>JARKNS010000008.1:44330833-45682500 GCA_029990575.1 Petunia axillaris subsp. axillaris
AACACTTATTGTTTTGGAAGCTCAATTTTGGAAACAAAAAGCTAGAATGCAATGGTTCAAGGAAGGTGATTCTAATTCAAAGTTCTTCCATGCTCATGTTAATGGTAAGAGAAAGAGGCTTATATTCGTAGAATTCAAAATAAAGATGGTGCTTGGATTAATTCTCAGGAAGCAATGAGAAACGAGGCAGCTTGGTTCTATGAGAGGCAATTTCCTAAGGAGCCTCATGATCATAACTTTGATTTATTAATGCATGTTCCAAGGCTGTTTACTGAGGAGCACAGTGAAGAGTTAGTTAGGTTACTATTTAGTGATGAGGTTCAGGTAGCAGTGTTTGGTCTGAGTGGAGATAGTGCTAGTGGTCCGGATGGATTCACTGGTAAATTTTTTCAGGTGTGCTAGGATATTATCAAGGAAGATCTTATACATGTTGTTTGGGCTTTGTTTTGTGGTAGGGCTATGCCGAGGTACATTACACATACTAAATTGGTCTTACTTCCCAAGAAGCCTAATGTTGCATCATTTAATGATGTGAGGCCAATTACTTTGTGTAATTTTGTTAACAAGGTTTTGTCAAGAGTTATTCATGATCGTCTCTCAGGACTTCTCCCTATATTGATTTTTCCTAATCATGCTAGCTTATTTAAAGGAAAAAGTATTATTGAGAATGTGCTATTGGCGCAAGAAATAATTCATGACATTAATGATAGGGGTCTGGATCCTAAAGTTGTTATTAAATTAGATATGATGAAAACGAATGATAGAAAACGAATGATAGGGTTTCTTTACCGTTTTTAACAATGGTGCTGAGGCAGTTTGGCTTTTGTCATGAATTTGTGGATGTTGTATATCAATTAGTTTCTTCTAATTGGTATACCATACTTTTTAATGGGCAACCTCATGGCTTTTTTCACTCTGAGAGGGGGTTAAAGCAAGGAGACCTACTTTCTCCTACGCTTTTTATTATTACGGCCGGGGTGCTCCCCAGGAGTTGAATTCTTTGCATAGTCACGGTCTCTACCGGGGTTATGCAATGTTGATGGGGGGCATACTACCTCAAGGCCTTTCACTAGAAGTCAAGCCAAGTTGATTCAAGACAGTCATCTCCACTTGACTTGGAAGGACATGGAAGAAGGCTGCGAGAGCGGCTTGAAGATTATGAATTGGAGTACCATGGATGGAGGACTGCTTGGGCTCCAAGGGGAGCCACCCCAAGCTCATTTTGAGCCTCTTTCACAAGTCCCAGGATGAGGCGGAGCGTCTCACAGAGGAGGCGAAGCGCCTACCAAAAGTCAGCTCTCTGGACTTTTAGAGGCAGAGCGCCTAAGCATTTGGGGCGACCGCCTAGTCACTGAAGAATTGAAAGGGGCGGCCGCCTAGTTGGGGGAGGCGGACCGCCTACCCCATGTGACAGCATTACGGGTTTTTACTTAGTTTTGTGTGAGATTCCAACTATAGCCCTGCGTGGCCTTATTTGTTTTAACCCACTTTGGGGGTACTTTAGGCTTTTCATTATGTCTAAGTGAAGCCTATAAATACTTCACTTGTCTTCATTGAACCTTAGCTTACTTTGATTATTGTTGAATGATGAATAGATTTGAACTCTTGTTTATGAAGAAACCCTTTTGGTTGGCTTGAATTCACTAGCGGATCCTAGTTGATTATCGAACTGACACCCGATCATTCTACTTGCAAGTCCCGGGTGCGACTCGAGGGTGGTTGCATAGCGTAGGCCCTTCTTGACGCTGATACGAGGGTATCACGGAACAAGTTCTCCATGGTTACCTTGTAGGGAGTTCGAGACGTGTCTCGTTCTCTTTATCATCCTTTTTTTGTCTTTTGATTTCGATCCTTATCATCTTGGTATCAGAGCAAGGCTCGGGTTTTATTCCTACAAACCCCCGACCCTTGATTCTTCGTGCCTAGGTCGGTTTCTACTTTAGTTTTCTTGTTGTTGTTATTGAAAAGAAGGAAAACACAAAAAATAAAATTGAAAAATTGAAAAACACCAAAAATTTGGCATATCTTGTTCGTTTGTTTGATTCTTGTTATGGGTGATATTGGGGTTTGTTCCTTGTTGGAAACCCGTTCTTTTGGTACCCTAAACACGAGATTTGAAAATTTGAAACCCTTTGAAAATTTGAAAGTTTGAAACCCTAGTTTGAAATTGATGAACATGGTGAATTGATTGTTCTTGATTGGGGTTGGATAAAAATCATTGGGGTTTGACCCTTGTGGTTGAATATACGTTTGGGTACCTTCGGATTGCTAAAACAACATGAGAATTGTTGGATTTTTGGGTGCAAAATCAAGAAAACACGAAGTGAAACTGTGATGAAAATCGCAGTAGGCAGAGCGCCTATACACAAAGGCAGACCGCCTAAAGTCTTTAAGCTCTCTGAATTTTGTGAGGCAGAGCGCCTCCTCACTGCTACCTTGCTCTGGACGGCCGCCTACTCTGTAGAGGCGGGGCGCCTAGTCCTGAAGGTATTCGTTTTGGGTAGATTCTTCTGGGATCTCTTATTTCTTTGATTACATTGCATCTAGCTAGGACTTCTTTGAGTAATCTTTCCTACTTGAATTGTGCTAGCCCTTCGAAGCTATTAGGAAACTCAAGCCTAGGTAAGAGAGTAGAATTCGAAGAAGACTCGTAGTATCTTTTGGCTCAAGTCCGCACTTAAAGAGCTTATCGTTCCAATAGAGTCACATCAACTCCACTCACCCCGGAGTGCATTTGGCTTGTGAGTTGAGTGATTAAGTTGAGGTTTGTTTATAAACTTTGTGAAGCTTTGAGTCTTCAAGCTTGAGTGAAATATCCACCACCTCTAAACTAGTGAACCGAGTGAAACACTTGTGAGGGTGTGAGTGAGGTTATTTTGCTAACATTTGCTCATTTTGTAGGTACGATGGCCAACGAAGGAGATGATTTCACTAAGAATGCCTTTGCTACTATCCTTGTCAAATTGGATAGTATGAACTTAAGGATTGAAAACCTTGAGAGGGTGACATCAAGTACCCTAGTTGAGCAAGGGACTTCCAATGTCCAATCGGAGAAAGGGACCCCGAGTGTCCAAGTTGAGAAAGGGGCTCCGAGTGCCCAAGTTGAAGCTGTTAAGGGCACAAGTAGTTCGACCTTTACCCCAGAACAAGTTGTTGAGTTATTTAATCAACAACGGGTAAAGGAGGATTGTGATCGAATTGAACAATTGTTGGGCAATACCCAACGAGTGACCATTCCTAACCTTATGGGAAATCCCCAAAGGAATGTTCCACTTCTCGGACCTATTCGAAATGTTCAACCTCTTGAGCAAGTTGCACAAGCTCAAGAAAGGGAGGAGGATGATTATGGTGATGGTGGGTATAATGCTCATTATCAATTTAGGGGTCGGAATGTGGATAGGGGTAGAGGCCGAGGTCGCCACCCATGGGGTATTTTGGAGGGAATGCTAGGAGGGATCTTGGTGGTTATGGAGATTACTTGGGAGGCCAACCGGAGCCTTACCAAGGGGGCCGTGACAACAACAATCTTAATAGTGTGAAGCTCACTATTCCTTCTTTTAAAGGAAGTAGTGACCCGGTTGAGTACCTTGAATGGAAGTTGTCCATGGGGCGGATATTTGACACCAATGATATGCCCGAGGTGAAGAAGTCCAAGTATGAAATCTCTTCCTTTGAGTCCTTTGCTTCTAGTTGGTGGGAGTCGATCAAGAGGAATAGGAGGAGGACGGGAATGGCTATCAATCTTACTTGGGAAGAGTTGATCCGTGTGATGGATGAGAAGTACTTGACTAACCAATACCGTGTGAACCAATACAAGCGTCTCTATGAGTTGAAACAAGGTTACAAGACGGTTGGGGAGTACTTCAATGAATTTGAACAAGTTCGAATGGCCCTAGACGTGGATGAGGAAGAGAATGATACGGCCATGATTCGATTTAAAGGAGGATTGAACCGAGAAATAGCTTCACAATTGAAGTTTCACAAGTATGATAATCATTACAAGCTATGTGAAGATGCGGTTGAAGTCGAGAAATGGCTCAAAGAGGAGAAATCCCTTCGCTACAAGAGTAGTACTACTACTCTCATGAGCAAGCCGAAGGAGTGGAAGACTCCTACTACAAGTGCAAGATTCCCAAATGCAAGTGGTGCAAGTGCTAGCAAGGATGTGAAGAAGCCTTATGAGAAGTCTACACAACATGTGGGAGGTAACTCTAAAACTCACTTGAGTAATCCTACTTCTACTTCTACTTCTACTCAATGCTATAAATATAAGGGTTATGGACATACTGCCAAAGATTGCCCTACCCAGAAAACTATGGTTCTTGTGGGTGACTTAGTGTATGAACAAGATAGTGAACCCGAGGATGAGGGAGTGGAGTGTGATGAGGAGGTTGATAGTGGGGAGGATGCAATTGAGGATGATGATCCCCATGCCTTCCTTGTTGTGAGGAGGAGTTTAGGTGCCATGTTTGTGGAGAATAGTGAGACTTTACAAAGGGAGAATCTTTTCCATGCTAGATGCCGAGTCATGTGTATTGTTTGTTCCATGATTATTGACTCGGGAAGTTGTGCCAATGTCATTAGTCAATCACTAGTTTCCCAATTGAAGATACCCATCTTGAAACACCCAAATCCTTACCGTTTGCAATGGCTTAGTGAGTGTGGTGAATTGAAGGTGGTAAATCAAGTAATGATCAAGTTCAAGATAGGGAACTATGTGGATGAACACATGTTTGATGTGGTGCCTATGCAAGCATGCCACCTTCTCTTTGGAAGGACTTGGCAATTTGATAGACATGCGGTTCATGATGGCCGCGCTAACACCTACACGGTTAAGCACGAGGGAAAGAAGTTTGTGCTTAGGCCCTTAACTCCCAAGCAAGTTAGTGAAGATTACAAGCGAATGAGGGTGTTAAGAGAGGCGGCAAAGGCTAAGTCGGTTGTTGAGACTAGTCCTTTGGCCGAGAGCTTGGTGGTGAATCCACCATCTTCTACCGGTAGCATATGTGCCATGATGCAACCGGGTGAACTTTTGAGAGGAAATGATGGCAACAAACTACTCATATGCCTAGTGCACAAAGGTATGATTCTTACATCCGATCTTGATTTTTCCACTAACCCTTTGTCTAGTGATTTTGAGAATGTTTTGAAGGATTTTGAAGACATGTTCCCGGATGAAATGCCAATTGGTTTACCTCCCTTGAGGGGTGTTGAGCACCAAATCGACTTTGTCCCGGGGTCTCAAATTCCAAACAAACCGGCTTATAGAAGCAATCCCGAGGGCACCAAGGAGCTACAAAGGCAAGCTGATGAATTGCTTACCAAAGGCTTGGTGAGGGAGAGCTTGAGTCCTTGTGCCGTGCCGGTGATCCTTGTTCCAAAGAAGGATGACACTTGGAGGATGTGTGTGGATTGTCGTGCGGTCAATAAAATCATGGTAAAGTATCGACATCCCATACCTCGCTTAGATGACATGCTAGATGAACTAAGTGGTTCTAGTATCTTTTCGAAGATAGACCTTAGGTCCGGTTACCATCAAATCCGGATGAAACCCGGGGATGAATGGAGAACCGCATTCAAGACCAAGTTTGGTCTATATGAATGGTTGGTGATGCCCTTTGGCCTCTCCAACACACCTAGTACTTTCATGAGGCTAATGAACCATGTTCTAAAGCCATTCATCAACAAGTTTGTGATCGTCTACTTTGATGATATATTGATCTATAGCAAATTAATAGACGACCATGTTGATCATTTAAGGCAAGTGCTTGAAGTGTTGAAAGCCGAAAAGCTCTATGCTAATTTTAAAAAGTGTGCCTTTGGTGTTGAGAAGGTAGTCTTCCTTGGGTTTGTTTTGACTGCCTAAGGAGTAGAGGTGGATGAGTCCAAGGTAGAGGCCATTCATGATTGGCCTACTCCTATTACCGTGACTCAAGTGAGGAGCTTTCATGGTCTTGCTAGTTTTTATAGACGATTTGTGAAAGACTTTAGCTCCATTGCCGCTCCACTCACCGAATTGGTGAAGAAAGACAAACCTTTTGTTTGGGGAGAGCCTCAAGAGAAGGCCTTCCAAGAATTGAAAAGTAGGTTGAGTATCGCCCCTCTATTGCAATTGCCCAACTTCGAAAAGGCATTTGAGGTTGAATGTGATGCCTCAGGGGTGGGAATTGGTTGTGTTTTAATGCAAGATAGAAAACCCATAGCCTACTTTAGTGAGAAATTGAAGGGTGCCTCTTTGAACTACTCTACGTACGACAAGGAGATGTACGCCTTAGTGAGAGCTCTTGCTCATTGGCAACACTACCTTTGGCCTAGAGAATTTGTGATTAAGAGTGATCATGAGTCACTCAAACATCTTAGGGACCAAGAGAAGTTGAACAAGCGTCATGCCAAGTGGGTAGAGTTTATTGAGTCTTTCCCCTATGTTATCCAATACAAGAAAGGGAAACACAATGTTGTGGCTGATGCACTTTCTAGGAAGTTTGCTCTAGCCACCACTCTTGCCTCCAAGCTCATGGGTTTTGAGAGCATTAAGTTGATGTATGCTCAAGATCTTAAGCTAAACAGTATTCACGAAGCTTTTGAAAGGGGAGAAAGAGTTGAAAGTACCAATGGGTTAATGGCTATATCTTTAAAAATGGTAAAGTGTGTGTTCCCGAGTCCTCTTGGAGGGAATTCTTATTCGTGAAGCTCATTGTGGGGTCTTGATGGGACAGTTTGGGAGGAACAATACCTTGGCCATTCTCATGGAACAATTCCATTGGCCAAAGATGGGGGTACAAGTTGAAAAGCTTTGCAAAAATTGCCTTGAGTGCAAGCATGTTAAATCTAAAGCTAACCCCCATGGTTTGTATACTCCTCTCCCCGTACCTACTAGTCCGTGGATATATATCTCTATGGATTTTGTCATGGGCTTGCCACGGACTAGGGGGGACATGATAACATTTATGTTGTCGTGGATAGGTTCTCCAAAATGGCTCACTTCATTCCATGTAAAAAGTGTGATGATGCACAACATGTTGCTTCTTTGTTCATTGACAATGTATTAAAGTTACATGGTGTGCCTCAAACCATTGTGAGTGATAGGGACACCAAGTTCCTTAGCCATTTTTGGAGGAGCTTGTGGGGTGCTCTTGTTCTACGTCCCACCACCCTCAAACGGATGGGCAAACCGAGGTGGTGAACCGGACTTTGGGTTCTCTTCTTAGAGCTATGACCCGAGGTAAGGCCGGGACGTGGGTTGATAAGTTGCCTCTTATGGAGTTTGCCTATAACCATACTTTGCATAGTTTGATTGGCATGACTCCATTTGAATGTGTCTATGGTTTTAATCCCTTGATTCCCCTTCATCTAACCCCTTTACCAAGGGAAATGGTTGCTATTTTTGAAGGGAAAACCTGAGCAAAGGCTATGATTGAGCTTCATGCTAAAGCCAAGAAGAACTTGGAGGAAGCCTATGCAAAGGTTGCTTCCAAGAAGAACAAGGGAAGGAAGAAGCTTGAGCTCAAAAAGGAAGATTGGGTGTGGGTGCACTTCCGTAAAGAAAGGTTTCCAAACTTTTGGAAAAGGAAGTTGGCACCCCATGGAGATGGACCGTTTCAAGTGCTTTCCAAGATCAACAACAACGCCTATGTGATTGATCTACCGGGTAAGTACAATATGTCAAATACTTTTAATGTGACTGACTTGACCCTTTTTGATGTAGGGGATGGTGATGCCGGAGAAGAGGAAGCCATGGTTTCGAGGAGGAAACCTTCCCAAGAAGGGGAGGATGATGCGGGGCATACTACCTCAAGGCCTTTCAATAGAAGTCAAGCCAAGTTGATTCAAGACGCTCATCTCCACTTGACTTGGAAGGACACGGAAGAAGACTCCGAGAGCGGCTTGAAGATCATGAATTGGAGTACCATGGATGGAGGACCGCTTGGGCTCCAAGGGGAGCCACCCCAAGCTCATTTTGAGCCTCTTTCACAAGTCCCAGGATGAGGCGGAGCGTCTCACAGAGGAGGCGAAGCGCCTACCAAAAGTCAGCTCTCTGGACTTTTAGAGGCAGAGCGCCTAAGCATTTGGGGCGACCGCCTAGTCACTGAAGAATTGAAAGGGGCGGCCGCCTAGTTGGGGGAGGCGGACTGCCTGCCCCCTGTGACAACATTGCGTGTTTTTACTTAGTTTTGTGTGAGATTCCAACTATAGCCCTGCGTGGCCTTATTTGTTTTAACCCACTTTGGGGGGTACTTTAGGCCTTTCATTATGTCTAAGTGAAGCCTATAAATACTTCACTTGTCTTCATTGAACCTTAGCTTACTTTGATTATTGTTGAATGATGAATAGAGTTGAACTCTTGTTTATGAAGAAACCCTTTTGGTTGGCTTGAATTCACTAGCGGATCCTAGTTGATTATCGAACCGACACCCGATCATTCTACTTGCGAGTCCCAGGTGCGACTCGAGGGTTGTTGCATAGCGTAGGCCCTTCTTGACGCCAATACGAGGGTATCACGGAGCAAGTTCTCCGTGGTTACCTTGTAAGGAGTTCGAGACGTGTCTCGTTCTCTTTATCGTCCTTTTTGTCTTTTGATTTCGATCCTCATCAAATGCCTAAATGGAGCCCCTACATTAATCATTTGTCATATGCAGATGACACAAATTTATTTATTTCGGCTGATAATGATTCCCCGACTTGATTATGGGCGTTTTGACTGCTTATGAAGATGCTTATAGGCAAAGAATAATTTAAAAAAATGCAGTTTATCTTCATGATTCAGTGGCCGTAGATGATGTTGAGAAGGTTGAGAGGATCACTCATATTTATAAAAATCATTTTCCTTTTACTTACCTTAGTTGCCATATTTTTTATGGTAGAAGGGAAAATATTTATTATGAAAATTTGGTGGAGAAAGTGGCTTCAAAATTTCATAGTTGGAGTGCCAAGATGCTTTCTTTCGGAGGTAGAGCAATTCTCATCAAGTATGTATTACAGAGCATGCCAATTCATATACGGTCAGCCTTGAATCCACTTGATTGTGTGCTCCATCAGTTGCATAGATTGTTTGCCAAGTTTTTTTGGGGCAATTCTCAGGAGGGGTCGTGTAGACATTAGACATCTTGAATGAACTTGTATTTGCCACATGATGAAGGAGGTATGGGTTTTAGATCCCTATTTGATATTTCTAGTGCTTTATTTGCTAAGTTGTGGTAGAATTTTAGAACAAAAACCTCTCTTTCAGGTACTTTCATGGCGAATAAGTGTTGTAAGAAGTTACATATTGCAATTGTACCTTTCAAGAGAGGCTCTTACGTGTGGAGAAAAATGTTGATTGCAAGAGCAGCTATTGATCATGAGATTCTTTGGCAACCGAGAAAAGGGAACACATACTTTTGGTATGATAATTGGACGGGATTGGGTCCACTTTACTTTGTTGTGCCTACTCGGTTTGATTGTGACTTATGGCATAATACGGTGAAAGATGTTGTGGTAGAGGACCAGTGGGATGTAGAACTTCTTCACCAACTATTGCCAGATGATATTGCTTTTCATATTGTTGATAATGTTTCACTAAGCAGGGATATAGACCAAAGGGATAAGGCGTGGTGGCGCCTTACGTCTAATAGAGTTTTCACGGTGAACAGTGCTTGGGAGTATGTCCGCTCCAAGTGCATCAAGGTACGAAAATCTAAATTCATGTGGTGTAAGGGGATGCCTATAAAAGTCTCATTCATGATGTGGCGAATGTGGAAATTCAAGCTTCCACTTGATGAAGATTTGAAGAAAATAGGGTATAATCTTGCTTCTAGGTGAGCTTGTTGTGAGAATCCTAGTGTGGAGACTAGGGAGCATTTGTTTTTTACTAGTCCCATAGCTTGGCGTTTATGGAACTTCTTTGCAAGAGCAGCGGGTATTCACATGGTGGGTTCTTTTTTAAATAAAGCATGTTTGCTATGGTGGAAGCAATGGCCAAGGCCATGGATTAAAGTGAAATATCATACTATTCCATCATTCATTATGTGGTCTTTATGGAAGCGAAGGAATGTCATTCGTCATAGAGGTACTGTTTCTTTTCCTAGGCTAATTTATGAAGTTTCTCATAATGTTGCTTCATTTATTAGAGTTAGATTTCCATGGATTCCTTTGGCTTCGGATTCATGGCCTAAAATTGTGCAAGCATTGGAAAACTGTATTCCTAAGTTCAAGTATTTAAAGGTTGCTTGGCAAAGGCCTATTGGAGGGGGGTATTAAGTGCAATACAGATGGATCTTAACGAGGGAATACAGGGCCAAGTGCTGTATTTGTGCACGTCCAGTGGGATGAGGATGAATGAGGGGTTAAGAGTATTGGAGGTGCTGCGTTTTGAAAAGAGTAGAGGTGCAGCCTGTTACGATCAAGTCCTATGGGAGGAGATTGTAACAGGTTTTTTTTGTTAACGTGTTTGTTACTTTTGCAGGTACATCAAGTTGTTATCAAGTTTCCAATAAGATAATGTGGTCAACGATTCTAAGAGATTGGTTATTCTGTGAGGATATAATGGAAACATCATTACCCAAATCATTGATTATATTGGTGTTACAAGATAATTAGCTTGCTGAATTTTTGGTTTAAACATCATTTTTTCTTGATTTTCAGCAAAGTTGCTTGGTTGTTTTATTTTGATAGCTCACTAAGGCGTGGGAATTTCTGCTTGGAATGTTTTCTGCCGCACATTTGCTAGCTAAGGCTCTTGCCAAGGCGAGCAGATCTCTACATCTTTGTAATTTACTGCTGGCCTCGCTCGCTTAGACAAGTTATTTCTGCTTTGCAGCTTCTTTTCACATGTTGCATTGCCTCATATGGTCAGCCTGGAGGAGGATTATTTGGAGCGCTGCAATATATAGCTGGGCAGCGTTGTTACTTGTTCAGAGTTGGCAAACTACATCTTCATTGGAAGCAGCCTGGTTTCATTCTTACTTCAGGATGAAGATTAAGATGATAGCTAGCAGTTGTATCTCATTAACTTATGCAGCCGTGGTAATTAATGGTGCAGCGTTGGAACATTTCTCAAGTACATAGAATAGTGTCATTCTGCATGGAACAGTTCTAATGACTGTTTCAAGGCGCACTCTACATTGCTTCAAGGAATAGTTCCTCCAACTGTTCCAACCAAGGTTCACCCAACAATTCTCAAGGATTTTAAGTGGAGAAGTTTAGAGCTCTGTCAAGCAATGTGCTTCTCAAGGGGTTGTACCTGCAAATGTTAAGCTGAAGACAACATTAGATAATTTAAGTCTTTCATTATTATGAAACTAGTTTTATTGGTTTGCTAGCTACTAGTTTATTTCATGTAAAGTGCCATGTTTATGTATTGTCCTTATTTTACTTGGTGGTATTAGTGTCAAATGATGCTCAGTTCAAGGAGGTGGTGGTAGTATGTAGACGTGGTATTATTTTCATTAGAGCTAGGTCATATTTAGTTTCGCATTTGTTATGCGTCCAATTTGTAAAGATAATTAATTTTTTCTTGTTTGATTATTGATAATAATGGTCGCTAGGCACTAAGCCTAGTTGACTCGTTATTTTTAAAAAAGAAAAAACTTTTCCGACATAGGCCAAAACTTTTCGTCAAGGTTAAAGTTTAAGCCCTAATTGAAAAAGTGTTCAACTTTGAACTTTTTATTGCAATTCGCGAAGAAATATTTTGGCTGAATTTCTGAGCATCCACCAAAAAGTGCTCCCAAATTCTGGCTGGAGGCACAAAAGGTTAAGTATTTTATTAGACAGAAGTTCAACAGTGACTGCGAAATGTTCTATTTCTATAAATCTCCCTTGGACCTAATAAACTGTAGCCCAATAACTTTCCCTCCAAGTGTAAGTAATGCGCGCCCATATTCACAACGCGGGCCTAAAAACTCTGCCTTCATTTTCCAAAATATCCATTTTCCCGCCCCTCATAATTACTCTAACTTTACTTTCACCATCTCCTAATAACAACCTTCATTTCTACTCCTTTATCACAAACCAAAGCTTCTGTAAAACCAATAAATAAAAAACCATCTTAATTTTTCTAGCTGCAACAAAGAAAAAAAAAATCAAGATTCCATCTTGTCTTTCATCAAATGTACTAAATCTTTTCAGGTTAGTATCCAAGAATCCAATTATTAATTTTTTAAATTCAAGTTAGTAACTTTTTTTCATTGCATTTTATTATTTGCTCATATTTTCAGTAGGGTTTCTTGTTCTTGATTATTAGAGTAGATCTGTAAGGGGGTCTTTAAGGTTACATATACTTTTTTTCCTATGGTGTTGTTCCTGCCAGCTAATAGCCTAACACGCACCTTCACTATTTCGTCGAGTAGCTGTTATCTTCCACTAGCAGAAGTATCGGGTACGTGTTTCGACTAATGCTTAGGTAGATGAGAAGAAATTACCTAGTGTTATGTTTAATTCTTGGAATAAAAAAGTTAGGATCTTTCATGAACTTATAGTAGAATTGAGAATTAAGTAATTGGGATATATGTGTTTGGGGCTAAAGATTTTATCTTTTGATGTTAGGGTTCATTTTTGGATTTGGGAATTTCAAGATGGATGAAGATAATGCTGTTGAAAAGCATTCCGAAAGTCGTACTGTTTTGGGAAATATAACAAATCAGATTGGCAACAAAAGGCCATTTGCTTCAACATTGGGCAATTTAAGTTTAAAAACTGTAGATAAGGGTAGAGAAAATCTTGGTGGAAAATTGGTTTTGACAGATGATGGAGATAAAGCGAAACGAGTTTGTGTTGCACCTCGTCCTTGTAGCACGGTTAGGTCATCAAAGGTAGATGATACATCAGGGATATCGAATGTTCCAAAACAAACCCAAGATCCTAATTTGACGTGTGTTGGTTCACCTAGTGCTATCTCCCAAGGTATATTTGGAGCTAACGATGAGAATAATGGTGCCCCTGGGAGTGGTACTGAAGTTGTCAATGATACGGATGGTTTGGTAAGTGGAGTGCCAGTACCACTGCCAGCATTATCTGGAACAGAAGAACATGATGCTGCTCCAAATTTTGAAATTTACAATGACACAATCAGTTCAGAGGGCACTGAAAGTGATGTGGATGTGTCTCCTAATGGACCTGATGAACAAGGTCTTGATAATCTGGTTATGAGTCAGTCTGGGTCAGTAGACTTTGCAAGATTGCCGGAGTCGCAGGAATCAAGAGTTAAACTTGATACATGTGCCGGGACACAGACTTGTGAGGATAGTTCTTGTTTAAGTGCCAGCATTGACTCAATTAAAGCTTGCTCATGTACTTTTTGCACCAAAGGTAAATACATTTTGCGGACTATGGTTTGACTTACATTCTTTTGAATTTATTGCGTGTATTTCTTCATTTTGGTGGAGTTTTAAGTTAATTGTCTTTCTTCTGTGATGATCAGCTGCTTATATATGGTTAGACCTCCATTACCAGGATACCAAGGGTCGGATAGCTGGTGAGTTAGCCTTAATTTATTGTAGTAACTCAATGAGTCTTGACATCCTTTTATTTCCACCTTGCTACTTTTCTTTATGCCACTATTATTTTCTACCTAGCCATAAAGAAGAGTCAGAGAGAAGCAAGCATTTTGGTTGAAAGAAGTTGCAGGGGCAAAGAGCTTCAGAAGGAGGTTCCAGAAAAAACTATTGAAGCCACAGATCTTGAATCACGTTTAATGGGTCACTGGAAATCACTCTTTCAACACATGGAACATACTTTCCAACACGAAGCTGACCAGCTAGTAAGTTTGCTAACTGTGCTATTCAGTTTCTAAGATGGTTTAGACACTCATCAATATTTACAATAAGTAACCGAGAGTTTCGATGGATGTTGTCTGTTGACCATCATTCTGAAAGATTTTGTTTGAGCTGTTGGTGTGGTGCATTGTCTTTTCATAGTAGTCGGATCATTCATGTCAAGGACACTTATTTATGCCATCAGCATGCCTTTTGATGGAAAATGGTTCATACATTAGAAGATTGTTGTCTTTTGGTAATTTGATCAGTGCAGTGAAAGTGCTTTATATCTAAGTCGGATCTTCAATTTGAAATTCATGTTGACTTGCTACATTACATAGGGGAAGCAGTTAGGCTCTTACTCCATTAACTGAAGTATAGAACACCCATAATTTGCTGTTGACCCAGGGAGCAATGGGTGGTGGTGATTACTCGCCACCCTGATGAAATTAGCCATGTTGCAACTCTTAGCAGTCTTTCTGTTCATTTACCATTGTGGTGGATTTCCTCAGGACGAACAGCCAGTGATACTTGTTAGAAAATAAATTAGCTTTTAAGTTCTGGTGACAATAAGCCCTTTCCCTTTATCTGGAAAATTTTTCCCTGTCAGAAGATAATAAAAAGCAATATAGTTGCACTTGTGAACTGCTGACTAGAGACTAGGGAGATTAGAAATCCGTTCAATTAATATTCTGTTACTTATTTTCCTTCTAGTCATCCTGGTTTATAATTGTTAGTTACAAATATAATGAGTTCAATTAAAGAAGTTACATGAAGTTAACATTTATAATACACACAAGTATCTTTACTAATGGACGTTTGATTCACTGCTCCCTTTCTTATTCTCTGTTCTTTTGCTATTTGACCTTCATTTGATAACTATTCAATGAAAAATCCCTCTTCAGAAACATAGACTCCATATGTTTGGCAGTCAAGTAATTACTTCAAAAGAAACTTGTCTAAACTACCTATATGTGGCAAGAGTCGGATTATTGATGTGAGGTGGATCCAGAAAAGGGGCGGTTCTAGTTATAATCCCGAAACGATTCATGTATATATTTCACAGAAACAAATAATCAAAGTAGGCAATTAAGTAGCTGGAAGACACGGAAATAAAGCTATCATTTCTAAAATTTAAAGAAGTGATGGACATGGTCAAATTTGTGGCATAGTTTTTGTAACAGCAACTGTGTTGCTGATATTGTTTGTGATTTTCAACAATCTCCTTGATTATATGACTTATTGATTTATCAACAAGCAACCAATTTGAGTCATTCTCTGGACATTTAAAAGATGATACTATTCGCACTATTAACAAGGTTCTTAATATGGAGTACGTTTTTATTGAAGTTGTGATATTGCTTTTAAATTTTGGAAATCAGCATCTAGACTTTGATTACGTGGTTACAAGAGGATAGAGCTCGTCAACAATCTTCGAACCGCCAACCTTTCTTGTCTGTTTCCTGATATTTAATTTCTTGAACCGTCGTTGCTGCAAGTTCCAGCTGATGGAAACTACTCCATATTAAAGTAGAGTGGTTCAAACTCTTACTAAAATGAATCTGCTCTATTTAGGTGAGCAGTCTATCTGGAAGTAATGCTTAGTTGCATCTTGTTAACAATGCAACTTCCAATCTCACCTTTTGGATGTGCATCTAGATCAATATGCAGCTTAATTTAATACCACTAATATGAACCTGATGACCATTTCATTTACTACAGGAAGGTAGTTTAATTGGACTGACCGACCTCAAAGAGAGATGCAAGACAGAATTGGATTCGTTCGATGGGACTTCAGAGAACTGCTAGTTGGTTCCAAATCTATTTCTTTTTTTAAGATTGTTACTTCACTATCTAGATGTTCGTTCTTTTGTACTTCTGAAATGTTGTCCAACAGGCTAGTTGATGTAAAGTAGTTAGAAATGGTGTAGCATTTTAGTGATCATACATCAAAACAGAGTGAGTCATTCTATGAAGGCTACATTTTCCATGATTTCGGGACTTTATTTCAGTTGTGTAACTTCAAATTCAAAACCATCATAGTTGAACTGTTGTGCATATGAATCATTGCTTTCTAGAGCTTTACTTATTTTAGAGTGCCAGTTGAGTAGATGGCACCTTGATGTAGATTTTCATCATTTTGTATAAAGGGAGTTCTTTCCTTCTAAGGTTAATGTTATCTAGGAGTATTTATACTTCACAAGAAAAGTATCTTCATTTAATGTCCCATCTAGGATACAATTTTCTCAGGATGATATGAAAATGATGGAATATCATAGTGGTTGAAACAGGTGAAACAGACTTGACCACCGAGACATTATTGAGGTGATAAAATTTCAAAGTTTGATTAATGAAATGCAATTGGTTTGTTGTCCTTTTGCAACTTCGGGTCTCTATAAGTTTCTCGATATTGCTACGGCGAATTGACATTGATGTGACAACTTGTAGATTAACTTGATCCATGTAATTCCTTCAACCAAGTGGAACTAATAGTGCCAAGCAAAGCGCATAAAAATTTGCATGCATTGGATATCCAGACCAAATTAATACTAGTAGATGTTTGAGTTGTGTTTCTATTATTCCCTATGTCCTCACTTAACCATGGTAGTAATTATACGTTTTACTCCATCAAATCACTTAATCATGATAAATAAATACAATTTTATGTAAATATTTGATATGAGGAAATTTTAACTGCATATTGGTGCAAACTACAAATTTTAAATTACAATTTACACAAACTATTACTGTAAATTACTAGGACCGTAAGAAATTTGCTTTTGCATGGCTAATAATTACTCTTATGGAAGAATAGATCAGAAATACCATTTTCTTAAAATGTCTCCCGTATAATATCACCATCTACTTATTTAGGAAATTATTGGGGTTGTAAATGAGAAAAGACACCAAAAGTATATTATCATAAAAAATGTAGCATATCATACTTTTTCACTACACGTATTCTTTGGCTATAAATATGAGGTCTTATCTTGTATTTTACCACACAATTTTGAAGTACTTTTTTTTTTTTTTTCTGTGCATTATATTCTAATAAAAGAAAGTGTCGTGTCGTATCGTGTGATTCATTGTCGGCTATTTTGTGTTTGATGTTATTGCCGTTTGGAGCACCACTATTGCAGTTAGGTATATTTGTTCTATCATGGAAGGATCTAATCCATAACCTCGATACAGTGAGAGGATTAAGTTCTAACACTTGATATATAAGTTGTTTCCGATCAAATAATCCTAATTGGCTACAAAGGCACAAGTTCCTAGTTTTGATATTGTGAGCAGTTCAAGTGATGCCGAGTACAGAGTTTAAACTAGCATTTGGACATAGATTTGGTTGAAACTTTGAACTTCTTGAAGTTGAGTTGAAAAATAATTTTTAGAAATTGAATTTGTGTGTATACACGAAATTTGTGGGTTAAAGATTCTGTCTTTTTTTTTTTAAGAAAAAAAACCAAAAATGGTCAAGATCTTTTTTTGATTTTTAAAAACTCATTTCCAATAAGTGACAAAAAACTTTCCAATAATTATGTCCACACAAGATTTCTCTAAAAATATTTGAAAAATTACTCCCAAGTTTTACTAACGGAAGCCCTATATGTCCCTCAAAATAAAACCAAAAGGCCACTTTCACATTTTCACCCTTAAATTTTGAAGGGTTGACCTCTTTCCATTGTTTTTTTCTCCTCTTCTTTTTGGGAAGAAGCGTTGACTTTGAAAGCTTTATTTGAAAGATATGGAGTTATGTATGCACTATACATGTAGGAAAACTAGCTGGATCTAGTTCTCTTTAGTATGTGTGTTGGCCTAAATTTGATTAAGACAATTAATCAAATTTGTTTTAGGTTAACAAGCAATTGTTTGTATCAAAATCGAAAAATAATAAAAAATATGGCAAAAGGAAACAGACAACAATGAAACAGGAGTGAGGGTTTTGGATTATTTTCTAAATGTCTTTCCATAGTTACAAAGTGACTATTTATAGTAAACAAAGATATAAAGGCAATAAGTACACTTTATGGCCGATACTCCCATGTTGATCATGACCAACCCATGATCTCCCTTAATCTCCTTCATTAATGCATCTACAGTGGGCAACGATTACAAAATTAATTGCACTAAAGGATAACGGCTTTCCTGAGGGTTGTATCGATCACCTCGGGGAACCAAACCTCCACATGCCCGAGGCACGGACCCCATCAAAGCTTGCCGACGCATCCTGCCTTTAGGTTCTTTCCTCGAGGATCCAACTCGGCAAGTGTCCATCGATACTTGCCTCGAGCCCAACATGGTTGATTTTTTCACCTAATACAGATAGTTCCCCCACTCCTCGAGTAGTTGACAGAACTTTCGAGGAGTGGAATAAATTCAAGCGGGAAGTCGACTTGGCCGCACGTGCACCATGAAATTCAAAAATGGCGGTTGTTACTCCGCATTCCCATCCATCCAAAGGCGGATTCAGAATTTGAATCATATGAGTAGTAAATTTTAAAATAATAATTTCAAGTATAAGTTACTGGGTTCTCGACATGATTTTTGTACATATTTAATAATTTTTTAAAGACTAATACACTGTCTGTGCCAAACCTATTGGGTTCTGCCGAACCCGCGTCGTATGTGCTACATCTGCACCTGCATCCATCAGATGTGGCATCTGTTGATTAGGTGTGACCCTTCATTCCTCCTTCCCCATATAAACGCAATGATGGTTCTTTTTCCCTATATATAGCTCCACCTACTCCTCTTCTTCTTCACTTTCACTTTTATGATCAACAGTAAATTTTTTCAAGCCATTTCTCTTGTTTCTAACGGAAACTTTCAATCTTTCTAGAAAAAATGACAATCAATTCTGCACAAAATTCTTCAGGTCTTTCCATGGAACAAACCCCCACCGCCGACACCATGATCATCGGCGATGAACTGGTGAACGTTCCAGTGCCTCTCAACACAATTTTACTAACTGACGACGACGTTGAAGCGACTTCGCAGTCGAAGAATTCAGGCCAAAAGGGGTGAAAGGCCACCGCTAACCATGACACTACTAAAGAAACCGCCGTTGATGAAGAAAAAGATGTCGCCGTGGAAATTGGAGATGGTAACGATGCCGAGGCACAAATTCCGAAACCCAAGAAAAAGAAATCCTCTTTAAGAACTCAAGCCTCACGACGTTATACCCTCAAAGTTGGATCTTTCAAATGATTTCGAGATGATGCACCAAACCAAGGCTGACATTGAAATAAATAGAAATACTCCAGCTCAAAACACATTGAGCTTGTTGAACCCTCCCAAAAAAAATGCACAACAAGTATGCACCGGGATTTGATGTCAACAAAATGGGATTCCAAAGGGTTTCTTTGGAGTCGCCACCTAATTTAAGGATTATTAGGAACCTAAGTTAACTAAAGAGTGTAATTTATTCCTTAAAGAAAATTAATTAAATCAGAGATTCTTAGGTAAGTGGTTCTATTAAATTCGAAAGAAGGTCCCTAACGGGAGCACTTTCGAAAATCCTCTAAAAGCGGTTAATCCGGCGATTTTCACGAATTATACTTAAAGATAATTAATTTAGGATAAATTTTAAATAAAGATGAATAGATAATGAATAATAAGATGAGGTTTGATTATGCCAATACTTAGATAAATAAACAACGAAACTTAAGATTAATTAAATGGATAATGAGATAATGGTTGATAGGTTAATTAATTAAATAAATAAAGGTTAAATGAAGTTAGATAAATAAATAAACAAACTAGATAAATAATTGAATAATAATAAAGGATTAATTAATTGATTGAATAAATAGATAAATAAATAAGCAAATAAATAACTTAATTACATAAATGAATACTTATAAATTTTGATTAAATAAAGGAGTAAATGAATAATAATTGATTAAATAAATAAATGATTAATTGAAATTAAATAAATTAGGTTAAGTAAATAAATAAATAAAGGATCTAAATTTAATTGATTAACTAAATAAATAAATTAGATTAGATAAATAAATAATTGGATATTTAATATAATAAATAAAGAAGCAATTCAAATGCGAATTATGACGAATGTACGATTTTTAGTCGAATTCGATTCTGCACTCATTAATTGACAAATGATTCTAACATCCATAAATTAATTGGCGATTCGAAAAGAAATGATACAAAGCATTCATATAAAAACAATTTAAGTGATTTACAATATTTATTCACAATTCAAATATCATTTCTATCCTACAAGGCTACTAATCCGGTCTACGGGAAAATCCTATACAACATGCATTTTCTAAGGGAGCGGGGAAGGATGGAGTTTAGAAGATAGAACCCGGAAGCGCAAACTCATCATTGAGCCTTGGACTTTGTGATTTTCATTCTTTTTTTTTACATTTTTCGGGGATATCAAGTCCCGAAAATGCGGAGCAGATCAAATAACTTCCCAATGCACGTAGCCATCCCAATTTGTGAGTTTTATCCAACTCGATCCCAGGAGTTCATTATGCAAAAGTAAAGAAGAGATAAAGAGAATTAGCATACACAAGTAATGAGAAGCAAAGAAACAAATGAACAGAGAGGAACAAGACTGCACTTGTCATAAACAAATAAAACTGCACTGATCACAAACAAACAAGACCGTACTGGTCACAAATAAACAAGACCGCACTGATCACAAATACATAGAACCTCACTGGTCACAGATAATTAAAACGGCACTGGTCAAGAATAAGTAGGATCCCACATCCATATTTCAGCACTCTAATAATATAAACTTTAAAAGTTTTAATCTTAACATAGTAAACTAAAAGAACCAGGAATGGACAATCCAACAAGGCTACTGCAAACACCTTTTATTTAGAGAGAAAACTTAACACTAGTCTTTCACTATTCAGACCTAGAGCATCATCTACACCCCCTGAGAGTTCCACACCAGAGCTTATAGGATTGAAACAGGTAGAAATTAGAGAAGAAAAAATATGAGAAGCTAAGTAAAGGGAGAAATTGCATAGGGACAAACAGAAACAGTAGCCAATACTCAGGAACAAAAGATCAGATCTTCAAGAAAATTGACACTACAAGCTCAAGAAATAGATACAAACTTGAACTAAAAAAAATACTGAACACCCTAGGAGCTATTTAAGAATCAATATTCAGGATAGGCAGACCTGACATAAAAGAACCAGAGAAAATAAAGTTGCAATGCAGCCTAGAACACAACAGAACAAGCTGATGCATCGCAGCTCAACCCACCATCTAGAATTTTGACAAAATACCCTCAACCCCTGCTACACTCACTCCAAAACTCCCTCAACTCACACAACAACTACCAGAAATATACTCTAACCACCTGCAGCTGCTCTACACTCACCAGTCACCTTCTTCTCAAACTGCAACATCCAAAATATCATTCTCTCTGCCTGCAGCAAACTCTGCATTCACTGCTAAAACTAGGGACAAATTTCAAACTATTGCTGCCTGATACATCCTCACTGACAAATTGAACAACTCCCTGCATCTCTGCCACTCTAACTCACAAGAACACATTCCCACAGAACACTTGACCTCCCTCAAACTCACACAAGAAACTCCAGACACTAGGATTAGAACCTGAACTACTCTACACCATCCTATTAACACCTGCAAACCCAAAATCTTCACCCACCTGCACAGCATTACACCCTCATTGCTGAACACACATACACATTACTGAACCTCACTCATAATTTCAGGGTACACACATATGCACTTCAAAGACACACACATCACACTGAACAAAAACATGCACTACAGACACATACATTGCTGGATAAAGCATAGTCATTTGCACACACACATATAAACAGCCGCACCACACAATCAATCACACGCATATACATGGCTGCACATACACACATATGCACCCATCTGGACACTCACAAACCCCAGGCCTGCACCCCAACAGCTCCCTTTATGCTTCAGATTCATACTAAGCCACTGGTCTTCTTATACACTCTCTAGCTCATCTTTAACACCTTGTACATGCCCTGAATTCCCCAGCCAACTATGAAGCCATAACAACCTCCTTCAATCCAGGATACTGTCAAGCCCTTTACACAAATAGACTCCCTCAGACCACCAAACAACAGACCTCCCATAAGCAGCCTAAACTTACCTTAATAGACAATGAACTAACAACTTACTTCCAGAAACTGAAAAGAAACCAAGAAACTGACTAATGAATCTTGGAATACAAACTGCCCTGATACTTCCCTTTCCCTTCTAAACAGATCAACCTTCAAAAGCATTATATGACAAATAGATTTCTAGCTTAGGCATTCCTTAAATATCTCATTTACCTATCAACATATTTATTCAGTTCCAATGGTAACTACTGAAATAATATTTCATGAAACATATATATACACACATTGTTACAGACCACGTTTATACATAAGCGAGAGTTAAAGCGAACTTATTACCTACCGCGATGCAGTGAACTAAGAGCGAGGATCAGTCAAATTCAACTCGAAACAAAGACGACGCGAAATTTGAAGCGACGATACAAAAGGAAACAGTAGCAATACTAGAGCAGTGCATCAGAACCAAGATCAGAAAATAGAATGCTCACTATAAATGTATATGTTAGGAAAAAAAAACTTAAGCTAAGGACATGTTTTCTATTTTCCTCTGCCTCTTCCCTCTCTTCCCGCTTCTCCCCTAAAATGAACAAAAAGAAATATACCTGCATATTTAGGGTTTTGGATAGTGTTGAATTCCCAAAACTCAGACCCAATTTCGACCTTTTCCTCTCGAAATGAGAGTGAAAATGGTCCATTCCCTTCGGGATTGTACCACTTTCACTCTTGTTTCGGAGGAATATACCCGCTGGAAACGATTTACGGCTCGAATGGAAAACGAATTGAAATAAATGATTAGGATTAAATCTTCGTACTGTTAGAGAGAGAAGGTAAAAGGAGTGGGGACCATGGTGACGAGGCTTTGGACTTATTCAGGTTTGAAATTGGGAGGAAATTGGGGATTAGGGAAGGGGAATTAGAATTAGATTAGGGTTCATGGATTAGGGAAGAAGGGATGGGTCGCGGGTAAGGGGAAAGTGGGCCAGGTTGTAGTGAATATGGGTTACGCAAATGGGCTAGATTTTAGGCTTTAAATGTTTTTGGCCCCCTATTTTTTTTTAGAATGGGGTAAAGAAACCAATAATTGCACGCGTAGGCTTAATTTAAAGCTGTGTTATGCACACTTAGCTTTTCCTTTGAAATTAATTAATTTACTTTAACTAAATTTAATTAATTAATTTTAATTAGCTAATTTAATTTATTTTATTTTATTTTAATAATTGATTCTCATTTAAATAATCAATCATAAATTTAAAACTCGGGACGAAATTGGGTGTCAACAGAGCCTAATTACACAAGCCAATATAAATTTGGTTCTGGAAGAATGTAAATGGGGCTCCGAGGTCCAAGTTAGTATCCTTGCCCCGGAGAGCCGTACCTGCGATAGAGTGGAGTGGAGTTCTTTTGTATACACTTACCCCTTCATAATCGGAATCACTCTACCCATCCACGAGGTTGTGGACACTTTCTGCCAAATCTACAATTTGTGCATAGCTCAAATCGGCCCCTAGTTCTGGAGGGTTGTACAGTGCCTCGACTATTTGAGCAAAAGGGCAGGTGTTCCCTTCACTTTCCATCACTTCATCTTCAGCTAAACAAGCGAGGCAAATTCTCGCTAATTACAAAAGGCGAGGACACAGAGGATCATGGATGGAACGTTCACTTTGTCCTTCTACCGACAAATCTCCTATCCTCGAGGCATGGTTTTCCCGAGTGGTGGAACTGAACACGTAAGCATTTGCTTCGGATGCCTTTAATAATCTCTCTCTTCGTGATTCTTCATTTTTAACTTTTTGCTTCGATTTCTTTAGCCGAGTCAATCCCAATCACTCCTCCAGAGGATTTGATTGCTGGATGCAAGCTATCATCGATGCAAAGCCAAGGGAAGAAATATCATGGATGATCTTGGCTACTTTGAGTGAAATCGACGGGCGTGCAAACGTCATGGTAAGTCACACTCCATATTTGTCAAGATTTTCCTCTAAGATTTGTTATTTACTAATCTTTACTCTGCCTTTTGTAGGTCTTCCTAATAGATCAACTACTGAGCTGAAGGAGAAGAAGAAGAAGAAAAAAAAAGACAAGAAGAAGAAAGTCCCCGAAATTGGGGAGGCTTTGGGTGAACTTGAGGGTTTGATTAGAAACCTCGAGAAAAAGACAATTCCCGATGGGTCATTGGACCAGGGGGCTTCAAAAGGTAATACTTCTGAACTTCAATCTTTCTCTTCTAATACTTCATTCTTCACTGAATCCTTGTTTCTTTCTTCTCTTTTGAAACTCCAAAAAGGAAAAGACAGGCTTCGAAGAAATCCTCCAAGGCCAAGCGGGCTAGAGTAGAGAAAAATCCTATTTCCAACCCCGAGGGGGTTACTCCTCCTCGCAGGGGTTTGATAGATGAGCCTATTAAGGAAGAGACTTACAGGGAAATTGAACAATCAACCTCGAGGAGCAGACCCAACCTGCTGATAAAGTTGGAGAAACAGTCTCTTCATCGGAAACTAAGGAAAAAAGTGTGGATGGGCCCCCTCATGCTGAAGAGAGGGCTTCACGAGCTTCTTTCTAGCCTACTCATGACTTAATTCCTCGAAGGCAAGTTAGGAGCATTGGTATTCCCTTCGATATTTGACTTTTAGATGATGATGTGTTTGTCCCCATCAATCTTAGAGGACTCCTCGGGCGGCTGGAGCGAGAGCGCCTCAGGAGGTCACCCATCGATGATTTGATGGCCGATGCGGCTCGGCATGCAATTCAGGTATCATCATTTCATTTTACTTTCTTAAAATTCAACTATTTCTCTCTTGCCCTAACTTCTTAGCTAAACCTTTATAGGGCTACATCTATGCAATTAGGGCTGCCGAGATAGAGGCCTATTGAGCTTCCAACCTTAAGAAGACCAAGGATAAATGGGATCAAACAAGAACTGGCCTTGAATCCTGAATAGTCGATCTTGAAAAACGACTACTCAGTGCCAAACTTGAGCTAGATGAAGCTCGAAAAGCTGCTGACAAGTCTGACCTCAAGGCGGCTAATGCTCGCAAGGCTGTATCTTCTTTCGAGGCCAAAATGGAAGCCCTGAAAGAAACTTGCAAAGCTGCGCTGAAAAGAATAACTGATGAAGCCAATGCTACCATCAACAAAAATGCTGAGATAAAATCAATGAGCTGGCTTAATGGAAAAAGCAACTCGAGGCTGAGATAGAGATTCTTCGGGGTAAACAACATCTTCCTCATTGAATCAAAATATAAGAGCAATAAGAGCCAAAGTTGACAAGAACTGGGCCATCATCCAAACAAAGTTGAAAACTCTCAAATAATGCCAAGCTGGGGTGAATCTTGATGAGGAGATAGCTAAGGCAGAAAATGATTTTGCGAAGGCCTAGTAACTGATGGACAGACTCCTTTAGAGCAGTGAGAGCTTGGATGATGAAACTGCTGATGAAGAAAGGGGCTCTAAAGCTGAGACTTCGAGTGCCGCAGAGTGATGACTCTTTTTCTGCTTTTCTTTTGTTAAGGCTATTGAGCCTTTTTGTACATAACTTTTGGGCCTTCGAGCCTTTATCAATGAAATTTTAGTTGCTTTTGCCTTTACTTTGCTTTGAAAGTGTTTGACAAATTGTACTTAGAATAATTTTCTTGCAAGACTTAAAAGATATTCATCTTAAGTTAAAGCTAGCTTAGAACGACGTCTCATTCTCGAGTCGTGGCATAAAAGACAACTCTTGGCTATAAGCATCGAACAGAAATAAAAAAGATGTCGAATCAAGTTTTATTTCACTGAAAAAATCGAGCTGACCTTACATGAAACCTAGCCATAATGAGACTTAGGTGATTTTTTACTACAAAGCCACTTCGGGCGATAACAATAACTAACTAAGCTAATCCCTAGGAAACAGTCCCCGGTGTGGGGATAGCTTGTCTTCGGGTTTCATCTGTCGAAGTCCCCGATTAAGAAGCTCTGAGTCGAAAGCTGACTGCATTAACTCCCTTTGCATCACCGCAGTGGTCGGGTGTGAAAATTAAAGACTCGAGTAGTGTGCATTGTTCCCTCCGCTTCCTGAAAAGGTCAAGCAAAGAAAAATGAGGGATTAGCTTCATTCGACCCAAGCGTTGGAGCATTGAAAACTTGATGCCGTATGTGAAAGATTATGCCGGACGAAGGGTAACGTACCTTAATGTCAAAAGTAGTAACGCTTTAAATTGGAGATATTTCAATTTAAAGGCTCTTGCTTGCCTCGGAGATCTTCCAGCTGGTAAGATCTTTTTCCTAATGGCCTTAATTCGATAAGGCCCCTCCCAATTAGCAGCCAATTTTTCGGCATTCTTCTCCTTGGTCGTTTGATTTGAGGCCCTTAGAACATAATCACCAACCTTAAAGGCTCTGAATTTAGCCTTCATATTCAAGTAGGCCTCGATCTGTCCTTTTTGGGATGTCAACGGAACCAAATCCATTTTCCCCTGTCCTTCAAGCAAATCTAGTTCCACACCCATAGCCTGCTGATTTGACTCCTCGGTTATATGAGCATATCGAAGGCTAGGCTTACCAACCTTGACAGAAATTAACGAGTCAATCCCATAGGTGAGGAAAAATGAGGTCTCTCTAGTGCTATTTTTCTCTATAGTTTCACATTGTTCATAATACCCCGGGGAATTCATTGGGTCACGAACCTTTAACTTCGTCCATCCTCTTCTTAAGATTATCCACGATTATCCTATTCGAGGCTCAACCTGCCCATTGGCACTGGGGTGATAAGGCATCGAGACTACTCTTTTAATCCCCCACTTTGTAAAGAAAGTGGTAACTGGCGAGCCAATGAATTGTGGGTCGTTGTCACATATTACTCTCCGTCGGAACTCCAAATCTACATATGATATTCTTCCAAACGAAGTTGATAACTACCTTTAGCCGAAACATAGAAAAGATCCTGCCTCGACCCATTTGGTGAAATAATCAGTGAGTACCAAAATAAATTTGATACCACCCTTTACTTTGGGAAATGGGCCAACAGTATCCATCCCCCCACTTTATGAATGGCCACGACAATACGATTGAATGCAATGGCTCGACTTGTTGATAGATCATCGAAGCATGCTTCTGACACTTGTCAAACTTTTTAACGAATGATATAGCATCTTCACTCATCTCGGGCCAGTAGTAGCCTGCTCGAAGGAGTTTACGTACCAAGGCCTTACCCCCAGAGTGATTCCACATTCACCTTCATGTACCTCTCTCATCACATAGCCATAGTCCTCCAGACCCAAACATTTGGCCATCGGGCCGCAGTAGAGCTTTTTATACAATTGCCCCTGCACAAGTATTTATGGACAACTTGTCTTTGAAGTTTTTTCACTTCCCTCATATCTGCCGGTAGGATTCTCAAATCTAAATATTCTCAAATCTAAATATGAATTAAACTTGGTCCGCCAATCCAAATGTTTATTTACTGTATCATCTTCTAACTTCAATTTTTCCACCACAGATGTGAGTATCCGAACCTCTGCATCAGTCCTCAAGTCCTCTGCTTTGATAGCAGAAGCCAAGTTAACCAATGCATCATCTTCAGCGTTTTCTTCTCGGGGTATTTGCTGGGCTTCCTATTCCTGAAATGCGCCGAGGGCTTGTTTAGCTCGAATCACAAATTTTTTCATTTGGGGCTCCCGAGCTGAGAAGCCACTGAGGATCTGGTTCACAACTAACTGCAAATCACTTCTTAGCTCGATTTTCTCAGCCCCTATCGCTGCCTCATACTCAACTTCATTGTTAGTCAACTTTCCAAATTTTATATAATGCTTCAATCTTTCCCCGTAGAAGTTATGAGTACTATTCCGAGCCCCAAGTCGTTGGAATTAGTTGCTCTATCAGTGTAATGTTTCCAAACCCCGGAGGTTGGACCTTTATGAAAATAAAATCTCCTTTTCTGCTTCGGGCCGTTTCTTGGCACTGAAATCGGCCAACTCTTGAGATTTTATGGCAGTTCGAGGTTGATATATAATGTCATACTCACTTAGCTCAACCGCCCATTTAGACAACCTCCCTGACAATTCAGGCTTATGTAGTATAGTTCTCAAGGGGAAAGTCATAACTACGGCTATGGGATGACATTGAAAGTAGGGCCAAAGTTTACGAGCTGCTATAACCAATGCAAGTGCTAATTTTTCTAGTTGAGGGTAACTTGTTTCAGCATCGAGAAGGGTCTTGCTGACATAATATATCGGCTGCTGCTTCCCATCCTCTTCTCGAACCAGCACAACACTGACTTCCACCTCGGAGATAACTAAATATATCAACAAAGTTTCCCCATATTTTGGCTTGGCGAGCAACGACGCGTTTGCCAAATAATGCTTTAGCTCTTTCAACGCTTCTCTATATTCGCGAGTCTACTCGAAGGTAGTTTTCAAAACAGAAAAGAACTTGGGGCACTACTCAGATGACCTCGAGATAAATCTAATTAGAGCCGCTAGTCGGCCAGTTAACCATTGAACTTCTTTTGGGCTTAACAATTCTTCGGGAATATCTTGAATAGCCTTGATATTATCAGGATTTGCCTTAATGCCACGCTCGGAGACAATAAATCTTAAAACTTTCCGGAGCCAACCCTAGAAGCACATTTTTTGGGATTTTTCATGCAATATTGTCTAAAAATTGCAAAAGCCTCCCTCAAATGGCTCAAATGGTCATCCATTTGTAAATATTTCACTAGCATGTCGTCTATCTAAGCTTCCATTGTTTTTCCAATATAATCTTTTAACATTCGACATACTAGCCTCTTATAGGTCGCCCAGGCATTTTTGAGACCAGGGCATAACCTTGTAGCAATATGTTCCTTCATCTGTGAAGTTTTCTTTTCATCATTTGGATACATTAGAATTTGGTTGTACCCCGAATACACATCAACGAAGGTCAATGGCTTATGTCCAGCCATGGAGTATATTAACCTATCTATGTGGGGTAAAGGATATGAATCCTTTGGGCAAGCCTTGTTTAAATCAGTATAATCAAGTCACATCCTCCACTTGCCATTATTCTTTGGCACCAGCACCACGTTGGCGACCCAATCAGGTACTTCACTTCTCTAATGAAACCATTGTCAAGAAACCTCTTGGTCTCATTTTGAATAGCCTTTTTCTTTACGCCGACGTGCAACCTTTTCTTTTGTTTCACCGGAGGGTGGTTAGCATTCACATTCGGCTTGTGTGTTATTATCTCGGGGTCAATCCCAAACATGTTAGCATGAGACTAGGCGAAACAATCATCATTAGCTTTCAGTAATTCAATAAGAGCTCTTTTTGACTCGGGATCCAGCTCCGAGCCCGTGAACACCTTTCTTTCTGGAAATCCTTCTGACAAAGCAAAAGATTCCAACTCTTCAATTGTGGAATCCTCAGCCTTTTGCTTCCGAGGCTCTTGTATGACTGTCAGGACCTTCTCCACTTCTTCTTGAGAGCCTACTTCAAGAACCGATCTCTCCTCCTTATCAGACCCCGAGCTAAGTAATTGTTATTTTAATGGCCCAACCGGGGCGACTCCATTCTTCGTTGCAACTGAATAGCATTCACGAGCTATTCGCTGCTCACCTCATATTGCATGAATTCTCCATGGGGTAGGGAATTTAGTGACTTGGTGCAGAGTAGATGGCACAACTTCCATCTCATAAATCCAAGGTCTTCCGAGGATAACATTGTAAGTCATATCATCGGCCATCACTTGAAAAACTGTTTTCTTGTCAACCCCCTCGGTAGTGGTAGTGAGGGTGATTTCTCCTAGCGTCTTCTAGTGGAATTATTAAATCCTATTAATATGGTTTCCTCGGGACGACGAGGTCCTTCAACCATATCTTCTTGACAACTCCATAATTGATAATATTAATAGAGCTGCATAGGTCGATCAAGACTCGCTTAATATCACAGTCATTAATCCTTAACATGATTACCAGAGCATCATGATGGGGAAACATCATCCCATCACAGTCTTCTTCATCAAAAACTATCTCATTGCCCGACCTACCAGCTCGGGCCCTATTCTCCATGGTGATTGAAAGCTTTGCGAATTTTTTCGTAGCAGCGAAATTAACACCATTCACCTATGATCCCCAGTTATAACATTCACAACTCTTTTAGGAGACTGAGTCCTCGATAGCTGTCCCCCCTCTCCTATTCTTAGCAAAGTTCTGTTTCCCCTTGTCAGTGAGACACTCTGCTAAAAAACCTTTCTTGAGGAGATGGGCTACCTCGAGTATAGAGCTTTGCAGTCCTTGATAGCATGTCCATAATCCATATGAAATTCACAATGCTGAGTTTGATCTCTTTTTCCTGGGGGCGTTCTCATGTCCCTCGAAAATCTTATACCTTGATCCGTCATCCCTTTTATTGCATTTACCAGCTCAGTGGTTGAACGTTGAAGTTATAATCAGGGATTTATGGCAAGTCTTTATCCTTGGATACCATAGATGGCCTCAAGGAACTCTTTTGGTTATCATTCATGCTGATCTTTCCCAAGAGTCTTTGACTTATATGTAGCCCTCCAAGGCACTGGCTCACATGTTGTTTCTGCGAGTTATAGGGCTCAAACCGACCCTTTGAGTTTCCTCGTGGCGCATCGATGCATCAGGAAGTCTCGGGGAGATTTTTATAAGAATTGTATCGACCTATCGCCCTCCATTCTGCCTCCTCGAGCCTAATCTTGGCTGGCCCTATCGTGCAACTCGTCCCAAGTTTGAGCCTGCCACTGCTAAAGCTCTCTTTTTTAACTCAGCAACAGCCTCAGAGTTGCTGACATTTATATTTTTTTCGAAAGCCATAACTGCTAAATTATCCTCCATTGTTGGCAGGTCCATTATCTCAGCCTGAAACCGCTCGAGGAAATCTTTGATTGGCTCGAGATACTTTTACTTAACTTTGAAGATATCCTCCCTTCTTTTGAGGATCTTCTGTGCGCTAGTGTGAGCTGATATATCAGCTAACTCTTCGAAGTTTGAGATTGACTCGGGGAGGAGATGCATATACCAACGCAGCACTTCTTTCTCAAGGGTGTCCCCAATCTTTTTAAGGAACATGGACTCCTTTTCCACCGGGGTGAAATCATTACTTTTGACCATGGCCATGTACTCGGTTATATGGTCAACTGGATCGGTTGTCCCATCATACTTTTTCAAGATTTATAGCTTGAAGTGTTTAGGAATGGGAGAGGGAGCAATTTTGGGCTTGAATGGTTGTTGTCTGTATTTTTCAATATCCAATGGTCGCTGAGGATTTCTAACCCCGAGGACATTCTCGAGCCATTTTTGAAACTAGGCTTCGAAGTCTTTTCTTCATTTTTCAAAGTTTGACGAGATGTTTGTTTCAGCCACTATGGGCAATGATGCCCCGAAGGATTGAGTGCCTAATGGGGCCGTCCCCGAACCTCTAGATGCGGCTCTATTTGAAAGTCCCCATGTTGTTTCCCCCGTAGGAACAACGTTTGGGATGCTCCCATTAAGAGCAATAAGTGGAGCCTCGGTTGGATTTGTTGAACTTCTCCCATTTCCAGAGAGAGAGCTTGCAGCGAGTTACGAAATTCATCATTAAAAGTCATTTAAGCAGCAAATTGGTCCCGAAGCCGCTGCAAAGTGGCCATTACATATATTTGAAAAGGATCATTAGAACCCGATGAAAAGGGATCGATTGGTGGTGGTGGAATAATCCCGGTTGGTGGGATTAAACCAGTTGGTGGAATTGGTGTTCCACCACTCGGCAAAATGACGCCAGTTGGTAGGTCAGGAGTTGGGATTGTGGTGTTATCAGGGTTATTAGTGTTGTCCGACATTGATAAGAATCAACAAAAATGGAAAAGCTTGAAAAGCAACCTTGGAACAAACGTTATGGTTAGTTCTCCACAGACGACAGTAATTTGTGTTGGCCTAAATCTGATTAGAATAATTAATCGAATTTGTTTTGGGTTAACGAGCAATTATTTGTATCAATGTCGAAAAATAATAAGAAATATTGCAAAAGGAAACAAACAACAATGAAACAGGAGTGATTATTTTGGATTATTTTCTGAATGCCTTTCCATAGTTACAAAGTGACTCTATATAGTAAACAAAAATCTTAAGGCAATAAGTACACTTTATGGCTATTACTCCCATGTTGATCATGGCCAACCCATGACCTCCTTCTTTAATGCAGCTATAATGGGCAATGGTTACGAAATTAATTGCACTAAAGGATAACGGCTTCTCTAAGGGTTTTATTGATCGCCTCAGGGAGCCAAACCTCCACATGCCCGAGGCATGGGCCTCATCAAAGCTTGCCGATGCATCCTGCCTTCGGGTTCTTTCCTCGAGGAGCCAATTCAGCGTGTGTCCATCAATACTTGGGCTCGAGGCATGGTTGATTTTTCACCCAACAAAGTATGCTTTGCTGATTTTTAAAAGCAATAATGAAAGAGCTTGTGTGCTTCTTAATATTCTGTCCATTGTAAAGTTGTATCTTAATTATGTCCAACTTTTTGTAGGTCAACGATGTAATTTACATGTAACGAATTAAAGGTTCATATTGATGATATCCTTTGTAATGTGGATTAGACATATACAAATCTTATTTCGATAATTTCTCACTCATTTCCTTTTGTCCGATCCAGAAAGATAACTCTCAACATTGAAAACGAAGCTAGAACTAATCAGGATCAATAAGAAGCTGGAAATCTATTGACAAAGTTCATGGAGGGGTTTGAGTGAGAAGGATAACCAAGAGTTTTAATAGGAAAAAAGAGACTCAAGTCTCAAAAAATAAGTGAGAGGGACAAGTGATTAATTAGTGGGTTAATGGCTTAAAACCATTATCAAAGAACACCCCAAGCTTTTGAAAAATACAAAAGGACCCTCTATATATATAAACCCTTTTATTAGCCAAAAGTGGAAAAAATCCTTCCCATCTCTCCCCTCTCTCATCTCTTTCAACGCGCCGACCCTTACAAAAATCCCATACCTGCCTATTTTTTTATTTAGTTTTTTTTTTTTTACTTCAATCAGCTCTAAATTTTCCTCCCATTGATTGATATTAAGTTTTCCTCATCAATGGTACTCATTTATATTTATTTTCAATCATAAAATTGATTTCCCCAGTTTTCCCTATTATTTTATTTTTGAATCGGGTCTTGAAATAAATATTCTGTTGATTCTCTCTTCAAAAGAACTCGTTCATCATCTCGGGTGAGCGTAAGGGTTTTCTATTGTACAAAGCATGTGGTTTCTGTGAAACGACCTGAGGTAGTCATTTCGGAAGTTAGGACTCCGATTGGTATGCCGATAATTTTAAATATTAGGACATGTCTGTAAAATTTGAACTAAATCAGACCTCGTTTGGTAGGCATCGGAAGAAGGTTTCAATTTTTATTGTCCATAAATATTAAAAAGAGATTTTCGAGCTCGATTTTGGCGAAAGAGCTCCGATTCGAAATCCGAAAGCGCCGTTGAGTTCGTATGATTATTTATGACTTTTGTGAACTTTCGAAAGTGAATTTCTATGTTGTTCGGCTAGTTTCCGCTAAAATGCCGAAAGTTAAATAATTTGACCTTTTTCCATTTAATTTGCATATTGAGTTTCGGGAGTCCAATTTGAGATCCGCCTTCGCGAGTATGTTACATATATTTTGTATAACTTGTATGCGAAAGTTGAAATTATTTCGAATATCGTAGGGTACCGTTTTAATTTTTACCGTTAAGGTATAGGAACAAAGAAAAGGTACAGAAACATTAGAACAGAACGAAACAGCTAAAAATGAAACGAAAAAATGCCAGAAAATGAGAAAAGGGACCGGAGAAAAGTAGAATTTTCATCGTGAAACATTCAGGTAATGATCCTAATATATTATTTGAGTTTATTACGTGTGTTTGAATATATTTCTACGGTAAAAATTGGGATATTAGCCATCGTTTTAATAAGTTCAATTAATAGTTTAAAGGGTCAAATGGACCCCGATAATGGATTGATTATATATTCGTACTCAGTGAGTTATGGGCAACATATAAATGTAATTTATTTGGAGTTTGTTTATGTGGCCTTAAACCCTGTATGTAGGCCTGGCCTGCGTATTGCGTATGCGAATAGGGTATCAGGTTCCTAACCGGATTTCCCTAAGATGTGAGGAATGAAGACTTTAGCCTAATTTAATATATTTTTCTGCTAATCGAATAGAGTGGGATTGTTTGGCAAGGCTTGGATAAAGCAGTTGTTGATTAGCCGTACTAACTTTTGGAAGAGGTAAGTGTTTGTATCCATTTCTTCGGAGGCCGCCTCGTGGGTTTTCTACCACGTGTTTCTTACTTGTGTAGCTGCCTATAAGCGTACTCATTACGCCTAAGCTTTGGATTTACATTGTATATTATATGTTATGCCCTGTTGTTGGTATTGCATTTAACATATGAGCATCGCACTATGGTTTTGAGCATTGCATATACTTCCCGGTTGGCGATGAGAGTCCCGCACCGGTGAAGGGTCATTACTGCATATACTTCACGGTTGGCGATGAGAGTCCCGCACCGGTGAAGGGTCATTATTGCATATACTTCCCGGTTGGCGCTGAGAGTCCTGCACCGGCGAAGGGTCATTATTGCATATACTTCCCGGTTGGCGATGAGAGTCCCGCACCGGCGAAGGGTCATTAGTGCATATACTTCCCGGTTGGCGATGAGAGTCCCGCACTGGCGAAGGGTTATTATTGCATATACTTCCCGGTTGGTGATGAGAGTCCCGCATCGGCGAAGGGTCATTATTGCATATGCTTCCCGGTAATCGATGAGAGTCCCGAGCTGGTGAAGGGTCATCATTGAATAAAATTCTCGATAATCGATGAGAGTCCCGATCCGGTGAAGTGTCATCATTGCATATACTTTCCGATAATCGATAAGAGTCCTGAGCCGGTGAAGGGTCATTATTGCATATATCTCCTGGTAGATGATGAGAGTCCGCGCCGGAGATAGGTACAAGGCATATATGACTGCATTGCATCATACCGCATTCATCCCATTTCATTGCACCGCATGCTGACTATTGTATGTATTGTGTCGTGTTTTATATATGCGGTATGTATACCATGTTGGGGACATATTTCAGTTTGCCTATATATTTCTGGCTCGTAGTCTGGATAGCCCTAAACCTAGTATGTTGGGTAGTCAGCTGTAATTTCTTTTGTACAGCTTAGAGGTATCAGTATGTCTGTGTTTTTGTTTTAAGTCTTGTCCTTACTTATGAATTGTTATATTTATTTTCTGAATTAAATTAATAAGGGTTCGCCCGACAGGTCTAGGGGAGGATGTCGGGTGCCCGCACGGCCTAACCGGATTTCGGGTCGTGTCAGTTGGTATCAGAGCCTGACTTAGAGTCTATCCAGACTAAGACAGTGTGATGCAGCCCGATCACGTGCTGATCAAGTGATCGATCCACCGAGGAGACCGATGACAAGAAGCCAAGCCAAGCTGCTGCACGATGTGCATGTTCACTTAGCCTGGCCGAAGGAAAACAATTGCTCCGAAGCTGACTGGCCGAGCTCAAGAATCGAAGGCATTATCTTCAGATTTGAGCCCGATGGCAAAGTGACCGAGGACAATGAGCTCGAAGACAATTGAGCGTCCGAAGGCAACAAGTGTGTTCGGTGCAGACAATCGAGAACCGAAGCCAAGGCTTACCGAAGTCAAAGTCTGCCGAACACAATTTAATTCAGCCCTGCGTGGTTTATTTCTATTGGTCGCCTGTGACCCTATTACTAGTTTACCCTTAGTGTTTCCTATATAAACCTTGTTTCCTTTCATTGTAGATACCAAGTTTTTGAATATTGATGAATTGAATGAAAGTGCCGAGCACATTTCTTCTTGTCTCCGTCGTGAGCAAAACCCCGGTGAGGGCTTTTAAGGACTTGTGGCTTTCGGTTAGTCCGATTGAACATTCCTCTTGATCATTCAGTTTGCAAGAGACAATGTTCTCTTGAGGATTGTTGCATAGTATAGGTGATCCTTGTATTCCTTTCGATTGAGCTTTGAGACAGGTTCCTCACTGTTCTTTCGAAAGAAGCAAGTTTTGTCTTGCTTCTATCTTTATCTTTCTTGTTTATCTTCCGCGTTTATGCTTAGCAACCCCTTCGGGAATTGCATTGCACCATCTTGGTATCAGAGCACGGTTTGAGCTTGTTTCTACAACCCCAAATCCTGTTCACGTTATCTTTATTTTCGTGTGTTTGTGTCTTTGTTTTCCTTTTTCATGTTCTTGAATTTTGTTACTGTTAGTGTTGTTATTTTACAAAAAAAAAAAAAAAGTGTTAAAAGAAAAATTCAAAAATTGTGTTTGATTGTTGGTTGTTTGGAAAAGACAACCATTGATTCTTGTTCACCATCGAATTCTGAATCCAACGAGTACCCGACGTACCAATTTCGTGACTAGGGTTTCTTGGTGAAATTTGGGCTGATTTTGAGCTTCAATGGTGAATGAACTCGAACCCCATTGTGTTTAGTTGAAACAGATGAAGATTGGTGGTTCTTGAGTGATTTGGGTTTGTTTGTTGCTTAAAATTCGAAGTTCCGAGTTTAAATCGTAGTCCGTACACCGGAAACTTGTTACAAAATCGTAACAGTGTACGACTCGAACGAGCTGGTTCTTAGCTCGAAGAACTTGAACTGAATTCCTCCGATGCTGTTGAAACCGGAGTCGATAAAGCAACCCAGATCTGTTGAATTTCGTGGTCAGTGAACCGAAGTTGTTGTGTCCGTACGCCGGAGCAAGGTCACTGTTCCATTGAAGAAGAAAGGGGTTAAAATTTTAACATCAAAACCCCAGGTGAAAATTGTCGGCTGAAAAAGGAAAGTGGATAAGGTAAAACCCTATCCGTACCAAGGAGGGACCACTTTTGTACGGACAGGAGTGGGTGTGATCGAAAAAGATTCCAAAAGGGAATCAAAGGGTAGATTCTCCTAGGTTCTCACTTTCTTTCGTGTCAAAAATTCTAGTTGGTGGATCTTTTGAGTAATTGTCCTACTCGAGGTCGTACTAACTCTTTTAAGCTGATAGGAATTCGTGCGGAGAGGTGACCGAAGTCAAAACTTTCGTAGAAATTCTTTTGACTCCCCGAGCTCAGTTAAAAAGCGTCCGTTCCATCGAGTCGAACATCACTTCACTCTTCCCGAAGAGGCAGTGACTATTGTCGAACTTGAAGGATCTTAGAGGACCGATCAATCAGACGAGCCACTGTTAACAAGTCCTTGAGTGATCAAAAACCGAACCCATAAATTGAGTGGACCCGAGTGCCACCCATCAAAGGTGAGGGAGTGTGTGAGGTGATTTCTAACCCTAACATTTGTTTGATCTTTGACTTGTGCAGGTACCATGGCTGGAAACGATGGCAAAAGCATTGAGAAGCCCGAATTGTTGTTAGCCTATCTCATGGCTGCGATACAAGGCATCAGTGCCGAAGTAAGAGGAGTGAGTGCTCGAGTAGCTAACCTCGAGCAGGGAAGTGCGTCCGTGACTAAAAATGGGTACGGCGCTGGAACGAGCGAATCCACTCCGATGAAACCTGAGCTGTATACTGAGCTTCTTCGACAATATCAGTTGACGAGTGAAGCAATTCGAAGAGAACTCAACTTGGGCAATCCCCAAGCTGGAAATCAAAACTTGGGCATTCCCCGAGGAGAAAGAATACCACCTCCAGTGGCCCGAAGAGATCTTGGAGCCGTTGCCGAGGAGGTTAATGAAGAGGAATTTCCCGAGGACGAATATGAGCGTGAGCCGCCATTCGCTCAACGAAGGCAAGCTCACCGAGGTCGTGGAAATTTCCGAGGTCGAGGTCGAGGCGCAAATGTTGAAAGAAATATTGGGCGTGAGGCTAATGATCGAGATGATGAGTTTCCCAAACAGGCTAGAGGTGTTCGAGACTCAAACTTGAACAGTGTCAAGATCACTATTCCACCCTTTAAAGGAACTAGTGATCCCGATGAGTATCTTGAATGGAAGCTTAAATTGGAGCGCATCTTTGAAACCAATGAGATGACCGATGAGAGAAAAGCTGCCCATGCCATTGCTTCGTTCGAAGCTTATGCATCAACGTGGTGGGAATCTGACAAGAGGCATAGACGAAGGAATGACTATCCCGAAGTCAATACTTGGCCACAATTGAGAAGAGCAATGGATGCTAATTATTTGAGTGCCAAATACAGGCAGACTCAAATGCAAAAGCTCTATGAGTTAAAGCAAGGGTCCAAGTCAGTCCAAGAGTACCACGATGAATTTGAAAAGATTCGATTGAATCTTGATCTGGTCGAAGACGAAGAACAAGCCATTATCAGATTCAAAAATGGCTTGGCTAGGGATGTGTCATCTCAGTTGAGACTCCACGTGTATCACACGTTGGGAGATTTGTTTGATGCTGCCACCGAAGCTGAAAAATTGGTGAAGGACGATAAGGCAAACCGGTATCGAGGAGTCGCTACTTCTACTCCTTTGAACCGAAGTAAAGAATGGAAGAGTCCAAACCAAGCAAGTGCTAACACTGTTCGAGATTCGAAGAAACCCTTCGAAAGAGGTGTGACCGTTAACCAGTCGAGAGAAGTGGGAGGTAAAGTTCAACTCAACTCTCCTAGTGCTTCAAATATTCAGTGTCACAAATGCAAAGGTTATGGTCACATGGCAAAAGAGTGTCCAACTCGCAAAGTTATGCTTCTGCTCGAAGATGGAACCGTCCATGAGCAAGCGAGTGACACCGAGGAGGAAATTATCGAGGAGACTGATCGAGCTGAAGTTGATGATGATCATGAGGCTGCCGAAGCTGATCATCCGGAAATGTTTCTTGTGGTTCGAAGGAATTTGAGCTGCATGACCCTTGAAGAAGAGGACAACCAGAGAGAAAACCTCTTTCATGCCCGATGTCGAGTGAGGGGAAAGGTGTGTTCGATGATCATTGATTCCGGTAGTTGTGCCAATGTAGTGAGCCAAACTTTGGTTTCACAAATGGGATTACCTACGATGAAACATCCCCACCCTTACAAGTTACAATGGCTGAATGAGTGTGGAGAATTGAGAGTTGTCAAACAAGTGTGGATCAAGTTCAAAATCGGAGAGTATCAAGATGAAATGATATTCGATGTGGTTCCGATGCAAGCTTGTCATTTGCTATTGGGTCGACCATGGCAGTATGACCGAACAGCTGTTCACAATGGCAGATCCAACACTTACACTGTGAAGCTCGATGGGAAGAGTTTCGTACTCAAACCCTTGTCTCCAAAACAAGTCACCGAGGACTATAAACGGATGAAAGAATTGAAAGAAGCGGCCAAAGCTAAGCTTCCGATGGTAGCAAAATTGGGGCCCGAAGAGGCAAACTCACCGATCGAAGTGAAAGGAATTTGTGCAATCATGCAACCCGGTGAGATCTTACGAGGCAACGACCACGGTCAGATGATGATTTGCCTCGTGCACAAGGGTATCCTTCTAAACTCTAATGATGATTTTTCTAATGATAACCCTTTGCCTTTGTTTGTTCGTAAAGTTTGCAGGACTTCGAGGACATGTTTCCCGAGGAAATGCCAGGTGGATTACCTCCGTTGAGAGGAATCGAGCACCAAATTGACTTCGTGCCAGGGTCTCAAATCCCTAACAAACCTGCATACTGGTGTAATCCCGAAGACACCAAAGAGCTCCAACGGCAGGTTGATGAATTGCTAAACAAGGCCCTCGTTCGAGCACTCGCCCATTGGCAGCATTATTTGTGGCCTCGAGAGTTTGTGATCAAGAGTGATCATGAGTCTTGGAAACATCTCCGAGGTCAGGAGAAATTGAATCGAAGACATGCCAAGTGGGTTGAATTTATTGAAAGCTTTCCCTATGTAATTCATTACAAAAAGGGAAAAGATAATGTTGTGGCCGATGCGCTATCAAGGAAATTTGCCTTAGCGACCACTCTCGCCTCTAGGCTCATGGGATTCGAAAGCATCAAGTCGATGTACGAGGACGATCCTAAGCTAAAATGCGTTCGTGACGCTATCTTGAGTGGCCGAAGGGTTGAAAAATATCAATGGCATGATGGCTACCTCTTCAAGAATGGGAGGGTTTGTGTGCCAGTGTCATCGTGGAGAGAGCTCTTGGTTCGAGAAGCTCACTCTGGTGGACTGATGGGACACTTCGGTGTCGACAAAACTCTTGGTATCTTGACCGAGCAGTTCCATTGGCCCAAAATGCGACGAGATGTGGAAAAGCTTTGCAACGCTTGTCTCGTTTGCAAGAAAGCAAAATCGAAGTCCAACCCTCATGGTTTGTACACCCCGTTGCCTGTGCCTGATCGACCTTGGGTTGATATATCCATGGACTTTGTCTTGGGGTTACCGAGGTCGGGGGGAGGACATGATAGCATCTTCGTTGTGGTTGACCGTTTTTCAAAAATGGCTCACTTTATTCCTTGCAAAAAGTGTGATGATGCACAGCATGTAGCTACATTGTTTGTTTCTAACGTGTTAAAATTGCATGGTGTACCTCGTACTATTGTGAGTGATCGAGACTCGAAGTTCTTGAGTCATTTTTGGAAGTGTTTGTGGGGTGCCCTCGGCACCAAGCTACTATTCTCGACGTCTCACCATCCTCAAACTGATGGACAGACCGAGGTAGTTAACCGAACCTTGGGATCTTTGCTTCGGGCAATGACCAAAGGGAAGGTTGGAAACTGGGCTGATCGTTTGCCCTTGATGGAGTTCGCATACAATCGAACGGTGCATAGAATGATCAACATAACCCCGTTTGAATGTGTGTATGGCTTTAATCCTTTGATTCCACTTGACTTAACCCCATTGCCTCGAGATTCTGTTCTTGATTTTGAAGGTACTCGACGAGCAGCTGCCTTGATCGAATTGCATGCAAAGGTGAAGAAGAACCTCGAGGAGGCCTATGCAAAGGTTGCCTTAAAGAAAAACAAGGGGCGTAAAAAATTGGAATTAAAGAAGGGAGATTAGGTTTGGGTTCACTTCCGAAAGGAACGCTTCCCGAACCAAAGGAAAGGAAAGTTGGCTCCTCGAGGGGATGGTCCATTTCAAGTGTTGACCAAGATCAACAACAATGCCTACGTGATCGACCTCCCTGGTGAGTATAACGTGTCCAACACCTTTAATGTCGCTGACTTAGTTCCTTGTGTTGTAGGTCCAACTTCGGAGGACGAGGAGGGCTTGATTTCGAGGACGAAATCTTCTCAAGAAGGGGAGGATGATGCAGCCCGATCACGTGCTGATCAAGTGATCGATCCACCGAGGAGACCGATGACAAGAAGCCAAGCCAAGCTGCTGCACGATGTGCATGTTCACTTAGCCTGGCCGAAGGAAAACAATTGCTCCGAAGCTGACTAGCTGAGCTCAAGAATCGAAGGCATTATCTTCAGATTTGAGCCCGATGGCAAAGTGACCGAGGACAATGAGCTCGAAGACAATTGAGCGTCCGAAGGCAACAAGTGTGTTCGGTGCAGACAATCGAGAACCGAAGCCAAGGCTTACCGAAGTCAAAGTCTGCCGAACACAATTTAATTCAGCCCTGCGTGGTTTATTTCTATTGGTCGCCTGTGACCCTATTACTAGTTTACCCTTAGTGTTTCCTATATAAACCTTGTTTCCTTTCATTGTAGATACCAAGTTTTTGAATATTGATGAATTGAATGAAAGTGCCGAGCACATTTCTTCTTGTCTCCGTCGTGAGCAAAACCCCGGTGAGGGCTTTTAAGGACTTGTGGCTTTCGGTTAGTCCGATTGAATATTCCTCTTGATCATTCAGTTTGCAAGAGGCAATGTTCTCTTGAGGATTGTTGCATAGTATAGGTGATCCTTGTATTCCTTTCGATTGAGCTTTGAGACAGGTTCCTCACTGTTCTTTCGAAAGAAGCAAGTTTTGTCTTGCTTATATCTTTATCTTTCTTGTTTATCTTCCGCGTTTATGCTTAGCAACCCCTTCGGGAATTACATTGCACCACAGTGTCTATTAGAGTCTCGCTGACGGGTACGTAGACGTCCGTACTTATCTACGAGAGGCTATGATAGCATTTAGGAAGTTTCACTTTCTTCTTTTCTGATCGTGCGTCGGTCTCGGATGCAAAAGTATTTTCGTTAATTCGTTCGTGGTAATTGTGAACCCTCGCGCGATAAATCAGCAAACAGTATGAGTTCAAGACGAAGCAGTCTAGCCTGGAGCTAGCAATGATGAAGCTCCGAGTGTTTTGATCGTGCTGACGATCTAGTTACGGAGGTCCCAGTTGTACAAGCTCGCGATGGGCAAGGGAGCAGGGCCTTGTAGTTCCCTTGGCTCTCTACGATGCTTTTACGAGAGTTTTGGAGACGCAGATACCGCAAGAACCTATTATTCGCTCGGCTGCTTATCAAGTTGCCGCAGATGTAGATGTTCGGTCTCAGGGAGCTCCTATTTCAGTTCTTAATATTGTCGCAGTAAAGTATGTTCCGGAGGCAGCATGTGTTGTGCCTCTAGTTATTCTGGCTAGTTAGCTAGCCCGAGTAATGGCTCGGTCCGAGTGTCTGAAGAGGATGCATTATTTTACCTGATTGGACCTTCTGATGTTCTTAGGCCATGCATCAAATAATCCCTATGTAAGTTTTTTTTAAAAATAAAATGATGTCAGCGTATCCGTCAGGCTCTTGATTATATCGAGCGATATGATGTTGATTATTCTGCTTTCCAATTTCAGGGTCCAGCCTTGAATTGATGGACCGCTCTCTTTTTATCTAACTTGGTTCGATCTTTCTTCTAGATTCGTGGAAAAGTTCCTTTCGAGTAGCGAGCGAGATGAAAACTGTTGCCAGTTTGAGTGGATTAGACAGGGTAGCCTGTCGGTTAGCCTGTTGGTTTCAGAATATGAGATTGAATTCTATATAATGGTTGAATATGCACTAGAACTAGTCCATGAGCCTTTCGAGAGATTCAAAGATTTATTGATGACCTTTCTCCTTCCTTGAGATCCCGGATGGCTCGAGAAATTGAGGTTGGGACTTCATTTGATGTCGTTGTTGATATTGCTCAAAGGTATTAGGCATACCATAAGTTAGAGGGGCAAGAGTTAGAGCGGGAGAGCAAGAGATCACGTGGCCCTAGTGGTAACCATGGTACCTCATTTGGAGGTGAGAGTTCTGATTATTTTTGGAGGTCACCTTCTAGTTATCTCAGCTTGTGTCACGTGATTATTAAAATGCGCCAGTAGTTCGTCAAGATCAGACCCAGTTTTTCTCTTTATATCTATCAACATTCTGTCCAGCTTCCATTTTCAGTGAAAAAGTGTTATCATTGTTGTGAGTCTGGTTATCTTTGAGGAGTTTGTCCTTACTCCGGCAAGTAGGCAGTCGTCCTTTCTCTTGTCATCAGGCACCTGCACAGTCGTAGGGGATTTTATTTAGATCTCAATCAGCCAGAGAAATGCCACCATCCAGTAGAGGTCGAGAGCATGGTGGCAGTGATTCTTCAGAAGGTGATTATCAGGGTAGTGGCTAAGCTCAGCTGCAGAGGCAGTTCTATGAACTGCTAGTCTGGCAAGATGCTGAGGTATCCAATGTAGTATACCCATGGATTTCTTCTTCTCTTAAATGTGAGTAATATTTGATTCTTTCGATCGATTTGGAAATTGTGTGTCTTATCATGTTTCGATAATTTCCTTGGATGTCGTTTCTATTAAGAATCGGTCGCGTGAGCTTTTGATATGATTTATTCCTGGTATTTATGATGACCCTACTAGTTTATCTGATTTAAATGAGAGAAATTTGGGAGTGAGTGTCGGTATTGTCTGCTTGGCATCTTGTTACGCCACCTTCTGCTATTATGTCAATTCAGTTTACCTCTCTCCTTGAAATTCAATATTGGTAGAATAATGGGATCCTAAATCGTCACCATCAGAAAGTATTATCATTTCTTCCAGTGTAAAATGATTAGTAAGTAATATTCGATCTACGTATCTCCTCTTGGTTCAAGACGCTAGTACAGTCATGTTATCCCATGAGCTTATCTAGGTTATAAAAGGGTTTTCTGGTAAATTGTCAGAGTTTCCTTCTTATTGGGAGATTAAATTGGCATAGATGTCATTCCATAAAGCTTATTTAATGTCTATCTCTTCAATTGCGATTCTTTGGTTAGCCTGACTCGGAATTACTGTAACTCTGGGAGCCAAGCAAATAAGAAGATGAGTTTCTTAAAGATCTAATTATTTCTATCCTCAATTTATTGTCATATCTTCTTCTTCCGACACTAGTGAGCATGGGCGGTTAGTAGCCACTCGTGATGTTTCCTCTCTTGAGCCGAAATGGTGTATCAAGATAGTCGGGTAAGCAATTTGCTGTGTTATAAGGCTACTAAAGGTAATAGAGAGCGTCGTTCGACCTCTAAATTGAGCTATCGAGCGGTGGTGCTTGTGGAAAAAGGTCGGGAGTTGTGAACATGAGAGTTGCAGCTGTTTGGCAACTCGAGAGGGTAATTTGGTAGCTCAGGCCTGAGCCGTGTTATGTTTTAGCTAAGTCTTCCTTAATCCAGCATGTTATGCTAAGATGGCTATTCTTATTCAAATTAGTTGTATGAGTTTATGCTCTAAGTGGAGGAGCTTCCTCCAATACAGAATACTAATATTGAATCTCTAAGGCGTTGCCGAAGCGTAAGCTAACTCTTAGTTCCATCAAATTGTTCTATATCGTAAAGTATATCGACGAGGTGATTCATCGGCAGAATCATGATGATCCCTCTAGAGTTCCGTGTATCTTTATTTCGAAATTGTAGAACTCTCCTCTTGTGATCAAGAAAGGATCAGCTTAGTCAGAATAAGCTGGGCAATGGTGTTATCATATTATCCATATATGTTTTATTCCAAAGTTCGATGTGCGCGCTATAATTCTGATCCTGTAATCAGGAGATAATGCCCGTAGAGTAGCTTATGAAGGTCGTACAAGTTTTCTTGTTATCTATGCGAATTTGTCTTTAGACTTAGGCTCATTCGAGGACGAACGAGAGTCTAAGTGGAGGAGAATGAAACGACCTGAGGTAGTCGTTTCGGGAGTTAAGACTCCAATTCGTATGCCGATAATTTTAAAATATTCGTAAGGTCTATTAGGACTTGTCTATAAAATTTGAGCTAAATCAGACCTCGTTTGGTAAGCATCGGAAGAAGGTTTCAGTTTTTATTGTCGATAAATATTAAAAAGAGATTTTCGAGCTCGATTTTGGCGAATGAGCTCAGATTCGAAATTCGAAAGCGCCGTTAGGTTCGTATGATTATTTATAACTTTTGTAAACTTTCGAAAGTTAAAATTGATGTTGTTCGGCTAGTTTCCGCTAAAATGCCGAAAGTTAAATAATTTGACCTTTTTTCATTTAATTTGCATATTGAATTTCGGGAGTCCAAATTGAGATCCGCCTTCGCAAGTATGTTACATATATTTTGTATAACTTGTATGCAAAAATTGGAATTATTTCGAATTATGGTAGGGTACCGTTTTAATTTTTATCGTAGCAGCGAATTTTAAAAGAAAAAGAAAAAAAAAAGAAAAGAAAATAAATATAAAATGATGGCGGTGGCTGAGCTTATATGAAGCTCAAAAGGTATAGGAACATAGAAAAGGCACAGAAACATTAGAACAGAACGAAGCAGCTAAAATGAAACGAAAAAATGCCAGAAAAGGAGAAAAGGGGCCGGAGAAAAGTAGAAATTTCACCCTGAAACATTCAGGTAATGATCCTAATATATTATTTGATTTTATTACGTGTGTTTGAATATATTTCTACGATAAAAATTGGAATATTAGCCATTGTTTTAATAAATTCAATTAATAGTTTAAAGGGTCAAATGGATCCTGATAATGGAATTGATTATATATTCGTACTCTATGAGTTATGGGCATTATATAAATGTAATTTATTTGGGGTTTGATTATGTGGCCTTAAACCCTATACATAGGTCTGGCCTGCGCATTGCGTATGCGAATAGGGTATCAGGTTCTTAACCGGATTTCCCTAAGATATGACGAATGAAGCCTTTAGCCTAAATTGATATATTTTTCTGCTTATTGAATAGAGTGGGATCGTTTGGCAAGGAAACCAAAGGATAAAGCGGTTGTTGATTAGCCGTACTAACTTTTGGAAGAGGTAAGTGTTTGTATCCATTTCTTTGGAGGCCGCCTCGTCGGTTTTCTACCACGTGTTCCTTACGTGTGTAGCTGCCTATAAGCGTACTCATTACGCCTAAGCTTTGGATTTACATTGTATATTATATATTATGTCCTGTTGTTGGTATTGCATTGAACATATGAGCATTGCACTCTTGTTTTGAGCATTGTATATACTTCCCGATTGGCGATGATAGTCCCGCACCGGTGAAGGGTCATTATTGTATATACTTCCCGGTTAGCAATGAGAGTCCCGCACCGGCGAAGGGTCCTTATTGCATATACTTCCCGGTTGGCGATGAGAGTCCCGCACCGGCGAAGGGTCATTATTGCATATACTTCCCGGTTGGCGATGAGAGTCCCGCACCGGCAAAGGGTCATTATTGCATATACTTCCCAGTTGGCGATGAGAGTCCCGCACCGGCGAAGGGTCATTATTGCATATACTTCCCGGTTGGCGATGAGAGTCCCGCACCGGTGAAGGGTCATTATTTCATATACTTCCCGGTAATCCATGAGAGTCCCGAGCCGGCGAAGGGTCATCATTGCATAAACTTCCCGGTAATCGATGAGAGTACCGAGCCGGTGAAGGGTCATTATTGCATATACTTTCCGATAATCGATGAGAGTCCTGAGCCGGTGAAGGGTCATTATTGCATATATCTCCTGGTAGATGATGAGAGTCCGCGCCGGAGATAGGTACAAGGCATATATGACTGCATTGCATCATACCGCATTCATCCCATTTCATTGCACCGCATGCTGACTATTGTATGTATTGTGTCGTGTTTTATATATGCGGTATGTATACCATGTTGGGGACATATTTCAGTTTGCCTATATATTTCTGGCTCGTATTCTGAGTCGCATGCCGCGACATATAAACATATGGATTGGGTCGCACACCGCGACAGTATAAACATATGGATCAGGTCGTACGCCGTGATATATGGATCGGGTTGCACGCCGCGACAGTAAAAATATATGGATCGAGTTGCACGCCGCAACATTATTTACATATAATGAGATGTATTTCTGATTTTTGATATGTTCGGGATACCTATGTGTTCTGTCTATCTTATGTTCTTGGTTGTTTATCAGTTTTTTTTGGTTCCATACGTATTTTCAGTTATTATCTGGCTCTGCCCTTTTATAATTTAAATAAAAGGAATTCTATTTATCTGCTTTTCTTCTCCCTGGCTAGCTATCTTACTCTTTGAGGTGGCTAGTCTGCCCCACTTATTGAATCCTTTTCACTCAGCCCTGTTTGTTGTTTGTTTCTTTTCTATTTATTTCGTTTCGGCAGGTTCGCTCCAGGATTGATTTCGCCGCGTTGTTCAGGAGCGAAGACGACTTCAGCTGTCAGGGTGAGCCAGCTTTATTCCGGATGGCCACCAGTGTATTGTTTATTATTTCAATTGCATTTTGCTCCCTTCAAGAGGTATCTATTTTCTTTTGTACTCTTAGATGTATAGTCTGGATAGCCCTAAACCTAGTATATTGGGTAGTCAGCTGTAATTTCTTTTGTACAGCTTAGAGGTATCAGTATGTCTGTATTTTTTTTTAAGTCTTGTCCTTACTTATGAATTGTTATATTTATTTTCTGAATTAAATTAATAAGGGTTCGCCCGACAGGTCTAGGGGAAGATGTCGGGTGCCCGCACGGCCTAACCAGATTTCGGGTCGTGTCATTCTATTACTAAGTTCTGTCTTTCATTTCGTCGTTTTAAAGAAACGACGATGCTTGAACAATTGTCACGACATGTTTTAGCATCATGTTATATGTGTGCACATCATGTTATATGTGTGCACATATGTAAAGATTTGTACCCATATAACACAATGTGCACACATATAACACGATGTTAGCAGATTTTCTTCTTACACATATAAATAATTATGTGTACACATCATAATTTATGTGTACATATATTATTGGTATTTTCATGGACTGATGAAGAATCTTTGTTGTGGTGCCTACATGTATTTTTTCCAACAATGCTACTGTTAGCAGTTGATTTTTTTGGGAAATAGGTGGAGAGCCGTGATTGTCTCACTTGGATTTCAAAGTCTAAGGAGACGACACCAATTATTGTGAATAATGAGGTTTGGTATTCTGAGTTAGTTGAAAATATTAATACTAGATGTTCGGTAAGTCGTGATCCAAACAATATTTGCATTACATACATGCTCAGCATTTGTTCAAAGAAAAAGAGTCATCCATGTAGATAAAGAACGATGACGATCTCCTTATTTACCTGGCTGATGTCGATGGAGTTGGTAATAGACTGACTTTAAGAGTATATTTGGATGAGAGGTAAGTGGAAGTTTCCAACGAACATCTGATGCCAAATCATAGATGTTCTTATGATTATTCAAGTAACAGATGGAATGACAATGGTGATGAAGAGCCGTTGAATATGGAAATTTTAGAGAATGAATACGGTAGAGAATGAACATGAACGAGAAGAAGATAATGCTGAAGAAGAAGACAAAGAAGACAAAGTAGTGTTAACTCCTAATTTTGTTGTTGGGGGCAATTATGTAAATATTATGGTAGCTATATTAAACAGCTTAGACGGTGATGATGATGGCACCGAGTTTTATAAGTGTTTAACTTTCAAAAACAAGCGCATCTTAGTTGTGGCTTTGAAGATTCCTGCACTGAAGTAGCATTTTTGTTTCAATTAAGTTTAGAATACCAAAAGTGTGTATCCTATCCGTTGTGTAAATGTTAATTACAAGTAGTGGTTTTGAGCCAACAAGTATATAAATGGTGATACCTTTATGATCAAAGTTTACAAGAAGAAGCATACATGCGGGTTAGAGCATCTCTCAAGTCATCATCCACTCGCCTCAACGGAAGTCATTGGTGAACTCATGTAGTCCTCGTGTGAAGAGAAAAAAGGTCTAACTAAAGGAAATTAGGCAAGCAGTCAATAAGGATTTGGGATCTAACATTAGCTATTGGAAGTGCCGGATGAGTGGTATTATTGTCAAGGCTTTGACAAGAAGGTCTCCAAAGCACGGGTACGAGGTTTTGGATGCGTACGTTATGCTTAGGATTGAAAATGAAGGTTACCAAGACAACTTTGGAGGTTGATCATGATGGGAACTTCTTCTATTTTTTTGTGTATATTGGATCATGGATTAGGGTATTTGGGTAAATGAGGAAAGTCGTTGTTGTAGACGGAACACATTTATCTGGAAAATATGAGGGAGTCTCGTTGTCTACTCTGGAACATAACTCAGAGACATATATTTTTCCATTTGCATTTTGTGTTGTAAATGTTTAATGTGATGCATCGTATGAATTCTTTTTTGAACAGTTAGTCGGTATAGTCCCCAATAACAATGAGTTATGCATAATTTCTGATATGCATCCATGCATCGTATAGGCAGCATCAAAGATCTTTCCTGAAGCTAATTATGGAGTTTACAAGTGGCACTTGTCTCAAAGCATCCGGAAAAAGTCTCACTATGGCAATTTCATTAGCAATTTTAATGCATCAGTAGAATCATATACGGTGGAGGAATTTGGGAGGCATTTTGGTGAAATCCGGACAAAGAGTGATAGGGTTGCCCATATCTTCAGCAGGTTGGATTTGAGCGCTGGAGTAAAGCTTACTTCCAAGAAAGAAGTACGGATTACCCATCTTGTTTGACATGTACACATAAGTAAATATGTGCACATATCCTTAAATATGTGCATACACATAGAGAGTGTGTGTGTGTGTGCGCGCGCATATTTAAGGATGTGTGCACATATTTACTTAATGTGTAAACTATTAAGACCTCCCTATTGCTGAAGATATGTACACATATTATAATATATGTGTGTGCATAATTGTGGATGTGTACACATAATTACAGATGTGTACTTTGTTTCGAAGTTAAAATTTCTAAAATGTCTGGTTATACCTATTATAATGCTTACACATAATTGTAGGTTTAGTGTGATGATGACTAACATTGTTGAATCCACGAACTCAATGATAAAGGACGAAAGAGAAATGCTCATAACAACTTTGTTCAATGCTATAATAAGAAACTTTTCTGAAAAATTTCATCAAAGGCGTACGGTGTACATTAACCATTCAAAGCCATGTGTCCCTTAATTGAAGACATATTAAGGAAAAATATTGATGTGGGAAACAGGTTGTTGGTTTGTAACAATGGCAAGGATATGTATTCAATCGGTACTGGAGATGATGTTGTCAAGATCAATCTACGCGAAAGGACATGTTCTTGTTGAAAGTTTCAGATTGACAAGATTTCTTGGGTACATGCTTGCGCAACTATAAGATGTCGATATGGAGCAGAGTATGGGAGCGAATTGTACAATTTTACTTCTCTGTATTATTACACCAATACGTACATTCTCGCGTATGCAGACATAATCTATCCAACGTTATCAGAGTAATAGTGGAATACTCTACTGGAGCTTTATGAGAGAAAGGTACGTCCAACTTATGTGAAGGTCCCACGGGGAAGAAGGAGGACCAAGAGAATGCCATCAGTCGGGAAAACATTTAAAAGCAGGAGGAATAGATGTGAATATGCAAAAGATTTGGCCACAAACGAACGACATGCCTCCATTGGAGAGTAGAATCAGAAGTTGGACATAGCGTGGGTCATAGAACATTTGTCCTTTGTACCAACTTGTATGTTGAACAATTTTCCGTACTATTGCTTGTATTTGATCTTTGTAATTTAACAATTAACCGTTCAATATATTAATTATGTTTGCACAAGTGAAAATGCACATAAATTTATATTTTGAATGCCGACAAAGTCTCAGAGATAGAGTAATTATGTTCGCATATATTAATTATATATGCACATCTTTTATACGTGTACACATTTTAAATATGTGTAGCCAAAAGTACTTAACTAAGATCTAATTGCTATATTTGCACATTATAAAACATGTGAGCACATATTAAAATATGTGCGCACATATTTGGAGATATGTGCACATCGTATTATATGTGTAGAAATACCGTCCATAGCGAACTACGTATTATCTTATGCACACATATTATCTTATGTGTACACATCGTGTATGGTGTTTTCAACATTTAAGAAAGATTGAATGATCCACTATTATTTGCACTGAATTATAGTGAATTAATTATGATTTTACAGGATAGTTAACTTTTATTGTATCAATCAAGGTTAATTTGATCATTTTTGCCGACACTGTCAAGTAAAGTGTAACCTGATGGATGAATTCAAACAATGTAGTATTCTTAACGTTTAGAATATTTATGAGAATGAAAAACACGACACAAAACAAGTATTATTTGAATATAATTTGATAGTTTCATATAGAAATGTACTATAAGTTGGTCAATTAAACTAATTTGTTTGATTTTTCGTTGACTATTAACTATAGTCTCGGATGAGTATTAAACAAAACATAGAAAATTATTTGAATGAGTTTTAAATAGATCAAAGAAACATTTTATATACGAATATATTATCTAAACTATAAGTACCTAAATAACAATGAAGAATTCACATAATGCAAAGTACATAACTAAGATCTAATCGCCATTACTTCCATGAGAATGAGACTCGTCCGGGGTGAAGTATATGTTGTTCAAGTCCTTACCTTGGGCTTCTAAGAGAACATGAAATATCCTTGTAATTCTCTGAATATCCATCAATTGTTGTGTCTTTGCTTCTTCTAGACGGGCCTTCACTTTTTCAAGATCATCCTTCAAGTCTTGAAGCTTGATAATCGGTCGTCGTGCCATGATTTTGTATCTTGTTTTTCTTGTGTGATGAAGAAAAAGTATTTGGGTCTATTTATAAAGGTGAAGCATACATGAATCGATTTTTACTTGAACGGTTTTTATTTGAACCGTTTTTACTTGAACAATTTCGTTGGATTTTTGAAGGGTTGTATAATAGCTACCCATATAAACGAACTACCCACATATTAATACTAGGGGGAGAGACCCGTGCCAGCACGGGCCCAATTTGTAATAGTGTGTGTTATTCAAAAAAAATTTATCGAGTATTTAGTTAGTGTTTCCCTTCTCCTGTACTCATGTTTTTTCTTCTTAGTACTCTTTGAATCTTGTATCTGTAACCAAGTGAATTGGTTAATATAAATGTCTCGCATGCAAGGCTTATTAAAAGTGGAAGTACTCTTTACCAAAAATTTCTTATTTTTCAAGAAATATAATATTTTCTCCGTTTTTTATTAAGTGTCAATTTATTTAGTTCATTTTACGTCTATTAAGAAAAAATATTAAATATAACGTGTTATGTACTTAATTATTTTTATTTAATTAGTGTCTATTAAATGTAAGACAGAGAGCAGCCCAGTACACAAAGTATCCCACTTATAAAAAATGAGTAAACTAATCACAGTTACACTCTTGAATAGCAAGAGTTAGATTGAAAAAATAAAAAACTAATACTGCTTGATTTTTTACAGTATTACTTATGCACGAGCCTAACATGCTAAACAAAAGGCTCATGTTATACTGCATTTTATTCAGAATATTTTTACCAAATATACCTTTTATGATGGGGTGTTTTAGCTTTATTGTTCATATTAAAAAGTTTCATAAATATGTACAGATACTTCATCCCAGCTCTTCTTTTCCCTCTTCTTCTTCCTTTATTTTATTCTTCATTCTTCTTCTCCGTCTTCTCCTTCCTTCTCTTCCTCCCTTTTAGTACTTCAATTGCAACAGTAAAATGTCACATTAATTTACCTAAGAATTAATTCTTAAATCTAATTTAAAATTTTGTAAGGTAAGACCTCACAATAGGTTACGTTTGTAGCAATAATCTCTCATGTAATTTGAAATATTACCTCACCCTTTTTTATTTTAATCTTTTGAAGAAAATTGTTTGATGTAAAAAATTCTACTATTCTATTTTAGGGCTACTCTTTTATGGGTTTAGTTTTGAATGTTAAGTATGTAAAATAAATGTCCCCTCAAAATTCTTCTATGCAACACAATTCTTGTGATTTATTTTAATCCAGAAATAGAATATTTAAATACAATTAACATATAGTACTAACTAATCACAAAGTTCACATGAAAATATACTCATTAAATAAGAATTTAAATCTAAATTATTTAGACTTTTTTCTTCTCGACACAACAGTTTATCTCTTTGCTCTTTCAGCTTATTTTCTTTCATTTGGAGTTTTGACAAACTCCAATATATTCTTTAAATGTTTTTCAACAAAGTTATCCTATATTCATACCAGCTAAAATATTGACATGTAATTTTCAATGTACACCTTATATTGTTTAGTAAAGTATCTCATATTAATATTTCTCTTCTTTTTTATGTCTATACCTTATATTCCTATTGTTTAGTATACTTAAATGAGAGGAGTGGGGACATGGGTCCATGTGCATGTAAATGTTGCCTAGCTTTTAAACAACTGTTATCCACTGAGTACACATGTATTGTCACCATTACTTAAAAGTTAAAACCAGCTTCTAGATTGCTTCATTTGATAGGAAAGACAAAAGCCATTGTCTTCCTCGTTAGCTCCGAAGCTTTTAATTTCATTCTTATATCACCTCATTACCTTCCTTTAAGCTTCTTACTGACCTCTTCATATTGCATTTAACCACTTTTATCATTGGTTTCAATAATATTACCAACAGTTCAACGTCTTCTCTAATGGGTCTTACAGACACTACATATATGAAAAATTAATTTTTTCATATTCTTTTCTTACTTTTCTGAGTTTGTGGAAGACACAAATTTAACAAGTTCTTCACTACCCAAATTTGAAAAAGCTGTTGTGTTGAACTTTCAGGAATGCCCGTTAAAATTTCAACTTTTACCTAAATCTTTTGTGTCTTTAATCTGTATCATGTTACCTATCTAATTTTAATTTTAAGGTTTGAGAGTGAGTTGATACTTCATCAACTGTCTGAATTTTAATTCATGGCAAATGAATGTATTTTGACTATGAAGGCAATGAGGCTGATGGAACATGGAAGAAGATAGTACACACGGTAATCTATTTGGTGTAAGTGAGAGAGAATCAGGTTCAAAAGGATGCAGGTATGATGAAAGATTTGAGGCAATCTTTTCGCCAGCCAAAGAAGGGCAAAATAGTCCACAAGAAATATTGTTACCAATAAGAATACAAAGTCACTCAAGATGGACCAATCAGATAGTAGTAAAAACTTGAGTGTCGGCGGAAATTCTCATTTAACCAGTGAAATTACAAAATTAGCCCAAGCAGGCAGGTCATAAGCAGGACATCCAAGTCCTGCCTGCTTGAGCTCCTTCAAGCCCTTTCTATAAAGGAGAAAATAGCTATCCACGTGTTAGATTCTCTCACAAGAGTCTTTTACTCCTTACACATCTTTTTTATGAATATGCATAAAGCAAGGTGCGTCACATATTTGTAGCTGTGTATACATAATTTGAGATGTTTCAAAACTTAGCGGCGAGCACATACTCACAAGCCTGCACATCTTTCTTATGGATATGCATATTTAACGGTGTGTACACGTATTGAGTGTCTAATTCGTCATTCTTCCCTGACAAACTAATTTGATGTATATTATACTTATGGGTGTACATAAATAACTTTTTTTTTCATATAGAATGTGAGATTTTTCTTTCTAAACAGATAAACTAATGTATATAACAAATAAACATCACTACATATATACTATAGATGTTAAATTAACAAAAGTATCAACCATACATAAAAGGAAGTCAAAAACAAATAAATATCATCCTTACGGACCAATAAAAAGCCAAACAAGACTAAAATTATCCAAAAATATCACCCAAATCATAACAACAACAATCTAAGGAGACATTTTTTATACATCCACTGCCCACTTATATCTGCAATCCTCCATGGAATTATTGTTGAGTGCCGCCATTGGGGTGTTGGTGATGAGGTGCTCGATGAATATCAGTGAATATCCACCACATGTTGTCCCAGTCTCGTACCTTGGCAAACCTTGCAACTTCTCATAAGGCCACATATCTTTCTTCAGGATGTCATCTGGAAAGTGGTTGAATTTGACACAATCTTGCAAGACTTTTGGGAACATTACCATGATGAAAAACATAAATGGAACAAATGTATCTTCATCGTACAACCCCATGTTACAGTCATAAACATCAATCATTGCTTCCTGGACCATGAAAACCACAGTCAGATAATGCTTATTTAAAATATTCATGACTGTAAATATCCTCTTCACACCATTCCAACGGAGGCCACCTGGGTAAGGATCCTTACGAATTGCATAATCCAGAAGTCCTTGCTCAGAAGGCTTCATCTTCATATAATCAGTCAAAGAAACTTTCAACTTATCTGCCTCTGTTTCAAGGTCCTTGTATGATGCAGTCAAGTGGGTATAGAAGTTCATATCTAGGATGAGATCCCTCTTATCACAGTGACTTGTGATTTCCTTGTGTCTTAGCCTTATTATGCCCAAGATCACATCAACATGCTATAAAAATAATGAAAAAGAAGTAGCTTTATATGCACACTTTTAAAAATATGCCAATGTGTAATATATTTATGATGTGTACACATATTATTTGCACTCGTAAGTATGTGTACAAATAACTATGATAAGTGCTCACGTTCATTCAACAAATATGTGTAAACAATAGATAAGAGGTGGGGGAGATGTACATGACTCTCCATCCATATCGTCATAGTTGTTATCGGACGGAATTCAGCCTGGTCGTATTCATGGCCCAACAATAACTCCTGCTTTTTTCTTGAACACATATATGCATCAAAAGCTTTTCTTTTTCAGATCAACGGGTCTATAAATATCACCTGGAAGTCGCTCCTCTTCTTCTTCCTGAATCTCTTCCTAAACATCTTCATGAACCTCTTTCTACATTTTTTTCTAAATCTTGTCTGCAATAGAAGTGGTCTTTTTTCTCTCCACCAGCCTTGCCCTCTTCTTTATAGCAACATAAAGAGATATTTGTGTTCTTACAGGGTACATAGTCCTCCTAGGCTATTGCTTTGTCCAGTTTAGAAGGGAATCAACGGCCTCTTCATATCTTTCATCAGCTTCTCTTTCCTCCTCGCAGTCGTTGCACAATCTACATTTGTAATAAGAATTGGCTCTCGAGTTACCCTTTCCACCATCACCTACTGAACCATCAAACCTTTCAAAAGGTCTATGGACACCTCCATAAAATGTATTGAAGCTTATACGTCTGCCAACATCATGGTCTCCACCAACATATTGTACACTATCTCTACGATCTCCATGTGAACCACCATCTCTAAAATCTCCAGCATCTCTACGTGAACCACCATCTATAAAATCTCAACAATTAACTCTGGAACCATGAACTTCCTAATCATCTGTTGTAATTTGAGTTCCCAATGTCAATTTTGTCACACCATGCAACCATTCAGTCAACCTATCAATCAATTCATCCTCCACATCAATATCTCGCTGGAGTAGGCATAAGGAAAGGGGTCACCACCTGTACCCCCCTCCCCAACAACCCAAAAAAAAAAAAAAATCACAGATGAGATGAATTGATACAAGTCATAGCTTTCTATAATATGTGTACACATAACTATAATGTGTGCACACAATATTGAAATATAAAGAATGGGTAAGTATGTGCACACATAAGGCATGATGTGTATACATATAAAATATGTTTATACATAAAATGACTGTGAACAAAACTACAGACTTACAGGGTTATCAGCATTGCGAAACAACTGATCACATTCACGCTCTTGCTTGTCACTAATCCACCGTGGCATCCTTGGCTCTGTGGGTAGTTCTGGAAAATCCCCGTGCTGAAGCTACAGAATAGCTTCATATACCCAGGCCATGAATGCCCAGGGGAAGCCATACAGGTTAAAAGATTCCTAAGTGTTTTCCATAGGCTTGCAAAGATACTTAATTGTTAGGTCAATGCTCTCTCGGCCACATGGATAATTTTTGAAGTATGTGTTGGGCCTGGATGATTGGTTGACAAACTTTTTGGGAATGCTTGTTCGCGAGTCTTTGGAACACAGAATTGTGTGTGCAAACCAAACCAAGCACAGATGAAACTTTTGCCGATTATCAATCATTTTACTTTTAATGATCAAGTCCAGTAGTTGCTTTCCATTAATAGACTTCTGCTTGCCATCATTTTTAATCAAGAACCATAACTCTGCATCACTCTCAGCAACCTCCCTATTTAAAAACTCATCAGAGGGGAAAGAGTGACATGGTAGACCAGCTGTCAATGCAAATTCATGGAGGCCACAACGAGTAGGCAATCCGTTAAAGTTAACCCACAACTCCTTTTTCTTTTGAAAAATAATTGGTCATTCATGGAGGTCGTGGACTAATCTTGGAGCGAAGATGACATGAAGATTAAAATCCAAAAGATGCCCAAAAATTGTCTTTTTGAAACTGTTCTCAAATTTGAATTTTTTTAAGACTTTTCGAAACTTATTAAGCATACCTGTGAAAGAGGATCTCACCACAAACTTTGGAATTTTGGACTCGCCATGCTCTTCCATATGCACCCTCAAGTTGTTCTGAGGAGTGAAAGTCAAAGCAACCTCACTATGAACCTGCACATTCAAAAAATGTGCACACATATATTAACTTCACGAACCACATCATCAAACCGACTGGTGTACACTCAAATATGTGTACGCATATAATGAGATGTGCAAACATATATCAAATTAGTTAAACGAGTGCTCTTACCTGATTAGGGACGACTTCACCTGTTGCCATTTCAACATCATCTTGTTGTCTTTTCTCAGCTGACTCATCTGTATACCTATCTATTTTCCTTAAAACATCACCAATAGCAGCATCTGGATTGAAATCTTCTCCTCCACCACCATGGTTACTCTCTTCTACTTCTCCAATCCTACTTTGACTAGCATCACCAATTTCTTTTTCTGCAGTTTCATTATCACCAATTTCAACAAACACTATTTTTTATTCTCTAATCCTACCTTGACCAGCATCATATGCTTCTCTACTCATACCTTCACCAGTATCACCTGTTTTCTTTTCTCCAGATTCATTTCCTCTAGTTTCAATAATTACTCTTTCTTCTTATGTACACCTACCTTTACTAATATCACCTGCTTTATTTTCTCAAGTTTCACCTGCTTCTCTACTCCTAGCTTCACCAGAATCACCTGCTTCTCTACTTCCAACTTCATCAACATCACCTGCTTCAGTTTCTCCAGTTTTAACTTCTCTTTCTTCTTCTCTACTCCTACCTACACTATCATCATTAGATTTATTTTCTCCACCTTCATCAGTTTTTTGTGCTTCTTCACCACCACTGTGCACAACAGATATAGTAACTTCGTTGTATACTTCTTCATCAGCTAAGGTCTACTCTCGTTCATCAGCGAAGGTCCGATTACATTCATTCAACTGTTCTGGAAGATTCATATCAATGCTGGGTTGGCTTTCCGCCTGCTCCTCATTAGTTCGTGATGGACATGGAATGCTAGCAGCTCTTTTGCTAGCCGTTTGAGACGTCTTGCTTTCCTTTTGATCCCTCTTCCTCTTACTACTATGTGGTTGGAGAGTTCCCTATGATTGTGTCTTGTTACCCCCCCCCCCCCCCAACCACTACGAGTACTTACCATTTTATCTACAAAGTAAAACAAAAATATAAGGAACATAAAATAAATAAAAGATGTGTGCATATTATCATATGCGCAGACACTATAAATGATGATGCAACAACGCTTAGATGTGCACACATAAATAAAGATGTGTACACATATATAATATGTGCAGATACTATGAACATCGCAATCTCGAACCATTTAAGAAAATGGTTTCAATATAAATCAAGATGTTTGACACATCTACCCTTATGTGTACACATCAAGACATATGTGTACATGTCAACAGCAATGTTTACACAACAATGACAATTCTTCACAACCACTTGTTCTGATTTGCATGTGAAGTTAAACAATAAAAAACCAAAAAAAAAAAATAATGATACAAAGCACGATGAAGCTCCAGAAAGAGCAGAACAACTAAACTAGGCTTTTAATCGACCCACAATGAAATTTAATAAATACTGTCGAAATGTTACCTTGATTTTGATGGAACAACGTTACCCGCTCGACGATAATAAAAAATTTTGCTAAATTAAACAAAATGAAACTATATAGAAGAGAGCCAGAGATTTTGAAGAGACGAGTTTGGTTTGATTTCGAATATTCTTTGGAAATAATGAAGGAAAGAAAGAGAAAAGAGAAATGTGTAGGTGTATGTATGGGTGTCAAACGGGTAGGGGTCTACCGGTCAAAACTCGGACCCGGACTCATTAAAACCCGACCCCATCCGGACCCGCAAAAACCCAAACCCGAACCCGAACCCGTAAACCCCCTAAAATACCCCTACCCAAACGGGTTTTTTTTTCTTAATGAATACCCGTATCCGTTAAGACCCATCAAAATTATGGGGTATTAGTGGATATACTCGTATCCGTATCCATTAAAATAAACTGAGTAATAAAATTTGTATGTGTAGAGAAAGATATACACATTTTTCCACTCATGGTTTAATTCGTTTTGTGTCCATATTGTTACTAGTGAAATATGTTCAAGAGAAACAAGTTTAACTATTTAATTAAAAAAAAACTTGATATTCCATAACAAATCAACAATTTGAATATATATTACTCAAATATGGTATAGAACTTCAACTATTAACTTCGATATATACCTCAGAAAATAAGCTATTTGGAGTCGGACAAAGTAATTATTGGGCGTATATTATTAGAAAATATAATTACTTAATTCACTACATAAAATATTTTAGTTGTACCTGTTTCACTATTGTATCAGAAAGTGCATTTAGCCAAGGAAGACAAATGATAGGTGATACCCGTCACTCTTTGGGTAATAATGCTTTGGATGTTCTAGTTTGTTTACGAGACTGGATTAGATCGGAGCGAAGAAACCAAGAAATTGAAGACTCACTAGAACAAGATGATAACCTTGAAGAAATTCTGTTAATCAAGCACTATCAATGGCACCTACACTGGAGCATGAGGAAAATAATATGAAAAAAATTACACAAAGAAATAGGCATATTTAAATTTGTAATTTGAATTTTTATTATCTAGTTTTGATGTTGCACTTTTCAAATTTAGAAGTTTAATGTTCAAGACTTTAATAGTTCAAGTATCTTAAATAAAGTAAGTCTTTCAGCTTTTCCTATCATTCATCTTTTTTTTTTTAAGTATTTAAAATAATATTATTAAAAAAATTAAAACCCGGACTCAAACCCGATTTGTTAAGACCCGTACCCGTACCCGTACCCGCTAAGACCCGAACCCGCACGGGTTTTTTTTTTCCTACCCAAAATCCGGATCCGTTAAAAACCCGTAATTTAAACCCGTACCCGGACCCGTACCCAGAACCTGCGGGGTTACAATTTTACAATCCGGACCCGGACCCGTATACCCGTTTGACACCCATGGGTGTATGTATTAGAGAAGTGAATTATGAAGGATTTGAAAGATCAGATGATGATTTGATAGGAGGGAAAGTTTGAGAAAAATATTTATTTTGGCCCCTATATTTTCATCCCACAACTCTTTAAATTGTCGAAACCACCCCTGACTTCACTACTTAACCCCACTAATAACAAACTCGACCATTTCAGAAATAAAAGAAAAAAAAAGTTATCTCATATCCTTATTTAAAGACTTAGGGGACATTTCGCCTCTTTTTTCTCTTTCTACTTTCTCATACAATAAATATAAAGGGCCTGTGGAGAGAGTAGGGAGAATTGGATTTATAATTGGAAACGGAATGGTTCCTAGAAACATAAGGCTTGTAATCGAATAAGTTTTTTTCTAGTATTATTAGTCTCAAGTCTGTATAAGGTTTTAAGATCGAGTTCGCAATGAAGTTCTATGTTTGATGAAAGTTCAGAATTTGAAACTTCATTAGTTTAATGTTTTAAACTGGAGTTCGCCTTCACTGGTGAGGTTCCATATGGTTATGAGTATTCTTCAATTGAGTCATTCTTCCTATATGAATTGACATAGTGGAAGTTTATCCGTTACGACTCGAAAGGCGATAAGAAATTGTAATTTATTAGAGGTTTGAGAGTTCATTTGTTAAAGTAGTGGCACTCTTCAACTTCTCTCAAATTATTTTACTCTCATGATAAGTGTTAGAAAAAGTTAATTCATATGTGTTGGCATCCAACTTGGTCAACTTCTACTTACATGATAAAGTTGTTTCTACGTAATGCCCACTATCTGCATACATGATCAAAACGAATATAAAAATTAGGCAAATTAGTAAACCTGCATGTATATGCGACCTACACCTATATATATAGGTCAACTAGAATGATTACATGGGGACGTGACATGTAATGCAAACATTTTTGGTTGACATGGAAGAAAGTCAACCAAAACGAATGGTCCAGATCCTTTATGCACCAGCACTAATCATGTCAAGTGACTAAACAAGGGATTTATTTTGGTGAATCATATGGGAAAAAAAAAATTCAAAAAGAAACAATCAAATAGTCGCTTATATTTATTATTGAAGGATATTTTATAAGATTAAATCAGTTGACATTCCATAAGTTTATATAAAGAAGATAAGATAAGATAGTAGCATATTAGGTGATTAAGTGGACCTAAGTGCAATTCCTATAAATTGGTAAAGGAGGTCAGTGCACTGAGAATTGATTTGCACTAATAATCTTAATCCAAGGTTACCAGATTTGGCATCGGTAATCTCTCCACTCAGAAATAACTTTCTCTCTTTAATTTACGTTGGGAAAATGGCAATACTAATCCAATATGTGTTAATCGAACTCTCATTATTAGGCTAATCAAAATACATGAAGTTAACTTTTTGTCAGTTCAAGGGTGTAATGATTTAATTGATGTTATCGAAAACATTGTAAGAATATGATCTTGCCCAAAACTCGTACTCGAAAGAATAATCAGTCAATTGTGAATATAGCTCGACTAAGTCTGGGTCGAATCTCACAAAGAGCTTAACGTTAGCTCGTATCTATTTATTTTCTTAAGTAAAACGGCTCAAACAATTTCCAAGTAGTAAATTTTGTGAGTTCTAAACTAATTAATAACTCAAATAAGAATTAATTAAAACCAAGTAAATAAAGATAAAAGGTTGTTTTCAATGAGTAAAAAACTTAGGGGGGATATTTTCCCAATTGTCAGGCTTAAACTACAATCAGGTTTCTTATAATTTCATTGTTTTCTCCTCTATTGATGGTAAACTCTCAAATTATTACAAATTTTTCCTCAGTAAGAGTAGTAATTTCCTAAAATCATTCTCCCGGATTAGTACTTGGTGATAAACAAAACGACTCACAACGACCACGACACGCAAAGCTTTATTATTTCTAACCCCACTTTTAGATCCTCATAACTATATTTTCAGTTAATTGATTAGACATGTCATTTTTCATTTACTGCCTAACCCCAAGATCTTCCCCAAGTATCAAAAGGTATAACGACACAATAAATTGAGAGCCCTTCAATCAATCACAAAAAAGTATAAAGATGAACAAATAGAATCATATAAACAACTTGATTGTAGAAATACTGTCAATAAAATCAATCAACAAAAGGTTTAATCACAACCCATGATGAGAACTTTAGCTATTCATAATTAAACTCATAAAAATAATAAGAATTGATAAAAACAAGATCCATAAGAAAAAAAAAAAGATAAATTCTTTGATTCTTCTTTAGCTTCAAGGATTTTCGAGCTTGAACTTATTTCAACAATAGTATTTATAGGATTGAAATAAGGGTCGAAAACTTTATACCACGACCTCAAGTCAAATGACCATGTTGCCCTTCATGATAAAATGTGCATAAAATTTGACTCATGCTTCCCATCTTGCATGGGAATTGGCTGAAATTCTAGAATTTTTTCATGCCATGCCCATGCCCCATATGTATTGTGGATGACTCATATTTTATTTTTTTACTTCTCTGTTGAGCATTGGTTTTGAAGAATGACAAACGAGAAGGACTCAGTGGTTTCGGGGAAGAGCCTAGTCCTTGAATAGAAGGGCACGACTGGTCGAAAAGATCTGAGGGTTGAAAATCCCTGCGGAACTAGAAATAGTGGCGCGTGAATGAATATGCATCCTAGTCAGACTAAAAGAGGCGGTGCCCAGGCTGTATCTTCGAAGTACGAATAGGAGTTGGACTTCAACAAGAAAAAGAGTTACAAGGAATCCTGTCTTACCATAATTACAAGAATTCCTTGTAAGACTCAACTAGGGTTGCAAAGCCCATATAAATACAAGTAGTTGATACAGCCGAAATCAGTTATTCACAAACAGAGATTTGAGAGCATACAAAGGCGATCTAGCATCTTTCTACGTGAGATAAGTGAAGAAGACAACTGGTGTACTTGAGTTGATTGAGTCTAGATATTCTATCTAGGTTCTTTGTTTTGTAAGTTGTCTTATTTTGAGCGTTCAGTGTTTTTACCTATTTGCTTATCCTAGAAGCAGAGTATTAGGTGAACTATTGAGAGATTACTTTGTAAAGCTAGAGCTTAGCTTTGGTTAGTGATTAGGGTCTAGAGTGTAGCCCTTGGTTACAGAGTCTTGTAATCAGAAACGTGCTCATTGTGTTAGTGGATTGAGTTCTAAAATCCCAGAGTGTAGGTCGTGGTTTTCTCCCTTCACCAAGGAGTTTTCCACGTAAAATCCTCGTGTTCCTTGTGTTTGTGATTGGCGTGTGTTGTGTTCAAACAGCAGAACTGTAGAGGCAAGAACATGGTTCTTGACTCAGGAGAATCGAGTTCTTAAAACGAAAATCGGTGGACACTATTCAACCCCCCTTCTAGTGTCCTTAGGAGGTGCATAGGTTTTAACAAGTGGTATCAGAGCAGGTCTTCTCGTGCTAGGTTAATACCTTGAGAAGGATCAGAATCATGAGTACACCACCTACCATTACTGAAGGACAATCAGTTCAGAGGCCCTCACAGTTCAATGGACAGTACTATGCATGGTGGAAGAACAGGATAGAAAATTAAATATGTGCTGAAAACTATCAACTATGGCTGATAGTATCTGAAGGAAACCTGATCCCCACTAAAATAGTTGGTGAAGGAGCGACTACCAAACAAGAACCTAAGTTGAAAGAGGAGTTCAATAAGGCGGATTATAAGATGATTGAAAAGAATAACAAAGCCAAACGCCTGGTAATTGTGGTCTTGGTCCTGAGGAGTTTAACAGAGTATCATCTTACAAGACTGCAAAGGAAATCTGGGATGCCTTGCAGGTTGCGCATGAAGGAACCACTGATGTGAAGGGCTCAAATAGAAGAATGCTGAAGAGACAATTTGGATTGTTCTCCATGGGAGAAAAAAAGTCATCCAGGATATGATGACCAGGTTGACCATTATCACTAATGAGATGAGATCTCTGGATATGGAGTTACCAGAAGTTGAGATGGTGGACAAGATTCTAAATGTTCTACCTGAAGCTTGGGAACCCAAGATGAAGGCCATCATTGAGTCTAAACCTCTAAGATCCATTAAACTTGAAGAACTGGTTGGTAGCCTGAAAACTCATGAGATGATGAAAGACTCAAAAGCCAAACCAGCTCTCAAGAAGGACAAGACCCTTGCACTCGAAGCAACGGATGAAGCTGATGAGTATGTTGATCTGCAATCAGTTGAAGCAGCAATGGTTAGTTCCTTGAGACAGAAGCTTAACTTGGGAAGGTTTAAAGGCTTTAAAAGAAGTGGCAAGGAAAACTCTGGAAGGAAGAACATAGTCGACAGTCCTGACTACTCAGGATGCTTTAAGTGCTTCAAGAAGGAACATGCTGTTATGGACTGTCCTATGGGAAGCAGAATGGATGAAAAATAGAGCATCTAAGGAAAAGGAAAAGGAGATGTCAAAGGAGAATGACAAAGATAAGAAGAAGACAAGACGACCTCCAAACGTTAGAGCAGACAGAAGGAAAAGAAAGAAAGCTTTCTATGCTACATGGGGACCAACTGACAGTGAATCTGATCATGAAAAGGAATCTGGAGATGAATCACCACTAGCACTGATGGGACTGACAGGCATCAGTTCAGATGAAGAAGACCCTCGGGAGTTCAGAGGAGGAAGAGAACCGTCAAAGCCACATGTGTTCAACGGGACTAATTATAAGTGCTGGAAGAAACAGATGAAGAACTTCCTGCAAGCAACTGATTACAGTCTCGGGTTGATTGTGAAGAGAGAACCTCACGTTCCTGTGAAGAGAGCAGCCAACGGAGTTCTGGTGCCAAAGAAGGTAGAAGAACTAGACTGGCTACAGGCAAATTTCAAAACTGAATTGTACCTGAGAAGAGGGCTGACTAATGATGTGTTGGCAAGATACTTGAATACAAGTCTGCTAAGGAAGTGTGGGAAAATCTGAAGGAGTTGTACATAGGTGATGACCAAAAGAAGGACTCTGCCCTTATGGCTACTGATGGAGCTGAAGCTGCACAATCAGGAGACGTATGTCTATCTGATCTTAAGGAAAATTTACACACATACTCTACTGAAAATTTGATTCTAATCACAGCCACTTTGATTGAGGGTTATGAAAAAGCGAAAATTCAAAAAGATAAATTAACTGAAGAGTTAAGTAATCTCAGAACCAAGCACAAGAGTCTTCAAGAACAAAACACTGAACTGGAAGAAATCAATGCTATCTTAAAAGGGCAAACTTTCGTATCAAAGTCTACGATCACTGAACTGGAATTGGAACTTAATCAGTTAAGAGAGAGTAAAAATGGTAAGCAAGTAATATGTGAAGTTCGAACCTTTCTTGAAAATGAACTTAGAAGAGCTAATGAGATTCTGTATCAGGAAACTAAAAAGAACAGGATTTTAAATCAAAAGGTTAAAAAATCTAAATTTGAGCTTACCAGATTAACAAAATGGAATAAATCATCTGAGGCAATAAACTGGGTTCTTGAAAATCAAAACAAGGAAAAACAAGGACTAGGATTCAGGAAACCGTTGCCTCTATATAATCCTAAGAGCAAGTATGTGGGATTTCCTTGCAACATGTTGTGCACCTTTTGTGGTGAAACTGGACACTACAAACAAAGGTGCATGAATGCAAGCAAGGCAAAGGCCAAGAATAAAAGAAGTGCTCTACCTAAATGGGCTAGACAGGATTTGATTTATCCATTCACTCATAAGAAGTGACCCAAGCTTGTCTGGGTTCCTAAAGCTAACCCCTAATCTGTTTTGCAGGCTAGAGTGAGGGAGAAAAACCCAAGCTGGAATCTTGATAGCGGTTGTTCGAGGCACATGATAGGAGATAGAAGAAACTTTCTCTCACTCACAATATTTCAAGGAGGCAGTGTGGCCTTCGGAGGAGGTAAAAGTGGACAAATCGTAGGAATTGGAAAAATTGGGAGAACTCTGGATCACGCAATTAAAAACGTATATTGTGTCGATGGTCTCAGACACAACCTGCTGAGCATCTCTCAGCTGTGTGATAGAGGAAATGAAGTAAGTTTCTCTTCTGTAGGATGCATTGTGAAGAATCTACAGAGTGGAGAAATTGTTATGGAAGGAAAAAGGGTGAACAATGTATACAAAGCATCACTGATGTCACTACCTGAGAACAACTTAACATGCTTGAACGTGCAAGAAAGTGACTCTCAGCTGTGGCACAAAAGAATGGGTCATACAAGTCTCTCACAACTGAATAAGCTTGTATCTAAGGAGCTGGTTCATAGATTCCCAAGCAAGAGATTTGAAAACATAAAAATGTGTGATGCTTGTGTAAGGGAGAAGCATGTGAGATCATCCCTTAAGTCAAAGAAAGTGGTAAGTACATCAAAACCACTGGAATTGTTGCATATGGATCTGTGTGGACCCATGAGAGTCAGGAGCAGAGGAGGAAAGAGGTTCGTGTTCATAATTGTTGATGACTACTCTAGGTACACATGGACCTTGTTCTTGGCATCTAAAGATGATGCCTTTGACAGCTTCAAAGACTGGGCTGCTGTTGTGCAGAAAAGGTTAAGCCTAGAACTCGTCAGCATTAGATCTGATCATGGAACGGAGTTTGAAAACTCAAAATTCTCTGAGTATTGTGTAAAGTACAGCATTGATCATAATTTCTCTGCACCAAGAACTCCACAGCAAAATGGAGTGGTTAAAAGGAAGAACAGGTCCCTGGAGGATATGGCAAGGACTATGTTGTTGTCAAGTGGGCTTGCAAGGAACTTTTGGGCTGAAGCAATAAACACTGCATGCTATTTGCTAAACAGATGTTCTATCAGAGCTATTCTTGACAAGACCCCATATGAGCTACTCAGAGGAAGAAAATCAAATATTGCACATATGAAACCTTTTGGTTGTAAATACTTTGTCCACAACAACGGCAAGGAACCATTGGGGAAGTTTGATGCTAGAAGTGATGAGGCAATATTTCTTGGTTACTCCACGCAAAGCAAAGCATACAAAGAGTTTAACAAAAGAACACAAACTATGGAGGAATGTACGCATGTGGTATTTGATGAATCTGATAAGGCATTAGGGGAAATTGAGGGAGATGATCAAGTGATTGGCCTCAATCGAGAAGATGGTGCAGATGAATTTGAAGACTCAGAAGACAAAGAGACATCAGGTGTGAATTCTAGCCATGCAGGATGAACTTCATCAGTTTGAGAGAAGTAAAGTGTGGCACCAGGTTCCTAAGTCGAAGGACAGATCAATAATTGGAACAAAATGGGTGTTCAGAAACAAACTAGACGAGCATGGTATAGTGCCAAGGAAAAAGGCAAGGCTAGTTGTTCAAGGATACAGTCAGGAAGAACGAATCGACTATGATGAAACTTTTGCACCAGTGGCAAGAATGGAGGCTACTAGAATGTTGATTGCTTTTGCTACATACATGCAGTTCACACTATATCAGATGGATGTGAAGAGTGCCTCCCTGAATGGCTACTTAAATGAAGAGGTCTATGTAATACAGCCATCAGGCTTTGTGAACTATGAAATTCGTAATCATGTTTACAAACTGGACACGGCACTCTATGGATTAAAGCAAGCTCCTAGAGCGTGGTATGAAAGACTCTCAGGATTCTTACTGAAGAATAGTTTTTCAAGAGGAAAGATTGACAACACATTATTCCTGAAGAAGAAAGGAAAGGATCTATTGGTGGTTCAAGTATATGTTGATGATATTATTTTTGGTGCCACTGATGAGGAGCTTTGCAAGGGGTTTGCTGATCTGATGGGAAGTGAATTTGAAATGAGCATGATGGGTGAACTAAATTTCTTCCTAGGACTGCAGATAAAGCAGATGCCTGAAGGGACTATGAGTCATCAGCAAAAATATGTCAAGGAACTTTGAAAGAAATTTGACATGGAAGGAGCAAAAGAAATGACTACGCCCATTGCTCCTAGAACCAAGATGGATATGGATGAACTAGGTCCTTCGGCTAATGAGACAAAATATAGAGGAATCATAGGTTCACTTCTCTATCTCACAGCTAGTCGACCTGATATAGTGTACAGTGTGGGGCTGTGTGCTAGATTTCAGTCCAAGCCCAAGGAGTCACATTTGACAGCTGTGAAGAGGATCCTGATATACTTGAAGGGAACTCAAGATCTTTGTCTTTGGTACCCAAGGGGAGGTACTTTTGAGTTAATTGGTTTTGTTGATGCAGATTATGCAGGTCATTTGGTGGATAGGAAAAGCACTTCTGGAATGGCACACTTTCTTGCTCCTTGCTTGGTCTCTTGGGCTACAAAGAAACAAAACTCAGTAGCCCTGTCTACTGTGGAAGCTGAGTATGTAGCAGTTGCATCATGCTGCTCACAATTGCTATGGATCAAGCAGCAGTTGGAGGACTTTGGAATTAGTGGAGCAGTGCCAATTTTCTGTGATAAACAAGTGCAGTGAATATTGCCAAGAACCCAGTCCAACACAAAAGAACAAAGCATATTGATATTAGACACCATTTTCTTAGAGATAATGTAGAAAATGGTCTGATTACTATGAATTCTTGTAGGACTGAAGATCAAATAGCTGACATATTTACCAAAGCATTGAACAAAGTGCAGTTTGAGAGGAACAGGTTGGAGTTAGGGATGACCAAAATACACGGATGACCCAGCAGGTTGACCCTCAATGATTGGTTAGTTAAGTGTTCAATGATTTTTGTGTAACATTTGTTATTATTGTTCACTCTAACATTATACTTTATTAAGTATACTTGTTCAGCTTATAAGCACCAGGTGAGGATAATGTGATCCCTTGAAGAACCTACTATGTACTGAGAAAGAACCAACTGAAGCATGAGGAATCATGTCCAAGTACAGTCACACTACCTTGCATGATAGGAGTCATAACTGAAATAAAAATTGTCAATTATACGTGTGTCAAGGGAGACTTTCCATGTTCTTATAACTGTCCTAAATTATAGGAACACATTCCTTTTTAGGTTAGAATTCTATTAGACATGTATGAACCCTACTACTTGAAAAGGTTTTTAATTGAGTAAGTCCATAACCGTTAAATCCACAACTCTTTCCTGGTTTTCAAAAATTTCAAAAAGCTGCTTTTTACCTTTTATGTCATCATTACTTTGGCTTCCCCAAAAACCGTCTCATCACCAAAAACCCTTTCTCCTCCTTCGATCAACACAGAACACACATAATCAACAACATCTCTTCTCTCAACCTACTTTCTCTCTCAAAAAATTCAAGCAAAAAAAAAAAACTTTGAAATCTCAGTCAAAACCCTAACCAATTTCACCATGTCTCAAGCACAATCTTCATCAACATCACCCACCAAGATTCTTAAAAAATTGACTCCAAAACCCCATCTTTCCACTCTTGCAGAAAGAATTGCCAGGGCCAGGTCAAAGTTTCTCAAAAAGGGAGAAAAGAAGTTGGTCAAGAAGATGATGGCAAAATCCTTGTTGACTACGCCTACAGGACAAGTTTCCTCTGAAACATCGATCGAGGTAAATCCTGAATCTACCCTATCTACTTCTGTCGATTTAGAGGGTGTGAAAAGTCCTGGTAAAGTGGGCACTGAAACTTTAGTAAAAGGACTAGATGAAATCGTAGGAGCGGTAGAGTCTTGTGATAAAATTGATAGGGGGAAGGTAGTTGAGAAGAAGCAGCAAGACGTTCAGGAAGAACCTAAAGCTATTTTGCATGTGCCTGTAGTAGAAAAGACTGTGTTAGAGGTTGATGTAGCAGGAAGAGTGTTAGAAAAACTAAGGAAAGATGATTCTGTTGAGTACCTTAAAGAACATGTTGTTGAACCAAGTTCTAGTATTATGCTTGCTGAGAAGAGTCAAGGGGTGTCCATACTTGAAGGTCCAGCTGGTAGAGGACCTAGATCTGCTGAGGCCTCACAGGATTTGAGCAAAGAATCTAGTTCTTGCCCAGATCCTACAGAGGCTGATGATGCAGAACTCAATTGGACAGAATCAGAAGAGGAAAAGGATAAGGAAGTTGGAGAAGAAAGAATTAGAAGTGAGGAAGTTACTGAGAAGGCTGAAGGAACAAAGAGAAAAGGCGTGAAAAGAAGGTTTGGTGAGGAGGATGAGAGGCTGTTATGTGAGGAAGAGGAAGAGGAAGTAGTATTTGTGAGTGAAAACAGAGTAGAACCCGACAAGAGGAGGAGATTGGTGAAAGGGGGAATGCCAGTATCAAAAAGCAGGTTAGTTGATGAATCAAGCGAAGAGAGTGGTGACAAGGTTGTTGCAGAGCCAGCGGTTAGAAGAGTAGGAACTAGGACCGCTTTAAAACAACAGCTGGCGACTGTTGGAAAGCTGGAAAGAACAATTACTGTATTGGATAACAATTGATGTCACTTAAAAAGTGACACGTGTCTGCCACGTGGCACGGGCAAAGGTTTCCCCGGACAGACAACTAACGGGAAGATGACTGACCTGGCGGTTTCCACGAGCAGGCCCAGAGCGGTAACGCAACGCTTCCAGAATCAGCATGATTTGATTGTGCAGTTACCGAATTGTACGCAATTGCTTAATGAATAGTCATGAAGGCAACGATTACACATCCAGCGGTTACATATCCAGCAGTTACGTATCCAACGGATACACGCCCAGCGGTTACAAACCCAACGGGTGCCTATCAGATCGATAAATAGCACTCGTTCCGAATCATTGTAACACAATTTTATTCTCTGTCTACAATATCAATAAGAATACTCTCTCTTACTTTTGCTCAATACTGTTCTTCATTTACGTTTGTTGGGCACTTTGCTCTCAAGTCTTCAAGAATAATCAGTAACGAGGAATCCTCACCGGGATCAAGTGATCCGATACGGTTCCTTCTATCTATTTTACTCATGCTTTGATCTTATTTAGTTTCGATTATCTCTTATTATTTCCATATCGTCATTGAAAATCGCGCATATATAATCAACGCAATTCCGTATTTATTTAAATTAAACTTTTAATCTAAACTATTGATCGTGAATCCGCAAATATAAATTTAATTATTAATTGGCCTAAAATCGGATCTAGGTTAAACAATTTGGCGACCACAGTGGGAGCCGGTCAATAGCCTCTATAGGTTAATAGTTTATTTTTTTCCTGCATTACATTCCTTTCTGTCGATCTTTTTGTTTTACAACTAACATGGCAGAAAGCGGTTCAGAACGAACTATAGTGGGCAGAAGTCAGGTACGTACCCTTTCACCAAGTCCCAATTATTCTCCAGAGTACTCGTCTGACGGGCAGGAGCAATCTTCCCAAGGATCTGTCAGGCAGCGGAGTAGGCATAGGCACTCTCAGAGCGCAACCCTGCCTAGGAGACGACGCCATAGGAGTCTCTCCCTTGACCAAAGGAACCTCCAGGAGACGATCTTTGCATTTATGCAGGAACAAGAGAAGGTCAACAGAGGAATAAACGAGGCGATCAACTCTCTTCGAGGGCAAATCTCTCCAGTCACGAGGGCTGACACTGCAGCACCAGGTCGAGATGCTCCTTCTTCGCACACTTCAAGGCAAGGTGGGGAACAAAATGCGGCCAACAACGGAGGGACCGTGGATCCAGCAACCCAAGTCAACCAAAATCGAAACGGAGGATCTATGGCGTCCACTGAAATGAGCGTCGTCGTGGAGGCCCTCACCAAACAATTCAAGGAGAGCCAGGAAGCGCTTCAGAAGTCTCTCCATGAGAGAATTGATCAGATACCAGGTGCTCTACCCACGTTGAAGAAATTTGATGTACAACGCTACTCACAACGGCGATACCGAAGACGTTCAAGATGCCAAACATTTCGAGATATCGTGGGTCTTCTGACCCCAATGATCATCTCATGATGTTCAGTAATTTCATAAAGGAAAGTGATCTCACCGAAGAGGAGATCGAATCGGTCCAATTGAAGAAATTCGTAGAGACCTTGGCAGATGGAGCTCTACGATGGTACTCAATGTTGCCACCAAACTCCATCGGGTCCTTCGCGGAGATGGCCGAACTGTTCGTGAAAGCCCACAAAGGCACCCAGAAGACAGAAACTCGCGTGGAGGATATCTTCGAGATCAAGCAAAAGCCCGGCGAGTCACTTCGGAGATATGTGGACCGTTTCCGGCGGGAACGCATGTTGTTACCCAAGGTACAGGACAGATGGCCGGCCATCGCATTCACAAATTGCCTGGATGTCAAAAGCTCAGAGGCTACGCGCAGGCTATACGAATCTCTTCGTGAATTCCCAGCAGCCGATTGGTCGGATGTCTACAATTGCTACAATTCCACGGTACGCATTGATGAAGATAAACTGATAGGAACCAGCGCCCGAGGAAGAAACCAGTCACGAAGCGGTGGCTCTGGAGGAAAGATGGAGTCAGAGAGGTCAGACATGCGTTATGAACCGTATCCTGACCAATCACGCAACTCCAAAGGGCGTGGTCGCAATAACAAAAGGCTATCATGGGGAGGTGATCCAGATTCAGATACTCGTGGAGCCCCAAGGCTGCCAAGCTTCAACATGGAGATGTCTGAAGTAATTGCAGCGTCAAAGATATGGGCGAAAAGGTCAAATGGCCAAAGGACATGAAAATCGATCCAGGCAAGAGAAACTAGGACCTATGGTGTGAATTCCATCGCGACCACGGTCACACCACTGAATATTGCAAGGCCTTAAGGTACGAGGTCGCACATCTATTGAAACAGGGATCCCTGAAGGAAATCCTGACCGAGAAGGGAAAGCAAACTCACGCAAAGGCTCAGCAGAACAAGTCTGGCCCTCCACGAGCATCCTCCCCGAAAAGGACAGTCAATGTTATTTCGGGCGGGATCGAAGTGGACTCCGTCGTTTTCACGACGAAGAAGTACGCAAAGGTCTTGATTACAAAGACCAAGCGTCCACGGCAAGAGGAGAAAATAACATTTGAAGATTCAGACACGAATGGTTTGTAGTTCCCACATGTTGACGTGCTAGTCATAACGTTGCGCGTGGCAGAATTTGATGTCAAAAGGGTGCTCATTGATGCGGGCAGCTCTGCGAATATTATTCAATCACGAGTTGTATGGGAGACGCAGCTGTCGGAGAAGATCGTACCGGTGTCTCGAGTTCTCTCCGGCTACAACAAATCAAATGAGAAGACTCTTGGCGAGATTACTCTCACGACTCTTGTCGAGGGGGTAGCGAAGGAAACGACATTTCAAGTTATCGACGGGGACATAGCTTACAAAATTATCCTTGGAAGACCCTGGATCCATGATATGCAAGCGGTTCCCTCCACCTATCATCAAGTATTGAAATTCCTATCAGAATGGGGAATATATGAGATTCGAGGAGAGCAACACGCTGCTCGGGACTGCTATTCGATGGCCCTCAAGCTGCCCGAAGAAAGCAAATAGCAACTACAGCAACTGGGATCAGACGTGGCAAATGAAGAAGCAATGTACGAGGTCCCGGAATTCATCACAAAGCTGGAGGTACGGGAAAGTCACACGCCGACTGTGGAAGCTTTGGAGCCCGAAGAATTATTCGCGGACAAGCCGGAGCAGAAGGTCTACTTAGGGGCCGAATTGAGCGAGCGCTTACGAGGAGATATCCTCCAGTTCCTCAAAGAGCGGCACACGACCTTCGCTTGGTCTCATCAGATATGACAGGTATTTCTCCAGATATTATCTCTCACAGGCTGAACGTCGACCCATACCACCGTTCGGTAAAGCAGAAGAAGCGCCAACAAGGAGCTTTTCGGAATCAGATCATCAACGATAAGGTCGATCGACTATTGAAGATTGGATCTGTACGTGAATTTAAGTACCCAGACTGGCTAGCCAACGTGGTCGTTGTGCCTAAGAAAAACGGCAAATGGCGGGTCTGCATTGACTTCACCGATTTGAATAAAGCCTGCCCGAAGTATTCATATCCTCTTCCCCGGATAGATCAGTTGATCGATGCAATCGCCGAACACGAGGTGCTCACCTTCCTCAACGCATATTCTGGGTATAATCAGATACTAATGGATCCCGATGACCGAGAGAAAACGTCATTTATAACTTGCAGAGGTACGTATTGTTATAAAGTTATGTCGTTTGGGTTAAAAAATGCAGGTGCGACGTACCAGCGCCTGGTCAATCGAATGTTCCATGACCATATCGGTAAGACCATGGAAGTGTACATTGACGATATGTTGGTCAACTCAAAACGAGCAGAAGATCATCTGGCGCACTTGAAGGAAGCCTTCCGAATACTCGACCAATACAACATGAAGCTCAACCCGGAAAAGTGTGCATTTGGAGTCGGGTCGGGAAAATTCCTTGGGTTCATTGTCTCTCAGCGCGGAATTGAAGTCAGTCCCGCTCAGATCAAAGCCATCGAGTCAATCCCAGACGTAATCCATAACCAGAAAGACGTCATGAAATTGACTGGAATGGTGGCAGCCTGCGAAGATTCATATCCCACTCGTCAGACCGGTGCAAAAGTTTTTCGATGTCCTGAAGCAAAACAAGGAGTTTGATTGGAATCCCGAATGTCAGCAAGCGCTGAAGGACCTAAAGAAATATCTGTCCAATCCACCACTACTCTCTACGTCTCAACATGGGGAGCAGTTGTTGATCTACTTGGTAGTTTCAGAGTCCTTGGTAAGCGCAGTTCTAGTTTGAGAAGAAAAAGGTAAACAACTTCTCATCTATTACATTAGTAAAGCTCTAATTGATGCGGGGACATGTTACCAACCCTTAGAAAAGTTGGGTTTAGCACTAGTAACTGATGCCCGTAAGTTACGTCCTTACTTTCAAGGTCACTCGATAGCTGTAGTAACGACCTTTCCTCTGCGCAATGTTTTGCATAAACCCAAATTTTTGGGAAGGTTAGTTAAATGGGCTATAGAAGTAAGTGAATTCGATATTACCTACCAGTCTAGGGTAGCAATAAAATCACAAGCCTTAGCAGACTTTAGCGCTAATATATATATCTTGAGGCAGAAAAAGATGCAATTCTTAATGTTGGGCAGGCCCCTGGTGTGTGGACCCTATTCACTGATAGCTCCTCGAGCGTCAAAGGATCCGGTCTTGGATTGGCTCTCATCACCCCATCCGGAAAGACCGTCAGGGAGGACATAAAGTGCCCGTTTATTACTAACAATGAGGCCAAATATGAGGCCGTAATTTCAGGATTGGAATTAGCCTGAAGCTATGGAGCAAACATCATCAAACTTAAGAGTGACTCTCAACTGATAGTCAACCAGGTGACCGGAGGTTTCATTGCACGAGAATCAAGAATGCAAGTGTACCTTGCCCGTGTGAAAGAACTTCTAGCCCAGTTTGAAGAATGGGAAGCACTCCAAATTCCACGGGAAAAGAACCATGAGGCAGATGCTCTCGCAAATCTGGGGTCAGTAGCAGAAATTGGGGCAGCCAGCTCCTCGGCTGTCGTTTAATTACTCTGCACAACCATAGATCGAGAGAAGTTCGAAGTTAACTCTATAAATGCAACTTGGGACTGGCGAAATGAGATTACAAATTACATTCTTCATGGAACTCTGCCCGTTGACGCGAAAGCCGCTCGCAAACTCTGAATAAAAGCTGCTGGTATACGATCATTAACGGCGATCTTTACCGCAAGATGTTCACAAGACCCCTTGCGAAATGCCTTGGACCAAACCAGATCAACTATGTGATGTGAGAGGTCCACGAAGGCTGTTGTGGCAATCATTCTGTGGGCAAAGCATTAGCACGCAAGTTAATTCGTGCAGGATATTATTGGGATAAAATAGAGAAGGACATGAATGAATTCGTCAAGAAATGCGACAAGTGTCAAAGGTTCGTGCATCTTCTCCATCAACCAGCAGAACCACTTCACTCAATAATCTCCCCGTGGCCATTCTTGAAATGGGGAATGGACATAGTTGGTCCTCTCCCCACTGCGCCAAGAGGAGTACGTTTCTTGCTAGTCATCACAGATTATTTCACCAAATGGGTCGAAGCGGCGGCGTATGCAAAGATTCGACAAACAGAGGTCGTTGACTTTCTTTGGCGGTATGTCGTGTGTCGCCTTGGAGCACCTAAGGAAATAGTCATGGATAACGGCTCCAATTCATCGGCCAGAAAGTGACCAGATTTCTCGACGACTTGCACATCAAAAGGATTACTTCTACTCCATACCACCCGGTTGCCAATGGACAAGCAGAATCAACGAACAAAATAATCGTCGAATCCCTCAATAAGCACCTTGAACCGGCCAAAGGGTGTTGGGTAGAAGAGCTGCCCGGCGTACTATGGGCTTATCGGACGACCATAAAGATGAGTACAGGAGAGACACCTTACTCGTTGGTTTACGGTGCAGATGCCCTAATCCCAGTCAAAATCGGAGAGCCCAGCCTACGGTATGCACATGCCACCAAAGAATCCAATTTAATCAATCTCTCCGAAGAATTGGATTTCCTCGAAGAACGAAGGAAACTAGCGCTTGTACGAGTAGTCGCCCAGAAAGAACGAATTGAACAATATTACAATCGGGGACTGCGCGTACGAAGTTTCCAGGTTGAAGATTTTGTACTGAGGAAAGTATCCCAAAACACGCAGGAAGCAAATTCGGGGAAGCTAGGCCCTAACTAGGAAGGCCCCTACAAAGTAGTCGCATTAGTCGGCAAGGGATCTTATCGCCTAGCACGACCAGGTGGCTCAATTGCCCCAAACAAGTGGAACGTGATTCACCTCAAAAGGTATCACTTCTGAGTGGTAAAACGGTCAGTTATTCTCTTCCTACCTTTTACTTTTGTGACAATTCTTACTTTTATACTTCTTCTAAATGGTACTAACGGCCTGAACAAGGCCAGATCCGTTTAGCTCAACTGGTAGAGCTCAAAGTTCTTCAACTTCGCGGGTGTGGGTTCGAATCCCACAACGGACACACTCCTCTTTTGGTTATATGTGTTCTTGTATCTACGACCAGCCTTAGCTCTTTTTATGTTATAACTTCCCGTATTCCAACATAAAAACAGGGAGGATGGTGAGAGGCCCCTGTAAGCCTGATAAGACCTACGTTGATTCCGCTTGTCCATTGGCAACCGGGTGGTATGGAGTAGAAGTAATCCTTTTGATGTGCAAGTTGTCGAGAAATCTGGTCACTTTCGGGTCGATGAATTGCGGGCCGTTATCCATGACTATTTCCTTAGGTGCTCCAAAGCGACACACGACATACCGCCAAAGAAAGTCAACGATCTCTGTTTGTCGAATCTTTAAAAACGGCGCCGCTTCGACCCATTTGGTGAAATAATCTGTGATGACTAGCAAGAAACGTACTCCTCTTGGCGCAGTGGGGAGAGGACCAACTATGTCCATTCCCCATTCAAGAATGGCCACGGGGAGATTGTTGAGTGAAGTAGTTCTGCTGGTTGATGGAGAAGATGCGCGAACCTTTGACACTTGTCGCATTTCTTGACGAAGTCATTCGTGTCCCCCACTAGGCCTGATAAGACTTTCATAAAGGCAAAAGACCTTGTCAAAAGGCGAGTTTTTAAAACTTTTTATGTGATAAGCTTCCACGAAAATAACAAAAGTCGTTCACTATAAGCAAAACGATAAGCAAAGTTGTTTGCAAGGCCAACGATTCGGCGAGAATCTATCGACCACGACTCAGTCAGAATAAAATATCTGCGTAGATCATTCACAGCTTATGACCTCTTCCTAGGCTAAGTTAAGACATTCGGACACACTTTTGAAGACCAGAACTTAGCAAAGTTCAAACTTCTAAAAAGGTCTTAGACAAAAGGCATGAATGCCATAATACATCCAAACGAAAGATCAAAGATTCAGGCTATATATAGTCATTGAATTAAAAAAAATGTTTGAAATATATATTATCCTGACAAAATGATAAAATGCCGAAAATGGCTGACAGAAGTTTTGCAGAGTAAGCAAGGCCAATAGAACCGGTCGAACAAGGATCAGAGAGTCCCTAAGAGACCTCTATCCACAATCCGGCTCTCGCCAGATACACACACCTATGACCTAATCAATTTGGGGGGCATCAATTTTGGGGGCTATGACCAGAACCCGATGCACTAGCTCCATCAGCTCTGCCCTCGTCCCTCGAGCTCTCATCTTCATCCTCATCTTCGTCTGCCCCAGACTCTTCGGGAGAAAGGTTCAGCATTTGCCTCACTTCACGAACAGCGCACTTTGTTTTCAGCACTGTGACTCTCAACGTTGATCTGACCGGCATGGACCTGCTCGAGAAATGTTCGCTTGGCTTCGAGTACCGCAAGCTTCGCCTTGATTTCAATTTGATCATGCAAGTTGGCCAAGTCCTTGGATAGCACGCCTTGAGCGCTCATCGACTGGGCAACTTGATCTTTGGCGGCTTGTAGCTCAGCTCAGGCTTTAGTAGACTCTTCCGTAGCCCTCAGCAGGTCCATCTCAAAAGATCTACGCTCATCGAGTGCCCTGTTCAGCGAAGATTTGCATTCTTCAAGCAAAGCCTCCAGGCTCCGAGCAGATCGTGCGAACCCTTCTTTCTCTTCAGAAAGAAGGTCCTTCTCCCTGGTGAGTTCGTTAGTCCGTTCAATTCGCTCGTTGTTAGTCTCAGTCAATCGGTTAATTTCACCCCCCAGGAGACCACACTGCTCTGCCAGAGCCTTATTCTCCTTCAGAGCCTCCAGCAGCTCTTTCTTCAATTCGAGTACCTGATCGACGTTGTTGATCCTGGAGCGGAACATCAGCTCGGCAGCCATCATTCTTGACTATAAAAGGAAAAAGGAATGAGGTTAGAAATGTGAACTCGAAACTATCTTCGGCTCAAGAAAGTATTAAAACATTTACCCGGGCAGAATCGGCAGCGATAGCAAAAGCCAACTCCTCATTACTCATCCCCCTCATTGTCCACTCCTCTCGAGGACCGATGAGCGACGAAACTGCTTTTGGCTAAACTGCCAGGCCTGACCTGGCCACGAAGTTGACATCAGAGGCTAGCTTCATGGTTCACTTCCTCTCACAGTACTTAGGCTCCCAAGCCTGCTCAGAGGGGTAGTTTGGACCGAATTTGTAGCGCACGCCCCGAATGTCCCTCAGTCCGGTCTCACCGCTGATGGTGGTCCGTCGAGTGAGCCTTGTCTTTGACGTATCAGAATCACCTTCCATTCCAGGATCTCTTGCATCACAATCGTGTAGACCGACAGGCACCGCCCCCTCAGCGGCCACGTTCTCCAAGTCCTCAAAATGAGAAACGCGAGGACCCTGGCTTGGGGGATTTTTTTCTCCTCCTTCTTCGTCCTCTTTTTCTTCTTCTTTATCAACCTTCCTTTTCCCCTTATCTGCACGAGAAGGAGCTGCCTTCACCCCGTCATCAACTCGAAGACTCCCCTCCGGAGTACGAGCAGACTCCTCATCGACCTTCCTTTTATCGCTTCGAAAAAGGGTTTTCTCACAAGAGGTTCAGCAGTCTCAGCATCTGAAATATCGATTACCTCCTTATTAAAACCATCTCCCCATGTAGACTCGAGGACTTCGGTAGGGATCTTGGCACTCTCTTCCGCAGGCTCAGGCACACTGGCATTGGGCGGAGTCTCGCCCCCAACGGCTGAGGCTTGCCCGGAAGTAACGGAAGTCTTACGAGCAGACTTCTTTCGTGCTCCGCCCTCACCTTGGCCCTTCTTCTTCCTCTTCAAGGAGCTGAGGCCACTGGACAGAAGCTCCTCGCCGCCTTCCCTCCCTCTCTCGCAGTGCCTCCGCTGAAGCTCTTATAGCTGCGACCGCAGCCTCGGGATCAACAGCGGGCCCAAACGGCACAGCCTGAGAGGAAGGGGCAGGGAAAAATTCCCCCTGTATACCTAGACCTACAAAAGGCAGGACGGTCAGACACAGAAAAACTACGAAGAGAAGAAATAGCTGTAACAGCAAAAATTCTCACCGTGAGTCTTTACGGTCAGACTCTTTTGCGCTGCGAAGTATGCCCATTCCCTCTGCTCAGGAGAGAACTTCTTCAGGATCGCCCCAATCCATGCTGTCAGCTCACCAATTGATATGAGCTCGTCGTAGGGTCACTTGGCGACTGTAAGGAAGAGTCAAAGGAATGAGCAGACGAGAAAGGAGGAAGCACGAAAAACTCAAAGGAAAACTCGGGGACTTTCGCTTCTTGTTCCCGATCTCTGGGAGAAAAGTTTTGGAGTTGAAGTACAATGGCTGGGTGCGCACAAATACATACCGGTGCAACCAACCCCGGTCACCGCACATCCTAGTATTGACAAAACTATCTTTGAAGATTTGTATGCTATACAGAGAAATAAAAAGCTCATACTCAAAAATTTGGTCGGTTTCTTCCGCAAACCAATCCATAAGCGTCACTATTCTGTACATGCTGGGGCACAATTGCCCCTGGCAAAGTAAATACTCCCTGCAGAGCCTCTCGAGCACACGGTGCAGGGGTAATGTGCAGCCAACTGTAAATGGGTAGGTGCACATGGCCGTCCACCCAGCCCTATGCGAAGTAATGTTGTCCGCTTCAATTACCGGCAAGAGCGGAACACTCACATCCCAATTGCAGTCCAGTCTAACTCGTGGGATCATCTCTGATGTGATCCCAAACTTAAATTTGTACGCCGGCCATGCACGTACATCTCCATGATTGTTGAAAGCCTTGATGTTGCAGTCCTTTTCCAACTCACCCCACTTCTTGGGGATAATCTCTGCAGTGGCCTGAGTAGCCCTAGATCTGGGAGTGGCCGCGGAAGAACAACCGGCGGCAGCATCCATGTTTAAATTTTTCTTAGCCTTTGGAGACATAATTCAAGAAGAATTGAGAAGATTGGAAGGAAGGTTGAAGGATGTTTAAGGGTTTTTTAAGGTTTGGGAACTGTAGAGTGAAAGCAAGTAAAAGGGCTAAGAATCAGTTTACCCCCAATTTATAGGAGTAAAAAGTCCGGCCCATCAGATTCCCACGAGACTCATAGAGGTTATCGGAAAGGCCACGAGCAGATCCAACCATCAAGAGAAGAGGTAGGTTTCACCAAGTTTCGAAGCAACATCATTGCCCTGAAGTGCAGCGATCACCTCGCAACTGACAATGGACGTGTGCACATGACTGAAGCGGTTAAAATCATTACTTTTACCCTTGGGACGTTCCAGTAATCACATCGAAGCCGACGGCGGACGTGCAGACGTGCCAGCTGCAGTTACTTTTATACATCACGCATTTAATGCGCACGTCATGGGAATTTGTCATGTAGCTGATGAAGTGCACACGTCACCCAGGATCGTCATGTTGCAGATGAAAGTTGGACTTTGCGAATAGAGTTTCCCGCCAAAATTCACATCCACTCCTCGAGCAGAAACTCTGCTCGAGAAGTGCGGGGACTATCTGTATTGGATAAAAATTGACGTCACTTAAAAAGTGACACGTGTCTGCCACGTGGCACGGGCAGAGGTTTCCCCGGACAGACAACTAATGGACAGATGACTGACCAAGCGGTTACCACGAGCAGGCCCAGAGCGGTAACGTAAAGCTTCCCGAATCAGCGTGATTTGATTGTGCAGTTACCGAATTGTACGCAATTGCTTAATGAATAGTCATGAAGGCAACGATTACACATCCAGCGGTTACATATCAAGCGGTTATGTATCCAACGGATACACGCCCAGCGGTTACAAACCCAACGGGTGCCTATCAGATCTATAAATAGCACTCGTTCCGAATCATTGTAACACAATTTTATTCTCTGTCTACAATATCAATAAGAATACTCTCTCTTACTTTTGCTCAATACTGTTCTTCATTTACGTTTGTTGGGCACTTTGCTCTCAAGTCTTCAAGAATAATCAGTAACGAGGAATCCACACCGGGATCAAGTGATCCGATACGGTTCCTTCTATCTATTTTACGGTTCCTTCTATCTATTTTACTCACACTTTGATCTTATTTAGTTTCAATTATCTCTAATTATTTCCATATCGTCATTGAAAATCGTGCATATATTTATGATGTAGTAATCAACGCAATTCCCTATTTGTTTAGATTAAACTTTTAATCTAAACTATTGATCATGACTCCGCAAATATAAATTTAATTGTTAATTGGCCTAAATCGGATCTAGGTTAAACAATTACCACTGTAAGAGACAGAGAAGAGAAGAAAAGAAGGAGGAAGAGAAGAAAGCTGGTGAGGCAGAGGAAGAGAGTGACAAGGCTGGTATTTTTGTGGAGCCAAGTGACTCTGAGACTGATAGTGAAGCAGAGAATAGGAAAAGAAGAAGAGGATCTGAAGAAGAGGTTGATCGAGTGGCTTTCTTTGCCAAGCATCAGGTGCTGTCAGGTAGCATTCTGCATGATGAAAAGGAGCACCATATGAAACCCTTGCTCAGGTTGATTGGTGACCAAGGGTGGCTGAGCTTGTTTGGAAACAAAGACAGAATGTTATTTGCTGATGAGATCAGGGAGTTTTAAACAAATTGCAGAGTTGTAGCCAGGAAAGTGTTCACGACTGTGAAGGGAGTTGAAATAGAGTTTGGGAGAAATGAGCTAGGGGTGATCCTTGATGTACCTGCAGAAGGTTACTGCAGGTATATTAAGCTGAAGTGGCCCAAGAAGACAGACGGAGTAACCCCTCTTAGTGTGGTCAAGAAATTCTCAGGGAAACCCAAGCTCAGGAAAGAAAGAAAAGTAGACAAAAAGAAGATGGAACCAGCACACCAGTTGCTGTTTGAGTTTGTGCACAGGTTCCTACTGCCTAGAGAAGAAAGAAACAGTGAAGCTAGTGCTCTAGATTTAACCTACATAGATCTGCTGGATAGGGAGTGAGAATAAACTTGCCTGGGCTAATCATCAGACACATTAAGAGGATTACAGACACTGATCAAAAGCAAAATTCTTTAGTGAATTCCTATGTCCTTCAGCAGGTTCTAGAGCATTTTGGGGTTCCACTGGGAGCAGGGAAGAAGCCAACAATTCATCAGATGTTTGGGTACAATGTACTTAAAAGCTGTGACTTCTTCAGAGAAATGAGAGCTTCCAAGAAGCCCATGCAGGTTAAGCAAGAGCTAGCTGAGGAAAGTGAGGATTATGGACCTGAGGAGGCCATTACAGTAGTGAAGGAACTGGAGAGCCATGTTCTTGAAGTCAATACAGAAAATGCAGAGCTTCACAGACAGCTGAAGATTAAGGATCAAGAAATTGATCGTTTGAAGATACATTGCCACAAGTATGAGGCCGAGTTGGTGATGGAAAGGGCCAAAAATACAAAGAACCTTGAGGCACTTGTCAAACACTTCAACCTACAACCTTGAGTCCTCCTGTCCTACCTTCCTGTCCTTTCTCCTAACTGTTGTTATTTCTCTCCATTCTCCCTGGACATGTGATGTTGTTTCAAACAATTTATTTTCAGTTGTGTGCTTCTTGATAGGGTTGTGCTACTGTCACACCCTGGATGATGATTTTAATTTTCTCCTTCTTGTGGTTGTTTGCTCTATGGTACTGGTTCTTGTTGGGCCCTTAGCCTTATCTCTGTGTGTTGATATTTTAGCTGACTTGTTGCCTTGTGCTCTAGACTGGATAGTACTAACTGGTTCATGCAGGTATTTGGATCTTTTCGATGATGCCAAAAGGGGGAAGAATGAAATGTTGGGGTGTTTGTGACCTAACTCATCTGTTTTTATTTTTCAAACTTGTTATTTTTGTTTTTGTGTTTTTGGGAAATTTTGTCTATTCAGGTTCTTTGGCAACATTTTTTTGTCATCATCAAAAAGGGAGAATTTGTTGAGCATTGGTTTTGAAGAATGACAAACGAGAAGGATTCAATGGTTTCGGAGAAGAACCTAGTCCTTGAATAGAAGGACACGACTGGTCGAAAAGATCTGAGGGTTGCAAATCCCTGCAGAACTAGGAATAGTGGCGTGTGAATGAATATGCATCCTAGTCAGAGTAAAAGAGGCGGTGCCCAGGCTGTGTCTTCGAAGTACGAATAGGAGTTGGACTTCAACAAGGAAAAAAGTTACAAGGAATCATGTCTTACCATAATTACATTATAAGACTCAACTAGGGTTGCAAAGCCCATATAAATACAAGTAGCTGATACAGCCGAAACAGTTATTCAGAAACAGAGATTTGACAGCATACAAAGGCGATCTAGCATCTTTCTACGTGAGATAACTGAAGAAGACAACTGGTGTACTTGAGTTGATTGAGTCTAGATATTCTGTCTAGGTTCTTTGTTTTGTAAGTTGTCTTATTTTGAGCGTTCAGTGTTTTTACCTATTTGCTTATCCTAGAAGCAAAGTATTAGGTGAACTATTGAGAGATTACTTTGTAAAGCTAGATCTCAGCTTTGGTTAGTGATTAGGGTCTAGAGTGTAGCCCCTTGGTTACAGAGTCTTGTAATCGGAAACGTGCTCATTGTGTTAGTGGATTGAGTTCTAAAATCACAAAGTGTGGGTCGTGGTTTTTCTTCCTTGAGCAAGGAGTTTTCCACGTAAAATCCTTGTGTTCCTTGTGTTTGTGATTGGCGTGTGTTGTGTTCAAACAGCAGAACTGTAGAGGAAAGAACAGGGTTCTTGACTTAGGAAAATCGAGTTCTTAAAACGAAAATCGATGGATACTATTCAACCGTCCTTCTAGTGTCCTTAGGAGGTGCATAGGTTTTAACATTCTCATACTTTGGCCATGCTTTGGGGCCTTAGCTCACAGCCTGAACTTCATTTTTTCCTCGTCATCAATTCGCCTAAGCATCATACCTTGTCCATGTGAGGCGTGGAATGATTCTTTAGAATTTTATCATTTTTACTCCATTCTTGGTCATATCGCCTTCTTTTCTCACCCATAGCGTCCTCTACATTAATATTCAACCAATTTAGCCCCAGTCAACCATTTTTACATTGTAAAACAACTAGAGTACACCAAAATATTGTTAAAACACATACAAATACATGTATTTTTAGTTTAACATCAGAGGATAATGACTGCTTTAATTGTAATAATTATAGTACTTATAAATAGATTCATCAAATATTGCTTTATTCCATTTTATATGATTTTATTATTATTGTTGAAGCCGAACAATGTCTTCATTGATGATTATTTTCCTTAAATTTTCTTGCAATTGACAATACTCATTTACAGTATAATTTCTTAATATGTATTATCTCGAATAAATTACACAATCAATCTCTATATCCCCCAATATTATTTTACCATCATATTGCTGCGAGTGCCAGTGGAGTTCCACATCAGTAGCTATAAAAATTAAGAGCTTATTTATAAGTATAAGGAAGTAAAAATAACTGTGAGATTGAAGAGAAGCTTAATGTTGCAGACTCTCGGTTGCTCAACCGAGAAGAAGACTTCCATTAAATATTAATGATGTACAATGAATTCAGTTATGCAAATCCTTATAATTTCTCTAGTATACACAATTTGAATTGTAAAGCAAATCGCAACAGATATTTAAAAAATAATAGATGATACAAGATAAGAAGGAATAGAAACAGGATAGAGTTATTCAAAAAAGGTCTTATGTTGGTTCCTATCTACAGTGGACTCTTGGTGTTGATGTGAGAAGGATTCTCAGCTAATACCCCCGGCAAGCGGATTGTGAAGGTCGAACCAGTAGCTTGGATTTTAATAAATTGAATCGAGTTGTACCCAGAGCTTTTGTAAATATATCTGTTATTTGATATCGAGAGCTAATAAATCGGACAACAAGTGAATGATCATCTACTTTCTCCCGTACGAAATGATAATCAAGTTTAATATGCTTCGACCGTTGATGAATGACGGGATTAGCAGAAATGAAAGTGGCACTTAAGTTGTCACATAGTAGAATAGGAGGTTGTTTCAGAGGAGTGTGTAACTCATGTAAAAGTTGCTCAACCCAAATGATTTCAATAGTGGCAAAGGCAAGAGCGCGATATTCAGCTTCAGTACTAGAACAAGCAACTGCCTTTTGTTTCTTAGAGCACCAACTAACTAAATTTCCACCATAGTAAAGAGCAAAACCATATTGAGAGCGGCTATCATCAGGGTCAGAAATCCAACCAGCGTCAGAGAAGGCAACGAGTCCAGAGTCTGTTGATGGATGCAAGTAAAGACCATGGTGAAGTGTTCCTTTAAGGTATCGAAGGATACGCTTGACAGCAGCCCAATGAGTGGTGGAGGGATTATGCATAAATTGACACACTCTATTGATAGAATAAGAGATTTCAGGTCGGGTAATAATAGCATACTGAAGAGCACCAACAATGTTGCGAAAAAGGTGGGGATCTGGAAGAATATCTCCATCATGGACAGGACGAGACCCTGGGTAGATGGAGTGGAGATAGGTTTGGCATCAGCCATTTTGGCGCGAACAAGAACATCTCGTATGTGTTTTTGTTGGCTGATCAAAATGGAATTTTTGTTTCGGGTAACCTCAATGTTAGGAAAAAAGTATAGGTCGCCAAGATTCTCCAAGGAGAAGGCGGTATGAAGTGTTTTAGTAAAATGATTAATGAATTGAGACTTGCTTCCTGTCACAATTAGATCATCAACATACACTAGGACGTAGGTAATATCACTAGGTGACCGTCGAACAAATAAAGAGCAATCGGATAAACAGGATTTAAAACCATGTGATATGAGAAAGTTTTGAGCTTGGTAAACCATACCCGAGGAGCCTGTTTAAGGCCATAAAGAGCCTTTTTGAGGAGACAAACATGGTTGGGGAATTGTGGATTAACAAATCCTTTTGGTTGCTCCATAAATACCTGCTCGTTGAGCTCACCATTTAAGAATCCATATTAATGTCAAGTTAGCGCAAAGGCTAGCCTTTGGTGAGTGCGATGGAGAGGACTAGCCAAATAGTGGTTGGTTTGATGACAGGACTAAATGTATCAAAGTAGCCAACACCTTCTTCCTGATGAAACCCCTTAGCCACTAAACGAGCTTTGTAGGGCTCAATAGAGCCATCAGCGTTGTACTTGATCCTATAAACTCACTTACAACCAACAACATTAGAGTTAGGAGGTGATGGAACAAGTTGCCATGTATTATTTCGCATCGCAAAAAATTCAATTTGCATAGCTTGCTGCCATTGAGGGAGTTTAGAAGCTTGGTTAAAATTTTTGGGTTCTTCAATAGGGAAGGGATCAACTGGAAGTGGGTGTTTGGATGTGACGAAAGCTTTTAGGGTTAGAGAGTTGGTTTTGGAACGAGTTACCATTGTATGGTAAGAGTTATCTAGTGGTCGAAAATATGAAGGTGTAGTGGAGGGATAAGATGAAGGGGGAGGCTGAGAGTTAACTAGAGATGAGGAAGGTGAAGGGGAGTTGCTGGAAGAAATGACACGAGGTGACGATTGAGGATAAGTGAGTACCTGAGTGCTTGTCGAAGACTGAACAATTTCCCGAGTAGTCGTTGACAAATTAGATGGAGCTTGAGAAGGTGAAGGGAGGGAGGCAGCTTGATGGAGTAAAGTGGAGGGGATTGTAGAGGGTGATTGGTAAGGCGTGGAAAAGGATGATTTCAAGTGCTCTTGGTAAGGAAAACAGTCTTCGTCAAAGGCAACATGGCGAGCGACGTAAATTCGATTTGATGGCACATGAAGACACATATAGCCCTTGTGTTTTGAGCTATAACCTATGAGGACACATGGCTTAGATAAAAAATTTAGCTTATGTGTATTGTAAGGATGGAAAAAGGGAAAACAAAGACAACCAACGATTTTGAGAAATCCATAATCAGGTTGACGATGATAAACACTGATATGGAGACGAGTGATTTAGGATAGGAGTGATGGTACGATTAGAGAGGTAGACAGCCGTATGAAAAGTCGGTTCCCAATGGGAGGGAAGCATGGGCAAGAAGAGATAATCCCTTTTCAACAATAATACGATTGCGTCACTCAGGAGCACCATTTTGTTCTTGTGTATATGGACATGAAACTCGATGTTTAATGCCTAGAGTTTGAAGGTGAGAGGAAACATTGCGAAATTCACCTCCCCAATCTGTTTGTAAACATTTTATCTGGACATTAAATTGGGTTTCAACCATAGCATGGAATTGTTTAAATATAGCAAGCACATCTGACTTTTGATGGATAAAATAAATCCAAATAAATTTGGTGCAATCATCCAAAAACAGAATAAAATAATGAGTTCCATTAATAGAATTGATAGGAGCAGGGCCCCATACATCTGAATACATAAGATCAAAAAGACGCAAACTTGACTCGGGACGATGAACTAATGAAATACGATGACTTTTGCCCATTTGACAGGGAGCACAAATATCAGGAAAACTATTATTCGACACTGGAAGATTATAGGTAGAAACAAGACGACGCAATGTGGCTTCATTGGGGTGAGCCAATCGACGGTGCCATCCAACAAGGGTAGTACGTTCACAAAGAAATACCATAGGTGATAATTTTGTGGAGGTTGATGTAGGTGGTAGATTGAGACGATACAAGCCATTGTCAATGACTCCCCGAAGTATTGTTTTGCCTTACAAGTTCTTGACAAAGCCCTCATAAGCATAAAATTCTACAGAGACATTATTATCATGAGTGAATTTGGAAATACTTAAGAGGCTTTTGGTGAGTTTAGGAACAACAAGAATATTAGATAAATTGACAACTTTTGGGCTAGCAGAAAGAATTTTAGAGCTAATATGTGAAATATTTAATGACATATCGTTACCGACCACAGGTTGATCATATCCATTGTACTCTGAGTTGATGGATAGGTTGGCTAGATCTGGAGTAACATGATGAGAAGCACCGGAGTCGAAGTACCATGCTGGATCAGTAATGGTAGAGGGAGAAGCATAGTTGGCCTGTGGTTTGGATAATGGTGCACGAGTATTGGACATCACAGAAGGATGTGAAGAGGCTATTGTGCACTGCGAGTTGGTGCGTGTTGGAGAGTAAGTATAGACATCATGGCGTTGGTAGCAATTGTGCGCTTCATGTCCAGATTTCCCACATATTTGACATTGGAGGCGACGAGGATTTGGTCGTGAATTTGGATAGGAAGCTGGATGAAATGGTTGGGGAGTATGGTTGGACTGTTTTTGTGTAGGAGCAGGTGCACGAGAGGTCCTGGCCAAGTTGGCAGTAGGGATGGAGGAATCTGCAATAAGTTTAGCTTCTTCATTAATTCGTTCTTCTTCTTGAAGAAGAAGACCAAGCAGGTCAGTGGGATTGATAGGTTCACCACGTAGGTTGAGAGCTGCTCGAAAGGAACCAAAGGACGAGTCAAGACCATAGAGAATATATGAGACGAAATCATCATTAGAAACAATTTGAGAGCTTTCGGCTAAGGCATCGGCTAAAGCTCGTTTCTTTTCAAAATAGTCAAGGATGGAAAGAGATCTTTTTTGAAGAGAATGAAGTTTTCATTTAAGTTGCGCACACGAGATTTTGCTTAGATTTTGGAAAAGACGTTCAATTATGTTCCGTGCTTCAAAGGAGGATTTAGCAGTGATTACATGAGGTAGGAGGGGATATGATATGGTTTGTTTGAGCCATAGAAGGACATAGAGATCATATTGGCGCCAATCCTCATATTTTGAATTTGAAATAGTGGCAGGTTGTTCTCCTTGGGATGTTATTGTGGCAGGTGGTGGGTCGTACGATTGAACGAAAAAAACGAAGACGGAAAATATAAAGAGCATTCATAACATTACTCTTCCAAATTTGAAAGTTATTGCGATCAAGCTTTGGAGAAATATTTGGTAAATGATATGTAATTTTATCAGAAGATGATCCGTGTGTGAGAGTGAGGACATTGTTCGAGTTTGCGGAATTGGCCATAGCAGATCAGAGTATCTGATACCATATAAGGAAGTAAAAATAACTGTGAGATTAAAGAGAAGCTTAATGATGCAGACTCTCGGTTGCTCTTCTACTAAGAAGAAGAGTTCCTTTAAATATTAATTCTGTACAAGGAATTCAGTTATGCAAATCCCTATAATTTCTCTAATCTACACAATTTGAATTGTAAAGTAAATCACAACAGATATTTAAAAAATACATAGGTGGTACAAGAGAAGAAGGAACAGAAACAGGATAGAGTTATTCAAAAAAGGTCTTCTGCTGGTTCCTATCTACAGTGGACTCTTGGTGTTGATGTGAGAAGGATTCTTAGCTAATAATAAGGTGTACGAATCTCTTAATGGTGTTATATGGGACTGTGCATGCTTGGCCTGAAACGAACAATATCACACACAATGTTAAGAATATCTTTGGGTTGTTTTAGCATAACATCTTGTATTAGAGTTAATCGTTCGGCTAGACGAATATGGAGATGTCAGTGTGATGGCGTGGGGTTCGACTTGGCTTTTGTTGCTTACGGTCCGACTACTGCATTCCTTTACCCATAACTTGGAGAGAGGCTCAGTTAATTGTCATTGATTGTCTACGAATCAGTTTACTATCTTTACTCGTAGATTCAAAGAATCACATATATTGTATAAGCTCAATCATAGTGATAGGTTATGTGGAACGTAGTTCGAAGGGAAGATTGTCTAAAATGCAATTAAGACCTTCATCGATAACTGAAAAGTTTGGGAAAACCGTACAAACTTAGTCAAAACCAATAATATCATACCATGTTAATAATTTCTTTGGGCTATATTAAACTAACACATACTCTACCCAATCTTTTTGATACAGAGGGATCAGCAAAATAATTTACTTATTATAGTGTATAATAGCTATACAGAGACATCCAAGAGTAATTAAAAAGCGGGATTTTTACACTCTATACCCATAAAATTTAAAGTATTTACAAGTCATACCCATTACAAATTATACTACCCATAAAATTAAAAGTATTTACCCAACCTACCCATTTATTATTGTATACCTTTGTTATGTCTTATAGGTGTATAACTTTAAAGTATACTGCATAAATTATGGTATACAAGTCTGGAGGGACATTTATTACTGTATACCTTTGTGGTATACTGCATAAACTATGATATACAAGTCTCGGTGGATAGAGTGGGTAAATAATTTAGTGGGTAGGTTCGGTAATATTAGAAAGTAGTGGATAATGACTGTAATTATTTTAGGTTTTGTGGGTATTTTTGTAAGTGTACCTTAAAAAGCTCAACCAATACCTGTTGAATCAATTGCCTATGCAATAGTTGACAATGATCCACAATAAAGGCGTTAAAATGAGCAAATAGTTTAATTTAGAAAAGGTATATCAGAAAGGCTGATCAAGAATGTCCATTGCGTCAATAATCAAATAGCTCTTCAAAAGAGCACGTTACTTTATTTTTTATCTAATGTTTCAAGGGTATCTTTCCCGTATCAAGATTGTCTCTGCAGATAGTACATATAAGTCATTCACCTGGAGATAAGAGAATTCCTGCAGTAAATCAGCGTAACTTAATCCTATTAACAATCAAAACATGTGATTAGCTTGTTTACTGATGGATCGAGTCTTCCCAAATATTAGTAACATTGAATGCGATCGAGTAATCTTACTATTTTTTTTTTTTTTTTCAAGATTGAATAATATTGTACTACTAGTACTTAATTGATTCAAGAGTGTGGTCCTGTGTTTGGGGATGTGTACCCATTGAACATAATTAGGACTCCCACATGCCACATGAAGCCTTCACTAAGTAAACCTCAGGTCCTTCACAATGTGCTTCCTGTCAAATTCATCCAGGCCATGGTATCAATTATTACAAAAACAGTACATTATGCATGCATTGTACATTTGTCTCAACTCTAAATAGTCAAGCCTTGGTACAGCTCTCAACATTGAACCGATCAAAGTCACTTCTCACATATAGTAGCATGTAAAAGATTCTAATTAATAGGATCATCTTATCAATGGAAGTTGTTCGTAAAATGATCGTCAAGTAGAATATATCGACTTTGTCAATGGCTATAGGCGGCTAACAACTTCAGCCAATGCCTTCATGTCAAAGTGTTGAAACGTCCGAGCAAGATATATAGCCTCTAATGCTTTGAAGCTATCATTCCATGATTTTGTATTTTTGTATGCGCATAATTAATTCCTATATCATTTTAGAGTCTTGGAACAACTGATAAAATTGTATTCATGTGACATATAGGTCACGGGTTCAAATATTGGAAATAGCCACTGATGTTTGCATATAGATTAGGCTACGTATATCACACCTCTCGAGCTGGAGCTCTTCCCTGAACCCTGCGTGAACACGGAATGCTTTGTGCACCGAGCTATTTTATTTTTTTAATTTGAAGTCATTTTTATGAAACCAAAAAAAAAAACGTATACTATCAAACACGTTATGAGTATAAATTTGGAGGGAGGATGAGTTTTAACACCTTCCTGGGGTACTATACAAAGTAAACTTTCTTATTTTTTAGGTGTGGAAGTACTTCTGTGTTAAATACGTTTTAGGGAAGAAAGGTATATTGGGGAAAAAGAAAAAAGATCGCATTATTTGAGTAAAATTTATACTTTTTGCATTACCAATTTTGTTTTGTTTTGTTTTTTTTAAATACTTTTTGGCACATGATGCGCAGGAACAACAGCAGCCACCTTTACGTGGCAAACAAGTGCTATCCACGTAAGCAATACGTCTGTTCGGGTCAGCAAAGGACCCACTAATTTTTCCCTATGACAAATCAATGAATGGACAACTTTTAATTCCAACGACGCTTCATTCTCACGCAACTTTGGAGGAACGCAAGCACATAATCCTTAGCCCCAATACAAAGAATAATGAGAAATTCTTTTCATTTATAACGTAATTCGCAGCCGTTATCCTTCAGGTTTGCTTTGAATAAATTTTGCTTCTGTTGTAATAACTTGCAAATCATATATAAGAGGGTTTGAATCCATGTGGTCCTATGTGGTAAACCAACTCAAGTACACTTGCGATAAAGAATAAGGGAAAATAGAAGGTTAAATTTATGCTGCATAACCACCGTTATAATTACTTAACAAAAAATAGCTAATTGTTATAAATTTATTTATTTGTATGGATGATCACTACTCACCATTATTCAATTGTAACATATGATTTTCTACCCCACTTTTTCTACTTAATTCACCCCCACTAAGTGACCACTAATTCCTTATTAAGTCATTACTTAATTCTTGTAACCTTTGGGTTGATTTGTAACCTATCTATTTGTATCATATAAATAGAGCACATTTGGCTCTATGGAAGACACACTTGAAATACTTTGAGAATAATACATGTTCTTCCTTCTCCTCTCATATATTTTATCTTGTTCTTGCACTACTTTACTAGTATTAATTTTACAACACGTTATCAGCACGAATCTCTATTTTATTACACGATTTAGAAGAAATGAAAAGCAAATTATGATGCAATTGATAGAAGCCAACGTTCTGGTTGCTAACACAAGATAAGTTTTTTTTGTTTCTAAATTCATTCATATTATGGTTTTTGTTAATCTCAAAATTAATAGTACCCTATTTTCATTTTGTTTTATACCACTTTAAATTGTGAAAATCTTTCACTGACTACAACTTTTGTCTATTCTTCCATTATTTGGTTGATTTTGTAGCTATCCTTTGACAACAATTTAAAGGTGCATGGCCTAGCAACATGATATTGTAGATCAGTTCTACTCATGTTTCAAGGTACACAAATCTCTTTATGACTCTATCTTTCATAGTTTATTATCTTAAAATGAAAGAAACAATTTTATTAAATATTGTTCGGAAACAAAGATATGTATTGAAATACATGCATGTAACAGTAATACACATCTCATACTTAAAAAAGGTTTTATAAGATTATGATGTTAATGGTTGTGGTATAATTATCACGAAAGGTTTTATAAGATTATGATGTTAATGGTTGTGGTATAATTATCACGAAAAGTTTTACATAAATTAGTAAGCAATTATTTTTCGTGTAAAAGTGTAGAAGGGCCTTTTATCATCATCTTAAGTAATTGACACGATCCTTTGATAAGCATTTCTGACCTATTCATCTAGCAATTAGATTTATTCAGAATGACTAAGCATCATTAGAAAATAAATTGTTCTTATAAAATTGTACTCGTTGAGTATATAAAGTGAACAAAATCTTATGCATTTCTTCCATTAGATAAACTGCTTGTGAGAGCAAAGATGGATTATGTAATATGGTTAATATTTTACTCTCACATTGATATATGGAATGAAATAAATATGGTAACTTTTAAAGAATAGTTCTTTGATTTATAGTTGGGTATAAATTTTTATACTCTTGGTAAATGGAGATCGGAGAAATAATGCTTAACTTTTTTATGATCTTTACCCGATATATTAGTGTTATATCATTGATGCATGATTATAGTACTATGTTTCAATTACACGAAGCATGAGTACCTTTGAGTATTGTACTTCAAATCGCAGCCTATGTACACACTTTGGCTTATTATGCCATTGGTTAAGGGTAAAACATAATATTCAACTCCCAACGCATTATGGCCTAACACGCTTTTGCGATAATAAGATATTGATGGCATAATGATGATTGAGGCAAACTAAAGTATTATCAAAAAGATAAAGTATTTTTGATAAAAATCATGAAGTCTGTCCACTAAATAGGCTCCATTCATAGAGGTTAATGTGGGAGCAATACATGCTCCATTCCCTAAGATGAATGTGGGAGCAAGACAAGGTCCATTCCATAAGGTGAATGTGGGAGCACAACATAATGCTCCATTCTCAAATGCGAATGTAGTAGCAATACATAATATGCCTGAAAGAAGGCAAATTATCATTATGTCTGAAAGAAGACATAACATAATATGCCTGAAAGAATGCAAAATATCTTTATGTCTGAAAGAAGACACAATATTTTATGTCTGAAAGAAGGCAAATAATTTTATGTCTAAAAGACGACAAAATATTTACCATGATAGAGACCATGGACGTGGACGTGGCAAGGGATGAAAAATTAGTCATCATTGTGAAATAAATAAAAGAACAATAATGGTTCACAAATAACCGTTCAAACGGTAAATATAATAATGCCTTCAATGTATCATATGAGCATGAGGCAAGTCCAGATAATTATGGTCCAATCCTTGCAGTGAATGAGATAATTAATAATAAAAATTATGAATATAGACCCGTTCACAGAAGTGAATGTGGCAATATGTATAAAATATCAAAACTCGCTTCCAGAAGAGGTTCGAGAAAGATGAATATGGACGTGCCCATGCATGGTTGATAAAGTACCACAACTCACCTCTAGAAGAGGTTCGAGTATAATAATTCTATTATTTATTGTGGCATGAATGGTCATTACTCGTTCAAATCGTACGTCAAAATTACACAAAATCAAGTAAAGCAAGAAGTTGATCTTGCCTATAATGATTTGACAATGAGAATAATTATATGATTTTCTCCTTGAATGAGATATTCCCCATATGGTTGGTGTAGTGAAATATACGGTAGTACAAAATTTAATTGAGTGCTCCGGAAGAGCCAATTTATTACTACTTGCAGGAATGAAATTGATGAAATATTTTATTGTAGTAAGTCTCAATGAAACATGTTATGTTTCAAGAATATTCGCCAAAAAAATAGGTATCAAATTGAGACTACAAACATGGGAAGATTTAATATCTTCATATTACTACAGTCATAGCGGGTAAGATATAATATTTAATAAAGGGTCACCCGCCCCTTCCTCCAGTTTGTACTACATAGATATGAGAATGTCGGGTGAGATATATGTGCTTAAAAATTAAAAAGCTCCCCTCATTTTCCTCCAATTTATACTACACAATATATAAGGGTAGTGGAATCATATAGAAGTTTATTGATACAAAGCACATGCTATAGTAAACCAAAATTTTACTAGATGAATAACTTTATGAGTTGGCACGACCGGTTTGATCATCCCGGTTCAAATATGATGCACAAAATATATAAATGAGAATTTGCATGGGCATATATCGAAGAATCATGATTCTTCAAGAATTATCTTTGTGCTCCTTGTTCTCAAGATAAATAAATTATTCGACCAACTAAATTTGGGATCAGGATCTCCGCACTTCTGGAATGTATAAAAGGTGAATATGGGCCCGTTCACCTGCCATGTGGACCATATAATTATTATAAATAGATGCATCTATGATAAGGTCACATGTGCATTTTATTACAAACCCAGCAATGGTACTTGCTAGGTTAAGTATTTGTTCAAATAAGTTTTATTATGAGCATACTTCCAGATTATGCAATCAAGACAAGTTATCTTGATAATGTTGGCAAGCAAGTTTAGCAGATTCATATATGATATATTGAAAGCCTCCAATTGCTAAACTATGCATCTGAGAACAATGCTACCTAAATCAGGTATGAGATATGATATATCCATAAAGCAGCACTTGTGCACGACATGCCACCAAATGAATTCCCCTCATAATTGGTTCAGGGTCAGGAACCGAATATTTTCCATCTAATAATTGTAATGTGCAATTTGTTATCAATTGCTCCACCACAATGCACAAAGATGGATCCCATATAAGGTTGGGAACGAATGTTAGTTTGGCTAACATTAGGGGGAGAAATTAAAGCGGCTGAGGAATAAATAAATTAAATTATCATTTGATAATAATCCTCATTTAAAGATAATGCAAGTCACTGCCATGACGCATTACTGACCCAAAGAAAAATATAATATTCCAGCTGCTAATGCTCCTGATGTCCTGGTGAAACATTATATTTTATATAAATGAGTCTAAGACACACCTGAAGTGTGGTAGACTACTCGGTTCCAAAAGATAAATCCTTAAAATAGGAAAGGAGTAAATATTTGAGATGGTCAAATAAGGAGGCGGGGCTCTAGAAGAGTCCACGACATAACACTTCATAAAACCTCCTCAGGAGAGGTTCGGGTACCTGAAAATTTATGAATGTGAAGAGATCTCAATATATTATGTCGGATTGGGAACCGAGATATGAAATTATCGTCGACGATATCTTACATATATTATAAAGCTCAATATTTATATGATTATGAGGATCTTGAGCTTAAGTCTGTTAGGAATACAGACATGAAATTATTGGCCAAAAATAGCAAAACGCATTCAAGCAAAAATTGGCTTCACTCGAGTGACGTGAAGTTTTTGGATCTATAGTCCGAACACCTGAAGGTGCAAAGCCAGTGGTGTACAAAGATATTTTTGTGCAAAAATATTGATAATAATAAGTCGTTAAATATAAAGTACGACTTGAGGCACAAAGATCTGACATTGATTATATGGAGCTATATTTTCCTTTTGATGGATGCAATCACCTTCAGGTATGTTGTATGTCTGGCAGTGCATGAAAGACTTGATATGCGTATGAATGTTGCAACAGCCTTTTATATGGCTCACTGAACAACAATATATTTATCCTTGAAGGATTCAAAATCCTTGAAGCGTGTAAAGGTTCTCGGGAAACCTATTCAGTGAAGCTTCATAAATATTTATACGGATTAAAACAATCCGTTCACATGTGGTAAAATTGCGTTTACTAGCTTCTTGATATTGAAATATTATATTTTAATGCAATTCGTGCATTGAAGTATCTTACCAAATATACTCCACTAGTTATAGCTTTTGTTATAAGCTTATTGGTAAGATTTAGTTCTTCCTCAATGCAAAGAGATCAGAAGAATACATGGTATCTACTTGATCCATAAAGCCCAATATCAACTTGGTATTTATTTGTTGTGGTAGAATACCTATATTATGGTATTTTATAAAAATCAATTGTTGCTGCTACATCTTCAATTTATGAAGAGATAATAGCCATGCTTGAAGCTATGCGATAATATTGGTGATTGAGATCAAGGACTCAACATATTCAGCAACAATGTGGTATTTTTTTAAGACGAGGATCCCAGTCATATTATATGAAATATTGCATGGATAAGCTAAAAGGAAGATACAACTGAGGAGACAAATATTCAACAAGATTCCTTTTCAGTCGTGATCTTCAAAAGAATGATGAAATTAATGCTGAAGAATTCACTCCAGTGATAGTTTGGCGGATCTGTCCACTAAGTCATTGCCAATCTCAACATTTGAGAAGCTGATTTACAAGATTGGAATGTGTCGTTGTTTCTCCCAACGCACACGCAAGTATACGTAGTCGACAATTAATAAAGTGATAAGCAGAGTATCGTTCCCACGAGGACTATTCAGAACGGACTCCTAACAAAAAATTTCTTAACAACTATTCAGGAATCTTTTCCAATAGGGAGAATATTATTAACTAAAGAACAATAATTTAAATGGTGGAAATTCAGTCAAACAATGCGGCAAACTTTGGTTGTAAACAATATTAATGAGACGGTCCAGGGTTAGAGCTACGACCAATCCAGTTGAGTTATCCTGTTGATTTCACTTCTTAAGACCCAAGATTGCTAACTAACAGGTTAATTATACCCGTAAAACCTGTCGATTCTTCATGGTCTATGCAAGCTACTCTAACGCCTATATGTCTATGGAGTTAAATCAAATGCACGCATTAACGAACTCTGTATTTAGCTAAGCAAGGTGAATAGGTATATGTCTATCCTACCCACAAATTGATTCCCCGATGCCTAGGTTCACAATCAAGCCCTATTCTTTCTTATGAGCGTTCATAAATTTCCTTTGTCGAGTTCAATCTAAGAACCGTAGATAGTGTTCAATTATTCAGCCGTTATAATCAAACAATTATGATCAAGAAAGAATAAACAATCTGTAATTGGGATTCAATTCATGGAAATCAACATTCAAACCTCAACCTTCATGAATTCGCTCTAACCCTAGAACGATACAAACTATAGAATTAAGGAGAAGAATAAGAGAGAGAGAGGAAGAACTTGTTTAGAAGACATCTAGGGCTCCTCCCCTCTCCTCCAAAACTTGCTCCAAAGTCTGAACTCTTCTCAAAAACTAAGTAAAAGAGTATTTATAATGTTTACAAAAGCCTAGCAATTAGTTACGCCTAAGCCTAGACGAAATAGGACTTCCAAAACCGCTCCAGGGGCGCTATAGCTGGCGCCCCGCGCCTCAAAACGCGCGCAACAAGGCAGAACCCGTTGAATCTCGCACGCAACGGCCACGCCCCCCACCACAAAACGCGCAGAAAGTTGGGCGCAATACCTGGCGCGGCGCGCCACCCAACGCGTCGGGCCAATTTCAGCTTTTCGTTGTCCGCAGCTTGCGTCGTGTTGTGTCTTCGTGTGCTCGATCCAATCCCCAATCAAATTCCAGTCTTTTCTTGCTCGATCATGCTCTTTAAAGCTCCAATTTCACTTCATAACAACCTACATTCATACGACATAAAATCAGTGCAAAATTACATTCGTCAACTAGAAAACATGCGAATAAAGTACCCAAACATGAGGAAATATTAAGGAAATATAGGCATAAAATGCCAAACATCACCACCCCACACTTGAACCTTTGCTCGCCCTCGAGCAATCACAAATAACTTTCTAACCTAGGTAGAACAGGTCTGCCTATGACTATGGTTGATACGGACCATTGAACGAGTGCACACATGACTACTATGGGTCCAACAAACATGCCAACAATTTATCAAACATCAAAACATGAGAAAAACCACCCCAAGACAACTCAAATGCACAAACTCGACTCATTGCAACCATGCTCCCACAAAGTCACACCTATCTGCTCAACCAAAAAGCCACGACTTCACCTATCTCATGCAAACCATGTGCCCTCACCAATAATGAAGCAAGAGAGTGTCCCCCAAATATCACACACAACAATGAATATCAATAATAGAACGGGGACAATAGCATAGAAAGAATTCACTCACTCTCATGAAAAGCTCACATGTCACACATAATGTACCATAGGCTTGCCCGTAGTGTAGGACTCCACTAATGTAAGCTCACTCCAATCGGGATTAACTAGGACTTTAAAGGGTTGTAATGTAGGCTAAAGGGCTGATATGATACATATGGATAATAGTGACTATCTCCCTAAGCACTTTAATACATCACATTCAATTTAAGCACATATCTCATCAAAGCCACCCAATTCACCACCCAACAAATTTCACACACACCTTTTTCAACAAGTAGCAATTTTTCTTTTAAGCACACACTAGCAAGGATGGATATTCATTTCTTTTCTTTTTTCTATTTTCAATTTTTTCAGCTTTTTTTTTTCATTTGTTTTTTTTTTCTATTCAATTCTTTCCAAACTTTGCCAATGCTCCTTCAACTACTTCACAATTTATCAAGTATTCCCCTCATTGGTTCCACTCAAAAACCTCCCAATACTTTCAACCGCAAACTCCACAATAATATAAAATTATCAATTAAAGTGCGGAGTAAAGGGTCAAAAGAAAGCAATTTAGAACAAGTGCGTAGGCTTGCGGTGTGGGTGCCAACAAAAGGTCAAAGGGATCACAACAATCAAGGGTGCATATAAGAGTAGGCAAATCAAGGTAAAAGGCTTATCCAAGAAGGCCTGTATCATCTCCCGACTAGAGCAAACCTAGGATTTCGCTTTGCACATACACGGGGCAAGTTCTAGACACCAATATGCAAACACGAAACACAATAGAATATGCCTCACATCACACATTGCATACAGTCCACACAAGATGATTCCATCACAACTCTCAATCAAACAAATAAGGTGCAATTTATAAAAAATTAAGCACTAATACACAAAGGTTCACAACAAAGTCAAGTGAGTGGACTCAAGCATCTCAAGAAGGTCATTCCATTTTTTCTAAGCATGAATCACAATTTTAAAACCAAAACGATACCACAAGTATCACATGCAATAAGTTCAAGTCCACCGGTATCAAACAAATCAAAGGCACCTAGCATTCTACCTAATTCTTCGTCTAGGGCCACCTATAACTAACTACTCTAATCCTAAAAAGAAAGAAAATAAAAACCTACCCGATTCAAAGGTCTCCCCGTGGAAAAGAACCGAGGCCATAAGAAAAACCACCGGGTGGATGACATGTACCACTACAAAAACTAAAAAAAAAAAAACTTTTTGAAAATTTTCATTGATTTTCTAATTTTTTTTCATTTTTTTATATACTAAAGCAAGAAACAAATAAAAATAAAGTCAAGTGACAAAAATAAAAAAAATTGCTGAAATTAAATACCTAAAGGTACAATAATCCATAACCTCAAAATTTTGGAAGTTTCCCCCACCCCACACTTAAAATCAAGCAGTGTCCTCAGTGCGATAAAAAGAAAGTGCAATAGTTAAGTGAACTTCCCTGAAGGCTAATAGGCCTAGCCGTTGCGCTAGCATCCTCCAAGCTTCCGTATAACATGAGGTACTCAGACTTTCCCCAACAGGTCATCAATATTAGGCAGGGGCGAGGACACCCAACACTTAAAATCGACATTACATAACCCTGCAATCCAAAGAATCACCCAAAGTAATATACAACTATAATAATAAAATAAAAATAAATAAAAGTAAAGCAAGCAAATTGGGTTGCCTCCCAAGAAGCGCCTTAGTTAACGTCGTGGCACGACGACACTTTTAGCTCGCTTCCAGCATTTGTGTCTTCTCTTCTTACGACGAACCTATGCTTTCTTCCTTTCTTTGAGAGAACCTATCTTCAACTTCATATGTGATGTGTCATTGCTATCTTGTTCCACATTCTGCTCACATACGTTATTTGGTTTACTTCCATGTTCTTGTTTGACACATTCGATCATAGAGCACTCTTCAACCTTAGTTATGTGCTCCTTCTCATTATAAAACTTGAAAGTAACCTTTTCTCCATGCGCTCTAACAGTCATCTCTCCCATCTCCATGTCAATAATTGCCTTCGAGGTGACTAAGAACGGTCTCCTCAAAATGATTGGAGCTTCTCGGTCCTCTTCATAATCTAGGACTAGAAAATCACCAGAGAATGTAAACTTACCAACTTTAAGCAACACATCCTCCAGCTTACCATTAGGGCGAGTGAGTGATCCATCCTCCATCTTAAGAGTAACTGAAGAGGGTTTGATTGCTCCTAGCCCTAACCTTTTGCAAACAGATAGAGGTATGAGATTTATACTCGCACCCAGATCACACAATGCACCAGTGATATTATGCCCTCCAATGGCGCAAGGAATAGCAAACCTTCCAGGATCTTGAAGTTTTGGAGGTAGCTTGCTCAAGATGGTGCTACACTCCTCGACTAACTCAAATGTATCTATCTCTTGAGGCTTTTTCTTCTTGACTAAAATCTCTTTTAAGAACTTCACAAAGGATGGCATCAATTCAAACACATCACTCAAAGGAATGTTAACGTGAAGCTCTTTCAACATACTCACAAATTTTTGATACTGGGCCACATCTTTCGATGATATAAGTCTCTGCAGGAATGGTGGAGGCGGCAGAGGTGCTTCCTTTTTCTCTTCTTTCTTCTTTACCTTCTCCACTTTTTCAACTTTTTCTATTTCATCTCTCTCCTCAGACTTGGCTATCAGCTCTCCACCTTCAATTAAAGTCACTGCAAGATATTCCTCAGGCCCTTTTCTAACAGTACTCGATCCAGCACCACCAAGGGGTGCTCCATGTTATCTAGAATTTGTAGCGCCCACCAAATGCCCCAACTGGTGCTCCACGTTCTTTTGAGCATTGACAAGATCTTGTATGGCATGTGCATGGGCTACAGTGTAAGCTATCATTTTCTGCTGGCCTGCCATTATCTGCTTTAGCATATCTTCAACTGAATTGCTAACCTGTTGTGGTGGGGCTGGAAGTGGTTGGTAATTATTTGGGGCTCTCATATTTCCTTGATAATAAGCATTACCAAACTGATTTTGACCCTGCGGCCTGTTTTGATTACCCACGTAATAAATTGACTTTGGATTAGAGGAGCAAACCTCTGTAGCATGATTTTGACCACAAACCTCACAAAAACTCTGGAGTTGTTGCACTGGAGCTACTGGTTGCTGAGTCTGCAGCAGAGCTAGCTTGCTAATTTGATTAGAAATAACATCAATCTTCACCCTCAGCTCTGAAACTGCATCTAACTGAAGTACCCAGTAGATTTTTGCGTAGTAGCTCTACCATTTCCCTGCCAATCAGGATTGCTCTGCGAAAACTTGGCTAGTAATTCATAGATCTGGTCAAAGTTTAAGGCTAGTACTTGGCCTCCAGCAGCAGCATCCACCACGATCTTGGTATGAGCATTCAAACCTTCAACAAAAGTGTGGGCCAACGCCTCCTTAGACTGGTTGTGGTGCGGGCAATCTCTCAACAATGACTTGAATCTTTCCCAGGCTGAATACAAGGATTCTCCATCTCTTTGTCTAAAGACATAATCTCACTCCTTATTCTAGCTGTTTTGGCAGAGGGATAGAATTTAGCCAAAAATTTCTTAGTTAAAGCATCCCAAGTAGTGATAGACCCAGGCTTTTCAGCCTTTAACCACTTCTTTGCTGCCCCGATCAATGAAAAGGGGAAGTGTATTAATCGAATATAATCAGTTGAGACCCCTGCTGGTGTGTATGTGTCACTAATCTCCAAAAAATTCTGGATATGTTGTTGTAGATCCTCGTGCAATAATCCAGCATATTGTCCAGTCGCATGTAATAGTTGTATCATGCCGGACTTAATCTCGAAGTGTCTAGTAATTTCAGGTTTAACTATGCTCGAGGCTACTCCCTCCAGACTGGGAAGAGCAACATCTCGCACAGCTAAAGCTCGATTTGCTGCCATTCCTACAGGTAAGGGTTAAGAGAAACCTAATACCTGAAACAGCACAAGAAACTCAAAACAAAAATTAAACCTGAATAGAAAATAATAAATCGTCTGAAAAGAAAACAGTCAATTATTTAGTCCCCGGCAACGGCGCCAAAAACTTGTTGCTCCCAACGCACACGCAAGTATACGTGGTCGACAAATAATAAAGTGATAAGTAGAGTATCGTTCCCACGAGGACTATTCAGACTGGACTCCTAACAAATAATTTCTTAACAACTATTCAGAGATTTTTTCCAATAGGGAGAATATTATTAACTAAGAACAATAATTTAAATGGTGGAAATTTAGTCAAACAATGGGCAAACTTTGGTTGTAAACAATATTAATGAGACGGTCCGGGATTAGAGCTGCGACCAATCCAGTTGAGTTATCCTGTTGATTCCACTTCTTAAGTCCCAAGATTGCTAACTAACAGGTTAATTGTACCCGTAAAAAACCTGTTGATTCTTCATGGTCTATGCAAGCTACTCTAACGCCTATATGTCTATGGAGTTAAATCACATGCACGCATTAACGAACTCTGTATTTAGCTAAGCAAGGTGAATAGGTATATGTCTATCCTACCCACAAATTGATTCCCCGATGCCCAGGTTCACAATCAAGCCCTATTCTTTCTTATGTGCGTTCATAAATTTCCTCTGTCGAGTTCAATCTAAGAACCGTAGATAGTGTTCAATTATTCAGCCGTTATAATCAAACAATTATGATCAAGAAAGAATAAACAATCTGTAATTGGGATTCAATTCATGGAAATCAACATTCAAACCTCAACCTTCATGAATTCGCTCTAATCCTAGAACGATACAAACTATAGAATTAAGGAGAAGAATAAGAGAAAGAGAGAAAGAACTTGTTTAGAAGACATCTAGGGCTCCTCCCATCTCCTCCAAAACTTGCTCCAAAGTCTGAACTCTTCTCAAAAACTAAGTAAAAGAGTATTTATAATGTTTACAAAAGCCTAGCAATTAGTTACGCCTAAGCCTAGACGAAATAGGACTTCCAAAACCGCTCCAGGGGCGCTATAGCTAGTGCCCCGCGCCTCAAAACGCGCGCAACAAGGCAGAACCCGTCGAATCTCGCAAGCAACGGCCACACCCTGTGCCACAAAACGCGCAGAAAGTTGGGCACTATACCTGGCGCGGCGCGCCACCCAACGCGCCAGGCCAATTTCAGCTTTTCATTATTCGCAGCTTGCGTCGCGTCGTGCCTTCGTGTGCTCGATCCAATCCTCAATCAAATTCCAGCCTTTTCTTGCTCGATCATGCTCTTTAAAGCTCCAATTGCATTTCATAACAACCTACATTCATACGACATAAAATCAGTGCAAAATCACATTCGTCAACTAGAAAACGTGCGAATAAAGTACCCAAACGTGAGGAAATATTAAATAAATATAGGCATAAAATGTCAAACATCAGTCGTCTTCAAGATATTGAATAATGTTTTCATCAGGGATAGTAAAGTACGCGCTGTGCTCTTTTTCCCTTAACAAGGTTTTATCCCACTTGGGTTTTACTTGTAAGGTTTTTAATGAGGCAGCTCCAAAGGCGTATTACAGGATCTGTGTACTCTTTTGCCTTCACTAGGTTTTTTTCCACTGGGTTTTTCCTAGTAAGGTTTTAACGAGGCACATTACCTTCCTAATGGTCATCCAAGGGGGAGTATTATAAATTTATTTATTTGTGTGGATGACCACTACTCACCATTATTCAATTCTAACATATGATTTACTACCCCCACTTTTTTCTACTTAATTCATCCCCACTAAGTGACCACTAATTCCTTATTAAGTCACTACTTAATTCTTGTAACCTTTAGGTTGATTTGTAACCTATCTATTTGTATCCTATAAATAGAGCACATTTCGCTCTATGGAAGACACACTTGAAATACTTTGAAAATAATACATGTTCTTCCTTCTTCTCTCATATATTTTATCTTGTTCTTGCACTACTTTACTATTAATTTTACAACACTAATTTTTATTTAGTAACGGTATATTTTATGCATCCCAATTAGGTTGACTATTTCTGTAAAATTTCATGATACAAGTGAAAAGGACCAAAATGTTGAACAATGGTTCACTTGTCACTGTTTTTCTACATTTGCAAAATTCTTTGTTTTTCTACATTTGCAAAATTCTTTGAACTTATTGCTACTCTACATTTTAAACTACGGTCAATCTATAACAGAAGTTGATAAAAGCAAAAGTATATAAAGATAGTAAAACGGAAATGACCAATCTGTACCATGGTTAAGTATGCCACAATTTATCTCAAATGGCATATTGTTATATAATTACTTCATTCATTTCTTTTTATATGACGCTGCTTTATTTTCTAATTTATCGTAGAAAGAATGACCTTTTGTTATATATATTAATAATTTTAAAGTTACAAACTTAAAAAAATAAAATAAAATAAAACAATCATTCTTTCTTAAGCGTCGTGCTTTTAGTCTAACAAGTTCATATAAAATGAGACCGAACGAGCACAGTGGTGACCGTTTATTTGAACCAGTCAAAATAAGTTGGTAAAGAGATGGAGTATCATAATCAATCCGTTTGAGTGTCACAAAAGTGTCGTTACCGTACTGCGTTTAAATAAAAGAAATTGTAAGTACTTGGAAAGGTTGATGCCTTGCTAATTATTGATGAGGTATAGAAGTCAAGATTTGTAGTACGTTGTTAGAGTTTAAAGAGAAATATTATAGGTATAGTACTTTGAAACATGGTTAGTTTCATATATCTTTGAAATTTATATAAGTATTTGATGTGATATTCTCATTGCACTATCAAGATTTTACTAGAATATTCTTGTAATTTTATAACCCAACGCGTCTTAACCAACGAAGTCCACTAAGTACAACTATGTGTATGTTTTTAATCTATATAGATTTTTTAAGTCTTACTCTACTATGGTTTATAAGTTTATGACTAGTACAATATTAGTATTGTGTTAATGAGGTAGAGCACAAATGCAATTAAATTGCTTATTATAGATTATTTCATTATCTTTGATATTTTTTATGGACCTTCACAAATTCAAACCTCCTTACTTTCTTTGTCTCAAAAATACGTTAAGTGGAGCAATATATATACAACCGTTTGGCACGTCTAGATATTTATATGAAGGCACAATTCTAAGTTATAGTTTAAAATATAAAATTTTATATACTTCACTAAAAAAAATCAATAGCGAACGCCGGAAAATTGGTGAGTCACAATACTTTCAATAATTAACTCGAACTTATAGGAGTACTATGATTAGTGAGAATATAACTAAGAAAGTTTTGGAACACTAAATCCGCTGGCAGCATTATAGTTAGATATATTAGCACTACAAATATTATTAATGTTTGTACTACTGGCTTTTTGTAATAATACTAGTAGTTTTGTTTTATGTAGTACTACTAGCTCTACAGTAGGCTTTAGTGTAATAACAACACCTGATTTAACACCACCTAGCTTGACACTACCTGGCGTGACTCTATCTTGCTTTATACTGCCCGCTGGTTTGATTCCTTCAACTGTTTTAAGCCTCCCAATTGGTGTTATTCCACCACCACCAACCGATCCATCATCTTCAAGTTCAAATGACCCTTTTCAATTGTACATGATGGCGACTTTACAACGATTTCAAGAACAATTTGTTGTTTTCTCTGGAAATGGGAGAAACGCAATAAATCCTGCCGAACCCACACTCAATGGAAGCATCCCAAACATTGTTCCTACGGGCGCAACAATAAGGGGACTCTCAAACGGAGCTGCATCTGGTGGCTCAGGGTCTGTGCCACTGGGGAATCAACGCTTCGGGGCAGCTCCAACAGTGGCTGAAACTAGCGTCGGACTTTGAGAAATGGAAGAAAGAATTCGAGGCCAGCATGGAAAAACGGCTCGAAAATATCCCCGGGGTCAGAAAATCTCAGCGAGCAATAGATATTGAAAAGTGCATGAAGTAACCTTTTAAGCCCGGGGCTGCTCCTTCTCTTATTTCCAAGCACTTCAAGTTGCAAATCTTGAAGAAGTACGATGGGACAAGTGACCCCGTCGATCACATAAATAAATATATGGCCATGGTGGAAAGCAACAACTTGACCCCGGTGGAAAGGGAGTCAACGTTCCTTAAGAAGTTTGCTGACACACTTGAGAAAGGAGTGTTACGCTGGTATATACACCTCCCCTCCGAGTCGATCTCAAATTTTGAGGAGTTGGCCGATATGTTTATCAAGGCCCATACAGGGGCCCAGAAGATCCTCCAGCGAAAGGAGGATATCTTCGAGGTTAAACAAAAATATCTCGAATCGATCAAGGACTTCCTCGAGTGCTTTCAAGCCGAATGAATGGACTTGCCTAAAATGGATGATACCTTGGCAGTTATGGCTTTTGAAAGGAATTTGAATGTGAGTAACTCTGAGGCAGTTGCGGAACTGAAGAAAGAGCTCCAGCAGTATCAGGCCTAGACTTGGGGTGAACTGCACGACAGATCCTCTGCGAAAATCAGGCTCGAAAAGGCTGAATGGAGGATGGCAGGTTGATATAATTCGTACCTAGGCCAAGCAGAGTCATCTCGATGCACCGATGTGCCACAAGAGAACTCAAAAGGGAGATACGCGCCTTATAATTTGAAAAAACATGTAAGCCAGCGCCTCGGAGGACAGCAACATGTAAGTCAGAGGCTGGGGGAGAAGGTTAGCACCAACGCTAATTAGAAGAACTCCTCAGGGCCATCCTGGGTATCCAAGGATTAAAATTTCCCCCGAATCTCTGATTGTAATTTCAACATTTCCACTTCCGAGCTGGTAAACGCCATAAAGGGGATGGCGGATCAAGATGTGAGATTACCGAGGGATATGAGGACGCCCCCGGGAAAAAAAGATCAGACTCAGCATTGTGAGTTTCACATGCATTACGGGCATGCTACCGAGGATTGCAAGGCATTGCGACTTGAGGTGGCTCATCTTCTCAAGAAGGGTGTGTTAGCTGAGTATCTTACCGACAAGGGGAATCAAAAAATTTCCAAGAATAGAGGTGGGGGACAACCGCCGAAGGTGGAGTCTCCAAAAAGAGTTGTGAATATTATAACTGGGGGGTGGGAGGTAAATGACGTCAACTTCGCCGCTACAAAGAAATTCGCAAAGCTTTCGATCACTGTAGAGAAAAGAACGCAAGCTGGTGGGTTAAAGAATGGGATTTTTTTTATGTAGAGGATTGTGATGGGATGATGTTTCCCCAGCATGATGCTTTGGTGATCATGTTAAGGATGAATGACTGTTATGCCAAGCGGGTCTTAGTTGATCCTGGCAGCTCAGTGAACGTCATCAATTATAGAGCGATAAAGAAAATATGGTTGAAGGACCTCGTCGTCCCGAAGGCAACCATATTTACAGGATTCAACAATTCAACCGAAAAAACACTTGGAGAAATTACTCTTACTACAACAGCCGAGTGGGTAGATAAGAAGATTGTCTTCCAAGTAATGGCAGAAGATATGGCTTATAATGTTATCCACGGGAGGCCTTGGATCCATGAGATGGAAGCTGTTTCATCTACCTTGCACCAGGTAATCAAGTTCCCAACACCATGGGGAATCCGTGCTATCCGAGGAGAGCAACGAATAGCTCGTGAGTGCTACTCGATCATGATGAAGAGTGTAGTGGCCTCGATCAAGCCACCTAAATAGAAATTACTTTGCCCGGGGCTTGAAATTGAGGTTAGCCATTATTAAATATAACCTTGTGCTTACAGCGTCAAGCTGTCAATACCCCAACATTTGGGCCGAATGATGTTCACCCCTCTTTTTCTTTGCCTAACCTTTTTAGAAAGCATAGGGAACACCAAACAGTGCTCGGATCTGTATTTTTCACACCCAAACACTGGGGGTGAAAGAGAAATGGGTTCAGTCAGTTCTCGACTCGCGCCCAAACAAATGGGGACTCCGAAAAAAATTCGAAGACTGTCGATCCGTATATCGGGGACTATTCCTTTAGGAGTTTGTTCTGTTGTTTGATGTAATCGCCCGTGGTGGCTGTTGTAATAAAAATTTGCCTAAGTTTTACCTAAGTCTTGTGATGACTGAAACTTATGTAAATCGGCTCGGATTCCATCAATAAAACTTGATTCAGTTATTTATTTATTTTATATTTAAAGCCAATATTTATTTATGCTTCGGCTCGAGAACGAGACGTCGTTCTAAGCTAGCTTTGTTTTTACACTATCTAAGTCTTGCAAGCAAAAACCTCAAACAATATGAAATAGATATCTTCAGTGCGAAGTAGAAGTAGAAGATGTGATATTTTGAAGCATCTAAATATTCATTAATGCCTCGAAGGCCAAACAGGAAGATTTACAAAGCATTGGCCTGAAGGCTTAAAGCCCGAGGCCCAAACAAAAAACAAAAAAAAGGAAAACTCATTCAGACGAAGCTTCAGAATCCTCGCTTTCTTCATCACCACTTTCGCTGCTTGAGGGAAGATTGCTCATCAACAGCTGAGCCTTGGCAACATCTTCTCTCGCCTTGGCTATTTCCTCGTCCAAATTCACCCCAGCTTTGCACAGCTCGAGGGTTTTCAACTTGGTCTGAATGATAGCCCAGTTTCTGTCAACTCGGGCTCTAGTATCACGAGACTTCAGTTTAGCCTCGATCTTGGACTTAAGCTTGGATGAAAAAATGGTCCCCTCATTCTGAAGAGTCTCAACCTTGGCCTCGAGGGTGTGGGATTGGACTTCAATCTCGACGAGAGCTCTTTCTATTGGCTCTGAAGCTGCTCGTTTAAGTCATCGATCATTGCATTTGCTTCGTTCTCACCTCCGAGAATTTCCTCTTGAGCTTTCTTTTCAGCTTCAAGTTTGGCAACGACCTCTCGAGATTTGTCTAGCTCAATGTTAGACTCCTCGTTCGCTTTACGAGCTCGGTCAAATTCTATCTCAGAATCGAGCAGATGCTTCTCAAGATCGACAATCTTGGCTTGAAGTTTAGCCTTTAAGTGGTTCCAGCGACCCCCAATCCTCCTCAGCTTAGGTGCTCGGCTAGCCTCCATCTCGGCTGCTTCCATAGTATAAACAAAACTCTGCAAAGAAGAGGGGGTTAAGGAGGTGCCAATAAAGTCAAGGATAAAAAAAATTCGAAGTAGAAGAGGAAAAATTACATGAATTGCATGCTGAGATCCGAAGGCCATCAGATCATCAGTAGGTAAGCCCTCGAGACGCTTTTGCTCTGCTGGACAAAGCAAATCCCTAAGGCTGATGGGAACATCTACTGTGTAATCTAGTATACACAGTTCAAGATGGATGCTTATCATCCTAGGGCTTACAACAGAAGACGAGGGATGGTCATCCCGAACACAATCTTCATCTGCCCTCTCTTCATCTTGAGCAGGGTCGTTAGTCGCCCTTTCCTCGGCGGGAAGATTTTCGGCCACTTTGGCCTTGCCCTTGGCTTTCTCCACAACTCGGTTCTCCTCGGATTCAACCACTTCCACTTCATTGTGAGCCTCACCACTTGCAGACTCGACAACTTGGTCACGCTAAGCAATTTCATGTGACTTGACCCGATGGCGTTTAGCTTGGGAGGTGTTGGCTGCTGCGCATTTCCTCTTCTTTGAAGCTTTAGCTATGAGGACTCCCACCGAGTCCTCCAAATCCTTCGGAGTCTCCCCAGCCTAGGGGACCCCAACTTATTTCTTTTCTCCTTTCTTCTTCTTTTTCTTTTTTTCCTTTTTCTTTTCTTCCTTCTCTTTTTCTTCTTCCTCTTCCGCTTCGGTAACCACTTTGTTGAGGAAACCCACAACAGAGGAGGCAAGAATGAGGGAAAGTTTTTGAATTAAGGAGAAGGCATAATTCACATGTACCGTGCCGTTTGCACGACAATTGGTTCTCTTTCAACGCCGCCAAGATCCACGATCTCTCTGGCCTCGGCTTGGTGTCAATCAGTGCTTGAACCCAATCAGTTAAACCCTCCAGGGGTTGATGGAAAGTTTCTCCGCTAAAAAAACAGCAAAAGAGATGGTTAAACCTGAGGAGTTGTGCAAATTAGAAAAAGTCAAGGTTTGGTAACTTACGAGTTCTGTTCCACACTTCGGGGAAGTCAGCCTCAGAAGAAAGAAGAACGGTAGGAATAAGAACAAACCGACCGCACCAACCACGGTCCTCGGCGTCGTCACCCTTCGTAATTATGGAAAACTTGCCCTGTTTGCTCAATTGGACAACCCCATCCTTGTGGATGGTGGGGTAGAAAAGAGAAATAAAGTGATAAAGGTAAAAGGGACTTTGGCTCAGAAAGTCGAGGCATTGAATGACCCTCCAAACGCCAGGACTGAGCTGAGCCAACCATAGGTTGTATGTTTGGCAAAAAGTATCGGCTATGTGATGAATCGGGAGTGAAAAACCTATCGTAAACGAATAGGTATAGACAAATAAGAGACGTGGGACTGTCGCAAGTGCGATGCTCCAGGGCAGAGACCACAATTTGGACCTCGGGGCCCCAACCGCAATCCTCACAAACTTGGTCTACGTGATCTTGTGTGATTAGGCTCGGGGACTGTTAAACCGGTACTTTTCCATTTTTCTCAAGATTAGAAGCCATTTGCTTCTGCATCTTGAAATCTTTATTGTGGTCAAACTTCGAGAGGATCACTTGATGGGGTTTAAGCTCCCCGATGAAAGATTTCTTCATGGGCTGTGAAGCTTCAGCGGCTTCAACGTCATTGTTAACAACATTGGTGGCTTCCTCAGCCACAGCTCTGTCGTCGCCGATTGATATTTCTTCCTGGTCAGCAGCGTCGTGATGGTCGGAAGCGGTTTCTTTGTTACCCTCCTCCGGTGAAATAATCCTCAATGTTACTGGTACATCAGCTAAGTCCCGCTCGTTTTCATGGGGTTATCGTCCATTGTTCTTATTTCTGGAGATTTTAAGGAATTTTTATAGAAGACATGGCAACAAGATTTTAACAGGAATGAGATTTGTAGAAAAATTTGTTATTGTTGATCAAAGATTTGAAGAACAATGTAAGTGGTGAGCAAATTGGTAGATTTATAGGAAAGATGATACTCAAGTGTTTCGAATGGTCGTCATTATTACTTTTATATTGGGAAGATAAAACAAAGGGTTACAATCATTTAGAAAATGTCGCGTATAGAGGATTGGACATTGATTCCTTGGCGGAGGATTTGCCACGTCGATCTTCCGCCGAATTAATTCCACCCTCGGAAAATTCTGACTATTATCCGAGGGATGGGGAGACAATCTGTATTGAGTGAAAAATCAAAGAGGCTTAAACAACAGCGCTCGAAGCTTGGTGAGATTAAAACCTTTCTTTACGAGCTCTCAAGAGCTCGCCCAGCTCTCGAGGACAGTTGCCTCGAGCACGAAATGAATATTGGCCACAAGCTATCCCACAAGGCAATTGGAAGACAACCATTACGAGGCATGAGATTCACCCCTCGTTAAAAATTCACCCCTCGACAAACGAGTCATCACTTCTGTAACTACCGACTGTTGCCCACGTATTAAATGAGAAGATCATGGGCAAACCACGATTGAACGTGGAGTAATGGCCATTCAGTGCAGTAATTATTGTCCTCGTCCTTGTAGGCTATAAATAGTCATATAAAGATTATGTAAAGCATCCAGAAATAAATCAAATGCACTTATATTTTGTCTTCAATCTCTTGTCTGCCTTTCTTTATCAAATTTCTTGTCATTTTCGTGGCTTTGATATAAATAATTGCTAGTTAATCCAAAATAAATTCAATTTATTAAGTGCAGTAATTATTGTCCTCGTCCTTGTAGGCTATAAATAGTCATATAAAGATTATGTAAAGCATTCAAAAATAAATCAAATGCACTTATATTTTGTCTTCAATCTCTTGTCTGCCTTTCTTTATCAAATTTCTTGTCATTTTCGTGGCTTTGACATAAATAATTGCTAGTTAATCCAAAATAAATTCAATTTATTGTTCTAATCAGATTTAGACTAACACATATATGCTTGGGTTAGTATAATATAATTTTCATCTTTCTGTAGAAAAAAAGGAGTATACAACATAAAAGGTTCGAGTTAGTACTCTATAATATACTCCCTCCGTCCCAAATTAGTTGTCGTTTTAGGAAAAATGGTGTGTCCCAAATTAGTTGACACTTTAGGATTTCAAGACAAAAATTGTTAGTCTTTTCCAATTATATCCTTAATAATTAAATAAATTCTCAACAAAATTTAATAGTCAAACATTAAATAGGGGTAACATAGTAAAATAGACACTCTATTTAATGATTTTCTTAATGGGCGTGAAGAAGCTAAAAGCGACAACTAATTTGGGACGGAGGGAGTAGTTCATAACCATGGTTGACCAACCTAACCAAAGATCCACAAATGCATCACATAACTGCCGACTCTAACCATGGTTAACCACCTCAACGACAACCACATTACTAACCAAAAGGGTTAGTTAAAAGTACATGAAATTGCGTGGGAAGGCCAAATTGCCCCTTCACACAGTTCTAGAATCCATGTAACCAACGGGCGCCGCAATTGTCGATAGATTGTCTTTCTCAGTTCCTTGTCCTCTCCAGCCCACATGATTATGTTCTTTACTCACTCTCCACAATCACTCATTTTTGTGCCTTTTCTTTAATTTCTTTTTTTACTACTTACTTCCCTTCCACGCCGGTACTTTGACTCCCTGTCACCACCTAACCAATTTTTTGTTTTTTTCTTTTCGTGTAGTGCTCCGTATTTTTATTGAAGTTCTTACTAATTGAAATTTGCACCATGTAAAGACATACTTTAGAGAGAAGTGGTTTCTAGAATTTTTTTATTTTATTTTTGGGGCTTGTAACGTGAGATCTCTAACCATAGTTATTATAATCTCTAATTCATGATATTAGGATAAAAACTTGTTCACTTACGAAGTTTAAATTGTTTTAATTTTTACAATTAAAACTTAGAGAGCAATATATATTTATCATTAAATTATAAAATATGTATAATTAGACTTATGTGTGAATTTATTTTTACTTTCTCAAAGTATTCATTTTAATTTAAATATAAGAACATGACAATTTAAATGCACTTTCGTTTTAGTGCTGTATTTAAATCATTAGTTTCTTGTTAACCATTTAAGTTATTTTGTTCATATATTGATGTATTGCTAAGACTTAATTACAACAACTCCTTATAATTTTTGGAAAAAGAATAAAGCTGATAATTTCTAATTTGCTAGATATATCAATACTCAAAAACATTTACCTGCATATGAAACAAACTATTAAGTGCATAAGATATTGTATTTTTCATAAGGTTTATTACTGTACTTTATGCATATTTTATATTATTTGTGTACCATTATTGCATTTGTTTACACCAAAAACCTCTAATTATACTCGCTCCTTATATTAAGTCGAACATAGTGACGAAAAAGCTATTTTATTTTAGTTAAAATATACGGAAAAGGGTCATTTGCCCCCTTTACTATTTTTTATTAGTTATTAGTAACCTCCGTTATATTTTCCTTCATTATTTGCCCCTGCCGTTATGAAATTTAATATTTTTGCCCCTTAATTTAACGGAGCCATGGACCCCTCTTTCCCTTCACACGTGGCGCCTATCCGAGAGCCCCAGCCCTTTAAAATTCAGATCAGATTAAACAACACCATTATTTGACCCATTAACCAGACCCCATTCATGTTCTGCTAAAACTACCCCTCCCCCAACACCTTCTCTTTCACCCCTTTCTGTGTCACCTATCTCAATATTATCCTTCCCAAAATCATTGGTTTTCCTCCATTCCCAAGGAATTACCAGTTCGATTCAACAAAAATTTCGATTGACAAGGTAATCCCAGTTTTTATTTATTTTCCGGAACCCCCCAAAAAAAGTCATCAAGATTGCACATCTCTTCTTCCACGATATCCTTATGTTAGTATCAAGTAAAGTAGATCAAATTTTCGACATGGCTTTGAAGGAGAAAATATTCTAAAGTGCTTCTTACTCACGATTTGAAGTTAGTTGACTGAGTAAATAGTTGTTTGTTGATCTTGGGCCACCTGATTATTGGAAGGATTGTTGAAAATGTAGAAAATCCATTTGGATATTAAATTTCGGTTCTTAATATTCCAAGAAAATCTAAAGTTGTTGAAGCCTAAAAGCTTTGTTTTTTTCTATTTGAAGTTGAATTCTTCGTTGTACACTGCTTTGGCGTCGATTATGGAATAAACAAAATAGCCCGATGCTACAAAGGAAGAAACATTGCTGAATAATTAGAATTTTGGAATTGAACATGCTTGAAATCGGAAGAAACGTAGAAGAAATGGAAGAGATAAAGTGAAAATTAAAAAGGATTTTGGTTAAAAAAATTGTTTTAGAATAGGTTGTCCATTTTTCATCCCTTATTTGCTAAGGCCATCTCTAAGGGTTTTCCCTACTTTTTTTCCTTAAAATGGGGAAATCCCTAAAACCTATTTTAGGGTAAACTTACTCCAACTATTCCCCTATTTTTTTCCTTAAAAAGAATATTCCTTTTTATACTCTTTTCTCTCTTCTATATTATATTGTTATCTTTATTTCAATTTTATTTTCTTATTTCCATTAAAAAAATTCTATCTTTTATTTTATGTTTTATATATTTGTCACGCATTATTTATATTCAATATAAATTTATTTTCTACCATAAAATTTTAAACACTATAATTTGTAAGAAAATACTAAAAATTATATATATGAACGGATAATTCAAATAAAAGTGAAATCATTGTGATACAAAATAATTAAATATATATTATATTTCAAAATATTAATGTATTTTTATTTAATGTAATTTCAATTTTAATGTGTTTTTACTTTTTTTTTTTAATTTTAGCAATATTAAATATTTTATATTTGCACCTTTCATTGTTTGTGATGGTTATATCTTTTTTATACAATTATAACTCATACTAAAATTAACTACTAATTTTACATAAAAAAATAGATACACGATAATTAAATTTTCAAAATAATACGACAATGCTAAGACGATAAATTAATTATATAAAAATATTATATAAACATAATTACATTTATATAAAGAGATAAATTAAAAGTTTAAATAATAAAAATAATATTATTTTAATGGTGAATAGTAAATAGAGAGATGAATAGTGTGTCCCCAAATTTGGGGAAACACTATTCACTCCCTAATTAGAGACACAAATAGAGAGCCATTGGATTAAAATTTTCCTAATGTGTCCCTAAAAATAGGGAAAAGTGGGTTTAGAGACAACACTTGGAGATGGCCTTCTCCAAGAGTTTTTCCTATTTTTTCCCCTAAAATGGGGAAATCCCTATTTTAGGATAAACTTACTCCAACCTTTCCTCCATTTTTTCCCCTAAAAAGAATATTCTTTTTTATATTCTTCTCTCTCTTCTATATTATATTATTATTTTTATCTCAATTTTATTTTCTTATTTCCATTAAACAAATTCTATCTTTTATTTTCTTTTTTACATATTTGTCACACATAATTTATATTCAATATAAATTTATTTTCTGCCATAAAATTTTAAACAATATAATTTGTAAGAAAATATTAAAAATTATATATATGAACGGATAATTCAAATAAAAGTGAAATCATTGTGATACAAAATAATTAAATATATATTACATTACGATAAAATTCATTCGAAATACTACATAAAAATTCAATATGCACCTCTAGTATGCTCCCATAAATGATCTATTAATGCATTACGAATTTTAAAATGAGCATCTTTGTTCCTAATACTTCCGTATCTAGCTAAAAATTCTTGAAATCGTTGATTTTCATCTACTGTTATTGTTTGTGATGGTTATATCTTTTTTATACAGTTATAACTCATAATAAAATTAACTACCAATTTTACATAAAAAAATATATACACGATAATTAAAATTTCAAAATAACACGACAATGCTAAGACGATAAATTAATTATATAAAGATATTATATAAACATAATTACATTTATATAAAGAGATAAATTAAAAGGTTAAATAATAAAAATAATATTATTTTAATAGTGAATAGTAAATAGGGAGATGAATAGTGTCTCCCTGACACGACCCGGAATCCGGTTAGGCCGTGCGGGCACTCGACATCCTCCCCTAGACCCGTCGGACGAACCCTTACCAATTAAATCGGGAAAATAAAAATAACAATTTACAAATAAGGACAAGACTTAAAATAAAAACACGGATATACTGATACCTTTAAGCTGTACAAAAGAAATTACAGCTGACTACCCAATATACTAGGTTTAGGGCTATCCAGACTAGACATCTAAGAGTACAAAGAAAACAGATACCTCCTAAAGGGAGCAAAATGCAACTGAAATGATAACCGATAAACTGGTGGCCATCCGGAATAAAAGCTGGCTCACCCTGACAGCTGAAGTCGTCTTCGCTCCTGAACAACGTAGCGAACTCAATCCTGGAGCGAACCTGCCGAAACGAAATAGATAGACAAGAAAACAAACAACAAACAAGGGTGAGTCAAAAGGACTCAATAAGTAGGGCAGACTAGCTACCTCAAAGAATAGGATAGCTAGCCAGGGAGAAAAGAAATAGATAGACCAAATTCTTTTTATTTAAATTATAAAAAGGCAGAGTCATATAATAATCGGAAACACGTAAGAAACTTATAAACTCAACCAAGGATGCGTGCCAGAAACATATCAACAAATAAGCAATGCACATATGAGCAGAATAGTAGTCATGTACCGCAAGTCTACACAATGGTATGAATTGAGATGAAATGAAATGAAGTGAGATGAAATGAAATGAAATATGATGCGAAGGGTCACATGTGCCCGTAATCCCATCTCGAAGCGGAATACTCCTGCATTCGAGGGGAATCCAATCTGATAACCAACTGGAGCGGAATACTCCTGCTCCTGGGGCGGAATACTCCTGCACCCGATACAATATAAACCAGAGGCGGAATACTCCTGCACTCTTCTGGGGCGGAATACTCCTGCACCCGATATAATGTAAAGCTGAGGCGGAATACTCCTGCACTCAATATCTGACATAAGAGCGGAATACTCCTCCTCTTAGGGCGGAATCATCCTGCTCCTGGGGCGGAATACTCCTGCACCCAATATGATATGCAGTGTAATGCATATGAATGACATATAATGCATATGAATGAGATGTGATGTAATAATAACCTTTCACCGGCGCAGGACTCTCGTCGACGGCCGGGAAGTAGATGCCAACTCACAGCCAGGGTACAATGCTCAAATCCTCAATGCAATACCAACAATAGGACATAACAGATAATATACAATGTAAATTCAAAGCTAAGGCGTAATGAGTACGCCTATCGGCAGCTACACACGTAAGGAATACGTGGTAGAAAATCCACGAGGCCAGGTGCCTCCAAAGAAATGGATATAAACACTTACCTCTCTCAAAAGTTAGCATTGCGACCAACAACCGCGTTATTCTTTGAATTCATTACCAAACGATCCCACTGTGATCAATAAGTAGAAAAATATATCACATTAGGCTAAAAGCTTCATTCCTCACATCTTAGGGCAATCCAGGTAGGAACCTCATACCCTATTCGCATACGCAATACGCAGGCCAGGCCTATGTACAGGGTTTATGGTCACATAACCAAACCCTAAATAAATTACATTTATATGTTGCCCATAACTCACTGAGTACGAATATATAATCAATTTCGTGATTGGGGTCCATTTGACTCTTTAAACTATTAATTGAACTAATTAAAACGATGTCTAACATTCCAAATTTTACCGTTAAAACATATTCAAATACACGTAATAAAATCAAATAATATAGTAGGATCATTACATGAATATTTCAGGGTGAAAATTCTACTTTTCTCCGGCCCCTTTTCTCATTTTCTGGCATTTTTCCCTCACTGCGTTTTCTTTTATGTGTTTCGTAATCTGTCTGAGGTCCCTCTTAGTTTTAAGCTTCAAAATGAAGCTTATGGGATACATATCCCATGTATCCATTCCACCGCCACTGATTTATAAAATTTGTCCTTTTCCCTTTTTTTTTTTCTTTTTCCTTTAAAATTTGCTGCTACGATAAAAATTAAAACGGTACTCTATGATATTTGAAATAATTCCAACTTTTGCATACAAGCTATACAAAATATATATAACAAACTCGCGAAGGCAGATCTCAAATTGGACTCCCAAAACTCAAGATGCGAATATAAATAGAAAAAGTCAAATTATTTAACTTTCGGCATTTTAGCGGAAACTAGCCGAACAACATCGAAATTCACTTTCAAAAGTTTACAAAAATCACAAATAGTCATACGAACATAATGGCGCTTTCGGATTTTGAATCGGAGCTCATTCGGCAAAACCGAGCTCGAAAATCTCTTTTTAATATTTATCGCCAATAAAAACTGAAATCTTCTTCCGATGCCTACCAAACGAGGTCTGATTTAGCTCAAATTTTACAGACGGGTCCTAATGGATATTACGAACATTTTAAAATTAGCGGCACGCCAATCGGAGTCCTAACTTCCGAAACGACTGAGCGAGGTCGTTTCATTCTCCTCCACTTAAACTCTCGTTCGTCCTCGAACGAGCCTAAGTCAAAAGAAAAATTCACACAGATAACAAAAGAACTTGCACGACCTTCATAAGCTACTCCACGGACCTTATCTCTTGATTACAGGATCACAATTATATTACGCACATAGTACTTTTGGAATAAAATATATCTGGATAATATGGTAATACCATTGCACAACTTATTCTAACTAAGCTGATCCTTCCTCGACCACGGGAAGAGAGTTCTATATTTTCGAAGCAAAGATACACGGAACTTTGAATGGGTTAACATGATTCAGCCGATAATCCTTCTTCGATATACCTTTCGATATAGAACAGGTCGATGTAACTAAGAATTAGCTCACGCTTGATGCAATCGGGGAGCTTTTGAAGTACCTTGTCACTACACGCTATAGAAGATTTGATGCATGCTATATTATTTTTATGAACGCACTATGCAACATCTCAGTTGATGTTAGTGTTGTTCCGCAAGCTTCTTGTAGGAATGTAGTTACTCATATCCTAATGTATGTCAAAGGTTCATCTGAACAGGGTCTTATCGTATAAGGATAAGGATCATGCAACTACTACTGGATAGTATGATGTAGACCAAGAATGATCTTCAGACTGAACATCTACCTCAGGGTATTGTCTTTGAATTGGAAGTATTATGACTTGAAAAAGGGAAAATAAAATAGACATACAGTTGGACCATGAGCTGAGGCAGAATACTAGCAACAACGTTGAATACATGAGCACTTATAACGCTAAAATAACTTCTTAAAGAGTTGAGGTGCGAAAGAGATATACACACCAATGATGGATTGTCGACAAGCTGCACTAGACCTTTAACTCTAAATTTCTGTGAAGTAAAACAACGTCAGTATGAGGATCCAGTTCTAGTTGAATACAGACAGATAGCCAAAAGAAAACTGGAGTCACCATACAGGGTTACTACTGACGGTGTTCTCATGTATAAAAATAGACTTTGTGTCCCTGATGTTACAAATTTACGTGGACAGATTATGATAGAGGCACATTATTCCAAATACACTGTTCATCCAAGTACGACTAAGATGTACCATGATCTTAAGCAGATTTATTGGTGGAACGGAATGAAGTGTGACATAGCAGAATTTGTGGCTCAATGTTCTAATTAGCAGCAAGTTAACATCATGTCATCTTTCCAGACTTTATGCTTTCAGCAGATAGGTACGTATATATGATCAGGTTGTCAGCTTATCTCTGTCATTAATAGATTATTAGTGGGTTTAGCAGTGATCGACACTCATTGTAGATTTCTGCCGTGGCCTTACTTTGGGTCGTGAGGAAAGTGGTATCAACACCTCAGAGATTTAATATTAGCATTCAGTATTTGGAGGAAGACTCCTCTACTTAAAGCACAAACTCATGCAGCCATTTGAATAGGAATAACCATCCTCGCACAGTCTGCTGGACTAAAGAAGATTTAGCTAAAAACAGAATGCGGCTCAGACCTGAGCTACTAAATTACCCTCTTGAGTTGCCAAACAGCTGCAACTCTCAAGTTCACAACTCCATACCTTTGCCGTAAACACCATCGCCTGATGGATGGTACTTCTATGTAAAAATTTCGGCAGAGTTTCCCCTGAAACTGGATGATCCGCAAAACAGAACCAGCGCTATATTATACACGGGAATGGATACCCGGATAAACTAATATCCAAAACAATAATATGCTTACCTGGCTACAATAACACGTACTCTGGCTCAACACAGTGAACGTCACAAGCGGCTACCAATCGCCCAAGCTCACTAGTGCCGGACGAAGAAGAAATAGAAATGGATCGATGATAGAAATAATTAGAGCTTCAGGAAGCTCATCTTTTTATTTGCTTGGCTCCCAGAGCTACACTACTTCCGATTCAGGCTAACCAAAGAATCGCAACTGAAGAAATAGATATTAAATGAGCTCTATGGAGCAACATCCATATCAATTTAACCTTCCAATAAGAAGGAAACTCTGACAATTTACCGAAAAAACCCTTTTATAATCCAGATAAGCTCGTGGAATAACATGACTTTACTAGTGTTCTTAACCAAAAGGAGATACGTAGATCGAGTATTACTTACTAATCACCTTGCACCGGAAGAAATGATAACACTTTCTGATGGTGACGAACTAGAATCCCATCATCCAACCAACACGAAATTCCGAGAAGAGAGATAAACTGATTTGATAGGTGGAACAACAAGATGCCAGGCAGACAATACCGACACTTACTGCCAAATCTCTCACATTTAAACTAGAAAAATTAGTAAGGTCTCACAAATGCCAGAAATAAATCATACCAGAAGCTCGCCCCTCTACCGCAACCGATTTTTGATAGAAACAATTTCCAATGTACCCATGGTAAGATAAACGAAGTCCAAATCGATTGGAATAATCAAATCTTACAAACATATAATGGAAGAAGGAATACATGGGTGTACTACACCTGATACCTCAGCATCCTGCCAGACTGACAGTTCATCAAACTGCCTCTGCAGCTGAGCTGAGCCACTACCTTGGTAATCACCTTCTGAAGAACCACTGCCACCATACTCTCAACCTCTATTGGATGGTGGCATTTCTCTGGCTGATTGAGATCTAAATGAAATCCCCTGCGACTGCGCAGATGCCTAATAACAAGAGAAAAGACGACTGCCTACTTGTCGGAATAAGGATGAATCTTCAAAGGATAGCCAGACTCACGACAATGATAACAGGAAAACTCCTCAAAGGATAATCAGACTCACGACAATGATAACACCTTTTCACTGACTATAGGAGCTGGACAGATTGTTGATAGCTACAAAGAGCAAGTTGAGTCTAATCTTGATGAACTACCCGCGCACTCTGAGAATCGCGCTCTACAAGCTGAGATAACCTGGAAGGTGACCTCCCAAAATAATCAGAACTCTTACCTCCAAATTAGGTACCATGTTTGCCCACCAGGGCCGTGGGATATCTTACTTTCCCGCTCTAACTCTTCCCGCTCTAACTTATGGTATGCCTCGAACCTTCGGGCAATATTAACAACAAAATCAAATAAAATCCAGACCTCAATTTCTCGAGCCATCTGGGATTTCAAGGAAAAATAAAGGTCATCAATAAATCTCTGAATCTCTCGAAAGGCTCATGAACTAGTTCTAATGCATATCCAGCCATTCTATAGAATTCAATCTCATATTCTGAAACACCAACAGGCTAACCGACAGGCTACCCTGTCTAATCCACTCAAACTGGAAACACTTTTCATCTCGCTCGCTACTCGAAAGGAACTTTCCACGAATCTAGAAGAAAAATCGAACCAAGTTAGCTAATAAGAAAGCAGTCCACCAATCCAGGGCTGGACCCTATGAAACTGGAAAGAAGAATAATCAACACCATACCGCTCGATATAATCAAGAGCCTGAAGGATACGCTGACATCATTCTATTTTAAAAATTTACGCAGGGATTATCTGATGCATGGCTTACGAATATCGGAAGATTCAATTGGGTAAAATAATGCAGCCTCTTCGGACATTCGGACCGAACTAATACCTCGACTAGCTAACCAGCCAGAACAACTAGAGGCACAACACATGCTGTCTCCGGAACATAATTCACTGTAGCAATATTAAGAACTGGAAAAGGAGCTCCCTGAGATCGACCATCTGCACATGCAGCACCAAGATAGGCTGCCCAGCGAATAATAGGTTCTTACGGTATCTGCGTCGCCAAGATTCTCGTAAAAGCATCGTAGAGAGCCAAGTGAACCACAAGGCCCTGCTCCCTTGCCCATCGCGAGCTCGTACAGCTGGGACCTCCATAACTAGATCGTCAGCACGATCAAAACTCTCGGGGCTTCGTCAGTGCTAGCCCAATGCTAGACTGCTTCGTCTTGAACTCATACTATTTTCTGATTTGTTACACGAGGGTTCACAATTACCACGAAGGAATTATCGAAAATACTTTTGAATCCTAGACCGACGCACGATCAGAAATGAAGGAAGTGAAACTTTCTAGATGCCATCATAGCCTCTCGTAAATAAGTACGGACGTCTACGTACCCATCAGCGAGACTCTACTAGACATTGTCTTAGTCTGGATAGACTCTAAACTGGGCTCTGATACCAACTGACACGACCCGGAATCCGGTTAGGCCGTGCGGGCACCCGACATCCTCCCCTAGACCCGTCGGGCGAACCCTTACCAATTAAATCGGGAAAATAAAAATAACAATTTACAAATAAGGACAAGACTTAAAATAAAAACACGGATATACTGATACCTTTAAGTTGTACAAAAGAAATTACAGCTGACTACCCAATATACTAGGTTTAGGGCTATCCAGACTAGATATCTAAAAGTACAAAGAAAACAGATACCTCCTGAAGGGAGCAAAATGCAACTGAAATGATAACCGATAAACTGGTGACCATCCGGAATAAAAGCTGGCTCACCCTGACAGCTGAAGTCGTCTTCGCTCCTGAACAACGTGGCGAACTCAATCCTGGAGCGAACCTGCCGAAACGAAATAGATAGACAAGAAAACAAACAACAAACAAGGGTGAGTCAAAAGGACTCAATAAGTGGGGCAGACTAGCCACCTCAAAGAATAGGATAGCTAGCCAGGGAGAAAAGAAACAGATAGACCAAATTCTTTTTATTTAAATTATAAAAAGGCATAGTCATATAACAATCGGAAACACGTAAGAAACTTATAAACTCAACCAAGGATGCGTGCCAGAAACATATCAACAAATAAGCAATGCACATATAAGCAGAATAGTAGTCATGTACCGCAAGTCTACACAATGGTATGAATTGAGATGAAATGAAATGAAGTGAGATGAAATGAAATGAAATATGATGCGAAGGGTCACATGTGCCCGTAATTCCATCTCGAAGCGGAATACTCCTGCATTCGAGGGGAATCCAATCCGATAACCAACTGGAGCGGAATACTCCTGCTCCTGGGGCGGAATAATCCTGCACCCGATACAATATAAACCAGAGGCGGAATACTCCTGCACTCTCCTGGGGCGGAATACTCTTGCACCCGATATAATGTAAAGCTGAGGCGGAATACTCCTGCACCCGATATAATGTAAAGCTGAGGCGGAATACTCCTGCACTCAATATCTGACATAAGAGCGGAATACTCCTGCTCTTAGGGCAGAATCCTCCTACCCTCAATATGATACAATGGAGCGGAATCCTCCTGCTCCTGGGGCGGAATACTCCTGCACCCAATATGATATGCAGTGTAATGCATATGAATGACATATAATGCATATAAATGAGATGTGATGTAATAATAACCTTTCGCCGGCGCAGGACTCTCGTCAACAGCCGGGAAGTAGATGCCAACTCACAGCCAGGGTACAATGCTCAAATTCTCAATGCAATACCAACAATAGGACATAACAGATAATATACAATGTAAATCCAAAGCTAAGGCGTAATGAGTACGCCTATCGGCAGCTACACACGTAAGGAATACGTGGTAGAAAATCCACGAGGCCAGGTGCCTCCAAAGAAATGGATATAAACACTTACCTCTCTCAAAAGTTAGCATTGCGACCAACAAGCGCGTTATTCTTTGAATTCATTGCCAAACGATCCCACTGTGATCAATAAGCCGAAAAATATATCACATTAGGCTAAAAGCTTCATTCCTCACATCTTAGGACAATCCAAGTAGGAACCTGATACCCTATTCGCATACGCAATACGCAGGCCAGACCTATGTACAGGGTTTATGGTCACATAACCAAACCCTAAATAAATTATATTTATATGTTGCCCATAACTCACTGAGTACGAATATATAATCAATTTCGTGATCGGGGTCCATTTGACCCTTTAAACTATTAATTGAACTTATTAAAACGATGTCTAATATTTCAAATTTTACCGTTAAAATATATTCAAACACACGTAATAAACTCAAATAATATAGTAGGATCATTACCTGAATATTTCAGGGTGAAAATTCTACTTTTCTCCGGCCCCTTTTCTCATTGGCATTTTTCCCTCACTGCGTTTTCTTTGATGTGTTTCGTAATCTGTCTGAGGTCCCTCTTAGTTTTAAGCTTCAAAATGAAGCTTATGGGATACATATCCCATGTATCCATTCCACCGCCACTGATTTATAAAATTTGTCCTTTTCCCATTTTTTTTTCCTTTAAACTTTGCTGCTACGATAAAAATTAAAACGGTACTTTATGATATTTGAAATAATTCCAACTTTTGCATACAAGCTATACAAAATATATATAACATACTCGCGAAGGCAGATCTCAAATTGGACTCCCAAAACTCAAGATGCGAATTTAAATAGAAAAAGTCAAATTATTTAACTTTCGGCATTTTAGCAGAAACTAGCCGAACAACATCGAAATTCACTTTCGAAAGTTTACAAAAATTACAAATAATCATACAAACCTAACGGCGCTTTCGGATTTCGAATCGGAGCTCATTCGGCAAAACCGAGCTCGAAAATCTCTTTTTAATATTTATCGCCAATAAAAACTGAAATCTTCTTCCGATGCCTACCAAACGAGGTCTGATTTAGCTCAAATTTTACAGACGGGTCGTAATGGATATTACGAGTATTTTAAAATTAGCGGCACGCCAATCGGAGTCCTAACTTCCAAAACGACTGATCGAGGTCGTTTCAGTCCCCAAATTTGGGGAAACACAATTCACTCCCTAATTTAGGGACACAAATAGGGAGCCATTGGAGTAAAATTTTCCTAAATGTGTCCCTAAAAATTGGAAAAAGTGGGTTTAGGGACAACCTTTGAAGATGGCCTAAGTCCGCTAAAGAATTGGTTGATGAAAACTTGGGTTGAAAACACTCCCGATTCCATTTCTTTCACTTTTTTCCTCTAGTCTAAAACAATTGATGGTATTTGATAATAAATTCAATTTTCTCTTAATTGTAGCTAAATTTTAATTAGAATATTCTGCTCGAAGTTCCATCATAAAAAAATAAAAAATAAAAAATATAAGCGGGGCAAGAGATGGTGATCGTCGGAGCTGTGATGACTGATGGTGTGTGAGCAATGAGAAATAAAAGGGTGGAAAAATAGAAAAAGAATGACCCTTTTCCGTTTTAGTGTGTATTTGGATTCGGATTATTTGTAAGTATTAAGTTTTCAATAATTTGGATAATTAGATGGGGCCCACGTGTCATTTAAAAGATGGGGACCATGGCTCCGTTAAATGTAGGGGCAAGAATATTAAAAATCCTAACGGCAGGGGCAAATAGTGAAGAAAAGTATAACAGAGGTTACTAGAGTAATAACTAATAAAAATAATTGAGGGGTACATACGTCCCTTTTCCGTAAAATATATGGGTCCTTTCCACATTAGTTTTCCTAGTTACATGTCAAATTTAATGACGGATTAGATAGGGGTGGGCAGTAGATTAGATAGGAGTTGGTATGAAACGAGAATGATATTTACGGAAGTTAGCTTTACACATTGTCTTTTGTTGTGTCAAGCCACAAAGGCTGGAGGAATAAACGACCCTATCGATATTCAAGGGCTGTTATTTAGATGGCGTGTTTGTTTAGTTGTTATGTAATTATATGTGCAAAATATATTCATTTGTTCATCTGAATCATAACATCCGGAGATGTGGGTATATCACAACCTTTTCTTCTTTGAAGAATGTGAGAATTTATAAATGCTTCGATGTATGAGATTGGATCCATCTTTGTCTTTGCCACAAATTTTTGGATAGAGCTTCACTTCTAATATTGCAAATATTATACATCAAAATATAAATTAGTCGAGCTAGTAGATTTGATTGTGATATTTTCCACAATTTAAAACACTTTGAAGCCAATACCTACTACTCCAATAACACAATTTTATGTTTCAGATAAGTTTTCGAAATAATTTAACACCTTTGAAAAGGTCAAGATGGGTGGAATAACTTTGAGGCAAAAATAAAGTCTTAATTCAGCAGTTCATTGTAACATCCAGTTGGCAACTAGGCGTACGGTGATAAGGACAAAAACGTATTAAATTGATAAAGTGGACAGTAACCTGCTATAACCAGTCAACCTTATTAATTACACCCACTGACGAGTTGCCACGTGCTCCTGCACCGGTAACAACCTCCACCTGCCTGTGTAAAACGCGTTTTCATTAAACTGACGTATCTGCTACACATTGGCTAAATTCTCACGCACTTCAACGTACATTTGGAACTTTGACAAAGGGAGGTGAATTTGAAAACATTGTGCTACTAATTTAATTTTGTCTATCATAAATTTTTTAAAAAGTCGATATCGTAACAAGAAAAGGAATTAAAGTTTAAAGAGATAATAGTCAAAATCCCCCCAAATTATTATTATTTTGTTAGTTTCATACTTAAACTATGAGTTGATTACGTTATCCTCTTAAACTATCAATTTTCATATTCAAAATCCCTGCAGTGCCAAGTGGCATGGAGAGTGAACCTATTTCCTTTTTAGTGTGTTTTAAAAAGAATGATCTCTTTTCAAATTTGGAAAGAGATTTTTACTTTTACTCATCCCTAGATGATTTGTAGCAACACAAATATCTATAACTTATTTTAGACTACAAGTTTCAAAAGTCTTTCCTTCTTTATTAAACTCCGTGCAAAGTCAAATGAGTTCATCTAAAGTGGAACGGAGGGAGTAATTTTTAAAGTAGTTTTTCTTATTTCAGGTGTTTTTCTTTTTTTAAATTTATTATTTTTTCTTTCAATTTTCCGTCAAAATAAAAATCTTTACCTTAGTTGAAAACCCATATTTCTAAAATAATAAATATTAACCAACAATGGTAAACTTAATTATTATATATAACTGAATTTACTCAACCATAATAAACTCAATTGGGAACGTTACATATTAAATTATTAAAATAATACATCACTTGTTAAGGGTTATGTCTTTTTAAAAAATGATCATTATTGACAAAATTTGATTGTAAATTGCAACTAAATTTATCACATTTTAATTTAATCATTTTTAGTACTCTTATTATTCTAATGTTAACGAGTCTCAACTAATTTATTGTTATTGAAAAAAAAAAAGCAGAGTTATGAAGAAGAAAATAATTAATTAGAAAAGAAGAAAGGAAAAAGAAAAAAATAATAAAAAGAATACTTAAATTTTAAAATTGAAGAGAAATACCACATAGATATTTAATATTGGTCTACTTTATTTTTTCACGCACAACAAAGAGAGTGAAGTCACTCTCCATGCCACCTGGTACTGCAAAGGAGTTTTGAATATGAAAATTGATAGTTCAGGAGGTAACGTAACCAACCCATAGTTTAAGTATGAAACTAATGTTTTTTTGTTCAAGTTTAAATTTCAAGTTTATCATTTTTTTTGGAGGGAATGAAACTAATCATTTTTTTATCCGGCATCCCATTAGTTTCATCAAAAAAAACTATCATTCCCTCAGACCATGCATGAATGCGGGATACTTTGTGCACCGCGCTGCAATTTTTTTTCTTTCATGATGCTAAATGTCTTAAATCCTTCCAACTTCACTATTCAAACTTGAAATGTCAACATGATAATTATAGAAATGATTTGAGAAACTACATTATTGTTCTTTTACAAGCTAAAGCTAATATACGAATTATACATTGCCAACAAAGCTAATAATTTTTCCAGTATAATCTCACGCGTGAGTTTTGGTGTGGGTTAGATGTACGCAGACCTTACTCATACCTCGATAAGGTAGAGATCTTCGGCGCATGAAAGACAGTTTTGAAAACAGATTTGTAAAAGGAAGAAGAAAAATAAAAAAAATTAAAAATAAAATGTAAAAATAGAAATATCAATATAAAAAAAAGTAATCACATCCAAACACTTAAACTACTAGGGTAAACGAAACAACACTAAGAAAATACGACATGATAAGATAAAATTAGAAAGAGTCAACAATATTATTAATGTTATCTAAAATCCAACACTAGAACTATGTTACCAACATGAAAAAAGATAAAACACCAGCTACATTCTAACTTTATAGTCTAATTCTCGGCCTCCAAGCTCCCCTATCTAGTATCAAGTTCTTGGTGATGTGGAGCTGTGGCATATCCTGCCTAATTACTCTGCTTCAATTCTTTTTCGGTATACCTTTACCTCTCCGTAGGCTTATCACTGCCAACCTCTCTCACACCTACTCAGTAAGATATTAGTGCTCATATTTTTCACAAAGCCAAACCATCTCAATCGCATTTTCCACATCTAATCCACTGCTGAGAGCACTATCGCCTTATCCCTTATAACTTCACTATTAATCATATTACTTTTTAATATGTTCACACATCTTTTCCAGTATCCTCATTTGGATTACTTGGGATAAATTTTTTAGAACAGCTACTAATGAGAATTTACTTGAAAGGAGGAAGTAGGTGTAAACAGTAAACTTTGCTTGCTGGGTGGAGTTGAAATTATTTTCTGAATGCATCAATTAACAATCTCAAAAACAAAATATATACAACTTGAAATAAATAGAATATCTTCCTATACCTTTCAAGGTGGGGGGCGTAATAAAAATAGACCCCGGGTAGCTCCTTATCATGAATTAAAGAATCCAATAACTTTGACAAACGATAAAAGAAAAAACAAGAAAAATTAAAGCACTGAATAGAAAGAGAGAGAAGGGCATCATCTCTTCAGGTCCTTAAATAGGCCAGACCATCTTCACCATTTCCTCAAGAGTGAAAAAAATAAGTGAGGTCACCTAAAAACTGTGTGTGTATTTGATTTTCTTGTTTTCTTTTTCCCCCTCTGTAACATCCCGCTTCTTGAGATCCCTTTCTGTCCTCGTCTGTCTTTCATAACTAAAATTGTCAATTTCAAAAGGGTGTGTGTTTTCTTGAAAAATCTTTCAAAATATTTCATAGAATCAAGCCCCCCTTTTGGGTGTTGTTTTGTTTTTGGAAGTCAGGTGATTCAGAACAGAGATCCAGGTTCTTTTTTATTTTTGGTATAGCTTTTTAATAGTATTTTCTTTGTTCAAAACACAACCACAAGGGTCTTTTTTGTATCCCTTAGGTTGGTTTTTGTAGAGAAGTTGTTACTTTTATTTTTTACTCAACATTTACCTGTTTGTTAGTTTTGGTACAACAGGTTATCCTTTAGCTTACTTGTGTTAATTATTATGGCAGCAGCTATAGATATGTACAACAACAGTAGCAATATATCAGATCCTTTTCAAGAAGAGCTTATGAAAGCACTTGAACCTTTTATGAAAGGTGCTTCTTGTTCTTCTTCTCCTTCTCTTTCTCCTTCTACTTATTCTTCACCTTCAACTTCTTCTTCTTCTTCTATCTATCCTTTTGGTGAGCCCAATTTGTATACTGATTTCAACACAAGCCCCACTTCTTGTTTTAACTATATGGGTGCAGTTGCTGAATCAGGTTCACTTGGGCTTAACCATCTTACCCCATCTCAAATCTTGCAACTCCAAGCCCAAATTCAATTTCAAAACCAACAACAACAACTACTACAACTACAACTACAACAGTCACAACAAAACTTTAACTTATTTAACACGTCCGGTTCGATATATCCTAGGAATAATTCAAAAAGTTCTATGAACTGTCTTGGCGTTAGACCTGTCCCGATGAAGCAAACTGGTGGCACTTCATTACAGAAGGCTACTAAGCTTTATCGAGGAGTGAGACAACGCCATTGGGGAAAATGGGTAGCTGAAATTAGACTACCTAAGAATAGAACTAGGCTTTGGCTTGGTACTTTTGATACAGCTGAAGAAGCTGCTTTGGCTTATGACAAAGCTGCTTATAAGCTAAGAGGAGAATTTGCTCGGCTTAATTTCCCACATCTAAGGCATCAATTGAACAATGAATTAAGTGATTTTAAGCCTTTACATTCCTCTGTTGATGCTAAACTTCAAGCCATTTGTCAAAATTTGGCTAATCCTAAATCAGAGGAATTGTGTTCTAATGCTAAGTCTAAGATAAAAAAGTCGAAAGTGGAAGCTTTAGCGGCCTCAAGTTCAGTTCAAGAATGTGTATCCAAATCGGAGATAACTATAGATGATTCATTAAACGGAGAATTCAGCTACCAAGAAAATGGTAATGTCAAGATTGAGGCCTCACCATCACCATCACCATCACCATATGAGGAATCATCGTCGTCGCCAGAATCTGATATTACTTTCCTGGATTTTGCTGAGCCAACATTTGATGAATCAGAAAACTTCCTTTTACCTAAGTACCCATCAGTGGAGATTGATTGGGCAGCACTTTGAAAATTTGTAGAAGTACTATGTTTTTTGTTTTGTTTATGTTTGTAATCTTTAGGTTTTATGTTTATGTATTGAAGTGTCAGTCAGGTATATGGCCTCTTGCAATGGGTTTTTTGACATTTGCAAAGGTCTGTGAAGTAGTTAATTGAGTCATTTAGAGAGTTAGATTTCATGTTGATATATGGAGTATGTAATAGTAGTCCTAGTGTTTTTAAGGTTGCTCTCCTTGGTTCAAGCTGTGGTTTTTGTATATGCTTGACCAAAGGAGACTTTGTATTTGTATGAGTCTTGTTGATTTCCTAGCTTAATATAATTTCTATTTTAGTTAGTAATGCTACTGTCTTATGCTTTTACATTAATATGATCATCATTAATATCAAAGTTTTCAGTTAGACTAGGCAGCAAATTGTAAGGATTCTAATAAACCAATGAACAAGAAGATTTTGCATCACATGTTTTTGCTCTACCTTGAAGTTGTTGATAGACATGAAAAGGAGCCAAATTTCTGTCATTTCCTTGGTGAACTAGTCAAGATTGAGGGTGAAATTTTCTTTTGACAAAAATAAATCAATAGGCGGTCGTTTGGCCATAAATATCAAATCTATCAAATTTTTTAGAAAAAAGAATTTTTAAAGTTGAGGAGTTGAAATTGCGTGTGATCATAAATTTTATTTGAAAAAAATTAAAATTTTGTGAGTAGAGAAACTAATTTTTTTTAAAAAAACTAAAACAAAGGTCAAAAGTATTTTTTAATTTTTAAAAAACTGTGTTTGATATTATTTTAAAAGATTTACAATCTTTTTGGACAAACATATTTTTTTGCATAAAAGTTGAAAAAAAGCAAAAGAATTTCCATGAACAAACGGGTTAGAATGGTCCTCCCGATTTTGGACACAACTCCCAAGCTATGGAGTTAAAGGTTGGAGGACCCTACCACGTTCTGTGTTTGTTTTCCATTCATATATGGGCTGAATGTGTACATCTGTACGAATATCTGGTTTTATTAATCCTTCTGCTAAAACCATTAAAGTGGCATTTTGTTTTTTAAAAAAAAAATAGAGTTTTCAACAGATTGACATGGCAGCGCTCTCAAGTTATTTTTGAATTGAAAAAGATTCAAATTTTAATCATGAAGTATATGGTCCTCAAGCTTTTAACTATCTAATCTTCTCACCTCAAAGTTTTTTATGTTACACAATGGTCCAAGTATAAAAAGCTATTTTTTTTTATCAAATTTGGCCATAAACCTAGATCTACAACAACCATTCCCTCTCTTCTCTCCCCCATTTTTTCCCTATCATATCCTTATTCGTATTATTCTTCTTGTTTCTTCAATCTACACTTCATCTTATGATTGTTTCTTCAATCTAAGCAATCCTAAATGAAATATAATACATATCCATTTCTTATTATTCGTTAAGAAGATTTGTGAATGTTCATCATTATTAAATATTGAAAATTTTGAATTGGGTTTTAAAAAAATCAACCAAATTTTTATACTATTTTCAAGTGGGTGTTGTTTAGAATTGTTGGGAATAGTAGTGAGAGGTTGAATATAAAATTTGAGATCATTTGGAGTTACTTTGGACTGAATTTGGTTAATTTTATACTAAAACTGATGTTGAAATTTTTTCTCAGCACGATGAACATCTATTAGGATGTTTGGAACGTCCTGACAGAGATACGTTTGAAACATCCTGACACGTTTGAAACATCCTGACGGGTGCTCCAAACATCCTGAACATCAATACAAATGTTCTGAACATCTTGACAGGTAAGATGCTTCGAATATCTAGAGAGACGCCGTGAACATCGAGAGATATGTTACTATTAACATCCTGCCATATGTTTTGATTATCTCTCATGATGTTTATCAAATATATATTTTACCTGTCGAACTATTGCACAAATTATTTGACACATTTTCATTTGCTGTTTGTCGAAGATGGTTTGTAGCTGGTACTGACAAATGGGAAACACAATTATTTATGTAGCAAAGTGAATTTAAGATTTCAAGGAAAGTCTACCTTGCCGGAGCTAGGTGCATTACGGGAGTAGAAGTTTCTGTACTTCATGTTGTCAATGGTTTTACTAATCATATACTTATAGATTAGTATAAATATCTTTGTTCCTATTGTCTTGTTCTACTAAAGCCAAACATATGTTATAAATTCATTTATTTGTGTGGATGACCACTACTCACCATTATTCAATTGTAACATATGGTTTACTACCCCACTTTCTCCTACTTAATTCCTCCCCACTAAGTGACCACTAATTTCTTATTAAGTCACTACTTAATTCTTGTAACCTTTGGGTTGATTTGTAACCTATGTATTTGTATTCTATAAATAGAGCACATTTGGCTCTATGGAAGAACACTTGAAACACTTTGAGAATAATACAAGTTCTTCCTTCTCCTCTCATATATTTTGTCTTGTTCTTGCACTACTTTACTATTAGTTTTACAACACGAGTCTCTATTTTATTACACGATTTAGAAGAAATGAAAAGCAAATTATGATGCAATTGATAGAAGCCAACGTTCTGATTGCTAACACAAGATAAGTTTTTTTTGTTTCTAAATTCCTTCATATAATGGTTTTTGTTAATCTCAAAATTAATAGTACCCAAAACATTTTATTTTATACCACTTTAAATTGTGGAAACCTTTCACTGACTACAACTTTTGTCTATTCTTCCATTGTTTGGTTGATTTTGTAGCTATCCTTTGACAACAATTTAAGGGTGCATGGCCTAGCAACATGATATTGTAGATTAGTTCTACTCATGTTTTAAGGTAAACTGCTTGTGAGAGCAAACATGGATTATGTAGTATGGTTAATATTTTACTCTCACATGGATATATGGAATGAAACAAATATGGTAACTTTTAAAGAATGCTTCTTTGATTTATAGTTGGGTATAAATTTTTATACCCTTGGTAAGTGGAGACCGGAGAAATAATGCTTATTTTTTTTATGATCTTTACCCAATATATTAGTGTTATATCATTGATACATGATTATAGTACATTGTTTCAATTACACGAAGCATGAGTACCTTTGAGTATTGTACTTCAAATTGCATCATATGTACACACTTTGGCCTATTATGCCATTAGTTAAGGGTAAGACATCACATTCAACTCCTAATGCATTATGGCGTAACACGCTTTTGCGATAATAAGATATTGATGGCATAATGATGATTGAGGTAGACTAAAGTATTATAAAAAAGATAAGCATTTTTTGATAAAAATCATGAAGCCCGTCCACTAAATAGGCTCCATTCATAGAGGTGAATGTGTGAGCAATATATGCTCCATTCCCTAAGATGAATGTGGGAGCAAGACAAGCTCCACTCCATAAGATGAATGTGGAAGCATAACATAATGCTCCATTCTCAGATGTGAATGTAGTATCAATACATAATATGCCTGAAAGAAGGCAAATTATTATTTTGTCTGAAAGAAGACACAACATAATATGCTTGAAAGAAGGCCAGACTAATACCAATCCAAGCCATTTCATGAAAAAAATGTGAGCAATTCCGTTCAAATAGAAAGCTTTTTGGCCAGTTCAAGGTCAGTCGTGAGCTGTAGGAAAAGATAGTAGCGAACTAGAAGAAATTTCCGTAGTTGCAAAGGCAAATAATTTTATGTCTAAAAGATGATAAAATAATTACCATGATAGAGACCATGGACGTGGACGTGGCAAGGGATGAAAAAATAGTTATCATTGTGAAATAAATAAGATAACAATAAGGATTCTCAAAAAGTAACCGTTCAAACGGTAAATATAATAATGCCTTCAATGTATCATATGAACATGAGGCAAGTCCTGATGATTATGGTCCATTCCTTGCAGTGAATGAGACAATTCATAAAAAATATTATGAATATAGACCCATTCACCGAAGTGAATGTGGCAATATGTGATAAAATATCAAAACTCGCCCCCAGAAGAGGTTCGAGAAAGATAAATATGGACGTGCCCATGCGTGGTTGATAAAGTACCACAATTCACCTCTAGAAAAGGTTCGACTATAATAATTCTATTATTTATTGTGGCATAAATGGTCATTGCTCTCATACAGAACGTACGCCATAATTATGTATTGTTATGAATTACATAAGAGCAAGTGAAGCAAGAAATCGTTCCTGCCTATAATGATTTTACCATGAGAAAAATAATATGACTTTCTCCTTGAAAGGAGATATTCACCATATGGTTGGTGTTATAAAATATATGGTAGTACAAAGCTATTGAATGCTCCAGAAGAGCCAAAATATTACTACATGGAGGAATGAGATTGATAAAATATTTATTTTTGTATGTCTCGAAAGAAACTTGTTAAGTTTCAAATACATTTGCTAAAAAAGCTAAGAGACTAAATTTAATAGAAAGATATGAATATCTTTATATTACTACAAGAATGTCGGGAGAGATATATGTGCTTGAAAAGCGCCTCTTCCTCGAGTATGTATTACTCAAAATATAAGCGTGGTAAAATTATATGTGCATGCCACAATAAATTTTTAGTTTATTGTTACAATGCCCATGCTATGGTAAACTTCTAATTTACTAGATGAATAAATTTATAAGTTGGCATGACCGGTTTGACCATCCCGGTTCAAATATGATGCACAAAGTATATAAATGAGAATTCACATGGGTATATGCTGAAGAATCAGGATTCCTCAAGAATTCTTTTTGTGATGTTTGTTCTCAAGATAAATAAATAATTCGACCAACTAAATTTGGGATCAGGATCCCCGCACTTCTAGAATGTATAAAAGGTGAATATGGACCCGTTCACCCGCCATGTGGACCATATAATTATTATAAATAGATGCATCTATGATAAGGTCACATGTGTGTTTTATTACAAACCCGCAATGGTACTTGCGAGGTTAAGTATTTGCTCAAATAAATCTTATTATGAGCATATTTCCAGATTATGCAATCAAGATAAGTTATCTTGATAATGTTGGCAAGCAAGTTTAGCATATTCATATATTGAAAGCCTCCAATTGCTAAACCATGCATATGAGAACAATGCTACCTAAATCAGATATGAGGTATGGTATATCCATAAAGCAGCACTAGTACACGACATGCCACAAAATGAATTTCCCCTCATAATTGGTTCAGGGTCAGGAACCAAATATTTTCCATCTAATAATTATAATGTTCGGTATATTATCAATTGCTCCGCCGCAACGCACAAAGATGGATCCCATATAAGGTTGGGAACGAATGTTAGTTTGGCTAACATTAGGGGGAGAAATTAATACAGCTGAGGAATAAATAAATTAAATTATCATTTGATTACTATTCTCATATAAAGATAATGCAAGTCACTGCCAGACGCATTAATGACCCAAAGAAAAATATTATATTCCAGCTGCTAATGCTCCTGATGTCCTGGTGAGACAATCTATTTATGTCAATGAGTCTAAGGCACGCCTGAAGCGTGTTAGACCATTCGGTTCCAAAGATAAATTCTTGAAAAAGAAAAGGAGCAAATGATTATGATGGTCAAACAAGGAGGCAGGGCTCTAAAATAGCCCGCAACATAATACTTCATAAAACCTCATCAGGAGAGGTTCAGGTACCTGAAAATTTATGAATGTGAAGAGATCTCAATATGTTATGTCGGATTGGGAACCGAGATATGAAATTATCGTCGACGATATCTTACATATATTATATATTGGGTAAAAATCGACCCGCGGTGATTCGCCCCGGTTATGCAAATCAATAATGACCAAACACGCATCAACAAGTCAAGGGCCGAAGCGATTGAATAAATCACCGAGGCCATGGCACCGAGGTCGCTACCGAAGGCGAGCCGCAAGTTGAGCTTCGGTAACAGCCACCTCGATTAAACAGCAGGGCATTACCACCGAGGCCATTTATTCGCGCCTCGGTGAATCCTCCCGGTTCAAGCGGCTTTGCAGCCCACTACTTCAGCCCACTAACTCCTCCATTAATGAAAAGAACGTGGGTCAAATCATGATTGATAGTGAAGAACGTGGGCAAGGCCCCTAGGCCTATAAATAGCACTTCATTTTGTATGATAGGGATCCAGAAATTTGTACTGAAACTCTGCCCAAATTTTTACTCACAATCATATATTGAAATACAGTTATTTTTCCGCATTTACATCTTTTTTCGTGTGTTTGTTCAACTTTGATACGAAGAATTGCTTATATTCGAATCCAAATTCGATTTGTAATCCTAAACTGATTTAGGCCCATACATATTATAAAGCTCAATATTTATATGATTATGAGGATCTTGAGCTTAAATCTGTTAGGAATACAGACATGAAATTATTGGCCAAAAAATAGCAAAACGCATTCAAGTAAAAATTGGCTTCACTCGAGTGACGTGAAGTTTTTGGACCTATAGTCCAAATACCTGAAGGTGCAAAGCCAGTGGTGTACAAAGATATTTTTGTGCAAATATATTGATAATAATAAGTCGTTAAATATAAAGTACGACTTAAGGCACAAAGATCTGACATTGATTATATGGAGCTATATTTTCCTTTTGGTGGATGCAATCACCTTCAGGTATGTTATATGTCTAGCAGTGCATGAAAGACTTGATATGTGTATGAATGTTGCAACAGCCTTTTATATGGCTTATTGAGCAACAATATATTTATCCTTGATGGATTCAAGATCCTAGAAGCATGTAAAGGTTCCCGGGAAACCTATTCAGTGAAGCTTCATAAATATTTATACGGATTAAAACAATCCGGCCACATGTGGAAAAATTGCATTTGCGAGTTTCTTGATATTGAAATATTATATTTTAATGCAATTGGTGCGTTGAATTATCTTACTAAATATACTCCACTGGTTATAACTTTTGTTATAAGCTTATTGGTAAGATTCAGTTCTTCCTCAATGCGAAGACATTAGAAGAATACATGGTATCTACTTGATCCACAAAGCCCGATATCAACTTGGTATTTATTTATTGTGGTAGAATACCTATATTGTGGTATTTTATAAAATCAATTGTTGCTGCTGCATCTTCAATTTATAAAGAGATAATAGCCATGCTTGAAGCTATGCGACAATATTGGTGACTGAGATCAAGGACTCAACATATTCAACAACAATGTGGTATTTCTTTGAAGACGAGGATCCCAGTAATATTATATGAAATATTGCATGGATAGTTCAGCTAAAAGAAAGATACAATTGAAGAGAAAAATATTCAACAAGATTCCTTTTCAGTCGCGATCTTCAAAAGAATGATGAAGTTAATGCTGAAGAATTCACTCCAGTGATAGTTTGGCGGATCTGTCCACTAAGTCATTGCCAATCTTAACATTTGAGAAGCTGATTTACAAGATTGGAATGTGTCGTCTTCAAGATATTGAATGATGTTTTCATTAGAGGGAGTAAAGTACGCGTTGCACTCTTTTTCCCTTAACAAGGTTTTATCCCACTTGGGTTTTACTTGTAAGGTTTTTAATGAGGCAGCTCTAAAGGCGTATTACAGGATGTGTGTACTCTTTTTTCTTTACTAGGCTTTTTCCCATCGGGTTTTTCCTAGTAAGGTTTTAACGAGGCACATTATCTTCTAAATGGTCATCCAAGGAGGAGTGTTATAAATTCATTTATTTGTGTGGATGACCACTACTCACCATTATTCAATTATAACATATGGTTTACTACCATACTTTCTCCTACTTAATTCCTCCCCACTAAGTGACCACTAATTCCTTATTAAGTCACTACTTAATTCTTGTAACCTATGGGTTGATTTGTAACCTATGTATTTGTATCCTATAAATAGAGCACATTTGACTCTATGGAAGAACACTTGAAACACTTTGAGAATAATACTAGTTCTTCCTTATCCTCTCATATATTTTGTCTTGTTCTTGCACTACTTTACTATTAGTTTTACAATAATTTATAATTTATCAAGACTTAAAGCATTTTTTTTTGTCATCCCAAGTTGACGTTAAGTTGTTAGCTAAGTATGAATAGTCTCCTCATATGGTAATCCTTGCCTACGCAGTCCCTGTCAATCTAGCTCTTCCAAAAAAATTATGGGTGGTCCTTCTTGATGAGATAATTTTTCCAGTGCCTGCACCTCTACGGCAGGAAGGAGAAGAACTAAGCTAATTAGTCAGTTGGGGAAGTACTTCAGAGGAAAAATAAATATGGCATCTGCAAAACATATGCCCCACATGACGTAGAGGAAATGAAGATGCAAGTCAGCTTGTAAATTCTTGAATTTGTATATTCGGTGTTTGTCCTATTTGTAAACTTGATCAAATTCATTTATGTATATTTATTTGTTGTTACTATCGTTAATTTGCATATTTATTACCTTTTTCGAAACATACTTATGTCGTTTATGTCGTTTGCATAAGCTGTTCCGAACGCTGGCTCAATTTTAGACGTGTATACTTTCCCGAGTCTTTAGAAACATCTATAAAGTCGTTCCAAACATCTTCACCCCAAACCCCGAACCCAAACCCTAGAACCTAAACCCTAAACCCTAACATGGAAAGTGAATACATTCGGAACTTCTTTTTCAAGTTTGAGTTTAATATTTGTGTCGTTCGGAACGTATAATATGTTTATCTTCTAGATTTATCACTTTAACTCCACCAAATGGTTGATAATCTTGTAGATTTATCACTCTAACCCATGTAATTGTAATTTTAAGTGATAATCAGCTTGATTTATCACTATAACTTGTATAGTTGGTCATGTTAACTGATATTCTTGTATATTTATCACTTTAACTTGTATAAATGGTCATGTTAAGTGATAATCATCTTGATATATCACTCTAACTTGTATAATTAATTATTTTATGTGATAATCTTTCATAATTATCACTCTAAATGTGTATAATTGATCATGTTAGTTGATATTTTTATAGTCTATCACTCTAACTTGTATAATTGGTCATTTTAGATGATATTCTTCTTTATTTATCATTATAACTTGTATATTTGGTCATTTTAGTCGATATTCATCTTGATTTATCACCATAACTTATATATTTGGTCATTTTAAGTGATATTCTTGTAGATTTATCACTATAACATGTAAAAACGGTATTTTAATTAAGTATTAACCATCTTTATATATCATTATAACTTGTATAATTGGTTATTTTAGTGCTATTTATTATAACCTGTATATTTGGTCATTTTATTTGATATTCATCTTGATATAACACTCTAACTTGTATAATTGGTCATTTTAAGTGATAATCATCTTGATATAACACTCTAACTTGTATAATTGGTCATTTTAAGTGATAATCATCTTGATATATCATTCTAACTTGTATGACTTGTCATTTTAAGTGATATTCTTGTATATTTATCACTATAACTTGTATAGTTGATCGTGTTAAATGATAATCATCTTTATATATCACTCTAACTTGTATAATAGATCATGTTAGATGATATTCTTGTAGCTGTATCACTTTAAACTGTATAATTGGTCATTTTAAGTGATAATGTTTCATAATTATCACTTTAACTTGTATATCTAGTAATTTTAGTTGATATTCATCTTGATTTATCACTATAACTTGTATAGTTGGTCATTTTAAGTGATATTCTTGTAGATTTATCAGTATAACTTGTATAGTTGGTCATGTTAAGTGATAATCATCTTGATATATCACTCTAACTTGTATAATTGATCATTTTAAGTGATTATCTTTCATAATTATCACTCCAACTCTTATAATTGATCATGTTGGTTGATATTCTTGTAGACATATCACTCTAAATTGTATAATTGATCATTTTAAGTGATAATCTTTCATAATTATCACTCTAACTTGTATAGTTGGTCATTTTAGTAAATGATATTCTTGTAGATTTATTACTATAACATGTATAATTGGTCATTTTAAGTGATAATCATGTTGATATATCACTCTAACTTGTATAATTGGTCATTTCAAGTGATTATACATCTTGATATATCACTCTAACTTGTATAATTGGTTAAATATTGTTCAGGCGTTCAAAACGTCTATGTGTTGTTCGAGTTTGTTATTTAAATGTTTGGAACATCGACCTTAATGTTTGGCGCATCTATTCAGTCATTCGGAACAGATCAAGTTATAATTAGATTATTATCTTTCATAATTATCACTTTTGCTTGTATATTTAATATATTAAGTATAACTTTGATGATTAGTCTATAGATTTTATAGTTGGTCATATTAAGTTATAATCATCCTGATTTATCGCTTTAACTTGTATAATTGATTATTTTAAGTGATAATCTTTTATAATTATCACTTGAACATTATCAATTGATCATATACTGTGCATACGTTGGGAGCATCTATGAGTTTTTTCAGATGTAGAAAAAGAAGAAACGAAAAGAATAAAGAATATCGATATATAATGGTGTGGGATACATTTTTATTACCTTTGGAAGTAAACTGCAAGCTTTAGATCCGCACGCTCCCAATGTAAGTGTTGTTCATGGGTCCAATCTGTTCGGAACTACTACATTAGTCGTGGCAAACAACGTAAGGAAGTTCCGAACGTATGCTCAAAATATGAAAAGTACACGGAAAAGTAACTCTATCGATTGACCCTAATTTTCACAATAAAACAAAAATAAATAAGTTTTAATCGAATCCTTAATCTATGTTTGAATGCTTGTAATATTTATCATGGTGAATGCATGAAGATTACTCATGGTGAATGCTTGCAACATTTAGAAAGTACAAGAATTGTGTATGAAAAGGTCGTCTTGAAAGGAGAACAGGTGTGAAAATATCGTATAACGAACTGTTGGGATCATTTGATGAAAATATTCGAAAAATTTATTTAGTTTTGAGACCCTTGTGTCTCCATTCAAAGTCTGAACATTCATGAAGTACGTTTGGAACATCGTAAAAGTGCTTCGAACGTCACTTTTCTTTGAACATCTTTCAAGGTGTCTCGAACATCTAAAATATGTTATGAACAATCAAATAAAAATATACAAAAGTCATAACTGCTAATATTTAGCCATATACTATGAAAGATTATTCATATATTACATACCTACAAGAAAGATTAAATGATTATCCTTTACTTCTTTTTCATTCTATTTCGGAGTAAAATATATTTATAAATACACAAATTGATGTCTCATAAATAAGTATTTAATTCATATGATGGTAAATAAGATGTTAACATCTAAAATCACTCTAGTAGATCGGTGGAAAGTGAAATATCTCACAAAAAGTTTCAAACATCACGTAGGAAGATCAGAACATACTTATAGTCGTTCAAAACTTTCAATATGTCTGAAACCTTGAGTTTTTTTTCTTTCAGAAAAATAATAAATAAATACACAATGGGTGGTTGTGTATATTGTGTGATAATACTTGGTCTGTTGTTGTTTGTGGAGGTTGTGTATACAAGTGGAATTTATAAAATCTGGTGCATTTGTTGAGGGGTTCTGTATACAAAAGGTATCTTGGGAATAAGATGAGTATACATAGACGAGTTGGGTAGCTGGAGTGTGAAAAAGTATGAAAAAACTTATTAGTTTTCTAAGTTTAGTTCTCTAAATTTAGTTAATGTTTGGAACATCACAAAGGATGTTTCGAACATCATGAGTAATATTAGGAACCTCCGTCAAGACATTTCATCTTTAATACGTTTGTACTTTTTTTGAGTTCATCGCTCAAAGATAAATAATCCTAAATAAGGAGGGAGGTTTCGGAAGTTAACTCTACCATTTTTTTAAAAAAAAGAAGAATGTTGAAAAAGATTTGTAGGTACACTAATTCTGTCTGATGATTGTAATTTTCCTTATGTTTCCCATTTATCACTCACCGAAGGAGTCTTGCTTATTTTTATTTTTAAGGATCGAAAAATCAAATGATATTTGTATTCCAAATTTATCTCAACGTCAAGATAAAAAATGCTTCCAACATCCTGACAGATCTTCCGAACATCTTGACAGAAGATGTTCCGAATACCCTGACAGTTGTTCTAAACTTCCTGATAGAAGTTGTTTCGAATACCTCAACAAATGTTCCGTACATCCTGATAGAAGATGTTCAAAACACCCTGACAGATGTTTCGAATATCGTGTCATATGTTCATAACCTCGAAGAAAATATTTCAACCGCGACTTTTTATTCAGAATCCATCCAAAGCAACTCAAATCAACACCAAATCATCTCAAATTTTATACTTAAGATCCAAATACCATTTTCAATCATTTCAAACAATACCCACTCTAAAATAACATAAAATCATGTTTTGATTTTTAAATCCACTTCAAATTTTTAATTTTATTTTGCATAAGAAGAAGAAGAAGAAGAAGAAGACAAAGAAGAATGAGAGGATGGGGAAGAAGAAGAAGAAGAAGAAGAAGAAGAAGAAGAAGAAGAAGAAGAAGAAGAAGAAGAAAATGGCGATGTAGACAACAAAAACTAGTTGAAGAGTATGACGAAAAAGATGAATAAAATGAGAAGAATGTGAAGAAAAGAAAATAGTAGAGGAGGAAGATGAAGAAGATATGATGAACAAGAAGAGAAAAGAGAATTTTTATTCTTTGTTTTAAAAATTTGTGGTCTTTAATTTTGATCCCAAGAAGTTAATAGTTTTGTTACTTCTAATTACTGCCCACAAAGTTTTAGAAATGCTAATTTGGTCCCTGATTAGTCCTAATTGCACTTAAAATAAAAAGAAAAGGGAAATGCAAATGGGAGGTTCTGCCACGCCAAAAAATACTTGAGGGGTTCTGGAACACCCATTCTCACATGATACAACATCCCATTTTCTTGACTAATGTGTGACATATAACACCTCATTACACGCCTATGCAGTGTGAACAAACATGTTAGGGTGTCCAACATTGTTTTACTAACTAAAAAGCTGGATGGTTTAGATCAGGGGCAGCCGAAACGACTAACGGAGGTCGTTTTGGTATCAGAGCCTGGTTTAGAGTCTATCCAGACTAAGACAGTGTCTAGTAGAGTCTCACTGATGGGTACGTAGACGTCCGTACTTATCTACGAGAGGCTATGATGGCATTTAGGAAGTTTCACTTTCTTCTTTTCTGATCGTGCGTCGGTCTAGGATGCAAAAGTATTTTCGTTAATTTCTTCGTGATAATTGTGAAACCCTCGTGCGACAAATCAGCAAACGGTATAAGTTCAGGACGAAGCAGTCTGGCCTGGGGTTAGTACTGACGAAGCCTCGAGTGTTTTGATCGTGCTGACGATCTAGTTACGGAGGTCCCAATTGTACGAGCTCGCGATGGGCAAGGGAGCAGGGCCTTGTGGTTCCCTTGGCTCTCTACGATGCTTTTACGATAATTTTCGCGACGCAGATACGGTAAGAACCTATTAGTCGCTGGGCAGCCTATCAGGTTGCCGCATGTGCAGACGTTCGATCTCAGTGAGCTCCTTCTCTGGTTCTTAATATTGTTGCAGTAAATTATATTCCGGAGGTAGTATGTGTTGCACTTCTAATTGTTCTGGCTGGTTAGCCAGCCGAGGTATCAGTTCGGTCCGAGCGTCCGAAGAGGTTGCATTATTTTATGCGGTTGAACCTTCCGATATTCTTAAGCAATGAAACAGATAAACCAAATTCCTCTTATTCAAATTATGAAAAGGCAGAGCCAGATAATAATTAGAAACACGTATGAAATTACAAACTCATTAACAACCGGGAACGTAAGATAGCCAGAACATATAAGTATCCCGAACACATCAACAATCAGAAATACAATCCTGTTGCGGCGTGCAACCCGATCCATATATTCATCCTGTTGCGGCGTGCAACCCGATCCATATATTCATACTACCGCGACGTTCAACCCAATCCATATATTTATGCTGTTGCGGCGTGCAACCCGATCCATGTATTTATACCGTTGCGGCGTGCAACCCGGTCCATGTATTTATACCGTTGCGGTGTGCAACCCGATCCATGTATTTATACTAGTTGCGACGTGCAACCCGATCCATATATTTATACCGTTGCGACGTGCAACCCGATCCCCGCAACCCATATTACGAGCCAGAAATATATAGGCAAAATGAGATATGTCCACGACATAGTATACATAACGCATACATAAAACACAACACAATACACACAATAGTCAGTATGCGGTGCAATGAGATGTGATGAATGCGGTAAGATGCAATGCAGTCACATATACCTGATACCTATCTCCGGCGCAGGACTCTCATCGTCTACCAGGAGATATATGCAATAATGACCCTTCACCGGCTCGGGACTCTCATCGATTACCGGAAAGTATATGCAATGATGACCCTTCATCGGTGCGGGACTCTCATCGCCAATCGGGAAGTATATGCAATAATGACCCTTCACCGGTGCGAGACTCTCATCGCCAATTGGGAAGCATATGCACTAATGACCCTTCACCGGTGCGGGACTCTCATCGCCAACCGGGAAGTATATGCAATAATGACCCTTCACCGGTGTGGGACTCTCATCGCAACCGGGACGTATATGCACTAATGACCCTTCACCGGTACGGGACTCTCATCGCCAACCGGGAAGTCTATGTAATAATGACCCTTCATCGGTGCGGGACTCTCACCGCCAACCGGGAAGTATATGCAATGATGACCCTTTACCGGTGCGGGACTCTCATCGCCAACCGGGAAGTATATGCAATGATGACCCTTCACCGGCTCGGGACTCTCATCGATTACCGGGAAGTATATGCAATGATGACCCTTCACCGGCTCGGGACTCTCATCGATTACCGGGAAGTATATGCAATGATGACCCTTTACCGATGCGGGACTCTCATCGCCAACCGGGAAGTATATGCAATGCTCAAAACCAGAGTGCAATGCTCATATGCTCAATGCAATACCAACAACAAAGCATAACATATAATATACAATGTAAATTCAAAGCTAAGGCGTAATGAGTACGCCTATCGGCAGCTACACACGTAAGGAACACATGGTAGAATATCTACAAGGCCAAGGGCTTCCAAAGAAATGGATACAAACACTTACCTCGTTCCAAAGTTAGCACAGCTACTCAAAAACCGCTTTATCCTTTGGATTCATTGCCAAACGATCCCACTGTGTTCAATAAGTTGAAAAATATATTACATAAGGCTAAAGGCTTCATTCCTCACATCTTAGGAAAATCCGGTTAGGAACCTGATACCCTATTCGCATACGCAATATGCAGGCCAGGCCTATGTACCGGATTTATGGTCACATAACCAAACCCCAAATAATTACATTTATATGTTGCCCATAACTCACTGAATACGAATATATAATCAATTCCATTATCGGGGTCCATTTGACCCTTCAAACTATTAATTGAACTTATTAAAACGATGTCTAATATTTCAATTTTTACCGTAAAAATATATTCAAACACACGTAATAAGCTAAGATAATGAGTTAACATCATTACCTGGATGTTTCGGGGTGAAAATCCTATTTTTCTCCGGCTCTTTTCTCATTTTCTGGCATTTTTTTGTTTCATTTCCCTCGCTTTGCTCTGTTTCCCCAATCTTTGTTCATTCTTCATCTTGATGAGGGCCACCGCCCACTTTTGCATTATCTTTCTTTCTTTTCATTTTCTTTTTCTTTTATTTCTTTTACTTTTCTTTTCGCGATAAAAATTAAAATAGTACCCTATGATATTCAAAATAATTCCAACTTTTGCATACAAGTTATACAAAATATATCTAACATACTCGCGAAGGCGAATCTCAAATTGGACTCCTGAAACTTAAGATGCGAATTTAAATGGAAAAAAGTCAAATTATTTAACTTTCGGTATTTTAGCGGAAACTAGCCGAACAACATCGAAATTCATTTTCGAAAGTTCAAAAAAGTCATAAATAATCATACGAACCCAACGGCGCTTTTGGATTTCGAATCGGAGTTCATTCGCCAAAACCGAGCTTAAAAATCTGTTTTTACTATTTATCGACAATAAAAACTGTAATCTTCTTCCAATACGTACCAAACGAGGTCTGATTTAGCTCAAATTTTACAAATAGGTCCTAATGGATATTATGAATATTTTAAAATTAGCGGCACGCCAATCGAAGTCCTAACTTCCGAAACGACTGGCGGAGGTCGTTTCATTCTCCTCCACTTAAGCTCTCGTTCGTCCTCGAACGAGCCTAAGTCTAAAGCAAGATTCACGCTGATAGGAAAAGAACTTTCACGACCTTCATAAACTATCCCACGGAATTTTTCTCCTGATTATAGAATCAAAATTATAACATGTATCGAACTCTTGAATTTTTCTCCTGACGGGTCTAGGGAAGAATGTAGGGTGCCCGCACGGCCTAGCCGGATTTCGGGTCGTGTCAGCAGCTCAATCAAATTGGGGGCCTAAAGCGAAGGTACAATAAGGGACTTAGTATCAAAATCATCATATGTTATTATTTGAAGTCTACTTTATATCTTTGTTTAAAGTCTGTTTCTTGTTATTCCAGATACAAAGTTACTAATAATTTTTTTAGAATTAGTTTCTTCTAATAAATCCTTCTCAATCGATTATAAAACTAATCTATTTAATCTCCATTTGTTGATCTTACATAGGATTTGATCAATTATAATTTTCAAAAATATTTTTCTAGTAAGGCAACTGTGAGAGGAACATTTAATATTAGCCTGTTGTAGATTTTATATTGTTTACTAAAATATCATCAAGGTCTCGTCTTAAAGTCTCATTAAATTTTCGAGTTCCTCTAATTTTTAGTATAAATATCATATTCATATTTTTTAGTTGACATTTAACTAAGTTCTAGTACACAATATATATTTATAAAAAAAATCAACAATAATATAAATGTAAGTAAAAAGGAGCAGAAACAATAATAAAATCTGGTTCAAGAAATTTAAATTTTTATACCGAAAGAACATTTTGATACTTTTGACATAGTATTTTACAGTGCTTGAAACCTCAAGGGAAAAACCAAAAAGAAATGCAATTTAGTAAACTAAATTCACTCACTAAATAGTAGAGGTTAAAAAGGAAAATGAGAATGTGGGCCTTATTGGTTGCAAGGTTGTAGCCAAAACAATAGCTACACGTAGGGAATATGTTAATGTGTTTATAATTATCAAAATAACACTAGTGGCGAGAGCCTGTGCTCAAGAAATTTTTTTTATTCTATTTTCTTTTAACCATTAGATTTGCGCAATGGTTTGGTTAATTTCATGGACTATTTCTTTATTTGTTCATGCCACCTTACGCAGGATCGATATTACTCTCTCGATTCCAATTTATGTGATGTGTTGAATTATTTTTAAATTTTGTGGTCTTAAATCTGCTTTAAAAATTTCTTAGGTTACAGATCATCTCATTAGATATAGTATTAAAAATTATAGTTTGAAGTATTGTCCGCACAAGCATAGGTCAAGTACATATTGAGCATTTTGAAGTTTATAAATATTCCCTTCATCTCATTTTAAGTACTCTCTTGACTTCAATTTACTTATCATATTTTCATTTTACACGCCCTAAAAAATTATTAATAATGAGAGATTTCCGACTATTTTATCTTTATTTATATCTCTCCTTGGTAAATGTTTATTCTAGTTTGTAAAATCAAGATCGATTAATATTAAGGACAAAGTGAGAAAAATAATTGATTCTATATTGATATTCTAAAAATGATAAATATTTTAAGACAAATAATTTTATTAACCATGGCAATAAAATGATAGTAATTAACATTTTATCTGTCTAAATTTATGTGACAATTTTTTTTTGTATTCAGAGCAAAAAATAATGACATATTTTTAGAATTAATAACAATTCAGCTTTAAATATTATTTTGATTACCTTAGTAAAATGATTTCAAGCCATGTAAAATATATGTTTATTTTAAACCACAAATTCAAACATTTTCGTATATTAATTTTCTGAACTTCGCATCCAGTCTAATACGATCACTAAATTCACAAGAAAAATATATCACATTTCAATAATAGCATTTAATATTTAGGTGCAATTTAATAAATTACCTTTGTACTTAATATTTAATAAACTTGTTGGCAAATTGCTATTACTCCATCTTCGTGCCAGTACAGGCTCATTATAAGTCCTTATTCGGTTAAAAAAATCAGAAGCTAATTTCTCAAAAAGTAACTTATAAGTCACTTTTAGCTTATACGCTACTTAAAATAAGCTAAACCAAACGGATTCCTAACTTCTCAAAAAGTAACTTATAAGTCACTTTTAGCTTATAAGTTGCTTAAAATAAGCTAAACCAAACGGGCTCCCATACTTATACTTTCTTTAATTTGTGTGACAATAATTGAATATGTATGAAATTTTAAGAAAGAAATAAGATTCTTAAAACTCGTTGTTTTAAACCGTTTAATATCTGAAATTTTGTAATATACATGTCTCCTGATCAATATTGTTTAAATAGCTCAAGCATATGAGACACCAAAAGCAACTTAAAAGGGAAAATATAACACTCAAAATTTTAGGGAGAAGTTACTTTCAAGTGGAAACATAGAACAATGAATTCAAAATGCATTTTAAGGAAGAAATAAGTGTCAATCGTACATTCTATTTTGATAGTGCTATATAAATCTGTACACATTTGCGTAGCTTGAAATAAATCAACGTGTTAATAGCAGTATTATATCCTTGCAGTTAACAGTATAGGCTAGGTTAAATTTATTGACAATATACACTTGAATAAAAAAGGAGTGCATTTGTGAAAAATATTTTACTATGCAATTTTGTTGACAAAATAAGCTACATGCTCTTCGTATTGGAAAAGCAAGAAGGAAAGAAAGAGGATTGAGTTAGCAGGTGGGTCCCATAGCTACCACATGTGCAACTGATAGGTAGCCTTAAACTGACCAGCCATTCTGATGACGCATGGTGAGACCAGCAAGGGATAAAAAGGTCTACGAGCCATAATATTTTCAATGGAGCTACAGTAACTCGTAATTGTAGCCAATTAGATAGTTTTCCTTGACTGAATTTACAAAAAGACCCTCCTAAGCAGCACAAAGCTCCTCAGACTCCCTCTTCTATAGCAGTAATTAGTAGGAGAAGGAGATTAGTTATTATTAGAGGGATAAGCCCTCATGGTCGGCAAGCATGTTGACCATGAGGTGCTTATTGCCTCTTTTATATTAAGGAATAAATTTCATTCCCTAATTTAAGCTCAGTTGTCTCACAATAAAAAGTCTAAGTAAAGAGTTACAGTAATATCCTCTTACGTATATGAAAAAGAAACGGAGTACTTCTCTAGTTAATTTTCTTTTAATTGGTAATATTTACATCTAAATACTAAAAAGTGAGGCCCCCTAGATGTTGGGGCCCAAAGCAGGGCGAAGTGCATAAAAGACCACTTTTGACACTAGTCTTAGGGCAAAGGCCACTAATACCAAAATATTTACTTTGTGGCCACTTATATTACACCCACCATAAACGGAAAAATAAAAAAGACTAAATTATCCCCCAGTTCATATTTAAACAACACAGTTCGTTATTTCACTCATCTCTCACTTCTCTGTTCCCATGCTAATGCTGCTGCATTCTCTTAATTCAATTTTCTTCACCAATTTCGCTTTTTCAATTTTCTTTACAAGTTTCGCTTAAAAATTGTAAGTATTCTACGTTTCAATTTTACGTTATGCTGCATTACGACTGAATTTGAACCAAGTTCAATCCATGTGAACTGAATTTCAGAGAAATTCGTTTAAAATTAAGTAGTTTTAATACCTTGATGAGAGGTCGACACTTGAACTTCGGTTTTTAAGACGTGTATATTCAAATATAAAGTAAAAAACTAGTTGAGGAACTAAATTCAATCAATAGAGATGAATTTCTCTTAAATTCGTTTAAATTTTAGTAGTTTTAATACCTCGATGAGACATTGATGGCTGAACTTGAGTGCCTAAGTCATGAAAGTTCATTTATAAACTGAAATAGCAGCCTCAGGACTTGGCGATTACTTATCGCCATTGTCGTGTTAAGTATCAGCACACTAGCACTGAAGTTGAACTAACATTCAGTTCATTAAGACTGAACTTCAGTGCTTAAGGACTGAAAATTCATTTATAAACTGAAAAAAGCAACCTCAGGACTTGGCGATTACTTATCCCCATTGTCACATGATGTATCGAAAGGAAGTTTAACTAAATTCAGTTCATTAAGACTGAACATTATTGCTTAAGTCCTGACAAGTTCATTTATAAACTGAATTTAGGGAGAGAGCTTTCCACACAGGGCCATATAGATAGAACTTAGTTCAATCCTTATGGATAGAACTTAAGTCCATATGAACTGAACTTCAATCCATAGGGGGTGGAGCTTTCAGCTGTCTTATGGATAGAACTTACTTCAATCCTTATTCATAGAACTTAAGTCCATATGGACTGAACTTCAAATCCATATGGGGAGAACATTCAAACAGCCTTACGGATAGAAGTTCAGCTCCATATAGATAGAACTTAGTTCAATCCTTGCGGATAGAACTTAGTTCAATCCTTGCGGATAGAACTTAAGTCCATTAAGACTGAACTTCAGTGCTTAAAGACTGAAAGTTCATTTATAAATTGAAAAAAGAAACCTCAGGACTTGGCAATTACTTATTGCCATTGTCACATGAAGTATCGAACTGAAGTTGAACTAAATTCAGTTCATTAAGACTGAACTTTATTGTTTAAATCCTAAAAAGTTCATTTCTAAACTAAATTTAAAGAGAGAGCTTTCAACACCGGGCCATATAGATAGAACTTATGTCCATATGAATTGAACATCAATCCACAGGGGGTGGAGCTTTAACGGCCTTATGGATAGAACTTAGTTCAATCCTTATGCATAGAAATTAAGTCCATATGGACTGAACTTCAAATCCATAAGGGGAGAGCATTCAAATAGCCTTACGTATAGAAGTTCAGCTCCATATAGATAGAATTTAGTTCAATCCTTATGAATAGAACTCAAGTCCATTAAGACTGAACTTCAAATCCATAGTGGGAGAGCCTTATGGATATGAGTTCAGGGCCATATAGACAGAACTTTAGTCTTTATAGATTCACCTTCAAGGTTTGCATAGATAGAACTTAAGTCCATATGAAAAATTTCCATTCTAACACAATTCTTTCTCTGGTTTACTTATTCAATGCAGAATGGATACAATTTGTTTGGTTATTGCTTTCAATGGAAATTGGACAAAAGATTACAAGTACTTGGATGATGAAGCAAAACTTCTACTTGTTAATGAAATGATCGAATTCAGAACTTTTGTGGACAAGATTTACAAAGCAACACATTTCATTGATGTTCTGAATATATGGTTTGATATTAGATTGGATTCAAGCAAAGGAATGCTTATAACTACAGAAGAAGAATTTAGGACATGTATGCACTTGTTGAAGAATGATCCGTCTTTCAAGAATAGCCGTTTCGTGATTGACAAGCTAAGGAATCAAACTCCATGCATAGAGGTTCCACACGAAGAGGGGAAATTGATAATGCAGATCGACTGCAATCAAGCAATTGAAAAGAATCAGACTCCATGCACAGAGCTTCCACACCAAGAGGGGGACTTGATAATGCAGATTGACTGCAATCTAGCAATTGAAACACCTGGCATTGTTGAGACACTGCAAACAAATAATATCAGTCACCAACGCCAACAGTTGAATACCCTCAATATCAGTCACCAACGCCAACAGTTGAATGCCCTCGTAGCACGTCATCTACCAAGAGCAAAAGGAAAAGGTCCAGGGTAAAACAGAAACAATCTCCAGCGATGATATTAACAGGAGATGTATCATCGAAAGATGTAACAACATACTCAACATTTGACAACAAGGAAACCATGGTGAAGTGTTTTGTCAAGATGGCAATCAATGAGCATTTTGAGTTCAAGGTTATTAGATCAAATAGAACGAGATATGAACTGAAATGCATCGATCCCAACTGTGATTGGAACATTCGTGCCAGAAGGATAAAAGATTCCTCACTGTTTAAGGTAATTAAGTTTCAGAATATACATAAATGCTCCGTTGACATTAAGAAGGCTGATCAAACACATGCCATATCAACATTGATAAGTTAATACTTTCTTGAAAACATCCGAGACAACAGAACTGAAGTTAGACCAATATTTATTGTCAACGAAATGAGAAGAATACATGCAGTTGAAATAGGATATCACAAGGCATGGCGTTCAATTCAAGTAGCAAATGCATTGATTAGGGGATGACCTGATGAGCATTATCATCTCCTTCCTTCATACTTGCATGTGCTGAAACAGAGAAATCCAGGTGCACACACTAACATAAAGATAGATAGTCTTAATTTGATGCTTATACGAAATTCAAAACTTTCTAAGAATTAACTTTGTCCTATGTTAAAACGTTTCAGGTTTATGTATATGTTTGTTGGTTTCAAGCCATCAATAGACGTTTGGAGCTATTGTCGACCAGTCATAGCAGTATACGCAACATTTCCGAAGGCGAAATATCTAGGTGTTCTCATCATTGCTATAGCAAAAGATGCGAATAATCAACTCTTCCCTATAGCTTATGGGATTACAGACTCTGAAAATAATGAAGTTTACACTTCGTTCTTCACTGAGCTGTGAAAGACAATAGGTGCTCGTGCAGAACTGGTGTTTCTGTCAGACAGAAACAAATCAATTGCGCATGGAATTGCACAAGTTTATCCTAATAGGCACCATGGTATATGCATCTACCACTTTAAAAAGAACCTAAACCAAAAGAACGTGAGAACCATAATGATAAGTCTGTTTCAAACTGCTGCAAGACCTTATAGGCGTGAAGATATATTCATATCACAATTAGAGGGAATGGATAGAAACACATTCAACTACATAATGGAAGAACCACCTGAAAGATGAGCTAGATCTTACTCACAGAGGCGACGATATGATATGCTTACAACAAATATGGTTGATTTGATGAATTCTGCATTACTTGAAGCAAGAGAGTTGCCAAGTTTAAGCCTTTTGGATTTAATCATAGTTAAGAAGCAGAAATGGTTTTGTGAAAGAAGAACTACTTGTCAAAAGACTTTTCATAACTTATCAAGGTGGGCAGAAGATGAAATGAACAAGAAGATTCAGCTGGCCTTCACAATAAATGTAAGTATAGAGCATTAGACTCGCGCCAAATTCACTGAAATATGCAATTCTAATAGTGTCTAAAAATACAGACAAGGAAGGGTGAAGATCAGTTCACGTAGATTGAAATTCAGTGCTTGTTCTACCCCTTTGCATTACTTATATATCCTATTTATGTTTGTGGATAGAACTTCAGATCATATAGGTGGAGGAGTTCAATCCTTGTGGATAGAGAACTTCAGATCATAAGGAGGTAGGAGGGGAGTTCAATCCCAGTCGATAGAACTTCAGATCATAGGGGGTAGGGAAGTTCAATTACTGTGGATAGAACTTCAGTAAAAAAAAGGGATAGGGGGTTCAACCCTTGAGGGAGGTACTTCCGTACATAAGGCACCAAGGGGAATTCAATACTTGTTAATAGAACTTCAGTCCAAAACAGTAAGGATGTTCAAGTAGGGGAGTTTAATCTTTGTGGGATTGAACTTGTGGGATTGATCTTCAGTACATATGATTTGGACTTCAATTAGTCCACTAGAACTGTACTCACGAACTCTTGCTTTGAATTAGTAATAGCCGATTTAAATACCATCTGTACTAACTTACAAAAGTTAATAATTTTTTATTTCAAATAGGTATTTCCAATCGGTACAACACATTCAATGTGCAAGATGAAGGAACAAGTTTCAACGTCAACTTAAAGAATAGGACGTGTGATTGTCTTAAATTCCAGACTGATGAACTCCCCTGTGTACATGCAATTGCATGCATTGAGAAAAGACGCCTGGTGAAATATAAGTTCTGCGCAAAATGGTATTCACGAGACTTTTGGTTAAACGCATATCAATGTGAGGTGAATATGATAGGGAACAAAAGCTCTTGGAATGTACTAGATACTATGAAAAGCCATAGGATAGAAACTCCTAATGTCAAAATACAACGAGGGAGAAGGAAAACAAAGAGATACATCTCGATTGATGAGGCTGTATGAGTCAAATCAACCAAATGTAGTCGATGCAAAAATAGAGGACAAGATAGAACTTCATGCACAAATACTCCAGTTCTCCGACCCTACTCAAGGATATATAGGTATTGCTACTTCCTTCATTATCCATAAACTTATTTTTTATAAAATATTTCCCTCCTACTAATTTGATTTATTCACTTTTTTTTGTTGCATGAAACTGCTTGATGGTGCAGAAATAAATGAAGACAAATAAAAAAATTGCTGATAATTTCTTATCAACATTCAAGATATGAACTCAAAACTTTGATTGCAGTTTATTATAATTTGTTTGGATGTTTTTCATGTTCTTTAACTATTTTTTTAATAAGTTTAATATTAGTATTTAACATAAACTACTTGTAGTTGAACTACTTTCAGTCAATTAGAAATTGAGTATGAAGTAAATTCAGTCGAACAAGACCGACTTGAAGTAAATTCAGTTGAACAATGACTGAATTTGAAGTAGTTTCAGTCTATTTAAGACTGCATTTGTAGAAAATTCACTTCATCAAAACTAAATCTCAATCCTTTTGAATGGAACTTCACACTAAAGACTGAAGTTGCAGTGTTTAAATAAAACAACTTCAATCCTTGAGCAGACTGAAAGCATTTTTTGACACTTTTATAACTTCAATCCTTATGGATAGAAATTCAATATGATCATAAGAAAAACATCAACCCTTAGAAGACTGAAGTTGCATTTTTTAACCTTTTAATTAAATTTCAATCCTTACGGAGAGAAGTTCAACCCTTCGGTCCATAGGGATTGAACTTCATATCTTATGAGTTTTAAAGTTCATTCCCTGTGTGCGGACTAAAGTTCAATCCATAGGGGAATGAACTTAAAAAACTCAAAGCCAATGAAGTTCAGTCCATAGGGATTGAACTTCTCTCCATAAGGATTGAAGTTCAGTCCATAGAAATTCAATATGAGCATATGAAAAACATCAATTCTTAAAAGACGGAAGTTGCGTTTTTTAATATTTTAATTGAACTTCAATCCTTATGGAGAGTAGTTCATCCTTTAACTATGAAAACTTCAACCCTTAAACACTGAAGTTGCATTTTTTGAAGTTCAATATACAGGGATAGAACTTCAAATTAAATTCAATCCTGAAGTTTAAATTAACCCTTATGGTTCAAATTAATCACATAATAAAATAAACCAGAATTAAAGAAAATGCAAACATGAACATACATTCCATTGGTTAGAAAATGTCATTTCCAAAATACAAACATCTAATTACTTAAAAACATAGCATCATATACACAACAACAAAATACTGAAATTAAGAACAGACCACCAGGGGATTTAACCTACTACAACTAATATTGCAACTGCTATATTAATCAATAATAACTGGATTACTAGCAGTTCTTGCACATTGGGGATTGCTAGAACTTCCTTCATCATCTCGGGAAGAAGAATGACAAGATCTACATGGGGATCAAAATCAGTGAAGTATAAAACAGTGACAACAAACTTCACAAACTCAACAGTACTTTCAACAAGCTTAAAGTTAACATAATCGCCTGTCTTCAGATTGTTTTATGTTACAAATTTTACCCGACCCTTGTTTAGCATATCTTTTCCACCCATAAGCTTAATAACCCATTCTTTCTTATTACACTCTAGAATGGCAGTTTCGCCTCAGGAGGAAGACATCCAGTGATATCTAGTGGAAGAATCTGTGAAAAAATAAATGTATACATTAAAATGTCAATTAGTTAAAAATTTCTCTAAAGAAAATACAAATTTTCAAAGGGCAAGGTTAACTACAAAATCTGTGAGGCTAACACAGAAAATGATCATCTTCTTGTTGTTCTTCGTGGCTAAAATGAGGGGTAGAAAAAAAATTAGAGAGACTAAAGAAGGAAGACGAATAGACAAAAGTTAGGTGGCTAAAAGAAAATGAAATAGAAGGGTAATATTTTAGGGTTAAACAGATGAGAACATCGTGGGACCCGGATTAAAAATAGAAGATTTTACATTAAGTTCTATCCTCAGGGATAGAAGTTAAATTTAAACTTCAATCCTTGAGGATAGAAGTTAAAATTGGCCTATAAAAACTTCAATCCTTGAGCAGACTGAAAGCATTTTTTGACATTTTTATAACTTCAACCTTTATGGATAGAAATTCAATACGAGCGTAAAAAAAAAAACTTCAACCCTTAAAAGGCTGAAGTTGCATTTTTTAACCTTTTAATTAAACTTCAATACTTATGGAGAGAAGTTCAACCCTTCAGTCCATAGGGATTGAACTTCATACCTTATGAGTTCTAAAGTTCATTCCCTGTGTATGGAATAAAGTTCAATCCATAGGGGAATGAACTTAAGGCACTCAGAGGCAATGAAGTTAGTCCATAAGGATTGAACTTCATACCTTTTGAGTTTTAAAGTTCATTACCTGTGTATGGACTAAACTTCAATACATAGGGGGAGTGAACTTAAGGCACCCAGAGGCAATAAAGTTCAATCCCTACCTTATGAGTTTTAAAGTTCATTCCCTGTGTATGGACTAAAGTTCAATCCATTTGGATAAGCACTCAGAGACAATGAAGTTCAGTCCATAGGGATTGAACTTCATACCTTATGAGTTTTAAAGTTCAGTATCTAGGTATAGAACTTCAACCCTTGAAGGTTGATGTCACATTTTTTGATATGTTTATAAAAACTTCAATCCTTATGGACAGACGTTCAACCTTTAAAGACTGAAGTTTCATTTTTTGAACTTCAGTATATAGGGATAGAACTTCAACCCTTGAAGGTTGATGTCATATTTTTTCACATTTATATAAAAACTTCAATGCTTATGGACAGACGTTCAACCCTTAAAGACTGAAGTTGCATTTTTTTGAAGTTCAGTAAATAGGAAACAACTTCAGGGCATTTACATTACAATTGTTAAAACAGAATACAATAACCAAAATGCAAACATGAACATACATTCCATTACTTAGAAAATGTCATTTCTAAAATACAAAGATCTAATTACTTAAAAACATAGGATCATATACAGACCAACAAAATACTGAAAATTAAGTATTTAAACACCAAATACAAACATAAATTTAAACTCCTATTACAGACAGATATTTAAACTCCTAATACAGACCAACAGGGGATTAAACTCCTACAACTGATATTTCATCTGCTCCATTAATTAATCATGACTGGATCACTAGAAGTTCATGCACCATTTAACGAATCATCATCAAACTCGCCTTTGCTAGGCATTCCTTCATTGTAACGACAAATTTCACATTCAGAATCACAATCATCTTCGGGGCCAGGGGGGTCAAAAACTTTAACGACAAACTTCACATACTTGACAGTACTTTCAACAAGTTTAAAGTTCACATAATCACCCGTCTTCAGATCATTTGCTGTTACAAATTCTGCCCAACCCTTGTTCAACCTTCGGCGATCATTTTTTCCACTCAAAAGCTTCATAGACCATTGCTTCCCATTATACTCTACAATGGCAGTTTCCATTTCAGGAGGAAGATATCCACAGGAAGAATCTGCGAAAAAACTAAAGTATCAAAATGACAATTATTTAAAATTTTATTCCAAATGACAGGGTTAACTAAAAAATCGTCTCTCAGAGTGTACAGAGTAATTTCAAACGCTGGGATGCCGTTTGAAATATATAACATGATCATATTTTTCATCCCTATCATTTTATGGTTTTTCATGGTGGAAGAACAATTTACAAACTAAAACAAGAAAGAAGAATAGATACAGGTTATTGACGCGGCTAAAGAAAATGAAATACAAAACCTTTAGGGTTAAAAAAGGAAGACATCGTGGGATCCAGCCTGATTTAATAAAATTGGATGGCTAAGATTAAACTGGGTATGTTGTTGTTTGTGTTTGATGGCTCAGATTAAAATAGAATTTATAACATTAATTTCTGTCCTCAAGGGTTGAAGTTAAAGTTCAACTTCAATCCTTGAGGATAGAAGTTAATATTGGCCTATAAAAACTTCTATCCTTGAGCATAAAAGTTAATTTTATCCTATAAAAACTTCAATGCTTAGAGGCTGATATATGGGTTTTGCACATTACCACAAGTTAGGAACTCATGTTCCATCCTTAAAAAGACAGAAGTTCAATCCTTCTGTGTAGAAGTTCAATCTCATAATTTATAAAACTTTCATACTTAAATACAGAAGTTCAATTCTTATGGGTAGAAGTTCAAACGCATAATATATAAAATTCAACCCTCAAATACTGGAAAAAATATTTAATTATTATTAAATTATTTGGATATGCACAGAAACTTCAATCCATATGGGCAGAGGTTCACAATCCTTATGGATGGAACTTCAGTCCATATGGATTGAAGTTCCAATGCTCATTGACTGAACTAAGTCCTTATGGATAAAATACATTCATGCTAATAAAATATCACTGCAACAATATGGTATTTACATAAATATGTGCATAATAATCTGTTCATCGGTACATAATATTCGTTTCACCATATATTACGTAAAAAATTTACATAATAGTACTAGGAATTCTGAAGGTAAAAACAAAAACATCTATAACTGACATCTGTCATTATGTTGTCCATAATCATGGTCAACAAATTCAGGTGGAGTCTCAAATCCATTCCTATCCTTTGCACGGCCATGAGTACAAAGCGGACAACCAAACCGCGTCCTGTAATTATGAATTTTATTTGGTTGAATATCTTGAACATCTTAACCTCTGGTTAGTAGATCAACATACCATATTACAAAAGCGCCACAATTAGTCATGAAAAAAAAAAACCAAAATAAAGAGTAAGACTTAAAAGTAGGCAGGGGGTTATAAATTCAGTCAATTATATCTAGTTAGCACTAAAACCTGCACAAAAATGACAAGATGACCTATCTAGTTGATTTGGTGATAGTACCCAGTAAGTTCTATAGGCCCTATTGAACTTATCATCTTTAAAAGAATCATGTAGCTCACCAAACTTGACATACTTAAAAAGATGTGGGAGAACAACAACATAACCCTTCATGCGGTCAATTTTTTCGCTGATGGCTTCTTTGTGGTGACCATCGAATCATATACACGTATTTTCTTCTCGTGCATATCCAAGACTGCCAAAAAGTAATGTGTCACCGTTTCACCAGGTGCTGCATGCAATCGGCATGGAAAATAGAGTTTATCAACTCCACTCTACGGAATTGAATACCTCCATTCCAAACCATGAAGGTGATTGCACATACACAATCCAAAACCATCAAGCCAAATTTCATTACCTGGTCTTTTCTTTTTGCCTTTGAAATTTAACCGATAAACAGAGCACATATAACTATCAAAATTTATATCAGTAATCGAGAGTGTATGAGGAAACTGGAACAAATGGTAGCATGTCCTCTTTCTGAGATAATACATAGCAATATCGACATGTTGCAAAAAAAAAAAAAAAAAAAAGGAACCTGTTTAGTCAACACATAGAAAAGTAATAACGAACACAGAACAAACCAAAAACAGAAATATGCACTAACATTATCAGTCATAGGGTAGACAACATTTAGAAACTCCAAAAAACACTGCTTGTCTGGCTTGACTGTTTCCAACTGATATGGATCACTGTTGTAATCATTATCGCGTATATAAACAGCACGGTTGTTCCTAATTAAAAAGATACAGGATACAAAAACATGTCACTTTTCTATAAGGAATGAACTTAAGAATATCATAGCTAATGAAGTTCAGTCCATTGGGATTGAACTTCATCCCTTTTGGAAACTTTGAAGTTCATCCCCATTGGATTGAACTAAAACGACCTTAAGTAATCGTTTCGGGAATTAGGACCCCGATTGATGTTCCGTCAATTTTAAAAACTTCGTAAGGACCATCTCGACTTGTCTGTAAAATTTGAGCTAAATTACACCTCGTTTGGTAGGCATCGGAAGAAGGTTTTCGTTTTCGTTAACGATAAATCGTAAAAAAGAGGTTGTCGAGCACAATTTTGGCGAATGAGCTCCGATTCAAAATCTGAAAGCGTCGCTAGGTTCGTATGGTCATTTATGATATATGTAAATTTTTGAAGTGAGTTTCGAGGTTGTTCGGTTGATTTCGGCTAAAGTTCCGAAAGAATTAATAATTTGGTCCTTTTTCCTTTTGATTCATATATGGTGTTTCAGAGTCCGATTTGAGATTTGCCTTGGCAAGTATGTTACATATATTTTGTATAACTTACTTGAAAAATTTGGGATCATTTCGACTTCTCTAGGGTTCCATTTTAATTTTAATTGTCGTAGCGAATTTATTAAAAAAAAAACTAATTACAATGTCGGTTATGCTAAGGGATTTAATCCCTTAGCATCAACTTACATATACACGCAGATATATACTATAAATACAGAGAAGAGAAAAATTAGAAAAGAAGGAGGAAAAAAAGGGAAAAAGGAGTGAAAAAAATAGTGGAATTTTTACCCCAAATCTCCAGGTAAAGATGTTAACTCATTATCTTAGCTTATTACATGTGTTTGAACGGTAAACATAGGGATATTAGACATCACCCTAATGACTTAAATTGATAGTTTAAAGGGTCAATTGGACCCTGATGATGGAAATGATTATATATTCGTACTCAGTGAGTCATAGGCAACATATAATATAATTTATTTAGGATTTGGTTAAGGAACTTTGAACTCTGTACATAGGCCTGGCATGCGTATTGCGTATGCGAATAGTGTATCAGGTTCCTAACTGGAATGCCCTAAGCCATAAGGAATGAAGCCTTTAGCTTTATTTAATATAATTTTTCTGCTTATTGAATAGAGCGGGATCGTTTGGCAGTTAATCCAAAGGAAAAAGCAGTTGTTGAGTAGCAGGGCTAGCTTTGGAATACGGTAAGTGTTTATATCCATTTCTTTGGAGGCACTTAGCCTCGTGGATTTTCTACCACGTGTTCCTTACGTGTGTAGCTGCCAATGGGTATACTCATTACGCCTTAGCTTTGGATTTACATTCTATATTACATGTTATGTCCTGTTATTGGTATTGCATTGAGAATCTGAGTATTGTACTTTGGCTTTGAGTTGGCATCTACTTCCCGGCTGTCGATGAGAGTTCCGCGCCGGTGAAGGGTTATTATTACATCACATTGCATTCATATGCATTGCATATCATACTGAATGCAGGAGTATTTCGCCTCAGCTTTACATTTTATCGGGTGCAGAAGTATTCCGCCCCAGGAGAGTGCAGGAGTATTCCGCCTCTGGTTTATATTTTATCGGGTGCAGGAGTATTCTGCCCCAGGAGCAGGAGTATTCCGCTCCAGTTGGTTAGCAGATTGGATTTTCCTCGAATGCAGGAGTATTCCGCTTCGGGATGGGATTACGGGCACATGTGACCCTTTGCATCTCATTTCATTTCATTTCATTTCATCTCATTCCATTTCATTTCATACTATTGTGTAGATTTTCTATACATGACTACTGTTCTACTTATATGTGCATTGCTTATTTGTTGATATGTTTCTGGCTCGTATTCCTGGTTGAGTTTATGGTTTCATACGTATTTTCGGTTATTATCTGGCTCTGTTTTTTTTATAATTTAAATAAGAGATTTGGTTTATCTGTTTCTTCTCCCTGGCTAGCTATCTTATTCTTTGAGGTGGCTAGTCTGCCTCACTTATTGAGTCCTTATGAATCACCCCTATTTGTTCTTGTGTTTTCTTTTCGTTTGGTAGATTCTGCTCCAGGACCCAGCCAGTCGCGTCGTGATTGAGGAGTAGTACGTTTTCAGCTGTCTACGGTGAGCCATCCTGTTCATTGCGGACACCAACTTCATATATTATAATTTTCCTTACTTTTGCTCCGTTCGGGAGGTGTGTATATCTTTTGGCCTTCTTAGATGTCTGATCTGGAAACCTTTAAAACTGTATTTTTTGGGTAGTTATTTGTATTATTCAGACAACTTGTATGTTTGTCTATCCTAGAGAGTTATCTTATGTTGTTAAAGTTTAGTTCATTTTCATTTCAAGGTAATTTTTCACAATTTATATCGATTAAGTCAATAGGGTTCGCCCAACAGGTTTAAGGGAGGTGGTCGGGTGCCCGCACGACCTAACCAAGAATTCGGGTCGTGTCATGAACTTTCAAACACTTTTTCTCCCATGTATATGGACTGAAGTTCACTGCATAGGGGAAGGAACTTGAGAAACTCATAAGATATTAAATTCAACATCCCGAGGATTGAAGTTCAGTACTTAAATCAATTTGCGCAGAGCTTCAATCCTATATGGACAGAACTTTCCACATCCTTATGGACAGAAGTCCATGGCCATTTGATTGAAGTTCAATTCTTATGGATAGAACTTAAGTCCATATGCACAAGACTTAAGTCAATAGAGATAGAAGTTCACAGACATAAGATTGAAATTCAGTCCTTATAGATGGAAGTTAAGTCAATATGCACAAAACTTCAATTCCTATAGGGACAACTTTCCATATCCTTGTGGACACAAGTCTAGGGCCATTATGATTGAACTTCAATTCTTATAGATAGAACTTAAGTCCATATGCACAGAACTTCAATCCATAGGGGCAGAACTCATAGGCTAAGAAGTTCAGTCCATAGGGGATTGAACTATAAGTTTTGAAATTCATCCCCTATGCACTGATTAAAAAACTACAGACAAGAAATCATAAAAATACAAATAGACTTACTGTTCAAGTTCAGTGTCATTTCTTTGAAATAGCAACCAAGTTTCAAACTCTACCAACACTGCTGGATCAATCTTCAAGTAGTGGAATGTACAACTACATTTATAATTGTCCTTCCAGTTAGTTAACTTCTTTTTCGTCTTTCCAACAAAATATGGAGATAGCAACCACTGACTGGGCTTTCGGTCCCTTTTCCCTAGAAGATGATGCTGCTCCGACTGCTTCTCGCCTTGGATTAACCATTATATCCCTGCTGGATGACTTGCCTCAGCATTTACCTTATTACTTTCAAGAGCTTGTTCTTGTTTAGTCTCTTCTCTTCCTGCTTGCTCACTTACCTCGACATTCTTTATAGCAATCTGAAGAGGCCTCTCTTGTTCCTGTGTCATCATTTCTTCTTTGCCCACTTCATCGACTGACTGACCTTTGCTCACAAGACTTCTAAGAGCCTGTTGTTCTACAGTCTGGTCCCCTTCTCTTTCTGCGTGTTTACTTGCCTCGACATGCTCCATAACAATCTGAACAGGCCTCTTCTGGTCCTGTGTCATTACTTTTTCTTTGCCCGCTTCGTCGACTGACTTCCATTTGTCCACAAGACTTATAAAAGTCTGTTGTTGTTCACTCAAATCACCTTCTCTTTCTGCTTGCTCACTTGCCTCGGTATTCTTCATAATAATCTGAAGAGGCCTCTCCTGTTCCTGCGTCATCACTTCTTCTTTGCCTGCTTCGTCAATTGACTGACCTTTGCCCGCAGACTTCCAAGAGCCTGCTATTCTTCAGTCATGTCACCTTCTCTTTCTGCTTCCTTACTTGCCTCAGCATTCTCCTTAACAACGTCAAGAGACGTCTACTTTTCCTGCGTCATCACTTCTTCTTTGCCTACTTGGTCGATTGACTGCCCTTTGTCCAAGAGAATTTCAAGAGCCTGTCTTTTTTCAGCCAACTCCTCTTCTCTTCCTGCTTGATAACTCGCCTCAACATTCTCCATTACAATGTCATGAGTCCTCTCCTGTTCCTGAGTTATGCCTTGTTCTTTCCCCAATTCATTCTCAATACACTGCTGCTAATTTTTTGACATATCTTGCTGAATTCCTTCATCCCTTGGTGTATCTTCAGCATCACCACTTTCTTGTCTCGATGGCAGTATATTAAATGTAGGCATATCATCGAAAAGTTGTTTCTTCAATTTTTCTTTTTTCCTTTGATATGTTTTCGCTTGGACATGTGTAGACATTTGATGACAACTCAATAGCAGGATGAGTCGATGCGTCAATAATAGACATAGAAGTTGCACCTCCATCCCCACACTCATAACCTCAGGACTGACACCAACTTCTTCCAGATCAAGGTCTCTGCTAACAAGTTGCAAGGAAATTTCAAGTACTTTCTTCTGTGCCGCAGTCAACTCACCATACATGTCCAATTCACCTTCTGCATGCAATTGTGCAGGTGTTTTGCTCGATAACTCTCCTCACGATTGTCCATACAATTGTGTAGCTGATTTTCGACCTACACTGCCATCACTGCCTTCTTTTCTTATATCTGAATAAGATTTCGATTTCCTAACTATACTGCCATCACTGCCTTCTTCTTGTCTAACATATGATGGAGATTTTGATTTTCTGAAATAAGTAGACGTTCTCTTCCCCAATTGACTATCACCAACTCCAATATTAACATCCCTGCCACTATAGATTAAGATATCCCTAATTCCAATGCTAGCATTGCCTCCATATGAATACAAGTTTAAGGAATGGCCATAGCTGCTAGATTGTTCCTTGTCCCTTCTTATACTTCCACCTTTCCGCCCATTTTCCTCCTGTTCCTCGAATTTTTTACTCAACTTCTCCATAAAATCAAGAACAGAGTCAACCTTGTTCTCTAGACCACCAATATACCCCCTTATGCGGCGTCGCTTACTACATAACATCTTCCGAACTTTCATGTTTACCTACTGCAAAAAAAAAAAAAAACCAATGAAAATCATAAAAATATTCAATTAAAGTAAAAACACAAAAAGATAAATGTACATGATACTTCAAAACTAACTTTAACAATTGCATCAACTAAATCTTGATCAAGCTGCACACCGTGAGAAGTATCCTGCCCCTCATCACCAGTACCCTGACTCTCATATCAAGTATCCTGACCCTCATGACCATTATCATCACTTTTAGCACCACTATCCTCACTCTCAATAGCACTATCCTCACCCTCAGCACCACTATCCTCACTCTCTTCAACACGATCAACAACTTCTTTTCCTTTTCTTTGTTTAAATGCAACAATAGGAGCTACTTTTGTCATATTCAATTTTACCGACCTTTTTTCTTCCTCAGAAAGTACAACTAGAACCATTTCAAATTTGTCAAACCTCTATTAAAAAACAACCATGAAAAATATATTAGGACTTCAGTAAAATAAGAATAAAACTTCTATATGCAGAGATTCTTATGCATAGAGCTTCAATCCATAAGGGGAGAGCTTTATGGATAGAAGTGTCAGGGCAATAAAGATAGATGTTCAATCCTTATGGACAGAACATCAGAAATATAGGCTGTGCAGATATAGAAGTTTAGTAAACAGGAAATAGAACTTCAATCCACAAGAGGAGAGCTTTTATAGATAGAAGTTCATGGCCATAAAGATACAAGTTCAATCCTTATGAATAGAACTTCAATCCATAAGGGGAGACCTCAATGGATAGTACTTCAGGGCCATACAGATAAAAGTTCAATCCTTATAGACAGAAGTTCTATCCATAGTAGGAGAATTTCAACAGGCTTAAGGATAAAAAAGTTTAAAACCATATTGATAGAAGTTCAATACTTATGGATAGAACTTAAGTATTATATAAACAGAACTTCAATCCATATGTACAACAGTTTAACAACATTATGGATTGAACTTCAAGACCATATAAATTGAAGTTCAAATCCTTATTGACTTATAAATATAAAAACTTACATTAACATTATGAAAATACTTCTCAACCAAACTGTTATACTGAGGATTATTGAACTTAATAAACCTCAACATCCTTGGAAAGCCATCACTGTTAAACGTACAAAACTTAGAACCAACTTTTGGAAATAATACAACGAACCAAGCGCACAACACTAAGGGGAATCCAAGCACAGTATAGTATGCATCTTTTCCTGAACTTGCAATACTTTTAAGGGGGTCGTCACAGACTTAACAAGTGTTTTAAAACCCAGACTCCCCCATGGATACGCTGCACAAAGATCCTCGTAGTCTATGATATCCAGATAATGAACTTCCACTAAACGGTTTTTTTTTCTTACAACAAAAAATAATTGACTGGAAAATATAAAACTCTCAATCTTTACTGCATTGTCTTTGTTGACCAGAGATGACGTACTCCTTGATACCAAAAATGTACGAATGTCCGACAACTGAAGATTGCTTTTACCACCAAAGTACTGCTTCAAACAAATACCCACGATTTGGAGAAAATCTCAAACCAGTGTAAAGATAGTATTCTTCAGGACCAAAATGAATTACATGAGCAAAAACATTGAAGCTTAATATGTTAGGATCACTGCTCATAATACGAGACAATAGTAAACAATGCAGTAACCTCATAGAAGTTTTGTACGACTGCAACTTCACAATGCTTCCAAAAACACCTTCTGAAAGCTTCTTAAGCTGTGCTACACTGAACCTTGAAATTAATTCATCCAAGTTGTGCTCCCCCTGCCAATATGGATTCAAGTTGAACCAGTTTTCAAACAGATACACTAGATTCCCTGCCGTTCCAACATCCATATTGCAAAATGCTAACAATAAAAATAAACTATCAGTCGCATATACAAAATAAACAAATGCAGCAGAAACGAATCGAACTTGGGGTGTGGGATTTCAATACCTTATGGACAAAACTTCAGTTAAGAGAGATAGGGAAGTTCAATCCTTGGGGATAGAACTTCAGTACATAAGGGTAGGGGAGTTCAACCCTTTGGGATAGAACTGCAGTCCATGAGGGTAGGGGAGTTCAATCCCTATTGATAGAAGTTCAATCACTACCATTTCACAACTTCAATCCAGTAATTGGACTGCACTTTAATACGCCCAGTCTTATCCATACATTCACTAGTACACGGACACACATACACACAGATGTAAGCAAGTTGCGTGGCATAGGGAGAGAGGAGTTCAACCATTTTCGATAGAACTTCAGTACATAAAGGTAAGGGAGTTCAATCCCTGTGGATAGAATATCAATCAATACCATTTCAGAACTTCAGTCCAATAAATGGACTGCACTTTAATACACCCAGACTCCCACATAGATTAACTCATACACACAGACACACACATACATATAGTGGGTAAATAAGTTCAGTACATGAGGATAGAACTTCAGTACATAAGGGTAGGGTAGTTCAACTCTTTGGGATAGAACTTCAGTCCATGAGGATAGGGGAGTTCAATCCCTGTAGATAGAACATCAATCAGTACCATTTCAGATTTTCAATCCAGTAATTGGACTGCAGTTTAATACACCCCAGACTCCCACATATATTCACTCGTACACACAGACACACACACACATATAGGGTAAGAAAGTTCCGTTCATGAGGATAGAATTTCAGTCCATGAGAGCAAAATAAGTTCAACCCATGTGGATAGAACTTCAGTCAATGTGATTAGAACTTCAATCAGTAGCATTTCAAAACTTCATTCCAGTAATCATATTCAACTTTAATACACCCCCAATCAAAAAATTATTCCAGTAACAGTCTAAATTTTACCCCAATCACAAACATACAAAACATGAAAAGTAACCACTAACTATCAAACATACAAATACACAAAAACATAGAAATCAGTAGCATTTCAAAATTTCATTCCAGTAATCGTACTCAACTTTAATGCACACCAATCAAAACTTCATTCCAGTCAATCTAAATTTTACTCCAATCGCAAACATAGAAAATATGAAAAGTGATTGCTAACTATCAAACATACAAATAAACAAAACACTTACAAATTTAAATTTAAATAACGTTAAATAACTTAATACGCACAAATTTAAAACATATGTTTTAAAAAATACGAAAGAAAAACGTCATACCTGCTTATACAAATTTCAGACTGCTTGTACAATCAAAATATGTTATTCCATTTACGTAGTACAGTTAACACTAGTGGTGTACAAAATCAAACCGGTACCGATAGCCGAACCGCTACCGATAAGCATAACAGTGTCGGTATAACGGTTATTGGTTAATGGTATTAATTTTTAATACCGATAAGATATCGGTACGGTAACGATTTCTATATATCATTACCGTTACCGTACCGATAACCGATAAGATATTTTTATAATTTTTATTTAATTTATTTAATTTATTATTAGTATATTAAGTCTTTTAAAATTTAATTTACAACTTTAATTTATAGGTTATACTTAAAGTATTATTATTATTGTTATTATTATTATTAGTGTTTATTAATTAATAATCATTACACTTTAATTATTGGGTCTGGCCTATTTTATAATTGATTTTGCGGGTCATAGATAAGTCATTAGTGGGAAAAAAATGTCTCTTTCGATTGTCAAGAAACAAGTGCGATTGAAATATTCACATTAGTGCTCGACTGGACACAACATTAGAGTAGAAAGCTAGAAGACTATTGTCCTCCGTTTGCAATCTTGAATGTCTAACTATTCCACATCAAAAACATCAAACTATTTTGAGCTAAAAAAAAAAATTGAAGGCCAAACTCTTGATTTTTTAATGAGAAATGTTAGCTATTGACAACCAACTATCGAGAATTCGCGCATTACTTTGGTGGTACAAGTAATACCGGTTACTGAACTGTTAACCATCGAACCGTTAGCTACCGATAGCTTATCGGTACGATATTAGTTTTACATAATCACATACCGTTAACTAATATACCGTTACCGATAAGCTTAAACCCGATCCATACCACCCCATGAACACCCCTAGTTAACACGAGCAAAAAATACTGGGTATACGAAGAAACGGGACAAAAATCGAAGATGAATATGAAAAACAGAAGTAAATGGCACTTTTTATTGCATGAATGCACAGTGAAAAATAGTGACAATCGTTGCATGAATTCGGTTTTTCACAATGAGAAACGGTTTTGACAAAACCCTGTAAATTCGGACAAACTAAGGGATAATTTAGTCTTTTTCAGTTAGGCGTGTTTAATGACCTTATTTAGTAAAGAGCCAAAAGTGGTTTCAAGTGTAAGACCAAGGAAAATAGTGGCCTCAAAGCAAATACCAGTGTCCAAACTGGCCCCTAGGCAAAAATTTTACCCCAAAGTAGCTGCTTTATCTGCCTTGGGCTTCTGCCGGCTCTGGTTTAGATTCTGATCTCAGAGTAAAAAATGGATCTCCAGTCTAATTCAACTAAAAAATAATTCATGAGATAATTATGGAAGTGTATTATAATCTCATATAAAAGCTTAAGCTTTTAAACATATGATATATTTTATTTACTTAATTATATCTCAACAGTAAATACTATCCAAAACCACATAAGGATTCTCTATCAATGTGGAACAGTTTTGCGGTGTATTTGTGAATTTCACTTATAAATAAAGTGTTTTTGATTTGCAAGTTTTGTTTGTAAATTTTAGAACAAAAATTTAGCTTGAAATTATTAGAAAAATATAAATTTGAAATTGTATCTTGATAGTGTATTTCAGGAGAAGTTTCTGAAATCAACTTTTATTTGGAAAATTTCAAACTTTTAGCTCCACTAGTTTTTGATACACGCGTTGTGCGTGTTCCTATTTCTATGAATATACAAATATAACAATTATCTAAATATTTTCAAACAATATTTTGAGTAGTATACAAAAAATCAAGCGAAAATGTACATCTTCAAGAAATGATGAGTGTGTATCAAGTTCTTTCTGAGCATATTCAATATTATCAAAAAGAAAGAACATTGAACATAAAAGTTGAGCTAGCTCTTTCTACCGGTCATTTAGGTCAGACCACATTCTTACTCTTCATTTAATTTCAGGAGGCTTTCAACATTGTTTCAAATCTTAAAAGGATAATATCACACAAAATAGAGAAGAAATATGGAGTTTACTAACACAAAACATAAAATAGATTAAAATAATAGCAGGTTGCTTAGTCATGGAATACTAAAGTTCCTTGAATAAAATTTTCAGAGTTCGTTTGGTTTGTGGGATTGGATTAATAATCCCATTATTAAATCTGGAACAACATTTATTCCGTATTTTGTTGGTGGGATTACCTAATTCAAAATAATTTTTACACCATAAACATGGTACTATCCAATCCTATATAGGATATGTCGCATCCCATTTTTTGAGGTTCGTTGAGTTCGAATGTCAGGTTTGATTAGGTGACTCGGTTGAGTCGGTTTTGGAGTTGCCACCTAATAAGTTTTTACAAAAGGCGTATTAGGTCATCTAAAGCTTCTAAGTGTCTGAAGTTAACTCCGGGTAGGTCTTACTAACGAAGATTCTAAGGTAAGAAGCCCTTGTGACTTGGGAAGAAGGTGTTAGACACTTCCCAAGTCCCATGAAAAGATGGATCCCGACCGAGTTTGAATTTTGGGATTATAAGGCGAGAAAAATACTAGAAAGACATGTTATCACAAAAAATAGTTGTACTCTAAAGCAAAACTAGTATATGGGTTTAAGAATCACTTCTAATATTTGCTTAATGAAATTAGGCCAAAATATCAAGTCAAACTAAGAATAGAACATGCTATGCAAAATATCAATTTATTACGTTTTCTGTTTACGTGGCCGAAGTGCACAAAAGCCAGTTTTGCCACTGGTCTTAGGGCAAAGGCCACTAAAACCAAAATATTTACTTTGTGGCCACTTACATTACACCACCATAAATGAAAAAAGAAAAAAGACTAAATTACCCCTGAGTTCATATTTAAACAACCAGTTCGTTATTTCTCTGTTCATTACTTTGTGGCTGCTGCTTCTGAATTCTCTTCATTCAATTTTCTTCACCAATCTCAATTTTCAATTTTCTTCACAAGTTTCGCTTAAAAATTATAAGTATTCTATGTTTCAATTTTACGTTATGCTGGTTTAAGACTGAATTTGAACTAAGTTCAATCCATGTGAACTGAATTTCAGAGAAATTTATTTAAAATTTAGTAGTTTTAATACCTTGATGTGCTGTTGATGACTGAACTTCAGTATCGCCATTGTCGTGTTAAGTATCAGCACACTAGCACTGAAGTTTGAACTAAAATTCAGTTCATTATGACTGAACTTCAGTGTTAAGTATTCTACGTTTAAATTTTACGTTATACTGCATTATGACTGAATTTGAACTAAGTTCAATCCATGTGAACTGAATTTCAGAGAAATTAGTTTAATATTTATTAGTTTTAATACCTCGATATGCCGTTGATGACTGAACTTCAGTATTGCCATTGTCGTGTTAAATATCAGCACACTAGCACTGAAGTTTGAACTAAAATTCAGTTCATTATGACTGAATTTCAGTGCTTAAGGGCTTTAAAGTTCATTTATAAACTAAAAAAAGCAACATCAGGACTTGGCGATTACTTATTGTCATTGCCGTGTTAAGTATCAGTACACTAGCGCTGAAGTTTGAACTAAAATTTAGTTCATTAGGACTGAATTTCAGTGCTTAAGGGCCGAAAGTTCATTTATAAACTGAAAAAAGAAACCTCAGGACTTGGCGATTACTTATTGCCACTGCCGTGTTAAGTATCAGCACACTAGCACTGAAGTTTGAACTAAAATTCAGTTCATTAGGACGGAACTTCAGTTCTTAAGACTGAACTTCATTAGTTCAATACTTATGGTTAGAACTTAAGTCCACATGAACTAAACTTCAATCCGCATGGGGTAGAGCTTTCAATGGTCTTATGGATAGAACTTACTCCAATCCTTAGGCATAGAACTTAAGTCCATGTGGACTGAACTTCAAATCCATAGGGGGAGAGCTTTCAAACAGCCTTACGGATAGAAGTTCACCGCCATATAGATAGAACTTGATTCAATCCTTATGGATAGAACTTAAGTTCATTAAGACTGAACTTCAATGCTTAAAGTCGGAAAGTTCATTTTATAAACTGAAAGAAGTAACCTCAAGACTTTGTGATTACTTATTGCCATTGTCATTAAGACTGAACTTCATACTAACACAATTCTTTCTCTGGTTTACTTATTCAATGCAGAATGGCTACAGTTTGTTTGGTTATTGCTTTCAATGGGAATTGGACAAAATATTACAAGTACTTAGATCATGAAACAAAACTTCTACTTGTTAATGAAATGATCGAATTCAGAACTTTCATGCACAAGATTTATGAAGCAACACATTTCACTGGCGCTGTGAATATATGGTTTGATATTAGGATGGATTCGAGCAAAGGAATGCTTGTAACTACAGAAGAAGAACTCAAGACATGCATGCACTTGTTGAAGAATGATTCGACTTTCAAGAATAGCCGTTTCGTGATTGACAAGCTAGAGAATCAAACTCCTCGCACAGAAGTTTCACCCCAGGAAGGGACCCTGATAATGCAGATCAACTGCATTCAAACAATTGAAAATAATCATACTCCATGCACAGAGCTTCCACAACAAAAGGAGGGCTTGATAATGCAGATCGACTCCAACCTAGCAATTGAAACACCCAGCATTATTGAGACACTGAAACCAAATAATACTCAATTTCAGTCACCAGCGCCAACAGTTGAATGCGCTAGTAGCACACCAGCTGCCAAGAGCAAACAGAAAAGGTTCAGGGTAAAACAGAAACAATCTCCAGCGATGATATTAACAGAAGAAGTATCATCGAAAGATGTAGCAGCATACTCAATATTTGACAACAAGGAAACCATGATGAGGTATTTTGTAAAGATGGCAATCAAGGAGCATTTTGAGTTCAAGGTTATCAGATCAAATAGAACGAGATATGAACTGAAATGCATCGATCCGAACTGTGATTGGAATATTCGAGCAAGAAGGATAAAAGATTCCTCACTGTTTAAGGTAATTAAGTTTCAGAATACACATAAATGCTCCATTGACGTTAAGAAGGCTGATAAAAAACATGTCACGTCAACATTGTTAAGTGAATACTTTCTTGAAAACATCCGAGACAACAGAACTGAAGTTAGACCAACATTTATTGTCAACGAAATGAGAAGGATACACGGGGTTGAAATAGGATATCACAAGGCATGGCGTTCAATTCAAGCAACAAACGCATTAATTAGGGGACGGCCTGATGAGCATTATCATCTCCTTCCTTCATACTTGCATGTACTGAAAGAGAGAAATTCAGGCGCTCACATAAATCTAAAGATAGACAGTCTTAATAGGTAAGCATTTCTCAAAAGAGAGTTCAATTGCTATATGGAATTTCAAAACTTTCTAAGAATTAACTTTGTCCTATTTTAAAACGTTTCAGGTTTATGTATATGTTTGTTGCTTTCAAGCCATCAATAGAAGGTTGGAGCTATTGTCGACCAGTGATAGCAGTAGACACAACATTTCTGAAGGCGAAATACCTAGGTGTTCTCATCATTGCTGTAGCAAAAGATGCAAATAATCAAATCTTCCCTCTAGCTTATGGGATTGCAGACTCTGAAAATAATGAAGCTTACACTTGGTTCTCCACTGAGCTGCGAAAGACAATAGGTAATCGTCCTAAACTGGTGTTTCTATCAGACAGAAACAAATCAATCGTACATGGAATTGCACAAGTTTATCCTGATAGCTACCATGGTATATGCATCTACCACTTTGAAAAGAATCTAATTCAAAAGAACGTGAGAACCACAATGATAAGTCTGTTTCAAACTGCTGCAAGAGCTTATAAGTGTGAAGACTTTCATTATTTCATGTCCCAATTAGAGGGGTGGATAGAAACACGTTCAACTACATAATGGAAGAACCACCTGAAAGATGGGCTAGATCTTATTCACCGAGGCGACGATATGATATGCTTACAACAAATATGGTTGAGTTGATGAATTCTGCATTGCTTGAAGCAAGAAAGTTGCCCATTTTAAGCCTTTTGGATTTAATCATTGTTAAGAAGCAGAAATGGTTTTGTGAAAGAAGAACTACTGCTCAAGAGACTTTTCATAGCTTATCAAGGTGGGCAGAAGATGAAATGAACAAGAAGATTCAACTGGCCTTCACAATAAATGTAAGTATAAAGCACTAGACTCGCGCCAAATATGCAATCCTAATAGTGTCTAAAGAATACTGATAAAGATGGGTGAAGATCAGTCCACGCAGACTTAAAATTCAGGACTGTGGATAGAACTTCAGTAAAAAAGAGGAGAGGGGGTTCAACCTTTTGAGGATAGAACTTCTGTACATAAGGCACTGGGGGTGGAGTTCAATACTTGTTGATATAACTTCAGTCCATAACAGTAAAGAAGTTCAAGTAGGGAGAGTTCAATCCTTGTGGGATATAACTTCAGTCCATATGATTTGAACTTTAATCAGTCCATTAGAAATGTACTCATGAACTCTTGCTATGACTTAGTAATAACAATTTTAAATACCATCTGTACTGACTCACAAAAGTTATTATTTTTCATTTCAAATAGGTATTCCCTACAGGTACAACAACATTTAATGTGCAAGATGAAGGAAAAAACTTCAACGTCGACTTAAAGAAGAGGACCTGTGACTGTCTTTAATTCCAGACTGATGAACTCCCATGTGTACATGTAATTGCATGCATTGAGAAAAGACGCCTGCTGAAATCTAAGTTCTGCTCAAAATGGTATTCACGAGAGTTTTTGTTAAATGCATATCAAGGTGACGTGAATATGATAGGGCACAAAAGCTCTTGGACTGTACCAGATACCGTGAAAAGCCAGAGGATAGAAACTCGTAATGTCAAAATACAACGAGGAAGAAGGAAAACAAAGAGATACATCTCGATTGCTGAGGCTGTACGAGTCAAATCAAACAAATGTAGTCCATGCAAAATCAGAGGACATGATAGAACCTCATGCACAAATACTCCAGTAGTCCGACCCTATTCAAGGATATATAGGTAATGCTATTTCCTTCATTATCCGTAAACTTTTTATACTAAATATTTCACTCCTACTAATTTGATTTTTAACTTCTTTTTGTTTCATGAAACTTCTTGGCTATGAATGATGGTGCAGAAATACATGAAGAAATTCAAATTTCTGATAGTTTCTTATCCAACATTCAAGATAATGAAGATATTCAAACTCTGAATGCATTGCAGTTTATTTTTTTATTTGTTTGTATGTTATTTCATGTTCTTTAACAATTTTTAATACGTTTGATACTAGTATTTGAATTTGAAGCACTTTCAGGCCATATAAGACTGAATTTGTAGGTACTTATGGAGTGTACTTCAGCCTTTCAATATGAAAAACTTCAATCCTTATGATTCCTGAATTTAGATTTTTTAATTGAACTTCAGTACTTATGGAGGAACGTGCAGCCTTTAACTTCTGTCCTCAGGGATAGAAGTTAAACTTAAAATTCTATCGTCGAGGATAAAAGTTAATACTGGGATATAGGAACTTCAGTCTATGATGATAGAAGTTCAGTCAATGAGGGTAAAAAGAAGTTCAATCCATGTGGGTAGAACTACTAACAACTTCAATCCGCTAACACACACACACACACACACACACAGACAGAGTTGATAAAAAGAAGTTCAATCCATGTGGATAAAAAAAGTTCAATCCATGAGATGAGGATAGAAATTCAGTCAATGGACGTGAAAGAAGTTCAATCCATGTGGGGGTAAAACTTCAGTCCATGTGGTTTGAACATCCATACTTGGAGACAGAAGTTTATTGCTAGTGGGTAGAAACCTCAAACTATATTCTACACACCAAAACACAGAAGTTTGAGCTTCCATCCTTGTGAGTAGAAGTTTGATCTCATGAATTAAAAACATCCAACCTTAAAAAGACAGAAGTTCAATCAATACTTAGAGACAAAAGTTCAAACTCATTGTTGCAGCATTGGTGAACTTGAAAACAAAAAATTCTGAAAAACTCACAATTTATTACCAACAAAACATAAGAGACAACACATAGATATTATCTTATTAGGCATCTTTAACAGCAGACCCACTACTAAAGCTGGAACTTAAAGGTTCTGTAACATCCTGCCAAATAGTAGCACTTAAAACCACACGATCTGAGGATTCGACAACTCCAAAAGGTATTCTAGTTCCTACTCCAAGATTATTACTACGGACAAACTCCCTCCATCCATTAGAAAACCACCTTTCTCTTCCCACTTTTAGGTAGTTCATCCGGAAATGAGTACCATGGCAAATTACAGTTGCTGGAACATTACGTTTAGGAAGCATAATTACCAACAATGTTGGCAAAACCTTTGCAACAAAAAGAAAAATGAACAATGTTATTTTATAATAACAAATAACAAAAATAATACTTTTGAAAGACAAAAATGGTATGAATAACTTACAAACTGATCTGATTCAATATCCAATTCAGTCAACACTGCATCAATGAGTGCTGCCATCTTAGAATTAGAAATTATTTAGTTGTTCTCTTCAATAATAGTGAGGTCCTATTTCAATAATTATAGATAAAACATTATGTATTTTTGTGTAGTGTCATTTTACTGTTGGATAAACCTAAAGATTCTTTCGTCTTTTGTTTTGTAGTCTATCCTAACACAATTCACAGAATACATGACCCCAGTAGGATTTAACTACATAAATCACAGAATACATGACCTCAGTAGGATTTAACAACTGCACTGCAATTTCAGTCCATGAGGGGTAGTGAAGTTCAGTCAATGAGGGGAGTGAAATTCAGTCAAAAACTGCAATTAATAAAAAAACTACACAACCCCAGTAGGATTTAACAACTGCACTGCAATTTCAGTCCATGAGGGGCAGTAAAGTTCAGTCAATGAGGGAAGTAAAGTTCAGTAAAAAAACTGCAATTAATTAAAAAAAAAACTACATAACCTTCAGTAGGTTTTAACAAACTGGATTGTAATTTCAGTCCATGAGGGGTAGTGAAGTTCAGTCCATGTGTGGGTAGTGAAGTTCAGTCAATGAGGGTAGTGAAGTTCAGGTCAAAAACTGCAATTAATAACCATAACTGTACAGTAACTATAAGACCATAAAAAACATAACTTTACAGAAACTATAAGAGCATAGGAAACATAACTGTACAGAAACTGTAACAACATAGAAAACATAACTTGTTTGACTACATTTAATGACCATAGAAAGCATAACTGTACAGAAACTGTAAGACCATCCACTTAGCAGTTACTGATTTTTTAACTATAAATACCCCTTTGTAGTTAAAGGAAACTACTTTGTTTATTGACACTTCATCTGATATATACTACATAGTTTTTTTGAGAAAAGAAAATATGGCAGATGAAAACAATCGTGTGGAGGAACTAGGCAGTTTCGACAAGAAAATAACACTGTCTTACTTTTATAGAGATGATTTTGTATGTTAAAAGAAATGACAAGAGTATTTTTTATATTTTTCATTTAATTTTTCAGTATTTTGTGATTTTGTTTATTAACTGTGAAATATTATTGCTTTTAGATCTTTCCAGACAGTTGGAAGCAGAGGCTGCCAAGTATAAATGGACTGGCATGCATAATTTGTGATGGTGGAGATGATGATGTACATTTGATGAACTTCACAGTTGAGAAACACGCAAGGTTTTGTAACGGTTGGAAGGATATGGTTATTAAGAAAGGCTTCAGGATAAGTGATACACTTCGTTTTGATCACCTATGGCACGAGATGATCGATGGTGTTCCATCTATTGTTTTTGGTGTTTCTCTCATAAACAATCAGGCTGGTGAAGGAGCTGCTGATGATGATTTAAGCAGTGATGATGATGATGATGATGATGATGGTGGTGGTGGAGCATCAGCAGACAATCCAATTCTAATTGAATAATTTGTAGTAGTTGTTTGTTGTTTTAATTTAAGCAGTACTATTTGTTTTCTTATTATAATGTCTATGTTTATGTATGAACTTTTATCTAATTGTGTTTTATATATTTGAATCTCTCATTAATAACTGAATAACTAAAGTAGAAGCTCTGTGTTTAAGTAAACACAGAACTTCAATCATCATGGACAGAACTTCTATCATCATGGACTGAACTTCTGTGCATGAGGATTGAAGTTCTAGCCACTTGCAAGCTGAAATAACTGAAGTAGAAGCTCTGTGTTTAAGTAAACACACAACTTCAATCATCATGGACAGAACTTCTATCATCATGGACTAAAGTGCTGTCCATGAGGATTGAAGTTCTAGCTACTTCCAAACTGAAATAACTGAAGTAGAAGCTCTGTCTTTAAGTAAACACAAATCATCATGGACAGAACTTCTATCATCATGGACTGAAGTTCTGTCCATGAGGATTGAAGTTCTCCACATGCATTTGATTCTCTGCTTTGACAGAATTAAAAAAAGACTATACTTGGAATATATGTAAATGTAAAAAATTAACAATATGCATGAATAACTGCCGTTACATATATAGTCGCAGAACTTATAAAACACTCTACACCATAGAAACTACATACATATTCATTTATGGAAATGGTGGTGGAAGAGCAGAAAGATCAAAATGAAGATGTGCTGCTATAGCTTGAATAGCCTGGGTGATAATTCGCACTTGTCGCCTTTGGACGTTACGCATATGCATTTTCTGTATTGCATTCTCGTAGTCCTGCATCTGACACCTTAGGACTGCAATATCCCATTGTATATTATTTGGAATCCCTCCTGGTACTGGGGAAAATCCTGGTGCTGATGGTGGTGCAACTGATTGTTCTACTTGTTTAGTTGATTCACACTACTTTCAGACATTCTTGCACTTGAAGTTTAGAAATCTCAAAATAGATAATCCTAAATAATAAGATGATAATAATAAATAATCAGTTATGTATTTATAGAAAAAAATCAATAAAATTGTAACACTTGCAACTTATAGTTCAAAAGGCACAATAAAATACTAACAATTGCAACTTATAGTTCAAAAGGCACAATAACAATGTAAAAGTTGCAACTTATAGTTCAAAAGTTGCAACGGGTATAATAAATGTTGAACAGTCACAATGAGGATAATGAAGTTCAATTCATGATGATAGAAGTTCAGTGCATCCATGAGGATAAAACTTCTGTCCATGAGGATAAAACTTCTGTCCATCCAAGTAGATGGAAGTTCATGGCATATAAATTGAAGTCCAATCCATGTGGGGTAGAAATTCGGTCCATGTGGTTTAAACTTCCATCCTTGGAGACAGACATTCATCCCCTAGTGGACTGAACACACACACACACACACACACACACACACACACACACACACACACACACACACACACACACAGAGTTGATTAAAAGAAATCCAATCAATATGGGGTACAAGTTCAATCCTTGTGGTTTGAACTTCCATCCTTGGAGACAGACATTCATCCCTAGTGGACTGAACACACACACACACACACACACACACACAGAGACAGACTTGATAAAAAGAAGTTTAATCCATATGGGGTAGAAGTTCAGTCCTTGTGGGTTGAACTTCCATCCTTGGAGAGAGAAGTTCATTCCCCCCTAGTGGACTGAACACACACACACACACACACACACACACACACACACACAAGAGGATAAAAAAGGTTCACTCTATGCGAATAGAACTTAAGTCCTTAACGGTAAAAAAAATCACTGCAACAAAATGAAATTTACATAAATCTCTGTGCATAATAATCTGTTCATCTGTACATAATAACTGTTTCACCATACATTAAAAAACTTTACAAAAAATACTTCTAGGAATTCTGAAGATAAAAACAAAAATATCTATAACAGACACATGTCTTCATTATGTTCTCCATAATCATGCTCAACAAATTCAGGTGGAGTCTCAAATCCATCCTTAGCCTTTGCACGGCCATGAGCCCAAAGCTGACAACCAAACCGCACCCTGTAATTATGAATTTGATCTGGTTGAAAATCTTTACCTCTGGTCAGTAGATCAACATACCATATTGCAAAAGCGCCACAACTAGTCCTAAAAACTGAGGCACCAAAATAAAGAGTAAGACATATAAGTAGGCAGGGGGTTATAAGTTCAGTCAATTATATCTAATTTGCACTAAAAATTAGATAAGACAAGACTTACTGATCTAGTTGAGTCGGTGATAGTACCCACTGGGTTCTATAGGCTGCATTGAACTTATCATTTTTAAAAGAATCATGTAGGTCCCCAAAGTTGACATACTTGAAAAGATGTGGGGGCACAACAACATAACCCTTGATGTGGTCGAATTTGTCTGGTGGTGGCCTCTTTGTTTTGACCATCGAATCATATACACGTATTTTCTTCTCGTGCATATCAAAGACAGCTAAAAAGTAATGTGTCACTGTTTGACCAGGTGCTACTTGCAATCGGCATGGAAAATAGAGTTTATCAACTCCACTCCATGGAATTTAACACCTCCGTTCCATGCCATGAAGGTAATTGCAGATAAACTGTCCAAAAACCTTCAAGCCAGATTTCATTACCTGGTCTTTTCCTTTTGTCTTTGAATTCTGACTTATAAATAGAGCACATATAACTATCAAAATCGATATCAGTAATTGACAGTGTATGACAAAACTGGAAAAAATGGTAGCACGCCCTCTTTCTAAGATAATACATAGCAACATCGATATGCTGCAAAAAAAAAAAAAAGGAACCTGTTTAGTCAATTCACAGAAAAGTAATAACGAACACAGAACAAACCAAAGAACAGAATATTCACTAACATTATCAGTCATAGGGAAGGCAACATCTACAAACTCCAAAAACCACTGCTTGTCTGGCTTGATTGTTTCAACTGATATGGATTACTGTCGTAATCATTATCGCGTATATAATAAGTACGGTTGTTCCTAATTAAAAAGATACAAAATACAAAAACATGTTACTTTTCCATAAGGAATGAACTTAAGAATATCATAGGCAATGAAGTTCAATCCTATAGGGATAGAACTTTCCACATCCTTGTGGACAAAAAGTCCATGGCTTTTTGATTGAAGTTCAATTCATATAGATAGAACTTAGTTCATACGCACAGAACTTCAATCCATAGGGGCAGAACTCATAGGCTAAGAAGTTCAGTCCATAGGGGATTGAACTATAGGTTTCCAAATTCATCCCCTATGCACTGAACTTAAAAAACTACAGACAAGAAATCATTAAAAAAAAAAAAAATACAAGTAGACTCACTTTATCAATTTAGTGTCATTTCTTTGAAATAGCAAAAAAGATTTAAACTCTTGCAACACTGCTGGACTAATCTTCAAGTAGTGGAATGGACAACTACGTCTATAATTATCCTTCCAGTCAGTTGACTTCTTTTTAGTCCTTGTAGTATCATATGGAGATAGCATCCACTGACTGGGTTTTCGGTCCCTTTTCCCCAGAAGAACTTGCTGCTCCGACTGTTCTACCTTAGTACTTTCAGGGGGCTTGGTCACTTGCCTTGGCAATCTCCCTAACAAACGGAACAGGCCTCTCCTGTTCCTGTGTAAGCATCTCTTGTTTACCTGCTTCATCGACCGACTGACCTTTGCCCACAACAATTCCGTCAGCATGTTGTTCTTCATTCAGCTCTTCTTACTCCTGTTCCTGAGTCATTACTTCTTCTTTGCCCGCTATACCAACTGCCTGTTGTTTGTCCACAAGACTTTCAAAAGTCTATTGTTCAGTCAAATCAACTTCTCTTCTTGTTTGCTCAATAGCCTGGGCATTCTCCATAACAATCTCAAGAGGCATCTCCTGTTCCTGTGTCATAACCTCTTCTTTGGGTGCTTCATCAATTGACTGACATGAAAGAGCCTGCTGATCTTCAGTCATATCCCCATATCTTTCAACTTGGTTACTTCTATCAACATTCTCCATAACGACATCAACAGACATCTCCTTTCCCTGCAAAATCACCTCTTCTTCTACTGTTTCGTTGACCGACTGCCGTTTGTCCAAGAGAATTTTGAATGCCTCTCCTGGTTCTTCTCTTGCTGCTTGATAACTCACATCAACATTATCCATTTCAACGTCATCGATCCTCTCCTGTTGCAGAATTATGCCTTGTTCTTTTCCAAGTTCACTCTCAATATCCTGCTGCTGATTTTTTGACATATCTTGCTGAATTTCTTCAGCCCTTGGTGTATCTTCAGCATCAGATGAACCCCCACTACCACTTTCTTGAGTCGGTGGCAGTATATTAAAATTAGGCATATCATCATGTGAACTATTTTTCTTCAACTTCTTCCTTTTCCTTTCATATGTTTTTGGTTGGATGGGTGTAGAAGTTGCACCTGATTTCTCCACAATCATACCCGGAGGGACCAAGCGTAGTGTTGACAGATCAAGCTCTCCACTTATAAGTTGCAATGAAATGTCAAGCACCTCATTCTGTGCCGGAGTGAACTCACCAAACATGTTTAATTCATTGTCAATTCGTTCATGCATTTGTCTAAGCGTTTCATTGACAAACACACCTTGCAACGCTCCATGCAATTGTCTAGCTGAATTTAGACCTGCACCACCACCACTAACTTCTTTTCTTACATCTGAACATCTTTTTTATTTCCTAACTACACTGCCTTCACTGGAGTCTTGTCTTTCATATGAAGGAGATTTTGATTTTCCGGATACAGCGCCATGACTGAAGTCTTTTCTTACATCTGGAGGAGACTTTCTCTTCGTTCCATCGCTAGCATTACCTCCACATGAATACAAGTTTAAGGAATTACGAAAGCTGGCAGATTGTTCCTTGCCCCTTCTTCCACTAACATCTTTCCTCCAACTTCCTTCCTTTTCCTCAAAATTTTTAGCAAACTTCTTCATAAAATCAAGAACACGGTCAACCTTCTTATCTACACCACGAATATACTCCATAATATACTCCCTTATGCACCGTCGTTGACTACACAACCTCTTCCGGAATTTCATATTCACCTTCTGCAAAAAAAAAAAAAAAAAAAAAAAATCGATAGAACTGATAAAAATATTCAATTAAAATAAAAATACAAAAAGATAAATGCACATGATACTTGAAAACTCACTTTAACAATTGCATTAACTAAATCTTGATCAAGCTCTACACCATGTGGAGCATCCTGCCTATCATCACCAGTACCCTGACCCACATGATCATCATCCTCAGTCTCAGCACCAACATCCTTACTCTCAGCACCACCATCATCACTCTCAGAACCACCATGATCAGTCTCAGCACCACCATCCTCACTCTCATCACATGTATCCTTACTCTCTTCAACAACTTCTTTTCATTTTAAATGTTTAAATGCAACAACAGGTACAACAGGACCTGCTTCTGTCACATTCAATTCAACCGACCTTTTTTCTTCCTTAGACAGTACAATTGGAACCATTTTAAATTTGTCAAAGCTTTATGAAAAAGGAAACCATGAGAAATATATTAGCACCTCAGTAAAATAAGAATAAAACTTCTATTTGCAGAGATAGAAGTTCAATTCCATAAAAGGTTTAAGTTCAGTCCATAAGGATAGAACTTCAGTAAGGCTGAAGAAGTTCAGTCAATGAGGGTAGAACTTCAGTACATGAGGGTGATGAAGTTCAGTCCATGAGGACAGAACTTCAATTAGTACTGTTTTAGAAGTTCAGTCCATGAGGACAGACACAGAGATGGAAAAGAAGTTCAGTCCATAAGGATAGAACTTCAGTAAGGCTGAAGAAGTTCAGTCCATGAGGGTAGAACTTCAGTACATGAGGGTAATGAAGTTCAGTCCATGAAGACAGAACTTCAATTAGTACTATTTTAGAAGTTCAGTCCATGAGGACAGACATAGAGGTGGAAAAGAAGTTCAGTCCATAAGGATAAAACTTCAGTAAGGCTGAAGAAGTTCAGTACATTAGGGTAGAATTCAGTCCATGAGGGTAAAGAACTTAAGTACACACACACAGAGATATAGAAACTTACATTAACATTATGAAAATACTGCTAAACCAAAGTGTTATACAGAGGATTTTTGAAACCAATAAACCTAACCATCCTTGGGAAGCCATCACTATTAACATTACAAAAGTTAGAACGAACTGTTGGAAATAAATCGAGAAACCAAGCGCATAACACAAAAAGGAATCCCATCACATAATAATTTGCACCACTTTTAAGAGGTCTCATTGCAGACTTAACAAGTGCTTCAAAACCCACACTCCTCCAAGGATAAACTCCACAAAGATCCTTGTTGTTAATGATATCCAAGTTATGCACTTCAACTAAGCTGGTTTTTTTGTTAGAACACAAAATGATTGACTGAAGAATATAAAACTCTGCAATCTTCAATGCATCATCTTCATCGACCAGAGATGACGCGGTCATTGATACTAAAAATTTACGAACGTCCGACAACTGAAGATTGCTTTACCACCAAAGTACTGCTTCAGAAGCTTCTGACCCATATTCATAGCAGGTCCATCAAACAATTCCTCATGGTTTGCAAAAAACCTCAAACCAGTGTATAGATGATATTCTTCAGGACCAAAATGTATGAGATGACCAAAAATATTAAAACTTAATCTATTCGGGTCACTGCTCACAATACGTGACAATAATAAACAATGCAGTAACCTCATAGAAGTTTTGTATGACTGCAACTTCAGAAAGCTTCCAAACACACCCTCTGAAAGCTTCTTATACTGTGCTACAGTGAACTTTGAAATTATATCATCCAAATTGTGCTCCCCTTGCCAATATGCATTCATGTTGAACCAGTGGTCAAATGGATACACTAGATTCCCTTCCATTCCAGCATCCATATTGCAAAAAGCTAACAATAAAAACAAACTATCAGTCACATACAAAATAAATAAATACAGGTTTGAATTTCCATCCTTGAAGACAGAAGTTCATTCCCTAGTGGACTGAGAATAAACACACACACACACACATGTGGGGGATGGAACTTCAGCCCACTGGGAATGAACTTCCATCCTTGGAGATAGAAGTTCATTGCCAGGTGGACAGAGAACACACACACGCACACACATATGGGGGGAATTTTCATCCTTGGATACAGAAGTTTATTCCCTAGTGGACTTAGAATACACACACACACACACACATGTAGGGGATGGAACTTCTGTCCACTGGGAATGAACTTCCATCCTTGGAGACAGAAGTTCATTTCCTAGTGGACTGAGAACACACACACACACATACATATAGGGGGAACTTCCATCCTTTGGATACAATAGTTCATTCCCTAGTAGACTGAGAATACACACACACACACACACATGTGGGGGATGGAACTGCAGCCCACTGGGAATGAACTTCCATCCTTGGAGATAGAAGTTCATTCCCTAGTGGACTAAGAACTCACACACACACACACACACACACACACACACATATGGGGGGAACTTCCATCCTTGGATACAGATGTTCATTCTTTAGTGGACTGAGAAACACACACACACACACATGTGGGGGATGGAAGTTCAGTCCACTAGGAATGAACTTCCATCCTTGGATACAGAAGTTCATTCCCTAGTGGACTTAGAACACACACTCACACACACACACACATGGGGGAACTTCCATCCTTGGATACAGAAGTTCATTTCCTAGTGGACTGAGAACACACATACACGCACACATGTGGGGGATGGAACTTTAGTCCACTAGGAATGAACTTCCATCCTTGGAGACCAAAGTTTATTCCTAGTGAATTGAGAACAAAAACACACAGACATACACACACACACACACACACATATGTGGGGGATGGAACTACAGTCCACTAGGAATGAACTTCCATCGTTGGAGATAGAAGTTCAATCCTAGTGGACTGAGAACACACACACACACACACTTACACACACATGTGGGGGATGGAACTTCAGTCCACTAGGAATGAACTTCCATCCTTGGAGACACACACACACACTTGAACTTCAATAAAAAGTAACTACTAAATACGGAAAAAACATACAAATTTAAACTTAAATAACGTTACTTAACTTAACAACCACATATTTCACAAAAAATTTTCAAAAAAAAAAAATTCCAAAAAAAAAAAAAAAAACAAACGTCATACCTGCCAATACAAATTTCAGACTGCAACTGTGAAGAGAGAAATTTTATTCAACGCACGTATTGCAACTTGAAGAGATATATGAAAAACTGAGCAATTTTTTGCATGAAGATACAGTGAATTAAGGTACAATTGCATGATAGAGAGGTTAAAATGAAGAAGAACGGTTTTGAAAAAAACTTTGTCAATTCGGAAAAGATGAGGGTTAATTTGGTCTTTTACATATACGCATGATAAGTGTAGAGGCCCAAAAGTGGCCTCTAGTGTAATACCAATAAAAATAGTGGCCGCAAACTAAATACCGGTATTAAAAGTGGTCTCTTGGCAAAATTTTTACTGTTTACGTAGGAGGCTTTGGTGAATGCTAGGATTTGCGCAAACAGCCTGAAATTACTGCCTAACCGCAATATTGAACTTAATTTCAGCTTCCAATTTCGAGAGTGCTAAAAATGCAAGGACTGCTCAAAATCAAGTTACTTCTGTAAAATCTGGAATGCATGTATATTTCTGAAATAGCCTTTTTTTTTTTTTTAAAAAAAAAGAGGTAAAAATTCTTTACTTTCCCATAAACACGATAACCATAATGTAAGGGACAAATGTGGGTTATCGTATTAATGGAATATTAGCCATATTGGAGGTGGTATTTTGGCATTAATTGTCAAGTACTTGTCAAAATGTCTCTTTTACTTTTGGGATCGTATTTCAAAAATATGGATATATTTATTACTTTATACATATGTGGATGTGTGTGTGTGTGTGTGCGCGCGCGTGCGTGTGTGTGTGTGTGTGTATTTAAAAGCATTTTAGCATAAAAAAGCTTTAAAATATTTAACAAAGAAATATTTATGCACACAATAAGAGTTCATGCAAGTAAATAGGTTAAAATAGTATAATTGACATTTATAAAGAAAATTCATGCAAGCTCATGCTTAGGCGACCTCAATTGTGAGATCTCTTAAGAAAAATAGCCACTTATACATTTTTGTACGACTTGATCCCTTGAAGCTCACACATTTTCCCCTAGTTATCAATAAGTGTAAAGAAGGTATGTTTACCTTAAAAATCATGTTTGCTCCTTTTTAGAAGAATCTGGCCCAGATTTTTGAAATAGCCAGTGACCCAGCTTTGCAGAAATAAACCTCAATTAAGGTTGTCTTGCGAAAATAACCCTTTAATTCGAAAAAAGGTTAGATTCAGCCCCTTATAATTTCAGCCTTAGGAAAACCTGTTTTATGCTTAAAAACACCAGTTTCAGACCTATTAAAAAGATACTTCCACTTTTAAACTTGCGAATAATGTACTAACAACAGAGAAAGTGTAAAAAAAAGTCTCTGAATGACCCATGTAATAGCAGCAGTGCTTGCTACATTTTCTATGCCTCACAGAGCCTTACGGGGCTCTAACACTTATCATTTTCTTTCATGTTTTATATGTATTCAAACGGGGGGACCCTATCGAATAAATACAAGATCTAACGGGGATAAGAAAAGGAAGAGATAGTGCCCTGTGTGCACTTAGTTATGAACTATCTAATTCATCTCATGAGAAAAACTTTACTGCTGCCTTCAAAGACCTGCAAAAAGCAGGTTAGCACTAAAGGCTTCTTGGTACTTTGACATCTCTGTATATACCGCTAATGATACTTAATTCTTATTTCAGGCTATCCGAACAGCTTCACAAAGGGTTAGGAGTGGCCAGAAGAAGGCCCATACACATTCCAAATAGCGTGCTAATACAGATTCATACTACAACAAGCTTTCAAGAGAGAGTTTCAATATTGTACCTTGAACACGTCTGGCTTGCTATTACTAAACAGAAAACTAATGATTTAATATATACTGCTTCAGTTTAAAAACCAAAAGAGCCGAGCAAAGTAGTCAAGAGACCAAATAGAGAAAAGAGATACAGAGAAAGAGAGTATTGTGAAAGTATTTTCTATATGTGTATTTCCCAGTGTGTAAAGTGTCCATTAAAGGGGAGGAGGGGTTGGTATTTATAGTTGTAATGTAGGTGAACTAATATTTAAAATCATCATCGTAAAAGGAAAAGAGTATCACTGACTATCTCACAAGGAAGGTGACAATCAGGTTATGAAGTTGTTCAAAACTTAAGGGATTCTACAGCTAAGAGAACTTCCAAAAATAGCATTCCAGTTTGAATTTTAAAGCCAAAAGAAGTTTTACTTTTATAAGACTTGACCAAATCATGGAGTGAGAAATTGGTGTTCACACACATACATGGTAAGGATTCAATCATGGCCATTCTACACTAAATCAAGAAAACTTTTGAATTGTTTAGCCAAATCAGTTATGCATTATTTATAAAAGATCTGTCACCCTTTAATTTAGCACATCATTCCCTCATAGCATAGTTACAGTCTTTTGAAAGTATTCAGCAAAACAGGTATATACATATAACTGTGCTAAGATTAATCATGAAACTTATAGGCTAATAGCAAACGGCTTAAGCATAATCGAATCTCGAATAGTCAGACACTTCAAACTAAAATTTAAAAGAGCAATACATGGCTTTATATTCAATATAGTTGATTGAAGATTAGGCAGTGGGTACTGATTCGAGGCAGAAAAAAATAAATAAACGAGTAGATAGGCATGGCAAGATTATTTTTCAGAGCATTACATCAAATAAGTCGGCATGATATTTTAAACAACTATGATCATAAAAAGATAGAGAAACACAAGAAAAGTTCACCCGTTTAACGACGGGACGGGTCGGGTCGGGTTGAAGGAGTTGGAACCGGGTCTGTTTCTTTCTCGCCTTATTCAACCCGATTTTCCAAGATTTTGAGTTCAATGCCTTGAATCTCATATTGCAATAGTGTGAACTTTGAAATGCTAGTCTAATATTCCCGAATTATCTCGATTTGCCTTGATTTCATTTTCTTTTTTAAGGATCTTGTGATGATAGGAGAGAGAGATGCTTAAACTTTCCTTTTCTGGTGAGAGACAGAGGGAGGAGTGCTCGCCGACGTTCATGGCAGAGAGGTGGTGGTATTGAGACTGTTTTTTGGGCGAAGGGGGAGGGGGGAAGGGGTTATATCGGCGGCTGAGATTTAGGGAGGAGTAGAGGAAATGTTTTTTTAGGGTTAGTTTGGTGAGGGGTGTGTTTGGTTAAATAAAAATGAGAAAAGATGTAGTGGGGGCTGACGTGGATGTGTAATTGGCTGGGAAGGTGCCACGCGTGCGTGCGTGGCTGATGTGTGTATGTGCGGACCTCAAATAATGTGAGGTGTATATGTAGCATGTGTAGGAAATGTATTTAAGTGTATTTGCAGTGTATTTGTAAGTATAATTGGCTAATAATAGACTTAAAAATGCCAATAAATGAAAGAATAATTGGTAAAACGTAAGGAATAATATTGGTGACTTATAAAAAATAATAATTAATTTAAAATAATTATAGATGAGCTTAGATAATATTAATTAGGTTAAATAATTGCAAAACAAGTACGTAAGTTTACTAATAGTATAAATAGTTACAAAATCGTGCACGCATTTTTAAAAATGACCTAAATGATGTAATTATATAATATATTCATAATTAAATAAATATTATATAAATATGGGATTAAGGATAAAGGATTACACATGTAAACGCATGCCATTTAATGCATTTTTGTTAGAAAATGTTAATATGCATTTTTAAGCTAAATACAACCAATTATGAAAAAGGAGGGACAAATTGGGTGTCAACAGCTGCCCCTATTTGCCCGGGGATGAAGAAAGAATCTTCGGGCAAAGATAGTTTACGGAGTAGTCAATTTTTTCATGACGAAAAATGAGGGTTTTGGGGTGTTTCGGCCGAACCTCGGTCTCTGAGTTGTCTACATATCTCGGGTTGCACGAGAATCAGATTGTGTGTAGTTCTAGAATGGCATGTTCCTTATGTAATATATATATGACGCACAATTAGGTGTCAAGGGTAAACTTGTTCAAGTATGCAGAGTTCAGATTGGTGTGTGCTTTGAAATTTGACGACGTATTGAGGAGTAAACACGATGAATTCACTCGATTCAAAATAGATCAATGCGATTAGGCAAGAAGATATGCATGATTAACAAACAGGCAAGATTCACACAAGGTAAGCACCAATCCAGAAGAATGCAAACTGCCTTCTTTATAAAATAATTAGGCAGATTACTTGTTTGCGTAACCGAAGTTTTGATTTGAACGGGATAAATTATTTGATGAAAGAACAAAAGAATAATTGAAGGGACAGAGCTTTTGAATGAGGTTTTGAAATGATGCATAATATGTATTTGAAGTTTTGTAGTTGCACGATTTTCGTATAGGGAACTGATTTTGAAAGCGAATATGAAAGAGTGAGGAAGGGCTCAAAGGCATTGTTGGAAAGTCGAAGAGTGTCTTGTAGTGTTGCCCTATATGTTGTCGTGTTTGTTGTTGTAATTAGCATTCTGTGCCTGTACTCAAAGAAAGATTTATGAGTTGTAGGGATAGGGGAGGATTGATATGTGCATCCTTCTTGAAACTTGTGTCGTTCTTTGCTGCAATGCAATCTCCTCATTGCTTCTCCTCAAGCTTGCGAGTAATCGACCTCAAAATTCTGCCCCAGTTTTGACTTGCATCTTTTGGGAATTTTTGAGGAATCCCAAAAAATTCTGCCCCAGTTTATTGCCTTTGATAGATCACCTTACTGTAATAGGGTCTGCAAAACAAAACATACGCGTATCTCCAATTCTAAAGCAGACGAGTCTAATAGAAGTGCCTGTAAAGTAAAATAAATTATATGTGTATATCCCATTCTAAGCCTAACGGGGTTAATAGTCATATTTTAAGCCTGACGGGGCTAATAGTCGTATTCTAAGCAGTCGTATTCTAAGCAGTCATATTCTAAGCCTGACGGGGCTAATAGTCATATTCTAAGCCTGACGGGGCTAATCGTCATATTCTAAGCCTGACGGGGCTAATCGTCATATTCTAAGCCCCGTAGCCTGACGGGGCTAGTCGTCATATTCTAAGCCTGACGGGGCTAATAGTCATATTCTAAGCCTGACGGGGCTAGTCGTCATATTCTAAGCCTCACGAGTCTAGTCGTCATATTTTAAGCCCGACGAGTCTAATCGTCATATTTTAAGCTTGATGATGCTGGTCGTCATATTTTAAGTCTAACGAGGCTAGTCATCATATTTTAAGCCTGACGAAGCTAGTCGTCATATTTTAAGCCTGATGTGGCTAGTCGTCATATTTTAAGCCGGACGTGGCTAATCGTCATATTTTAAGCCTGACGAGGCTAGTCGTCATATTTTAAGCCTAACGAGGCTAAGCGTCGTATTTGAGGTGCCATGCCCAAAAGCTTGTAAGTCCATTCCTCTAGTGCATGTCAGGTATTGGAACTGGAGTTATTCATTCTCAGATTATTGTATTGCATGCGGGTCTTGTATTTGTGAGAAAAGATCTGCTCTCAAAGAAAAAATTGTTACTTTTAGAACAAAGTGGTTGCTTTGCATCGAACATCCGAGTGTTGGCTCGAATCTGTATTTGTCCTTTGATGTGATATCTTTGAAAATCTTCGTTACCCAATCAATCATGCGCATACTTCTTCCATTTTAGGTTGAAAACTTTTGTCTGAGTGTATTGGATTAGGAGAATGTCCCAAAAATTGTGCTTATCTTGGCTAGGAGAAGATGAAAATTTTATTATAATGAAAACCTGCCCAAGTAGGATGCTTACATATCTTGCCAATACAATAATAAAGTCATACGTAGTTAAGGTACAAAATAGGGACGAGGAGCAAAAGTGTAGTCAAATGTAGAGATGGTAGATTTTTCATGGTGATGGGTTGCCTTCATGTCCTGCGTTTCTCTTTAAATGCCTCAGAGCTATCTTCAATGGATTGCCTTGAACATAGACTATATTTGCAGCTTGAGAGACGCATTTGTCATTTGGTGATTCTTGTTGTACCATTATCTTGCCTTTTTCGATTAAATTCTAAATTTTTTGCTTAGTGCTGGACATTCTTCAGTGTCATGACCTTGAATGTTCGAATGATACGCACAAGTCTTTGATGGATCAAAATCTGAACGAGGGATCCATCCATTTTTCGGATGCAATATCCCTTGATCCCTTAGTCTTTCAAATATACTTGTCAAAGATTCAGCTAGAGGAGTAAATGTGCGAGACTTCATCTTTTTTATCTGGTACCGATTGCGTTGAGCCTGATAACATTGTTGATAAAAACTGTGATACTGGGAGGTTGTCTATTGTGTAAGTCAGGAATATCATGAAATTGTAGATTCTGTTGATTCTGGTTGTACAGTGGTTGGTGCCCAGTCATGGCGGCAAATGTGTTGTCCTCTTCATTACTTTGAAAATTCTTAAGTGCCTCGGGTTGAAAATGTTGATTAACATAGTGCACTGTTGAACTTCTAGTGATCTTCCCTTCTTGAATGCCAATTTCTAGTTCCCTTATTATTCGAATCAGATTAGGAAAGTCGCGAAACGCCAAGCAATTTCTCATAGTAAATCCCTTCTTGGATCTGGATGAATGTCGAAACTAACTCTTCCTCAGGTAAAGGAGGTTGTATCTTTGAAGCTTCGATTCTCCATCGGGTAGCATATTCTTCAAAAGAATCGTGTTTCACTCTTATAACTTTGTACATCTCATACAGGTGCGGATCCTTTCGGATGTTGAACTTATATTGCTCCACAAAATCTTGGGCCATATCTTCCCAAGTATGTCATTTGTTAAAACCTTGTTTGGTATACTAAGTGAGTGCCAACGTAGAAAAACTTTGGATGAAAAATTGCATTCTGATGGCCTCGTTGTGTCCGATTCCAATTAATCTAATGCAGTAATCTTTCAAATGATAGAAGGGATTTCCTTTTCCGTCAAAAGTGCTGAATTTTGGAATTTTGTATCCATGTGGTAGCTCAACATATGGATGTAGACACAAATCCTTATACCTCAATCTTTGAATGTTCCTTAAACTCATCTCTTCTTTTATGACCATTTCCAAATTATGGAGCTTTTAATTTAAACCTTCGTGTTTATTTTGTTGTATTTCTTTTCTGCGATTCTTATGTGGGTATACTGCCAGCTGATTCTGCTTGTCCTTAAACACAACTTGCATAGTAGTAGAATCAGAATTGTCTGATTTGTTTGGAATATCCTGTCGAGTCTTATTTCTCTCGTTGTCATATGTCTGCGGTTCTGAAGACTTTGTTCCAAAAGCGAATGTTTCATCTTGGTTTGTCATCTTAGCCCCTTCTTAATGCAGATTCTTTGCCAATTTAGGTGTTCAAATGCTAGGGAACCTTTAGCAAAATGACAAATATACCAAACAGAGTTAGCACATTGTAAATTTTAAAGCAAAATAGCATATAAAGGTCAAATATACAGCTAAGAGGATGCTTAGAAGGCAGATGATAGACTAATGCTTGAATTAGACACCATGACGAATGGTATAGAGACTATAAAGGATTGTTTAAGTGCTTTATGTAGTAGTCAAGGCAAAGATTTTGGTTGATGCATTATTGATAAGGATGTTATGATAAACTGTGCAAGGTTAAGGAAAAAAGTTGGGTTTTGTATGACCAAAAGGGAGGTCGGCTTTTGTGGAACACCAAAGACTAGAGTGCAATCATCATTTCCTTTGTAAATTGAGCCTGTACCGGTGCATATACATTCTCAAAAGACACTTCATTATTGTCTTTCATGCTTAGTGCCAACCAAATCTGCAATTCCAAACATTGCACCAATTTTCCTTATTGGGCAAAGTAAAATTTTTATTATATAGGGACCGAACTCGGTGTAGGCTGGCTACATATCCTGCTACTGACAGGAATCAGGTCAAGCGTAGTTCAAAATACATAAAGAAGAATTCTTAAAAAACATGTGCCATAGAGCTTGCTAGAAAGTAAAATAAATGTCTCTAAAGATTATGCAACTTAAAAGCTCTCTTTTTGTATTCGAATGTCTGTCATCAAACTGATGCCTCTTTAACCTAGTCATCTGCAATTGCTTCATTAGCATTTTCAATCTTGATTTGCCCAGACTTGATCAGCTCTTCAATCTTCTCTTTAAAAGCAAAACACTTCTCAATATTGTGCTCCGGCATGCCTGAATGGTAAACACATGACTTTTTCATATCTGCTTTCCACGGTTCCTTGTAAATTTTCCTTTTTATAGGGTGCACTATCCATGCATCTTTCAACCTTTCATACAAACTTGCATATGATCCACCAATGGAAGTAAACTTACGATGAGCATCGGGAGAGGAACTCTAAGTACCATTTGTTGGCTTTTGATAAAAAAATCGGGTTAACTGAGTGTGAGCGAACTTCAACTGTTGGCATGAAGGTCAGAGGTTGGCACCACATAAGTTGAGGTTTTCCCTTTGGCACTTCGACTATCATTCCACTTTTCACTAAACTCTGAATCTCGTTTCTTAGAGTGGTGTACTCATTGGTGTCATGACCTGGTATGTTGGAGTGAAATGCACAATGTTTGGTTGAATCAAAGTGAGGTGGTAGTGGGGTAAAGACTTCTCCACGTTGCGGCTGCAACATCCCTATAGACTTAAGTTTCTCAAATAGAACAGCTAGTGATTCATGCAAAGGGATGATGGCTTAGTTATTTAGAGATAATGGAATATGATGTGAGGTTTTGACAATGGTAGCTTTCCCTTTCTTTGCATCCTTCATATCCTTAGATTGTGCTTTAGTCAAATTGTTACCTAAGACCTTTTCAGAAAAATCGGTCCTATAACACTTTTTCTTTTCAACGAGCTATTGCATGTACGGTGGTCACCATAGGATTTATATCGGTTAATAAAGGCTTCGACCAGGTCACTCCAAGAATTCCATTTGCTTGTGTCTTGCCCTATGTACCAAATCAATGATGACCCTGTAAGTGTCTTAACAAATAGCTTTCTCTTGAGTTCATCGTTGTGTTCCATACATTCTAGTTGGTGCGTATATGCTCCCAAATGTACATAAGGATTTTTAGTTCCATCATACAATGGTAGTTTCATCACCATGCCAATATCTGATTGTTGTGCGTGAACCTTTACAATATTTGGTGGATTCTCCTCACTTCCCACCTCCTTATTGCCTTCTGCTAACCCTTTGAATGATCTTTCAACCATGAACGAATGTAAATTTGAAAAATACTTTGGATCATACTCATGTATTGCGGGTGGTGCAATAGTGTAGACCGGAGCACTAAAGTGATCCTCGAACATTGGTTTTGGGAATTCTTGTGGCATGTCAGAGGTGCCCTTGAGATCGACCATTACATATCTTACCCTGTCAATTTTCTGCTCCATACGCATAATACTTGCTGCAACAAACCCATCTTGCTTTGAAAAATCACCAATAAGTGCATCCTGCTTAGCCATGTCTTCTATTTTGGTGTTCAACTTGAGCCAACCTTTTGGAGAGGAAGTCTTTGAGTTAGCAATAGAAAATAATCAGAATTTGCAAAAGATTTCAAATATCAGGATTTGAGTATTAGTTTGCAAAGAAAAGTAAGGTTATGTACATCGGAGGGAGATTGAATTTGGGGAAAGGATTCACTTAGGTAGGGAAAGAGAGCGACAGACGAATTCATGCAATGCACACATATCAAGTAAGAAATGCATTCTATAATGCGAAAGACTATTTTACGCACGATGATTTTGAAAGCGGTTTGTGTCACATGTATCATTTCATTTGCTAACAAAATAGGGAGCCTAAGAGATAATATTGCATTTATTGGATTTTATTACATTGGCTGATATTGAAATAGTGTAAGAAGTAGAAAAGACTAGATATTGCTAGGAAATTAGATCATAGCCAAGTAAATATTAGATTATGTAAGTTATCTAAGAGGATATTTCTGTACATAAAACATAAAAGGAATTCAAATTGGGACTTTATGTTTTTCATGCCTATCCATCCCCAGAAGATTCTTCTTCTTGTTCTTCTTCTTTAGATGAATCTTCCTCAGCCGAACTTGCCCCTGATGAATCTCCTTGGAAGATGATATTGTCCGCGTCAGTTAAGAGCCGGGATATGTCGAAAGTGAAGTTTTTCAACCTTTCCCAAGTTTTTCTTCCTTTCTCCTCTATTCCTTTGTTTGCCACAGAGTTCATCCCCTTGCTAGCCCATATACCGATAGACTCTATGCGTTTTCTCAGGAGTTCTGCCTTATTGCGCCATTTGTCTTTTTCTTTATTCTTTTCTTCGACCAAACTTTGCTTTTTCGCTATTTTCTCTCGTTTCTTTGCCAGTTGTTTGTGTAGCCTCTTGTACTCAGATTCCAATTCATCAGCATTTATTTTCCTTTTTCTTGTTGCTCTTGGTTGAACTGCCTTTGCTATGTCTTTCCTTTGCCAGTTTGGATAATCTTCATCATAGCCTGCATCAAACCTGTCTCGTCCAATAGTCTCGAATCCCATTTGTTCCATTTCTTTCCAAAGTTCTAATATCTTGTCTTTGAACAGTATCACTCCTTTGAAGATATCTTCTTTGAAACTTCTGATGTCTGCAGTTTGAGGTACAATCTGCTATCTCCCTGCTTGTCTAAGTGCCCTTAAAGGAGTGTATGGGTAAACTCCTATAAAGCCTACTAAGACAAGAAAAGAAGCTCTTTCGGATCTTGTGATTACTATTGCGCCGGGAAAGTAATCGAACATCCATTGTATGTTTTCAGATGTCAACTGAGAAAACCTGTGGTGCCAGCCTTTGGCAGTCGTTAGCTGGTCCCATTTCCCGAGAGAGTTGTTCATGCGGGTTGTATGAGTCAAGATGTAATTTTCTCTTGGCAAGGGATGGAAGGCTTGGTCTGTGCTGTTCATTCTTTGCAAGTGCTCTATTAACCAAATTTGTAGAAGCAAATTGCAACCCTCGAAAAAACTAACACCCCTCTTGCATTTTTCTAAAGCTCGGTATATTTCTGCGACAATCATGGGTACCAAAGTGTACTTCCTGTCAAAGTCCTTGAGTAGGGCATCAACGATTGATACCATGAAAACGTCGACTCGTCCTTTGTGTTGTGGAAACACGACAACCCCTAAAAGATAGTAACAAAAGCGAGCACTCTCCACTCTTGCCAATCTGCCTGGTTAATGCTGAGATAGTCTTCGGATTCTTGAAATGCTTCTTCATACCAAAATTTAATGTACAGGGAAGTCAGAGAAATTGCCGACTGCCTTATACTGTCTGTGCATAACTCGGGCTTAAACCCTACCATTTCGAAGAACTCCTCGGGTGCAATGTTCTTATGCATCAAGACTTCTTCATTTTCGAATGGTAATTGAGTTAACCTGCCTATTTCTTCCAGTAGTGGTGTCAACTCTATACTCACTAAATGGAAAACTAATCGGTCTGCATCCCAATACTGTTCTGCTACTTCTATTATCCCTCTCATTCCCGTGTACTCCATTAGTGAAATCAGGTTTCCCAACACCACTTTAACTCGGTCTTGTTGATCTATGCTTAGATTTCCCCACCAATATTTGAGTAACTGAGGGATTTTAAGAGATTTGTCGTCGTGGGTTGAGAACCCTTTAGTCACTTTAGACGAAAGTTGCTAATGGACTTTTGGCAAACTACGGATGGCCAGTCTTTATATAATGCCTAAAGGATAAATGCACATTATGTGTCATCCCGTCTATCGAGCGGTCATTTCTGCTTCAAATTGGGCCTTTAATGCCTTTTCGGTTACCTTTTGTGCATTTGAATAGCATTGAATACATAATGATTCCAACCACTTAGGAATAAAGGGTCGTTTCTGATTCAATTTGGGCTTTGATGAATTACATTTAACACAAAATGATTTTAACCGCTTAGGAATGAACGGTCGTTTCTGATTCTATTTGGGCTTTGATGCCGTTTCGGTTACCATTTGTGCCTTTGAATGGCATTGAATGCAGAATAATTCTAATAGACGGTCCACATTTGCACATTCAATCCTTTAAGTATATGCCAAATAGATCGTGTTCAACGCTCTTTGGGGGTCGAAAACCCATTCGGATTGTTTGAACACATTGGCCTATCAGACTTGGGAACAAGTCGACTAATGATATGTCATGATGCATGGTCCTAGTGTTGCTATTAAGGAATGGAGTTAGCTAGACCAGACTTTATTATCCTCCCAAGCGGACGACTCAGGAGCGGAAATGTCATGGACCCAACTAGATTCCAAGCCGTTCCCCCTAAAGAAATTTTTGTGAGGGAAAGGGTGCTTGTAACCACTGTGTTTTCGACGCATGATTTAGAAAGTTGCCAAGAGTGGCGGAAGGTGTGCATGCACAAGTTAAAAGTGTACGAGTTGTGAAAGAAATGCACAAGTTTTGAAAAAAATGCACATGTTTCCTAAAAAGAGCTTAAGTATTGTAAACATGCACATATGGAAATATTTCACAAAATAAAGAAAACGAAACAAACACGTTAATTTTGAAAAATAGGATTAATAGAAACTAGACTATATTAAAATGAAAAATGAATCAAATTAAGTGAAATTTTTTTAAAAAAATTTAGCAATTTATGGAAAGGATGCACATATTGAAGCATTTCAAAAATAATTTTAAAAAATGAGGAGTAAAAAGAAAAAACGAAACAAACAAGTTAGTTTCAAAAATAGGATAATAGAAACTAGACAATAAAGAAAATACTAAAAGAATTATGAAGTGAAATTATTTAAAAGAAAAAGATTTTGCAAAATTTATGAAAGATTTGAAAATAGTAGAAGTATTGGACGTGTTGTAAGAACCTTCCAAGAGTGGGTTTACTAGACAAGGACATGGTTCCCCCCAGGCAGACAACCAACGGGTTTGTACCACGGACCAACTATATTCCAAACCGTTCCCCCAAAAGGTTTTTTTGAGAGTGAAACGGCCGTGAGATCCACGTAACCGTTTAGTGCGTGTGCAAGTGAAAACTCTCCAAGAGTGGTAGAAGTGTGAGCGGAATGCCATTTTAAAAATCATACAAAATATTAGTCACATATAATAACAACAACAACAACAACAACAACAACAACAACAACAACAACAGCAACAACAACAGCAACAACAGCAACAACAACAACAACAACAACAAAAGAAAAAAATGAAGACAAAAGAAAGAGAGTTAGTCCGAAATAATAATATCGAGAATAATAATAACAATAATAATAATAAAATCCCAAAATTTAAATCCGTTGTGGTTAGGACTTTTCAAATATCCCCAGCAGAGTCGCCATTCTGTTGCACCCCATTTTTGAGCTTCGTTGAGTTCGAATGTCGGGTTTGACTAGGTGGCTCAGTTGAGTCGGTTTTGGAGTCGCCACCTAATAAGTTTGTATAAAAGGCGTATTAGGTCATCTAAAGCTTCTAAGTGACTAAAGTTAACTCCAGGTAGGTCTTACTAACGAATATTCTAAGGTAAGTAGCCCTTGTGACTTGGGAGAAGGTGTTAGGCACTTCCCAAGTCCCACGAAAAGATGGATCCCGACCGAGTTTGAATTTTGGGATTATAAGGCGAGAAAAATACAAGAAAGACATGTTATCACAAAAAATAGTTGTACATTTAAGCAAAACTAGTATATGGGTTTAAGAATCACTTCTAATATCTCCTTAATGAAATTTGGCCAAAATATCAAGTCAAACTAAGAATAGAACATGCTATGCAAAATATCAATTTATTACGTTTTCTGTTTACATAGGAGGCTTTGGTGAATGCTAAGATTTGCTCAAACTTCCTGAAATTACTGCCTAACCGCAATATTTAACTTAATTTCAGCTTCCAATTTTCAGAGGGCTAAAAATGCAAGGACTGCTCAAAATCAAGTTACTTCTGCAAAATCTGGAATGCATGTATATTTCTGAATAACCTTTTTTTTAAAAAATAGGTGAAGACTCTTTACTTACCCATAAACACGATAACCATAATGTAAGGGAAAAGTGGGGGTTATCGTATTAATGAAATATTAGCCATTTTGGAGGTGGTATTTTTACATTAATTGTTAAGTACTTGTCCAAATGGCTCTTTTACTTTTGGGATCGTATTTCAAAAATATGGATATATTTATTACTTTATACATATGTAGATATATATATATGTGTGTGTGTGTGTGCATATATATATATATATATATATATATATATATATATATATATTTAAAAGCATTTTAGCATTAAAAAACCTTAAAATATTTAACGAAGAAATATATATGCACACAATAAGAGTTCATGCAAGTAATATATTTAAAAGCATTTTAGCATTAAAAAACCTTAAAATATTTAACGAAGAAATATATATGCACACAATAAGAGTTCATGCAAGTAAATAGATTAAAATAGCATAGCTGACATTTATAAAGAAAATTCATGCAAGCTCATGCTTAGGCGATCTCAATTGTGAGACCTCCAAAAAAAAATAGCCGCTTATACATTTTGTACGGCTTGATCCCTTGAAGCTCATACATTTCTCCCTTTTACACTATCAATTAGTGTAAAGAATATATTTTTACCTTAAAAATCATGTTTGCTCCTTTTAGAAGAATCTGACCCAGATTTTTGAAATAGCCAGTGACCCGACTTTGCAGAAATAAACCTCAATTAAGGCTGTCTTGCAAAAATAACCCTCTAATTTGAAAAAAATAGGTCAGATTCAGCCCCTTATATTTTCAGCCTTAGGAAAACCTGTTTTATGCTTAAAAACACCAGTTTCAGACCTATTAACGAGATACTTCCACTTTCAAACTAGCTAATAATGCACAAACAATCGAGAAAGAGTAAAGAAAAAGTCCCTGAATGACCAATGTTAGAGCAGCAGGCTTGCTACATTTTCTATGCCTCACAGAGCCTTGCGGGGCTCTAACACTTGCCATTTTCTTTCCTGTTTTATATGTTTACAAACGGGGGACCCTATCGAATACATACAAGATCTAACAGGGATAAGAAAAGGAAGAGATAGTGCCCCTGTGTGCGCTTAGTTATGAACTATCTAATTCATCTCATGAGAAAAATTTTACTGCTGCCTTCAAAGACCTGCAAAAAGCAGGTTAGCACTAAAGGCTTCTTGGTACTTTGACATCTCTGTATATACCACTAATGATACTTAATTGTATAACCTTATTTCAGGCTATCCGAACAGCTTCACAAAGGGTTAGGAGTGGCCAGAAGAAGGCCCACACACATTCCAAATAGCGTGCTAATACAGAATCATACTACAACAAGCTTTCAAGAGAGAGTTTCAATATTGCACCTTGAACACGTCTGGCTTGCTATTACTAAATAGAAAACTAATGATTCAATATATACTGCTTCAGTTTAAAAACCAAAAGAGCCGAGCAAAGTAGTCAAGAGACCAAAGAGAGAAGAGAGATACAGAGAAAGAGAGTACTGTGAAAGTGTTTTCTATATGTGTATTTACCCGTGTGTAAAGTGTCCATTAAAGGGGAGGAGGGGCTGGTATTTATAGTTGTAATGTAGGTGATTTAATATTTAAAATCATCATCGTAAAAGGAAAAGAGTATCACTGAGTATCTCACAAGGAAGCAGACAATCAGGTTATCAAGTTGTGCAAAACTTAAGGGATTCCAAAAATAGCATTCCACTTTGAATTTTAAAGCGAAAAGAAGTTTTACTTTTATAAGACTTGAGCAAATCATGGAGTGAGAAATTGGTGTTCACACACATACATGGTAAGGATTCAATCATGGCCATTCTACACTAAATCAAGAAAACTTTTGAATTGCTTAGCCAAATCAGTTATGCATTATTTACAAAAGATCCGTCACCCTTTAATTTAGCACATCATTACCTCATAGCATAGTTACAGTCTTTTGAAAGTATTCAGAAAAACGGGTATATACATATAACTGTGCTAAGATTAATCATGAAACTTATAGGCTAATAGCAAACGGCTTATGCACAATCGAATCTCGAATAGTCAGACACTTCATACTAAAATTCAAAAGAGTAATACATGGCTTTACATTCAATATATTTGATTGAAGATTAGGCAGTGGGTACTGATTCGAGGCAAAAAAAATAAATAAACGAGTAGATAGGCATGGCAAATTTATTTTTCAGAGAATTACATCAAATAAGTTGGCATGATATTTTAAACAATTATGATCATAAAAAGATAAAGAAAAACAAGAAACAGGAAAGTTCACCCGTGTAACGTCGGGTCGGGTCGAGTTGAAGGAGTTGGAACCGGGTCTGTTTCTTTCTCGCCTTATTCAACCCGATTTTCCAAGATTTTGAGTTCAATGCCTTGAATCTCGTTTTGCAATAGTGTGAACGTTCAAACGCTAGTCAAATATTCCCGAATTGTCTCGATTTGCCTTGATTTCGTTTTTTGCTTTAAGGATCTTGTGATGATAGGAGAGACAAATGCTTAAACTTTCCTTTTCTGGTGAGAGAGAGAGGAAGGAGTACTCGCCGACGTTCATGGCAGTGAGGTGGTGGTATTGAGACTATTTTTTGGGCAAAGGGGGAGGGGGGGGGGGGAAGGGGTTATATCGGCGGCTGAGATTTAGGGAGGAGTAGAGGAAATGTTTTTTTAGGGTTAGTTTGGTGAGGGGTGTGTTTGGTTAAAAAAAAATGAGAAAAGATGTAGTGGGGGCTGACGTGGATGTGTAATTGGCTGGGAAGGTGCCACGCGTGCGTGCGTGCCTGATGTGTGTATGTGCGGACCTCAAATAATGTGAGGTGTATATGTAGCATGTGTAGGAAATGTATTTAAGTGTATTTGCAATGTATTTGTAAGTATAATTGGCTAATAATAAACTTGAAAATACCAATAAATGAAAGAATAATTGTAAAACGTAATGAATAATATTGGTGACTTATAAAAAATAATAATTAATTTAAAATAATTATAGACGAGCTTAGATAATATTAATTAGGTATAAATAATTGCAAAACAGATACGTAAGTGTACCAATATTACAAATAGTTACAAAATCGTGGCGTTTTTGAAAACGACCTAAATGATGTAATTATGTAATATATTTACAATTAAATAAATATTATATAAATATGGAATTAAAGATAAAGGATTACACATGTAAATGCATGCTATCTAATCCAATTTTGTTAGAAAAGTTAATATGCATTTTTAAGCTAAATACAACCAATTATTTAAAAAAAAAGGAGGGACAATATTGGGTGTCAACAGGATGTGTGATTATTAATCTCAGAATTATAATCTCGGGATAATTATAATCCCAAAATTGGGAGTTTTCTCTTTTTTTTTTAATCCCACCAACCAAACGACTCCTAAGTGTATATAGTGAAAAAAAATGTTACCTTTAATTAAATTAACTCCAAGGTCAATTACTTTGACCAAATGAAAACATGCCTTATGTAAGAATAACAATCAAATCATCAATCAAATCCGATTAAAATATTTAATATCAACACACGATCACAATAATTAATATAACCCTCTCAATCACCCTTCAAATAAGTTATTTGAAACTTTATACCTCTCGTGCAATTTCTATATGTAAAGACCATCTAAAGCAAATTAAAGACGTGTCATTAATTCTTGTCCAAATATTTTGACAAGTAAGTATATAGTAAAAACTCTTCAAGAATTCACCATTAGGCCTTGATAATTTGAGTAAGTCAATAATAATCGATGATTTATTCAAATCATTTAAGAAATCATTACCTTTAACCAGCCTCTCCTATTTAGCTAAAATTTTGTCAACTCAATTGAAGATGGCATGTTTAAATTTAGTCTTGTTCACTGCAACCAAAAATATTTCCTCGTATTGATGAGAACAAGTTTTTCATAAAGAAGAACATCATACTATTCTAAAAGAGTCAATCCTATAGTAAAAAGTAAACGACCATTTTACCCCTGCAGCAATTAAATTCCTATTTCGACAATTAAATTCTTATTTCTACTTTTATAAAAAATAAAACTTTTCAAAATTTAAAAGAACTATTACGTATAGATTCATCTTTACTTTTTTGCTTGGGGTGCTTTTAGTATTCTCAATTAATTAAGTCTCAATTTAATTAGTAAAAACAATTGGACCTTAACCTTATCATGTTTAATGCTCGCATTGAAAGTTTCAAAGAAATTATTATGGTACATACGTATGAAATATTTATAAATTTTTCATCATTAGGCTCTTGACATTCCCATACATGTATCATTTTTTCAGTTTTAAAAATAAAGGTACATAAAGTTGATTATTTCAAAATTTGATATGAAGAAGAATAAGCTCCAACACTTGAGAACAGCGTGCACGGTGCATATCTCATTGCCTCGCCTTAAAGAATCACAACCAATATTTTCATTGTTACCCAATGTTTGAAGAACTACATTCAGGAAAATCAAGTTTATAGTCTCTGTCTTATTTTGGTTCGGTAATTATTTTTTGTACTTTATTATTTTAATTTGTTAAAGATGGAAGATTAGTATTGTAGTGTTTAGACAGGTTAGTCCACTCAATATTTAATGGGTGCATCATAAATTTCTGTTGCCAGTGACATGTTAAGATCATTCTCGGCTTTTTTGGTTTGTCAAGATTTTGCTAGCCATTTCATAATATCATTGAGGCGCATTAAAATAAATAGTATCTTCTCAACTGTTGAATTACGGAATTTATTTTGGGTAAATTTACCACAATAATATAAAATATCGCGGGTTCTAACCGTGGAATCAGCCACTGATATTTGTATAAAAGAAGCTTCGTGAAGCAGGTTGCCCTTTTAATAATTTTGCAACTGTAGTAATAATAATCTCCATATTTAATCATGCCTTTGTATTAAGTTTATATTCCTTGTTGGTCAAAATAGGTTTATTGCATGGCTGGCATCACAGGGGAAGCTACTAACCAAAGATAGACTACAATTCATGAATCTAGTAGTTGCAGATATAGGTTATTGCCTATGTGATGAAGGGCAACTGGAATCACATCAACACTTATTTGTTGACTGCAACTGGATTGTTGGAGTGCGGGGTGCAGTAAGTCAATAGATAAAGCATTAGTTCCCAGCACAAGGATCCCTCCTTACCGCATGGCTCTATCAGAGTTAAAGGAGCTGAAGGAGCAGTTGCAAGATTTGCTTGATAAAGGGTTCATTAGGCCGAGTATTTCTCCGTGGGGTGCTCCTGTTCTATTCGTGAAAAAGAAAGATGGGACGATGCGGATGTGTATTTATTATCGTTAGCTAAATAAGGTCACCATCAAGAATAAGTATCCCTTGCCTCGTATTGATGATTTGTTTGAACAGTTGCAGGGTGCCGAATTCTTTTCTAAGATCGATCTGCGATCTGGTTATCATCAGCTAAAGATTCGCGAGTCAGATATCTCGAAGTCTGCTTTTAGGACTCGTTACGGCCATTATGAGTTCCTAGTTATGTCTTTTGGGCTGACTAATGCCCCTGCAGCCTTTATGGATCTCATGAACCGGGTGTTTAAGCCATTCCTTGATACCTTTGTCATTGTCTTCATTGATGATATTCTTATTTATTCTCGTAGTCGCGAGGAGCATGATTATCATCTGAGGGTGGTTCTTCAGACCCTTCGTGATCGTAAGCTGTTGCTAAGTTCTCGAAATGTGAGTTTTGGCTTGATTCTGTGGCATTTTTAGGTCACGTGGTATCTAGTGAAGGTATCAAGGTTGATCCGAAGAAGATTGAAGCAGTGCAGGAATGGCCTCGTCCTACCATTCCGACGGAGATTCGTAGCTTCCTTGGATTGGAAGGTTATTATCGGAGGTTTGTGGAGAATTTTTCTACTACTGCATCTCCTCTGACTCGCCTGACGCAGAAGGCGGTTCAATTTTGATGGTCCGATGAGTGTGAGGCATGTTTCTAGAAACTCAAGGCCTTATTGACTTCAGCTCCAGTGCTATCCCTTCCTTCGGGCACCGATGGATTTGTAGTCTATTGTGATGCATCTCGTGTGGGCCTTGGTTGTGTTGTTATGCAGCACGGGAAGGTAATTGCTTATGCTTCCAGACAGTTGAAGCCGAATGAGAAGAATTATCCGACTCACGATTTAGAATTGGCAGCTGTGGTCTTTGCTTTGAAGATATGGAGGCACTATCTTTATGGCGAGCCTTGTGAGGTGTATACGGATCATAAGAGTCTGCAGTATCTTCTCTCTCAGAAAGATCTTAACGGCCGACAGCGGAGGTGGCTTGAATTGATTAAAGATTATGATCTCACTATCCGCTATCATCCTGGGAAGGCGAACGTGGTAGCAGATGCTTTGAGCAGGAACTCCATGGGCAGCATGGCTTTTCTTTATGCTGATATGAGACCATTGGCCCGAGAATTGCAGTCCCTTGGCGACTCTGGCGTGAGATTTCTTCTCCCAGACTCCAGTCGAGTATTAGCATGTATTGTAGCTCAGTCTTCCTTGGTCAATCAGATTAAGGGAAGACAGTTCGAGGATCCTCATCTGTAGGAGTTGCGTGGTCGTGTCCTAAGTGGAGGAGTTCCCTCATTCGAGCTTCAGATGGAATTCTTCGGTTTAATGGTCGACTTTGTGTTCTCGATGTTGGGGATTTGAGGCAGTTAGTGCTCGGTGAAGCTCATAGCTCGCGTTATTCCATTCATCCTGGTATTACAAAAATGTATCAGGACCTCCGAGAGCTATACTGGTGGAAGGGGATGAAGAGAGATTTATTTGATTATGTATCTCGTTGCTTGAACTGTCAGCAGGTTAAGTTCGAGCACCGGAGACCAGCAGGGTTAGCCCAGGCATTGCCCATTCCCGAGTGGAAGTAGGAGCACATAACAATGGATTTTATAGTTGGTCTGCCAATGACCCTGCGGCTCCACGATTCAGTCTGGGTCATTGTCGACAGACTGACTAAATCAGCTCACTTTATCCCTGTAAAGACTATTGATTCAGCTCAGAGATTGGCTCGGATTTTCATTGAGCAGGTGGTTAGGCTGCATGGTACTCATGTATCCATTATCTCAGATCGTGGTACCCAGTTTACTTCTCAGTTCTGGCGGTCTTTTCAGAGAGATTTGGGGACCCGGGTGCAGCTTAGCACAACATTCCATCCTCAGACTGATGGTCAGTCCGAGCAGGTTATTCAAATTCTGGAGGACATGTTGAGAGCTTGTGTACTGGACTTCGGGGTTTATTGGAGTTCTCTTATAATAATAGCTACCCGTCTTCTATTCAGATGGCTCCATTTGAGGCCTTATATGGTCGTCGATGTCGTTATCCTATTGGCTGGTTTGAGTCTCGAGATGTCGAGGTGATGAGTTCAGATATGGTTCGTCAGACTCTTGATGTTGTTCGTGTTATTCGGGATCGTTTACGGACCGCCCAGAGTAGGCAGATTTCATATTCAAACCGAAGGAGCCAAGAGTTAGAGTTCGAGGTCGGGGACATGGTATTTCTGAAAGTGTCACCGATGCGAGGTGTAAAGAGATTTGGTAGGAAAGGAAAGCTTAGTCCCAGGTTCATTGGCCCTTTCCTTATCGAGAAGCGTATTGGTAAGGTAGCTTATAGGCTCGACTTTCCAGCTTCTATGCTAGTTCACCCAGTTTTCCATGTATCGATGCTCCGGAAGTGTATCCGAGATCCTTCCGAAGTGATCGAATTAGACCCTGCTCAGCTAGATGTGAATCTAGCTTACGAGGAGTTCTCAGTTGCTATAGTTGCGCGTGATGTTCGGAAACTTCGTTCGAAGTAGATTCTGATGGTTCGAGTGCGATGGAATAATCGTCCTCGTGAGGAGGACACTTGGGAGCTTGAGTCCAGTATGCGTGAGAGGTATCCTTACCCCTTCAACGATTCAGGTTCGAACTTGGTCTTTAAACCCTAAAAGTTCTTATTATTGTATATGATTTTGGTTTCATGGTAAATGTCATTGAAAAATTGGTGTAAGCATTCTCATTAGAGGTGTGAAATCTATTTTAGGCTCTTGCTCGTTCGAGGACGAACGAGAGTCTAAGTGGAGGAAGATGAAATGACTTCGGTCAGTCGTTTCAGAAGTTAGGACTCCGATTGGCGTGCCGATAATTTTAAAATATTCGTAAGGTCCATCAGGACTTGTCTGTAAAATTAGAGCTAAATCAGATCTCGTTGGGTAGGCATCGGAAGAAGGTTTCAGTTTTTTATCGTCGATAAATATTAAAAAGAGATTTTTGAGCTCGACTTTGACGAATGAGCTCCGATTCAAAATCAGAAAGCACCGTTAGGTTCGTATGATTATTTGTTACTTTTGTAATTTTTCGAAAGTGAATTTCGATGTTGTTCGGCTAGTTTTCGCTAAAATGCCGAAAGTTAAATAATTTGACATTTTTCCTTTAAATTCACATCTTGAGTTTCGGGAGTCCGATTTGAGATCCGTCTTCGCTAGTATGTTACATATATTTTGTATAACTTACTTGAAAAATTTGGGATCATTTCGACTTTTCTAGGATTCCATTTTAATTTTAATCGTCGTACCAAATTTATTATTAAAAAAAATTAAAATTAAATTGATAAGGTCGGTTGCTAAGGGATTTAATCCCTTAGCATCATTTAGCTATATTTGACGCAGAAACATACTACAAATATAGAGAAGAGAAAAATTAGAAAAGAAGGATGAAAAAAAGGGAAAAAGGAGTGGAAAAAATAGTGGAATTTCTACCCCAAATCTCTAGGTAATGATGTTAACTCATTATCTTAGCTTATTACATGTGTTTGAACGGTAAACATAGGGATATTAGACATCGCCCTAATGACTTAAATTGATAGTTTAAAGGGTCAATTGGACCCCGATGATGGAAATGATAATATATTCGTACTCAGTGAGTTATGGGCAACATATAAATGTAATTTATTTAGGGTTTGGTTATGGGACTTTGAACCCCGTATATAGGCCTGGCCTGCGTATTGCGTATGCGAATGGGGTATCAGGTTCCTAACCGAATGACCCTAAGACATAAGAAATGAAGCCTTTAGCTTTATTTGATATAATTTTTCTACTTATTGAATAGAAAGGGATCGTTTGGCAGTTTATCCAAAGGAAAAAGCAGTGGTTGAGTAACAGGGCTAGCTTTGGAATACGGTAAGTGATTATATCCATTTCTTTGCAGGCACCTGGCCTCGTGGTGATTTTCTACCATGTGTTCCTTACGTATGTAGCTGCCGATAGGCGTACTCATTACGCCTTAGATGTGGATTTACATTCTATATTATATGTTATGTCCTGTTATTGGTATTGCATTGAGAATCTGAGCATTGTACTCTGGCTGTGAGTTGACATATACTTCCCGGCAGTCGATGAAAGTCCCGCGCCGATGACGGGTTATCATTGCATCATATTTAGGGGTAGGAGGATTCCGCCCTCGGAGTAGGAGTATTCCGCTCCATTGCATCATATTGAGGGTAGGAGGATTCCGCCCTCGGAGCAGGAGGATTCTGCTCCACTGCATCATATTGAGGGTAGGAGGATTTCGACCTCGGAGCAGGAGGATTCCGCTCCATTGCATTATATTGAGGGTAGGAGGATTCCTCCCCAGGAGCAGGAGGATTCCGCTCCATTGCATCCTATTGAGGGTAGGAGGATTTCGCCCTCGGAGCAGGAGGATTTCGCTCCATTGCATCATATTGAGGGTAGGAGGATTCCGCCATAGAGTAGGAGGATTCCGCTCCATTCATTTGACACATGTGACCCTTTGCATCTCATTTCATTTCATTCCATTTCATCTCGTTCCATTTTATTTCATACTATTGCGTAGATTTTCTGTACATGACTACCGTTCTGCTTATATGTGCATTGCTTGACTACCGTTCTGCTTATATGTGCATTGCTTATTTGTTGATTATTGTCTGGTTCCGTTTCCCTGACTAGCGTATCTATTTTTCGAGGTAGCTAATTTGTTCGCACTTATTGAGTCCTTATGACTCATCCCTATTTGTTCTTGTATTTTCTTTTCGTTCAGCAGATTCTGCTCCAGGACCCAGCCAGTCGCGTCGTGATTGAGGAGTAGTACATTTTCAGCTGTCTACGGTGAGCCATCCTATTCATTGCAGTCACCAACTTCAGATATTATAGTTTTCCTTACTTTTGCTCCCTTCGGGAGGTGTGTATATCTTTTGGCCTTCTTAGATGTCTGATCTGGAAACCTTTAAAACTGTATATTCTGGGTAGTTAGTTGTATTATTCAGACAGCTTGTATGTTTGTCTATCCTTGAGAGTTATTTTATGTTGTTAAAATTTCGTTCATTTTCATTTCAAGATAATTCTTCACGATTTATATCGATTCAGTCAATAGGGTTCGCCCGATAGGTTTAGGGGAGGTGGTCGGGTGCCCGCATGGCCTAACCGAGAATTCGGATCGTGTCACCTAGTGCATGACATGATTTATGCAGCCTTCGAGTAACTCCAACGAACACAAACCTCGAAATTAAAAAGCAAGACAAAATTATATTAGGAGAAAATAAAGGATTAATTATTAATCAAAAGGTAGCAAAAACTTACCAAATCGTGTATTGAACAATTGGTTTGATAGATATACAAAAGTACAAAGTATGTTTGAGCTAGAAGAGGAAAAAGAAGGCACACTAACAATTTATAAAAATTAATTAAATGTAAAGCATTCCTATTAGAATTGAAACTGTTGAAGTGTTAGAAATTGATCCATCACAAAGTTTACGTAGACGTTGAGGAGAGATTTTTCGTGTCAATGGGAAAGAAAAAGATATGCCTGAAATTTCGGAAAAAAATCTTACTATTACGTAGTTGATTTGATCTTTCTAATTAATTAAAAAGTCAAACAACTAATGAAAAGAAATTGTTTTATTAAAAACTAATTTCAATTACAATTTTATCCAATATGGAAGTCACTTATAAAGGGTAAAAAAGTCGAGTGACATTTCACTAAGGTCTTCGTGCTTTTATAATAATATAGATAGATATAGATAGATATAGATAGATAGATAGATATAGATATGTCTATTGGAACAATATTTGAAATTGAAATCAGAAAAAATATACTGGCCAAATGTTGCACTATAATAAGTAGGCATCATTTGGCAATTGAGCTTTGTACATATCCGTGGTTACCACTTACCACCAAATAAGTAAAGATTGTGTCCATAGAGCTATGGTGGTATTTAAAGATTTCCATCGACTGTCATGGTGCTGGTAGTATGAGACGTTACGTTATGTGTCGATGACCACTGACTAATAACTGAATCAACTTAATTCACATAGCTCACCGAATGCACGGATAACTTGCAGGAGGTATTTTATTATATGAAACTTTTATAATAAAAATGGACTGCCTCATTTGTATTATTATTGAGAGTTTAGCATTTGCAGGCAAGAACATCTGAATAATGAGTTTACGTACACATCAAAAGGACTTTGAAACATTTCATTTGACAAGTAACTTTATGTAAATGTGTTGGTTATGTCGAGGGGTGATTCATGTTATTTATTTATTTTTGTATAGCTAAGTTTTGTAATATAGAAGGATTAAACTTATCTTTTAATTCGATCCAAACTTTTTGTTTTCTTGCGAAACAAACAGAGAGCTTTTGAATACGCCAAAGATAGATAAGAAGTAGGCAGGGACCATACGTTATTGGGATGAAATAGTAAGGATGAAATTTGATCCTCCTTTGACTTGTAATTGAGATAAATCGGGTAGATTAGCCTCTGCCTAGCTGTAATTGATGTGATATTTACTATTAAAAACCATGTGTTTAGATATAGTATGTATTATAACAATGACATGGTTATAAGTATAAGTGGAAGATTGTTGAGATATACTAATAACCATGTGGTTTTAGTTAGATTATTCCTAGTTGAACAATTGGTTATTTATTTATTACGTAAGAGTCGTACTGTTTTAATAAAAAAAAAGTTTTAAAATGTGTATTTGATCTTGATTCATATATATCAAAAGACTATATGTTGATATATGATTAGAACAAGCAACAGAGATATTTTAAACCCTAAAAATGTGAAAACAAGGTTTGTTCGAATTTGATCATAGTTTCATAGATTAGAAAATTTGACGGACTCCGATTAACCTGAAATTTGGTAGGTTCATCGGAAACATCCCAATGGGAAAAACTCACTGCTTTCAGTGAACCATGCCGTTTTTCAGCGATTTGAGGTTGTTAAGATGGTGTTTTGGACCTTTTTCTATTTTCTGAAAATTATTTTTCTAAGAAAAGTAATGGTTGGCATCTAGTGGTGATAGAGATTATTCTATATGGTCTCCATGATCATATACTAGTATAAACAATAAGTTTACGTGTTGACATAGTTCTTCCTCCATAACGAAAAAAATTATTATTAAGTATATTTGGCTTAAAAGTCCATATGGTATCCATGATTAAATACTAGTATAAATAATATATTTATATATGTGTTGACAATAGGTGCCTCCTCAACGGATAAATGTGTTGTAGTTGGTATACTATGTTTAGTTGTTGATGACTTGTATATATCTCTCCAACTGAGAATTGCATGTTGAGTCAATGAGACTAGAGCTTTTCAATAATTGATATGCACTTGAATTGAATTCATAGTAGACTATCTAACTGAGTTAGATCTATTTAGTTTAATGAGTGAAATCTGACATTGCATGTATATGGTGCATGAATAATTACTTTTCCAACGAATTTGGCTATTCAAGATGCATGAAAATATGTATGTGATGTGTTTTGAATTTGATTATTCATTGTTACATGACCAGTACTGATTTGCTTAAATTGTTTATCTCACTAGTTAGATATTTCTTCATTCAAATTCCTAAGTATATTGTTGCATGCCTTTTTTGTTATTGATATATCTTGCAAACTTAATGATATTGATCTTCTCCATAAGAGAAAATATTCTTTAAAATTGAATAACACTTATATGTTGCTTTTTTTCAAGTTCATATTTATTTAAATAGGATATTGTGGTTGGTTACGGATGGATCTTTTAGGTTTATTTAAAGTAGGGGAACTACCAACTCTATGAATCCTGTTTAAAAGGAAATATGACTCAGAGATATTTTCTCTTAAAAAGAAATAGAGCTAGTGATAAGTTAAAATTAATTCGTTCTGATTAGTGTAGTCTAATGAACATATATGCCATATGTGTTTTTGAGTATTTTTATGACATTCATAAATGATTACTCAAAATATGAATATTTTTTTGATGCATTATAAATCTTAGTACTTTGAGAAATTCTAGGAGTTTAAGACTAAAAAGGAAAAGCATCATGAAAAATATATTAAATCATTGCGATCTGATCGTGGTCGTGATACCTCTCTTGAAAGTTTATTAATTACTTATCAGAATAATTAACTACACCTGGGGCACTATAACAAAATGGTGTAGAAGAAAGAAGAAATAAGACTCTTATGGAGATGGTTAAATCAATGTGAAGTTGTTAAAATTTGTTATTCTTTTTTTTTTTTTGAGAATATTCGTAAGAAACTTTAAATTAGATTCTAAATGTAGTCCTTCTATGTTGGTACCTTTTGAAAGGAAAAACTGATTAGTTGGAATCAAGGATGAATGTGTGTAGTTTATTGGCTATCCAAAAGTGACGAAAGGATGTTTGTTTTCTTGTCATAATGAAAAGAAGATACTTGTTAGCATAAATATAAGATTTCTAGAATATGACTACTTAATAAACAATTGTTCCAAGAAGTCAATTTTATTTGCGGAACTGCACAAAGAAATGACAAATGAATCATTTTAAAATCTAAAAGTTCAAGAAATCAAATCCACATGTCAGAATTGGTGTTCCATTACATTTAAGTAGTGGGAGAAATGTCAATCGACAAAAGATGATTGGATTCCAAAGTAGTGGGAGTGATTTTGAGCACAAAAACTACAAGAATAAGTCGTTAAAAGCTTAACATACACTACAAGATGAATTTGTTTATATTCTGATACCGAAAGGTAAGATAAAAGTTTTGAGACTTAAGATTCTAATTGTTGTGTGGTTTCACCATAAGAACATGGTAGTGTGATTTAGTAGTAGTACTTTATCGTATTGGGAGAAAAGAATGAAAATAGTTCGGTGTTCACTCTTGGTGAGTTTCATGAATGGATCACTGCAGAGCTTAAGACCGATCGATTAGTAATGAAAAAGCACTATTGGACAATGACTGCATCAGAGAACAATTTGGCTAGATCCTTTCTAGTATTCATGTAAAAGGAATGCCTGTGAAAATTGCAGATGCATTGATATTGTATTGTTACTACTGATTTCAATTGGCAGACATTTTCACAAAACCATTACTTGACGAACGTTTTTGCAACCTAAGAGAATTACTTGGCATCATTTCTGATCCATGGTAAAACTCATTCTTTTAACTAAGAATATTTTGCATCACATTTAGATATAATGATTTCCCTTTTTAAATTGGCATGCATTTGCATATTAGAGTAATATATTTAGCATATTTTTATCTAACATATCTTCATCGCATAAAGATACAATGTTTCTTTTTTAGTCAGCATATCTTACATGCTAGAATAATATGTAGATACAATGTTTTTTCTTTATCTCGCTGAGCACACTTGGCAAGTTTTGCATGTAGTACTATTTGTTATATCATATAAAATTCTAGGTTTGGTAAAGTGTGCGGTTAATTCCCTTGCTTTGATTTTTTACCATACACAGCTCAACCATCAAATTCCTTGGAAAAGTAAAAAGTGCCTTTTCCCGCTTTCCAGTGTCATTATTACCCCTTCCTCTGCAGATGCAATTCTTCCTCTGATTTGACACCTCGCTTCAACTCTTTAGAAAATCCTCTCCATTACCTCTCTTCTTCATCTTCCATCTTCTAAACTCTATATCTTCCGCTCTTTCTCTCTCTCTAAATCGCCGTGAGAAAAGAAAAGAAACAAGTAGCCAACATTAGAAAAAGTCCTCGAGTCTCCTAAACAATGCCCTGTCCGTCTTCCCCGGCGCACGTCGACTCAGATCACTCCGAAAATACCCTTTCCCTTTCAGAGAAATTAATGGAAAAACCAAATCTCACCAAAAGCGAAGGAAAACAACCCATGGAACAAGAGGAAGTCGAGTCTGTAGTGGTAAAACTGATTCCCCAGAATTTGATGAATTTGTTGATTTTTGGACACTTCCTATGTCGACAAATTTCACTGCCTCAAAGACAAGCCTATGGCTCATGGTCGTGTTGTTGATCTGGATGCTATGGAAGACCTAAACTGTAAGATTAAAACATTTTTTACTTTTCAAGGCTGGTTTAATAATTTTTCTGTGAGTCCTGAAGAAGTCTGTGAAGATTTGGTGCGACTGTTCTATGCAAACCTTCGCCTCTCTGGTGATGATGGTGTGGAAATGGTGGTTCTTGGCACTCGTCTTGTGGTAAATCCAACCACTCTAGGACGCATTATTGGTTGTAAGTTCTCTGGTTTCTTTGAATTTTTCAAAGTTGGATGGCCTAGAAAGTGTAAGGTAAATTTTGAACAAGCTAAAATGTGCTTTAGTGAAAATTATACTGATATTCTTGAAGGACATCAACTTGTTCCAAATGACTTGTCGTTTGAGTGTCGTGTTATTTCCCATACTGTTAGTACTACTTTGCTACCTCGTACTAGTTCCCTTAGTACTATGTCTCAATGAAATACTCTTATTGTTTACTGTCTTGTCACCAAAAGAAAGTTGAACATATATGCCTTGATTGTGAATTATATGCTAGAAAGCTCCTCTGATATGTCATCTTTGCCCTATGGTATGCTCATCATGCGCATTCTGAAATTCTATAAAGTAAATTTGTCAGGTTGCAAAATGGTCACAGTTAATGCTTGTTATAATTCTCATGCTTTTGCATCAATGGGTTATATTTGTGTGGACGAGACTTGGGTTAAGAAGATTCGCCAAAACAATCCTTGAGGAACCACTGAGAACACTTCTGTTCCTAGTGATGTGGCTGGCCCCTCTAACATACCCGTTTCTAGCAAAACTGAAGATATAAAAAAGCTATTTAAGGAAGTTGATAACCTTAAAGATGTTCGTTTGAGTTTTCAGTACAAACAGGATCAGCTGTCTGTTGCCATTGTTGAAGTAGGTCTTGACAGCGGATGAAATACTCTGAAAATCGACAATGCTGTTAGGACTCAGCAGCAACAATTTGCCAGGTGCATGAGAGGATTGATGCAATATCAGATGACATTCAAGGAAGGATTAACACTCTCTCCACTGATGTGCAAGGGAAATTGGACCGAATGATTGACAATATGGTCAACACTCTAACATATTTTCTCGCTCCTCGTTGATTTTACTGTTAATTAAATGCAATTGAACTATTTTTTTTTTCGGTATGTTAATATTTAAACTACTAGGAAACTGCCTACTCCCTTTATGCTGATGCCAAAGGGGAAGAAAACTGTAGGGTGATGATTCTATATTTTTTGCCTATGGAACTATAATTCTATATGCAGGGAAACAGGGGGAGCTAACTTGGATAAAGTTAAAACTCTAAATAATTCTGTCTAAACTAGTATGCAGGGAAACAGGGGGAGTCGACTATCTCTACCTGACAGGGGGAGTCAACTTAAATGAGTTGTCCCTATACACATATACCCATCTTACTAACATGCAGGAACGCAAGCAACAGTTGAAGAAATCTACAGAAGCCGATTGAGTCAGATAGGGAAGCATCTTTTCTCATCCCTCCCTTCTTTCTTTCTCTCTCCCCCTCTCTCTCTTTGTCATCATAAAAAGGAGGAGATTGTTAAACTCATTTTGATTATGATAAGAACTACACTAATTAAAGTATGTGTGGCAGGTTACATGACATATGACAACTAAGTCGAAAAATACGTGGATGCTCGAAGATGAGGAATTAGAAGCTACATGGAAAGGAATCACTAAGGATGAGATGAAATACTGCTGTAAAAGTAGAAGATATTAAAAGCATCAACCTGTTATGGAAAGAGAGATTCTCGAGTTAAATGAAGGCAACTAACTAAGGAAAGATTTCAAGCGAAGATATTGGCAATAAATGCTATCAGGGCTAGCTGTCCAGTGGGAATACAAGGATGGTGTGAACACAAGCTACTAGCTCGTCCTTATTCTCAAAAGATTTTATCTCTCAAGGATCTTTTGAGGTTACAATCTTTTGGGTCGCAGTATCTCTATTTTGTAATAAGGAATATTGCAAGAACATCTAATAAGAAAAATCTTGATCGCAAATCAAATCAATCACGATGCAGTATCTCGAAAGATTATCAAGGCAGGAGATTGGAAGATACCCTTAAAAAACTTCTTGCAACGGCTACTCAATAGAAGGCTATAAAAGGACTGTTCAAGGCATCAATTCAACTCATGCTTCTACTTACTGTCTACACTATTCTCTAAGCTTTTACTTATTAGTTATTACTGTATACTTGAGAGTTTACGAGTGTTCAAAAAGAAAAGAAAGAGAAGATCAAGGTAGAGGTAATAGTTTTTTCATGGTGAAGTTTGTCTGATTAGATATAAATCAGAGTTGGTTGTTGTTGGTGAGCGAAGATCAAAAACCAATGAGAGGATCGTTAGTGGTCAACGATAAACCACACTGTATACTTTGTATTCATAAGAGCTATGAGAGATACTCTCCCTTGTGACCCAAAAGGACTGGATTAGGAACCACATTAGTTCTGAACCAGTATTTGAGTACTGGATTAGGAACCACATTAGTTCTGAACCTTACTTCATGCTTAATTACTGTTATTACTGTTGATAGTCAATTGTCGAATCGCCTAAGTCGACTAACTAGTTATAAAATGAACAATTCACCTCCCCTCTTGTACTTTCAGAAATAATTTATAATTTATTATGGAAATGTTAGTTATGGAGAAATAGAATTTATTCCATAAATGAAAGCCTCGTTAATTAATATTGTGGTCCCTGTTATGACCGAATCCAATTAGGACGAGGAGAGAAGTGTCTTGGTGGAAAAGAAATCCTAGACAGTTTTGGATAACTGTTTTAACCCTCAAAAGTATATAAAGGGGATTTTTGGCCAAATGATAAGTGACAAGAAAAACTACTGTTTTTCTCTCTCTAGAATGTTTGTTCCACCCAAATATTATTGGTCTGGATATTATTCGGGTACACAAAAGAAGATCATGGAACTGCAGGACGATCTCGTGGATGATCTTGCTCGTGCTTGAAAGCTATTCTCATAGTTGTTGTAGGTGTCACGCTTCAAGAGCTATTCCGTTTTATGTTTCTGTAAAACTAAATAGCCTGCTTAGTTTGTCTAGATCACATGTGAGTCTATGATCCTTGAATTTCTTCCATTGTGTTTATATACCTTCAGTTACGTCGATTGAAAAATCTAAAAATGAATTTACTTCGTATACATTATCATTATATATAAGTTAAATACTTTAAGATTGAAAATCAGAGAGCAGATAGACTGAAATTATTTGTAACTAACAACTCTGTTGTCATGACATAGTTAACCCCAAATGTGTTAGCAGTAGGTAAAGCTTAATCAAAAGTTGCATGCTAGATGTTTAATTAGTTAAAGCTAGTTAAGTAGCACTTAAGTTTGTAGGCAACTTTTCTTATCTGTTCAGCTCGAAAAAGAGGTGGGAATACCAAATCTATTGGCTGCCATAGCAACAAAGAAAAAAGTTCATTATCTTACATACTAATCAAAGCCAAGAGATAAGAGAATTCTAAGGCCACCCCTTCATTCTAAACCCCACAAAAAGATGTATCCATCAATATAATCAATTTTTTATCATTGCGCATGCAAAGACAAGTTTTACAATGCCAAAAACTGGGAATTAGATTAAAGAAAAGTGACCTGAAAAAGCCCTTTCTTGTGGCCCTTGGGGGTCCATTTATTATCAAGAAGAATCATTCAAAGCTGCGCATAAGAGGATTCTCTTCAACTATATGATCTTTAATCTTTTTCTTCTTTTTAACTTTGTTTTTTTTTTCTTAGTTCAATTTTATAAGTTTCTGAAATTGACTAGTGTTTATCATTCCAAGGAAACTGCCTTGAGCCATTGAATAAACGTCCAAAAAGGAGATTTGAACAACTTTAAAGTTATTTTTAGATATTAAGAAGGGTCGAGAAACCCCAAGGTGTTTTCTAACCTTTACAGGCTTTGATGGGGTGGCCTATGCTAACACCTTATTCATTTATTTATTTATCATTTAATCTTCACGGTATATATCCAGAACTCACCAATTTGACTAATTAAAATATACGATGCTTAGAACCTATTAAAAAAGAAAACACTCCCTATAATATGTTTCTCAAGTTTCATACTCGAGCACTAAAACCTTTTATTAAGAGTAGAGAAAGTTTGTCACCTATGGTTCTCTATGTATATTCATATTATGAGCTAGAGAATCACATTTCTATTAAACTTCACCTACAGAGCCTTTTAGGAGGAATTGATCTTTGTCAATCCTTATTCTATAGGTTAATGCCTGCAGAACGGGAACGAAATGAAATTTTATTAAACACGTCTCTTTAGGCGAGGTGGATTCAGAACATAAAGTGAAATGATGGCAAAAAATCATTGTGTAAGCTCCATATTTATGCCATTAGATGCGAACTTTAAAAATGTATACATTTCATTTTCTAATATTTCCAACTGTATACATCTAATTCAAACTGAGGCAATTGGTAGGATGCTCCCATTCAACTCTCTGCGTTTTAAACAAATAAAATTATACCATTGTGTTTTTCTTTAGGTATTAGCATATCAATATATTACCTGAATATAGACTCATATAGTAGGCGAACATTATTCAACTAACTGCTCCACCTGGGAGCGTGAACGAAAAAGAGCTTTGGTTATTTTTCAAAAGGGTGGGTAAAGGAGGAGACGATACTGGTAGGAAGCCATTTTTTCAGTGGAATGGATAACAAGAACTCTAAAAGGAAAGGAGATGTAAAATGCCCTACAAATGGAAACAATTTGATATGCTTCAGACGCATGTGATTTTGAGAACATGAATTGTCATCATACTCAAGGGCCTTGGCCACCACTACTTTGTATGTGATCTTTTTACATTGGAGGTAACGTATTTGGGTAGTTATATATGGCGACAATTGAGGAAGAGGAGATTTGAAGAAATTATTAGCATTCTTCACAAGGCCCTTTTTTCTTTTTGGTTTGTGGCTTGTAATGAATGTACTTTAATTGGGCAGTTGTCAATATTAAGAATTGTTAAAGTCGTAGAAGTGTGGATCTCGAATACAAGTGTGAGGCCAATATCCTTTAAGTTAGGTGATACTCATTTGTGTTTTAAGGTTTAATGTTGGTTCTAACACGGAGGGAGTGTCAGTTTATTTCACGTTTAAATATTATTTAGTCCTTACATCTTTATAACTCAATAATGTCTTACGTAATATTCATGGGTACATGCAAGTTGATGCTTGGTCTCCGATTTCAAAGTCAAAAGAGATGAAATGACCATCTTTTTTCAAATGCAAAACAAGCATGTTGACCTCTTCTAGTTTGTTTAAATGGCTGTTGCATATCGTTTCATAATATATGGTATAGTATTATATTTTTTTATTAGTATAATATTTGAATAGATTGTAATATTTTTCAAATTGAGATATACCGTTGTTCATTTAACATTTAGTTCTAAGTTTCTTTATGGTATCAACAACCATGGATCAACATTTGGTTTAAGAAAGATGGTGAAATAATAATGACTATGCGTAACTCTATCTGAATTTCAAAAAACTGGAAATTTATGTTAGCACTATCCTTTTTTTTTCTTGTGAAATTATAAGTGAACCTAATATTCTGTTCGTATTTGACATCTAGAATCTTAATTGAGAAATTTAATGCTAGTCATCAGCTGTAATAATATTCTATTTTCCTAAGTGAAACTCGTCTAAAATATATTGGGACTTTACCAGTCAGCCTTTTAATGTAAAATAAGGCTAGACTTAAAATCTTGAAACTATTATATAATCCTCATAAAAGAAGTAAAACAAAACAAAATGAGTGCAAATTTATGTCCATCTTGAGTTTTAGTTTTTCATGCCCTGTCTTTAGCTAATAAACTTAATTCCTAATGTAAAGTGCATTCTAAATAACCGTAAAAGAAAGGATAAAATGTAATTATTTGAAACACTGGTTATGACTTCCTATGATTTTTCTTCCATTACAACAATAATATGAATCATTAAAACCTATATCTGTATTGCTGAAGGCAGGTGCAACAATTGGAAACATAAATTCAACTTCCATGGCAACGACTATTCCTTTCCCGCCGCCTCCTTTATCTCCGTGCGTTCTTTTCTTCCTTGGAGTTTTTCTCTTTTGATTGCACTACAATGTTTCCTCTACCTTCTTGTATTTCTCTCTTACCTGCATTCTTTCCACCCCTCTCTTTCATAACCGCTTTTCTGCTTCATCTTTTGTGTTATGTGTATCAACAACTGCATAATTTAATCTTCATTGCCCTCATACGACAAAATTTTCCAAAACTTGGAAATTCGTCACCAACCCACTCTGTCATCCTCTTTTTCTTTCGATAATGAATAATGGTTGGCTTCCTCATCTATATTGACATTTTTACAATTATTCTTTTTTTAGTTCAGACAGTAGCAGTGAAGTTGCTGGATTAAGCTTTTTTATTTGAAGTCGAAAAATTAAAAGACAATGTGGGAAAACCCTGGCTTTTGGCGTTGAAGCACTTCTTTGTGAAGCCAAGTTACCTGAGAGAAGTGGCATTCCAGAACCTCTCAAGTCTTTTTTTGGCACGGCACGTTCTTTGTTTTTTTCCCCTTTTCTTTTTATTCTAAGGCTGATTAGGACTAATCAGGGACTAAATTAATATTTTTAAACTTTGAGGGTCGTTTCTAAAACATGTAAAACGATCATTTCAAATCTTAGAAACTACCAAAACTCCCACCCGTGAGTCTCTCTCTCCTTCTTCCATAACTCCCATCACTTCATGACTTGCACACAACTTGAACCAAAATTCTCTCAACTTCTCTGTCTTTCCGAGTTAAAATCTCAAATGATCACTCAAGTTTGGGAAATTAACCACCAAAGTCAGTTTATTTTGGTTGGTTCCAAAAAGGTCACTCATCTTAAAGAAAATATCTCCAAAAGTAATTCTTGCCAGTTTTGCACTGTCACCCACCGAAAATCTGACATGGCTTTTTAAAATATTTTTATATAATCGTAGGTCTCACTTTCTATGCCATGTAGGACTTTTTAAATAGTTACTAGTTTTCTGACAAGTCCAATACATGTGTATTCCTAATAACTAATACAAAAATTGTAAATATTGTGTAATAAGCGTGTATCGTTACTAGTAAATTAAAGAAAAAAATGTAAATTTAAAGTACTGATATATCGAATCCTTTCCGTTCGATACTTTTTGTTATCGTGATACATAATCATACTAAACATTACTATTGTAAAGGCCAGTAACTAATATTTGAACGATTATAATCATGCAAATTTTATAATATATCAAGTTCGAAGGCCAAATAATCCTTTGTCGTACTCCTTATTCCTAGTGCATAATAACAGTTTGCTATTAGCACAAAAAATTTAAAACCAAGAAAAAGTATTGATGTCAAGCTGAATACTTGATATTATAAAATTTGCATGATTAAAATTGTTCAATTATTAATTACTGGCCTTCGTACAATAGTAATGTTTAATTAGTATGATTATATATTGTGAAAATAAAAAATATCAATTGTAAAGGATTCGATATATCAGTACTTTTAAATTGTATTTTTTTTCCTTTAATTTATTAGTAATTATACACGCTTATTACTAAATATTTATAATTTTTGTACTAGTTATTAGGAATACACGTGCATTGCACTTGTTAGAAAACTAGTAAGTATCTATTAAAAAGGTCCTTGTTGCTCCCAAACGCACACGAAAGTATACGTGGTCGACAAGTAATAAAGTGATAAGTAGAGTATCGTTCCCACGAGGACTATTCAGACTGAATTCTAGCAAACAATTTCCTAAAACTATTCAGGGATCTTTTTCCAATGGTTGAGAATTTACTAACTAAATGCAGTAATAAAAACAAGTAATTGAAATCAAGTAACAGAGCAAATTCTAAGTTGTTATCAATAAAAGATGACGGTCCCGGGTCAGAGTTACGAACAATCCAGTTGAGTTTTCCAGTTGATTCTACTTCTTGATTTCCTAGATTGCTAACTACAGGTTAAATGTACCCATGAAAATCTTTCGATTCTTCACGGTCTATGCAGGCTACTCCAATCCCTATATGTCTATGGTTTGAATCACGTGCACGCATTAACGAATTCTGTAATGAGTTAAACTAGGCGAGCAAGTATATGTCTATCCTACTCACAAATTGGTTCCCCGATGCCCGGGTTCACAAACTAGTCCTATTCTTTCTTATTGCGTAATTAAATTCCCTCTTTCGAGTTCAATCCAAAAACCATAGATAGTGTTCAATTATCAGGCCTCAATAATCAAATAATTATGATCAAGAAAGAATAAACAATCCATAATGGTAAATCAATATATAGAAATCAACTTTCAAACATCAACCTTCATGTATTTACTCTAACCCTAGAACAAACAAACTATAGAATTAAAGAGAAGAATAAGAGAAAGAGAGAAAGAACTTGTGTAGAAGACATCTAGGGCTCCTCCCCTCTCCTCCAAAACTTGCTCCAAAGGTCTGAACTCCTATCAAAAACTAAGTAAAAGAGTATTTATAGGGTTTACAAACACCTAGTAATAAGTTACACCTAATCCTAGACGAAATAGGAAGTAAAAACCGCTCCAGGGGCGCTATGACGGGCGCCCCGCGCCTCGTAACGCGCTACAACAATCAGAACCCGTCGAACTTGGCACGCTTTTGGGCCGCGCCACGTGGAAAACCGCGCCAGAAGCTGGGCGCTCTGGGCGGCGCGGCGCGCCTCCTGTAGCGCCAGGCTATTTTTCTGTTTCGTTTATCCTTTTCTCGTTTCGTGTTGTGCCTTCGTTTGCTCGATCCAATCCTCAATCAAAATCCAATCTTTTCTTGCTCAATCATGCTCTTAAAAGCTCCAATTGCACTGCATAACAACCTACATACACACGACATAAAATTAGTGCAAAACCACATTCATAAACCATAAAACGAGCGAATAAAGTATTCAAACGTAAGGAAATATTAAGGAAATATAGGCATAAAATTCCAAACATCAGTCCTACATGGAAAAGAAAGTGGGACCTATGGTTATATAAAAATATTTTATAAAGCCAAGTCAGATTTCCAGTGGGTGACGGTGCAAAAACCGGTAAGAATTACTTTTGGAGATATTTTTTCTAAGTTGAGTGAACTTTTTGGGACCAACCAAACAAAGTGACTTTGGTGATTAATTTCTAAAAGTTGAGTGACCATTTGATATTTTAACTCCTGTCTTTCCTCATTTTCTCAAGCAATCTGACAATCAAAACAACACATATTCGCAGTGTATTCACCAACAAAAAGGTAAATATTGTCTTTATTTTTTAAACTGTGGTGTAAATTTAAAATCTAGGGATTTTTTCGATTTCTTCGTCATCTGTGATTAAATTGTGTTTTTGAACAAATGGTGTAATTGTATGGAAATTGAATGGTATTATGTATTTTAACTGAAAAAGAAGTTCAGAACTAGAAAAGGGAGATTTCGTTGTTCTAATGAAATGTTTAGGATTTTTCCTTTTGTTGGTTAAATTTTGATGATTTCTGAATTTTGTGTGTACCAATGCTGCTTTATTTGGTTGCAAATAGAAGTGATTGCAGTTATACGCCGTTTGATGTTCTGAAAACCTAAAATAGTTCCACAACAGTTCATAAGAAGTTAAGAATATCTCATTGGATGTTCATACTTTTCTGTAACTAAAATTCGTATTCCCTTGTTTTGTAGAAAAATGGTAAATTTACGATCAAAAAAATTAACACAGCGGAAAGATGAAGATGAATAGAAGAAGAAGAAGCCTACAAAGACTCCCAAGAACGGAATTTTTAAAAGAAAGGCTCATGAGCCGAAGAAGAAGACTGCTCCTAGTGCTCCTATACCTAGTACTCCAGATCCGGAACGTACTCATACAGATGTAGAACCTACTCCTAAACGCCAAAAAAAAAAATATAAGGAGAAAATTAGTTGTGGAGAGTGACGATGACGAAGGAGAAGTAGTAGGTCCCCAAAACCAAAGGGAAGCAGGTTCCCAACAAGAGGAAAGCCAAAACCCAGCATGAAGTTACGATTTAAGTATAGGTGGGGAGGCTTTGGCGAGGGCTGCAGATGAGGGTGAACGAAGAGAGGTTCAGATGACATCGCTATTGGTGAACTGTTAAAAAGTGACTTTTGAGGCATGGAGAAGAAGATGGTGATCGTGAGAAAGATTCTAAGAAAAGGAAGATGGAGCAGGTGGGAAAAAAGATGAAGAAGGTGATAATTTAAGTAAAGGTGGGGATGCTAGAGAAAAAGGAGAAGAAGTAGATGAGTCAGGGGTGAGTCCAAGAAGCATTAAAAGAAGAAGAAGAGAAGTGGAGGATGAAATTTTCAAAAGAAACTTCTTGAGGGATCGTATGAACGTAGTTAAAACAGGTGGGGATGTTGTAAAGGATGCAGGTGGATATGTTAAAAAGGAAGCAGGTGAAGATATTGTAGATGAGAAGGAAGCAGGCGGAACATTTTGATTTAAGGTAGAGCAAGTCCAGGTGATAGTTGAATTGAAACTCGTGAATTATTTGGAACATCCATGTGAATGTTCTACATGACTTATCTAATGTTGCCAACATCAAGAGGAAGGCTGATAGCATTCATCAAGTCGTTCTGAACATCCTAACGAAGATGTTATGAACGCTAAGTTAGTCGTTCAGAACATCTTCGCCACTATGTTCCGAACATTTTATTTTTTTCGTATTATGTCGTTTAACTTTTTTCTGATTCATTTTGTTAATTATATTCTAAAATTATGTGCAGTATGAAGATGTTAGTCATATTTTTTTTGAGGAAGAATACTGAGGAGCTCTATTCCACACACCTGGCCAATAATGAAGCTTTTAAATCGAAGATTATTGTTGGACCGTCGTTGGCCAGGGGCATGATGGAGTTCAAATCTGTTTTAAAAAGTTTGCAATTGAGAAATAGATTTTCTCATAGTTGTTTCGGTCATTTCTTGCAATCGGCGGATTATCCACTCTTTGTCACCAAGTTGGTGCATAACCTCCTCTTGAGAACGATTCTTTGTAAGAAGCAGATGGAGGTTTGGATTGCCTACAATGGATTGCTATTATGCAAAGGCCTATCCGAGTTTGCACTGATGAAAGGGCTAAACTGTGGTGCTTATCTAGAGAAAGAGTACTTAGCAGAAATGAAAGAGAAGACGAAGGAATTGTGGAAGTTGGTTGTTGATTTTGCCAAGAAGAAGAAGGCGTAGGCAAAGGAGAAGGAGAAGAAGGAGAAAGAGAAGGAATAGGACAAGGAGAAGGGGAAGGGGAAGAGGAAGAAGAAGAAGGAGGAGGAAGAGTCACCCTCACCCGGTAAGAGGAAGTTCAATAAGCCCAAAATTGAAAAGGAGCCGTTGAAAAAGAAAGCCGTGACGGGTGCTGACTTGATTGAATGCATGAAGTCTAATTAAGTACCCAAGAAGTGGTTGTTAAATCTGTGTATGGCATGGTTTGTTCATACATTTCTTTGTGCGAAGGATTTGAAATATGGAATAGAGGAATGGGTGGTGTACTTGGTTGCTGATCTTGAGGCCTTCTTGAGTTATCCTTGGGGTATGATGAGTTATGAATTAACCGTTAGCTATCTAATAAAGCCAATGGAAAATCGTGCATCCAGTGCAAGTCAGACTTACAATCTTTATGGCTTTCCCTGGGCATTCATGGCATGAGCTTATGAAGCTATACCCGACTTGAGGCCAAAGGATTTTCCAAAACATAAAACAATCCCAAGGATGATAAAATGGCTTACTGAGAAGGCCGATAGAGACACAGACATGATGTTTGAGCAACATGAGCATCCTGTAAGTAACCCATTTTCTATTTAACTTATGATAATGTTTGTAACATTTTTGTTTAAGTTGAGACATTTCTCTTAGATGTTCGTTAAAACACTGAAACGTTCGAAACATCTTACCATGAAACATCTCTTATCGATCTACTGCTCCAGTCATAGATGTTTGGAACATCGCTGGTAGATGTTTTAAACATCATTGAGACATTCGAAGCTCTTTTGTCAATTTGTTCCAAACAACTTACAATAACATTTTAAAATTTATTTGACTTTTTTTGTGGGGTATATTAATAGGTTGTTCACCCTTTCCTCATTCCTACTAATGATGAGTTGGAGAAGGATTTCTTTCAAAATATTATGCCTTTTGACGACTTTGAGGACTACTTTGTTAATCCTTTGTGTGAAAGCTTGGTGGATGCCACCAGCGTTGCTCTTGTTGGTGGCACTACAAACTGTATTTTCAAGAACAATCCTGCCACCCCTCCAAGGCACATGATAGCAAGTAAATGTAATGATGAAGATGTGGATGAATAGTTGAGAGGATGTTTGGAAGTGATGGGGAATATGATGGGGAGAAAGTTTAAGAGGGTTTGCAATATGTGAATGTTGAAGAGGAAAACAAAGATGATGGTGCTAGTGAAAATGACGTTGAAACAAAGCTGATTGGAAACAAAGTTGTTGCTATTTCGAGCTCTAGTTGTAGAGGCTGAAAATATGATGAATGCAGCGGATTAAGGGAAGCGATGGAGCAAAAGATTGTGGCTTCTGAGAAACCTAAAGGTGATTCTTCTGGTGGTGATGGATTCGACATCTCTAAATGTAGCAGTTGCAAATGCAAAGATTGCAATGACTGGCGTAGAGGCGTGGAGATTGAGCTGGCGGCCATGCAGGCAACAATTGAAGAGTTGAGAAGCAAAAGTTTTATTAAACCTGCAAAGGCTGTGATATCACCACACAGAAGAGAAGAATAGAGAGAAGAAGAAGCGGGATGAAGTTTATGAGAGGAAACCTGTGGATATTTACAAGAAATTAAAGAGGAAGAAAGTGGATGCCTTGAAAGAGTTTATGAAGAAGAAGGTTTCAAAGAAATCTGTATTTCTTGGGTTGCCAATGATTCACAAAGATTTCAGTTTTTTGATGAACAAGACAGAGAGGCTGTGGGACATTGTTAGTTTTTTTTTTTTTAAATGATTTTCTACATTTTTGTTGTTCAGAAAATATTTTATGCGTTCTAAACATCTATTATATGCTTAAAACAACTCACATATTTCTAACTTCTCACAAAAATCTAGAACATCTGACATATGTTCTGAACGTCAATGTTAGATGTTCAGAACAACTTGCCATTCTTACACCCAGTTACCCCAATTTATTTTTCTCTCTTTCTTGTTCTGCAGTATATTGAAGCTGTGCTGACCATGATGCGCGCCAGGCATCTGAACTACCCCTACTATTACGATGAGGCTGACATTATTCTGGGTCTTACATTTTTGTCAAACATGGCCAAGAGATACGTCCAAATGGAAGAAGATGCAAAGAAATATAATCTATCGATGGATCTGTTGTTGAAGACGTATGCGTTTGACGATGAATTCCTCAAATATGCACATGGATAGCTACCCTAGGTAGGGGGTAGGTGTTGGGCTGGTGCAAAGAGGATCATCACCATCTACAACATCAAGAGTTCCCATTATGTGACGGTAGTGTTTGACATAGTGGAAGCTAATATTGTGGTGTATGATTGCAATTTAGGGGTTTATGATGATGACGCCTTCATGGAGGTTATGATGCCCATTCTCTACTTGTTCCTAGTTTATATCAGAAATTCAAATCTCTTCGAAGACTTGGATCCCAAGGTGAAGGAAGGAGACATGTGGGGGTTTGAGAGGCTCCCACGAACACTTTGTCAACAAAATCTAACTGGCACATCATGTGGAGTGTACTCGCTGATGTACATTGAGCATATACTCACAAACACACCCATGGACAGAATTTGTGATAATGAGTCATATGAATGTAGGAAACGTTTGGCAATTTGTATCTTTGACAGCAAAATGAAACCTTAATTTGGGTCTGTAATATTTGGATAATTTTTTTAAGTTTTATTTTGGTATATAATTAGGTATGAATAACTTCTATTTTGTTAGCCAAGAAGTGCATGGCTAATTTAATTTTGATGTGCTTATATGGATAACCAATGTTTTATTACCAATGCGGTTTTGTTATGTTTAATTAGTCGGAATTAAAACAAACATTCAAATATATTGGTAAATTGTAACTTATTCAATCCGAAAATGATAGAGTTAGATTTTAATTTTAAAGGATTTACATATAGACGTTCCAGAACGATTAGTAGTCTTTCTGGGCATAACAAGGGATGTTCCAAACGTTTACACCTTTTATTTAAATGGATTTACACATAGATGTGCTGGAACGACTACTAGTCGTTCCTAACATAACCACTGATGTTCCAAACTTCTGCAACTCCTACACTTATATTCTCCAGAAAATGCAATGATATCCGTAGTTTATAAGGGATTGAATTGAGACACAAACGGTACGATAATTATTTATAATTCAATCAAACGTACATCATAGACTTGTTAATACTTCAGCATTAAAAATGAAAATAAAATAACATAATAAAAATTTAAGATTACAACTAAAATAAACATGAACAATCAAACTTAAAGTGCATGTGGTGGAGCTTGTGGTGGTGCTTCTGGTGGTTATCCTTGTGGTGTGGAGTATAGAGTAAAATCAATTCTCCCATCAGCAAGTAGCCCTGAAAGCATTCTCTTCACATTTCTCATGTCCTTTTTGTAATCATTGAAGAAATCCTCAAACTTGAATTTACATGCCCACACTACAACCCTTAGTTGCGCCAAGACGTCGTTTAAATGTTCAAAATCTGAATCCGAACTCGTCGAAAGTGTTCTAGGCCTTGAACTCGATGCTCCTCTTATTGATGCTCCTCTTGTTCTTAGTAGACGAGCCATTTTGAAGTGATGTGATTGTTGTTATTTGTTTAATATAGTTTGGAATGATTTGATTGTGTGTTGGGTATTTATAAGAGTAAAATGGGAATCGACGAGTCTGTTTGGAAGTGACTTTTGATTCAATTTATTACCGTTGTGTACTATTCAAACGACGATGCAATTGTTCCTTATAACCGCTGTGTATTTTAAAATTTTGAGATAGTCGTTCGGAACATTCTTATTTCGTTGGTAAAAAGTGCATGGCTAATTACTTAGTAGCAGCTTATATAGAATACCTGTATGTTTTATTAGCAGTCTGTTGTTGTTATGTCAATTGTTCAGAATTAAATAATATATATCTGTCAATTGTTCATCATTCAAAAGAAAAATGATAACAGTAAGAAATTAATTTTAAAGGAGTATATAAAATGTTCGAGAACGACTAAAAGTCGTTCCAGGCATGACAGTTGATGTTCCAAACTTAAAAAGCTCATAGTGTAAAGGATCAACATATATGATGTTCTAGAACGATTATTAGTCGTTCTGTACATAAAAACAGATGTTCCAAATGGATATAATTTATACATTGATGTTCAAGAACCAGGCAAAAATATTCTTGATTGATCAGAGATTCAACACTTTACAAAATTATGCTAACTATATTAGCATTCAAATAAAGAAATTACTTAATAAACATTCATATTAACATCCAAAATAAACCCAAAATAAGCATAAACATTCAAATTTCTATGAAGATGAAGATGAGTAGTAGTCAACGTAATACATGCCCTTATCAGCAAGTATCCCTTCGAGCATTCTCTTTACCCTCCTTATTTCCTTCTTTATCCTTCTGACATCCTTTTTGGTAGTCATAGAAGAAGTCCTCAAATTTAAATTTTCAACCCCACACTTTAGCCTGAAGTTGTTCCAAAGTATCATTAGCCCATTCTTGTTTTGGTGAATCTGGTGCCACAACAGTGTTTTCCTTGACGTGGATGCTCCTCTTGAAGTATATACTCCTCTTGTTCTTGCTCCTTTTAAAGTGGATGCTCCTCTTGAAATGGATGGTCGACGAGCCATTTTGTCATATTTTGATTGTTGTTGTTAGTTGTTCAATATGGATTTCAATAGTTTGATTGAGTATTTATAGGAGTAAAGTGGTGTTGCACTTGGTGCACCTTCATAAGATACGGGGGAGGGGGGGGGGATGAATCGTGTTCTTACCCGATTTTAAAATCCTAAAACTTGCCTATAAACTTTCTACGCCTAACTCACAAAGAACCAAGTTCCTTGAAAGTTTCACCTATCTCTGAACCTAAAAAAATTTCGGAAACGTAAAGAACACAAAGATTTTTACGTGGAAAAATCCTTGCTCAAGGTATAAAAAACCACGCCCCAAACTCTTGGGATTTAAATCTTCCACTAAAGGAAAACCCAAGCAAATTTTTGACTACAACGTAATGTAATCAAGGAACTAGAACTTCCTAGTACCTAGAACCTTCACAGCTACACGTTAGCTGGTAAGGTTAACTCTACTTCACCTCAAAGAGTAATCTCTAATTAATGCTTCTAACCAATCCGATAGATTACAACTGAATAGCCTATAACAAAGAACTAAAACAACAGACTTAACTATGAAACTGCTCCTTCAGAAGGTTCTGCTGCTCAGCCTTTGTTCTTGCACACAGAGCTTCTCACGATCTGATTGTACTTGATATGCTTTGTTGAGATGTCTTTTGTGCGTCTTGAATTTGGCCAAATTAACTTGTATTTATAAGAATTAGACTCAGCCGGATCCAATTAAGTTTAGGAATCCTTTTCCTCTTTGAAATCAGTTTTAAACAAGGTTACCCATATTTCCTTATTTAAAACCTAAGTTAATTTGCCTTAGTTCCCAATCCATTTACGTTTAGGAACCGCGTCCTTCTTAGCACCGTTTCTTGCTTCTTATGTTTCCGGTAGGATTGGAACTTTGACCCAACTGTTCTCTTCTTTCCTTCTTCAGCTCTGACTTGAATATCTTGTTTGAACAACTGGTCTTCTCACTTCGACTGTGAACCTTTTTGTGGTCCACTTAGCACCAGGTCCTTTGTCATCTTCAAAACTCATTCTTCAACAAATTCCCCCTTTTTGATGATGACAAACAATGTTGTCTCACCGAGGGTTTATCCTCTCAAGAACCTGTAAAAATCTACCACTAACCACGAACCAGGGTAGTAACAGTTAGGCAGAAATAGGTCACAAACATATAATGAACTAATCAACAACTTCCCCCTTTTGGCATCATCGAAAAGTTTCACAGTTGTACGAACCTGCTCAACTTAAATTAAGTCTAGTTGACTCTAGTGCCAATAAATAGGCAGCAAGCCAACCTTTAAACGTCAGGAACCTCTTTCAGAAAATAAATACTAGCAAGATAGGGTATTTATATCAACAAAAGTGCCAAACCGGCTTAAAACTTCCAAACAACATTCAAATATTACAAACCGAGAGATAATATTGTCTAAAAAATAGGCCATAAAAGAACCAGGAAGGGACTAGGGAAAGGAACTGGTTCAAAATTAGGGAATATCAGGGATGTTAAAGTGAGCAAGCAACAAGGGGAGGCGACGCGAGTTTCATTCTCTTTCACGCTCCAGCTCAGCATCCAGCCTTGTGTTTTCAGCATTCATCCAGGCCAGCTCATCATTTTGCCTTTCAAGCTGCCTCCTGAACCCCTCAATCCTCCTATCCATTCTATTGTTCCTCCTTTCATCTGAATCTTCCTCCATATGCTCTGGTTCATCAGCAGGTTTACCATCCAACACATAGTCACAGGATTTAAGAATGTTCCTCCCAAACAAGTCATTGTGGTCCGGCTCAGTCCACTTGCCAACAGGCACCCCAAAGAAATCAAATATCTTCCCCAGAAGAAATCCATAGACCAACGCGTGTTTGCCTAACCCCATATCAGCTACCCTACCAATGTGCTTGATCATCAATTCAGGCAGATTAATACGAACCTCTCGATCTAGCAGGTCCATATAGGTCATATCCAGAAAGTTGACCTCACTCCTCCTTTCTGACCTCTGCAACAGTTTCTTCAGCACAAATTCAAAGAGCAACTGGTAGAAGGGTTGCATTTCCTTCTTCTTAACTTGTGTAGCCCTTGCCAGTCTTGGTCTCCTTGCAAATTTCTGGGTCACTTCCAAAGCAGACACACCATCTCCTCTAGCCGGCCACGAGTTCCTCATATACTCGCTGTAGTCCTGAGAGGGAACACCTAAAATCTCACCCAGTTCCACACTATCAAACTGGATTACCAGCCCCTTGACTGTGGTTGTCACAATACCTTCACTCACTGTTCAATTGGAATAAAATTCTCGAACCTCTTGCTCCCTCAGATGTCTAGTACGATCACTGAACAGGTTCAACTAACCCTGAGCCCTCAACTTAGCACCAAGCTGAGTCATTCCCTCAAGCTCCAGGTCAGTGAGAATTTTACCCTTCACCATTGGCAGACCTCTAAAATAGGCCACCCTTCTTTTCTTGTCTTCCTTGTCATCTCCAATCACCAGATTTGATTTGGAACCTCTCCTACGAACCTCAGGTTCCTCCACTATCCTCTTCTACTGCTCTCTTACAGAACCTCGAGTAGCAGGTCTCCTAGCATGACTCACTGTCTTTCTGCTGCTTTCTCCCATGTCCTCTGCATCTCCGGAACTTCCAATCTTAGAACTACCAACAAATTCTCCTCCCTTAACCAACCTCATTTTCTTCACAGTTTGTTTTTGTTCCTGAACCAAAGGCCTCTTTCCCAATCTCCTCTGTGCCTCCACCACCACAACATCTGTCTCACTGGAGGAACCTTCACTAGCTTGTGGAATGGGATTGGGCTCAGGCAATACAACATCCAAAGGTTCAGTAAAACCTACACCTTCTACGTTCTCTTCCACATAATCATCAATATCTCTCAGATCTGCATCATCACCTGCCACAGAACCAGAGAGCGAACCAGGTTCTTTCTCAGGTTCTTTAGCAGGTTCAGCAGATTTTTCCTCTCTTTTGTCACTAATAGTCTCTTCCACTACAGGAGCTGTCTCAGGAACAGGTTCCTCAACACTTTTCTCAGTTTCTTTAGTAACAACAACATCAACCTTTGTTTCAACGACCTTTTCAATATTTTCTACAACTACCTCCTCCTTCTCTCCAACTACAGACATAACCGGCTCTACTAAATCTGCAGGCATAGAAGGTAAACTAGTATCGACGACTATAGTACCAGTAGGAGAACTACAGTTTACCTTTTCAATTTCTTGAACGATTTCTTGAGTCGTTTCAATGATTCCTTCCTCCGTACCAGTTTCTGGAACACTTTCTCCCTTACTAGTTTCTTCTTCCGTCAACTTCTTCTGTCTCAATTTCGCAAACTTTCTCGCCATAGCCACAGAACGATTCGGTGCAAGTTGCTTTGCCTTTTGATTTAGTATGGATATTTTGATTTTAGGAGAAGAGAGGTGAGAATCCACTTTGGAACTGGTCGACATTTCTTCTTTAGAGAGAGTTGTGTTTTAGAGAGAGAAAATATTTTGAGAGAGTTTTAGCATTTTAGCCGATACAAATAATGTTTCTTTGATCAAATAATGGGATAGAGATGGGAATAGGTGTATCGGGAAGGGGAACGGGTTTATGGGATACGAAAAAGCTGCTACCTAATTATGACACATAGGAGCTGACGCCCACATGGTTCAAAGTATTTGAAATTTAAAAGCTTACACTAATTCGGCGCCAAGTGATGGTGATTGGTAACAAATTAGGCCACGTAAGACAACACTTATATTCAGTATCCATGCACCAGTTTCTTCACTTATATCCTTTATATCAAAAATTTGCTAGTATCTAAGTCGTGAAAATAGGTTCCAAATAGGTTACCAAGCAAAACAATTAAGTTTTCATAGTAGAATCAACTAAGCAAAGTTAAGATAAGTAAAACAAGGAAACTTCACTAGCCAATCATTGGGAGAACCAGGTGCTGCTTCGTTCATTGTATCTTGGTCATCCCTAGCTCAAGCCTGTTCTTTTCAAATTATACCCTATTCAATGCCTTAGTGAAGATATCAGCAATTTGATCCTCAGTCCTGCAAAAGTTCATAGTAATTAGGCCTTTCTCAACATTGTCCCTTAAAAAGTGATGCCTAGTATCAATGTGCTTTGTTCTCTTGTGCTGGACCGGGTTTTTGGCAATATTAACTGCACTGGTATTGTCACAAAAGATTGGAACTGGTCCACACTTGATTCCAAAGTCCTCCAACTTCTGCTTGATCCATAATAACTGTGAACAACATAAAGCAGCAGCTACATATTCTGCTTCAGCTGTGGATAATGCCAATGAATTTTGTTTCTTTGTAACCCATGAAACTAAACAAGGACCTAGGAAGTGTGCCATCCCAGATGTGCTTTTCCTATCAACCAGGTGACCAGCATAGTCAGCATCAGCATACCTAATAAGATCAAAACTTCCACCTTTTGGGTACCATAAACTAAGATCTTGAGTTCCTTTCAAATATCTTTAGATTCTCTTGACTGTAGTTAAGTGTGACTCCTTTGGTTTTGACTGGAATCTTACACACAACCCCACACTATAAACAATATCTGGACGACTTTTAGTTAAATACAGCAAAGAACCAATCATTCCTCGGTACTTAGTTCCATCAATGGAAGCACCAGTTTCATCCAGATCTATCTTCGTTGCTGGAGCAATGGGTGTGTTCATATCCTTAGCAAACTTCATATCATTCTTCTTTAGTAGCTCTTTGATGTACTTATGCTGGTGGATCATTGTACCTTCCTGAGATTGCTTGATTTGTAAGCCTAAGAAGAAATTTAGCTCACCCATCATACTCATCTCAAATTCACTTCCCATCAGGTCGGAAAACGCCTTGCAAAGGTTCTCATTTGTAGCACCAAAGATGATGTCGTCTACATACACTTGAACAACCAGCAGGTCCTTGGCTTTCTTCCTTAAAAATAAAGTATTGTCCATATTACCTTTAGTAAACCCATTCTTCAATAAGAACCCAGACAATCTTTCATACCAAGCCTTAGGAGCCTGTTTCAACCCATACAATGCCTTGTCAAGTTTGTAGACATGATCAGGTAACTCTGTACTTTCAAAGACAGGTGGTTGAACCACATACACCTCTTCATTCAAATAACCATTAAGGAATGCACTCTTCACATACATTTGGTACAGCTTAAACTCCATGTAAGCTGCAAAAGTAATAAGCATCCTAATGGCCTCCATTCTTGCAACAGGTGCAAAGGTTTCATCATAATCGATTCCTTCTTCTTGGCTGTAACCTTGAACCACTAGTCTTGCCTTGTTCCTTGTTACTATGCCATGTTCATCCAGCTTGTTTCTAAAGACCCATTTAATACCAATGATGGACCTATCCGTTGGTCGAGGGACCAGGTGCCATACCTTAATGCGTTCAAACTGATGAAGTTCCTCTTGCATAGCAATCACCTAGTCTGGATCCTCAAGTGCTTCACGTACATTCTTTGGTTCTATTGAGAACATAAATTCAAAGAACGCACATAAGTTCTTCAAAGCTCTTCTAGTAACCACTTCAGTGTTTAGATCAGACATAAGGTTCTCCAGTGGGTGTGAACTTTGATATCTCCAAGGTTTAGGTTTAATCTGCTGAGTGTCGTTTTTAGGAGGAGCTGAGTCATCTAGGTCTTCTTCATCTTGCTCTTCAGTTCCCCCTGTCTGATTGCCTTCTAGTTCCCCTGAGTTTGATCCTTATCAATCTAATAACTTTTAACTCCATTCAAATTCTCAGGGTCTTCAGCAGGTTACCAATCTCCTGATCATCATCTTCTTGTCTGTTTGTAAAACTTTCAGATTCATCAAATACCACATGCACACTTTCTTCTACAGTCAAGGTCCTCTTTTTAAACACTTTATAAGCTTTACTTTGTGAAGAATATCCTAAGAAGATGGCTTCATCACTTCTAGCATCAAACTTTCCTAGAGGTTCTTTCCCGTTTTTATGCACGAAACACTTGCACCCAAAAGCTCTGAGATGTGCAATATTAGGTTTCCTGGCTCTAATCAGCTCTTAGGGAGTTTACTCTAACAAAGGACAAATAGAACAATGATTCAGCAAGTACCAAGGGGTGTTGACTGCTTCAGCCCAAAAATTCTTCGATAGACCGCTTGATAGCAACATTGTTCTAGCCATGTCCTCCAAGGACCTATTCTTCCTCTCCACTGCACCATTTTGCTGAGGGGTCCTTGGTGCAGAGAAGTTGTGATCCACACCATGTTTGTTACAATATTCTGCAAACTTAGCATTCTCAAATTCTGTACCTTGGTCGGACCTTATACTCACTACTTGAAGCCCCAATTTCTTCTGATTGACTCTGACCCAGTCCTCAAACATATCATATGCTTCATCTTTAGATCTGAGGAACAAGGTCCATGTGTATCTGGAGTAGTCATCAACTATTACCATTACGAATCTCTTACCTCCTCTGCTCCTTACCCTCATTGGTCGACACAGGTCCATATGAACCAGCTCTAGTAGTTTAGAAGTACTAACCACTTTCTTTGACTTGAATGAAGATCTTACATGTTTCCCCCTCACACAAGCATCACAAATAATGATGTCATTGAACCTCTTGCTTGGCATTCCACGAACCAGGTCCTTTGACACCAACTTATTCAATTGAGTCAGGCTTGCATGTCCTATTCTCTTGTGCCACGACTGGCTATCATTCTCTAGCACATTCAGACAAGTCAAATTATTCTCAGGAAGAGAACCTAATGTAAGCTTGTACACATTATTAGCTCGTTTCCCTTCCATTATCACTTCGCCAGTCTCCAGGTTCTTTACAGTGCAACTTACAGAAGTGAAACTCACTTAGTTTCCTCTATCACATAGTTGAGAGATACTTAGAAGATTGTGCCTCAATCCATCCACACACAGTACATTATCAATAGCATTCTCGAGGGATCTCCCAATTTTTCCAATACCAACAATTTCACCGCTCTTGCCTCCTCCAAAAGCCACACTACCCCCTTGAAATGCTGCGAGTGAGAGAAAGTTTCTTCTATCTCCTGTCATGTGCCTGGAACATCCACTATCAAGAATCTAGCTTAGGTTGTTCCATCTCACTCCAACCTGCACAAAAAAATCAAGGGTTAGTAACAGGAACCCAGACAAGCTTGGGTCCCTTTTTGTTATCGAATGGATGAATCAAATCTTTTCTAGCCCAATAAGGTAAAACTGATTTTTTATTCTTTATTACAACTCTTTTTGCAAAACTGCATTCATTCTTGATATGTCCAATCTTACCACACAAGAAGTAGAGTTTGTTGCAAAGAAGTCCTACATATTTACTATTAGGGTACCAAGCAGGTAAAGGTTTCCTATGTCCTAATCGAGTCTTACTTCTATTATGATTTTCAGGCAACCAATTCAAAGTTTCAGAAGACTTGTTCCATTTAGTGAGTCTGGTGAGCTCAGAGTTAGCTTTTTCAACCTTCTCCTGAAGAACCCGGTTCTTCTCAGTCTCCTGATGTAGAACCTGGTTTTTCTTTTTAAGCTCCGCTTCAAGGTTGATTTGAGCCTCACTAACTCCTTGGTTACCAGACACTTCTTTCAATTTTTGATTCCCAAGTTCGAGTGCAGAACCTAGCTTCTTCTCACAAAGCACATGTTCTTTTAATTAAAGAGTTTCTAATTCAAGGGTTGAGACTTTCTGTTTTAGTTCAAAAACTTGAGTTTCACTAGCAGTTAATTTCTTTTTAAGATCAGATTTAGCTTTTTCCAAGTTTTTATTTTTCATTGAAAAATCAGACACAAGTGACATTAGTTGGTCCTTCTCAGAAAGCGCTTGGTCCTTCTCAGACCTCAAATTTTTAATCTCTTCAATTAAAGTCAGGGCAAGCAAATTTAGTTCCCTAGAAGAACAAGTATGAAGTCTAGTTTTCAGTTCATCGAGACTTACCTCAGGTGTATCATCAATCGAAGGTTCATTGTCAGCCATCAGTGCCAATAGAAAGTCGTCTTCTGGTTCTTCTTCTTCTTCTTCATCACTTTCGCTTTCAGAAGCTTCCCATATTGCATAGAAAGCCTGTTTCTTCTTTCTCCTTAATGCTTTAAAGTTGGGAGGACGTTTGGTCTTCTTAGGTTCATTCTTCTTTGAGGCTCCAGACCTTTTGCACTCAATATCCCACAATGGGCAGTCCTTTATAGCATGATCCTTCTTATTACACTTAAAACATCCTGAATAGTCTGGATTTTCAATTATGTTGTTCTTGGCAGGAGCGGCTTTGGTTCTTCTTCTTTCGAAGCCTAAGAATTTTCGTACTGCATTGACTAAAGCTATCTCATGCTCAGATACTTCATACTTAGAACCTCCAGTAGCCTCTAAAGCTAGGTTCTTCTATTTCTTAGGTTCCACCTTGATTCTTTATTGTTTCATAAGCTCATGGGTTTTCAGACTACCAACGAGTTCGTCAAGTTCAATCTTATCCAGTTCCTTGGACTCAATGATAGCTGTAACCTTTGATTCCCATGAATCAGGTAGAATCGTGATCACTTTTTTGACCAAATCTTCATTAGTAAGAACCATACCTAGTGACTTCATCTCATTTGTTAGGATCGTGAACCTGGTCATCATAACCTGGATAGACTCAGATTCACCCATAGCAAACAACTTGAACTTTCTTTTCAGCATTTGGATCCTTGACTTCTTTACACGTGACGTTCCTTCATGAGCAATTTGTAGAGCATTCTAAATCTCTTTGGCAGTCTTGTATGAAAAAACTCTGTTGTACTCATCAGGACCAAGTCCACATATGATGAGCCTCTTAGCTTTTGCATTCTTCTCCACCATCTTGAAATCAACATCAGTATACTCAGATATCACTTTGGGAACAGTTTGCTAATTGGGTGGCTGTCCAATAGTTTTGCTTGGAATAAGAGGTCCATCTTTGGTAATGATCCATAGCTGGAAGTCCTCAGCTTGAATAAAGTCTTCCATTCTTCCTTTCTACCATCCATAGTATTGGCCATTGAATTGAGGAGGCCTATCGATAGATTGTCCTTCGGTGATTATCGGTGGTGCACTCATTGTTCAGATCCTTCTCAAGATGTTAGTCTTTCTTCGAGAGAACCTGCTCTGATACCACTTGTTGCACTTGGTGCACCTTCGTAAGACACTAGAGAGGGGGTGAATAGTGTTCTTACCCAATTTTCAAACCTAAAACTTGTCTATAAACTTTCTGCGCCTAACTTACAAAGAACCAGGTTCCTTGCAAGTTTCACCTATCTCTGAACCTAAACAAATTGCGGAAACGCAAAGAACACAGAGATTTTTACGTGGAAAAATCATTGCTCAAGGGATAAAAAACCACGACCCAAACTCTTGGGATTTAACTCTTCCACTAAAGGAAACCCCAAGCAAGTTTTAGACTACAACGTAATGTAACCAAGGAACTAGAACCCCCTAGTACCTAGAACCTTCACAGCCACACGTTAGCTGGTAAGGTTAATTCTACTCCACCTCAAAGAGTAATCTCTAATTAATGCTTCTAACCAAGCTGATAGATTACAACTGAATAGCCTATAACAAAGAACTAAAACAACAGACTTAACTATGAATCTGCTCATTCAGAAGGTTCTGCTGCTCAGCCTTTGTTCTTGCACACAAAGCTTCTCACGATCTGATTGTACTAAATATGCTCTGTTGAGATGTCTTTTGTGCGTCTTGAATTTGGCCAAATTAACTTATATGTATAGGAACTAGACTCAGCCGGATCCAACTAAGTTTAGGAATCCTTTTCCTCTTTGAAATCAGTTTTAAACAAGGTTACTCATATTTTCTTATTTAAAATCTAAGTTAATTTGCCTTAGTTCCCAATCCATTTACATTTAGGAACCGCGTCCTTCTCAGCATCGCTTCTTGCATCTTCTGTTTCCGGTAGGATTTGAACTTTGACCCAACTGTTCTCTTCTTTCCTTCTTCAGCTCTGACTTGAATATCTCGTTTGAACAGCTGTCTTCTCACTTCGACGTGAACCTTTTCGTGGTCCACTTAGCACCAGGTCCTTTGTCATCTTCAAAACTCATCCTTCAACAAGTGGTAACTGAAATGTTCGTTTGGAAGTGACTGTTGTAGCCATTAAGTGTATTGTAGCAGTAGCCGTTCTCTGTATTTTTTAAATTTTGAGGTGACTAGTCGTTGTAGCCATTCTATATTTTTAAAATTTTAAAACTATGTTCGGAACTTCATCACATCGTTTGAAACTAATCTAGACGGATGTTCTGAACATATATTGCTGACTTGGCACAACCTCGTGAACAACACTTATATTGGGCGCGTGAACAATAGTTATATAGCAACAGTAACAAAAAAACCACCCAACACAAACACGATCATATATGAGCGCTTTATTATTCAAACCAGATTACAAAAAAATTCCAACATCCATTATATTTAAATATCTAGTAGATCCGTTAATAGTGGTAGTGTAGAACCATTCTGTAGATGTGGAGATTATGCAGAGTTAAAACATCATAGACTCAAGCAAATCCAAGAAGGAGGTTTTATGTGTCCAAATCTAGACAGGTTAGACCTAGTTGATGGGTTTGTAAAACTTTTAGTAGTGTAAAAGTTCTTCAACTTTTTTTTTTGGTAGGGAAATGGCTGCAACTACTTCAGATGGCATGATGAAGACAAGGCAGATCAAGCGAAGAGAGTAATATGGGGTCTACAAAGAAAAAAAAAAGTTGTTGAACAAGAGAGGGAAGAGGTACGATTAAGGCGCAAAAACTTAGGTGTTGTGGTCGTGCTAATTGTGGTGCTAATTTTCTCATATTCTATACTTAGATCAAGTATCGGTTCTTAGTTTAGGTTCTATATATTTTGCACTTGTTATGATTTGTGTAATAATGATCAATGAAATATCATTTGAACTTGTTATGTTCTCAAGTAAATTATGATTGTAATTTATGTTGTTCCGCAAAAACCAATAACATTTCCAAACTAATATATATAAATACACACACACACACACACACACTCATACATACTTATGAACAATTGTAAAACTATACGATGAAGATAGTAATAATTTAACATGAGCGCTCCAAACGACTGAATAAATGCGACATAAATGACTAAGATGTTCGAAACAACTCTATAAAAGATGGAACAAAAAACATATGTTTCGAACATAATGTTAATACTATATCTAGTATAATTGGTCATGTGTAGTGATCATCACCATCATTTATCACGCTTACTTGCATATGTGGTCATGTCTAATAATTATCAGCATCATTTATCACTCTAACTAGTATAATTGGTCAGGTCTAGTGATAATCACCATCATTTATAATTCTAACTAGTATAATTGGTCATGTGTAATGAATGATGACTCCTACTTGTATATTTGGTCATGTCTAATAATTATCAGCATCATTTATCATTCTAACTAGCATAATTGGTCATGTATAGTGATAATCACCATCATTTATCACTCTAACTAGTATAATTGGTCATGTAAAGTGATGATCACCATTATTTATCACTCTTACTTGTAGATTTGGTCATGTCTAGTGATTATCCGCATCATTTATCACTCTAACTAGTACAATGTGTCGTGTCTAGTTATAATCACCATCGTTTATCACTCTAACTAGTATAATTGGCCATGTGTAGTGATTATCACCATCATTTATCACTCTACCTTGTATATTTGGTCATGTCTAGTGATTATCAACATCATTTATCACTCTTACTTTTTAATTTATCACTCAAACTAGTATAATTGGTCATGTGTAGTTATGTTCACCATCCTTTACCACTCTTACTTGTATATTTGGTCATTTCTAGTGATTATCAGCATCATTTATCACTCTAACTAGTATAATTGGTCATGTGTAGTTATAATCACCATCATTTATCACTTTAACAAGTATAATTGGTCATGTCTAGTGATAATCACCATCATTTATCACTCTAACTAGTATAATTGGTCATGTATAGTGATGATCACCATCATTTATCATTCTAACTTGTAGATTTGGTCATGTCTAGTGATTATCCGCATCATTTATCACTCTAACTAGTACAATGTGTCGTGTCTAGTGATAATCACAATCGTTTATCACTCTAACTAGTATAATTGGTCATGTGTAGTGATAATAACCTTCATTTATCACACTTACTTGTATATTTGGTCATGTTTAGTGATGATCATAATTATTTATCACTCTTATTTATATATTTGGTGATGTGTAGCGATTGTCATCATCATTTATCACTCTACCTTGTAATTTGGTCTTTTCTAGTGATCATCACATAATTTGTCACTCTACCTTGTATATTTGGTCATGTCTAGTGATGATGATCGTTATTTTTCAATCTTACATGTATATTTGGTCATGTCTAGTGATGATCATCATCATTTATCACTCTTACTTTTATATTTGGTCATGTCTAGTGATGATCATCATCATTTGTCACTCTACCTTGTATATTTGGTCATGTCTAGTGATGATCATTATCATTTATCACTCTTACTTGTATATTTGGTCATGTCTAGTGAAGATCATCATCATATATCAATCTAAGTTGCATATTTGGTCAAGTCTAGTGATTATCATCATCATTTATCACTCTACCTCGTAATTTGGTCATGTCTAGTGATGACCATCATCATTTGTCGCTCTATTTGTATATTTGGTCATGCCTAGTGATGATCATCATCATTTATCACTCTTACTTATATATTTGATCATGTCTAGTGACGATCATCACCATTATTAAATCTTACTTGCATATTTGGTCATGTCTAGTGATGATCATCATCATTTATCACTCTTACTTGTATATTTGGTCATGTCTAGTGATGATCATCATCATTTTTCACTCTACCTTGTATATTTGGTCATGTCTAGTGATGATCATCATCATTTATCACTCTTATTTGTATATTTGGTCATGTCTAGTGATGATTATCATCATTTATCAATCTAAGTTGTATATCCAGTCATGTCTATTGATTATCATAATCATTTATCACTCTACCTTGTAATTTGGTCATGTCTAGTGATAAACATCATCATTTGTCGATCTATTTGTTTATTTGGTCATGTCTTGTGATGATCATCATCATTTATCACTCTTACTTGTATATTTGGTCATGTCTAGTGATGATCATCACTATTATTCAATCTTACTTGTATATTTGGTCATGTCTAGTAATGATCATCATTATTTATCACTCTACTTTGTATATTTGGTCATGTCTAGTGACGATCATCATCATTTATCACACTACCTTATATATTTGGTCATGTCTAGTGATGATCATCATCATTTATCAATCTAAGTTGTATATTTGGTAATGTCTAGTGATTATCCGCATCATTTATCACTCTAACTAGTACAATGTGTCGTTTCTAGTGATAATCACCATCGTTTATCACCCTAACTAGTATAATTGGTCATGTGTAGTGATTATCACCATCATTTATCACTCTAACTAGTATAATTGGTCATGTCTAGTGATTATCAACATCATTTATCACTCTTACTTTTTAATTTATCACTCAAACTAGTATAATTGGTCATGTGTAGTTATGTTCACCATCCTTTACCACTCTTACTTGTATATTTGGTCATTTCTAGTGATTATCAGCATCATTTATCACTCTAACTAGTATAATTGGTCATGTGTAGTTATAATCACCATCATTTATCACTTTAACAAGTATAATTGGTCATGTCTAGTGATAATCACCATCATTTATCACTCTAACTAGTATAATTGGTCATGTATAGTGATGATCACCATCATTTATCATTCTAACTTGTAGATTTGGTCATGTCTAGTGATTATCCGCATCATTTATCACTCTAACTAGTACAATGTGTCGTGTCTAGTGATAATCACAATCGTTTATCACTCTAACTAGTATAATTGGTCATGTGTAGTGATAATAACCTTCATTTATCACACTTACTTGTATATTTGGTCATGTTTAGTGATGATCATAATTATTTATCACTCTTATTTATATATTTGGTGATGTGTAGCGATTGTCATCATCATTTATCACTCTACCTTGTAATTTGGTCTTTTCTAGTGATCATCACATAATTTGTCACTCTACCTTGTATATTTGGTCATGTCTAGTGATGATGATCGTTATTTTTCAATCTTACATGTATATTTGGTCATGTCTAGTGATGATCATCATCATTTATCACTCTTACTTTTATATTTGGTCATGTCTAGTGATGATCATCATCATTTGTCACTCTACCTTGTATATTTGGTCATGTCTAGTGATGATCATTATCATTTATCACTCTTACTTGTATATTTGGTCATGTCTAGTGAAGATCATCATCATATATCAATCTAAGTTGCATATTTGGTCAAATCTAGTGATTATCATCATCATTTATCACTCTACCTCGTAATTTGGTCATGTCTAGTGATGATCATCATCATTTATCACTCTTACTTTTATATTTGGTCATGTCTAGTGATGATCATCATCATTTGTCACTCTACCTTGTATATTTGGTCATGTCTAGTGATGATCATTATCATTTATCACTCTTACTTGTATATTTGGTCATGTCTAGTGAAGATCATCATCATATATCAATCTAAGTTGCATATTTGGTCAAGTCTAGTGATTATCATCATCATTTATCACTCTACCTCGTAATTTGGTCATGTCTAGTGATGACCATCATCATTTGTCGCTCTATTTGTATATTTGGTCATGCCTAGTGATGATCATCATCATTTATCACTCTTACTTATATATTTGATCATGTCTAGTGACGATCATCACCATTATTAAATCTTACTTGCATATTTGGTCATGTCTAGTGATGATCATCATCATTTATCACTCTTACTTGTATATTTGGTCATGTCTAGTGATGATCATCATCATTTTTCACTCTACCTTGTATATTTGGTCATGTCTAGTGATGATCATCATCATTTATCACTCTTATTTGTATATTTGGTCATGTCTAGTGATGATTATCATCATTTATCAATCTAAGTTGTATATCCAGTCATGTCTATTGATTATCATAATCATTTATCACTCTACCTTGTAATTTGGTCATGTCTAGTGATAACCATCATCATTTGTCGATCTATTTGTTTATTTGGTCATGTCTTGTGATGATCATCATCATTTATCACTCTTACTTGTATATTTGGTCATGTCTAGTGATGATCATCACTATTATTCAATCTTACTTGTATATTTGGTCATGTCTAGTAATGATCATCATTATTTATCACTCTACTTTGTATATTTGGTCATGTCTAGTGACGATCATCATCATTTATCACACTACCTTATATATTTGGTCATGTCTAGTGATGATCATCATCATTTATCAATCTAAGTTGTATATTTGGTAATGTCTAGTGATTATCCGCATCATTTATCACTCTAACTAGTACAATGTGTCGTTTCTAGTGATAATCACCATCGTTTATCACCCTAACTAGTATAATTGGTCATGTGTAGTGATTATCACCATCATTTATCACTCTAACTAGTATAATTGGTCATGTCTAGTGATTATCAACATCATTTATCACTCTTACTTTTTAATTTATCACTCAAACTAGTATAATTGGTCATGTGTAGTTATGTTCACCATCCTTTACCACTCTTACTTGTATATTTGGTCATTTCTAGTGATTATCAGCATCATTTATCACTCTAACTAGTATAATTGGTCATGTGTAGTTATAATCACCATCATTTATCACTTTAACAAGTATAATTGGTCATGTCTAGTGATAATCACCATCATTTATCACTCTAACTAGTATAATTGGTCATGTATAGTGATGATCACCATCATTTATCATTCTAACTTGTAGATTTGGTCATGTCTAGTGATTATCCGCATCATTTATCACTCTAACTAGTACAATGTGTCGTGTCTAGTGATAATCACAATCGTTTATCACTCTAACTAGTATAATTGGTCATGTGTAGTGATAATAACCTTCATTTATCACACTTACTTGTATATTTGGTCATGTTTAGTGATGATCATAATTATTTATCACTCTTATTTATATATTTGGTGATGTGTAGCGATTGTCATCATCATTTATCACTCTACCTTGTAATTTGGTCTTTTCTAGTGATCATCACATAATTTGTCACTCTACCTTGTATATTTGGTCATGTCTAGTGATGATGATCGTTATTTTTCAATCTTACATGTATATTTGGTCATGTCTAGTGATGATCATCATCATTTATCACTCTTACTTTTATATTTGGTCATGTCTAGTGATGATCATCATCATTTGTCACTCTACCTTGTATATTTGGTCATGTCTAGTGATGATCATTATCATTTATCACTCTTACTTGTATATTTGGTCATGTCTAGTGAAGATCATCATCATATATCAATCTAAGTTGCATATTTGGTCAAATCTAGTGATTATCATCATCATTTATCACTCTACCTCGTAATTTGGTCATGTCTAGTGATGATCATCATCATTTATCACTCTTACTTTTATATTTGGTCATGTCTAGTGATGATCATCATCATTTGTCACTCTACCTTGTATATTTGGTCATGTCTAGTGATGATCATTATCATTTATCACTCTTACTTGTATATTTGGTCATGTCTAGTGAAGATCATCATCATATATCAATCTAAGTTGCATATTTGGTCAAGTCTAGTGATTATCATCATCATTTATCACTCTACCTCGTAATTTGGTCATGTCTAGTGATGACCATCATCATTTGTCGCTCTATTTGTATATTTAGTCATGCCTAGTGATGATCATCATCATTTATCACTCTTACTTATATATTTGGTCATGTCTAGTGACGATCATCACCATTATTAAATCTTACTTGCATATTTGGTCATGTCTACTGATGATCATCATCATTTATCACTCTTACTTGTATATTTGGTCATGTCTAGTGATGATCATCATCATTTTTCACTCTACCTTGTATATTTGGTCATGTCTAGTGATGATCATCATCATTTATCACTCTTATTTGTATATTTGGTCATGTCTAGTGATGATTATCATCATTTATCAATCTAAGTTGTATATCCAGTCATGTCTATTGATTATCATAATCATTTATCACTCTACCTTGTAATTTGGTCATGTCTAGTGATAACCATCATCATTTGTCGATCTATTTGTTTGTTTGGTCATGTCTTGTGATGATCATCATCATTTATCACTCTTACTTGTATATTTGGTCATGTCTAGTGATGATCATCACTATTATTCAATCTTACTTGTATATTTGGTCATGTCTAGTAATGATCATCATTATTTATCACTCTACTTTGTATATTTGGTCATGTCTAGTGACGATCATCATCATTTATCACACTACCTTATATATTTGGTCATGTCTAGTGATGATCATCATCATTTATCAATCTAAGTTGTATATTTGGTAATGTCTAGTGATTATCCGCATCATTTATCACTCTAACTAGTACAATGTGTCGTTTCTAGTGATAATCACCATCGTTTATCACCCTAACTAGTATAATTGGTCATGTGTAGTGATTATCACCATCATTTATCACTCTAACTAGTATAATTGGTCATGTCTAGTGATTATCAACATCATTTATCACTCTTACTTTTTAATTTATCACTCAAACTAGTATAATTGGTCATGTGTAGTTATGTTCACCATCCTTTACCACTCTTACTTGTATATTTGGTCATTTCTAGTGATTATCAGCATCATTTATCACTCTAACTAGTATAATTGGTCATGTGTAGTTATATTCACCATCATTTATCACTTTAACAAGTATAATTGGTCATGTCTAGTGATAATCACCATCATTTATCACTCTAACTAGTATAATTGGTCATGTATAGTGATGATCACCATCATTTATCATTCCAACTTGTAGATTTGGTCATGTCTAGTGATTATCGGCATCATTTATCACTCTAACTAGTACAATGTGTCGTGTCTAGTGATAATCACAATCGTTTATCACTCTAACTAGTATAATTGGTCATGTGTAGTGATAATAACCTTCATTTATCACACTTACTTGTATATTTGGTAATGTCTAGTGATTATCCGCATCATTTATCACTCTAACTAGTACAATGTCTCGTTTCTAGTGATAATCACCATCGTTTATCACCCTAACTAGTATAATTGGTCATGTGTAGTGATTATCACCATCATTTATCACTCTAACTAGTATAGTTGGTCATGTCTAGTGATTATCAACATCATTTATCACTCTTACTTTTTAATTTATCACTCAAACTAGTATAATTGGTCACGTGTAGTTATGATCACCATCATTTACCACTCTTACTTGAATATTTGGTCATTTCTAATGATTATCAGCATCATTTATCACTCTAACTAGTATAATTGGTCATGTGTAGTTATAATCACCATCAGTTATCACTTTAACAAGTATAATTGGTCATGTCTAGTGATAATCACCATTATTTATCACTCTAACTAGTATAATTGGTCATGTATAGTGATTTATCACCATCATTTATCATTCTAACTTGTAGATTTGGTCATGTCTAGTGATTATCCGCATCATTTATCACTCTAACTAGTAATATGTGTCGTGTCTAGTGATAATCACCATCGTTTATCACTCTAACTGGTATAATTGGTCATGTGTAGTGATTATCACCATCATTTATCACTCTAACTAGTAAAATTGGTCATGTGTAGTGATAATCACCTTCATTTATCACACTTACTTATATATTTGGTCATGTTTAGTGATGATCATAATCATTTATCACTCTTACTTATTTATTTGGTCATGTGTAGTGATTGTCATCATCATTCATCACTCTACCTTGTAATTTTGTCATGTCTAGTGATGATCACATCATTTGTCACCCTACTTTGTATATTTGGTCATGTCTAGTGATGATCATCATTATTTATCAACTTTACTTGTATATTTGGTCATGTCTACTGATGATCATCATCATTTATAACTCTTACTTGTATATTTGGTCATGTCTAGTGATGATCATCATCATTTTTCATTCTACCTTGTATATTTGGTCATGTCTAGTGATGATCATCATCATTTATCATTCTTACTTGTATATTTGGTCATGTCTAGTGATGACACACATCATTTATCAATCTAAGTTGTATATCCGGTCTTGTCTAGTGATTATCATAATCATTTATCACTCTACCTTATAATTTGGTCATGTCTAGTGATGACCATCATCATTTGTCGCTCTATTTGTATATTTGGTCATGTCTAGAGATGATGATCATCATTTATCACTCTTACTTTTATATTTTGTCATGTCTAGTGATGATCTTCATCATTTATCAATCTAAGTTGTATATTTGGTCATATCTAGTGACTATCAGCATCATTTATCACTATAACTAGTATAATTGGTCATTTGTAGTTATAATCACCAGCAGTTATCCCACTAACTAGTATAATTGATCATGTCTAGTGATAATCACCATCATTTATCACTCTAAACTAGTATAATTGGTCATGTATAGTGATGATCACCATCATTTATCATTCTTACTTGTAGATTTGGTCATGTCTAGTGATTATCTACATAATTTATCACTCTAACTAGTACAATGTGTCGTGTCTAGTGATAATCACCATAGTTTATCACTCTAACTGGTATAATTGGTCATGTGTAGTGATTATCACCATTATTTATAACTCTAACTAGTAAAATTGGTCATGTGTAGTGATAATCACCTTCATTTATCACACTTACTTGTATATTTGATCATGTTTAGTGATGATCATAATCATTTATCACTCTTACTTATTTATTTGGTCATGTGTAGTGATTGTCATCATCATTCATCACTCTACCTTGTAATTTTGTCATGTCTAGTGATGATCACTTCATTTGTCACTCTACTTTGTAATTTTGTCTTTTCTAGTGATCATCACATAATTTGTCACTCTACCTTGTATATTTGGTCATGTCTAGTGATGATGATCATTATTTTTCAATCTTACTTGTATATTTGGTCATGTCTAGTAAAGATCATCATCATTTATCACTCTTACTTTTATATTTGGTCATGTCTAGTGATGATCATCATCATTTATCACTCTTACTTGTATATTTTGTCATGTCTAGTGATGATCATCATAATTTATATATATAAGTTGTATATCTGGTCATGTCTAGTGATTATCATAATCAATTATCACTCTACCTTGTAATTTGGTCATGTCTAGTGGTGACCATCATCATTTGTCACTCAATTTGTATATTTGGTCATGTCTTGTGATGATCATCATCATTTATCACTCTTACTTGTATATTTGGTCATGTCTAGTGATGATCATCACTATTATTCAATCTTACTTGTATATTTGGTCATGTCTAGTAATGATCATGATTATTTATCACTCTACCTTGTAAATTTGGTCATGTCTAGTGACGATCATCATCATTTATCAGTCTACCTTATATATTTGGTCATGTCTAGTGAAGATCATCATCATTTATCAATCTAAGTTGTATATTTGGTCATGTCTAGTGATTATAGGCATCATTTATCACTATAACTAGTATAATTGGTCATTTGTAGTTATAATCACCAGCAGTTATCCCTCTAACCTAGTATAATTGGTCATGTATAGTGATAATCACCATCATTTATCACTCTAACCTAGTATAATTGGTCATGTATAGTGATAATCACCATCATTTATCACTCTAACCTAGTATAATTGGTCATGTATAGTGATTATCCGCATAATTTATCACTCTAACTAGTGCAATGTATCGTGTCTAGTGATAATCACCATCGTTTATCACTCTAACTGGTATAATTGGTCATGTGTAGTGATTATCACCATCATTTATCACTCTAACTAGTAAAATTAGTCATGTGTAGTGATAATCATCATCATTTATCACTCTACCTTGTAATTTGGTCATGTCTAGTGATGATCACATCATTTGTAACTCTACTTTGTATATTTGGTCATGTCTAGTGATGATCATCATTATTTATCACTGTTACTTGTATATTTGGTCATGTCTAGTGATGATCATCATCATTTATCACTCTACCTAGTAATTTTGTCATGTCTAGTGAAGACCATCATCATTTGTCGCTCTATTTGTATATTTGGTCATGTCTAGTGATGATCATCATCATTTATCGCTCTTACTTGTATATTTGGTCATGTCTAGTGATGATCATCACCATTATTCAATCTTACTTATATATTTGGTCATGTCTAGTAATGATCATCATCATTTATCACTCTTGCTTGTATATTTGGTCATGTCTAGTGATGGTCATCATCATTTATCAATCTAAGTTGTATATTTGGTCATGTCTAGTGACTATCAGCATCATTTATCACTATAACGAGTATAATTGGTCATTTGTTGTTATAATCACCAACAGTTATCCTACTAACTAGTATAATGGATCATCTCTAGTGATAATCACCATCATTTATCACTCTAAACTAGTATAATTGGACATGTATAGTGATGATCACCATTATTTATCATTCTTACTTGTAGATTTGGTCATGTCTAGTGATTATCTGCATAATTTATCACTCTAACAAGTACAATATGTCGTGTCTAGTGATAATCACCATCGTTTATCACTCTAACTAGTATAATTGGTCATCTGTAGTGTTAATCACATTCATTTATTACACTTACTTGTATATTTGGTCATGTCTAGTGACGATGATCATCATTTATCAATCTAAGTAGTATATTTGGTCATGTCTAGTGATTATATGCATCATTTATCACTATAACTAGTATAATTGGTCATTTGTAGTTATAATCACCAACAATTATCCCGCTAACTAGTATAATTGATCATGTATAGTGATAATCACCATCATTTATCACTCTAACCAAGTATAATTGGTCATGTATATTGATGATCACCATCATTTATCATTCTTACGTGTAGATTTGGTCATGTCTAGTGATTATCCGCATAATTTATCACTCTAACTATGTGTCGTGTCTAGTGATAATCACCATCGTTTATCACTCTAACTGGTATAATTGGTCATGTGTAGTGATTATCACCATCGTTTATCACTCTAACTAGTAAAATTAGTCATGTGTAGTGATAATCACCTTCATTTATCACACTTGTATATTTGGTCATGTTTTGTGATGATCATCATCATTTTTCACTCTTACTTATATATTTGGTCATGTGTAGTGATTGTCATCATCATTTATCACTCTACCTTGTAATTTGGTCATGTCTAGTGATGATCACATCATTTGTAACTCTACTTTGTATATTTGGTCATGTCTAGTGATGATCATCATTATTTATCACTGTTACTTGTATATTTGGTCATGTCTAGTGATGATCATCATCATTTATCACTCTTACTTGTATATTTGGTCATGTCTAGTGATGAGCATCATCATTTTTCACTCTACCTTGTATATTTGGTCATGTCTAGTGATGATCATCATCATTTATCACTCTTACTTGTATATTTGGTCATGTTTAGTGATGATCATCATCATTTATCAATATAAGTTTTATATCAGGTCATGTCTAGTGATTATCATCATCATTTATCACTCTACCTTGTAATTTGGTCATGTCTAGTGATGACCATCATCATTTGTCATATTTGGTCATGTCTAGTAATGATCATCATCATTTATCACTCTTGCTTGTATATTTGGTCATGTCTAGTGACGATCATCATCATTTATCACTCTACCTTGTATATTTGGTCATGTCTAGTGATGATCATAATCATTTATCAATCTAAGTTGTATATTTGGTCATGTCTAGTGATTATTTGCATCATTTATCACTATAACTAATATAATTGGTCATTTGTAGTTATAATCACCAACAGTTATCCCACTAACCAGTATAATTGATCATGTCTAGTGATAATCACCATCATTTATCACTCTATACTAGTATAATTGGTCATGTATAGTGATGATCACCATCATTTATCATTCTTACTTGTAGATTTGGACATGTCTAGTGATGATCATTATCATTTATCACTCTTAATTGTATATTTGGTCATGTTTAGTGATGATCATCATCATTTGTCAGTATAAGTTGTATATCCGGTCATGTCTAGTGATTACCATCATCATTTATCACTCTACCTTGTAATTTTGTCATGTCTAGTGATGACCTTCATCATTTGTCGCTCTATTTGTACATCTGGTCATGTCTAGTGACGATCATTATCATTTATCGCTCTTACTTGTATATTTGGTCATGTCTAGTGATGATCATCACCATTATTCAATCTTACTTATATATTTGGTCATGTCTAGTAATGATCATCATCATTTATCACTCTTGCTTGTATATTTGGTCATGTCTAGTGATTGTCATCATCATTTATCAATCTAAGTTGTATATTTGGTCATGTCTAGTGACTATCAGCATCATTTATCACTATAACGAGTATAATTGGTCATTTATAGTTATAATCACCAATAGTTATCCTACTAACTAGTATAATGGATCATCTCTAGTGATAATCACCATCATTTATCACTCTAAACTAGTATAATTGGACATGTATAGTGATGATCACCATCATTTATCTTTCTTACTTGTAGATTTGGTCATGTCTAGTGATTATCTGCATAATTTATCACTCTAACAAGTACAATATGTCGTGTCTAGTGATAATCACCATCGTTTATCACTCTAACTGGTATAATTTGTCATCTGTAGTGTTAATCACATTCATTTATTACACTTACTTGTATATTTGGTCATGTCTAGTGACGATCATCATCATTTATCAATCTAAGTAGTATATTTGGTCATGTCTAGTGATTATATGCATCATTTATCACTATAACTAGTATAATTGGTCATTTATAGTTATAATCACCAACAATTATCCCACTAACTAGTATAATTGATCATGTATAGTGATAATCACCATCATTTATCACTCTAACCAAGTATAATTGGTCATGTATATTGATGATCACCATCATTTATCATTCTTACGTGTAGATTTGGTCATGTCTAGTGATTATCCGCATAATTTATCACTCTAACTATGTGTCGTGTCTAGTGATAATCACCATCGTTTATCACTCTAACTGGTATAATTGGTCATGTGTAGTGATTATCACCATCGTTTATCACTCTAACTAGTAAAATTAGTCATGTGTAGTGATAATCACCTTCATTTATCACACTTGTATATTTGGTCATGTTTAGTGATGATCATCATCATTTTTCACTCTTACTTATATATTTGGTCATGTGTAGTGATTGTCATCATCATTTATCACTCTACCTTGTAATTTGGTCATGTCTAGTGATGATCACATCATTTGTAACTCTACTTTGTATATTTGGTCATGTCTAGTGATGATCATCATTATTTATCACTGTTACTTGTATATTTGGTCATGTCTAGTGATGATCATCATCATTTATCACTCTTACTTGTATATTTGGTCATGTCTAGTGATGAGCATCATCATTTTTCACTCTACCTTGTATATTTGGTCATGTCTAGTGATGATCATCATCATTTATCACTCTTACTTGTATATTTGGTCATGTTTTGAAACGACCTCGGTCAGTCGTTTCGGAAGTTAGGACTCTGATTGGGGTGGCGATAATTTTAAAATATTCATAATGTCCATTAGGACATGTCTGTAAAATTTGAGCTAAATCAGACCTCGTTTGGTAGGCATCGGAAGAAGGTTTCAGTTTTTATTGGCAATAAATATTAAAAAGAGATTTTCGAGCTCGGTTTTTGCCGAATGAGCTCCGATTCGAAATTCGAAAGCGCCGTTGGGTTCGTATGATTATTTATGACTTTTGTGAACTTTCGAAAGTGAATTTCGATGTTGTTCGGCTAGTTTCCGCTAAAATGCCGAAAGTTAAATAATTTGACTTCTTTTCATTTAAATTCGCATCTTGAGTTTCGGGAGTCCAATTTGAGATCCGCCTTCGCGAGTATGTTACATATATTTTGTATAACTTGTATGCAAAAGTTGAAATTATTTCGAATATTGTAGGGCACCGTTTTAATTTTCGTTAATAAAAAAAATATAATAAAAGAAAACAAAAAAAAAAAATAGAAAAAGACAAAGGAATAAAGTGGGCGGTGGTCCTTAGCATATATATGCTAAGGGCGAATGAAATACAGAAACAGAGGGATTTAGATACAGAAACGTTAAACAGAGAAAGTGAGATGACGCAGTGACAAAAAATGCCAGAAAATGAAAAGAAGTCAAATTATTTAACTTTCGGCATTTTAGCGGAAACTAGCCGAACAACATCGAAATTCACTTTCGAAAGTTCACAAAAGTCATAAATAATCATACGAACCCAACGGCGCTTTCGAATTTCGAATCGGAGCTCATTCGGCAAAAACCGAGCTCGAAAATCTCTTTTTAATATTTATTGCCAATAAAAACTGAAACCTTCTTCCGATGCCTACCAAACGAGGTCTGATTTAGCTCAAATTTTACAGACATGTCCTAATGGACATTATGAATATTTTAAAATTATCGCCACCCCAATCAGAGTCCTAACTTCCGAAACGACTGACCGAGGTCGTTTCATTCTCCTCCACTTAAACTCTCGTTCGTCCTCGAACGAGCCTAAATCTAAGGCAAGATTCACACTGATAACGAAAGAACTTGCACGACCTTCATGAAATTCTCCACGGGTATTATTTCCTGATTACAGGATCAGAATTATAACACGCATACCGAACTTGCGGAAGCGTGGTGGGCCCATAACCCACAGGTCCCAGGATCGAAACCTGGCTCTGATACCAAGGTATCAGACATATGTGACTGCATTGCATCATACCGCACTCATCCCATCTCATTGCACCGCATACTGACTATTGTGTGTATTGTGCTGTGTTTTATATATGCGGTAGGTATACCATGTTGTGAACGTATCTCAGTTTACCTATATATCTCTGGCTCGTATCCCGGGTTGCACGCCGCAACAGTATAAATATACGGATTGGGTTGCAAGCCGCAACAATATAAATATATGGATCGGGTTGCACGCCGCAACAGGATGTATTTCTGATTGTCGACATGTTCAGGATATCTATATGTTCTGTCTACCTTATGTCCCTGGCTGTTTATGATTCTATACGTGTTTTCAGTTATTATTTGGCTTCGCCTGTTTATAGTTCAAATAAGATGGATTTAGTTTATCTGTTTTTCTTCTCCCTGACTAGCTATCCTATTCTTTGAGGTGGCTAGTCTGCCGCACTTATTGAGTCCTTTTGACTCACCCTCGTTTGTTGTTTGTTTCTTGTCTATCTATTTCGTTTCGGCAGGTTCGCTCAAGGATCGAGTTCGCCACGTACTGAAGGAGCGAAGACGACTTCAGCTGTCAGGGTGAGCCAGCTTTATTCCGGATGGCCACCAGTTTATTGTTTATTATTTCAGTTGCATTCTGCTCAATTCAGGAGGTATCTGTCTTTTTTGTACTCTTAGATGTCTAGTCTGGATAACCCTAAACCTAGTATGTTGGGTAGTCAGCTGTAATTTCTTTTGTACAGCTTAGAGGTATCAGTATGTTAGTATTTTTTTAAGTCTTGTTCTTATTTATGAATTGAATTATATTTATTTTCCTAATTTAATTGGTAAGGGTTCGCCCGACGGGTCTAGGGGAGGATGTCGGGTGCCCGCACGGCCTAGCCGGATTTCGGGTCGTGTCAGTTGGTATCAGAGCCCAGTTTAGAGTCTATCCAGACTAAGACAGTGTCTAGTAGAGTCTCGCTGATGGGTACGTAGACGTCCGTACTTATCTACGAGGGGCTATGATGGCATTTAGGAAGTTTCACTTCCTTCATTTCTGATCGTGCGTCGGTCTAGGATTCAAAAGTATTTTCGTTAATTCGTTAATTCCTTTGTGGTAATTGTGAACCCTCGTGCGACAAATCAGCGAACGGTATGAGTTCAAGACGAAGCAGTCTGGCCTGGGGTCAGCACTGATGAAGCCCCGAGAGTTTTTTTTTTTATCGTGCCGACGATCTAGTTACGGAGGTCCCAGCTGTACGAGCTCCCGATGGGCAAGGGAACAGGGCCTTGCAGTTTCCCTTGGCTCTCTACGATGCTTTACGAGAATCTTGGCGGCGCAGATACCGTAAGAACCTATTATTTGCTGGGCAGCCTATCAGGTTGCTGCATGTGCAGACGTTTGATCTCAGGGAGCTCCTTTTCTGGTTCTTAATATTGCTGCAGTAAATTATATTCCGGAGGTAGTATGTGTTGTACCTCTAATTGTTCTGGCTGGTTAGCCAGCCAAGGTATCAGTTGGGTCCGAGTGCTCAAGGAGGTTTCATTATTTTACGCGGTTGAACCTTCCGATATTCTTAAGAAATACATCAGATATATCTTGTAATTCTTTGTAAAATAAAATGATGTCAGCGTATCCTTCAGGCTTTTGATTATATCAAGCGTGGTGTTAATTATTCTTCTTTCCAGTTTCAAGGTCCAACCCTAGATTGGTGGACTGCTCTCTTATTAGCTAACTTGGTTCGGTTTTCTTCTAGATTTGTGAAAAAAAAAAAAAAAAATTCCTTTCGAGTAGCGAGCGAAATGGAGAGTGTTGCCAGTTTGAGTGGATTAGACAGAGTAGCCTATCGGGTTAGCCTGTTAGTGTTTCAAAATATGAAATGGAATTCTATAGAATGGCTGGATATGCATTAGAACTAGTTCATGAGCCTTTCCAGAGATTCAGAGATTTATTGATGACCTTTATTTTTCCTTGAAATCCCAGATGGCTCGAGAAATTGAGATCTGGATTTTATTTGATGTTGTTGTTAATATTGCCTGAAGGTTCGAGGCATACCATAAGTTAGAGCGGGAAAGTAAGAGATCCCACGGCCCTGGTGGGCAACCATGTTACCTCATTTGGAGGTAAGAGTTCTGATTATTTTGGGAGGTCACCTTCCAGGTTATCTCAGCGTGTGTCACGTGATTCTTAGAATACGCCAGTAGTTCGTCAATATCAGACCCAATTTTTCTCTTTGTGGCTTTCAATAATCTGTCCAGTTTCCATTTTTAGCAAAAAGGTGTTATCATTATCGTGAGTCTGATCATCCTTTGAGGAGTTTTCCTGTTATCATTGTCATGAGTCTGGTTATCCTTTGAGAAGTTTTTCCTTACTCCGGCAAGCAGGCAGTCGTCTTTTCTCTCGTCATCAGGCACCTGCATAGTCGCAGGAAATTTCATATAGATCTCAATCAGCAAACGAAATGCCACCATCCAGTAGAGGTTGAGAGTGTGGTGGCAGTGGTTCTTCTAGAAGTACTTATCAGGCTAGCGGCTCGGCTCAGCTGTAGAGAAAGTTCTAATAATTACCAGTCTGGCAGGATGTTGAGGTATCTGATGTAGTAGACCCAAGTATTTCTTCCTTACTTATATGTGTGTAGGCTTTGATTCTTCCAATCGATTTGGAAATGATTGTCTTATCATATTTCCATAGTTTCCTGGGATGGCGTTTCTATTAACAATCTGTTGCGATAGAGGGGTGAGCTTCTAGTATGATTTATTCCTGGAATTTGTGAGACCCTACTAGTTTATCTGATCTAAATATGAGAGATTTGACGGTGAGTATTGCTATTGCCTGCTTGGCATCTTGTTACGCCACCTTCTGTTATTATGTCAATTCAGTTTACCTCTCTCCTTGAAATTCAATGTTGGTAGGATAATGGGATCCTAATTCGTCACCGTCAGAAAGTGTTGTCGTTTCTTCCTGTGCAAAGTGATTAGTAAGTAATATTCGATATACGTATATCCTCTTGGTTCAAAACGCTAATAAAGTATGTTATCCTTTGAGCTTATCTGGGTTATAAAAGGGTTTTCTGGTAAAGTGTCAGAGTTTTATTCTTATTGGGAGATTAAATTGGCATGGATGTTGTTCCATAAGAGCTTATTTAATATCTATTTCTTCAATTGTGATTCTTGGGCCACTTTGACTCGTAAGTAGTCTAGCTTTGGTAGCCAAGCAAATAAAAAGATGAGCTTCCTGAAGCTCTAATTATTTCTATCACCGATTCATTTCCATTTCTTCTTTGTTCGGCACCGGTAAGCTTGGGCAGTTGGTAGCCGCTTATGATGTTCCCTGTGTTGAGCCAGAGTGTATGTCAAGGTAACTGGGTAAGCATATTATTGTTTAGGTTGAAAATCAGGACAGTGGTGCTGTCCAGACATTCTATCTGCGGATTTGCTATGTCATCCAGTTGTCTCATCTTGTTATCCGCTTAACATGTTTATGTTATCAGTTTATCCGGGTATCTATTCCCATGTATAGTAGTGCTGGTTCTGTTTTGCGGATCATCCAGTTTCAGGGGAAACTCTGCCGAAATTTCTATATAGAAGTACCATCCATCAAGCGGTGGTGTTTACGGCAAAGGTATGGAGTTGTGAACTCGAGAGTTGCAGCTTTTTGGCAACTCAAAAGGATAGTTGGTAGCTTAGGTCTGCCTATGTTCAGCTTTTAGATAAATCTTCTTTAGTCCAGCAGACTGTGCGAGGATGGTTATTCCTATTCAAATAACTGCATGAGTGTGTGCTTTAAGTGGAGGAGTCTTCCTCCAAATACTGAATCATAATATTAAATCTCTAAGGCGTTGCTGAAGCGTAAGCTAATTCTTAGTTTCATCGACCTGTTCTATATCGAAGAGGTAATTATCGGCTGAATCATGTTGACCCATTAAAAGTTCCATGTATCTTTGCTTCGAAAATGTAGAACTCTCTTCTTGTAATCGAGGAAGGATCAGCTTAGTCAGAATAAGCTGTGATATGGTATTATCATATTATCCAGATATATTTTATTCCAAAAGTTCGGTATGCGTGTTATAATTCTGATCCTGTAATCAGGAAATAATACCCGTGGAGAATTTCATGAAGGTCGTGCAAGTTCTTTCGTTATCAGTGTGAATCTTGCCTTAGATTTAGGCTCGTTCGAGGACGAACGAGAGTTTAAGTGGAGGAGAATGAAACGACCTCGGTCAGTCGTTTCGGAAGTTAGGACTCTGATTGGGGTGGCGATAATTTTAAAATATTCATAATGTCCATTAGGACATGTCTGTAAAATTTGAGCTAAATCAGACCTCGTTTGGTAGGCATCGGAAGAAGGTTTCAGTTTTTATTGGCAATAAATATTAAAAAGAGATTTTCGAGCTCGGTTTTTGCCGAATGAGCTCCGATTCGAAATTCAAAAGCGCCGTTGGGTTCGTATGATTATTTATGACTTTTGTGAACTTTCGAAAGTGAATTTCGATGTTGTTCGGCTAGTTTCCGCTAAAATGCCGAAAGTTAAATAATTTGACTTCTTTTCATTTAAATTCGCATCTTGAGTTTCGGGAGTCCAATTTGAGATCCGCCTTCGCGAGTATATTACATATATTTTGTATAACTTGTATGCAAAAGTTGAAATTATTTCGAATATTGTAGGGCACCGTTTTAATTTTCGTTAATAAAAAAAAATATAATAAAAGAAAACAAAAAAAAAAAAGAAAAAGACAAAGGAATAAAGTGGGCGGTGGTCCTTAGCATATGCTAAGGACGAATGAAATACAGAAACAGAGGGATTTAGATACAGAAACGTTAAACAGAGAAAGTGAGATGACGCAGTGACAAAAAATGCCAGAAAATGAAAAAAGGGGCCGGAGAAAAGTAGAATTTTCACCCTGAAATATTCAGGTAATGATCCTAATATATTATTTGAGTTTATTACGTATGTTTGAATATATTTTTACGGTAAAAATAGGGATATTAGACATCGCCCTAATGACGTAAATTAATAGTTTGAAGGGTCAAATGGACCCCGATAATGAAATTGATTATATATTCGTACTCAGGGAATTATGGGCAACATACAAATATAATTTATTTAGGGTTTGGTTATGGAACTTTGAACCCTGTATATAGGCCTGGCCTGCGTATTGCGTATGCGAATAGGGTATCAGGTTCCTACCTGGATTACCCTAAGATGTGAGGAATGAAGCCTTTAGCCTAATGTGATATATTTTCTGCTTATTGAACACAGTGGGATCGTTTGGCAATGGAACCAAAGGATAAAAGCGGTTATTGATTAGCAATGCTAACTTTTGGAAGAGGTAAGTGTTTATATCCATTTCTTTGGAGGCACCTGGACTTGTGGATTTTCTACCACGTATTCCTTACGTATGTAGCTGCCGATAGGCGTACTCATTACGCCTTAGCTTTCGATTTACATTGTGTATTATATGTTATGTCCTGTTATTGGTATTGCATTGAGGAACTGAGCATTGTACTCTGGCTGTGAGTTGGCATCTACTTCCCGGCTGTCGATGAGAGTCCCGCACCGGTGAAGGGTTATTATTACATCACATTGCATTCATATGCATTACATTGCATATCATATTGGGTGCAGGAGTATTCCGCCCCAGGAGCAGGAGTATTCCGCTCCATTGTATCATATTGAGGGCAGGAGTATTCCGCCCCAGGAGCAGGAGTATTCCGCTCCATTGTATCATATTGAGGGCAGGAGTATTCCGCCCCAGAAGCAGGAGTATTCCGCTCCATTGTATTATATCGGGTGCAGGAGTATTCCGCCCATAGAGAGTGCAGGAGTATTCCGCCTCTGGTTTATATTATATCGGGTGCAGGAGTATTCCGCCCCAGGAGCAGGAGTATTCCGCTCCAGTTGGTTATCAGATTGGATTCCCCTCGAATGCAGGAGTATTCCGCTTTGAGATGGGAGGATGGGCACATGTGACCCTTTGCATCAGATTTCATTTCATTTCATCTCATCTCATTTCATTTCATTTTCATACCATTGCGTAGACTTGTGGTACATAACTACTGTTCTGCTCATAGTGCATTGCATATTTGTTGATATGTTTCTGGCTCATATCTCCTGGTAGACGATGAGAGTCCCGCGCCGGAGATAGGTATCAGACATATGTGACTGCATTGCATCATACCGCACTCATCCCATCTCATTGCACCGCATACTGACTATTGTGTGTATTGTGCTGTGTTTTATATATGCGGTAGGTATACCATGTTGTGAACGTATCTCAGTTTACCTATATATCTCTGGCTCGTATCCCGGGTTGCACGCCGCAACAGTATAAATATACGGATTGGGTTGCAAGCCGCAACAGTATAAATATATGGATCGGGTTGCACGCCGCAACAGGATGTATTTCTGATTGTCGACATGTTCAGGATATATATATGTTCTGTCTACCTTATGTCCCTGGCTGTTTATGATTCTATACGTGTTTTCAGTTATTATTTGGCTTCGCCTGTTTATAGTTCAAATAAGATGGATTTAGTTTATCTGTTTTTCTTCTCCCTGACTAGCTATCCTATTCTTTGAGGTGGCTAGTCTTCCGCACTTATTGAGTCCTTTTGACTCACCCTCGTTTGTTGTTTGTTTCTTGTCTATCTATTTCGTTTCGGCAGGTTCGCTCAAGGATCGAGTTCGCCACGTACTGAAGGAGCGAAGACGACTTCAGCTGTCAGGGTGAGCCAGCTTTATTCCGGATGGCCACCAGTTTATTGTTTAGTATTTCAGTTGCATTCTGCTCAATTCAGGAGGTATCTGTCTTTTTTGTACTCTTAGATGTCTAGTCTGGATAACCCTAAACATAGTATGTTGGGTAGTCAGCTGTAATTTCTTTTGTACAGCTTAGAGGTATCAGTATGTTAGTATTTTTTTAAGTCTTGTTCTTATTTATGAATTGAATTATATTTATTTTCCTAATTTAATTGGTAAGGGTTCGCCCGACGGGTCTAGGGGAGGATGTCGGGTGCCTGCACGGCCTAGCCGGATTTCGGGTCGTGTCATGTTTAGTGATGATCATCATCATTTATCAATATAAGTTTTATATCAGGTCATGTCTAATGATTATCATCATCATTTATCACTCTACCTTGTAATTTGGTCATGTCTAGTGATGACCATCATCATTTGTCGCTCTATTTGTATATTTGGTCATGTCTAGTGATGATCATCATCATTTATCACTCTTACTTGTATATTTGGTCATGGCTAGTGATGATCATCACCATTATTCAATCTTACTTATATATTTGGTCATGTCTAGTAATGATCATCATCATTTATCACTCTTGCTTGTATATTTGGTCATGTCTAGTGACGATCATCATCATTTATCACTCTACCTTGTATATTTGGTCATGTCTAGTGATGATCATAATCATTTATCAATCTAAGTTGTATATTTGGTCATGTCTAGTGATTATCCGCATCATTTATCACTATAACTAATATAATTGGTCATTTGTAGTTATAATCACCAACAGTTATCCCACTAACCAGTATAATTGATCATGTCTAGTGATAATCACCATCATTTATCACTCTATACTAGTATAATTGGTCATGTATAGTGATGATCACCATCATTTATCATTCTTACTTGTAGATTTGGACATGTCTAGTGATGATCATTATCATTTATCACTCTTAATTGTATATTTGGTCATGTTTAGTGATGATCATCATCATTTGTCAGTATAAGTTGTATATCCGGTCATGTCTAGTAATTACCATCATCATTTATCACTCTACCTTGTAATTTTGTCATGTCTAGTGATGACCTTCATCATTTGTCGCTCTATTTGTATATCTGGTCATGTCTAGTGACGATCATCATCATTTATCGCTCTTACTTGTATATTTGGTCATGTCTAGTGATGATCATCACCATTATTCAGTCTTACTTATATATTTGGTCATGTCTAGTAATGATCATCATCATTTATCACTCTTACTTGTATATTTGGTCATGTCTAGTGTTGATCATCATCATTTATCACTATTACTTGTATATTTGGTCATATCTAGTGACGATCATAATCATTTATCACTCTACCTTGAATATTTGGTTATGTCTAGAGATGATGATCATCATTTATCACTCTTACTTGTATATTTGGTCATGTCTAATGATGGTCATCATCATTTATCAATCTAAGTTTTATATTTGGTCATGTCTAGTGACTATCAGCATCATTTATCACTATAACTAGTATAATTGGTCATTTGTAGTTATATTCACCAACAGTTATCCCACTAACTAGTATAATAGATCATGTCTAGTGATAATCACCATCATTTATCACTCTAAACTAATATAATTGGTCATGTATAGTGATGATCACCATCATTTATCATTCTTACTTGTAGATTTGGTCATGTCTAGTGATTATCCGCATAATTTATCACTCTAACTAGTAAAATGTGTCGTGTCTAGTGATAATCACCATAGTTTATCACTCTAACTTGTATAATTGGTCATGTGTAGTGATTATCACCATCATTTATCACTCTAACTAGTAAAATTGGTCATGTGTAGTGATAATCACCTTCATTTATCACACATAATTGTATATTTGGTCATTTCTAGTGATGACCATCATCATTTGTCGCTCTATTTGTATATTTGGTCATTTATCACTATAACTAGTATAATTGGTCATTTGTAGTTATATTCACCAACAGTTATCCCACTAACTAGTATAATGGATCATGTCTAGTGATAATCACCATCATTTATCACTCTAAACTAGTATAATTGGTCATGTATAGTGATGATCACCATCATTTATCATTCTTACTTGTAGATTTGGTCATGTCTAGTGATTATCTGCATAATTTATCACTCTAACAAGTACAATATATCGTGTCTAGTGATAATCACCATCGTTTATCACTCTAACTGGTATAATTGGTCATGTGTAGTGATTATCACCATCATACATCACTCTAACTAGTAAAATTGGTCATGTGTTATAATAACCTATATTTATCACACTTGTATATTTGGTCATGTTTAGTGATGATCATAATCATTTATCACTCTTACTTATTTATTTGGTCATGTGTAGTGATTGTCATCATCATTTATCACTCTACCTTGTAATATGGTCATGTCTAGTGATGATCACATCATTTCTCACTCTACTTTGTATATTTGGTCATGTCTAGTGATGATCATCATTATTTATCACAGTTACTTGTATATTTGGTCATGTCTAGTGATGATCATCATAATTTACCACTCTAAGTTGTATATCCGGTCATGTCTAGTGATTCTCATAATCATTTATCATTCTACCTTGTAATTTGGTCATGTCTAGTGACGATCATCATCATTTATCACTCTACCTTATATATTTGGTCATGTCTAGTGATGATCATCATCATTTATCTATCTAAGTTGTATGTTTGGTCATGTCTAGTTATTATCAGCATCATTTATCACTATAACTAGTATAATTGGTCATTTGTAGTTATAATCACCAACAGTTATCCCACTAACTAGTATAATTGATCATGTCTAGTGATAATCACCATCATTTATCACTCTAAACTAGTATGATTGGTCATGTATAGTGATGATCACCATCATTTATCATTCTTACTTGTAGATTTGGTCATCTCTAGTGATTATCTGCATAATTTATCACTCTAACTAGTACAATGTATCGTGTCTAGTGATAATTACCATGGTTTATCACTCTAACTGGTATAATTGGTCATGTGTAGTAATGACCGTCATCATTTGTCACTCTAACTAGTAAAATTGGTCATGTGTAGTAATAATCACCTTCATTTATCACACTTACTTGTATATTTGGTCATGTTTAGTGATGATCATAATCATTTATCACTCTTACTTATTTATTTTGTCATGTGTAGTGATTGTCATCATCATTTATCACTCTACCTTATAATTTTGTCATGTCTAGTGATGATCACTTCATTTGTCACTCTACTTTGTAATTTGGTCTTTTCTAGTGATCATCACATAATTTGTCACTCTACCTTGTATATTTGGTCATGTCTAGTGATGATGATCATTATTTTTCAATCTTACTTGTCTATTTGGTCATGTCTAGTGATGATCATCATCATTTATCACTCTTACTTTTATATTTGGTCATGTCTAGTGATGGTCATCATCATTTATCACTCTTACTTGTATATTTTGTCATGTCTAGTAATGATCATCATCATTTATCAATCTAAGTTATATATTCGGTCATGTCTAGTGATTATCATAATCATTTATCACTCTACCTTGTAATTTGGTCATGTCTAGTGATGACCATCATCATTTGTTGCTCAATTTGTATATTTGGTCATGTCTAGTGATGATCATCATCATTTATCACTCTTACTTGTATATTTGGTCATGGCTAGTGATGATCATCACCATTATTCAATCTTACTTATATATTTGGTCATGTCTAGTAATGATCATCATCATTTATCACTCTTGCTTGTATATTTGGTCATGTCTAGTGACGATCATCATCATTGATCACTCTACCTTGTATATTTGGTCATGTCTAGTGATGATCATAATCATTTATCAATCTAAGTTGTATATTTGGTCATGTCTAGTGATTATCCGCATCATTTATCACTATAACTAGTATAATTGGTCATTTGTAGTTATAATCACCAACAGTTATCCCACTAACTAGTATAATTGATTATGTATAGTGATAATCACCATCATTTATCACTCTAACCTAGTATAATTAGTCATGTATAGTGATAACACCATCATTTATCACTCTAACCTAGTATAATTGGTCATGTATAGTGATTATCCGCATAATTTATCACTCTAACTAGTACAATGTGTCGTGTCTAGTGATAATCACCATCGTTTATCACTCTAACTGGTATAATTGGTCATGTGTAGTGATTATAACCATCATTTATCACTCTAACTAGTAAAATTAGTCATGTGTAGTGATAATCACCTTCATTTATCACACTTGTATATTTGGTCATGTTTAGTGATGATCATCATCATTTATCACTCTTACTTATATATTTGGTCATGTGTAGTGATTGTCATCATCATTTATCACTCTACCTTGTAATTTGGTCATGTCATGTGATGATCACATCATTTGTAACTCTACTTTGTATATTTGGTCATGTCTAGTGATGATCATCATTATTTATCACTATGACTTGTATATTTGGTCATGTCTAGAGATGATCATCATCATTTACCACTCTTACTTGTATATTTGGTCATGTCTAGTGATGATCATCATCTTTTATCACTCTTACTTGTATATTTGGTCATGTCTAGTGATGATCATCATCATTTATCAATCTAAGTTGTATATCCGGTCATGCCTAGTGATTATCATCATCATTTATCACTCTACCTTGTAATTTGGTCATGTCTAGTGATGACCATCATCATTTGTCGCTCTATTTGTATATTTGGTCATGTCTAGTGATGATCATCATTTATCACTCTTACTTGTATATTTGGTCATGGCTAGTGATGATCATCACCATTATTCAATCTTACTTATATATTTGGTCATGTCTAGTAATGATCATTATCATTTATCACTCTTGCTTGTATATTTGGTCATGTCTAGTGACGATCATCATCATTTATCACTCTACCTTGTATATTTGGTCATGTCTAGTGATGATCATAATCATTTATCAATCTAAGTTGTATATTTGGTCATGTCTAGTGATTATCCGCATCATTTATCACTATAACTAGTATAATTGGTCATTTGTAGTTATAATCACCAACAGTTATCCCACTAACTAGTATAATTGATCATGTCTAGTGATAATCACCATCATTTATCACTCTATACTAGTATAATTGGTCATGTATAGTGATGATCACCATCATTTATCATTCTTACTTGTAGATTTGGACTTGTCTAGTGATGATCATTATCATTTATCACTCTAACTTGTATATTTAGTCATGTTTAGTGATGATCATCATCATTTGTCAATATAAGTTGTATATCCGGTCATGTCTAGTGATTATCATCATCATTTATCACTCTACCTTGTAATTTTGTCATGTCTAGTGATGACCATCATCATTTGTCGCTCTATTTGTATATTTGGTCATGTCTAGTGACGATCATCATCATTTATCGCTCTTACTTGTATATTTGGTCATGTCTAGTGATGATCATCACCATTATTCAATCTTACATATATATTTGGTCATGTCTAGTAATGATCATCATCATTTATCACTCTTATTTGTATATTTGGTCATGTCTAGTGATGATCATCATCATTTATCACTATTACTTGTATATTTGGTCATATCTAGTGACGATCATCATCATTTATCACTCTACCTTGTATATTTGGTTATGTCTAGAGATGATGATCATCATTTATCACTCTTACTTGTATATTTGGTCATGTCTAGTGATGGTCATCATCATTTATCAATCTAAGTTTTATATTTGGTCATGTCTAGTGACTATCAGCATCATTTATCACTATAACTAGTATAATTGGTCATTTGTAGTTATATTCACCAAAAGTTATCCCACTAACTAGTATAATGGATCATGTCTAGTGATAATCACCATCATTTATCACTCTAAACTAGTATAATTGGTCATGTATAGTGATGATCATCATCATTTATCATTCTTACTTGTAGATTTGGTCATGTCTAGTGATTATCTGCATAATTTATCACTCTAACAAGTACAATATATCATGTCTAGTGATAATCACCATCGTTTATTACTCTAACTGGTATAATTGGTCATGTGTAGTGATTATCACCATCATACATCACTCTAACTAGTAAAATTGGTCATGTGTTATAATAACCTATATTTATCACACTTGTATATTTGGTCATGTTTAGTGATGATCATAATCATTTATCACTCTTACTTATTTATTTGGTCATGTGTAGTGATTGTCATCATCATTTATCACTCTACCTTGTAATATGGTCATGTCTAGTGATGATCACATCATTTCTCACTCTACTTTGTATATTTGGTCATGTCTAGTGATGATCATCATTATTTATCACAGTTACTTGTATATTTGGTCATGTCTAGAGATGATCATCATCATTTACCACTCTTACTTGTATATTTGGTCATGTCTAGTGATGATCATCATCATTTATCACTCTTATTTGTATATTTGGTCATGTCTAGTGATGATCATCATAATTTATCAATCTAAGTTGTATATCCGGTCATGTCTAGTCATTCTCATAATCATTTATCATTCTACCTTGTAATTTGGTCATGTCTAGTGACGATCATCATCATTTATCACTCTACCTTATATATTTGGTCATGTCTAGTGATGATCATCATCATTTATCAATCTAAGTTGTATATTTGGTCATGTCTAGTTATTATCAGCATCATTTATCACTATAACTAGTATAATTGGTCATTTGTAGTTATAATCACCAACAGTTATCCCACTAACTAGTATAATTGATCATGTCTAGTGATAATCACCATCATTTATCACTCTAAACTAGTATGATTGGTCATGTATAGTGATGATCACCATCATTTATCATTCTTACTTGTAGATTTGGTCATGTCTAGTGATTATCTGCATAATTTATCACTCTAACTAGTACAATGTATCGTGTCTAGTGATAATCACCATGGTTTATCACTCTAACTGGTATAATTGGTCATGTGTAGTGATGACCGTCATCATTTGTCACTCTAACTAGTAAAATTGGTCATGTGTAGTAATAATCACCTTCATTTATCACACTTACTTGTATATTTGGTCATGTTTAGTGATGATTTGGTCATGTGTAGTGATTGTCATCATCATTTATCACTCTACCTTGTAATTTTGTCATGTCTAGTGATGATCGCTTCATTTGTCACTCTACTTTGTAATTTGGTCTTTTCTAGTGATCATCACATAATTTGTCACTCTACCTTGTATATTTGGTCATGTCAAGTGATGATGATCATTATTTTTCAATCTTACTTGTCTATTTGGTCATGTCTAGTGATGATCATCATCATTTATCACTCTTACTTTTATATTTGGTCATGTCTAGTGATGATCATCATCATTTATCACTCTTACTTGTATATTTTGTCATGTCTAGTGATAATCATCATCATTTATCAATCTAAGTTATATAGTTGTTGGAGATATTTTATATCTGGTTCAAATGGTTCTTCTAACGTTATCATTCCTAAGGAATCATTTATTTCACTAAAGGTTGGGCTTGATGGTTGATTGATCATGTCTAGTGATAATCACCATCATTTATCACTCTAAACTAGTATGATTGGTCATGTATAGTGATGATCACCATCATTTATCATTCTTACTTGTAGATTTGGTCATGTCTAGTGATTATCTGCATAATTTATCACTCTAACTAGTACAATGTATCGTGTCTAGTGATAATCACCATGGTTTATCACTCTAACTGGTATAATTGGTCATGTGTAGTGATGACCGTCAACATTTGTCACTCTAACTAGTAAAATTGGTCATGTGTAGTAATAATCACCTTCATTTATCACACTTACTTGTATATTTGGTCATGTTTAGTGATGATCATAATCATTTATCACTCTTACTTATTTATTTGGTCATGTGTAGTGATTGTCATCATCATTTATCACTCTACCTTGTAATTTTGTCATGTCTAGTGATGATCACTTCATTTGTCACTCTACTTTGTAATTTGGTCTTTTCTAGTGATCATCACATAATTTGTCACTCTACCTTGTATATTTGGTCATGTCAAGTGATGATGATCATTATTTTTCAATCTTACTTGTCTATTTGGTCATGTCTAGTGATGATCATCATCATTTATCACTCTTACTTTTATATTTGGTCATGTCTAGTGATGATCATCATCATTTATCACTCTTACTTGTATATTTTGTCATGTCTAGTGATGATCATCATCATTTATCAATCTAAGTTATATATTCGATCATATCTAGTGATTATCATAATCATTTATCACTCTACCTTGTAATTTGGTCATGTCTAGTGATGACCATCATCATTTGTCGCTCAATTTGTATATTTGGTCATGTCTAGTGATGATCATCATCATTTATCACTCTTACTTGTATATTTGGTCATGGCTAGTGATGATCATCACCATTATTCAATCTTACTTATATATTTGGTCATGTCTAGTAATGATCATCATCATTTATCACTCTTGCTTGTATATTTGGTCATGTCTAGTGACGATCATCATCATTGATCACTCTACCTTGTATATTTGGTCATGTCTAGTGATGATCATAATCATTTATCAATCTAAGTTGTATATTTGGTCATGTCTAGTGATTATCCGCATCATTTATCACTATAACTAGTATAATTGGTCATTTGTAGTTATAATCACCAACAGTTATCCCACTAACTAGTATAATTGATTATGTATAGTGATAATCACCATCATTTATCACTCTAACCTAGTATAATTAGTCATGTGTAGTGATAATCACCTTCATTTATCACACTTGTATATTTGGTCATGTTTAGTGATGATCATCATCATTTATCACTCTTACTTATATATTTGGTCATGTGTAGTGATTGTCATCATCATTTATCACTCTACCTTGTAATTTGGTCATGTCTAGTGATGATCACATCATTTGTAACTCTACTTTGTATATTTGGTCATGTCTAGTGATGATCATCATTATTTATCACTATGACTTGTATATTTGGTCATGTCTAGAGATGATCATCATCATTTACCACTCTTACTTGTATATTTGGTCATGTCTAGTGATGATCATCATCTTTTATCACTCTTACTTGTATATTTGGTCATGTCTAGTGATGATCATCATCATTTATCAATCTAAGTTGTATATCCGGTCGTGCCTAGTGATTATCATCATCATTTATCACTCTACCTTGTAATTTGGTCATGTCTAGTGATGACCATCATCATTTGTCGCTCTATTTGTATATTTGGTCATGTCTAGTGATGATCATCATCATTTATCACTCTTACTTGTATATTTGGTCATGGCTAGTGATGATCATCACCATTATTCAATCTTACTTATATATTTGGTCATGTCTAGTAATGATTATCATCATTTATCACTCTTGCTTGTATATTTGGTCATGTCTAGTGACGATCATCATCATTTATCACTCTACCTTGTATATTTGGTCATGTCTAGTGATGATCATAATCATTTATCAATCTAAGTTGTATATTTGGTCATGTCTAGTGATTATCCGCATCATTTATCACTATAACTAGTATAATTGGTCATTTGTAGTTATAATCACCAACAGTTATCCCACTAACTAGTATAATTGATCATGTCTAGTGATAATCACCATCATTTATCACTCTATACTAGTATAATTGGTCATGTATAGTGATGATCACCATCATTTATCATTCTTACTTGTAGATTTGGACTTGTCTAGTGATTATCATCATCATTTATCACTCTACCTTGTAATTTTTTCATGTCTAGTGATGACCATCATCATTTGTCGCTCTATTTGTATATTTGGTCATGTCTAGTGACGATCATCATCATTTATCGCTCTTACATGTATATTTGGTCATGTTTAGTGATGATCATCATCACCATTATTCAATCTTACATATATATTTGGTCATGTCTAGTAATGATCATCATCATTTATCACTCTTATTTGTATATTTGGTCATGTCTAGTGATGATCCTCATCATTTATCACTATTACTTGTATATTTGGTCATATCTAGTGACGATCATCATCATTTATCACTCTACCTTGTATATTTGGTTATGTCTAGAGATGATGATCATCATTTATCACTCTTACTTGTATATTTGGTCATGTCTAGTGAAGGTCATCATCATTTATCAATCTAAGTTTTATATTTGGTCATGTCTAGTGACTATCAGCATCATTTATCACTATAACTAGTATAATTGGTCATTTTTAGTTATATTCACCAACAGTTATCCCACTAACTAGTATAATGGATCATGTCTAGTGATAATCACCATCATTTATCACTCTAAACTAGTATAATTGGTCATGTATAGTGATGATCACCATCATTTATCATTCTTACTTGTAGATTTGGTCATGTCTAGTGATTATCTGCATAATTTATCACTCTAACAAGTACAATATATCGTGTCTAGTGATAATCACCATCGTTTATCACTCTAACTGGTATAATTGGTCATGTGTAGTGATTATCACCATCATACATCACTCTAACTAGTAAAATTGGTCATGTGTTATAATAACCTATATTTATCACACTTGTATATTTGGTCATGTTTACTGATGATCATAATCATTTATCACTCTTACTTATTTATTTTGTCATGTGTAGTGATTGTCATCATCATTTATCACTCTACCTTATAATTTTGTCATGTCTAGTGATGATCACTTCATTTGTCACTCTACTTTGTAATTTGGTCTTTTCTAGTGATCATCACATAATTTGTCACTCTACCTTGTATATTTGGTCATGTCTAGTGATGATGATCATTATTTTTCAATCTTACTTGTCTATTTGGTCATGTCTAGTGATGATCATCATCATTTATCACTCTTACTTTTATATTTGGTCATGTCTAGTGATGGTCATAATCATTTATCACTCTTACTTGTATATTTTGTCATGTCTAGTAATGATCATCATCATTTATCAATCTAAGTTATATATTCGGTCATGTCTAGTGATTATCATAATCATTTATCACTCTACCTTGTAATTTGGTCATGTCTAGTGATGACCATCATCATTTGTCGCTCAATTTGTATATTTGGTCATGTCTAGTTATTATCAGCATCATTTATCACTATAACTAGTATAATTGGTCATTTGTAGTTATAATCACCAACAGTTATCCCACTAACTAGTATAATTGATCATGTCTTGTGATAATCACCATCATTTATCACTCTAAACTAGTATGATTGGTCATGTATAGTGATGATCACCATCATTTATCATTCTTACTTGTAGATTTGGTCATGTCTAGTGATTATCTGCATAATTTATCACTCTAACTAGTACAATGTATCGTGTCTAGTGATAATCACCATGGTTTATCACTCTAACTGGTATAATTGGTCATGTGTAGTGATGACCGTCATCATTTGTCACTCTATCTAGTAAAATTGGTCATGTGTAGTAATAATCACCTTCATTTATCACACTTACTTGTATATTTGGTCATGTTTAGTGATGATCATAATCATTTATCACTCTTACTTATTTATTTGGTCATGTGTAGTGATTGTCATCATCATTTATCACTCTACCTTGTAATTTTGTCATGTCTAGTGATGATCACTTCATTTGTCACTCTACTTTGTAATTTGGTCTTTTCTAGTGATCATCACAAAATTTGTCACTCTACCTTGTATATTTGGTCATGTCTAGTGATGATGATCATTATTTTTCAATCTTACTTGTCTATTTGGTCATGTCTAGTGATGATCATCATCATTTATCACTCTTACTTTTATATTTGGTCATGTCTAGTGATGATCATCATCATTTATCACTCTTACTTGTATATTTTGTCATGTCTAGTGATGATCATCATCATTTATCAATCTAAGTTATATATTCGGTCATATCTAGTGATTATCATAATCATTTATCACTCTACCTTGTAATTTGGTCATGTCTAGTGATGACCATCATCATTTGTCGCTCAATTTGTATATTTGGTCATGTCTAGTGATGATCATCATCATTTATCACTCTTACTTGTATATTTGGTCATGTCTAGTGATGATCACCACCATTATTCAATCTTACTTATATATTTGGTCATGTCTAGTAATGATCATCATCATTTATCACTCTTGCTTGTATATTTGGTCATGTCTAGTGACGATCATCATCATTTATCACTCTACCTTGTATATTTGGTCATGTCTAGGGATGATCATAATCATTTATCAATCTAAGTTGTATATTTGGTCATGTCTAGTGATTATCCGCATCATTTATCACTATAACTAGTATAATTGGTCATTTGTAGTTATAATCACCAACAGTTATCCCACTAACTAGTATAATTGATTATGTATAGTGATAATCACCATCATTTATCACTCTAACCTAGTATAATTAGTCATGTATAGTGATAATCACCATCATTTATCACTCTAACCTAGTATAATTGGTCATGTATAGTGATTATCCGCATAATTTATCACTCTAACTAGTACAATGTGTCGTGTCTAGTGATAATCACCATCGTTTATCACTCTAACTGGTATAATTGGTCATGTGTAGTGATTATCACCATCATTTATGACTCTAACTAGTAAAATTAGTCATGTGTAGTGATAATCACCTTCATTTATCACACTTGTATATTTGGTCATGTTTAGTGATGATCATCATCATTTATCACTCTTACTTATATATTTGGTCATGTGTAGTGATTGTCATCATTATTTATCACTCTACCTTGTAATTTGGTCATGTCTAGTGATGATCACATCATTTGTAACTCTACTTTGTATATTTGGTCATGTCTAGTGATGATCATCATTATTTATCACTGTTACTTGTATATTTGGTCATGTCTAGTGATGAGTGTTAGCTTGGAAAGCTTGGAGTTTTGACTGATGACTGAGGAACGGATTCAAAGGACCTGTTCCTTTGAATCACTGAAGCAGAATAGATAATTCATGCAAAATCATTTAATTAAGATATTATTATTTATCCTAATACTAATGTTTATCTTGATAATTATGCAGGTTTAAACGGATATGAAAAGATTGCATAAACAGAAGGATAAGGGATAAAGGATTCAGATCCTAGAAGGTAGAATCCAATTAGGATTCAAAGTCAAGGGAGCTTTGGAATTCTTATTCAGCAAGACTTCTTGGCTATAAAACGTGGAGCTTATCAGCCATAGAAGTGGTACACAAATAGAGAGAGCATCGAGCAAAAGCTGAGAAGAATTATTAGCTTATTTGTGTAATCATTAGCTACAGTAGAACTAAGTAAGAACCTGTTCCTTCGATTGAGTCTTGTAAAAGTTCAAGTCTTAGTTCAATTGTAGTAAGCAAAAATCGAGTTGTAAACTGTGTAGTTCAAGTCGTGGACTTGACACAACTTCACTGATCGTGAGAAAGATCACTTAAGGATTAGAGTTAGTCCTAGGTTAGTAAGAGTGAGTCTTGTAACCAAGTGGGTCTTTTTACATAGTGAAGTTGAAATCCTACTTGAGAAGTAGGTTGTGGTTTTTTGATCCCGTGTCTAGGGGTTTTTCCACGCTAAAATCTGGTGTTCAATTACTTACAGTTTTTATTCCGCACATCGTAGAGTAAAGGAACACATTTTAAGGAACTGGTCCTTAAAACGGTAACGTGGTGTAATCGTGGGAAATAACAATTGGTATCAGAGCAGGTTATCCTTGAAAAGGCTAACACCTAGGATTAGATGAGTACATCACGAGAGAACAGTGAGGGCCAGTCAATGGTGAGAGCACCTTACTTCAATGGGAAATACTATTCATGGTGGAAAGAGAGGATGCGTGATCACCTTCAAGCAGAAGATTACGAATTATGGGAAATAGTAACTGAAGGTCCCATGATCCCAATGAAGAAAGATGCTGATGGAAAGGATGTTCCAAAAACCAGGAAGGAATGCAATGCTGAAGACATAAAGCAATGGGAAAAGAATGCTAAGGCAAGGAAGTGGCTGGTTGGTGGACTTAGTCCTGACGAATGCACAAGGATAAGAGGGTATGCCACTGCGAAGGAGATTTGGGATGCTCTACAAGTTGCACACGAAGGAACAAGTCAGGTAAAAAGGTCCAGAGGTACACTTCTTTATACTGAATATGAAAGCTTTAAAATGAAAGAAGAAGAATCAATCTCTAAAATGTATACTAGATTTAATGCCATTGCCTCTGAACTTATCTCTTTGGGAAGGGTTTTAACTGTGGAAGATAGGGTAGAAAAGATTTTAACTAGGGTTCATCCAGACTCTTGGGAGATCAAAGCTTGTGCTATCATTGAAAGTAAAGATTTAACCACTTTATCCTTAGATGAGCTTATAGGTAATCTAAAGACTTATGAACTAAGGAAGAAGGTTAAAAACATAGGAGCACCAGTTAAAACTGAACCTAACCTAGCCTTGACTGCTGGTGATAAAATCATTGATGATAAGGAACTGGTCCTTATCGCTAAAAGTGTTCAGAAATATTTGAATAAGAAAAGGGAAATTAGTGGACAGGGTAGGTCTACTAACATTAAACGGGCTGGAGAATGCCACAAATGTGGAAGCTCGGAGCACTACATCAGCAAATGTCCAATCATGGAAGGAGAATGGAGGAAGAAATTCATTGATGAAAGGAAGAAGGCTAGGGAACATGTCCATAAGAAAAGTGGAAATCCCAAAGCGCTGGTTGCAGGATGGCAAGACAGTGAAGACGAAATAACTGATGATGATCTGGATGAGGATCTTGCTCTAATGGCACTTGGAGATTCAGAAAATGAAGAGGATCCTGAGGTATTTGTTTCTAAACTTAAAGAAGATGTAAAAAGCATGTCTAGAGAAAAGTTGGTTAAAGTATTCCATATTGTGCTAAATGAATTTAAAACTCTGAGGGATGATAATCACCAACTGCATGATAAAGTTGACTGCTTAGAAACAGAATGCAAAGAGGAAATAATTAAAAATGATTTTCTGGAAAGGAAGATTAGCATGCTTGAGGAACAGGTCCTCACACTTGAAACAACTGCTCAGGAATTAGAAAATGTAAAAACAGTTGTAAAAGGTAAAGGTATTGCTAACTCTCATCAGATCATTGCTGAAGAGAAACTGAAAAACACAGTTGATGAATTGTGTAAAAAAGATGAAAAGATAAGATCTTTAGAAGAAGACTTGGTTAAAACAAAAATGGAATTAAGAAAAACTGTAGAATGGAACAAGTCTTCTAAAGCACTAGAATGGTTGCAAGAAAATCATAGCAGTAACAGGAAAGGTATTGGATTCATGAAGGCACAAAGTTCATCCAAATGGGATCCAAAGAGTAAGTACTTGTCATTTCCTGAAAACTGGCTATGCACTCACTGTGGGAACACTGGTCACCGGAAAGAAAATTGTCAATCGTTAAAAATGGCTGTCCAGAGGAACAGGTCCTTTAAACCTGTTCAAAATCCTGTGAAACAAAAGAATAGGTCCTACAAACCTGTTCAACATTCTGTAAAAAGGAGAGATGTTCACACAAAGAAACCTTTACCATTTTGGGCTAAGAGAGATCTGATTCATCCTTTTTCAAAAGGAAAGGAACCCAAACTAGTTTGGGTTCTTAAAATTAACCCCTAGTTTTCTTTTGCAGGCTAGAGTGAAGGAGACAAACCACAAATGGTACATGGACAGTGGTTGCTCAAGACATATGACAGGGCATAAGGAACTGTTCCTTTCACTCTCAGCCTTCCAAGGAGGAAGTGTTTCCTTTGGTAATGGTAAGAAAGGGGAAATTATTGGAATTGGAAAGGTAGGTAAGTCTGACTCACACTGCATAGATAATGTATTTCTAGTAGATGGACTGAAGCATTGCTTATTGAGCATATCTCAATTGTGTGACAAAGGTAATAATGTTAATTTCTCATCTACTGGATGCACTGTGTCTAATCAAGCTTCGGGAGAGGTTATTTTGCAGGGAAACAGACATGGAAACATCTACAAAGTAGACTTGCTGACATTATCTGATGGAAGCTTGAGCTGCTTAAGTGTGGTGCAAAATGATCCCCTCCTATGGCACAAAAGACTAGGACATGCTAGTCTTTCACAATTGAACAAACTTGTGTCAAAGGACTTGGTGATAGGTCTTCCTAACATCAGGTTTAATGATGAAAAGGTATGTGAAGCTTGTGCCAGGGGGAAGCAGGTAAAATCCTCCTTCAAATCAAAGAAACAGGTAAGTACCACTAAACCTTTGGAACTGGTCCATATGGATTTGTGTGGTCCAATGAGAACAATGAGTCGTGGAGGTAAGAAGTATGTTATGGTATTGGTGGATGATTACTCTAGATTTACATGGACTATATTTCTTGCATCTAAAGAAGAAGCATTTAATGCATTTTTAATTTTTGCCAAGAAAGCTCAAAGAACTCTAGATAACCATACTGTTGCCATTAGGTCAGATCATGAAACTGAATTTGAAAATTATATGTTTTCTAATTTTTGCAATGAAAATGGCATCAATCACAATTTTTCCTCACCTAGAACTCCACAACAAAATGGTGTAGTAGAAAGGAAAAATAGGACTCTAGAAGAAATGGCAAGGACCATGTTGATATCTGGAAATCTTCCACAGAACTTCTGGGCTGAGGCCATTAATACTGCATGCTACATAATAAATAGATGTATGACAAGACCTTTAATAGAAAAGACACCATATGAATTGCTTAAGGGAAGAAAACCAAATAGTTCCCATCTTAGGACTTTTGGTTGCAAATGTTTCATATATAACAATGGGAAGAATGCCTTATGAAAATTTGATCCTAGAAGTGATGAGGGAATATTTGTTGGTTATTCTTTGAATAGTAAATCTTGTAGGGTGTTTAACAAGAAAACATTGAAAATTGAAGAAAGCATGCATGTTAAATTTGATGAAACTGACTGTCTCACTCAAGAACAGGTACAGGAGGATGAAGAAATTGGAATGCTGAAAGAGTTTGAACTTAATCCACAAATGCAGATTCTGGATATGAGAAGTGAACTGCAAGGAACTGTTCCTCAGGACAGAACTGAGAAGAGTAGCACTGAAACATGGGGAACAAGTGTTGGTTCCACCTCACAAACTGGAAACACTACTCTATCAGGAACTGTTCCTCAGCAGAGGACTTCTGAGAATGGATTGACACCCAAGCCTTTCAAGTATCAAAGGTCACATCCTGCGGATCAAATAATCTCAGATAAGGCTGCCGGAGTTCAAACTAGATCAGCAGTCAAGAATCAAAATCTGTGTGCCTTTAGTGCCTTCTTATCTCTTGTTGAACCTAAAAATGTGAAAGAAGCACTAAAGGATGCAGATTGGATTAATGCTATGCAGGAAGAACTGAATCAATTCCAAAGGAGTCAAGTTTGGCATCTGGAACCCAAGCCAAGGAACAGCTCCATAATTGGAACAAAATGGGTTTTCAGAAACAAACTTGATGAGGATGGCATGGTAACAAGGAATAAGGCCAGACTAGTTGTTCAGGGATACAGTCAAGAGGAGGGCATCGACTATGATGAGACTTTTGCACCAGTTGCAAGATTGGAAGCAATAAGACTTCTTATAGCCTTTGCTACCTACATGGATTTTACTCTACATCAAATGGATGTCAAGAGTGCATTTCTGAATGGTTACTTGAAAGAGGAAGTGTATGTCAAGCAACCTCCAGGTTTTTAAAGTGAACAGTTCCCTGAACATGTGTACAAGTTGGACAAGGCCTTGTATGGGCTCAAGCAGGCACCAAGAGCATGGTATGAAAGGCTATCAAAATTTCTACTCCAGCATGGATACAAGAGAGGTAAAATTGATAGTACTTTGTTCTTAAAAGAAAAAGGTAAGGATCTCTTAATTGTTCAAATCTATGTAGATGACATAATTTTTGGTGCCACTTGTGAAAATTTAAGTAAAGAATTTGCAAACTTGATGGGGAGTGAATTTGAGATGAGCATGATGGGTGAACTCAACTTCTTTTTGGGTTTACAAATTAAGCAAACCTCAAATGGAACTATGATCCATCAACAAAAGTATGTTAAGGAATTACTTAAAAGATTTGATATGGATAATGGTAAGGGAATTGACACACCTATTGCCACTGCCACAAAATTGGATCTTGATGAACATGCAATATCAGTTGATCAAAAATTGTATAGGGGCATGATAGGTTCTCTACTTTATCTAACTGCTAGTAGACCTGATATAGTGTTCAGTGTTGGTTTGTGTGCTTGGTTCAAATCAGATCCTAAGGAATCTCATTTGAAAGCTGTTAAAAGAATATTGAGGTATCTGAAAGGAACAGGTCCCTTGGGACTTTGGTATCCAAAAGGTGGTAATTTTAATCTTGTTGGATATACTGATGCTGACTATGTAGGTTTCCTTGTTGATAGAAAAAGCACCTCAGGTACGGCACATTTTCTTGGTGAGTGTTTGGTTTCTTGGGGAACTAAGAAACAAAATTCAGTGGCACTCTCTACTACTGAGGCTGAATATGTGGCAGCTGCTTCATGTTGTTCACAGTTGTTATGGATCAAACAACAACTACAGGATTTTGGTGTTGATGTAGGAACTGTTCCTATCTACTGTGATAACACTAGTGCTATTAGTATGACAAAAAATCCAGTGCATCACAAAAGGACTAAACACATTGACATAAGACATCATTTCCTAAGAGACAATTATGAAAAAGGTTTGATCACCATAGCATTTTGCCCAACTGAAAAATAAATAGCTGACATTTTTACAAAAGCTCTAGGTAGAGATGATTTTGAAAGAAATAGATTGGAATTAGGGATGATTAAATTCACATAAAATCTTCAATGCTTTACTTCATAATTGGCTAAGAAAATTGCTCTTAAAATGAATTTTATTCAAGTCATTATGAATCATTCAGTCCAGTTTTCATACTTAAATGTATACTCTCATGCTACATATCTTATTTAGAGTTGCTAAAATTGAATGATGTTACCCTTATGCTCTTAGAATTTCAGATGATCAAAAATTGCAAATTGGAAGGACACTGAATTATGGTGTTAAAAATAGGTATGTACTCGTAATTATTCAATTAATTTAGGAGTATAAAGGCTATAGGTAACTTGTGTTTAGGATAAAATCCCACTAAGTTTCCTACCCATATCCAAATTGCAAAAGAGTCCCATCGGAGGAACAGTTCCTGTTCTGAAAAGGTGTCCTGAAGCCTAACGGCTCTTTTTCTCCGGGAGACTCCCAAGAGTCCTTAGCCGTTTCATGTTGTGCCGAGGTAAGCTGATCGTCTCCTACTCTAATTGCACTACTTAATTCACTCTATAAATACCGTTCTTCTCCCACATTATTATTTTACCTTGTTCATCAACTAAAATCTCAATATTTCAGAAAGAATTGTCAATTATCTTTTGTTTAGAATTGCAAAAATGTCTCTTTCTTCTGATAACTCTCAATCTGCACCCACTGGTGAACAACCACAAAATCTCAACCCTCCTTCACCCATGGAAAGCATCGACCCAAACCCTGAAGTTCCTGAACAAATTCCAGAAATACCTGAACCTGAAATTCAGGGGGAAGGACCAGTTCCCACAGCTGAATCAATTGCTGAGCAGGTTGAGGATTTGTCAAGGGCTATGGTGTTGTATCAGTATCAGGTAAACTTCACATACCCTTTGAATGTTGTTATTTTCGAGGAAGAAAAGGGAGAGGGGTCTGGGGCTGCTCTTGAGGGGGAACCAATTAGGAGATTGGAAGCACCTTTGCATGGGTCACCAGGGTCTCCAGAGGTTGCTTTTAGAGCACCCATGGAGGATGTTATTAATGTTGAAGAGGCTATTAGTGATAGTGATAGGCCCTTGGTTGATTTGATCAACATTAGGAGTTTGCAAAGGCAACTGGCTAGAAAGGGACCTACTGATGCAAAAGTGACTGCTAATATTTCTGCCAAGTTAAAGAAAATAGGAGAGAGTTATAAGCCTGGAAATAAGAAGAAAGCAGAAAGTTCCTCCAAGGCAAAAGGAACTGTTCCTTCTGCCTCAACTCCTGCATCTGGGGTTAGGAGGACACGAAGTGCTGCTAAAGCTGCTGATGAACAACTGGCTGCTGCTTTGGAAAGGAGCAGAAAAGGGAAAGGAAAACAGGTAGTTGAGGAAGAAAAAGTGGATGATATTGATGATTTTGATCTGGCTGATTTTTCTGAAGATGATGAGATGGTAGAGGCTGAGGAGGAGAAACCTCAGTCAAAGAAAAGGAAAGTTCCTGAGAGAAGAGTGACAAGAAGCTCAGTTAAAGCTGCTGAGAAACTTGTTAAGAGGACCAGGTCCTCTAAAAGAGTGGTTGTTTCTGAAGACTCTGCCAGTGATAGTGATGAGTTAGTTGCTGAAGATGAGAGTGATAGTGATGCTGAAGATAGTGAGACTGTGCACTGTGTTCATGATGACATGCTGAACAGAAAGGTGTTGAAAGGAAGGGTCATGACTGATGTTCAAGAAGAAGGAATGGTTTGGTTGTTGCAAAAGCTGCATGCTCAGGGTTGGAGGGACATGGTCCTTAAGATCTCTGGTAGGTGTGCAAAGGGAATGGTGCAGGAATTCTATAAGAATTGTTCCATCCGAGGTGATCAAATCACTACATCTGTTAATGACAATGTCATCATATTTGATACAAGGGAACTTGGTGAGTTGCTGGGGATTCCTGCCTCTGGGTATGCTAGCTATGTCAAGACTGTTTGGCCTGACTTGACAAACTTGCCTACTGATCTGGAGATCACTAGGAAGTTTGCTGAGAATGATGGTGAAGAAAAACCCAGGGCAGTGCAAAAGAGTGACATGCACCCACAGCATCAGGTTTTATTTGAGTTTGTGAACAAAGTTGTGATGCCAAGGCAGGAGAAAAGAGGAGTTGCCAGTTTCATGGACCTGGTCCTTATGGAACTGTTGGACACTGAAAAGCAGATCAATTGGCCCAGCTTTATGATCCACCTGATAAAAAGGGTGATTGCTGGGAAGAGAAAACACTCCCTGCCGTTTGGTTTTATTCTGACTGATATCTTTGCCAAGTTGAAGATTCCCTTGGAAGGGGTTGTGAAGGCTACAAAGAAGGAGAAGTTTGGGTGTGCTACTTTGATAAGCTGTGATTTGCCAGTTCAGGCTGATCCTCCACGGGCTGGTTTTGGGAGGCAGCCTCTGAACAACAAAGTGAGGGCACTTAGGCAACAGGTTGCTATGCAGGCTGTCGAGATAGCAAGGCTGGAAGAGGAGAGGAATTACTGGAAGGCAGAGGCCTCAAAAGCAAAGGAGACCAATGAGGGAATGCTCAAGCAGATTTTTGATCTGCTTAACAAGTCTCAGGGACCTGGTCCTTCCACATCCTGACCACCTTAGCCTTAGCCTTAGCCATCTTTTGTCCAGTGGGATCTAGCCTAGCCTAGTGCCTTAGCCTTTTCTTCTTCTTTAGTAGTTGGATAATTCTGTAGTACTTGCTTGTATCCCCTGATTTTGATATTTTGGTTAAATGAATTGTCTTGGATGGCTAATATCATTGTTTTGCGGTTGCTTTATTTGAAGTATGTTTGCATTTTGAGTTGCCTCAATGGCTATGTGCTGATTAATTCTAACACTTGGGTTATATTTTTATATGCAACCTTTTTAGTGATGCCAAAAGGGGGAAGAGTAAGCTGATTTTGCATGATTTTATACCTAATAAAAATCTGTTCCTTAATGATGAATTAATTCTCCACTGATTGATTGTCTTTTTGAGCTTAAATTGTACTTCAGGACATTAAGGAGATGAAGCTATAAGTATGAATTTGTCATCATCAAAAAGGGGGAAATTGTTAGCTTGGAAAGCTTGGAGTTTTGACTGATGACTGAGGAACGGATTCAAAGGACCTGTTCCTTTGAATCACTGAAGCAGAATAGATAATTCATGCAAAATCATTTAATTAAGATATTATTATTTATCCTAATACTAATATTTATCTTGATAATTATGCAGGTCTAAACGGATATGAAAAGATTGCATAAACACAAGGATAAGGGATAAAGGATTCGGATCCTAGAAGGTAGAATCCAATTAGGATTCAAAGTCAAGGGAGCTTTGGAATTCTTATTCATCAAGACTTCTTGGCTATAAAACGTGGAGCTTATCAGCAATAGAAGTGGTACACAAATAGAGAGAGCATCGAGCAAAAGCTGAGAAGAATTATTAGCTTATTTGTGTAATCATTAGCTACAGTAGCACTAAGTAAGAACCTGTTCCTTAGATTGAGTCTTGTAAAAGTTCAAGTCTTAGTTCAATTGTAGTAAGCAAAAATCGAGTTGTAAACTGTGTAGTTCAAGTCGTGGACTTGACACAACTTCACTGATCGTGAGAAAGATCACTAAAGGATTAGAGTTAGTCCTAGGTTAGTAAGAGTGAGTCTTGTAACCAAGTGGGTCTTTTTACATAGTGAAGTTGAAATCCTACTTGAGAAGTAGGTCGTGGTTTTTTGATCCCGTGTCTAGGGGTTTTTCCACGCTAAAATCTGGTGTTCAATTACTTACAGTTTTTATTCCGCACATCGTAGAGTAAAGGAACACATTTTAAGGAACTGGTCCTTAAAATGGTAACGTGGTGTAATCGTGGGAAATAACAATGAGCATCATCATTTTTTACTCTACCTCGTATATTTGGTCATGTCTAGTGATGATCATCATCATTTATCACTCTTACTTGGATATTTGGTCATGTTTAGTGATGATCATCATCATTTGTCAATATAAGTTGTATATCCGGTGATGTCTAGTGATTATCATCATCATTTATCATTCTACCTTGTAATTTTGTCATGTCTAGTGATGACCATCATCATTTGTCGCCCTATTTGTATATTTGGTCATGTCTAGTGATGATCATCATCATTTATCGCTCTTACTTGATCATCATCATTTGTAGTTATAATCACCAACAGTTATCCCACTAACTAGTATAATTGATCATGTATAGTGATAATCACCATCATTTATCACTCTAACCAAGTATAATAGGTCATGTATATTGATGATCACCATCATTTATCATTCTTACGTGTAGATTTGGTCATGTTTAGTGATTATCCGCATATTTTATCACTCTAACTATGTGTCGTGTCTAGTGATAATAACCATCGTTTATCACTCTAACTAGTAAAATTAGTCATGTCTAGTTATAATCTCCTTCATTTATCACACTTGTATATTTGGTCATGTTTAGTGATGATCGTCATCATTTATCACTCTTACTTATATATTTGGTCATGTGTAGTGATTGTCATCATCATTTATCACTCTACCTTGTAATTTGGTCATGTCTAGTGATGATCACATCATTTGTAACTCTACTTTGTATATTTGGTCATGTCTAGTGATGATCATCATTATTTATCACTGTTACTTGTATATTTGGTCATGTCTAGTGATGTTCATCATCATTTATCACTCTTACTTGTATATTTGGTCATGTCTAGTGATGAGCATCATCATTTTTCACTCTACCTTGTATATTTGGTCATGTCTTGTGATGATCATCATCATTTATCACTCTTACTTGTATATTTGGTCATGTTTAGTGATGATCATCATCATTTATCAATATAAGTTGTATATCCGGTCATGTCTAGTGATTATCATCATCATTTATCACTCTACCTTGTAATTTTGTTATGTTTAGTGATGACCATCATCATTTGTCGCTCTATTTGTATATTTGTCATGTCTAGTGATGATCATCATCATTTATCGCTCTTACTTGTATATTTGGTCATGTCTAGTGATGATCATCACCATTATTCAATCTTACTTATATATTTGGTCATGTCTAGTAATGATCATCATCATTTATCACTCTTGCTTGTATATTTGGTCATGTCTAGTGATGGTCATCATCATTTATCAATCTAAGTTGTATATTTGGTCATGTCTAGTGACTATCATCATCATTTATCACTATAACTAGTATAATTGGTCATTTGTAGTTATAATCACCAACAGTTATCCCACTAACTAGTATAATGGATCATCTCTAGTGTTAATCACCATCATTTATCAGTCTAAACTAGTATAATTGGACATGTATAGTGATGATCACCATCATTTATCATTCTTACTTGTAGATTTAGTCATGTCTAGTGATTATCTGCATAATTTACTCTAACAAGTACAAAATATCGTGTCTAGTGATAATCACCATCGTTTATCACTCTAACTGGTATAATTGGTCATGTGTAGTGTTAATCACATTCATTTATCACACTTACTTGTATATTTGGTCATGTCTAGTGACGATCATCATCATTTATCAATCTAAATAGTATATTTGGTCATGTCAAGTGATTATATGCATCATTTATCACTATAACTAGTATAATTGGTCATTTGTAGTTATAATCACCAACAGTTATCCCACTAACTAGTATAATTGATCATGTATAGTGATAATCACCATCATTTATCACTCTAACCAAGTATAATTGGTCATGTATATTGATGATCACCATCATTTATCATTCTTAAATGTAGATTTGGTCATGTCTAGTGATTATCCGCATAATTTATCACTCTAACTATGTGTCGTCTCTAGTGATAATCACCATCGTTTATCACTCTAACTGGTATAATTGGTCATGTGTAATGATTATCACCATCGTTTATCACTCTAACTAGTAAAATTAGTCATGTGTAGTGATAATCACCTTCATTTATCACACTTGTATATTTGGTCATGTCTAGTGATGATCATCATCATTTATCACTCTTTCTTGTATATTTGGTCATGTCTAGTGATGAGCATCATCATTTATCACTCTACCTTGTATATTTGGTCATGTCTAGTGATGATCATCATCATTTATCACTCTTACTTGTATATTTGGTCATGTCTAGTGATGAGCATCATCATTTATCACTCTACCTTGTATATTTGGTCATGTCTAGTGATGATCATCATCATTTATCACTCTTACTTGTATATTTGGTCATGTTTAGTGATGATCATCATCATTTATCAATATAAGTTTATATCAGGTCATGTCTAGTGATTATCATCATCATTTATCACTCTACCTTGTAATTTGGTCATGTTTAGTGATGACCATCATCATTTGTCGCTCTATTTGTATATTTGGTCATGTCTAGTGATGAACATCATCATTTATCACTCTTACTTGTATATTTGGTCATGGCTAGTGATGATCATCACCATTATTCAATCTTACTTGTATATTTGGTCATGTCTAGTAATGATCATCATCATTTATCACTCTTGCTTGTATATTTGGTCATGTCTAGTGACGATCATCATCACCTATCACTCTACCTTGTATATTTGGTCATGTCTAGTGATGATCATAATCATTTATCAATCTAAGTTGTATATTTGGTCATGTCTAGTGATTATCCGCATCATTTATCACTATAACTAGTATAATTGGTCATTTGCAGTTATAATCACCAACAGTTATCCCACTAACTAGTATAATTGATCATGTCTAGTGATAATCACCATCATTTAGCACTCTATACTAGTATAATTGGTCATGTATAGTGATGATCACCATCATTTATCATTCTTACTTACTTGTAGATTTGGACATGTCTAGTGATGATCATTATCATTTATCACTCTTACTTGTATATTTGGTCATGTCTAGTGAAGATCATCATCATTTATCAATCTAAGTTTTATATTTAGTCAAGTCTAGTGATTATCATTATTATTTATCACTCTACCTTGTAATTTGGTCATGTCTAGTGTTGACCATCATCATTTGTCGCTCTATTTGTATATTTGGTCATGTCTAGTGATGATCATCATCATTTATCCCTTTACTTGTATATTTGGTCTTGTCTAGTGACGATCATCATCAATTATCACTCTACCTTGTATATTTGGTTATGTCTAGTGATGATCATCACTATTATTCAAACTTACTTGCATATTTGGTCATGTCTACTGATGATCATCATCATTTATCACTCTTACTTGTATATTTGGTCATGTCTAGTAATGATCATCATCATTTATCACTCTTGCTTGTATATTTGGTCATGTCTAGTGACGATCATCATCACTTATCACTCTACCTTGTATATTTGGTCATGTCTAGTGATGATCATAATCATTTATCAATCTAAGTTGTATATTTGGTCATGTCTAGTGATTATCCGCATCATTTATCACTATAACTAGTATAATTGGTCATTTGCAGTTATAATCACCAACAGTTATCCCACTAACTAGTATAATTGATCATGTCTAGTGATAATCACCATCATTTAGCACTCTATACTAGTATAATTGGTCATGTATAGTGATGATCACCATCATTTATCATTCTTACTTACTTGTAGATTTGGACATGTCTAGTGATGATCATTATCATTTATCACTCTTACTTGTATATTTGGTCATGTCTAGTGAAGATCATCATCATTTATCAATCTAAGTTTTATATTTAGTCAAGTCTAGTGATTATCATTATTATTTATCACTCTACCTTGTAATTTGGTCATGTCTAGTATTGACCATCATCATTTGTCGCTCTATTTGTATATTTGGTCATGTCTAGTGATGATCATCATCATTTATCCCTTTACTTGTATATTTGGTCTTGTCTAGTGACGATCATCATCAATTATCACTCTACCTTGTATATTTGGTTATGTCTAGTGATGATCATCACTATTATTCAAACTTACTTGCATATTTGGTCATGTCTACTGATGATCATCATCATTTATCACTCTTACTTGTATATTTGGTCATGTCTAGTGATGATCATCATCATTTATCACTCTTACTTGTATATTTGGTCATATCTAGTGACGATCATCATCATTTATCACACTACCTTGTATATTTGGTTATGTCTAGAGATGATGATCATCATTTATCACTCTTACTTGTATATTTGGTCATGTCTAGTAATGGTCATCATCATTTATCAATCTAAGTTGTATATTTGGTCATGTCTAGTGACTATCAGCATCATTTATCACTATAACTAGTATAATTGGTCATTTGTAGTTATATTCACCAACATTTATCCTACTAAATAGTATAACGGATCATGTCTAGTGATAATCACCATCATTTATCACTCTAAACTAGTATAATTGGTCATGTATAGTGATGATCACCATCATTTATCATTCTTACTTGTAGATTTGGTCATGTCTAGTGATTATCTGCATAATTTATCACTCTAACAAGTACAATATGTCGTGTCTAGTGATAATCACCATCGTTTATCACTCTAACTTGTATAATTGGTCATGTGTAGTGATTATCACCATCATACATCACTCTAACTAGTAAAATTGGTCATGTGTTATAATCACCTATATTTATCACACTTGTATATTTGGTCATGTTTAGTGATGATCATAATCATTTATCAATCTTACTTATTTATTTGGTCATGTGTAGTGATTGTCATCATCATTTATCACTCTACCTTGTAATTTGGTCATGTCTAGTGATGATCATCATCATTTATCACTCTTATTTGTATATTTGGTCATGTCTAGTGATGATCATCATAATTTATCAATCTAAGTTGTATATCCGGTCATGTCTAGTGATGATCATCATCATTTATCACTCTTATTTGTATATTTGGTCATGTCTAGTGATGATCATTATAATTTATCAATCTAAGTTGTATATCCGGTCATGTCTAGTGATTATCATAATCATTTCTCACTCTACCTTGTAATTTGGTCACGTCTAGTGACGATCATCATCATTTATCACTCTACATTATATATTTCGTCATCTCTAGTGATGATCATCATCATTTATCAATCTAAGTTGTATATTTGGTTATGTCTAGTGATTATCAGCATCATTTATCACTATAACTAGTATAATTGGTCATTTGTAGTTATAATCACCAACAGTTATCCCACTAACTAGTATAATTGATCATGTCTAGTGATGATCACCATTATTTATCACTCTAAACTAGTATAATTGGTCATGTATAGTGATGATCACCATCATTTATCATTCTTACGTGCAGATTTGGTCATGTCTACTGATTATCCGCATAATTTATCACTGTAACTAGTATAATGTGTCGTGTCTAGTGATAATCACCATCGTTTATCACTCTAACTGGTATAATTGGTCATGTGTAGTGATGACCGTCATCATTTGTCACTCTAACTAGTAAAATTGGTCATGTGTAGTGATAATCACCTTCATTGATCACTCTTACTTATATATTTGGTCATGTGTAGTGATTTTCATCATCATTTATCACTCTACCTTGTAATTTGGTCAAGTCTAGTGATGATTGTTGAACCCCAAAAATGACCCTTTCTTTAAGAAAAGACAGGTTTCGGGTATATTTCAACAAAATAGGATTCCAAAGGGTTTCTTTGGAGTCGCCACCTAATTTAAGGATTATTAGGAACCTAAGTTAACTAATGAGTACAATTTATTCTTTATTTAAAGAAAATTAAATTAAAATAAGAGATTCTAGGTAAGTGGTTCTATTAATTCGAAAGAAGGTCCCTAGCGGGAGCACTTTCGAAAATCCACTAAATGCGGTTAATCCGGCAATTTTCACGAATTTGTTAAGGATAATAAGTATATAAAGCTAATTTTATATAAGGATAATATAAATAATATAAATAAGATAAGATTTGAATTATGCCGATATTTAGGTAAATAAATGACCCAATTTAAGATTAATTAAATGGATAATGAAATAATGATCAATTGATTAATGAAGTTAGATAATTAAATAAAACAAACTATGTAAATAATTAGATAATAATAAAACATTAATTAATTGATTGAATAAATAGATAAATAAATAAGAAAATAACTTAATTAAATAAATGAATACTTGTTAATTTTAATTAAATAAAGGCGTGAATGAATAATAATTGATTAGTTAAATAAATATTTAATTGATTAAATAAATGATTAATTGAAAATAAATAAATTAGATTAAGTACATAATAAATAAAGGATTAAGATTTAATTGATTAACTTAATAAATAGATTAGATTAGATACATAAATAATTGAATATTTAATATAATAAATAAAGAAGCAATTCAAATGCGAGTTATGACGAGGGTACGATATTAATCGAATTTTATTTGCACTCATTAATTGACAAATGATTCTAAACATCCATAAATAAATTGGCGATTCGAAAAGAAATGATACAAAGTATTCATATAAAAACAATTTAAGTGATTTACAATAGTTATTCACAATTCAAGTATCATTTCTATCCTACCGGGCTACTAATCCGGTCTATGGGGAAATCCTGTACAACATGCATTTTCTAAGGGAACGGGGAAGGATGGAGTTTAGAAGATAGAACCCGGAAGCGCAAACTCAATCATTGAGTATTGGACTTTGTGATTTTCATTTTTTCTTTTTTATTTTTCGGGGATATCAAGTCCCGAAAATGCGAAGCCGAGCAAATAACTTCAAATGCAAACAGCCGTCCCAATTTGTGAGTTTTAATCAACTCGTCCCAAGGTGTTTTCATGCAAAAAAATAAGAGAGAAAGAAAAGGAAGATCAGTACATTAATCAAGGAGGGTAATCAGTTTCAAGCAGCCAGTTACAACTTTAAACAACAAATACTTGTCTAATGCGTACAATTCTACTACTTTCTCTTGAATAACTTAGCACAGGCCTTTCAACTAGAGCATATCAAACCAAAAGTACATTTTATTGTCGCAAGAACCACTTTTCAACATACTTTCAATGACAAATAATACCATGCTACACTTCAATGCACATACAACTTTGTAAGAGGAAACGACATGTTTAGGGCCCGGACAGCGACATCAATTTGTTTAAGCATGACAGGAAAGCAAGTTCAGGCCTAATAAAAATTTCTACTGCAATATGTCAGAAAAAAAAACTGAGGCAGTGAGCAGGACCACCCAACAAAGTGAAAAGGATTTAAAGGAACTCGTCATAGCCATGGAAAACAATCGTATTTGACCCTCGAGACATCAGACCAAATGTCATATGAGACCATTTTATTGTTATAGACAACCCTTAAAGCATAGAGCCTCCCTGAAACATCATTTTATTTAACTAGATTAAGCATAAAACAACGTCAATAATATTCGCAAGTTACATAGATGAGCAGAATTATAAACTTCAACTTAAAACTAGAACATGATTGAAACTAAGGCTGGGAAAACACCACTCATTAATACTAAAATCTTTTAAAATTCTCATGGATGTAAAGCAAACAAATTCACAAGGAACAACCTACTTGCCACTTAAACCCATTGCTACTACTGGAAACTACAACTTGAACAACCTTCGGGACCAACTAGAAACAACCCAGATCTCCCAAGCTCCCTGCACAATGGACCAGACCACCCCACTTCATTTTAACACACAGGGAAACCTTCAAGCCTCCGCACATTATAAACAAAGAAAGATCAGACAGCCTTGCACACATCCCAGCTAAGAAACAAAGCATAAACTAACCATCTGAACAGACTCTATCTCACAGAGCTGCTACTAAGACCCTCCTGCTATAATCTTACAAATTAGCTCCAGAAGCAACCTCTATGCATCTACCTGACCAAACAAATCCTAATGAGAAAACTGGACAAAGCTTCAAGCACCCTGACCCTTATTCTACCATTACCAGACTTGCAGACAAATTGATGCAAGCTAAGAGCCCTTTTCAGCAGCTTCAAGCAACAAAGACAGGCATGAACAAGTCCACATACACACACTTAGACTTCCCCCTTCTCCTAATCCCTTCTACCACAGCTCCCTGAGCTACTCCAACTACCCTTCTTATCTTCTAAACAGCTTGGAACAAGAATAGAAACAGACCCAAGCTTCACTCCTTTAAAAAACAAAAAACCCTGCATCCCTGAGACCTCTCACATCCCTCTGCTTCCTAAAACTCCTATCACTCACACAGGAACATGAACAACCTAAAAACAGCCCTGCTCCCTCAAACAAGAACAGAATCACTCTCAAACTACCCACAAGCCACCTGAACAAGAAACAAGAAATGGAACTCACTCAAACACCTAACAAGCCAAACTTCACTACCCTGAAAACATCTGCAACCCCAACTAAGCCCTCTAAACAAACACAGACCCTTAAACCCTCTCAGAAACAAACCTTTCAACCAAAAAGGGCAGGACCTTCACCTCCTGCCTTACTACCCTCCCTGAATTCACAGAAAATAACAGGAACTTGAACAAGAGCCCATTAAATTCCACTAGAGGATCTGCACCTCTCAACTATTTCTCCTAAGCAGATCCTATCTCTCTCTCTTGCTTTGGAGCTCACAGATCAACAAAAGCCTGCAGCACTTATGAACAGCCTCTTCAACAATAGAAACAAACTTCAACCACCAAAAAAAAAACCTAACTAGCGCTCTACCTCTTCTAACATCTATCCTGAACTACCTGCTACAACACCAGACCCTGCACCCCCTGCAACAGACCCCTAAACAAACTGGAACACCACCACTTCTCATTCAGCAAAGCAAAACAGCCCCTATTCATCCTCACACTGCCTAAACTACTCTCTCAGACTCCCTGGATTACTTACAAACACCTGCACACACCATTTCAAATACTGGAGACAACAAGGACTTCCAACCAAACTCAGACCAATCACAAACCTGGCACACCTGCTACAAGCAGAACCCTCTCCAAAACAGAGAACAATTAAATTACAACCAAGCTAACAAGTTCTCAAACAGTTACTGTACCTCAAAATAAAATTTATACTAAACATAATATAGAAAGAGTAAACTTGGAATCGAGCCTGAAAGAGTACTTGTCATAACAAAAATGATACTAGGAGCACATCAAGAGATGCATAACTGCTACACTTTATACGTGGTTCTCAATAGCTCTAATCATTCACATGTTTTTGCATTTCACATCAGATTTTAACACAAGCTAACTATGCACATACATATTTAATCATAAACCAAGTAAAAACGTAAAGGAAATTGAATTGAGGCTGAGCTTATTACCTCTTGTAGTGCAGTGAACAAGGGCGAGGGTTCGAAAATAACGACTCGAACAAACGACTCAAACTGTGGAGAAGCGATTCGACTCGAACTTTAGACCTTGTCTCAATTTTCCCCAATAAAAAAATGAAACTATATGTGTAATATTCTTTAAAAAAAACCGATCCCAATCTTATACAAATGCTGCCGTTTTTTGTGTTATATCAAAATTTTCCGAACCCCCAAAAAAATGAGAAAGACTTACTTATATAGCAGTAGGCTAGGGTTTCGAATTTTTGGCTCCAAAATTTTAATCCATGCCCAAATTCGTATATTCCTTGTAGAACACGGGTGAATTTTGTCAAATCCCTTAAGGATTGTACCGAATTCATCCTTGTCATCAAGGATATTTCCGTTGGATGCAATCTACGGCTCAGATTAGATCAAACTTTTGAAACAACGGATAGGATGATGTGTTCGTTGTACTGGGGAGAGAAAATGGAATCAAATTGTACAAATTTTGGACTGTTTTGGAGAGAATCCGAGGGGAAAAGCAAACGGGTCGCGGGTTAGGGATTTGGCAAAACAGGTCGGGGGCTTTTCTGAGAAGAGGAGAAATGAAGCGTGTATGTGTGTGTGTGTATAATGTATATGCTTGCATAAGCGATCCAAAATTAAAGAAAGAACGATTTTGGCCCTCCAGTTAGGATTAAATGAGTAATTGAGGGTGTTGCGCGGGTAGGACAGAAATTAGGATATGTCTGGTAATTTTAGCCTTCTTTTGAAATTAATTAATTTACTTTAACTAAATTTAATTAATTAATTTTAATTCAAATAATTTTAATTATCTAATTCTAATTTTAATTTTAATTTAATAATTGATTTTTATTTAAATAATTTAGCCATTAATTATTTTTCGGGACGAAATTGGGTGTCAACAGCTGCCCCTCTTTACCCGAAAAAAGGATGAAAGAGTTTTTAGGGTAAAGAAGTTGACGGGAAACCAATTTTGTCCCGATAAAACCAAGACTTTTGATTTCAAGGACTAAAATGCGAGGCTTATAGACATGGCCGAACTCTGGTATCCGAGTTGCCTACATATCTCGGGTTGAAAGAGAATCATGCCATATGTAGTTCGACGACACTTAGATACAAAAACTCGCACGATTGCCAAAAGAAAGGACGCACGAATAAGAAAGAATTCAAACTGACGTCCTAATCCGAAACAAAAGATTAGGATAGAATTTGCCTGTTCGAGTGCGATTATTCAGATCCTCGTTGACGAGTCTAGCTCATATCAACGATTTCCCCAGTTCACTGCTAAGAAAGAGTTCCACATTATGCTCCAAATGCTGCTGCCTTGCTGCTAAAATTCTGTAACAATCTTAACAAACAGTAAGCGAACAACTGGTAATAAACTGTAATAATTGGAATAAGAAATAGATAAAGTGATAAAATTGTGAATGCGGGTTGCGGTATCATCAATAAGTTCTTTCTTCGATCAAATGACAAAGTACTCCGCCCGGAGAACCTATAAGCTTATCCTTATTCTGAAACAGCAAAGCAAGACAATAAGTAAAGCGAGAACGAATCGTGAAGTGCAAGGCTTTCATAAGATAAGTTGACTAACGAGACATAATATCTCAGGTCGACTTGGCTAATCTATATCCTACGCAGGTAACATATTCATTTATAAGGAGAACGAGTCCAAAACAGTCAATTGTAAGGAGAATGAGCCTAAAACGTTCAATATAAGGTGAACGAGCCTAAATTTGATAGCAACCTGCAAAACAAAGTTGCAAATTGGATTAATTAAGGCACGATAATGCAAAACAAATAAGCAAAACTGGATCGTGTTGCTTGTATTAGTAGTGCTGCAAAGCGTTGAATGCCTTCAGTTCTTATTGAATCTGATGTTCAATTTCTGCAAATTTAAAGTAAATGCGTTAGAAAACGAGTGAATAATAAAGCAAAAGCTATAATGAAAAAAAAAAATAGATTTGCGCTGCATATGCAACAAGGCGAATAATCTTTGAAAAACTGATGGTTGACGGTAGGAACAATAACAAAAGAGCCTTCAATTGCCTATGATAGGCTTCATGTTAATGCCTCCAATTGCTTATGGTAGGCTTCAAATGATAACGATTTCTTCGCTTGCTCACGATAGACTTGATAATAAGACCTCTGATTGCTTACGGTAGGATCAAAATCAAAAGAGCTTTCAATTGCTTATGATATGCTTCAAAATAATGCCTCCACTTGCTTATGGTAGGCTTCAATGCTAATGAAGTCTTCGCTTGCTCATGATAGACTTGATAATAAAACCCCTGATCGCTTACGGTAGGATCAATAACAAAAGAGCTTTCAATTGCTTATGATATGCTTCAAAATAATGCCTCCAATTGCTTATGGTAGGCTTCAATGCTAATGAAGTCTTCGCTTGCTCACGATAGACTTGATAATAAAACCCCCGATTGCTTACGGTAAGATCAATAACAAAAGAGCTTTCAATTGCTTATGATATGCTTCAGAATAAGGCCTCCAATTTGTTATGGTAGGCTTCAATGCTAATGAAGTCTTCGCTTGCTCACGATAGACTTGACGATAAAACCCCCGATTGCTTACGGTAGGATCAATAAAAAAAGAGCCTTCAATTGCTTATGATAGGCTTCAGAATAAGGCCTCCAATTGCTTATGGTAGGCTTCAATGCTAATGAATTCTTCGCTTGCTCACGATAGACTTGATGATAAAACCCCTAATTGCTTATGGTAGGATCAAAAACAAAAGAGCCTTCAATTGCTTATGATAGGCTTCAGAATAAGGCCTCCAATTGCTTATGGTAGGCTTCAATGCTAATGAAGTCTTCGCTTGCTCACGATAGCCTCATAATAAGGTCCCCGATTGCTTACGGTAGGCATGACGTAATTTGTAAGTGCAAGTTGCAATATCTTTGATAAATTGTCTTCCCATCCACTGTCGAAGACATAAAGCAAATGCGAAGGCATAGTGCAAAGCATTTTCAACAATCTTGACAAATAAACTAGCAAGCCGGCCGGGCATGCAGCAAGGAGGGTCTTGGGGTTGATTGTCGAACAAATCAGCTTGCGAACCGGTCCGGCATGAAGCAAGGAGGGTCTCGGGACTGACCCGTTAACCTGAAAAGTAAAACAAGACGTAATACAAAGAAAATGCGAAGGCATAATTTAAAGCAAGTGCAAAGCAATTTGAACAATCTTGACAAATCAACTGGCAAGCCGGTCGGGCACGCAGCAAGGAGGGTCTTGGAATTAATTGTCTACAAATCAGCTGGTGATCCGATCCGGCACAAAGCAAGGAGGGTCTCAGGGCTGACCTGTTAACCTGAAAGTAAAGCAAGTTATAATATAAAGCAAGTGCAAAGGCATAATTGAAAGCAAGTGCAAAACAATTTAGCGTAAAATGTAAAGCAACGCAAAAGCGATTTAGCGAATCAATAGGCGTGAATGTCCAACAAGGGAGAAGCCCCGCCTGGTGGTCAACCTGAAAAATGTAAAGCAAGGCATCAATTTTAAAGCAAGTGCGACGACATAATTTAAAGCAAGTACAAAGAAAAGCAGTGCGGAAATGTAGAGCAATGCAAGAGCGATTTGGCGAATCAATAGGCGAGATAGTCCAACAAAGGGAATCCTCATAGCCGATGGTCAACTCATGACAAAGCATAATGCTTTAAGTTATGAAAAAGGCAATGCGACGCAATCTGCAAGGCAACTTTGGGCGCGCGTTCAATAAATTGTTCATCCACAATGCGAATGATCCTTTCATTGCAAGCTTTCATGTTCCTGCTCTCAAAGAAAATTTTGTTAGTTTTGGGGAGGGGTGTTTGATTTGTGCTGATTCATCTTGAACTTGCTGCCGCTGCTCCCTCGTTCTTCTTTAGACTTGGGCTTGCAAATTATACTCAGAGACTTGACTTATGACCTGAATATTGTATAATATTTCAAGATAGAGGCAAAATAAAGTAATTTGATAAAATATTAAATAAATAATCATTGATACACAACCGAAGTTATAATGCATTTAAAATTTCTGCTTTAACTCAAACTCATGACATATCTTGAAACAAACTGAACGTCCTTTGTCTTTGCAACTTATGCTAATCTTGAATACTTTTAGAACTTTGCCACTTCATCCTTTGATAAGTAATACCAATTTTGCAAAAATCTGCCCTAGTTATAATCTTTATGCCTTCGAACTCTTTTCCAAAATTTGCCCCAGTTTCTATCTTCCATATCTTCAATTCATCTTGCAAAATTTGCCCCAGTTGCTTGCCTTAGGGGAAACTAAAAATTTTAATATTATGGAGTCGAGCCCGTTAAGAGCGCCTACGTATCCCTCCATGGGAATCAGACTGTGCGTAGTTCTGCTTACATAAAGATTTTTTTTTTTTGGGGAAAAATATGGCAATCTAAGTACGAAGCCGCATCCGAATTGGAAAATCCACACATCTGCCCAGATGCATAGTTCGGCATTACATCACAAAAGATAAACAAGCCTAAAGTGTTACAATGTTTTGACCGAATCCGACGGGGATTGCCTACTTATCCTGTTGCCATTCCAGGAATCAGGTCAGAAGTAGTTCAAAAATACATAAAAGAGGAAATAGGGGATTCCTGTGCTAGCGCAACCGAACTCTATGTGAGTTGCCTACGTATCCCGCCTTGGGAATCAGGTTACGCGTAGTTCGCATTACATCAAAGATTACATTCGAACCAATGCTAACTTGCGGTTGCTTCAGACATAGTATCTTTAGATGGCATCTGCATTGATTACCTTTGGCCAAAATTGATTATAAATATCTGCCAGGATTAGTGTTCTTCAACATAATGACATTGCCAACTTGGCGCAAATTTTCCGTTGCTTCTTCTTAATTAGGAAAGAGCGTCTTCAACACCAATTGCCCCGGTTTGAAGTAAACTATTCAAATCTTCTCTTTGCACATTCAACATCTTCCAACTTATCTTCTTGAATGGTTTCTCAAATAAAGGACTTCCATTTGTATAGACAAACCGCTTCGGCTTCAATTGCTGGCAAATAAAGCTGCCCCAGTTTGAAGTTCTAACGATAATGTAATATCCAAAGAGTGCAAAAAGTAACCTTCCAGTGCATCATCCTTAAATCGTTCAGCTGTTTCGTTATAGATCACAAGCAAAGTTCAAGCAGGTTTTGTTTTTAATTTGAAACAGTAGTAAGTATATTAATCAGACACAAATAATAAAGTACATAAATAATTAAAGTATAGCAAAATAATAAGGTAGGAATGCAGTGCATTTGTTTATTCAAAACCTAATTTAGGGAGGCATACAACATAAAAGTAAACATGCAGGATTTAAAAGAGTTATTTGAAAGACATAAACATAAACAAAGTGCAAAACACAATTCAGGGCCTCAAGCTGACTGTGATGCCAAAACAAAAATAGGGAGCTCATTCATCAAGTCTCTTTTGGACCACAAGTCCAATTAGCCATCACATCACTTGGTTCAGCATTCTGCACATGTGGCTCTTTCTCAGAACCTTCAATAGTTGCACTGCATTTCAATCCATCATTCAAGAATAGGCTGCCAACACCTTCAATCAAATTCTGCATGGCCATTTCTGGTGTTTGGACAAATGACTGGTTCAACGGTAAAAGAGGCTGTAGCATGACACTAGTCGGCTTCTTCTCAGACTCAACCTTTTCCATCTTTCCTTCAACGGTGTTGCCACCTAGGCCAAAAGTTCCCTCATTCTTTGGCAATAGAGTTAGTGCTTGCTTAGGTACCTTAAAAGCAATATTATCAACCTTTACATCATAGATAGAGACTATGGTGCCCTTCAGATTTGGTTCTTCCCCAAGAGAAATCATATTAACTGCATTGTTACCATGATTGGGAAGAGGATTATCATGCACATTTGGCTGAGTGCCGGTGAGTTGAATGGTGCCTGGTTTGATTGAACCGTCGACCTTGTCTTTGAAAGTATAACATCTCTCAATATCATGGCCGGCTGCCCCTGAGTGATAAGCACAGTGCTTATTTGCATCATACCATTTTGGAGGTGGGTTTGGGGTGTTATCAGGGATAGGCTGCACAACTCCCGCATTTCTTAATCTCTCAAAAAGCTGGCCATATGACTCGGCTAAGGGAGTATAGGTTTTGGTTGCTCTGATTAAACCCTTGCACATTGGGACGAACAAGAGGACGAGGCTGGTAATTCTGGGGTGCTTGAAAATATGGCTGACGAGGGTATTGATTAGGTGCATGTGCTCTAGGTTGATAGTAATTTGCTTGTGCATTGTAAACCGGATAAGGAACAGGTGGCATCTGGTAGTGAGTGGGGTAATTTTGGTAATATGGGCTTTGGTAGGTGGGAAAAGCAGACGAATTGTCAAAATTCAACTTTCCAGCCGGTCGACGCTAGATGTCTCCCACAACAACTCCCACTTCTTCTTTCTTCTTTTTGTTAAAGCCATTACCAGACCCAGACTGGATTGCCTTACTTGTAGCTTGCAAAGCGGCCAAATTTGTGATCCTACCCGATTTCAAACTAGCTTCATACATCTCCCCCGTTTTCACTAGATTGGCAAAAGTAGAGTTAGTCATGGATGCCATTCGATCATAGTAAAATTCATCCAATGTCTCGATCAAATGTCCCACAAACTCTTCCTCACTCATGGGAGGCTTAACTTTGGCAGCCTTACTCCTCCAACGTACCGCGTATTCCCTAAAAGTCTCGGTCGTCTTCTTCTTAAACCTTGCAATAGCCAACCGATCTAATGGTATTTTAGCATAGAAACCAAAACGTTCCATGAAGTCGTGAGCCATACTCCTCCAGTTAATCCATTTTGAGGGATCCTGCTCGGAGTACCAGTCTAAAGCTTCGCCTTCAAAACTATGAATGAATAATTTCATACGGAGCTCTTCATTCTTCCCCACTCCCAAGGTTTCACAGTATCTTCTCAAATGGGCTCGGGGGTTGCCTTTGCCATCAAACTTAACAATCTTTGGTACTTTGTACCCTTCTGGGTATTCAATCCCAGGATGAACACGCAAGTCTTCATATTCTAGACTTTCCTTGTCCTTGCCTTTTGATGCTTTGCTAAGAGCACTCATCACCCAACCTTGTACCTTTTTCTCCAAATCTTCACCCCCATCGACTGCTTTTCGTCTCTTCTAACACCATTTTGAAACTTCACATAAGGAAGATTGGTGTAATAATCAATTTGCACAATAGGAACATCTTGCCCGCCAGATACCGCTACTTGGACTAATGGTGCGGGTTGATTTTCAGTATAAGCTTGCGGGATGGGTTCATTTTGGTAAGTGGAGGTTTGGTATGGATATGGAGTGTTTGTCTGATAATAAATATTGGCAGGGTGTGGGGTGTATGATGGGTGTTGTTGATGTGATGGGTAGATGGGTGGTCGGTTAATTGTTTGGCTAGATTGAGCATTATTTGGAGGTGGAGCTTGGACAAGTGGCAAGTTGCTTTAGTGGACTGGTACTTTTAAAGAATTGTGGGTGTTCAAAGGTGTGTTCATATTGGCGACCCCATCAATTGAGTTCAGAGATTGCCCCAGAGATTGCCCCATTTGACCCAGAGAGTAGGATGCATCGGGCCCACGCAATGGCGTGTTTTTAGGAGTTTGCCCTTTTACTGCAGCCAGCTCATCTTTTAACATCTGTAGTTCCTTAGCCATTTCAAGAATCAGTTCGTCTTGAGCAATAATGACATTTCCTCTTGACGATTCAGGAGTTGCAAGATTTTTCTCGGTATTGCGAGGTTCATCATCTATTCCAGTCATTGTCAGTTGTGGTAATGTGTACCAGTATGCAGATTGGTCTTTTGCCCTTGTGTAATAAGAGTGATCAGCCAGCTTAAATCAACACAAATCAAACCTCTGCTTGGGGGATAAACAAAACAAAAGAAAAAGTTCAAAAGTAACCATGTTAGTTTGCATGTCATTGGCAAAATTGCACACAGATCACATAGCGCATCACGTAGCGCTTTGCATTTTAAAGAAGTTGACATGTGGCAAACACAAGTAGTTGAGCGTAAATAAAAAAATACAAACGCTTCCTATCTTGTAAGGTGCCTCTTTGTGCCAGAGGTGGGCCTAAGACGCGCAAACAAGTGGTAACGAAAAATAGTTCATGCAAGTTTTGAGCAATTCAGATTTAGAGTAAGCGATAAATAATAACAATAATTTGTAACAATCAGCTCTCCGCCTCGATATTTCAATTCCATTATCCCAACTAACTTCTAAAAAGCTGGTGTCAACTCGAAATTTTGAGCAGCTCCTACTCTCTACAACATCTGCACAAAATTCTAAACTCAAATGCCTAAAACCCGGAAAAATCCTTCATAGCTTTTGCAAACATCCACGCTCCTCCAAACACAACTCCCAATTATTCACAACATCCAGGGGTAAGATTTCCAACTACCTTCACAATACCAGACTGCAAATCATGAAAGGCACCAATCGGCCTTTCAAAAAATAAAACCTCACTGGTCCTCGGCTTTAGTCAAGCCTATCAGCTTCCTAGGTTTTTGCAAGGCTCACAGACCTTGTTCATAGGGCTCCTCACTGGTCCTCGGCTTTAATCAAGTGTCTCAGCTTCCTAGGTAGCGAAGACCGCACTGTTCTTCAAGGAGGGACCCCATTGTTCGTTTATAGACATAGGGGCTTCACTCTCCTAGTATGCGACAAGCATACTTCATTCCATAAGAATTTGCAGTTGGTTAGTTAACATGGGCCTGCACACACGCAAAGCCATTCACGAGAGGGACCCCACTGATCTTTTAAAGACACCAGGGGCTTCGCCTCTTAGATCTCACTACACCAGGCCATCTCCAAAACACAAACCAACCAAATCTGCCTAACTTTCCCCTGAACTGCAATTCTGTCTATGATCTCAATTCTGCTAAATTCTTCCATTTTCTAAACTAAAAGACAACATAGGAGACAAAATTCTAAATCTGATTTTGCTCAAAACATGGTTAGGACTGAGGATTCGTCATCAGACAGCACATAATATGCATTGTCGTTGGGTTTTTTAAAAACCCGTTGACGTAAGGGCGGTTTCCTAACTATGGAGGCGGTACCAAGGACCGGGTCCAGACTAAGGTGTAAATGCATGCATGCTCCTAATCTCCTTCTAAGAGTGGGTTAACGGTTGAGGCTAACAGGTGAGTGGCAAGCGGTCTCGCAGTCGAATTACTCCTACGATGGCCGCCGGTGTACCAACTCATCACAAGGGTTCTTTAGTGGAAGAAAGTGCGGGTGCGCATGGGCGCACCTCGCGGATATTTGGGGTGAAAATGCAAGAGGTTCCTAGCAATGGGGGAAGTATGAACGGAATGCCAATTTATATGTGCGCAAATAGGGGTGTAGTGACATGCTTTCATGACACACAGCAATCAACTAAATTAACTAAGCATGCTCGCAAATAAACAATAGATATAATCATGCTAGTTTCAACAATTATTAAATAAGCTACGCATACTAGTATCGGCATACAACTCAAACAATACAAACAAATTCGTGAAAGCCTTTTGGTTAGAACCATTTGCGTATCCCCAGCGGAGTCGCCACGCTGTTGAATCCTCCCAAAAATGCATAACAAGTATGCACCAGGATTTGATTTCAACAAAATGGGACTCCAAAGCGTTTATTTGGAGTCGCCACCTAATTTAAGGATTATTAGGAACCTAAGTTAACTAATGAGTGCAATTTATTTTTTATTCAAAAAAAATTAAATTAAAATAAGAGATTCTAGGTAAGTGGTTCTATTAAATATGAAAGAAGGTCCCTAGCGGGAGCACTTTCGAAAATCCGCTAAATGCGGTTAATCCGACGATTTTCACGAATTTGTTAAGGATAATAAGTATATAAAGCTAATTTTATATAAGGATGATATAAATAATATAAATAAGATAAGATTTGAATTATGCCGATATTTAGGTAAATAAATGACCCAATTTAAGATTAATTAAATGGATAATGAAATAATGATCAATTGATTAATGAAGTTAGATAATTAAATAAAACAAACTATGTAAATAATTAGATAATAATAAAAGATTAATTAATTGATTGAATAAATAGATAAATAAATAAGAAAATAACTTAATTAAATAAATGAATACTTGTTAATTTTAATTAAATAAAGGAGTGAATGAATAATAATTGATTAGTTAAATAAATATTTAATTTATTAAATAAATGATTAATTGAAAATAAATAAATTAGATTAAGTACATAATAAATAAAGGATTAAGATTTAATTGATTAACTAAATAAATAGATTAGATTAGATACATAAATAATTGAATATTTAATATAATAAATAAAGAAGCAATTCAAATGCGAGTTATGACGAGGGTACGATTTTAATCGAATTTTATTTGCACTCATTAATTGACAAATGATTCTAAACATCCATAAATAAATTGGCGATTCGCAAAGAAATGATACAAAGTATTCATATAAAAATAATTTAAGTGATTTACAATAGTTATTCACAATTCAAGTATCATTTCTATCCTACTGGGCTACTAATCCGGCCTATGGGGAAATCCTATACAACATGCATTTTCTAAGGGAACGAGGAAGGATGGAGTTTAGAAGATAGAACCCGGAAGCGCAAACTCAATCATTGAGCCTTGGACTTTGTGATTTTCCTTTTTTCTTTTACATTTTTCGCGGATATCAAGTCCCGAAAATGCGAAGCGGAGCAAATAACTTCAAATGCAAACAGCCGTCCCAATTTGTGAGTTTTAATCAACTCGTCCCAAGGTGTTTTCATGCAAAAAAATAAGAGAGAAAGAAAAGGAAGATCGGTACATTAATCAAGGAGGGTAATCAGTTTCAAGCAGCCAGTTACAACTTTAAACAACAAATACTTGTCTAATGCGTACAATTCTACTACTTCCTCTTAAATAACTTAGCACAGGCCTTTCAACTAGAGCATATCAAACCAAAAGTACATTTTACTGTCGCAAGAACCACTTTTAAACATACTTTCAATGACAAATTATACCATGCTACACTTCAATGCACATACAACTTTGTAAGAGGAAACGACATGTTTAGGGCCCAGACAGCGACATCAATTTGTTTAAGCATGACAGGAAAGCAAGCTCAGGCCTAATAAAAATTTCTACTGCAATATGTCAAGAAAAAAAAACTGAGGCAGTGAGCAGGACCACCCAACAAAGTGAAAAGGATTTAAAGGAACTCGTCATAACCATGGAAAACAATCGTATTTGACCCTCGAGACATCAGACCAAATGTCATATGAGACCATTTTATTGTTATAGACAAGCCTTAAAGCATAGAGCCTCCCAGAAACATCATTTTATTTAACTAGATTAAGCATAAAACAACGTCAATAATATTCTCAAGTGACATAGATGAACAGAATTATAAACTTCAAGTTAAAACTCGAACATGATTGAAACTAAGGCTGGGAAAACACCACTCATTAATACTAAAATCTTTCAAAATTCTCATGGATGTAAAGCAAACAAATTCACAAGAAACAACCTACTTGCCACTTAAACCCATTGCTACTACTGGAAACTACAACTTGAACAACCTACGGGACCAACTAGAAACAACCCAGACCTCCCAATCTTCCTGCACAATGGACCAGACCACCCCACTTCATTTTAACACACAGGGAAACCTTCAAGCCTCTACACATTATAAACAAAGAAAGATCAGACAGCCTTGCACACACCCCAGCTAAGAAACAAAGCATAAACTAACCATCAGAACAGACTCTATCTCATAGAGCTGCTACTAAGACCCTCCTGCTATAATCTCACAAATTAGCTCCAGAAGCAACCTCTATGCATCTACCTGACCAAACCAATCCTAATGAGAAAACTGGACAAAGCTTCAAGCACCCTGACCCTTATTCTACCATTACCAGACTTGCAGACAAACTGATGCAAGCTAAGAGCCTTTTTCAGCAGCTTAAAGCAACAAAGACAGGCTTGAACATGTCCACATACACACACTTGGACTTCCCCCTTCTCCTAATCCCTTCTACCACAGCTCACTGAGCTACTCCAACTACCCTTCTTATCTTCTAAACAGCCTGGAACAAGAATAGAAACAGACCCAAGCTTCACTCCTTTAAAAAAACACCCTGCATCCCTGAGACCTCTCACATCCCTCTGCTTCCTAAAACTCCTATCACTCACACAGGAACATGAACAACCTAAATACATCCCTGCTTCCTCAAACAAGAACAGAATCACTCTCAAACTACCCACAAGCCGCCTGAACAAGAAACAAGAAATGGAACTCACTCAAACACCTAACAAGCCAAACTTCACTACCCTGAAACATCTGCAACCCCAACTAAGCCCTCTAAACAAACACAGACCCTTAAGCCCTCTCAGAAACAAACCTTTCAATTAAAAAGGGCAGGACCTTCACCTCCTGCCTTACTACCCTCCCTGAATTCACAAAAAATAACAGGAACTTGAACAAGAGCCCATTAAATTCCACTAGAGGATCTGCACCTCTCAGCTATTTCTCCTAAGCAGATCCTATCTCCCTCTCTTGCTTTGGAGCTCACAGATCAACAAAAGCCTGCAGCACTTATGAACAGCCTCTTCCACCATAGAAACAAACTGCAACCACCAAAAAAGAACCTAACTAGCTCCCTACCTCTTCTAACATATATCCTGAACTACCTGCTACAACACCAGACCCTGCACCCCCTGCAACAGACCCCTAAACAAACTGGAACACCACCACTTCTCATTCAGCAAAGCAAAACAGCCCCTATTCATCCTCACACTGCCTAAACTACTCTCTTAGACTCCCTGGATTACTTACAAACACCTGCACACACCATTTCAAATACTGGAGACAACAAGGACTTCCAACCAAACTCAGACCAATCACAAACCTGGCACACCTACTACAAGCAGAACCCTCTCCAAAACAGAGAACAATTAAATTACAACCAAGCTAACAAGTTCTCAAACATTTAATGTACCTCAAAATAAAATTTATACTAAACATAATATAGAAAGAGTAAACTTGGAACCGAGCATGAAAGAGTACTTCTCATAACAAAAATGATACTAGGAGCACATCAAGAGATGCATAACTGCTACACTTTATACTTGGTTCTCATTAGCTCTAATCATTCACATGTTTTTGCATTTCACATCAGATTTTAACACAAGCTAACTATGCACATACATATTTAATCATAAACTAAGGAAAAACGTAAAGGAAATTGAATTGAGGCTGAGCTTATTACCTCTTGTAGTGCAGTGAACAAGGGCGAGGGTTCGAAAATAACGACTCGAACAAACGACTCAAACTGTGGAGAAGCGATACGTCGACTCGAACTTTAGACCTTGTCTCAATTTTCCCCAATAAAAAAATAAAACTATATGTGTAATATTCTTTAAAAAAAACTGATCCCAATCTTATACAAATGCTGCCGTTTTTCTTGTTATATCAAAATTTTCCGAACCCCCAAAAAAATGAGAAAGACTTACTTATATAGCAGTAGGCTAGGGTTTCGGATTTTTGGCTCCAAAATTTTAATCCATGCCCAAATTCGTATATTCCTTGTAGAACAAGGGTGAATTTGGTCAATTCCCTTAAGGATTGTACCGAATTCATCCTTGTCATCAAGGATATTTCCGTTGGATGCAATCTACGGCTCAGATTAGATCAAACTTTTGAAACAACAGATAGGATGATGTGTTCGTTGTACTGGGGAGAGAAAATGGAATCAAATTGTACAAATTTTGGACTGTTTTGGAGAAAATCCGAGGGGAAAAGCAAACGGGTCGCGGGTTAGGGATTTGGCAAAACGGGTCGCGGGCTTTTCTGAGAAGAGGAGAAATGAAGCGTGTATATGTGTGTGTGTATAATGTATATGCTTGCATAAGTGATCCAAAATTGAAGGAAAGAACGATTTTGGCCCCCAGTTAGGATTAAATGAGTAATTGAGGGTGTTGCGCGGGTAGGACAGAAATTAGGATATGTCTGGTAATTTTAGCCTTCTTTTGAAATTTATTAATTTACTTTAATTAAATTTAATTAATTAATTTTAATTCAAATAATTTTAACTATCTAATTCTAATTTTAATTTTAATTTAATAATTGATTCTCATTTAAATAATTTAGCCGTTAATTATTTCTCGGGACGAAATTGGGTGTCAACAATGATCACATCATTTGTCACTCTACTTAGTATATTTGGTCGTGTCTAGTGATGATCATCATTATTTATCACTGTTACTTGTATATTTGGTCATGTCTAGTGATGATCATCATCATTTATCACTCTTACTTGTATATTTGGTCATGTCTAGTGATGACCATCATCATTTATCACTCCTACTTGTGTATTTGGTCATGTCTAATGATGATCATTATCATTTATCAATCTAAGTTATATATCCGGTCATGCCTAGTGATTATGATCATCATTTATCACTCTACCTTGTAATTTGGTCATGTCTAGTGATGACCATCATCATTTGTCGCTCTATTTGTATATTTGGTCATGTCTAGTGATGATCATCATCATTTATCACTCTTACTTTTATATTTGGTCATGTCTAGTGATGATCATCACCATTATTCAATCATACTTGTATATTTGGTCATGTCTAGTAATGATCATCATCATTTATCAGTCTTACTTGTATATTTGGTCAGGTCTAGTGACGATCATCATCATTTGTCACTCTACCTTGTATATTTGGTCATGTCTAGTGATGATCATAATCATTTATCAATCTAAGTTGTATATTTGGTCATGTCTAGGGATTATCCGCATCATTTATCACTATAACTAGTATAATTGGTCATTTGTAGTTATAATCACCAACAGTTCTCCCACTAACCAGTATAATTGATCATGTCTAGCGATAATCACCATCATTTATCACTCTAAACTAGTATAATTGGTCATGTATAGTGATGATCACCATCATTTATCATTCTTACTTGTAGATTTGGTCATGTCTAGTGATTATCCGCATGATTTATCACTCTAACTAGTACAATGTGTCGTGTCTAGTGATAATCACCATCGTTTATCACTCTAACTGGTATAATTGGTCATGTGTAGTGATTATCACCATCATTTATCACTCTAACTAGTAAAATTGATCATGTGTAGTGATAATCACCTTCATTTATCACACTTACTTGTATATTTGGTCATGTCTAGTGATGACCATCATTATTTGTCGCTCTATTTGTATATTTGGTCATGTTTAGTGATGATCATCATCATTTATCACTCTTAATTGTATATTTGGTCATGGCTAGTGATGATCATCACTATTATTCAATCTTACTTGTATATTTGGTCATGTCTAGTAATGATCATCATCATTTATCACTCTAACTTGTATATTTGGTCATGTCTAGTGACGATCATCATCATTTATCACTCTACCTTATATATTTGGTCATGTCTAGTGATGATCATCATCATTTATCAATCTAAGTTGAATATTTGGTAGTGTCTAGTGATTATCAGCATCATTTATCACTATAACTAGTATAATTGGTCATTTGTAGTTATAATCACCAACAGTTATCCCACTAACTAGTATAATTGATCATGTCTAGTGATAATCACCATAATTTATCACTCTAAACTAGTATAGTTGGTCATGTATAGTGATGATCACCAACATTACGTGTAGATTTGGTCATGTCTACTGATTATCCGCATAATTTATCACTCTAACTAGTACAATGTGTCGTGTCTAGTGATAATCATCATCATTTATCACTCTTCCTTATATATTTGGTCATGTGTAGTGATTGTCATCATCATTTATCACTCTACCTTGTAATTTGGTCAAGTCTAGTGATGATCACAGCATTTGTCACTCTAGTTTTTATATTTTGTCATGTCTAGTGATGATCATAATTATTTATCACTGTTACTTGTATATTTGGTCATGTCTAGTGATGATCATCATCATTTATCACTGTTACTTGTATATTTGGTCATGTCTAGTGATGACCATCATCATTTATCACTCTACCTTGTATATTTGGTCATGTCTAGTGATGATCATCATCATTTATCACTCTACCTTGTATATTTGGTCATGTCTAATGATGATCATCATCATTTATCAATCTATGTTATATATCCGGTCATGCCTTGTGATTATCATCATCATTTATCACCCTACCTTGTAATTTGGTCATGTCTAGTGATGACCATCATCATTTGTCGCTCTATTTGTATATTTGGTCATGTCTAGTGATGATCATCACCATTTATCACTCTTACTTTTATATTTGGTCATGTCTAGTGATGATCATCACCATTATTCAATCATACTTGTATATTTGATCATGTCTAGTAATTATCATCATCATTTATCACTCTTACTTGTATATTTGGTCATGTCTAGTGACGATCATCATCATTTATCATTCTACCTTGTATATTTGGTCATGTCTAGCTATGATCATAATCATTTATCAATCTAAGTTGTATATTTGGTCATGTCTAATGATGACCATCATCATTTGTCGCTCTATTTGTATATTTGATCATTTCTAGTGATGATCATTATCATTTATCACTCTTACTTTTATATTTGGTCATGTCTAGTGATGATCATCACCATTATTCAATCATACTTGTATATTTGGTCATGTTTAGTAATGATCATCATCATTTATCACTTTTACTTGTATATTTAGTCATGTCTAGTGACGATCATCATCATTTGTCACTCTACCGTGTATATTTGGTCATGTCTAGTGATGATCATAATAATTTATCAATCTAAGTTGTATATTAGGTCATGTCTAGTGATTATCCGCATCATTTATCACTATAACTAGTATTATTGGTCATTTGTAGTTATAATCACCAACAGTTCACCCACTAACTAGTATAATTGCTCATGTCTAGTGATAATCACCATCATTTATCACTCTAAACTAGTATAATTGGTCATCTATAGTCATGATCACCATCATTTATCATTCTTACTTGTGGATTCGGTCATGTCTAGTGATTATCCGCATAATTTATCACTCTAACTAGTACAATGTGTCGTGTCTAGTGATAATCACCATCGTTTATCACTCTAACTGGTATAATTGGTTATGTATCACCATCATTTATCACTCTAACTAGTAAAATTGGTCATGTGTAGTGATAATCACCTTCATTTATCACACTTGTATATTTTGTCATGTTTAGTGATGATCATCATCATTTATCACTCTTACTTATATATTTGGTCATGTGTAGTGATTGTCATCATCATTTATCACTTTACCTTGTAATTTGGTCAAGTCTAGTGATGATCACATCATTTGTCACTCTAGTTTGTATATTTGGTCATGTCTAGTGATGATCATCATTATTTATCACTGTTACTTGTATATTTGGTCATGTCTAGTGATGATCATCATCATTTATCACTCTTACTTGTATATTTGGTCATGTCTAGTGATGACCATCATCATTTATCACTCTACCATGTATATTTGGTCATGTCTAGTGATGATCATCATCATTTATCACTATTACTTGTATATTTTGTCATGTCTAATGATGATCATCATCATTTATCAATCTAAGTTATATATCCAGTAATGCCTAGTGATTATCATCATCATTTATCACTCTACCTTATAATTTGGTCATGTCTAGTGATGACCATCATCATTTGTCGCTCTATTTGTATATTTGGTCATGTCTAGTGATGATCATCACCATTTATCACTCTTAATTTTACATTTGGTCATGTCTAGTGATGATCATCACAATTATTCAATCATACTTGTATATTTGGTCATGTCTGATAATGATCATCATCATTTATCACTGTTACTTGTATATTTGGTCATGTCTAGTGACGATCATCATCATTTTGTCACTCTACCTTGTATATTTGGTCATGTCGAGTGATGATCATAATCATTTATCAATCTAAGTTGTATATTTGGTCATGTCTAGTGATGACCATCATCATTTGTCGCTCTATTTGTATATTTGGTTATTTCTAGTGATGATCATTATCATTTATCACTCTTACTTTTATATTTGGTCATGGCTAGTGATGATCATTACCATTATTCAATCATACTTGTATATTTGGTCATGTCTAGTAATGATCATCATCATTTATCACTCTTACTTGTATATTTGGTTATGTCTAGTGACGATCATCATCATTTGTCACTCTACCTTGTATATTTGGTCATGTCTAGTGATTATCCGCATCATTTATCACTATAACTAGTATAATTGGTCATTTGTAGTTATAATCAGCAACAGTTCTCCCACTAACTAGTATAATTGCTCATGTCTATTGATAATCACCATCATTTATCACTCTAAACTTGTATAATTGGTCATGTATAGACATGATCACCATCATTTATCATTCTTACTTGTAGATTTGGTCATGTCTAGTGATTATCCGCATAATTTATCACTCTAACTAGTACAATGTGTCGTGTCTAGTGATAATCACCATCGTTTATCACTCTAACTGGTATATATTGGTCATGTGTAGTGATAATCACCTTCATTTATCACACTTACCTGTATATTTGGTCATGTCTAGTGATGACCATCATCATTTGTCGCTCTATTTGTATATTTGGTCATGTCTAGTGATGATCATCATCATTTATCACTCTTACTTGTATATTTGGTCATGGCTAGTGATGATTATCACTATTATTCAATCTTACTTGTATATTTGGTCATGTCTAGTAATGATCATCATTATTTATCACTCTAACTTTTATATTTGGTCATGTCTAGTGACGATCATCATCATTTATCACTCTACCTTATATATTTGGTCATGTCTAGTGATGATCATCATCATTTATCAATCTAAGTTGTATATTTGGTAGTGTCTAGTGATGATCAGCATCATTTATCACTATAACTAGTATAATTGGTCATTTGTAGTAATAATCACCAACAGTTATCCCACTAACTAGTATAATTGATCATGTCTAATGATAATCACCATCATTTATCACTCTAAACTAGTATAATTGGTCATGTACAGTGATGATCACCATCATTTATCATTCTTACGTGTAGATTTGGTCATGTCTACTGATTATCCGCATAATTTATCACTCTAACTAGTACAATGTGTCGTGTCTAGTGATAATCACCATCGTTTATCACTCTAACTGGTATAATTGGTCATGTGTAGTGATAATCACCTTCATTTATAACTCTTACTTATATATTTGGTCATGTGTAGTGATTGTCATCATCATTTATCACTCTACCTTGAAATTTGGTCAAGTCTAGCTATGATCACATCATTTGTCACTCTAGTTTGTATATTTGGTCATGTCTAGTGATGATCATTATCATTTATCACTCTTACTTTTATATTTGGTCATGTCTAGTGATGATCATCACCATTATTCAATCATACTAGTATAGTTGGTCATGTCTAGTAATGATCATCATCATTTATCACTCTTACTAGTATATTTGGTCATGTCTAGTGACGATCATCATCATTTGTCACTCTACCTTATATATTTGGTCATGTCTAGTGATGATCATAATAATTTATCAATCTAAGTTGTATATTTGGTAATGTCTTGTGATTATCCGCATCATTTATCACTATAACTAATATAATTGGTCATTTGTAGTTATAATCACCAACAGTTCTCCCACTAACTAGTATAATTGCTCATGTCTAGTGATAATCACCATCATTTATCACTCTAAACTAGTATAATTGGTCATGTATAGTCATGATCACCATCATTTATCATTCTTACTTGTAGATTTGGTCATGTCTAGTGATTATCCGCATAATTTATCACTCTAACTAGTACAATGTGTCGTGTCTAGTGATAATCACCATCGTTTATCACTCTAACTGGTATAATTGGTCATGTGTAGTGATAATCACCTTCATTTATCACACTTACCTGTATATTTGGTCATGTCTAGTGATGACCATCATCATTTGTCGCTCTATTTGTATATTTTGTCATGTCTAGTGATGATCATCATCATTTATCACTCTTACGTGTATATTTGGTCATGGCTAGTGATGATTATCACTATTATTCAATCTTACTTGTATATTTGGTCATGTCTAGTAATGATCATCATTATTTATCACTCTAACTTGTATATTTGGTCATGTCTAGTGACGATCATCATCATTTATCACTTTACCTTGTATATTTGGTCATGTCTAGTGATGATCATCATCATTTATCAATCTAAGTTGTATATTTGGTAGTGTCTAGTGATTATCAGCATCATTTATCACTATAACTAGTATAATTGGTCATTTGTAGTTATAATCACCAACAGTTATCCCACTAACTAGTATAATTAATCATGTCTAGTGATAATAACCATCATTTATCACTCTAAACTAGTATAATTGGTCACGTATAGTGATGATCACCATCATTTATCATTCTTACGTGTAGATTTGGTCATGTCTACTGATTATCCGCATAATTTATCACTCTAACTAGTACAATGTGTCGTGTCTAGTGATAATCACCATCGTTTATCACACTTGTATATTTTGTCATGTGTAGTGATGATCATCATCATTTAGCACTCTTACTTATATATTTTGTCATGTGTAGTGATTGTCATCATCATTTATCACTCAACCTTCAAAATTTGGTCAAGTCTAGATATGATCACATCATTTGTCACTCTAGTTTGTATATTTGGTCATGTCTAGTGATGATCATCATCATTTATCACTGTTACTGGTATATTTGGTCATGTCTAGTGATGATCATCATCATTTATCACTCTTACTTGTATATTTGGTCATGTCTAGTGATGACCATCATCATTTATCACTCTACCTTGTATATTTGGTCATGTATAATGATGATCATCATCATTTATCAATCTAAGTTATATATCAAGTCATGCCTTGTGATTATCATCATCATTTATCACTCTACCTTGTAATTTGGTCATGTCTAGTGATGACCATCATCATTTGTCGCTCTATTTGTATATTTTGTCATGTCTAGTGATGATCATCACCATTTATCACTCTTACTTTTATATTTGGTCATGTCTAGTGATGAGCATCACCATAATTCAATCATACTTGTATATTTGGTCATGTCTAGTAATGATCATCATCATTTATCACTCTTACTTGTATATTTAGTTATGTCTAGTGACGATCATCATCATTTATCACTCTACCTTGTAATTTGGTCATGTCTAGTGATGACCATCATCATTTGTCGCTCTATTTGTATATTTGGTCATGTCTAGTGATGATCATCATCATTTATCACTCTTACTTGTATATTTGGTCATGGCTAGTGATGATTATCACTATTATTCAATCTTACTTGTATATTTGGTCATGTCTAGTAATGATCATCATTATTTATCACTCTAACTTGTATATTTGGTCATGTCTAGTGACGATCATCATCATTTATCACTTTACCTTATATATTTGGTCATGTCTAGTGATGATCATCATCATTTATCAATCTAAGTTGTATATTTGGTAGTGTCTAGTGATTATCAGCATCATTTATCACTATAACTAGTATAATTGGTCATTTGTAGTTATAATCACCAACAGTTATCCCACTAACTAGTATAATTGATCATGTCTAGTGATAATCACCATCATTTATCACTCTAAACTAGTATAATTGGTCATGTATAGTGATGATCACCATCATTTATCATTCTTACGTGTAGATTTGGTCATGTCTACTGATTATCCGCATAATTTATCACTTTAACTAGTACAATGTGTAATTTCTAGTGATAATCACCATCGTTTATCACTCTAACTGGTATAATTGGTCATGTTTAGTGATGATCATCATCATTTATCACTCTTACTTATATATTTGGTCATGTGTAGTGATTGTCATCATCATTTATCACTCTACCTTGAAATTTGGTCAAGACTAGCTATGATCACATCATTTGTCACTCTAGTCTGTATATTTGGTCATGTCTAGTGATGATCATCATTATTTATCACTGTTACTTGTATATTTGGTCATGTCTAGTGATGATCATCATCATCATTTATCACTCTTACTTGTATATTTGGTCATGTCTAGTGATGACCATCATCATTTATCACTCTACCTTGTATATTTGGTCATGTGTAGTGATGATCATCATCATTTATCACTCTTACTTGTATATTTGGTCATGTCTAATGATGATCATCATCATTTATCAATCTAAGTTATATATCCAGTCATGCCTTGTGATTATCATCACCATTTATCACTCTACCTTGTAATTTGGTCATGTCTAGTGATGACCATCATCATTTGTCGCTCTATTTTTATATTTGGTCATGTCTAGTGATGATCATCACCATTTATCACTCTTACTTTTATATTTGGTCATGTCTAGTGATGATCATCACTATTATTCAATCATACTTGTATATTTGGTCATGTCTAGTAATGATCATCATCATTTATCACTCTTACTTGTATATTTGGTCATGTCTAGTGACGATCATCATCATTTATCACTCTACCTTGTATATCTGGTAATGTCTACTGATGATCATAATCATTTATCAATCTAAGTTGTATATTTGGTCATGTCTATTGATGATCATAATCATTTATCACTCTAAGTTGTATATTTGGTCCTGTCTAGTGATGACCATCATCATATGTCGCTCTATTTGTATATTTGGTCATTTCTAGTGATGATCATTATCATTTATCACTCTTACTTTTATATTTGGTCATGTCTAGTGATGATCATCACCATTATTCAATCATACTAGTATATTTGGTCATGTCTAGTAATGATCATCATCATTTAACACTCTTACTTGTATATTTGGTCATGTCTAGTGACGATCATCATCATTTGTCACTCTACCTTGTATATTTGGTCATGTCTAGTGATGATCATAATAATTTATCAATCTAAGTTATATATTTGGTCATGTCTAGTGATTATCCGCATCATTTATCACTATAACTAGTATAATTGGTCATTTGTAGTTATAATCACCAACATTTCTCCCACTAAGTAGTATAATTGCTCATGTCTAGTGATAATCACCATCATTTATCACTCTAAAGTAGTATAATTGGTCATGTATAGTGATGATCACCATCATTTATCATTCTTACTTATAGATTTGGTCATGTCTAGTGATTATCCGCATAATTTATCACTCTAACTAGTACAATGTGTCGTGTCTAGTGATAATCACCATCGTTTATCACTCTAACTGGTATAATCGGTCATGTGTAGTGATTATCACCATCATTTATCACTCTAACTAGTAAAATTGGTCATGTATAGTGATAATCACCTTCATTTATCACACTTACTTGTATATTTGTTCATGTCTAGTGATGACCATCATCATTTGTCGCTCTATTTGTATATTTGGTCATGTCTAGTGATGATCATCATTATTTATCACTCTTACTTGTATATTTGGTCATGGCTAGTGATGATCATCACTATTATACAATCTTACTTGTATATTTGGTCATGTCTAGTAATGATCATCATTATTTATCACTCTAATTTGTATATTTGGTCATGTCTAGTAACGATCATCATCATTTATCACACTACCTTATATATTTGGTCATGTCTAGTGATTATCATCATCATTTATCAATCGAAGTTGTATATTTGGTTGTGTCTATTGATTATCAGCATCATTTATCACTCTAACTAGTAAAATTGGTCATGTGTAGTGATAATCACCTTCATTAATCACACTTGTATATTTGGTCATGTTTTGTGATGATCATCATCATTTATCACTCTTACTTATATATTTGGTCATGTGTAGTGATTATCATCATCATTTATCACTCTACCTTTTAATTTGGTCATGTTTTGTGATGATCATCATCATTTATCACTTTTACTTATATATTTGGTCATGTGTAGTGATTGTCATCATCATTTATCACTCTACCTTGTAATTTGGTCAAGTCTAGTGATGATCACATCATTTGTCACTCTAGTTTGTATATTTTGTCATGTCTAGTGATGATCATCATTATTTATCACTGTTACTTGTATATTTGGTCATGTCTAGTGATGATGATCATCATTTATCACTCTTACTTGTATATTTGGTCATGTGTAGTGATGACCATCATCATTTATCACTCTACCTTGTATATTTGGTCATGTCTAGTGATGATCATCATCTTTTATCACTCTTACTTGTATATTTGGTCATGTCTAGTGATGATCATCATCATTTATCAATCTATGTTATATATCCGGTCATGCCTAGTGATTATCATCATCATTTATCACTCTACCTTGTAATTTGGTCATGTCTAGTGATGACCATCATCATTTGTCGCTCTATTTGTATATTTGGTCATGTCTAGTGATGATGATCATCATTTATCACTCTTACTTTTATATATGGTCATGTCTAGTGATGATCATCACCATTATTCAATCATACTTGTATATTTGGTCATGTCTAGTAATGATCATCATCATTTATTACTCTTACTCGTATATTTGGTCACGTCTAATGATGATCATAATCATTTATCAATCTAAGTTGTATATTTGGTCAGGTCTAGTGATTATCCGCATCATTTATCACTATAACTAGTATAATTGGTCATTTGTAGTTATAATCACCAACATTTCTCCCACTAAGTAGTATAATTGCTCATGTCTAGTGATTATCACCATCATTTATCACTCTAAACTAGTATAATTGGTCATGTATAGTCATGATCACCATCATTTATCATTCTTACTTGTAGATTTGGTCATGTCTACTGATTATCCGCATAATTTATCACTCTAACTAGTACAATGTGTCGTGTCTAGTGATAATCACCATCGTTTATCACTCTAACTGGTATAATCGGTCATGTGTAGTGATTATCACCATCATTTATCACTCTAACTAGTAAAATTGGTCATGTGTAGTGATAATCACCTTCATTTATCACACTTACTTGTATATTTGGTCATGTCTAGTGATGACCATCATCATTTGTCACTCTATTTGTATATTTGGTCATGTCTAGTGATGATCATCATTATTTATCACTCTTACTTGTATATTTGGTCATGGCTAGTGATGATCATCACTATTCTACAATCTTACTTGTATATTTGGTCATGTCTAGTAATGATCATCATTATTTATCACTCTAACTTGTATATTTGGTCATGTCTAGTGACGATCATCATCATTTATCACACTACCTTATATATTTGGTCATGTCTAGTGATTATCATCATCATTTATCAATCTAAGTTGTATATTTGGTTGTGTCTATTGATTATCAGCATCATTTATCACTCTAACTAGTAAAATTGGTCATGTGTAGTGATAATCACCTTCATTAATCACACTTGTATATTTGGTCATGTTTTGTGATGATCATCATCATTTATCACTCTTACTTATATATTTGGTCATGTGTAGTGATTATCATCATCATTTATCACTCTACCTTTTAATTTGGTCATGTTTTGTGATGATCATCATCATTTATCACTTTTACTTATATATTTGGTCATGTGTAGTGATTGTCATCATCATTTATCACTCTACCTTGTAATTTGGTCAAGTCTAGTGATGATCACATCATTTGTCACTCTAGTTTGTATATTTTGTCATGTCTAGTGATGATCATCATTATTTATCACTGTTACTTGTATATTTGGTCATGTCTAGTGATGATGATCATCATTTATCACTCTTACTTGTATATTTGGTCATGTGTAGTGATGACCATCATCATTTATCACTCTACCTTGTATATTTGGTCATGTCTAGTGATGATCATCATCTTTTATCACTCTTACTTGTATATTTGGTCATGTCTAGTGATGATCATCATCATTTATCAATCTATGTTATATATCCGGTCATGCCTAGTGATTATCATCATCATTTATCACTCTACCTTGTAATTTGGTCATGTCTAGTGATGACCATCATCATTTGTCGCTCTATTTGTATATTTGGTCATGTCTAGTGATGATGATCATCATTTATCACTCTTACTTTTATATATGGTCATGTCTAGTGATGATCATCACCATTATTCAATCATACTTGTATATTTGGTCATGTCTAGTAATGATCATCATCATTTATTACTCTTACTCGTATATTTGGTCACGTCTAATGATGATCATAATCATTTATCAATCTAAGTTGTATATTTGGTCAGGTCTAGTGATTATCCGCATCATTTATCACTATAACTAGTATAATTGGTCATTTGTAGTTATAATCACCAACATTTCTCCCACTAAGTAGTATAATTGCTCATGTCTAGTGATTATCACCATCATTTATCACTCTAAACTAGTATAATTGGTCATGTATAGTCATGATCACCATCATTTATCATTCTTACTTGTAGATTTGGTCATGTCTACTGATTATCCGCATAATTTATCACTCTAACTAGTACAATGTGTCGTGTCTAGTGATAATCACCATCGTTTATCACTCTAACTGGTATAATCGGTCATGTGTAGTGATTATCACCATCATTTATCACTCTAACTAGTAAAATTGGTCATGTGTAGTGATAATCACCTTCATTTATCACACTTACTTGTATATTTGGTCATGTCTAGTGATGACCATCATCATTTGTCACTCTATTTGTATATTTGGTCATGTCTAGTGATGATCATCATTATTTATCACTCTTACTTGTATATTTGGTCATGGCTAGTGATGATCATCACTATTCTACAATCTTACTTGTATATTTGGTCATGTCTAGTAATGATCATCATTATTTATCACTCTAACTTGTATATTTGGTCATGTCTAGTGACGATCATCATTATTTATCACACTACCTTATATATTTGGTCATGTCTAGTGATTATCATCATCATTTATCAATATAAGTTGTATATTTGGTTGTGTCTATTGATTATCAGCATCATTTATCACTCTAACTAGTAAAATTGGTCATGTGTAGTGATAATCACCTTCATTAATCACACTTGTATATTTGGTCATGTTTTGTGATGATCATCATCATTTATCACTCTTACTTATATATTTGGTCATGTGTAGTGATTATCATCATCATTTATCACTCTACCTTTTAATTTGGTCATGTTTTGTGATGATCATCATCATTTATCACTTTTACTTATATATTTGGTCATGTGTAGTGATTGTCATCATCATTTATCACTCTACCTTGTAATTTGGTCAAGTCTAGTGATGATCACATCATTTGTCACTCTAGTTTGTATATTTTGTCATGTCTAGTGATGATCATAATTATTTATCACTGTTACTTGTATATTTGGTCATGTCTAGTGATGATGATCATCATTTATCACTCTTACTTGTATATTTGGTCATGTCTAGTGATGACCATCATCATTTATCACTCTACCTTGTATATTTGGTCATGTCTAGTGATGATCATCATCTTTTATCACTCTTACTTGTATATTTGGTCATGTCTAGTGATGATCATCATCATTTATCAATCTATGTTATATATCCGGTCATGCCTAGTGATTATCATCATCATTTATCACTCTACCTTGTAATTTGGTCATGTCTAGTGATGACCATCATCATTTGTCGCTCTATTTGTATATTTGGTCATGTCTAGTGATGATGATCATCATTTATCACTCTTACTTTTATATATGGTCATGTCTAGTGATGATCATCACCATTATTCAATCATACTTGTATATTTGGTCATGTCTAGTAATGATCATCATCATTTATTACTCTTACTCGTATATTTGGTCACGTCTAGTGATGATCATAATCATTTATCAATCTAAGTTGTATATTTGGTCATGTCTAGTGATTATCCGCATCATTTATCACTATAACTAGTATAATTGGTCATTTGTAGTTATAATTACCAACAGTTATCCCACTAACTAGTATAATTGTTCATGTCAAGTGATAATCACCATCATTTATCACTCAAAACTAGTATAATTGGTCATGTATAGTGATGATCACCATCATTTATCATTCTTACGTGTAGATTTGGTCATGTCTACTGATTATCCGCACAATTTATCACTCTAACTAGTACAATGTGTCGTGTCTAGTGATAATCACCATCGTTTATCACTCTAACTGGTATAATTGGTCATGTGTAGTGATTATCACTATCATTTATCACTCTAACTAGTATAATTGGTCATGTATAGTGATAATCACCTTCATTTATCACACTTGTATATTTGGTCATGTTTAGTGATGATCATCATCATTTATCACTCTTACTTATATATTTGGTCATGTGTAGTTATTGTCATCATCATTTATCACTCTACCTTGTAATTTGGTCAAGTCTAGTGATGATCACATCATTTGTCACTCTACTTTTTATATCTGGTCGTGTCTAGTGATGATCATCATTATTTATCATTGTTACTTGTACATTATTTATCACTGTTACTTGTATATTTGGTCATGTCTAGTGATGACCATCATCATTTATCACTCTACCTTGTATATTTGGTCATGTCTTGTGATGACTATCATCATTTATCACTCTTACTTGTATATTTGGTCATGTCTAATGATGATCATCATCATTTATCAATCTATGTTATATATCCGGTCATGCTATGTTATCTATGTTACATATTCTTCGCTTGTTTTATGGTTTATGAATGTGGTTTTACACTGATTTGATGTCGTGTGTATGTAGGTTGTTGTGCAGTGCATTTGGAGCTTTTAAGAGCATGATTGAGCAAGAAAAAATTGGATTTTGATTGAGGATTGGATCGAGCACACGAAGGCACAACACGAAACGAGAAAAGGAGAAACGAAACAGAAAAATGGCTGGGCGCTGTAGGGCACGTGGCGCGCCCAGTGCCCCAGCGCTATTCCTTGTGCGCCATGTGCCAAAAGCGCCCAAAATGTGACGCTACTGGTTGGTTCGGCGCTTTTCGAGGCGCGGGGCACCCGTTATAGCGCCCCGTGTGCGGTTTTTCACTTCCTATTTCGTCTAGGATTGGGTCTAACTTATTACTAGGTGTTTGTAAACACTATAAATAGTCTTTTACTTAGTTTTTGATAGGAGTTCAGACTTTGGAGCAAATTGGAGAGTTCATAACATCAAGAACAAGGGTTTTTCTTCCTTCCATTAATCTATTACATTATTATTTCATTATTTCAGCAAATCCTTGTGTTGTTATTATGAGTATTCGTAGCTAATCATATCGTTCTAGGGTTAGAGTATTTCATGAAGGTTGATGTTTGAAGATTGATTTCCATTAATTGAATCCCATAACGGGTTGCTTATTCTTTCTTGATTTCACTTGTGTAATTGTCAGGGCCCGATTATTACGCATTATCTATGATTTTTAGATTGAACTCGAAAGAGGGAATTTAATTACGTAATAAGAAAGGATAGGACTAGTTTGTGAACCCGGGCATCGGGGAACCAATTTGTGAGTAGGATAGACATATACTTGCTTGCCTAGTTTAACTCATTACAGAATTCGTTAATGCGTGCACGTGATTCAACCCATAGACATACAGGGATTGGAGTAGCATGCATAGACCGTGAAGAATCGAAAGGTTTTCACGGGTACAATTAATCTGTTAGTTAGTAATCCGGTATTTAAGAAGTGGAATCAATTGGAAAACTCAACTGGATTGTTTGTAACTCTGACCCTGGACCGTCTCCTTATTACTGATAACACCCAAGTTTTGCTCCATTGCTTGAATTCACTTTTACCATTTTAATTACTGCTCTTTAGTTAATAAACTCAACACTATTGGAAAAGATCCCTGAATAGTTTATATAAATTGTTTGCTAGAATTCGGTCTGAATAGTCCTCGTGGGAACGATACTCATCTTATCACTTTATTACTTGTCGACCACGTATACTTGCGTGTGCGTTGGGAGCCACAAGTTTTTGGCGCCGTTGCCGGGGACTAATTATTGACTGATTTCTTTTTGAACAGTTTATTACTTGCTATTCAGGTTTAATTTTTGTTTTGAGTTTTGTGCTGTTTCAGGTATTAGGTCCTGCTTGATCTTTACCTATAGGAATGGCAGAAGAACAAGCTTTAGCTGTGTGAGATGTTGCTCTCCCCAGCCTGGAGGGAGTAGCATCGAGCATAGTTAAGCCCGCTATCACCGGGGGCTTTGAGATTAAGTCCGGCATGATTCAGTTGCTGCATGTGACTGGACAATATGCTGGATTACTTCATGAGGATCCGCAGCAACACATTCAGAACTTTCTGGAGATCAGTGATACTTATACACCAGCGGGTGTTCCTACTGATTATGTTCGCTTGACGTTGTTCCTGTTTTCACTGATTGGGGCAGCAAGGAAGTGGTTAAAGGCTGAAAAGTCTGGGTCTATCACTACTTGGGAGGATTTGGCTAAGAAGTTCTTGGCTAAATTTAATCCGTCTGCCAAGACAGCCCGGCTGAGGAGCGAAATTATGTCCTTCAGACAGTTAGAAGGAGAATCCTTGTATTCAGCCTGGGAGCGATTCAAAGCTCTATTGAGAGATTGTCCACACCACAACCAATCCAATGAGGTTGTTGCACACACTTTTGTTGAGGGACTGAACCAACACAGTAAGATTGTGGTTGATGCTGCTGCTGGAGGCCAAGTACTGGCCTTAAATTTTGATCAAATTTATGATTTGCTAGATAAGTTTTTGCAGAGCAATCCTGATTGGCAGGGAGATGGTAGAGCTATTACGCAGAAACCTGCAGGGGTACTTCAGTTAGATGCAGTTTCAGAGCTAAGGACGAGGATGGATGTTATTTCCAATCAAATTAGCAAGTTAGCTCTGCCAAAGGCTCAGCAACCAGTGGCTCCAGTGCAACAACTCCAGAGCTTTTGTGAGGTCTGTGGTCAAGACCATGCTACAGAGGTTTGCTCCTCTAATCCAGAGTCAGTTTATTACGTGGGTAATCAAAACAGGCTGCAGGGTCAAAATCAGTTTGGTAATGGTTATTATCAAGGTAATATGAGAGCCCCGAATAATTACCACCCACTTCCACCTCCACCACAGCAGGTTAGCTATTCAGTTGAAGAGATGTTAAAGCAGTTGATGGCGGGCCAGCAGAGAATGATAGCTGACACTGCAGCCCATGCAGTGGCCATACAAGATATTGCCAATGCTCACAAGAACCTGGAGCACCAGTTGGGGCAGTTGGTGGGAGAGATAAGCACTGGGAAAAAAGAGCCTGAACAATGTCTTGCAGTGACTTTAATAGAAGGTGGAGAGCTGATGGCCAAGTCCGAGGAGAGAGCTGAAATAGAAAAAGTTGAAAAAATGGAGAAGGTAAAGAAGAAAGATGAGAGAAAGGAGGCACCTCTGCCACCTCCACCATTCCCACAGAGACTTATACCATCGAAGGATCTGGCCCAGTATAAAAAATGTGTGAGTATGTTGAAAGAACTTCAAGTTAATATTCCTTTGACTGATGTGTTTGAATTGATGCCATCCTTTGTGAAGTTCTTAAAAGAAATTTTAGTCAAGAAGAAAAAGCCTCAAGAGATAGATATAGTTGAGTTAGTTGAGGAGTGTAGCACAATCTTGAGCAAGCTACCTCCAAAACTTCAAGATCCTGGGAGGTTTACTATTCCTTGTAGCATTGGAGGGCATAATATCACTGGTGCCTTGTCTGATTTGGGTGCGAGCATAAATCTCATGCTTCTGTCTGTTTGCAAAAGGTTAGGGCTAGGAGCAATCAAGCCCTCTTCAGTTACCCTTAGGATGGCGGATGGGTCACTCACTCACCCTGATGGTAAGTTGGAGGATGTGTTGCTAAAAGTTGGTAAGTTTACATTCTCTGCTGATTTTGTAGTCCTAGATTATGAAAAGGACCGAGAAGCTCCAATCATTTTGGGGAGACCATTCTTAGTCACCTCGAAGGCAATTATTGACATGGAGCTGGGTGAGATGACTGTTAGAGCGCATGGAGAAAAGGTTACTTTCAAGGTTTATAATGAGAAGGAGCACATAGCTAAGGTGGAAGAGTGCTCTATGATTGAATGTGTCAAACAAGAAGATGGAAGTAAACCACATGTGAAGTTGAAGAGGGGTTCTCTCAAAGAAGGGAATAAAGCAAAGGTTCGGCGTAAGAAGAGAAGACATAAAGGCTGGAAGTGAGCTAAAAGTGTCATCATGCCACGACGTTAACTAAGGCACTTCTCGGGAGGCAACCCGAGTTTGTACTTGTATTATTTTATTTATAGTGTCATGTAGTTTTTGTTTTTCCTTGGATTGCAGGTTCATGTAATGTCGAGGCTAAGTGTGGGGTGTCCTCACCCTTGCCTAATATTGATGACCTGATGAGGGAAGTCTGAGTACCTCATACTATATGGAAGCTTGGAGGATGCTAGCACCAAGGACTAGAATCTTCAGGGAAGTTTTCTTTAACTTGCACTTGCTCATTTTTAGCACCGAGGACAGTGCTTAGTTTAAGTGTGGGGTGGGGAACTACCCTTTATCTATTTTTTGTGAGGTTAGGATGCATGTACCATAGGATTTTTCTTTTGTCACTTGACTTTATTTTTATTTGTTTCTTGCTTTAATATATGAAAAAAACAAATTAGAAAACCAATGAAAAAATTTCAAAAAGATTTTCTTTTTAGTCTTTATTAGTGGTACATGTCATCCACCCCGTGGTTTTTCTTATGGCCTCGATTCTTTTCCACGGGGAGACCTTTGAACCGGGTAGTTTTTATTTTTACGATTAGGATAGTTAGTTGTAGATGACCCTAGACGAAAGGAATAGGTGGAATGCTAGGTGCCTTTGGTGTGTTTGATACCGGTGGACTTGGACTTGATTGCATGTGCTATTTGTGGTGTCCTTGGGTTTTAATGGTGATGCATGCCTAGGAAAAATTGGAACAACCCCCTTGAGATGCTTGAGTCCACTTGCTTGACTTTTTTGTGAACCTTTGTGCATTAGCGCTTAAATTTCCACAAGTTGCATTCTAGATGCTTGATTGAGAGTTGTTGATGGAACCTTTTTGTGTGGATCGTGTGCAATGTGTGTTGTGAGGCATGTTCTTGTTTACTCCATGTTGCATATTAATGTCTAGAACTTGCCCCGTGTGTGTGCAAAGCGAAATCCTAGGTTTGCTCTAGTTGGGAAATGATACAAGGCCTTCTTTTGATTTGCCTACCATTACATATACACCTTGAAAAAAAATTGTTGTTGTGATTCCTTTGACCCTTTTTTGTTGGCACCCACACCCCGAGCCTACCCATTTGTTCTAAATTGACTCTTTTGGCCCTTTACTCCTTAAGCACTTTATTGATATTGTGTAGTTATGTGGGAGTTGTGGTTGGATTTTGGGAGGTTTTTGAGTGGAGCTAATGAAGGGGAATAATTATTAAAATTTTGAAGTAGTGAAAAGCATTGGCAAGGTTGGAAATTAATGAATAGAAAAAGAAAATAAATGAAGAAAAAAAAAAGAGCAAAGTTGAAAAGAAAAAAATTGTGGAAAGAAAAATAAAGAGAAAAAGATATTCATTCCTTGCTAGTGTGTGCTTAAAAGAAAAGTTGCTGCTTGTGTGAAGGTGTATGTGTAGAAGTTGTTGATTTGGGTGGCTTGATGAGATTGTGCGTAATTTGAATGTGATGTATTAAAGTGCTTAGGGAGGTAGTCACTATTACCATATGTATCCTACCCGCCCCTTAGCCTACATTACGACCTTTCTAAAGTCCTAGTTAATCCCGATTGGAGTGAGCTTACATTAGTGGAGTCCGACACTACGGGCAAGCCTATGGTACATTGTGTGTGACATGTGAGCTTTTCATGAGAGTGAGTGAATTCTTTCTATGCTATTGTCCCCGTTCTATTCTTGATATTCATTGTTGTGTGTGATATTTGGGGGACACTCTTTTGCTTCATATTGGTGAGGGCACATGGTTTGCATGAAATAGGTGAAGTTGATGGCTTCTTGGTTGAGTAGATAGGTGTGATTTTGTGGGAGCATGGTTGCATTAAGTTGAGTTTGTGCATTTGAGCTATTTTGGGGTGGTTGTTCTCATATTTTTGGTTTTGGTAAATTGTTGGCATGTTTGTGGATCCATAGTAGTCATGTGTGCATTGGTTCAATGGTCGGTATCAACCATAGTCATAGGCAGACCTGTTTTACCTAGGTTGGGAAGTTATTTGTGCTTGCTCGAGGACAAGCAAAGGTTCAAGTGTGGGGTGGTGATGTTTGGCATTTTATGCCTATATTTCCTAAATATTTCCTTACGTTTGGATACTTTATTCGCTCGTTTTATGGTTTATGAATGTGGTTTTACACTGATTTGATGTCGTGTGTATGTAGGTTGTTGTGCAGTGCATTTGGAGCTTTTAAGAGCATGATTGAGCAAGAAAAGATTGGATTTTGATTGAGGATTGGATTGAGCACACAAAGGCACAACACGAAACGAGAAAAAGAGAAACGAAAAAGAAAAATGGCTGGGCGCTGTAGGGCACGTGGCGCGCCCTCCACCGCGCCCAGTGCCCCAGTGCTATTCCTTGCGCGCCACGTGCCAAAAGCGCCCAAAATGTGACGCTACTGGTTGGTTCGGCGCTTTCCGAGGTGCGGGGCGCCCGTTATAGCGCCCCGTATGCGGTTTTTCACTTCCTATTTCGTCTAGGATTGGGTCTAACTTATTACTAGGTGTTTGTAAACACTATAAATAGTGTTTTACTTAGTTTTTGATAGGAGTTCAGACTTTGGAGCAAATTGGAGAGTTCATAACATCAAGAACAAGGGTTTTTCTTCCTTCCATTAATCTATTACATTATTATTTCATTATTTCAGCAAATCCTTGTGTTGTTATTATGAGTATTCGTAGCTAATCATATCGTTCTAGGGTTAGAGTATTTCATGAAGGTTGATGTTTGAAGATTGATTTCCATTAATTGAATCCCATAACGGGTTGCTTATTCTTTCTTGATTTCACTTGTGTAATTGTCAGGGCCCGATTATTACGCATTATCTATGATTTTTAGATTGAACTCGAAAGAGGGAATTTAATTACGTAATAAGAAAGGATAGGACTAGTTTGTGAACCTGGGCATCGGGGAACCAATTTGTGAGTAGGATAGACATATACTTGCTTGCCTAGTTTAACTCATTACAGAATTCGTTAATGCGTGCACGTGATTCAACCCATAGACATATAGGGATTGGAGTAGCCTGCATAGACCGTGAAGAATCGAAAGGTTTTCACGGGTACAATTAATCTGTTAGTTAGTAATCCGGTATTTAAGAAGTGGAATCAATTGGAAAACTCAACTGGATTGTTTGTAACTCTGACCCTGGACCGTCTCCTTATTACTGATAACACCCAAGTTTTGCTCCATTGCTTGAATTCACTTTTACCATTTTCATTACTGCTCTTTAGTTAATAAACTCAACACTATTAGAAAAGATCCCTGAATAGTTTATATAAATTGTTTGCCAGAATTCGGTCTGAATAGTTCTCGTGGGAATGATACTCATCTTATCACTTTATTACTTGTCGACCACGTATACTTGCGTGTGCGTTGGGAGCAACACATGCCTAGTGATAATCATCATCATTTATCACTCTACCTTGTAATTTGGTCATGTCTAGTGATGACCATCATCATTTGTCGCTCTATTTGTTTATTTGGTGATGTCTAGTGATGATCATCATCATTTATCATTCTTACTTTTATATTTGGTCATGTCTAGTGATGATCATCACCATTATTCAATCATACTTGTATATTTGGTCATGTCTAGTAATTATCATCATCATTGACTACTCTTTCTTTTATATTTGGTCATGTCTAGTGATGATCATCACCATTATTCAATCATACTTGTATATTTGGTCATGTCTAGTAACGATCATCATCAGTTATCACTCTTACTTTTCTATTTAGTCATGTCTAGTGACGATCATAATCATTTATCACTCTACCTTGTATATTTGGTCATGTCTAGTGATGATCATAATCATTTATCAATCTAAGTTGTATATTTGGTCATGTCTAGTGATGACCATCATCATATGTCGCTCTATTTGTATATTTGGTCATTTCTAGTGATGATCATTATCATTTATCACTCTTACTTTTATATTTGGTCATGTCTAGTGATGATCATCACCATTATTCAATCATACTAGTATATTTGGTCATGTCTAGTAATGATCATCATCATTTATCACTCTTACTTGTATATTTGGTCATGTCTAGTGACGATGATCATCATTTGTCACTCTACCTTGTATATTTGGTCATGTCTAGTGATGATCATAATAATTTATCAATCTATGTTGTATATTTGGTCATGTCTAGTGATTATCCGCATCATTTATCACTATAACTAGTATAATTGGTCATTTGTAGTTATAATCACCAACAGTTCTCCCACTAACTAGTATAATTGCTCATGTCTAGTGATAATCACCATCATTTATCACTCTAAACTAGTATAATTGGTCATGTATAGTGATGATCACCATCATTTATCATTCTTACTTGTAGATTTGGTCATGTCTAGTGATTATCCGCATAATTTATCACTCTAACTAGTAAAATGTGTCGTGTCTAGTGATAATCACCATCGTTTATCACTCTAACTTGTATAATTGGTCATGTGTAGTGATTATCACCATCATTTATCACTCTAACTAGTAAAATTGGTCATGTGTAGTGATAATCACCTTCATTTATCACACATAATTGTATATTTGGTCATTTCTAGTGATGACCATCATCATTTGTCGCTCTATTTGTATATTTGGTCATGTCTAGTGATGATCATCATTATTTATCACTCTTACTTGTATATTTGGTCATGGCTAGTGATGATCATCACTATTATTCAATCTTACTTGTATATTTGGTCATGTCTAATAATGATCATCATTATTTATCACTCTAACTTGTATATTTGGTCATGTCTAGTGACGATCATCATCATTTATCACTCTACCTTATATATTTGGTCATGTCTAGTGATGATCATCATCATTTATCAATCTAAGTTGTATATTTGGTAGTGTCTAGTGATTATCATCATCATTTATCACTCTAACTAGTGAAATTGGTCGTGTGTAGTGATAACCACCTTCATTTATAACACTTGTATATTTGGTCATGTTTTGTGATGATCATCATCATTTATCACTCTTACTTATATATTTGGTCATGTGTAGTGATTGTCATCATCATTTATCACTCTACCTATTAATTTGGTCAAGTCCAGTGATGATCAAATCATTTGTCACTCTAGTTTGTATATTTGGTCATGTCTAGTGATGATCATCATTATGTATCACTGTTACTTGTATATTTTGTCATGTCTAGTGATGACCATCATCATTTATCACTCTAGCTTGTATATTTGGTCATGTCTAGTGATGATCATCATCATTTATCAATCTATATTATATATCCGGTCATGCCTAGTGATTATCATCATCATTTATCACTCTACCTTGTAATTTGGTCATGTCTAGTGATGACCATCATCATTTGTAGCTCTATTTGTATATTTGGTCATGTCTAGTGATGATCACCATCATTTATCACTCTTACTTTTATGTTTGGTCATGTCTAGTGATGATCATCACCATTATTCAATCATACTTGTATATTTGGTCTTGTCTAGTAATGATCATCATCATTTATTACTCTTACTCGTATATTTGGTCATGTCTAGTGACGATCATCATCATTTATCACTCTACGTTGTATATTTGGTCATGTCTAGTGATGATCATAATCATTTATCAATCTAAGTTGTATATTTGGTCATGTCTAGTGATTATCCGCATCATTTATCACTATAACTAGTATAATTGGTCATTTGTAGTTATAATTACCAACAGTTATCCCACTAACTAGTATAATTGTTCATGTCAAGTGATAATCACCATCATTTATCACTCTAAACTAGTATAATTGGTCATGTATAGTGATGATCACCATCATTTATCATTCTTACGTGTAGATTTGGTCATGTCTACTGATTATCCGCATAATTTATCACTCTAACTAGTACAATGTGTCGTGTCTAGTGATAATCACCATCGTTTATCACTCTAACTGGTATAATTGTTCATGTGTAGTGATTATCACCATCATTTATCACTCTAACAAGTAAAATTGGTCATGCGTAGTGATAATCACCTTCATTTATCACACTTGTATATTTGGTCATGTTTAGTGATGATCATCTTCATTTATCACTCTTACTTATATATTTGGTCATGTGTAGTGATTGTCATCATCATTTATCACTCTACCTTGTAATTTGGTCAAGTCTAGTGATGATCACATCATTTGTCACTCTACTTTGTATATCTGGTCGTGTGTAGTGATGATCATCATTATTTATCACTGTTACTTGTATATTTGGTCATGTCTAGTGATTATCATCATCATTTATCACTCTTACTTGTATATTTGGTCATGTCTAGTGATGACCATCATCATTTATCACTCTACCTTGTATATTTGGTCATGTCTAGTGATGATCATCATCATTTATCACTCTTACTTGTATATTTGGTCATGTCTAATGATGATCATCATCATTTATCAATCTAAGTTATAAATACGGTCATGCCTAGTGATTATCATCATCATTTATCACTCTACCTTGTAAATTGGTCATGTCTAGTGATGACCATCATCATTTGTCGCTATATTTGTATATTTGGTCATGTCTAGTGATGATGATCATCATTTATCACTCTTACTTTTATATTTGGTCATGTCTAGTGATGATAATCACCATTATTCAATCATACTTGTATATTTGGTCATGTCTAGTAATGATCATAATCATTTATCAATCTAAGTTGTATATTTGGTCATGTCTAGTGATTATCCGCATCATTTATCACTATAACTAGTATAATTGGTCATTTGTAGTTATAATCACCAATAGTTCTCCCACTAACTAGTATAATTGATCATGTTTAGTGATAATCACCATCATTTATCACTCTAAACTAGTATAATTGGTCATGTATAGTGATGATCACCATCATTTATCATTCTTACTTGTAGATTTGGTCATGTCTAGTGATTATCCGCATAATTTATCACTCTAACTAGTACAATGTGCCGTGTCTAGTGATAATCACCATCGTTTATCACTCTAACTGGTATAATTGGTCATGTGTAGTGATTATCACCATCATTTATCACTCTAACTAGTAAAATTGGTCATGTGTAGTGATAATCACTTTCATTTATCACACTTACTTGTATATTTTGTCATGTCTAATGATAACAATCATCATTTGTCGCTGTATTTGTATATTTGGTCATGTCTAGTGATGATAATCATCGTTTATCACTCTTACTTGTATATTTGGTCATATCTAGTGATGATCATCACTATTATTCAATCTTACTTGTATATTTTGTCATGTCTAGTAATGATCATCATTATTTAACACTCTAACTTGTATATTTGGTCATGTCTAGTGACGATCATCATCATTTATCACTCTACCTTATGTATTTGGTCATGTCTAGTGATGATCATTATCATTTATCAATCTAAGTTGTATATTTGGTCATGTCTAGTGATTATCCGCATCATTTATCACTGTAACTTGTATAATTGCTCATTTGTAGTTATAATTACCACCAGTTATCCCACTAACTAGTATAATTGATCATGTCAAGTGATAATCACCATCATTTATCACTCTAAAGTAGTATAATTGGTCATGTATAGTGATGATCACCATCATTTATCATTCTTACGCGTAGATTTGGTCATGTCTACTGATTATCCGCATAATTTATCAGTCTAACTAGTACAATGTGTCGTGTCTAGTGATAATCACCATCGTTTATCACTCTAACTTGTATAATTGGTCATGTGTAGTGATTATCACCATCATTTATCACTCTACCTTGTAATTTGGTCAAGTCTAGTGATGATCACATCATTTGTCACTCTAGTTTGTATATTTGGTCATGTCTAGTGATGATCATCATTATTTATCACTGTTACTTGTATATTTGTGTTACACCCCGTACGTCTAAATTGACGTATATCATTATAATATCATGTTAAGAATGATTTAAGTGAGTTTAAAGTAATAATATGACCATAATAGATGTTTATATGTTGAATATAAAGTTTGGGAAAAATCGGTTTAAGTTGCGGAAAAACCGACTAAGGAATTGCCTTGTAACGGAGCTTTTTCAGCAATTAATTTCATGTGTTATATGAGGTCTTTTGGGGACATATCATATATCAAATTAAAGGTCTTGGAGTGTATTTTCCAATATTTTTAACGTTTTGTTCATACACCATATGAATAAAAAGATATGAGCATCAGAAGAAGGGACATAAGCACAAAAGAGGGCTGGAACTGAAATATTTCGAGTGTAAAAGGAAAAACATGTATTATTTTCGTTATTTCCAGAACATACACCATAGAAATAGTTCTCTCTTGAGTTTGAAGCTAATTTTTTATGATTTTGAAGAAACAACATCGATCTTAACTCGAAATTGAAGACAGATTGCGTCAAAACGCTCTACGCGATTAGGCTTGTTTAAGCTTTAGAAGGTGTGGAATTCAAAGGAGACAAGGTTTAGAAGCGAGAAACATCAAAGGTATGTAAGGCTAAACCTTTCTTTTAGCAAGGCATGTATCCTTTAGCTTTTGAAGCTTTTCTTAGTTCTAAACTTAGTATTTCTTCTGAGAAACTTGTATGGTACCAAGAAAACCTTGTATATACTTAATTTGGTACTAAAATCCAAGGTAAAAGATGTCCAAATCAGCAAGACAAAATGTTTCAAAATTTGGAAAATTGTTTTGATCTTTGGACAGTTGTTAGTATATTGATCATAACTCCTTGCACAAAATTGATATTTAGATTCTCTAAAAATTCCCAGAACCCTAAGACATATATCTACAACTTTCATGCAGACCATGAAGTCTATATCTTTGATCTACACTCTGAAAATTAGGTTGAAAGGCAGGACAGTGGTGTTGTCCAGTCATTCTATCTGCAGATTTGTTATATCATCCAGTCATCTCATCTTGTTATCCGTTTAATATGTTTATGTTATCAGTTTATCCGGGTATCCATTCCCGTGTATAGTATAGTGCTGGTTCTATTTTTGCGGATCATCCAGTTTCAGAGGAAACTCTGCCGAAATTTTTATAAAAGCCCAAGAGTTGGACAAAGTTTAAGTTTCAGGTTGTGTCTATAATTCCATCCAGAGTTTTCTTATCATTCCTTCGACTCCATATATATTGTTGCCACATGTGTTATGCCTCATACATGCTTATGCTTATATTGTGATCATATTATGTGTGATTTGGAGTCCCCCATAGAGGCTGGATATTGGACACACAGTCTGGTCGCGTGTGATACTACCCGTCTGGGGGATACAGCCCCTCTGGTTCAGGCGGGAGTTGAAACACCTAGTGTGACCGGGTGTCATTCACACACTCTGACCAGAGAGACTAGATATTACTGGCTGGGAGGGATATAGCCCATAACACCCACCAGGTTTGTTATATACGCGTATATAGCCACAGTATGCACTGCATGATTATACATGAGGCTAGTTCCGATTTTCAGTTACCTGATTTGGGGGGATACAGCCCATAACACCAGACAAGTACTAGTTCAGGTTTTCAGCAACCTGATTTGGGGGGATACAGCCCATAACACCAGACAGGTACCAGTTCAGATAATAGTTCAGTTTTAGCTCAGTACCAGTTATCAGTTCGCAGTTATCAGTCACCAGTTCTTAGCGTCAGTATCAGTTGACAGCTATTAGTTCAAGTTTCTAGTTACTAGTTATCAGTCATATTACAATTATTTATTAGTATAGTTCATTTCAGCTCAGTCTTCAGTTCAAGATTCAGCTAGACTTCAGTTTATATTCAGATCATGTTTAGTACGTTCTTCTGATTTCCAGCTATATTGCTATGCTCCAGCTCATGTTTACATATTTATATTCCAGCCTACTGTTTCATTCAGCTATGACATATTATATGCTCATGCCTTACATACTTGGTACATATCGTACTCACGCCCTTTTCTGGGGCGCTGCGTTTCATGCCGTGCAGGTGCAGATAGATCAATGCATGGACCACGTTAGTAGGCCATCTATCAGCTACTGGAGTCACTCCGCTTACTCTCAGAGTTACTTATCTTCTGGTATGTGTACAGTCAGCCAGCTTGGGTATGGCGGGGCCTTATCTTATCCTTTGTATATTCAGTTCATCACTCTTAAAGGCCTGTAGATATGTCCCTGTGTGGTGCAGTCAGTATGTTATGTATATCAGCTTATGATAGCCTTGTCAGCTTTTGCATTGCATACTTCTTATCAGCTAGGTTTATGCTTATTCTGTTTACCAGTTATAATGGTTAGCACATTATCAGAGCAGTTGGGTCCTAGGTTGTCTACAGGCCGCGTCTAGTAGAGTCTTGTTCAGGAGTATGCTGTGCGCCATACTTTTGAACAGGAGGCTACAAGGCACTTCAGGACAGTTGTATTTCTTTCATCTCTAGATCATGCGATAGAGCCATGATTACAGAATTCAGCCCACTAACAATAGTATTTTCAGCAAAGTGATTTCGCTGGAGAAACTAACAACTGCTCAAAAAGGCATGGTTATTGCCGGCCAGGGTACTAGTAGAGTGCCATCTGAGGTGGATGAGAGTTAGGAGTTCAGATCTGAGGCTCCATCTGAGGCCTCACAAATCTCTTCAATTCCGGGTGATATTAGAGGTACCACAGCTACCGTAGCTACTGTACCTCCAGCTCCTCAACCCAACAGTCAGGGGCAGGAAATGAGGAATGCCATCATATTATTGACAAGTGTTATAGTTGCTCAGACTAGACAACACAGTGCAGATGCCCAGGGAGATGTTGGATCCAGTGTGTATTTGGTCGTGTCTAGTGATGATCATCATTATTTATCACTCTTACTTGTATATTTGGTCATGTCTAGTGATGACCATCATCATTTATCACTCTACCTTTTATATTTGGTCATGTCTGGGGATGACCATCATCAATTATCACTCCTACTTGTGTATTTGGTCATGTCTAATGATGATCATCATCATTTATCAATCTAAGTTATAAATACGGTCATGCCTAGTGATTATCATCATCATTTATCACTCTACCTTGTAATTTGGTCATGTCTAGTGATGACCATCATCATTTGTCGCTCTATTTGTATATTTGGTCATGTCTAGTGATGATCATCATCATTTATCACTCTTACTTTTATATTTGGTCATGTCTAGTGATGATCATCACCATTATTCAATCATACTTGTATATTTGGTCATGTCTAGTAACGATCATCATAATTTATCACTCTTACTTGTATATTTGGTCATGTCTAGTGACGATCATCATCATTTGTCACTCTACCTTGTATATTTGGTCATGTCTAGTGATGATCATAATCATTTATCAATCTAAGTTTTATATTTGGTCATGTCTAGGGATTATCCGCTTCATTTATCACTATAACCAGTATAATTGGTCATTTGTAGTTATAACCACCAACAGTTCTCCCACTAACTAGTATAATTGATCATGTCTAGTGATAATCACCATCATTTATCACTCTAAAGTAGTATAATTGGTCATGTATAGTGATGATCACCATCATTTATCATTCTTACTTTTAGATTTGGTCATGTCTATTGATTATCCGCATAATTTATCACTCTAACTAGTACAATGTGTCGTGTCTAGTGATAATCACCATCGTTTATCACTCATACTGGTATAATTGGTCATGTGTAGTGATTATCACCATCATTTATCACTCTAACTAGTAAAATTGGTCATGTGTAGTGATAATCACCTTCATTTATCACACTTACTTGTATATTTGGTCATGTCTAGTAATGACCATCATCATTTGTCGCTCTATTTGTATATTTGTTCATGTCTAGTGATGATCATCATCATTTATCACTCTTACTTGTATATTTTGTCATGGCTAGTGATGATCATCACTATTATTCAATCTTACTTTTATATTTGGTCATGTCTAGTAATGATCATCATTATTTATCACTCTAACTTGTATATTTGGTCATGTCTAGTGACGATCATCATCATTTATCACTCTTCCTTATATATTTGGTCATGTCTAGTGATGATCATCATCATTTATCAATCTAATTTGTATATTTGGTAGTGTCTAGTGATTATCAGCATCATTTATCACTATAACTAGTATAATCGGTCATTTGTAGTTATGATCACCAACAGTTATCCCACTAACTAGTATAATTGATCATGTCTAGTTATAATCACCATCATTTATCACTCTAAACTAGTATAATTGGTCATGTATAGTGATGATCACCATCAGTTATCATTCTTACGTGTAGATTTGGTCATGTCTACTGATTATCCGCATAATTTATCACTCTAACTAGTAAAATGTGTCGTGTCTAGTGATAATCACCATCGTTTATCACTCTAACTGGTATAATTGGTCATGTGTAGTGATTATCACCATCATTTATCACTCTAACTAGTAAAATTGGTCATGTGTAGTGATAATCACCTTCATTTATCATACTTACTTGTATATTTGGTCATGTCTAGTTATGACCATCATCATTTGTCGCTCTATTTGTATATTTGGTAATGTCTAGTGATGATGATCATCATTTATCACTCTTACTTATATATTTGGTCATGGCTAGTGATGATCATCACTATTATTCAATCTTACTTGTATATTTGGTCATGTCTAGTAATGATCATCATTATTTATCACTCTAACTTGTATATTTGGTCATGTCTAGTGACGATCATCATCATTTATCACTCTACCTTATATATTTGGTCATGTCTAGTGATGATCATCATCATTTATCAATCTAAGTTGTATATTTGGTAGTGTCTAGTGATTATCAGCATCATTTATCACTATAACTAGCATAATTGGTCATTTGTAGTTATAATCACCAACAGTTATTCCTCTAACTCGTATAATTGATCATGTCCAGTAATAATCACCATCATTTATCATTCTAAACTAGTATAATTGGTCATGTATAGTGATGATCACCATCCTTTATCATTCTTACGTGTAGATTTGGTCATGTCTCCTGATTATCCGCATAATTTATCACTCTAACTAGTACAATGTCTCGTGTCTAGTGTTAATCATCATCGTTTATCACTCTAACTGGTATAATTGGTAATGTATAGTGATTATCACCATTATTTATCACTCTAACTAGTAAAATTGGTCATGTGTAGTGATAATGACCTTCATTTATCACACCTGTATAATTGGTCATGTTTAGTGATGATCATCATCATTTATCAATCTTACTTATATATTTGTTCATGTGTAGTGATTGTCATCATCATTTACCACTCTACCTTGTAATTTGGTCAAGTCTAGTGATGATCACATCATTGGTCGCTCTAGCTTGTATATTTGGTCATGTCTAGTGATAATCGTCATTATTTATCACTGTTACTTGTATATTTGGTCATGTCTAGTGATGATCATCATCATTTATCACTCTTACTTGTATATTTGGTCATGTCTAGTGATGACCATCATCATTTATCACTCTAGCTTGTATATTTGGTCATGTCTAGTGATGATCATCATCATTTATCACTCATACTTGTATATTTGGTCATGTCTAATGATTATCATCGTCATTTATCAATCTATGTTATATATCCGGTCATGCCTAGTGATTATCATCATCATTTATCACTCTACCTTGTAATTTGGTCATGTCTAGTGATGGCCATCATCATTTGTCGCTCTATTTGTATAGTTGGTCATGTCTAGTGATGATCATCATCATTTATCACTCTTACTTTTATATTTGGTCATGTCTAGTGATGATCATCACCATTATTCAATCATACTTGTATATTTGGTCATGTCTAGTCATGATCATCATGATTTATCACTCTTACTTATATATTTGGTCATGTCTAGTGACGATCATCATCATTTATCACTCTACCTTGTATATTTGGTCATGTCTAGTGATGATCATAATCATTTATCTATCTAAGTTGTATATTTGGTCATGTCTAGTGATTATCCGCATCATTTATCACTATAACTAGTATAATTGGTCATTTGTAGTTATAATCACCAACAGTTCTCCCACTAACTAGTATAATTGATCATGTCTAGTGATAATCACCATCATTTATCAATCTAAACTAGTATAATTGGTCGTGTATAGTGATGATCACCATCATTTATCATTCTTACGTGTAGATTTGGTCATGTCTACTGAGTATCCGCATAATTTATCACTCCAACTAGTACAATGTGTCGTGTCTAGTGATAATCACCATCATTTATCACTCTAACATGTATAATTGGTCATGTGTAGTGATGACCTTCATCTTTGTCACTCTAACTAGTAAAATTGGTCATGTGTAGTGATAATCACCTTCATTTATCACACTTTTATATTTGGTCATGTTTAGTGATGATCATCATCATTTATCACTCTTACTTATATATTTGGTCATGTGTAGTGATTGCCATCATCATTTATCAGTCTACCTTGTAATTTGGTCAAGTCTAGTGATGATCACATCATTTGTCACACTACTTTGTATATTAGGTCGTGTCTAGTGATGATCATCATTATTATTCACTGTTACTTGTATATTTGGTCATGTCTAGTGATGATCATCATCATTTATCACTCTTACTTTTATATTTGGTCATGTCTAGTGATGACCATTATCATTTATCACTCTACCTTGTATATTTGGTCATGTCTAGTGATGATCATCATCATTTATCACTCTTACTAGTATATTTGGTCATGTCTAATGATGATCATCATCATTTATCAATCTAAGTTATATATACGGTTATGCCTAGTGATTATCATCATCATTTATCACTCTACCTTGTAATTTGGTCATGTCTAGTGATGATCATCATCATTTGTCGCTCTATTTGTATATTTGGTCATGTCTAGTGATGATCATCATCATTTATCACTCTTACTTTTATATTTGGTCATGTCTAGTGATGATCATCACCATTATTCAATCATACTTGTATATTTGGTCATGTCTAGTGATGATCATCACCATTATTCAATCATACTTGTATATTTGGTCATGTCTAGTGATGATCATCATGATTTATCACTCTACCTTGTATATTTGGTCCTGTCTAGTGATAAGCATAATCATTTATCAATCTAAGTTGTATATTTGGTCATGTGTAGTGATTATCCGCATCATTTATCACTATAACTAGTATAATTGGTCATTTGTAGTTATAATCACAAACAGTTCTCCCACTAACTAGTATAATTGATCATATCAAGTGATAATCACCATCATTTATCACTCTAAACTAGTATAATTGGCCATGTATAGTTATGATCACCATCATTTATCATTCTTACGTGTAGATTTGGTCATGTCAACTGATTATCCGCATAATTTATCACTCTAACTAGTACAATGTGTCGTGTCTAGTGATAATCACCATCGTTTATCACTCTAACTGGTATAATTGGTCATGTGTAGTGATTATCACCATCATTTATCACTCTAACTAGTAAAATTGGTCATGTGTAGTGATAATCACCTTCATTTATCACACTTGTTTATTTGGTCATGTTTAGTGATGATCGTCATCATTTATCACTCTTACTTATATATTTGGTCATGTGTAGTGATTGTCATCATCATTTATCACTCTACCTTGTAATTTGGTCAAGTCTAGTGATGATCACATCAATTGTCACTCTAGTTTGTATATTTGGTCATGTCTAGTGATGATCATCATTATTTATCACTGTTACTTGTATATTTTGTCATGTCTAGTGATGATCATCATCATTTATCACTCTTACTTGTATATTTGGTCATGTCTAGTGATGACCATCATCATTTATCACTCTACCTTGTATATTTGGTCATGTCTAGTGATGATCATCATCATTTATCACTCATACTTGTATATTTGGTCATGTCTAATGATGATCATCGTCATTTATCAATCTATGTTATATATCCGGTCATGCCTACTGATTATCATCATCATTTATCACTCTACCTTGTAATTTGGTCATGTCTAGTGATGGCCATCATCATTTGTCGCTCTATTTGTATATTTGGTCATGTCTAGTGATGATCATCATCATTTATCACTCTTACTTTTATATTTGGTCATGTCTAGTGATGATCATCACCATTATTCAATCATACTTGTATATTAGGTCATGTCTAGTAATGATCATCATCATTTATCACTCTTACTTGTATATTTGGTCATGTCTAGTGACGATCATCATCATTTATCACTCTACCTTGTATATTTGGTCATGTCTAGTGATGATCATAATCATTTATCAATCTAAGTTGTATATTTGGTCATGTCGAGTGATTATCCGCATCATTTATCACTATAACTAGTATAATTGGTCATTTGTAGTTATAATCACCAATAGTTCTCCCACTAACTAGTATAATTGATCATGTCCAGTGATAATCACCATCATTTATCACTCTAAACTAGTATAATTGGTCATGTATAGTGATGATCACCATCATTTATCATTCTTACGTGTAGATTTGGTCATGTCTACTGAGTATCCGCATAATTTATCACTCCAACTAGTGCAATGTGTCGTGTCTAGTGATAATCACCATCGTTTATCACTCTAACTGGTATAATTGGTCATGTGTAGTGATGACCTTCATCATTTGTCACTCTAACTAGTAAAATTGGTCATGTGTAGTGATAATCACCTTCATTTATCACACTTGTATATTTGGTCATGTTTAGTGATGATCATCATCATTTATCACTCTTACTTGTATATTTGGTCATGTGTAGTGATTGCCATCATCATTTATCACTCTACCTTGTAATTTGGTCAAGTCTAGTGATGATCACATCATTTGTCACTCTACTTTGTATATTTGGTCGTGTCTAGTGATGATCATCATTATTTATCACTGTTACTTGTAAATTTGGTCATGTCTAGTGATGATCATCATCATTTATCACTCTTACTTGCATATTTGGTCATGTCTAGTGATGACCATCATCATTTATCACTCTACCTTGTATATTTGGTCATGTCTAGTGATAACCATCATCATTTATCACTCTTACTAGTATATTTGGTCATATCTAATGATGATCATTGTCATTTATCAATCTATGTTATATATCCGGTCATGCCTAGTGATTATCATCATCATTTATCACTCTACCTTGTAATTTGGTCATGTCTAGTGATGGCCATCATCATTTGTTGCTCTATTTGTATATTTGGTCATGTCTAGTGATGATCATCATCATTTATCACTCTTACTTTTATATTTGGTCATGTCTAGTGATGATCATCACCATTAGTCAATCAGACTTGTATATTTGGTCATGTCTAGTGATGATCATCATGATTTATCACTCTACCTTGTATATTTGTTCATGTCTAGTGATAATCATAATCATTTATCAATCTAAGTTGTATATTTGGTCATGTCTAGTGATTATCCGCATCATTTATCACTATAACTAGTATAATTGGTCATTTGTAGTTATAATCACAAACAGTTCTCCCACTAACTAGTATAATTGATCATATCAAGTGATAATCACCATCATTTATCACTCTAAACTAGTATAATTGGTCATGTATAGTGACGATCACCATCATTTATCATTCTTACGTGTAGATTTGGTCATGTCTACTGATTATCCGCATAATGTATCACTCTAACTAGTACAATGTGTCGTGTCTAGTGATAATCACCATCGTTTATCACTCTAACTGGTATAATTGGTCATGTGTAGTGATTATCACCATCATTTATCACTCTAACTAGTAAAATTGGTCATGTGTAGTGATAATCACCTTCATTTATCACACTTTTATATTTGGTCATGTTTAGTGATGATCATCATCATTTATCACTCTTACTTATATATTTGGTCATGTGTAGTGATTGCCATCATCATTTATCACTCTACCTTGTAATTTGGTCAAGTTTAGTGATGATCACATCATTTGTCACTCTACTTTGTATATTTGGTCGTGTCTAGTGATGATCATCATTATTTTTCACTGTTACTTGTATATTTGGTCATGTCTAGTGATGATCATCATCATTTATCACTCTTACTTGTATATTTGGTCATGTCTAGTGATGACCATTATCATTTATCACTCTACCTTGTATATTTGGTCATGTCTAGTGATGATCATCATCATTTATCACTCTTACTAGTATATTTGGTCATGTCTAATGATGATCATAATCATTTATAAATCTAAGTTATATATACGGTTATGCCTAGTGATTATCATCATCATTTATCACTCTACCTTGTAATTTGGTCATGTCTAGTGATGACCATCATCATTTGTCGCTCTATTTGTATATTTGGTCATGTCTAGTGATGATCATCATCATTTATCACTCTTACTTTTATATTTGGTCATGTCTAGTGATGATCATCAGCATTATTCAATCTTACTTTTATATTTGGTCATGTCTAGTGATGATCATCACCATTATTCAATCATACTTGTATATTTGGTCATGTCTAGTGATGATCATCATGATTTATCACTCTACCTTGTATATTTGGTCCTGTCTAGTGATAATCATAATCATTTATCAATCTAAGTTGTATATTTGGTCATGTCTAGTGATTATCCGCATCATTTATCACTATAACTAGTATAATTGGTCATTTGTAGTTATAATCACAAACAGTTCTCCCACTAACTAGTATAATTGATCATATCAAGTGATAATCACCATCATTTATCACTCTAAACTAGTATAATTGGCAATGTATAGTTATGATCACCATCATTTATCATTCTTACGTGTAGATTTGGTCATGTCTACTGATTATCGGCATAATGTATAACTCTAACTAGTACAATGTGTCGTGTCTAGTGATAATCACCATCGTTTATCACTCTAACTGGTATAATTGGTCATGTGTAGTGATTATCACCATCGTTTATCACTCTAACTAGTAAAATTGGTCATGTGTAGTGATAATCACCTTCATTTATCACACTTGTTTATTTGGTCATGTTTAGTGATGATCGTCATCATTTATCACTCTTACTTATATATTTGGTCATGTGTAGTGATTGTCATCATCATTTATCACTCTACCTTGTAATTTGGTCAAGTCTAGTTATGATCACATCAATTGTCACTCTAGTTTGTATATTTGGTCATGTCTAGTGATGATCATCATTATTTATCACTGTTACTTGTATATTTGGTCTTGTCTAGTGATGATCATCATCATTTATAACTCTTACTTGTATATTTGGTCATGTCTAGTGATGACCATCATCATTTATCACTCTACCTTGTATATTTGGTCATGTCTAGTGATGATCATCATCTTTTATCACTCATACTTGTATATTTGGTCATGTCTAATGATGATCATCGTCATTTATCAATCTATGTTATATATCCGGTCATGCCTAGTGATTATCATCATCATTTATCACTCTACCTTGTAATTTGGTCATGTCTAGTGATGGCCATCATCATTTGTCGCTCTATTTGTATATTTGGTCACGTCTAGTGATGATCATCATCATTTATCACTCTTACTTTTATATTTGGTCATGTCTAGTGATGATCATCACCATTATTCAATCATACTTGTATATTTGGTCATGTCTAGTAATGATCATCATCATTTATCACTCTTACTTGTATATTTGGTCATGTCTAGTGACGATCATCATCATTTATCACTCTACCTTGTATATTTGGTCATGTCTAGTGATGATCATAATCATTTATCAATCTAAGTTGTATATTTGGTCATGTCGAGTGATTATCCGTATCATTTATCACTATAACTAGTATAATTAGTCATTTGTAGTTATAATCACCAATAGTTCTCCCACTAACTAGTATAATTGATCATGTCTAGTGATAATCACCATCATTTATCACTCTAAACTAGTATAATTGGTCATGTATAGTGATGATCACCATCATTTATCATTCTTACGTGTAGATTTGGTCATGTCTACTGAGTATCCGCATAATTTATCACTCCAACTAGTACAATGTGTCGTGTCTAGTGATAATCACCATCGTTTATCACTCTAACTGGTATAATTGGTCATGTGTAGTGATGACCTTCATCATTTGTCACTCTAACTAGTAAAATTGGTCATGTGTAGTGATAATCACCTTCATTTATCACACTTGTATATTTGGTCATGTTTAGTGATGATCATCATCATTTATCACTCTTACTTGTATATTTGGTCATGTGTAGTGATTGCCATCATCATTTATCACTCTACCTTGTAATTTGGTCAAGTCTAGTGATGATCACATCATTTGTCACTCTACTTTGTATATTTGGTCGTGTCTAGTGATGATCATCATTATTTATCACTGTTACTTGTAAATTTGGTCATGTCTAGTGATGATCATCATCATTTATCACTCTTACTTGCATATTTGGTCATGTCTAGTGATGACCATCATCATTTATCACTCTACCTTGTATATTTGGTCATGTCTAGTGATGACCATCATCATTTATCACTCTTACTAGTATATTTGGTCATATCTAATGATGATCATCGTCATTTATCAATCTATGTTATATATCCGGTCATGCCTAGTGATTATCATCATCATTTATCACTCTACCTTGTAATTTGGTCATGTCTAGTGATGGCCATCATCATTTGTTGCTCTATTTGTATATTTGGTCATGTCTAGTGATGATCATCATCATTTATCACTCTTACTTTTATATTTGGTCATGTGTAGTGATGATCATCACCATTATTCAATCATACTTGTATATTTGGTCATGTCTAGTGATGATCATCATGATTTATCACTCTACCTTGTATATTTGGTCATGTCTAGTGATAATCATAATCATTTATCAATCTAAGTTGTATATTTGGTCATGTCTAGTGATTATCCGCATCATTTATCACTATAACTAGTATAATTGGTCATTTGTAGTTATAATCACAAACAGTTCTCCCACTAACTAGTATAATTGATCATATCAAGTGATAATCACCATCATTTATCACTCTAAACTAGTATAATTGGTCATGTATAGTGATGATCACCATCATTTATCATTCTTACGTGTAGATTTGGTCATGTCTACTGATTATCCGCATAATGTATCACTCTAACTAGTACAATGTGTCGTGTCTAGTGATAATCACCATCGTTTATCACTCTAACTGGTATAATTGGTCATGTGTAGTGATTATCACCATCATTTATCACTCTAACTAGTAAAATTGGTCATGTGCAGTGATAATCACCTTCATTTATCACACTTGTTTATTTGGTCATGTTTAGTGATGATCATCATCATTTATCACTCTTACTTATATATTTGGTCATGTGTAGTGATTGTCATCATCATTATCACTCTACCTTGTAATTTGGTCAAGTCTAGTGATGATCACATCATTTGTCACTCTAGTTTGTATATTTGGTCATGTCTAGTGATGATCATCATGATTTATCACTCTACCTTGTATATTTGTTCATGTCTAGTGATAAGCATAATCATTTATCAATCTAAGTTGTATATTTGGTCATGTCTAGTGATTATCCGCATCATTTATCACTATAACTAGTATAATTGGTCATTTGTAGTTATAATCACAAACAGTTCTCCCTCTAACTAGTATAATTGATCATATCAAGTGATAATCACCATCATTTATCACTCTAAACTAGTATAATTGGTCATGTATAGTGACGATCACCATCATTTATCATTCTTACGTGTAGATTTGGTCATGTCTACTGATTATCCGCATAATGTATCACTCTAACTAGTACAATGTGTCGTGTCTAGTGATAATCACCATCGTTTATCACTCTAACTGGTATAATTGGTCATGTGTAGTGATTATCACCATCATTTATCACTCTAACTAGTAAAATTGGTCATGTGTAGTGATAATCACCTTCATTTATCACACTTTTATATTTGGTCATGTTTAGTGATGATCATCATCATTTATCACTCTTACTTATATATTTGGTCATGTGTAGTGATTGCCATCATCATTTATCACTCTACCTTGTAATTTGGTCAAGTTTAGTGATGATCACATCATTTGTCACTCTACTTTGTATATTTGGTCGTGTCTAGTGATGATCATCATTATTTTTCACTGTTACTTGTATATTTGGTCATGTCTAGTGATGATCATCATCATTTATCACTCTTACTTGTATATTTGGTCATGTCTAGTGATGACCATTATCATTTATCACTCTACCTTGTATATTTGGTCATGTCTAGTGATGATCATCATCATTTATCACTCTTACTAGTATATTTGGTCATGTCTAATGATGATCATAATCATTTATAAATCTAAGTTATATATACGGTTATGCCTAGTGATTATCATCATCATTTATCACTCTACCTTGTAATTTGGTCATGTCTAGTGATGACCATCATCATTTGTCGCTCTATTTGTATATTTGGTCATGTCTAGTGATGATCATCATCATTTATCACTCTTACTTTTATATTTGGTCATGTCTAGTGATGATCATCAGCATTATTCAATCTTACTTTTATATTTGGTCATGTCTAGTGATGATCATCACCATTATTCAATCATACTTGTATATTTGGTCATGTCTAGTGATGATCATCATGATTTATCACTCTACCTTGTATATTTGGTCCTGTCTAGTGATAATCATAATCATTTATCAATCTAAGTTGTATATTTGGTCATGTCTAGTGATTATCCGCATCATTTATCACTATAACTAGTATAATTGGTCATTTGTAGTTATAATCACAAACAGTTCTCCCACTAACTAGTATAATTGATCATATCAAGTGATAATCACCATCATTTATCACTCTAAACTAGTATAATTGGCAATGTATAGTTATGATCACCATCATTTATCATTCTTACGTGTAGATTTGGTCATGTCTACTGATTATCGGCATAATGTATAACTCTAACTAGTACAATGTGTCGTGTCTAGTGATAATCACCATCGTTTATCACTCTAACTGGTATAATTGGTCATGTGTAGTGATTATCACCATCGTTTATCACTCTAACTAGTAAAATTGGTCATGTGTAGTGATAATCACCTTCATTTATCACACTTGTTTATTTGGTCATGTTTAGTGATGATCGTCATCATTTATCACTCTTACTTATATATTTGGTCATGTGTAGTGATTGTCATCATCATTTATCACTCTACCTTGTAATTTGGTCAAGTCTAGTTATGATCACATCAATTGTCACTCTAGTTTGTATATTTGGTCATGTCTAGTGATGATCATCATTATTTATCACTGTTACTTGTATATTTGGTCTTGTCTAGTGATGATCATCATCATTTATCACTCTTACTTGTATATTTAGTCATGTCTAGTGATGACCATCATCATTTATCACTCTACCTTGTATATTTGGTCATGTCTAGTGATGATCATCATCTTTTATCTCTCATACTTGTATATTTGGTCATGTCTAATGATGATCATCGTCATTTATCAATCTATGTTATATATCCGGTCATGCCTAGTGATTATCATCATCATTTATCACTCTACCTTGTAATTTGGTCATGTCTAGTGATGGCCATCATCATTTGTCGCTCTATTTGTATATTTGGTCACGTCTAGTGATGATCATCATCATTTATCACTCTTACTTTTATATTTGGTCATGTCTAGTGATGATCATCACCATTATTCAATCATACTTGTATATTTGGTCATGTCTAGTAATGATCATCATCATTTATCACTCTTACTTGTATATTTGGTCATGTCTAGTGACGATCATCATCATTTATCACTCTACCTTGTATATTTGGTCATGTCTAGTGATGATCATAATCATTTATCAATCTAAGTTGTATATTTGGTCATGTCGAGTGATTATCCGTATCATTTATCACTATAACTAGTATAATTAGTCATTTGTAGTTATAATCACCAATAGTTCTCCCACTAACTAGTATAATTGATCATGTCTAGTGATAATCACCATCATTTATCACTCTAAACTAGTATAATTGGTCATGTATAGTGATGATCACCATCATTTATCATTCTTACGTGTAGATTTGGTCATGTCTACTGAGTATCCGCATAATTTATCACTCCCACTAGTACAATGTGTCGTGTCTAGTGATAATCACCATCGTTTATCACTCTAACTGGTATAATTGGTCATGTGTAGTGATGACCTTCATCATTTGTCACTCTAACTAGTAAAATTGGTCATGTGTAGTGATAATCACCTTCATTTATCACACTTGTATATTTGGTCATGTTTAGTGATGATCATCATCATTTATCACTCTTACTTGTATATTTGGTCATGTGTAGTGATTGCCATCATCATTTATCACTCTACCTTGTAATTTGGTCAAGTCTAGTGATGATCACATCATTTGTCACTCTACTTTGTATATTTGGTCGTGTCTAGTGATGATCATCATTATTTATCACTGTTACTTGTAAATTTGGTCATGTCTAGTGATGATCATCATCATTTATCACTCTTACTTGCATATTTGGTCATGTCTAGTGATGACCATCATCATTTATCACTCTACCTTGTATATTTGGTCATGTCTAGTGATGACCATCATCATTTATCACTCTTACTAGTATATTTGGTCATATCTAATGATGATCATCGTCATTTATCAATCTATGTTATATATCCGGTCATGCCTAGTGATTATCATCATCATTTATCACTCTACCTTGTAATTTGGTCATGTCTAGTGATGGCCATCATCATTTGTTGCTCTATTTGTATATTTGGTCATGTCTAGTGATGATCATCATCATTTATCACTCTTACTTTTATATTTGGTCATGTGTAGTGATGATCATCACCATTATTCAATCATACTTGTATATTTGGTCATGTCTAGTGATGATCATCATGATTTATCACTCTACCTTGTATATTTGGTCATGTCTAGTGATAATCATAATCATTTATCAATCTAAGTTGTATATTTGGTCATGTCTAGTGATTATCCGCATCATTTATCACTATAACTAGTATAATTGGTCATTTGTAGTTATAATCACAAACAGTTCTCCCACTAACTAGTATAATTGATCATATCAAGTGATAATCACCATCATTTATCACTCTAAACTAGTATAATTGGTCATGTATAGTGATGATCACCATCATTTATCATTCTTACGTGTAGATTTGGTCATGTCTACTGATTATCCGCATAATGTATCACTCTAACTAGTACAATGTGTCGTGTCTAGTGATAATCACCATCGTTTATCACTCTAACTGGTATAATTGGTCATGTGTAGTGATTATCACCATCATTTATCACTCTAACTAGTAAAATTGGTCATGTGCAGTGATAATCACCTTCATTTATCACACTTGTTTATTTGGTCATGTTTAGTGATGATCATCATCATTTATCACTCTTACTTATATATTTGGTCATGTGTAGTGATTGTCATCATCATTATCACTCTACCTTGTAATTTGGTCAAGTCTAGTGATGATCACATCATTTGTCACTCTAGTTTGTATATTTGGTCATGTCTAGTGATGATCATCATGATTTATCACTCTACCTTGTATATTTGTTCATGTCTAGTGATAATCATAATCATTTATCAATCTAAGTTGTATATTTGGTCATGTCTAGTGATTATCCGCATCATTTATCACTATAACTAGTATAATTGGTCATTTGTAGTTATAATCACAAACAGTTCTCCCACTAACTAGTATAATTGATCATATCAAGTGATAATCACCATCATTTATCACTCTAAACTAGTATAATTGGTCATGTATAGTGACGATCACCATCATTTATCATTCTTACGTGTAGATTTGGTCATGTCTACTGATTATCCGCATAATGTATCACTCTAACTAGTAGAATGTGTCGTGTCTAGTGATAATCACCATCGTTTATCACTCTAACTGGTATAATTGGTCATGTGTAGTGATTATCACCATCATTTATCACTCTAACTAGTAAAATTGGTCATGTGTAGTGATAATCACCTTCATTTATCACACTTTTATATTTGGTCATGTTTAGTGATGATCATCATCATTTATCACTCTTACTTATATATTTGGTCATGTGTAGTGATTGCCATCATCATTTATCACTCTACCTTGTAATTTGGTCAAGTCTAGTGATGATCACATCATTTGTCACTCTACTTTGTATATTTGGTCGTGTCTAGTGATGATCATCATCATTTATCACTCTTACTTGTATATTTGGTCGTGTCTAGTGATGACCATTATCATTTATCACTCTACCTTGTATATTTGGTCATGTCTAGTGATGATCATCATCATTTATCACTCTTACTAGTATATTTGGTCATGTCTAATGATGATCATCATCATTTATCAATCTAAGTTATATATACGGTTATGCCTAGTGATTATCATCATCATTTATCACTCTACCTTGTAATTTGGTCATGTCTAGTGATGACCATCATCATTTTTCGCTCTATTTGTATATTTGGTCATGTCTAGTGATGATCATCATCATTTATCACTCTTACTTTTATATTTGGTCATGTCTAGTGATGATCATCAGCATTATTGAATCTTACTTTTATATTTGGTCATGTCTAGTGATGATCATCACCATTATTCAATCATACTTGTATATTTGGTCATGTCTAGTGATGATCATCATGATTTATCACTCTACCTTGTATATTTGGTCCTGTCTAGTGATAATCATAATCATTTATCAATCTAAGTTGTATATTTGGTCATGTCTAGTGATTATCCGCATCATTTATCACTATAACTAGTATAATTGGTCATTTGTAGTTATAATCACAAACAGTTCTCCCACTAACTAGTATAATTGATCATATCAAGTGATAATCACCATCATTTATCACTCTAAACTAGTATAATTGGCCATGTATAGTTATGATCACCATCATTTATCATTCTTACGTGTAGATTTGGTCATGTCTACTGATTATCCGCATAATGTATCACTCTAACTAGTACAATGTGTCGTGTCTAGTGATAATCACCATCGTTTATCACTCTAACTGGTATAATTGGTTATGTGTAGTGATTATCACCATCGTTTATCACTCTAACTAGTAAAATTGGTCATGTGTAGTGATAATCACCTTCATTTATCACACTTGTTTATTTGGTCATGTTTAGTGATGATCGTCATCATTTATCACTCTTACTTATATATTTGGTCATGTATAGTGATTGTCATCATCATTTATCACTCTACCTTGTAATTTGGTCAAGTCTAGTGATGATCACATCAATTGTCACTCTAGTTTGTATATTTGGTCATGTCTAGTGATGATCATCATTATTTATCACTGTTACTTGTATATTTGGTCATGTCTAGTGATGATCATCATCATTTATCACTCTTACTTGTATATTTGGTCATGTCTAGTGATGACCATCATCATTTATCAAACTACCTTGTATATTTGGTCATGTCTAGTGATGATCATCATCTTTTATCACTCATACTTGTATATTTGGTCATGTCTAATGATGATCATCGTCATTTATCAATCTATGTTATATATCCGGTCATGCCTAGTGATTATCATCATCATTTATCACTCTACCTTGTAATTTGGTCATGTCTAGTGATGGCCATCATCATTTGTCGGTCTATTTGTATATTTGGTCATGTCTAGTGATGATCATCATCTTTTATCACTCTTACTTTTATATTTGGTCATGTCTAGTAATGATCATCACCATTATTCAATCATACTTGTATATTTGGTCATGTCTAGTAATGATCATCATCATTTATCACTCTTACTTGTATATTTGGTCATGTCTAGTGACGATCTTCAACATTTATCACTCTACCTTGTATATTTGGTCATGTCTAGTGATGATCATAATCATTTATCAATCTAAGTTGTATATTTGGTCATGTCGAGTGATTATCCGTATCATTTATCACTATAACTAGTATAATTGCTCATTTGTAGTTATAATCACCAATAGTTCTCCCACTAACTAGTATAATTGATCATTTCTAGTGATAATCACCATCATTTATCACTCTAAACTAGTATAATTGGTCATGTATAGTGATGATCACCATCATTTATCATTCTTACGTGTAGATTTGGTCATGTCTACTGAGTATCCGCATAATTTATCACTCCAACTAGTACAATGTGTCGTGTCTAGTGATAATCACCATCGTTTATCACTCTAACTGGTATAATTGGTCATGTGTAGTGATGACCTTCATCATTTGTCACTCTAACTAGTAAAATTGGTCATGTGTAGTGATAATCACCTTCATTTATCACACTTGTATATTTGGTCATGTTTAGTGATGATCATCATCATTTATCACTGTTACTTGTAAATTTGGTCATGTCTAGTGATTGTCATCATCATTTATCACTCTACCTTGTAATTTGGTCAAGTCTAGTGATGATCACATCATTTGTCACTCTACTTTGTATATTTGGTCGTGTCTAGTGATGATCATCATTATTTATCACTGTTACTTGTAAATTTGGTCATGTCTAGTGATGATCATCATCATTTATCACTCTTACTTGTATATTTGGTCATGTCTAGTGATGACCATCATCATTTATCACTCTACCTTGTATATTTGGTCCTGTCTAGTGATGACCATCATCATTTATCACTCTTACTAGTATATTTGGTCATGTCTAATGATGATCATCGTCATTTATCAATCTATGTTATATATCCGGTCATGCCTAGTGATTATCATCATCATTTATCACTCTACCTTGTAATTTGGTCATGTCTAGTGATGGCCATCATCATTTGTTGCTCTATTTGTATATTTGGTCATGTCTAGTGATGATCATCATCATTTATCACTCTTACTTTTATATTTGGTCATGTGTAGTGATGATCATCACCATTATTCAATCATACTTGTATATTTGGTCATGTCTAGTGATGAGCATCATGATTTATCACTCTACCTTGTATATTTGGTCATGTCTAGTGATAATCATAATCATTTATCAATCTAAGTTGTATATTTGGTCATGTCTAGTGATTATCCGCATCATTTATCACTATAACTAGTATAATTGGTCATTTGTAGTTATAATCACAAACAGTTCTCCCACTAACTAGTATAATTGATCATATCAAGTGATAATCACCATCATTTATCACTCTAAACTAGTATAATTGGTCATGTATAGTGATGATCACCATCATTTATCATTCTTACGTGTAGATTTGGTCATGTCTACTGATTATCCGCATAATGTATCACTCTAACTAGTACAATGTGTCGTGTCTAGTGATAATCACCATCGTTTATCACTCTAACTGGTATAATTGGTCATGTGTAGTGATTATCACCATCATTTATCACTCTAACTAGTAAAATTGGTCATGTGCAGTGATAATCACCTTCATTTATCACACTTGTTTATTTGGTCATGTCTAGTGATGATCATCATCATTTATCACTCTTACTTGTATATTTGGTCATGTCTAGTGATGACCATCATCATTTATCAAACTACCTTGTATATTTGGTCATGTCTAGTGATGATCATCATCTTTTATCACTCATACTTGTATATTTGGTCATGTCTAATGATGATCATCGTCATTTATCAATCTATGTTATATATCCGGTCATGCCTAGTGATTATCATCATCATTTATCACTCTACCTTGTAATTTGGTCATGTCTAGTGATGGCCATCATCATTTGTCGCTCTATTTGTATATTTGGTCATGTCTAGTGATGATCATCATCTTTTATCACTCTTACTTTTATATTTGGTCATGTCTAGTAATGATCATCACCATTATTCAATCATACTTGTATATTTGGTCATGTCTAGTAATGATCATCATCATTTATCACTCTTACTTGTATATTTGGTCATGTCTAGTGACGATCATCAACATTTATCACTCTACCTTGTATATTTGGTCATGTCTAGTGATGATCATAATCATTTATCAATCTAAGTTGTATATTTGGTCATGTCGAGTGATTATCCGTATCATTTATCACTATAACTAGTATAATTGCTCATTTGTAGTTATAATCACCAATAGTTCTCCCACTAACTAGTATAATTGATCATTTCTAGTGATAATCACCATCATTTATCACTCTAAACTAGTATAATTGGTCATGTATAGTGATGATCACCATCATTTATCATTCTTACGTGTAGATTTGGTCATGTCTACTGAGTATCCGCATAATTTATCACTCCAACTAGTACAATGTGTCGTGTCTAGTGATAATCACCATCGTTTATCACTCTAACTGGTATAATTGGTCATGTGTAGTGATGACCTTCATCATTTGTCACTCTAACTAGTAAAATTGGTCATGTGTAGTGATAATCACCTTCATTTATCACACTTGTATATTTGGTCATGTTTAGTGATGATCATCATCATTTATCACTCTTACTTGTATATTTGGTCATGTGTAGTGATTGCCATCATCATTTATCACTCTACCTTGTAATTTGGTCAAGTCTAGTGATGATCACATCATTTGTCACTCTACTTTGTATATTTGGTCGTGTCTAGTGATGATCATCATTATTTATCACTGTTACTTGTAAATTTGGTCATGTCTAGTGATGATCATCATCATTTATCACTCTTACTTGCATATTTGGTCATGTCTAGTGATGACCATCATCATTTATCACTCTACCTTGTATATTTGGTCCTGTCTAGTGATGACCATCATCATTTATCACTCTTACTAGTATATTTGATCATGTCTAATGATGATCATCGTCATTTATCAATCTATGTTATATATCCGGTCATGCCTAGTGATTATCATCATCATTTATCACTCTACCTTGTAATTTGGTCATGTCTAGTGATGGCCATCATCATTTGTTGCTCTATTTGTATATTTGGTCATGTCTAGTGATGATCATCATCATTTATCACTCTTACTTTTATATTTGGTCATGTGTAGTGATGATCATCACCATTATTCAATCATACTTGTATATTTGGTCATGTCTAGTGATGAGCATCATGATTTATCACTCTACCTTGTATATTTGGTCATGTCTAGTGATAATCATAATCATTTATCAATCTAAGTTGTATATTTGGTCATGTCTAGTGATTATCCGCATCATTTATCACTATAACTAGTATAATTGGTCATTTGTAGTTATAATCACAAACAGTTCTCCCACTAACTAGTATAATTGATCATATCAAGTGATAATCACCATCATTTATCACTCTAAACTAGTATAATTGGTCATGTATAGTGATGATCACCATCATTTATCATTCTTACGTGTAGATTTGGTCATGTCTACTGATTATCCGCATAATGTATCACTCTAACTAGTACAATGTGTCGTGTCTAGTGATAATCACCATCGTTTATCACTCTAACTGGTATAATTGGTCATGTGTAGTGATTATCACCATCATTTATCACTCTAACTAGTAAAATTGGTCATGTGCAGTGATAATCACCTTCATTTATCACACTTGTTTATTTGGTCATGTCTAGTGATGATCATCATCATTTATCACTCTTACTTGTATATTTGGTCATGTCTAGTGATGACCATCATCATTTATCAAACTACCTTGTATATTTGGTCATGTCTAGTGATGATCATCATCTTTTATCACTCATACTTGTATATTTGGTCATGTCTAATGATGATCATCGTCATTTATCAATCTATGTTATATATCCGGTCATGCCTAGTGATTATCATCATCATTTATCACTCTACCTTGTAATTTGGTCATGTCTAGTGATGGCCATCATCATTTGTCGGTCTATTTGTATATTTGGTCATGTCTAGTGATGATCATCATCTTTTATCACTCTTACTTTTATATTTGGTCATGTCTAGTAATGATCATCACCATTATTCAATCATACTTGTATATTTGGTCATGTCTAGTAATGATCATCATCATTTATCACTCTTACTTGTATATTTGGTCATGTCTAGTGACGATCATCAACATTTATCACTCTACCTTGTATATTTGGTCATGTCTAGTGATGATCATAATCATTTATCAATCTAAGTTGTATATTTGGTCATGTCGAGTGATTATCCGTATCATTTATCACTATAACTAGTATAATTGCTCATTTGTAGTTATAATCACCAATAGTTCTCCCACTAACTAGTATAATTGATCATTTCTAGTGATAATCACCATCATTTATCACTCTAAACTAGTATAATTGGTCATGTATAGTGATGATCACCATCATTTATCATTCTTACGTGTAGATTTGGTCATGTCTACTGAGTATCCGCATAATTTATCACTCCAACTAGTACAATGTGTCGTGTCTAGTGATAATCACCATCGTTTATCACTCTAACTGGTATAATTGGTCATGTGTAGTGATGACCTTCATCATTTGTCACTCTAACTAGTAAAATTGGTCATGTGTAGTGATAATCACCTTCATTTATCACACTTGTATATTTGGTCATGTTTAGTGATGATCATCATCATTTATCACTGTTACTTGTAAATTTGGTCATGTCTAGTGATTGTCATCATCATTTATCACTCTACCTTGTAATTTGGTCAAGTCTAGTGATGATCACATCATTTGTCACTCTACTTTGTATATTTGGTCGTGTCTAGTGATGATCATCATTATTTATCACTGTTACTTGTAAATTTGGTCATGTCTAGTGATGATCATCATCATTTATCACTCTTACTTGTATATTTGGTCATGTCTAGTGATGACCATCATCATTTATCACTCTACCTTGTATATTTGGTCCTGTCTAGTGATGACCATCATCATTTATCACTCTTACTAGTATATTTGGTCATGTCTAATGATGATCATCGTCATTTATCAATCTATGTTATATATCCGGTCATGCCTAGTGATTATCATCATCATTTATCACTCTACCTTGTAATTTGGTCATGTCTAGTGATGGCCATCATCATTTGTTGCTCTATTTGTATATTTGGTCATGTCTAGTGATGATCATCATCATTTATCACTCTTACTTTTATATTTGGTCATGTGTAGTGATGATCATCACCATTATTCAATCATACTTGTATATTTGGTCATGTCTAGTGATGAGCATCATGATTTATCACTCTACCTTGTATATTTGGTCATGTCTAGTGATAATCATAATCATTTATCAATCTAAGTTGTATATTTGGTCATGTCTAGTGATTATCCGCATCATTTATCACTATAACTAGTATAATTGGTCATTTGTAGTTATAATCACAAACAGTTCTCCCACTAACTAGTATAATTGATCATATCAAGTGATAATCACCATCATTTATCACTCTAAACTAGTATAATTGGTCATGTATAGTGATGATCACCATCATTTATCATTCTTACGTGTAGATTTGGTCATGTCTACTGATTATCCGCATAATGTATCACTCTAACTAGTACAATGTGTCGTGTCTAGTGATAATCACCATCGTTTATCACTCTAACTGGTATAATTGGTCATGTGTAGTGATTATCACCATCATTTATCACTCTAACTAGTAAAATTGGTCATGTGCAGTGATAATCACCTTCATTTATCACACTTGTTTATTTGGTCATGTCTAGTGATGATCATCATCATTTATCACTCTTACTTGTATATTTGGTCATGTCTAGTGATGACCATCATCATTTATCAAACTACCTTGTATATTTGGTCATGTCTAGTGATGATCATCATCTTTTATCACTCATACTTGTATATTTGGTCATGTCTAATGATGATCATCGTCATTTATCAATCTATGTTATATATCCGGTCATGCCTAGTGATTATCATCATCATTTATCACTCTACCTTGTAATTTGGTCATGTCTAGTGATGGCCATCATCATTTGTCGCTCTATTTGTATATTTGGTCATGTCTAGTGATGATCATCATCTTTTATCACTATTACTTTTATATTTGGTCATGTCTAGTAATGATCATCACCATTATTCAATCATACTTGTATATTTGGTCATGTCTAGTAATGATCATCATCATTTATCACTCTTACTTGTATATTTGGTCATGTCTAGTGACGATCATCAACATTTATCACTCTACCTTGTATATTTGGTCATGTCTAGTGATGATCATAATCATTTATCAATCTAAGTTGTATATTTGGTCATGTCGAGTGATTATCCGTATCATTTATCACTATAACTAGTATAATTGCTCATTTGTAGTTATAATCACCAATAGTTCTCCCACTAACTAGTATAATTGATCATTTCTATTGATAATCACCATCATTTATCACTCTAAACTAGTATAATTGGTCATGTATAGTGATGATCACCATCATTTATCATTCTTACGTGTAGATTTGGTCATGTCTACTGAGTATCCGCATAATTTATCACTCCAACTAGTACAATGTGTCGTGTCTAGTGATAATCACCATCGTTTATCACTCTAACTGGTATAATTGGTCATGTGTAGTGATGACCTTCATCATTTGTCACTCTAACTAGTAAAATTGGTCATGTGTAGTGATAATCACCTTCATTTATCACACTTGTATATTTGGTCATGTTTAGTGATGATCATCATCATTTATCACTCTTACTTGTATATTTGGTCATGTGTAGTGATTGCCATCATCATTTATCACTCTACCTTGTAATTTGGTCAAGTCTAGTGATGATCACATCATTTGTCACTCTACTTTGTATATTTGGTCGTGTCTAGTGATGATCATCATTATTTATCACTGTTACTTGTAAATTTGGTCATGTCTAGTGATGATCATCATCATTTATCACTCTTACTTGCATATTTGGTCATGTCTAGTGATGACCATCATCATTTATCACTCTACCTTGTATATTTGGTCCTGTCTAGTGATGACCATCATCATTTATCACTCTTACTAGTATATTTGATCATGTCTAATGATGATCATCGTCATTTATCAATCTATGTTATATATCCGGTCATGCCTAGTGATTATCATCATCATTTATCACTCTACCTTGTAATTTGGTCATGTCTAGTGATGGCCATCATCATTTGTTGCTCTATTTGTATATTTGGTCATGTCTAGTGATGATCATCATCATTTATCACTCTTACTTTTATATTTGGTCATGTGTAGTGATGATCATCACCATTATTCAATCATACTTGTATATTTGGTCATGTCTAGTGATGAGCATCATGATTTATCACTCTACCTTGTATATTTGGTCATGTCTAGTGATAATCATAATCATTTATCAATCTAAGTTGTATATTTGGTCATGTCTAGTGATTATCTGCATCATTTATCACTATAACTAGTATAATTGGTCATTTGTAGTTATAATCACAAACAGTTCTCCCACTAACTAGTATAATTGATCATATCAAGTGATAATCACCATCATTTATCACTCTAAACTAGTATAATTGGTCATGTATAGTGATTATCACCATCATTTATCATTCTTACGTGTAGATTTGGTCATGTCTACTGATTATCCGCATAATGTATCACTCTAACTAGTACAATGTGTCGTGTCTAGTGATAATCACCATCGTTTATCACTCTAACTGGTATAATTGGTCATGTGTAGTGATTATCACCATCATTTATCACTCTAACTAGTAAAATTGGTCATGTGCAGTGATAATCACCTTCATTTATCACACTTGTTTATTTGGTCATGTTTAGTGATGATCATCATCATTTATCACTCTTACTTATATATTTGGTCATGTGTAGTGATTGTCATCATCATTATCACTCTACCTTGTAATTTGGTCAAGTCTAGTGATGATCACATCATTTGTCACTCTAGTTTGTATATTTGGTCATGTCTAGTGATGATCATCATTATTTATCACTGTTACTTGTATATTTGTGTTACACCCCGTACGTGTAAATTGACGTATATCATTATAATATCATGTTAAGAATGATTTAAGTGAGTTTAAAGTAATAATATGACCATATATGATGTTTATATGTTGAATATAAAGTTCGGAAAAAATCGGATTTAAGTTGCGGAAAAACCGACTAAGGAATTGCCTTGTAACGGAGCTTTTTCAGCAATTAATTACATGTGTTATATGAGGTCTTTTGGTGACATATCATATATCAAATTAAAGGTCTTGGAGTTTATTTTCCAATACTTTTAATTTTTTGTTCATACAACATATAAATAAAAAGATATGAGCATCAGAAGAAGGGACATAAGCACAAAAGTGGGCTGGAACTGAAATATTTCGAGTGTAAAAGGAAAACCATGTATTATTTTCGTCATTTCCAGAACATACACCATAGAAACAGTTCTCTCTTGAGTTTGAAGCTAATTTTTCTATGATTTTGAAGAAACAACATCGATCTTAACTCGAAATTGAAGACAGATTGCGTCAAAACGCTCTACGCGATTAGGCTTGTTTAAGCTTTAGAAGGTGTGGAATTCAAAGGAGACAAGATTTAGAAGTGAGAAACATCAAAAGTATGTAAGGCTAAACCTTTCTTTTAGCAAGGCATGTATCTTTTAGCTTTTGAAGATTTTCTTAGTTCTAAACTTAGTATTTCTTCTGAGAAACTTGTATGGTACCAAGGAAACCTTGTATATACTTAATATGGTACTAAAATCCAAGGTAAACGATGTCCAAATCAGCAAGACAAAATGTTTCAAAATTTGAAAAATTGTTTTGATCTTTGGACAGTTGTTAGTATATTGATCATAACTCCTTGCACAAAATTGATATTTAGATTCTTTAAAAATTCCCAGAACCCTAAGACATATATCTACAACTTTCATGCAGACCATGAAGTCTATATCTTTGATCTACACTCTGAAAATTAGCTTGAAAGGCAGGACAGTGGTGCTGTCCAGAGATTCTATCTGCAGATTTGTTATGTCATCTAGTCATCTCATCTTGTTATCCGTTTAATATGTTTATGTTATCAGTTTATCCGGGTATCTATTCCCGTGTATAGTATAGTGCTGGTTCTATTTTTGCAGATCATCCAGTTTTAGAGGAAACTCTGCCGAAATTTTTATAAAAGTCCAAGAGTTAGACAAATTCTAAGTTTCAGGTTGTGTCTATAATTCCATCCAGAGTTTTCTTATCAATCCTTCGAGTCCATATATATTGTTGCCACATGTGTTATGCCTCATACATGCTTATGCTTCTATTGTGATCATATTATGTGTGATTTGGAGTCCCCCATAGAGGCTGGATATTGGACACACAGTCCGGTCGTGTGTGATACTACCCGTCTGGGGGATACAGCCCCTCTAGTTCAGGCGGGAGTTGAAACACCTAGTGTGACCGGGTGTCATACACACACTCTGACCAGAGAGACTAGATATTACTAGCTGGGGGGGATATAGCCCATAACACCCACCAGGTTTGTTATATACGCGTATATAGCCACAGTATGCACTGCATGATTATACATGAGGCTAGTTCCGATTTTCAGTTACCTGATTTGGGGGGATACAACCCATAACACCAGACAAGTACTAGTTCAGGTTTTCAGCTACCTGATTTGGGGGGATACAGCCCATAACACCAGACAGGTACCAGTTCAGATAACAGTTCAGATTTAGCTCAGTACCAGTTATCAGTTCTCAGTTATCAGTCACCAGTTCTTAGCGTCAGTATCAGTTGACAGCTATTAGTTCAAGTTTCTAGTTACTAGTTATCATACAGTTATTTATTAGTATAATTCATTTCAGCTCAGTCTTCAGTTTCAGATTCAGCTAGACTTCAGTTTATATTCAGATCATGTTTAGTACGTTCTTCAGATTTCCAGCTATATTGCTATGCTCCAGCTCATGTTTACATATTTATATTCCAGCCTACAGTTTCATTCAGCTATGACATATTATATGCTCATGCCTCACATACTTGGTACATATCGTACTCACGCCCTTTTCTGGTGCGCTGCGTTTCATGCCGCGCAGGTGTAGATAGATCAATGCTTGGACCACGTTAGTAGGCCATCTATCAGCTGCTAGAGTCACTGCGCTTACTCCCGGAGTTACTTATCTTTTGGTACGTGTACAGTCAGCCACCTTGGGTATGGCGGGGCCTTATCTCGTCCTTTGTATATTCAGTTCATCACTCTTAGAGGCCTGTAGATATGTCCCTGTGTGGTGCAGTCAGTATGTTATGTATGTCAGCTTATGTTAGCCTTGTCAGCTTTTTGCATTGCATACTTCTTATCAGCTAGGTTTATGCTTATTCTGTTTATCAGTTATAATGGTTAGCAGATTATCAGTAGGATTAGTGATGATCGACACTTAGTGTTGGTCATCCGTCGCGGCCCTTCAGGACAGTCGTATTTCTTTCTTCTCTAGATCGTTTGATAGAGCCATGATTACAGAATTCAGCCCTCTAACAATAGTGTTTTCAGCAAAGCGATGTCGCTGGAGAAACTAACAACTTCCCAAAAAGGCATGGTTATTGCCGGCCAGGGTACTACTAGAGTGCCACCTGAGGTGGATGAGAGTGAGGAGTTCAGACCTGAGGCTCCATCTGAGGCCTCACAGATCTCTTCAGTTCAGGGTGATATTAGAGGTACCACAGCTACCGTAGCTACTATACCTCCAGCTCCTCAACCCAACAGTCAGGGGCAGGAAATAAGGAATGCCATCAGATTATTGACCAGTGTTGTAGTTGCTCAGACTAGACAACACAGTGCAGATGCCCAGGGAGATGTTGGATCCAGGATCAATGATTTTATCAGGCTAGAGCCTACAGTCTTTACCAGATTCCGTACAGGAGAGGACCCTCAGGATTTTCTAGTGAGGATAGCCAGGTGTTGAGGGTCATTGTTACACCCCGTACGTCTAAATTGACGTATATCATTATAATATCATGTTAAGAATGATATAAGTGAGTTTAAAGTAATAATATGACCATATATGATGTTTATATGTTGAATATAAAGTTTGGGAAAAATCAGATTTAAGTTGCGGAAAAACCGACTAAGGAATTGCCTTGTAACGGAGCTTTTTCAGCAATTAATTTCATGTGTTATATGAAGTCTTTTGGGGACATATCATATACCAAATTGAAGGTCTTGGAGTGTAGTTTCCAACACTTTTAACGGTTTGCTCATATAACTTATAGATAAAAAGATATGAGCGTCAGAAGTCAGACCAGAAAAAGGGACATAAACGCAAAAGAGGGCTGGAACTGAAATATTTCGAGTATAAAAGGAAAAATATGTATTATCTTCGTCATTTCCAGAACACACACCATAGAAACAGTTCTCTCTTGAGTTTGAAGCTGATTTTTAGGATTTTGAAGAAACAACATCAATCTTAACTCGAAATTGAAGACGGATTGCGTCAAAACGCTCTACGCGATTAGGGTAACATTATGCTACCTTCAATTTCTTCTATAGTTTGAGTTTTAGAATTACTTCATGGCTAAGTAAAGTACCTAATTGTTGTATTATAGCTTGTTTAAGCTTTAGAAGGTGTTGAATTCAAGGGAAACATGGTCTAGAAGCAAGAAACATCAAAGGTATGTAAGGCTAAACCTTTCTTTTGGCAAGGCATGTATCTTTTAGATTTTGAAGCTTTTATTAGTTTTAAACTTAGGTTTTCTTGTGAGAAACTTGTATGGTACCAAGGAAACCTTGTATATACTTAATTTGGTACTAAAATCCAAGGTGAAAGACGTCCAAATCAGAAAGGCAAAACGTTTCAAAATCTGGAAAATTGTTTTGAACTTTGGACAGTTGTTAGTATATTGATCATAACTCCTTATACAAAATTGATATTAAGATGATTTAAGAATCTACAGAATCCTAATACATATATCTACAACTTTCATGAAGATCATGAGGTCTATAACTTTTATCTGCACCCTCAAAAGTATGATGCAATACAGGACGCTGGTACTGTCTAGAAATTCTGTACATCCGTGAAATTGTTACGCCACTCTCATCTTGTTATCCAGTTAATTTGTTTATGTTATCAGTTTATCCGGGTATCCATTCCTGTGTATAGTATAGTGCTGGTTCTGTTTTTGCGTATCATCCAGTTTCAGTGGAAACTCTGCCGACATTTTTAAAAAAATCAAAGAGTTAGACAAATTCTAAGTTTCAGGTTGTGTTTACAATTCCATCCAGAGTTTTCTTATCATTCCTTTGAGTCCATATATATTGTTGCCACATGTGTTATGCCTCATACATGCTTATGCTTATATTGTGATCATGTTATGTTTGATTTGGAGTCCCCCATAGAGGCTGGACATTGGACACACAGTCCGGTCGCGTGTGATACTACCCGTCTGGGGGATACAGCCCCTCTGGTTCAGGCGGGAGTTGAAACACCTAGTGTGACCGGGTGTCATTCACACACTCTGACCAGAGAGACTAGATATTACTGGTTGGGGGGGATATAGCCCATAACACCCACCAGGTTTGCTATATATGTGTATATAGCCACAGTATGCACTGCATGATTATACATGAGGCTAGTTCCGGTTTTCAGTCACCTGATTTGGGGGGATACAGCCCATAACGCCAGACAGGTACTAGTTCAGATGTTCAGTTACCTGATTTGGGGGGATATAGCCCATAACACCAGACAGGTACCAGTTCAGATAACAGTTCAGTTTTAGCTCAGTACCAGTTATCAGTTCTCAGTTATCAGCCACCAGTTCTTAGCGTCAGGATCAGTTGACAGTTATCAGCTCCAGTTTCTAGTAACCAGCTATCAGTCATATTACAGTTATTTATCAGTATAGTTCAGCTCAGTCTTCAGGTTCAGATTCAGCTAGACTTCAGCTTATATTCATATCATGTTTAGTACGTTCTTCAGATTTCCAGCTATATTGATATGCTCCAGCTCATGTTTACATATTTATATTCCAGCCTACAGTTTCATTCAGCTATAACATATTATATGCTCATGCCTTACATACTTGGTACATATCGTACTCACGCTCTTTTCTGGGGCGCTGCGTTTCATGCCGCGCAGGTGCAGATAGATCGATGCTTGGACCATGTTAGTAGGCCATCTATCAGCTACTGGAGTCACTCCGCTTACTCCCGGAGTTACTTATCTTTTGGTATGTGTACAGTCAGCCAGCTTGGGTATGGCAGGGCCGTATCTCGTCCTTTGTATATTCAGTTCATCACTCTTAGAGGCCTGTAGATATGTCTCTGTGTGGTGCAGTCAGTATGTTATGTATGTCAGCTTATGTTAGCCTTGTCAGCTATTTGCATTGCATACTCCTTATCAGCTAGGTTTATGCTTATCCTGTTTATCAGTTATAATGGTTAACATATTATCAGTAGGATTAGTGATGATCGACACTTAGTGTTGGTCATCCGTCGCGGCCCTAAGTTGGGTCGTGACAAAAGTGGTATCAGAGCAGTTCAGTCCTAGGGTGTCTACAGGCCGTGTCTAGTAGAGTCTTGTTTAGGAGTATGTTGCGCGCCATACTTTTGAACAGGAGGCTACAAGGCACTTCAGGACAGTTGTCTTTCTTTCTTCTCTAGATCGTGCGATAGAGCCATGATTATAGAATTCAGCCCTTTAACAATAGTAATTTCAGCAAAGCGATGCCGCCAAAGAAACTAACAGCTGCCCAGAAGGGCAAGGTTATTGCCGGCCAGGGTATTAGTAGAGTGCCACCTAAGGTGGATGAGAGTGAGGAGTCCAGACCTGAGGCTCCATCTGAGGCCTCACAGATCCTATCAGTTCAGGGTGATATTAGAGGTACTGCAGCTACTATACCTCCACCTTCTTAGCCTGATAATCAGGGGCAGGAAATGAGGGATGCCATCAGATTATCGACTAGTGTTGTAGTTGCTCAGACTAGACAACACAGTGCAGATGCCCAGGGAGATGTTGGATCCAGGATCAATGATTTTATCAGGCTAGAGCCTACAGTCTTTACCGGATCCCGTACAGGAGAAGACCCTCAGGATTTTCTATTGAGGATAGCTAGAGTGTTGAGGGTTATGCACGTGTCAGACACAGAGTTAGTAGAGTTGGCTACATTCAGATTGCATAACCTAGCAGCAGGGTGATACCAGACATGGGAGCTATCTAGACGACCTGATGCTACTCCCACGACTTGGAAGGAATTCTCAGATACCTTCCTTTATCAGTATATGCCTATAGAGACATAGGGAGCCCGTGTTAATCAGTTCCTGACCTTGAGACAGGGAAGTTTGAGTGTAGAAGAGTATAATTATTGCTTTAGTTCTTTAGCATGGTTTGCCCCTACGGTGGTAGTGAGTATGGAGGATAGAATTCACAGGTATATAGTGGGACTAGCTCCACACCTAGTGAATGAGCGTATGACAGTTGCTATGCAGTCATGTATGAACATAACATTCATGCATTTGCTTTGTTACCTGAGAAGAGGAAGCAGAAATAGAGAGCCGACAGGGATAAAGTGCTAGACAAGAGGGGCAGATTTTCTGGTTCGTTTGGAGAGACGTCTGGAGCGAGTAGATAGCAGAGTGTTAGACAACCACCAGCTAGTATACCTACATAGTCTCGTGGCTTTAGATCTGATAGACCTCCTCAGTCCAGATCTAGTCACACATCACTGACTTCAAGATTAAAGTGTCGTGGTACTTCTATACCGGCCAGTCAGACATATCCCAGATGTTCGGATTGTGGTAGACGCCACTTGGGTCCATGTCAGTTAGGAGTTGATACTTGTTATATTTGTCGCGAGGCAGCTAGTTCATGAAAGGTTGCCCGCCTAGGGGTGGCAGTTGTACAGCCAGCCAGCTAGATCACCAGTTGCTTGCTCAGCATCAGCACGCCATCAGGGGCATGTTCTTCAGGATGGCACCTGTATAACAGAAAGAATTTAAGGAGCAATTGAAGGATTTGTCAGATAAAAGCCTCATCAAACCTAGCAATTCCCTGTGGGGAGCCCCGCTATTATTTGTGAAAATGAAAGATGGCTCTCTACGCATGTGCATAGATTACAGACAGCTAAATAAAGTTACAATCAAGAATAAATACTCTCTGCCCAGGATTGATGTCTAGTTTGACAAGCTCCAGGGTGCCAAGTGCTTCTCGAATATAGATTTGCGATCAGGCTACCACCATGTTAGAGTTAGAAAATCTGATATACCTAAGACTGCATTCAGGACTAGGAATGGCCATTATGAGTTTTTAGTGATGTTGTTTGGACTCACTAATGCATTTGCAGTATTTATGGATCTAATGGACAGCGTATTCAGGCCTTATTTAGATTTATTTGTGATTATATTTATTGATGATATTCTCATCTATTCAAAGTCTGAATCAGAGCATCCGGAGCACCTACGCAAAGTATTGGGTACTCATCGGGACCAACAATTATATGCTAAGTTCTCAAAGTGTAAATTCTAGATAGATTCAGTGGAATTTCTTGGCCACATAGTTTCAGCAGAAAGAATTAAAATAGATGACCAGAAGATCTAGGCTGTGAAGAATTGGCCCATGCCTACGACGCCAACTGAAGTACGTAGTTTTCTGGGTTTGGCAGGTTATTACAGAAAGTTTATAGAGGGTTTTTCCTCCATTGCAGCTCCACTGAACAAATTGACAAAGAAATCAGCTAAATTTGAGTGGTCTGATTCTTGCGAGCACAGCTTCCAAGAACTAAAGAACAGGTTGATAACAGCTCCAGTACTTACACTTCCAGAGGGATCTGAGGGCTATGTCATTTACTGTGATGCTTCTCGAATTGGTCTTCGTTGTGTTTGATGCAGCATGGAAGAGTAATTGCTTATGCTTCTAGGCAGCTGAAAAAGCACGATCAGAACTACCTCATCCATGATCTTGAGCTTTCAGCAGTCATTCATGCATTGAAGATTTGGAGACATTATTTTTACGGTGTTCATGTTGATATTTATACGGATCACAAGAGCCTCCAGTACATATTTAAGCAAAAGGAGCTAACCCTGTGATAGAGGCGGTGGCTAGAGTTGCTGAAGGACTATGACATGGACATTCTTTATCATCTGGGTAAAGCGAACGTTGTTGCTGATTCCCTTAGTCGCAAGCCTATGGGTAGTCTATCTTATTTACAACCAGAGAAAATAAAGTTAGCTCATACACTCCACCAGTTGGCCAGCATGGATGTCAGATTAATAGATTCAGATGACGCAAGAGTTACAGTTCAGAACGCAACCACTACTTGCCTAGTGACATAAGTAAAGCAGCGCCAGTATGAGGATCCAGTTCTAGTTGAATACAGACAAATAGCCAGAAGAAAATTGGAGTCACCATACAAGGTTACTAGTGGCGGGGTTCTCATGTATAAAGATAAACTTTGTGTTCCTGATGTTGCAGATTTACGTGGACACATTATGACTGAGGCACACTATTCCAGATACACTATTCACCCAGATATGACTAAGATGTATCATGACCTTAAGCAGTTTTACTGTTGGGACGGAATGAAGCGTGGCATAACAATATTTGTGGCTCAGTGTCCTAACGGCCAGCAGGTTAAAGTCGAGCATCAAAAACCTAGTGGCTTGTTATAGGAAATAGAGATTTCATTATGGAAATGGAAAACAGTAAATATGGACTTCATTACAGGCTTGCCCCGTACGCGGAGCAGGTGTGACTCTATTTGGGTTATAGTTGACAGGCTTACTAAATCAGCTCATTTCTTGCCTCTTAGAACTACTTATACAGCAGGGGATTATGCCAGACTTTATATCAGAGAGATAGTGCGCCTACATGGTATTCCAGTAATTTTTATTTCAGACGGGGGCGCACCAGTTTGCAGCTAATTTCTATAGATCGTTCCAGACAGGTTTAGGGACACAGGTGTATCTGAGTACAGTATTTCATCCATAGACAGACAGACAGGCTGAGCGGACCATTCATACATTAGAAAATATGCTCAGAGCTTACGTGTTAGATTTTAGAGGCAGCTGGAGTGATCACCTACTGTTGATAGGGTTTGCATATAATAATAGCTATCATTCTAGCATACAGATGGTGCCATATGAAGCTTTGTATGGGCAGAAATGCAGGTTTTCTATATGATGGTTCAAGGTTGGCGAGTCTCAATTGATAGGTCCAGACTTAATCCAACAAGTAATTGATAAAGTCAAGTTGATCAGGGAAATATTATTAGCAGTGCAGAGCAGACAGAAGTCCTATGCAGATAATCGACATTGAGATTTAGAATTTCATATTGGTGATTAGGTATTCCTGAAATTATCACCTATGAAAGGCGTTATGAGATTTTGAAAGAAGGGAAAGCTTAGCCCTAGATTTATTAGTCCATATCAGATTATCAGGCGAGTTGGGCGTGTAGCCTACGAGTTAGACCTTCAACCAGACCTTCAGGAGGTACATCCAGTATTCCATGTTTCCATGCTCAGAAAATGTGTCAGAGATCCTTCTAGAGTTGTACCAGTAGAGGAAGTACAAATTACAGAACAGTTGACTAATAAGGAGGTGCCAGTTGCAATTTAAAGAGGCAGATTCGTCGAGTAAGGACGAAAGACATTCCTTTAGTTAAGATGCTATATCAAAGCAATAATATAGAAGAAATAACTTGGGAAGCTGAAAATGACATGAGGGCCAAATATACACATCTCTTCATTACTTCGAGTATGTAACAGATCGTTGCTTAATGCTTCTACATACTTCATTTAACATTCGAGGACGAATGTTCCTAACGGGGGAATATTGTTACACCCCGTACGTCTAAATTGACGTATATCATTATAATATCATGTTATGAATGATATAAGTGAGTTTAAAGTAATAATATGACCATATATGATGTTTATATGTTGAATATAAAGTTTGGGAAAAATCAGATTTAAGTTGCGGAAAAACCGACTAAGGAATTGCCTTGTAACGGAGCTTTTTCAGCAATTAATTTCATGTGTTATATGAAGTCTTTTGGGGACATATCATATACCAAATTGAAGGTCTTGGAGTGTAGTTTCCAACACTTTTAACGGTTTGCTCATATAACTTATAGATAAAAAGATATGAGCGTCAGAAGTCAGACCAGAAAAAGGGACATAAACGCAAAAGAGGGCTGGAACTGAAATATTTCGAGTATAAAAGGAAAAATATGTATTATCTTCGTCATTTCCAGAACACACACCATAGAAACAGTTCTCTCTTGAGTTTGAAGCTGATTTTTAGGATTTTGAAGAAACAACATCAATCTTAACTCGAAATTGAAGACGGATTGCGTCAAAACGCTCTACGCGATTAGGGTAACATTATGCTACCTTCAATTTCTTCTATAGTTTGAGTTTTAGAATTACTTCATGGCTAAGTAAAGTACCTAATTGTTGTATTATAGCTTGTTTAAGCTTTAGAAGGTGTTGAATTCAAGGGAAACATGGTCTAGAAGCAAGAAACATCAAAGGTATGTAAGGCTAAACCTTTCTTTTGGCAAGGCATGTATCTTTTAGATTTTGAAGCTTTTATTAGTTTTAAACTTAGTTTTTCTTGTGAGAAACTTGTATGGTACCAAGGAAACCTTGTATATACTTAATTTGGTACTAAAATCCAAGGTGAAAGACGTCCAAATCAGAAAGGCAAAACGTTTCAAAATCTGGAAAATTGTTTTGAACTTTGGACAGTTGTTAGTATATTGATCATAACTCCTTATACAAAATTGATATTAAGATGATTTAAGAATCTCCAGAATCCTAATACATATATCTACAACTTTCATGAAGACCATGAGGTCTATAACTTTTATCTGCACCCTCAAAAGTATGATGCAATACAGGACGCTGGTACTGTCTAGAAATTCTGTACATCCGTGAAATTGTTACGCCACTCTCATCTTGTTATCCAGTTAATTTGTTTATGTTATCAGTTTATCCAGGTATCCATTCCCGTGTATAGTATAGTGCTGGTTCTGTTTTTGCGTATCATCCAGTTTCAGTGGAAACTCTGCCGAAATTTTTAAAAAAATCAAAGAGTTAGACAAATTCTAAGTTTCAGGTTGTGTTTACAATTCCATCCAGAGTTTTCTTATCATTCCTTTGAGTCCATATATATTTTTGCCACATGTGTTATGCCTCATACATGCTTATGCTTATATTGTGATCATGTTATGTGTGATTTGGAGTCCCCCATAGAGGCTGGACATTGGACACACAGTCCGGTCGCGTGTGATACTACCCGTCTGGGGATACAGCCCCTCTGGTTCAGGCGGGAGTTGAAACACCTAGTGTGACCGGGTGTCATTCACACACTCTGACCAGAGAGACTAGATATTACTGGCTGGGGGGGATATAGCCCATAACACCCACCAGGTTTGCTATATATGTGTATATAGCCACAGTATGCACTGCATGATTATACATGAGGCTAGTTCCGGTTTTCAGTCACCTGATTTGGGGGGATACAGCCCATAACGCCAGACAGGTACTAGTTCAGATGTTCAGTTACCTGATTTGGGGGGATATAGCCCATAACACCAGACAGGTACCAGTTCAGATAACAGTTCAGTTTTAGCTCAGTACCAGTTATCAGTTCTCAGTTATCAGCCACCAGTTCTTAGCGTCAGGATCAGTTGACAGTTATCAGCTCCAGTTTCTAGTAACCAGCTATCAGTCATATTACAGTTATTTATCAGTATAGTTCAGCTCAGTCTTCAGGTTCAGATTCAGCTAGACTTCAGCTTATATTCATATCATGTTTAGTACGTTCTTCAGATTTCTAGCTATATTGATATGCTCCAGCTCATGTTTACATATTTATATTCCAGCCTACAGTTTCATTCAGCTATAACATATTATATGCTCATGCCTTACATACTTGGTACATATCGTACTCACGCTCTTTTCTGGGGCGCTGCGTTTCATGCCGCGCAGGTGCAGATAGATCGATGCTTGGACCATGTTAGTAGGCCATCTATCAGCTACTGGAGTCACTCCGCTTACTCCCGGAGTTACTTATCTTTTGGTATGTGTACAGTCAGCCAGCTTGGGTATGGCGGGGCCGTATCTCGTCCTTTGTATATTCAGTTCATCACTCTTAGAGGCCTGTAGATATGTCTCTGTGTGGTGCAGTCAGTATGTTATGTATGTCAGCTTATGTTAGCCTTGTCAGCTATTTGCATTGCATACTCCTTATCAGCTAGGTTTATGCTTATCCTGTTTATCAGTTATAATGGTTAACATATTATCAGTAGGATTAGTGATGATCGACACTTAGTGTTGGTCATCCGTCGCGGCCCTAAGTTGGGTCGTGACAGTCATGCACGTGTCAGATACAGAGTCAGTAGAGTTAGCTGCATTTAGATTACAAGACCTAGCAGCAGGGTGATATCAGACGTGGGAGCTACCAAAAGGGCAGATTCTACTCCGGCAACTTGGAAAGAATTCTCAGATGCCTTCCTTTATCAGTATATGCCTATAGAGACATAGGGAGCCCGTGCTAATCAGTTCCTGACTTTGAGACAGGGAAGTTTGAGTGTAGAAGAGTATAATTATCGCTTTAATTCTTTAGCATGGTATGCCCCTACGGTGGTAGTAAGTATGGAGGATAGAATTCACAGGTATATAGTGGGACTAGCTCCACACCTAGTGAACGAGCGTATGACAGTTGCTATGCAGTCATGTATGAACATCACATTCAGGCATTTGCTTTGTTACTTGAGGAGAGGAAGCAGAAATAGAGAGCCGACAGGGATAGAATGTTAGACAAGAGGGGCAGATTTTCTGGTTCGTTTGGAGAGACGTCTGGAGCGAGTAGATAGCAGAGTGTTAGACAGCCACCAGCTAGTATACCTCCATAGTCTCCTGGCCCGAGATCTTATAGACCTCCTCAGTCTAGAGCTAGTCACGCATCACGGACTTTAGGATTTAAGCGTCGTGGTAATTTTATACAGGCCGGTCACACATATCCCAGATGTCCAGATTGTGGTAGACGCCACTTGGGACCATGTAAGTTAGGAGTTGATACTCGTTATATTTGTCAAAAGGCAGGGCATTTCATGAGAGGTTGCCCGACTAGGGGTGGTAGAGTAGTTGTGCAGCCCAGCCAGCTAGATCATCAGTTTTCTTCCTCAGCACCAGCACGCCATTAGGGGCATGTTCTTGAGGATGGCACCTGCATAACATAAAGAACTTAAAGAGCAACTGAGGATTTGTTAGATAAAGGCCTCATCAGACCAAGCATTTCCCCGTGGGGAGCCTCAGTATTAATTGTGAAAAAGAAAGATGGCTCTCTACGCATGTGCATAGATTATAGATAGCTAAGTAAAGTCATAATATGGACTAAATACCCTCTGCCCAAGATTGATGACTTGTTCGACCAGCTTCAGGGTGCCAAGTGCTTCTCGAAGATAGATTTGCGATCAAGCTACCATCAGGTTAGAGTCAGAGAATCTGATATACCAAAGACTGCATTCAGGACTAGGTATGGCCATTATGAGTTTTTAGTAATGTCGTTTGGACTCACTAATGCCCCTGCAGTATTTATGGATCTGATGAACATCCTATTCAGGCCTTCTCTAGATTTATTTGTGATTATATTTATTGATGATATTTTCATCTATTCAAAGTCTTAATCAGAGCATGGAGAGCACCTACACACAGTATTGGGTACTCTTCGGGACCAACAATTATTTGCTAAGTTCTCAAACTGTGAAATTTTGTTAGATTCAGTGGCATTTCTTGGCCATATAGTTTCAGCAGAAAGAATTAAAGTAGATGACCAGAAGATGGAGGCTTTGAAGAATTGGTCCAGACCTACGATGCCAACTGAAGTACGTAGTTTTCTGGGTTTGGCAGGTTATTACAGAATGTTTATAGAGGGTTTTTCCTCCATTGCAGCTCCACTGACCAAATTGACAAAGAAATCAGCTAAATTTGAGTGGTTTGATTCTTGCGAGCACAGCTTCCAAGAACTAAAGAACATGTTGATAACAGCTCCAGTACTTACACTTCTAGAGGGATCTGAGGGCTATGTCATTTACTGTGATGCTTCTCGAATTGGTCTTCGTTGTGTTTGATGCAGCACGGAAGAGTAATTGCTTATGCTTCTAGGTAGCTGAAAAAGCACGATCAGAACAACCTCACCCATGATCTGGAGCTTTTAGCAGTCATTCATGCATTGAAGATTTGGAGACATTATTTTTACGGTGTTCATGTTGATATTTATACAGACTACAAGAGCCTTCAGTACATATTTAAGCAGAAGAAGCTAAACCTACGACTGAGACGGTGGCTAGAGTTGCTGAAGGACTATGACATGGACATTCTTTATCATCCGGGTAGAGCGAACGTTGTTGCTGATTCCCTTAGTCACAAGCCTATGGGTAGTCTATCTTATTTACAAGCAGAGAAATAAAAATAGCTCATACACTCCACCAGTTGGCTAGCATGGAAGTCAGATTAATAGATTCAGAGGACGCAGAAGTTACAGTTCAGAATGCAGGCACTGCTTGCCTAGTGATAGAAGTAAAACAGCGTCAGTATAAGGATCCAGTTCTAGTTAAATACAGACAGATAGCCAGAAGAAAACCGGAGTCACCATACAGGGTTACTAGTGACGGGGTTCTCATGTATAAAGATAGACTTTGTGTTCCTGACGTTGCAGATTTACGTGGACAGATTATGACTGAGGCACACTATTCCAGGTACACTATTCATCTAGGTTCGACTAAGATGTATCATGACCTTAAGCAGATTTACTGGTGGGACGGAATGAAGCGTGACATAGCAGAATTTGTGGCTCAGTGTCCTAACTGCCAGTAGGTTAAGGTCGAGCATCAAAAACCTAGTGGCTTGTTACAGGAAATCGAGATTCCATCATGGAAATGGGAAGCAGTGAATATGGACTTCATTACAGGCTTGCCCCGTACGTGGAGCAGGTATGACTCTATTTGGGTTATAGTTGACAGGCTTACTAAATCAGCTCATTTCTTGCCTGTTAGAACTACATATACAGCGGAGGATTATGCTAGACTTTATATCAGAGAGATAGTGCACCTACATGGTATTCCAGTATCTATCATTTCAGACAGGGGCGCACAGTTTCCAGCAAATTTCTGGCGATCATTCCAGACGGGTTTAGGGACACAGGTGAATCTGAGTACAGCATTTCATCCATAGACAGACGGACAGGCTGAGCGGACCATTCAGACCTTAGAAGATATGCTTAGAGCTTGCGTCTTGGATTTTGGAGGCAGTTGGAGTGATCATCTACCATTGATAGAGTTTGCATATAATAATAGCTATCATTCCAGCATACAGATGGCACCATATGAAGCTTTGTATGGGCACAAGTGCAGGTTTTCTATAGGATGGTTCGAGGTTGGCGAGTCTCAATTGATAGGTCCAGATTTAATCCAACAAGTAATTGATAAATTCAAGTTGATCAGGGAAAGATTATTAGCAGCGCAGAGCAGACATAAGTCCTATGCAGATAATCGACGTCGAGATTTAGAATTTCAGATTAGCGATTGGGTATTCCTGAAAGTATCACCTATGAAAGGAATTATGAGATTTGGAAAGAAGGGGAAGCTTAGCCTAGATTTATTGGTCCATATCAGGTTATCAGGCGAATTGGGCGTGTAGCCTACGAGTTAGACCTTCCAGCAGACCTTCAGGAGGTACATCCAATATTCCATGTTTCTATGCTCAGAAAGTGTGTTGGAGATCCTTCTAAAGTTGTACCAGTAGATGATGTACCGATCACAGAGCAATTAACTTATGAAGAGGTGCCAATTGCAATTTTAGACAGGCAGATTCGTCGACTAAGGACGAAAGACATTCCTTCAGTTAAAGTGCTATGGCGAAACAATAACCTAGAGGAAATAACTTGGGAAGCTGAGAATGATATGAGAGACAAGTATACACATCTCTTCATTACTTCGAGTATGTAACAAATCGTTGCTTAATGCTTCTACATACTTCATTTAACATTCGAGGACGAATGTTCCTAACGGGGGAATATTGTTACACCCCGTACGTCTAAATTGACGTATATCATTATAATATCATGTTAAGAATGATATAAGTGAGTTTAAAGTAATAATATGACTATATATGATGTTTATATGTTGAATATAAAGTTTGGAAAAAATCGGATTTAAGTTGCGAAAAAATCGACTAAGGAATTGCCTTGTAACGGAGCTTTTTCAGCAATTAATTTCATGTGTTATATGAGGTCTTTTGGGGACATATCATATATCAAATTGAAGGTCTTGGAGTGTATTTTCGATTACTTTTAACGTTTTGTTCATACAACATATGAATAAAAAGATATGAGCATCAGAAAAAGGGACATAAGCGCAAAAGAGGGCTGGAACTGAAATATTTCGAGTATAAAAGGAAAAACATGTATTATTTTCGTCATTTCCAGAACATACACAATAGAATCAGTTCTCTCTTGAGTTTGAAGCTAATTTTTTATGATTTTAAAGAAACAACATCGATCTTAACTCGAAATTGAAGACAGATTGCGTCAAAACGCTCTACGCGATTAGGCTTGTTTAAGCTTTAGAAGGTGTGGAATTCAAAGGAGACAAGGTTTAGAAGCGAGAAACATCAAAGGTATATAAGGCTAAACCTTTCTTTTAACAAGGCATGTATCTTTTAGTTTTTGAAGCTTTTCTTAGTTCTAAACTTAGTATTTCTTCTGAGAAACTTGTATGGTACCAAAGAAACCTTGTATATACTTAATTTGGTACTAAAATCCAAGGTAAAAGATGTCCAAATCAGCAAGACATGTATCTTTGGACAGTTGTTAGTATATTGATCATAACTCCTTGCACAAAATTGATATTTAGATTCTTTAAAAATTCCCAGAATCCTAAGACATATATCTACAACTTTCATGCAGACCATGAAGTCTATATCTTTGATCTACACTCTGAAAATTAGGTTGAAAGGCAGGACAGTGGTGCTGTCCAGACATTCTATCTGCAGATTTGTTATGTCATCCAGTCATGCCATCTTGTTATCCGTTTAATATGTTTATGTTATCAGTTTATCCAGGTATCCATTCTCGTGTATAGTATAGTGCTGGTTCTATATTTGCGATCATCCAGTTTCAAAGATTGCCGAAATTTTTATAAAAGTCCAAGAGTTAGACAAATTCTAAGTTTCAGGTTGTGTCTATAATTCCATCCAGAGTTTTCTTATCATTCCTTCGAGTCCATATATATTGTTGTCACATGTGTTATGCCTCATACATGCTTATGCTTATATTGTGATCATATTATGTGTTATTTGGAGTCCCCCATAGAGGCTGGACATTGGACACACAGTCCGGTCGCGTGTGATACTACCCGTCTGGGGGATACAGCCCCTCTGGTTCAGGCGGGAGTTGAAACACCTAGTGTGACCGAGTGTCATTCACACACCCTGACCAGAGAGACTAGATATTACTGGCTGGGGGGGATATAGCCCATAACACCCACCAGGTTTGTTATATACGCGTATATAGCCACAGTATGCACTGCATGATTATACATGAGGCTAGTTCTGATTTTCAGTTACCTGATTTGGGGGGATACAGCCCATAACACCAGACAGGTACTAGTTCAGGTTTTCAGCTACCTGATTTGGGGGGATACAGCCCATAACACCAGACAGGTACCAGTTCAGATAACGGTTCAGTTTTAGCTCAGTACCAGTTATCAGTTCTCAGTTATCAGTCACCAGTTCTTAGCGTCAGTATCAGTTGACAGCTATTAGTTCAAGTTTCTAGTTACCAGTTATCAGTCATATTACAGTTATTTATCAGTATAATTCATTTTAGCTCAGTCTTCAGTTTCAGATTCAGCTAGACTTCAGTTTATATTCAGATCATGTTTAGTACGTTCTTCAGATTTCCAGCTATATTGCTATGCTCCAGCTCATGTTTACATATTTATATTCCAGCCTATAGTTTCATTCAGCTATGACATATTATATACTCATGCCTTACATACTTGGTACATATCGTACTCACGCCCTTTTCTGGGGCGCTGCGTTTCATGCCGCGCAGGTGCAGATAGATCAATGCTTGGACCACGTTAGTAGGCCATCTATCAGCTACTGGAGTCACTCCGCTTACTCCCGGAGTTACTTATCTTTTGGTATGTGTACAGTCAGCCAGCTTGGGTATGGCGGGGCCTTATCTCGTCCTTTGTATATTCAGTTCATAACCCTTAGAAGCCTGTAGATATGTCCCTGTGTGGTGCAGTCAGTATGTTATGTATGTCAGCTTATGTTAGCCTTGTCAGCTTTTTGCATTACATACTTCTTATCAGCTAGGTTTATGCTTATTCTATTTATCAGTTATAATGGTTAGCAGATTATCAGTAGGATTAGTGATGATCGACACTTAGTTTTGGTCATCCGTCGCGGCCCTAAGTTGGGTCGTGATAATTTGGTCATGTCTAGTGATGATCATCATCATTTATCACTCTTACTTGTATATTTGGTCATGTCTAGTGATGACCATCATCATTTATCACTCTACCTTGTATATTTGGACATGTCTAGTGATGATCATCATCATTTATCACTCTTACATGTATATTTGATCATGTCTAATGATGATCATCATCATTTATCAATCTAAGTTATATATCCGGTCATGCCTAGTGATTATCATCATCATTTATCACTCTACCTTGTACTTTGGTCATGTCTAGTGATGACCATCATCATTTGTCGCTCTATTTGTATAGTTGGTCATGTCTAGTGATGATCATCATCATTTATCACTCTTACTTTTATATTTGGTCATGTCTAGTGATGATCATCACCATTATTCAATCATACTTGTATATTTGGTCATGTCTAGTAATGATCATCATTATTTATCACTCTTACTTGTATATTTGGTCATGTCTACTGACGATCATCATCATTTATTACTCTACCTTGTATATTTGGTCATGTCTAGTGATGATGATAATCATTTATCAATCTAAGTTGTATATTTGGTCATGTCTAGTGATTATCCGCATCATTTATCACTATAACTAGTATAATTGGTCATTTGTAGTTATAATCACCAACAGTTCTCCCACTAACTAGTATAATTGATCATGTCTAGTGATAATCACCGTCATTTATCACTCTAAACTAGTATAATTGGTCATGTATAATGATGATCACCATCATTGTCACGACCCAGTTTGGGACCGTGACCGGCGCTTAGGAACTAAGTCCCTAAACAAGCTTTATCAATATTCTACAGAAAATCGGGCAGAGTTTCCCCTGTTTTTAAGCCTATCCAAAATTTTACCTGCTTTAAACAAACAGAAAACCCAGCAAACAACCAATATTCTTACGCATTAACAATAAAAATACCACATTTATCTCCCACAAACTACGAGAACGTCTAATAGGATTGTGATAAGTTCATAAAGACCAAATACTCTCAAGACTAGCTTATAAATAAATAATCCAATTGACTAAAAGAATGACTGACAAATGACTAAATGGAGCGACTCTAAGAGTTTTCAAGAAAGACAATAATGAATAAATAAAGCTCTTGCCCACGCGAACTAATGCGGGGCTCACCAGGATTGTCAACTCGCGACTCTAAGAATGAAGATCCTCGGCTACGGCACCTGCTGTATCTGGAAGGAAAAATATAGCGAGGAGTGAGTCGCAACTCAGTGAGTAACAACGCTTATCCACAACCTTTTTAAGTGGGGACAAGTCAAAAACATGCCAGTATATCTTATGCAGAAATATACATATAATTTAGTTGTCACTTTCAAACTAACAACATAAATCAGTCTTTTCAAGTACTTCTTGTAAACAGTATCCAATATCAAACCAGTAATAAATTCAGTAATCACTATATTAAATCAAGTATATAGGTTAGGGAGATTTCCAAGAACAAACCATGTAATCAGTATAAATTCCTCTCTGAGGAAGTCAGTAACGGTAAGCTAGTTCTACCTTCCCACTAGCAAGGACTGTAACGGTAATCCGGAGTATACAAGGTGCACCAGGTCTAACGTACCCGTCGTTAGCTACGGGGTCTGTCAAGGCTCATCCCAAAATATATATTTTCTATACAAAGTAAAGGGGCATTTCAAGTAACAGTACAATATTCCAAATAGCGGTAAAACATGTCAAGTAACGGTAAAAATCAAATCTTGTAACGGTAAAATAATTCAAATAATTATTTCGGTACATATCTTGTAAAAGGACTTGTCCCATGCAATTCAAAATATTCAGTAACATATTTTACTTCAAAATCAAGTAGAAACCATGCAGGTTATGAAAATACAAATTGCAGTAAGGTCATCACTCACAGTACAGACGCGTGTAGCTTAAGCGTATCTTCCACGAGCAATCCAACACCTCGTCCGGTCAATCTATAATAAAATCATATCGATCTCGTGTTACTTCCCGTGTTACGGCTAATTCATAATTGATCTAAAATACTCGACCCTGAGTTATCATATTTGACTGTCAAATCATCAAATTGTATTTACTCCCAACTGTGTAATTCTTCTATTTATGTGGCATGAGCCATACTCAACTACTCATATCTTGGTTTATGAGCAGAATCCATCAAGCTACTTATAACCATATCTTTTCCTTAAAGATAATCCAAAATTACTGAAATTTCACTATTCTATTTGTAAAAATATTCATAAAGTTTCTTTACTATTTTACTGTGAGTTTACAAGAGGTAGCAAACACTAAGTTTACATCCCCATATATTTTTAGTTGTTTTCACCCATAAAACGGATTAATGTATCATACATGTTGCTACACCGAAAGGTACCAATGTCATATTTAACATTAACCCTGAAAATTAGCTATACTATGTTAGACAAGATTAGAGTACATTAATACCTGGAATTTCTTTTATGAATTTGCTTGATTCTTCCTTAAATCAATGATGCTGCCAGAACCTTTGTGGAAACCCCTTTCAAATTTTTTGCTTACTTTAACTGTTTGTTTGAAATTGTTTTCCGCCAGAAAGAAGCTTTGAGCTTCTAATCCCTTCCCCTAATCCCCTTTTTGTTTCACGCTGTTTTCTGCCAAAGTCCTTTTGGGTTTTGGCTCTAATAATTTTTTTTTCTTTTTTTCTTTTTCATTATGAAATGACTAGATTGCCCTTTTTTTAAATAGGGTATTACAATCATTTATCATTCTTACTTATAGATTTGGTCATGTCTAGTGATTATCCGCATAATTTATCACTCTAACTAGTACAATGTGTCGTGTCTAGTGATAATCACCATCGTTTATTACTCTAACTGGTATAATTGGTCATGTGTAGTGATTATCACTATCATTTATCACTGTAACTAGTAAAATTGGTCATGTCTAGTTATAATAACCTTCATTTATCACACTTACTTGTATATTTGGTCATGGCTAATGATAACCATCATCATTTGTCGCTCTATTTGTATATTTGGTCATGTCTAGTGATGATCATCATCATTTATCACTCTTACTTGTATATTTGGTCGTGTCTAGTGATGATCATCACTATTATTCAATCTTACTTGTATATTTGGTCATGTCTTGTAATGATCATCAATATTTATCACTCTAACTTGTATATCTGGTCATGTCTAGTGACGATCATCATCATTTGTCACTCTACCTTATATATTTGGTCATGTCTAGTGATGATCATCATCATTTATCACTCTACCTTGTATATTTGGTCATGTCTAGTGATGATCATCATCATTTATCACTCTTACTTGTATATTTGGTCATGTCTAATGATGATCATCATCATTTATCAATCTAAGTTATATATCCGGTCATGCCTAGTGATTATCATCATCATTTATCACTCTACCTTGTAATTTGGTCATGTCTAGTGATGACCATCATTATTTGTCGCTCTATTTGTATATTTGGTCATGTTTAGTGATGATCATCATCATTTATCACTCTTACGTTTATATTTGGTCATGTCTAGTGATGATCATCACCATTATTCAATAATACTTGTATATTTGGTCATGTCTAGTAATGATCATCATCATTTATCATTTTTACTTGTAGATTTGGTCATGTCTAGTGATTATCCGCATAATTTATCACTCTAACTAGTACAATGTGTCGTGTCTAGTGATAATCACCATCGTTTATCACGCTAACTGGTATAATTGGTCATGTGTAGTGATTATCACCATTATTTATCCTCTAACTAGTAAAATTGGTCATGTGCAGTGATAATCACCTTCATTTATCACACTTACTTGTATATTTGGTCATGTTTAGTGATGATCATCATCATTTATCACTCTTACTTATATATTTGGTCATGTGTAGTTTTTGTCATCATCATTTATCACTCTACCTTGTAATTTGGTCAAGTCTAGTGATGATCACATCATTTGTCGCTCTACTTTGTATATTTGGTCATGTCTAGTGATGATCATCATTATTTATCACTGTTACTTGTATATTTGGTCATGTCTAGTGATGATCATCATCATTTATCACTCTTACTTGTAGATTTGGTCATGTCTAGTGATTATCCGCATAATTTATCACTCTAACTAGTACAATGTGTCGTGTCTAGTGATAATCACCATCGTTTATCACTCTAACTAGTATAATTGGTCATGTGTAATGATTATCACAATCATTTATCATTCTAACTAGTAAAATTGGTCATGTGTAGTGATAATCACCTTCATTTATCACACTTGTATATTTGGTCACGTTTAGAGATGATCATCATCATTTATCACTCTTACTTATATATTTGGTCACGTGTAGTGATTGTCATCATCATTTATCACTCTACCTTGTAATTATGCCAAGTCTAGTGATGATCACATCATTTCTCCGTGATGATCACATCATTTCTCAACTATGGCTATTGGTTCCTCCTCATAAGATAATTTCTCATTAAGCTGTATAGTCGGTGCCTCAAGCACATGAGAATCGTCCGGTACATACTTCCGTAGCATAGACACGTGAAATACAGGATGAATAAAAGATAACTCTGGAGGAAGAGCCAAACAGTAAGCAACGGCTCCAACTCGATCAAGTATCTCATAGGGTCCTATGAATCGCGGGCTCAACTTCCCTCTTTTCCCAAATCGTGTCACGCCTTTCATCGGGAAAACTCGTAAGAACACACGATCCCCAACTGCAAACTCTAAGTCCCTTTTTCTTTTATCTGCATAAGACTTTTGCCTGCTTTGAGCTGTGAGCAATCTCTGCCTAATCAACTGGACCTTATCAATAGCTTCCTGTATCAGGTCTGGTCCTAAAACCTTAACCTCACCGGCTTCAAACCATCCAATTGGAGAACGACAACGCCTACCATATAAAGCCTCGTATGGAGCCATCTGAATGCTTGCCTGATAGCTGTTGTTATAAGCAAACTCAGCTAAAGGCAAGTAAGCATCCCAACTACCTCCAAAATCAATAATGCAAGCTCTCAACATGTCCTCCAATATTTGTATAGTGCGTTCAGACTGACCGTCAGTCTGAGGATGGAATGCGGTGCTCAGGTCTACTCTAGTACCCAATTCTCTTTGAAAGGACCTCCAAAAGTGAGAGGTGAACTGTGATCCTCTATCAGAGATAATGGACAGTGGAACCCCATGAAGTTGGACAATTTCATTCATGTATAACTGTGCATATCTCGCACCACTGTAAGTAGTTTTAACCGGAAAAAAGTGTGCTGACTTTGTAAGCCGATCAACAATCACCCATACTGAATCATAACCTTTAAGTGTACGAGGTAGCCCAGTCACAAAATCCATGGTAACTCTTTCCCACTTCCACTCTGGAATCTCAAGCCGCTGTAGTAGTCCTGCGGGTCGCTGGTGCTCAGCTTTAACCTGTTGACAAGTCAAACAACTAGCAACAAAGTTAGCAATATCTTTCTTCATACCTTCCCACCAATACAATTGCTTCAGGTCACGGTACATCTTAGTGGATCCAGGATGTATAGTGTATCTAGAATGGTGAGCTTCCTCGAGAATAACTCTTCTTAGCCCATCAATTTCTGGTACACATAACCGGTTACCTAGTCGGAGAACCCCATTATCATCAATAATCATATTCTTGCTCTTACCAGCTAGGACTTCATCCCGATATTTGCACAATCGTTCATCCTCGTACTGAGTGGCTTTAACACATTCTACCAATGAAGACTTGGCTGGAACATAAGCCAATAACACACTAGAATTAGTCACGCTGAACCTGATACCTGTACCTTCGAGCCTGTGAATATCCCTGGCCAACTGTCTCTTTACAGGAGCTATATGTGCCAGACTACCCATGGACTTTCTGCTCAATGCATCAGCCACAACATTGGCCTTCCCTGGATGATATAGAATAGTGCAATCATAGTCCTTGAGAAGTTCCATCCAGCGACGCTGCCGAATGTTCAGATCTCTCTGTTGAAAAATATACTTTAGGCTCTTGTGATCAGTATAAATTTCACATGTTTCTCCATACAGGTAGTGCCTCCAAATTTTCAGTGCAAATACCACTGCAGCCATCTCCACATCATGAGTGGGATAATTCTGTTCATTCTTTTTCAACTGTCGCGAAGCATAAGCTATCACACGACCATTTTGCATGAGAACACACCCTAATCCCACTCTCGAAGCATCACAAAATACCGTGAATCCTCCCGAACCGGATGGTAAGGCTAGAACTGGTGCGGTGGTCAAACATATCTTGAGCTTCTGAAAACTCTGCTCACATTCATCTGTCCATTGAAACTTTGCATTTTTCTGTGTTAACTTGGTCAATGGTGCTGCTATCCTTGAAAAATCCTGCACAAAAAGCCTATAGTAACCTGCTAATCCCAGAAAGCTGCGAATCTCTGTAGGAGTGGTGGGTCTGGGCCATTTCTGCACTGCTTCAGTCTTTCTAGGATCTACCAGTATTCCATCCTTGGATACCACATGCCCAAGGAATGCTACAGAGTCTAGCCAAAATTCACACTTAGAGAACTTCGCATAAAGCTTATGTTCCCGCAATGTTTGCAGTACAACTCTCAGATGAGCCTCGTGTTCTTCTTGACTGCGAGAATACACCAAGATATCATCAATAAATACAATGACAAATTTGTCTAGAAACGGCTTGAACACCCTATTCATTAAATCCATGAATGCAGCTGGAGCATTAGTCAACCCGAAAGGCATCACAAGGAATTCATAGTGCCCGTATCGAGTTCTGAAAGCTGTCTTAGGAATATCTTTGTCACTAACTCTGAGCTGATGATAACCAGATCGAAGATCAATCTTTGAGAAATGGGCAGCTCCCTGCAACTGATCAAACAGATCATCAATACGAGGTAAAGGGTATTTATTACGTACCGTTACCTTGTTCAGCTGTCTGTAGTCAATGCACATTCTTAGGGACCCATCTTTCTTCTTCACAAATAGCACTGGTGCACCCCAGGGGGATACACTTGGTCTGATAAATCCCTTGTTCAATAACTCCTGCAATTGTTCTTTTAGCTCCCTCAACTCCGCTGGTGCCATACGATATGGAGGAATTGATATGGGTTGCATGTCAGGTGCTACATCAATGCTGAAATCTATATCCCGCACTGGAGGTAGTCCCGGTAAGTCCTCAGGAAATACATCAGTGAACTCTTGCACCACTGGAACCATTTCCAAGCTAGGAGTCACATCACTTGTGTCTCTCACCATAGCTAAGAATGCCCAACAACCTTTCTTCACTAACTGCCGAGCTTTTACAAATGATATAACATTACACATTTCTAAAATTTGATCCCCTTTCAGAATAAAACTAGGTTCATTAGGCATCTCGAACTTAACTACCTTCGCATGACAATCGAGGGTAGCATGGCAAGAAGATAACCAATCCATACCCATCAACACGTCAAAATCAACCATATCCAGTACAATTAAATCAGCTAAGGTATCCCTACCCTCAACTCGAATCTGACAAGCACGATACACATATTCAACAAGTAAAGAATCTCCCACAGGATTAGCAACTAGAAAAGGATCATTCAATATTTCTGGTTGTCTATCAAACCTCAAAGCAAAGAATGAGGACACATAGGAGTGGGTAGATCCTGGATCAAACAATGCAAGTGCATCAAGTGAGCAAACAGAAAGAATACCTGTAACCACAGCATTTGAGGCCTGAGCATCTTGCCTAGTAAGTGCAAAAACTCTTGACTGGCCTCTACCAGCAATCCCCTGTCCTCGATTACCCATGGCACGATCTCCGGCACCTCTGCCTCTGTTACCTCTACCAGCAGTACCTGTATTATTACGAGCAGTCTGCGTAGATGCCGCTGCCTGCACAGAAGCCTGGCTAAACTCTCTCTGAGGATGAGGGCAATCCTGTATGTGATGTCCTAACTTGCCACACCGGAAGCACCCTCCAGTCAGAACACGACACGGACCCCAATGTGATCTACCACAAGTCTGACATACTGAATCAGTTGCATATATCTGTCCAGAGCTATGATGTCCAGATGATAATGGTAGCCCCTTAGCATTATCTTTGTGAGGAGGTGCTCTAACGGATGGCTGGGAAGCCAAGTTTGCCCCTGTCTGAAAACCCTGTCGCTGTACCTGATTTCCTGCTCTACGGTCTGTGCTAACTCCCTCAGTGAAAGATCCCCCAGTCTTAGCCTTCTTATATGAATCTTTAGCTGCCCGTGATTCACGACCCCTGGTTTCAATCTTTCTAGCAAGGTCAAGTGCATCAGAGTAATTCAGATTCTTCATCTGCGGAGCAACTCCATTGAATAAACGATCAACCAACCCATCAACAAACCTCTGAACCCGAGATGTTTCATTAGGCACTAAGTTAGGTGCATATCTAGCCAGCTTAGTAAACTTAGTGTTATATGTCGATACATCCATATCTGGAGTCTGCACTAATCTCTCAAACTGCCTAGCGTATTCCTTCCTCAGACTTTCAGGGAGGAAGCGATCCATGAACAACTTAGTAAACTCATCCCATGTCAATCGTGCTGCTTCTGTGGGCCTTTTTAAAAGTACAGTTTCATGCCAAGTATTAGCTGTATCCTCCAACTTGTATGCTGCAAGTTCCACGGATCTCTCACTAGAACATCCAAGAGCACGCAACGCCTTAAGTGTACCATCCAAGAAACTCTGAGGATCCTCTGTAGTGTCAGAACCCGTGAACCTTGGTGGTTTCAGTTTCAAGAACTCTGGTAAGGACACTTCTCTGTTACCAAAAATCTGAGTCTATCTCTGAGCCTGAGTCTGTGGCTGAGCCTGAATCTGTGTCTGAGTCTGAACTTGAGTCTGAGTCTGAGCCTGAGCCTGAGCCTGAGCCTGAGCCAGAGGCTGTGCCTGTGTAGGTACCTGAGGTTGCGCTGGAGCAACATTCTGTTGGCTAGCCCTTTCCTGTCTATCCATTCTGGCATTCAAGAGTTCAATGGACCTTTGCATAGCATTAAGTGCCTCAATAGTAGCATTCTCATATGACGGTGGAGGTGGATTATCCTCAATTTCTGGAGTAGGCTCTCTTGTAGCTCTTGTAGTAACACCAGCCCTCGTAGTAGTGGCTTGGCCTCGTCCCTGAGTATTACCTCCTTTCCTAGCTGAGGTAGATGACAGCCCAGCGGTGGAGGAATTCGGAGCAGATCGGGCCGCCTTTTTAGATCTTGTCTTACCAGCCATCTGAGTAATATAATAACTTACGGTAGATTCATCTATTTAGCAGTAGTCATTTCACACGTACGGAAGGAACAAGAAAGAAAGAAAGACACGAAACATCCTATCACGCCCTCGCAGAATAACGATTATGGGAATGGCCGGCAACATAACCATAATAGAGATTCTACTACTGACGTGTGCTCCATTAGTCACAGGAATAACCTAGGGCTCTGATACCAACTTTGTCACGACCCAGTTTGGGACCGTGACCGGCGCTTAGGAACTAAGTCCCTAAACAAGCCTTATCACATTCTACAGAAAATCGGGCAGAGTTTCCCCTGTTTTTGGGCCTATCCAAAATTTTACCTGCTTTAAACAAACAGAAAACCCAGCAAACAACCAATATTCTTACGCATTAACAATAAAAATACCACATTTATCTCCCACAAACTACGAGAACGTCTAATAGGATTGTGATAAGTTCATAAAGACCAAATACTCTCAAGACTAGCTTATAAATAAATAATCCAATTGACTAAAAGAATGACTGACAAATGACTAAATGGAGCGACTCTAAGAGTTTTCAAGAAAGACAATAATGAATAAATAAAGCTCTTGCCCACGCGAACTAATGCGGGGCTCACCAGGATTGTCAACTCGCGACTCTAAGAATGAAGATCCTCGGCTACGGCACCTGCTGTATCTGGAAGGAAAAATATAGCGAGGAGTGAGTCGCAACTCAGTGAGTAACAACGCTTACCCACAACCTTCTTAAGTGGGGACAAGTCAAAAACATGCCAGTATATCTTATGCAGAAATATACATATAATTTAGTTGTCACTTTCAAACTAACAACATAAATCAGTCTTTTCAAGTACTTCTTGTAAACAGTATCCAATATCAAACCAGTAATAAATTCAGTAATCACTATATTAAATCAAGTATATAGGTTAGGGAGATTTCCAAGAACAAACCATGTAATCAGTATAAATTCCTCTCTGAGGAAGTCAGTAACGGTAAGCTAGTTCTACCTTCCCACTAGCAAGGACTGTAACGGTAATACGGAGTATACAAGGTGCACCAGGTCTAACGTACCCGTCGTTAGCTACGGGGTCTGTCAAGGCTCATCCCAAAATATATATTTTCTATACAAAGTAAAGGGGCATTTCAAGTAACAGTACAATATTCCAAATAGCGGTAAAACATGTCAAGTAGCGGTAAAAATCAAATCTTGTAACGGTAAAATAATTCAAATAATTATTTCGGTACATATCTTGTAAAAGGACTTGTCCCATGCAATTCAAAATATTCAGTAACATATTTTACTTCAAAATCAAGTAGAAACCATGCAGGTTATGGAAATATAAATTGCAGTAAGGTCATCACTCACAGTACAGACGCGTGTAGCTTAAGCGTATCTTCCACGAGCAATCCAACACCTCGTCCGGTCAATCAATAATAAAATCATATCGATCTCGTGTTACTTCCCGTGTTACGGCTAATTCATAATTGATCTAAAATACTCGACCCTGAGTTATCATATTTGACTGTCAATTCATCAAATTGTATTTACTCCCAACTGTGTAATTCTTCTATTTATGTGGCATGAGCCATACTCAACTACTCATATCTTGGTTTATGAGCAGAATCCATCAAGCTACTTATAACCATATCTTTTCCTTAAAGATAATCCAAAATTACTGAAATTTCACTATTCTATTTGTAAAAATATTCATAAAGTTTCTTTACTATTTTACTGTGAGTTTACAAGAGATAGCAAACACTTAGTTGTTTTCACCCATAAAACGGATTAATGTATCATACATGTTGCTACACCGAAAGGTACCAATGTCATATTTAACATTAACCCTGAAAATTAGCTATACTATGTTAGACAAGATTAGAGTACATTAATACCTGGAATTTCTTTTATGAATTTGCTTGATTCTTCCTTAAATCAATGATGCTGCCAGAACCTTTGTGGAAACCCCTTTCAAATTTTTTGCTTACTTTAACTGTTTGTTTGAACTTGTTTTCCGCCAGAAAGAAGCTTTGAGCTTCTAATCCCTTCCCCTAATCCCCTTTTTGTTTCACGCTGTTTTCTGCCAAAGTCCTTTTGGGTTTTGGCTCTAATAATTTTTTTTCTTTTTTTCTTTTTAATTGTGAAATGACTAGATTGCCCTTATTTTAAATAGGGTATTACAATCATTTATCATTCTTACTAATAGATTTGGTCATGTCTAGTGATTATCCGCATAATTTATCACTCTAACTAGTACAATGTGTCGTGTCTAGTGATAATCACCATCGTTTATTACTCTAACTGGTATAATTGGTCATGTGTAGTGATTATCACTATCATTTATCACTGTAACTAGTAAAATTGGTCATGTCTAGTTATAATAACCTTCATTTATCACACTTACTTGTATATTTGGTCATGTCTAATGATAACCATCATCATTTGTCGCTCTATTTGTATATTTGGTCATGTCTAGTGATGATCATCATCATTTATCACTCTTACTTGTATATTTGGTCGTGTCTAGTGATGATCATCACTATTATTCAATCTTACTTGTATATTTGGTCATGTCTTGTAATGATCATCAATATTTATCACTCTAACTTGTATATCTGGTCATGTCTAGTGACGATCATCATCATATGTCACTCTACCTTATATATTTGGTCATGTCTAGTGATGATCATCATCATTTATCACTCTACCTTGTATATTTGGTCATGTCTAGTGATGATCATCATCATTTATCACTCTTACTTGTATATTTGGTCATGTCTAATGATGATCATCATCATTTATCAATCTAAGTTATATATCCGGTCATGCCTAGTGATTATCATCATCATTTATCACTCTACCTTGTAATTTGGTCATGTCTAGTGATGACCATCATCATTTGTCGCTCTATTTGTATATTTGGTCATGTTTAGTGATGATCATCATCATTTATCACTCTTACGTTTATATTTGGTCATGTCTAGTGATGATCATCACCATTATTCAATAATACTTGTATATTTGGCCATGTCTAGTAATGATCATCATCATTTATCATTTTTACTTGTAGATTTGGTCATGTCTAGTGATTATCCGCATAATTTATCACTCTAACTAGTACAATGTGTCGTGTCTAGTGATAATCACCATCGTTTATCACGCTAACTGGTATAATTGGTCATGTGTAGTGATTATCACCATTATTTATCCTCTAACTAGTAAAATTGGTCATGTGCAGTGATAATCACCTTCATTTATCACACTTACTTGTATATTTGGTCATGTTTAGTGATGATCATCATCATTTATCACTCTTACTTATATATTTGGTCATGTGTAGTGATTGTCATCATCATTTATCTCTCTACCTTGTAATTTGGTCAAGTCTAGTGATGATCACATCATTTGTCGCTCTACTTTGTATATTTGGTCGTGTCTAGTGATGATCATCATTATTTATCACTGTTACTTGTATATTTGGTCATGTCTAGTGATGATCATCATCATTTATCACTCTTACTTGTAGATTTGGTCATGTCTAGTGATTATCCGCATAATTTATCACTCTAACTAGTACAATGTGTCGTGTCTAGTGATAATCACCATCGTTTATCACTCTAACTAGTATAATTGGTCATGTGTAGTGATTATCACAATCATTTATCATTCTAACTAGTAAAATTGGTCATGTGTAGTGATAATCACCTTCATTTATCACACTTGTATATTTGGTCACGTTTAGAGATGATCATCATCATTTATCACTCTTACTTATATATTTGGTCACGTGTAGTGATTGTCATCATCATTTATCACTCTACCTTGTAATTATGTCAAGTCTAGTGATGATCACATCATTTGTCACTCTACTTTGTATAGTTGGTCGTGTCTAGTGATGATCATCATTATTTATCACTGTTACTTGTATATTTGGTCATGTCTAGTGATGATTATCATCACTTATCACTCTTACTTGTATATTTGGTCATGTCTAGTGATGACCATCATCATTTATCACTCTACCTTGTATATTTAGTCATGTCTAGTGATGATCATCATCATTTATCAATCTAAGTTATATATCCGGTCATGCCTAGTGATTATCATCATCATTTATCACTCTACCTTGTAATTTGGTCATGTCTAGTGATGACCATCATCATTTGTCTCTCTATTTGTATATTTGGTCATGTCAAGTGATGATCATCATCATTTATCATTCTTACTTTTATATTTGGTCATGTCTAGTGATGATCATCACCATTATTCAATCATACTTGTATATTTGGTCATGTCTAGTAATGATCATCATTATTTATCACTCTAACTTGTATATTTGGTCGTGTCTAGTGACGATCATCATCATTTGTCACTCTACCTTATATATTTGGTCAAGTCTAGTGATGATCATCATCATTTATCACTCTACCTTGTATATTTTGTTATGTCTAGTGATAATCATCATCATTTATCACTCTTACTTGTATATTTGGTCATGTCTAATGATGATCATCATCATTTATCAATCTAAGTTATATATCCGGTCATGCCTAGTGATTATCATCATCATTTATCACTCTACCTTGTAATTTGGTCATGTCTAGTGATGACCATCATCATTTGTCGCTCTATTTGTATATTTGGTCATGTTTAGTGATGATCATCATCATTTATCACTCTTACGTTTATATTTGGTCATGTCTAGCGATGATCATCACCATTATCCAATAATACTTGTATATTTGGTCATGTCTAGTAATGATCATCATCATTTATCATTTTTACTTGTAGATTTGATCATGTCTAGTGATTATCCGCACAATTTATCACTCTAACTAGTACAATGTGTCGTGTCTAGTGATAATCACCATCGTTTATCACTCTAACTGGTATAATTGGTCATGTGTAGTGATTATCACCATTATTTATCATTCTAACTAGTAAAATTGGTCATGTGCAGTGATAATCACCTTCATTTATCTCACTTACTTGTATATTTGGTCATGTTTAGTGATGATCATCATCATTTATCACTCCTACTTATATATTTGGTCATGTATAGTGATTGTCATCATCATTTATCACTCTACCTTGTAATTTGGTCAAGTCTAGTGATGATCACATCATTTGTCGCTCTACTTTGTATATTTGGTCGTGTCTAGTGATGATCATCATTATTTATCACTGTTACTTGTATATGTGGTCATGTCTAGTGATGATCATCATCATTTATCACTCTTACTTGTAGATTTGGTCATGTCTAGTGATTATCCGCATAATTTATCACTCTAACTAGTACAATGTGTCGTGTCTAGTGATAATCACCATCGTTTATCACTATAACTAGTATAATTGATCATGTGTAGTGATTATCACAATCATTTATCATTCTAACTAGTAAAATTGGTCATGTGTAGTGATAATCACCTTCATTTATCACACTTGTATATTTGGTCATGTTTAGAGATGATCATCATCATTTATCACTCTTACATATATATTTGGTCACGTGTAGTGATGTTCATCATCATTTATCACTCTACCTTGTATATTTGGTCATGTCTACTGATGATCATAATCATTTATCAATCTAAGATGTATATTTGGTCATGTCTAGTGATTATTCGCATCATTTATCACTATAACTAGTATAATTAGTCATTTGTAGTTATAATCACCAACAGTTCACCCACTAACTAGTATAATTTATCATGTCTAGTGATAATCACCATCGTTTATCACTCTAACTGGTATAATTGGTCATGTGTAGTGATTATCACCATCATTTATCACTCTAACTAGTAAAATTGGTCATGTCTAGTGATAATCACCTTCATTTATCACACTTACTTGTCATGTCTAATGCTAACCATCATCATTTGTCGCTCTATTTTTATATTTGGTCATGACTAGTGATGATCATCATCATTTATCACTCTTACTTGTATATTTGGTCATGTCTAGTGATGATCATCATCATTTATTCAATCTAACTTGTATATTTGGACATGTCTAGTGACGATCATCATCATTTATCACTCTACATTATATATTTGGTCATGTCTAATGATGATCATCATCATTTATCAATCTAAGTTATATATCCGGTCATGCCTAGTGATGATCATCATCATTTATCACTCTACCTTGAAATTTGGTCATGTCTAGTGATGATCATCATCATTTGTCGCTCTATTTGTATATTTGGTCATGTCTAGTGATGATCATCATCATTTATCACTCCTAATTTTATATTTGGTTATGTTTAGTGATGATAATCACCATTATTCAATCATACTTGTATATTTGGTCATGTCTAGTAATGATCATCATCATTTATCATTCTTACATGTAGATTTGGTCATGTCTAGTGATTATCCGCATAATTTATCACTCTAACTAGTACAATGTGTCGTGTCTAGTGATAATCACCATCGTTTATCACTCTAACTGGTATAATTGGTCATGTGTAGTGATTATCACCATCATTTATAACTCTAACTAGTAAAATTGGTCATGTTTAGTGATAATCACCTTCATTTATCACACTTACTTGTATATTTGGTCATGTTTAGTGATGATCATCATCATTTATCACTCTACCTTAAAATTTGGTCAAGTCTAGTGATGATCACATCATTTGTCGCTCTACTTTATATATTTGGTCGTGTCTAGTGATGATCATCATTATTTATCACTGTTACTTGTATATTTGGTCATGTCTAGTGACGATCATCATCATTTATCACTCTACCTTATATATTTGGTCATTTCCAGTGATGATCATCATCATTTATCAATCTAAGTTGTATATTTGGTCATGTCTAGTGATTATCAGCATCATTTATCACTATAACTAGTATAATTGGTCATTTGTAGTTATAATGACCAACAGTTGTCCCACTAACTAGTATAATTGATCATGTCTAGTGATAATCACCATCATTTATCAATCTAAGTTATATATCCGGTCATGTCTAGTGATGATCATCACCATTATTCAATCTTACTTGTATATTTGGTCATGTCTAGTAATGATCATCATCATTTATCACTCTTACTTGTATATTTGGTCATGTCTAGTGACGATCATCATCATTTATCACTCTACCTTGTATATTTGGTCATGTCAAGTGATGATCATAATCATTTATCAATCTAAGTTGTATATATGGTCATGTCTAGTGATTATCCGCATCATTTATCACTATAACTAGTATAATTGGTCATTTGTAGTTATAATGACCAACAGTTGTCCCACTAACTAGTATAATTGATCATGTCTAGTGATAATCACCATCATTTATCACTCTAAACTAGTATAATTGGTCATGTATCTTGATGATCACCATCATTTATCTTTCTTACTTGTAGATTTGGTCATGTCTAGTGATTATCCGCATAATTTATAACTCTAACTAGTACAATGTGTCGTGTCTAGTGATAATCACCATCGTTTATCACTCTAACTGGTATAATTGGTCATGTGTAGTGATTATCACCATCATTTATCACTCTAACTAGTAAAATTGGTCATGTGTAGTGATAATCACCTTCATTTATCACATTTACTTGTATATTTGGTCATGTTATTGATGATCATCATCATTTATCACCCTTACTTATATATTTGGTCATGTGTAGTGATTGTCATCATCATTTATCACTCTACCTTGTAATTTGGTCAAGTCTAGTGATGATCACATCATTTGTAACTCTACTTTGTATATTTGGTCATGTCTAGTGATGATCATCATTATTTATCACTGTTACTTGTATATTTGGCTATGTCTACTGATGATCATCATCATTTATCACTCTTACTTGTATATTTGGTCATGTCTAGTGATGATCATCATCATTTTTCACTCTACCTTGTATTTTTGGTCTTGTCAGTGATGATCATCATCATTTATCAGTCTTACTTGTATATTTGGTCATGTCCAGTGATGATCATCACTATTATTCAATCTTACTTGTATATTTGGTCATGTCTAGTAATGATCATCATTATTTATCACTCTAACTTGTATATTTGGTCATGTCTAGTGACGATCATCATCATTTATCAATCTAAGTTGTATATTTGGTCATGTCTAGTGATTATCCGCATCATTTATCACTATAACTAGTATAATTAGTCATTTGTAGTTATAATCACCAACAGTTCTCCCACTAACTAGTATAATTGATCATGTCTAGTGATAATCACCATCATTTATTACTCTAAACTAGTATAATTGGTCATGTATCTTGATGATCACCATCATTTATCTTTCTTACTTGTAGATTTGGTCATGTCTAGTGATTATCCGCATAATTTATAACTCTAACTAGTACAATGTGTCGTGTCTAGTTATAATCACCATCGTTTATCACTCTAACTGGTATAATTGGTCATGTGTAGTGATTATCACCATCATTTATCACTCTAACTAGTAAAATTGGTCATGTGTAGTGATAATCACCTTCATTTATCACATTTACTTGTATATTTGGTCATGTTATTGATGATCATCATCATTTATCACCCTTACTTATATATTTGGTCATGTGTAGTGATTGTCATCATCATTTATCACTCTACCTTGTAATTTGGTCAAGTCTAGTGATGATCACATCATTTGTAACTCTACTTTGTATATTTGGTCATGTCTAGTGATGATCATCATTATTTATCACTGTTACTTGTATATTTGGCTATGTCTACTGATGATCATCATCATTTATCACTCTTACTTGTATATTTGGTCATGTCTAGTGATGATCATCATCATTTTTCACTCTACCTTGTATTTTTGGTCTTGTCAGTGATGATCATCATCATTTATCAGTCTTACTTGTATATTTGGTCATGTCCAGTGATGATCATCACTATTATTCAATCTTACTTGTATATTTGGTCATGTCTAGTAATGATCATCATTATTTATCACTCTAACTTGTATATTTGGTCATGTCTAGTGACGATCATCATCATTTATCAATCTAAGTTGTATATTTGGTCATGTCTAGTGATTATCCGCATCATTTATCACTATAACTAGTATAATTAGTCATTTGTAGTTATAATCACCAACAGTTCTCCCACTAACTAGTATAATTGATCATGTCTAGTGATAATCACCATCATTTATCACTCTAAACTAGTATAATTGGTCATGTATCTTGATGATCACCATCATTTATCTTTCTTACTTGTAGATTTGGTCATGTCTAGTGATTATCCGCATAATTTATAACTCTAACTAGTACAATGTGTCGTGTCTAGTTATAATCACCATCGTTTATCACTCTAACTGGTATAATTGGTCATGTGTAGTGATTATCACCATCATTTATCACTCTAACTAGTATAATTGGTCATGTGTAGTGATAAGCACCTTCGTTTATCACACTTACTTGTATATTTGGTCATGTTATTGATGATCATCATCATTTATCACCCTTATTATATATTTGGTCATGTGTAGTGATTGTCATCATCATTTATCACTCTACCTTGTAATTTGGTCAAGTCTAGTGATGATCACATCATTTGTAACTCTACTTTGTATATTTGGTCATGTCTAGTGATGATCATCATTATTTATCATTGTTACTTGTATATTTGGCTATGTCTACTGATGATCATCATCATTTATCACTCTTACTTGTATATTTGGTCATGTCTAGTGATGATAATCATCATTTTTCACTCTACCTTGCATTTTTGGTCTTGTCTAGTGATGATCATCATCATTTATCACTCTTACTTGTATATTTGGTCATGTCTAGTGATGATCATCACTATTATTCAATCTGACTTGTATATTTGGTCATGTCTAGTAATGATCATCATTATTTATCACTCTAACTTGTATATTTGGTCATGTCTAGTGACGATCATCATCATTTATCAATCTAAGTTGTATATTTGGTCATGTCTAGTGATTATCCGCATCATTTATCACTATAACTAGTATAATTGGTCATTTGTAGTTATAATCACCAACAGTTATCCCACTAACTAGTATAATTGATCATGTCTAGTGATAATCACCATCATTTATCACTCTAAACTAGTATAAATGGTCATGTATAGTGATGATCACCATCATTTATCAGTCTTACGTGTAGATTTGGTCATGTCTACTGATTATCCGCATAATTTATCACTCTAACTAGTATAATGTGTCGTGTCTAGTGATAATCACCATCGTTTATCACTCTAACTGGTATAATTGGTCATGTGTAGTAATGACCTTCATCATTTGTCACTCTAACTAATAAAATTGGTCATGTGTAGTGATAATCACCTTCATTTATCACACTTGTATATTTGGTCATGTTTAGTGATGATCATCATCATTTATCACTCTTACTTATATATTTGGTCATGTGTAGTGATTGTCACCATCATTTATCACTCTACCTTGTAATTTGGTCAATTCTAGTGATGATCACATCATTTGTCACTCTACTTTGTATATTTGGTCGTGTCTAGTGATGATCATCATTTTTTATCACTGTTACTTGTATATTTGGTCATGTCTAGTGATGATCATTATTATTTATCACTCTTACTTGTATATTTGGTTATGTCTAATGATGATCATCATTATTTATCAATCTAAGTTATATATACGGTCATGCCTAGTGATTATCATCATCATTTATCACTCTACCTTGTAATTTGGTCATGTCTAGTGATGACCATCATCATTTGTCGCTCTATTTGTATATTTGGTCATGGCTAGTGATGATCATCATCATTTATCACTCTTACTTTTATATTTGGTCAAGTCTAGTGATGATCATCACCATTATTCAATCATACTTGTATATTTGGTCATGTCTAGTAATGATCATCATCATTTATCACTCTACCTTGTATATTTTGTTATGTCTAGTGATAATCATCATCATTTATCACTCTTACTTGTATATTTGGTCATGTCTAATGATGATCATCATCATTTATCAATCTAAGTTATATATCCGGTCATGCCTAGTGATTATCATCATCATTTATCACTCTACCTTGTAATTTGGTCATGTCTAGTGATGACCATCATCATTTGTCGCTCTATTTGTATATTTGGTCATGTTTAGTGATGATCATCATCATTTATCACTCTTACGTTTATATTTGGTCATGTCTAGCGATGATCATCACCATTATCCAATAATACTTGTATATTTGGTCATGTCTAGTAATGATCATCATCATTTATCATTTTTACTTGTAGATTTGGTCATGTCTAGTGATTATCCGCATAATTTATCACTCTAACTAGTACAATGTGTCGTGTCTAGTGATAATCACCATCGTTTATCACTCTAACTGGTATAATTGGTCATGTGTAGTGATTATCACCATTATTTATCATTCTAACTAGTAAAATTGGTCATGTGCAGTGATAATCACCTTCATTTATCTCACTTACTTGTATATTTGGTCATGTTTAGTGATGATCATCATCATTTATCACTCCTACTTATATATTTGGTCATGTATAGTGATTGTCATCATCATTTATCACTCTACCTTGTAATTTGGTCAAGTCTAGTGATGATCACATCATTTGTCGCTCTACTTTGTATATTTGGTCGTGTCTAGTGATGATCATCATTATTTATCACTGTTACTTGTATATGTGGTCATGTCTAGTGATGATCATCATCATTTATCACTCTTACTTGTAGATTTGGTCATGTCTAGTGATTATCCGCATAATTTATCACTCTAACTAGTACAATGTGTCGTGTCTAGTGATAATCACCATCGTTTATCACTATAACTAGTATAATTGATCATGTGTAGTGATTATCACAATCATTTATCATTCTAACTAGTAAAATTGGTCATGTGTAGTGATAATCACCTTCATTTATCACACTTGTATATTTGGTCATGTTTAGAGATGATCATCATCATTTATCACTCTTACATATATATTTGGTCACGTGTAGTGATGTTCATCATCATTTATCACTCTACCTTGTATATTTGGTCATGTCTACTGATGATCATAATCATTTATCAATCTAAGATGTATATTTGGTCATGTCTAGTGATTATTCGCATCATTTATCACTATAACTAGTATAATTAGTCATTTGTAGTTATAATCACCAACAGTTCACCCACTAACTAGTATAATTTATCATGTCTAGTGATAATCACCATCGTTTATCACTCTAACTGGTATAATTGGTCATGTGTAGTGATTATCACCATCATTTATCACTCTAACTAGTAAAATTGGTCATGTCTAGTGATAATCACCTTCATTTATCACACTTACTTGTCATGTCTAATGCTAACCATCATCATTTGTCGCTCTATTTTTATATTTGGTCATGACTAGTGATGATCATCATCATTTATCACTCTTACTTGTATATTTGGTCATGTCTAGTGATGATCATCATCATTTATTCAATCTAACTTGTATATTTGGACATGTCTAGTGACGATCATCATCATTTATCACTCTACATTATATATTTGGTCATGTCTAATGATGATCATCATCATTTATCAATCTAAGTTATATATCCGGTCATGCCTAGTGATGATCATCATCATTTATCACTCTACCTTGAAATTTGGTCATGTCTAGTGATGATCATCATCATTTGTCGCTCTATTTGTATATTTGGTCATGTCTAGTGATGATCATCATCATTTATCACTCCTAATTTTATATTTGGTTATGTTTAGTGATGATAATCACCATTATTCAATCATACTTGTATATTTGGTCATGTCTAGTAATGATCATCATCATTTATCATTCTTACATGTAGATTTGGTCATGTCTAGTGATTATCCGCATAATTTATCACTCTAACTAGTACAATGTGTCGTGTCTAGTGATAATCACCATCGTTTATCACTCTAACTGGTATAATTGGTCATGTGTAGTGATTATCACCATCATTTATAACTCTAACTAGTAAAATTGGTCATGTTTAGTGATAATCACCTTCATTTATCACACTTACTTGTATATTTGGTCATGTTTAGTGATGATCATCATCATTTATCACTCTACCTTAAAATTTGGTCAAGTCTAGTGATGATCACATCATTTGTCGCTCTACTTTATATATTTGGTCGTGTCTAGTGATGATCATCATTATTTATCACTGTTACTTGTATATTTGGTCATGTCTAGTGACGATCATCATCATTTATCACTCTACCTTATATATTTGGTCATTTCCAGTGATGATCATCATCATTTATCAATCTAAGTTGTATATTTGGTCATGTCTAGTGATTATCAGCATCATTTATCACTATAACTAGTATAATTGGTCATTTGTAGTTATAATGACCAACAGTTGTCCCACTAACTAGTATAATTGATCATGTCTAGTGATAATCACCATCATTTATCAATCTAAGTTATATATCCGGTCATGTCTAGTGATGATCATCACCATTATTCAATCTTACTTGTATATTTGGTCATGTCTAGTAATGATCATCATCATTTATCACTCTTACTTGTATATTTGGTCATGTCTAGTGACGATCATCATCATTTATCACTCTACCTTGTATATTTGGTCATGTCAAGTGATGATCATAATCATTTATCAATCTAAGTTGTATATATGGTCATGTCTAGTGATTATCCGCATCATTTATCACTATAACTAGTATAATTGGTCATTTGTAGTTATAATGACCAACAGTTGTCCCACTAACTAGTATAATTGATCATGTCTAGTGATAATCACCATCATTTATCACTCTAAACTAGTATAATTGGTCATGTATCTTGATGATCACCATCATTTATCTTTCTTACTTGTAGATTTGGTCATGTCTAGTGATTATCCGCATAATTTATAACTCTAACTAGTACAATGTGTCGTGTCTAGTGATAATCACCATCGTTTATCACTCTAACTGGTATAATTGGTCATGTGTAGTGATTATCACCATCATTTATCACTCTAACTAGTAAAATTGGTCATGTGTAGTGATAATCACCTTCATTTATCACATTTACTTGTATATTTGGTCATGTTATTGATGATCATCATCATTTATCACCCTTACTTATATATTTGGTCATGTGTAGTGATTGTCATCATCATTTATCACTCTACCTTGTAATTTGGTCAAGTCTAGTGATGATCACATCATTTGTAACTCTACTTTGTATATTTGGTCATGTCTAGTGATGATCATCATTATTTATCACTGTTACTTGTATATTTGGCTATGTCTACTGATGATCATCATCATTTATCACTCTTACTTGTATATTTGGTCATGTCTAGTGATGATCATCATCATTTTTCACTCTACCTTGTATTTTTGGTCTTGTCAGTGATGATCATCATCATTTATCAGTCTTACTTGTATATTTGGTCATGTCCAGTGATGATCATCACTATTATTCAATCTTACTTGTATATTTGGTCATGTCTAGTAATGATCATCATTATTTATCACTCTAACTTGTATATTTGGTCATGTCTAGTGACGATCATCATCATTTATCAATCTAAGTTGTATATTTGGTCATGTCTAGTGATTATCCGCATCATTTATCACTATAACTAGTATAATTAGTCATTTGTAGTTATAATCACCAACAGTTCTCCCACTAACTAGTATAATTGATCATGTCTAGTGATAATCACCATCATTTATCACTCTAAACTAGTATAATTGGTCATGTATCTTGATGATCACCATCATTTATCTTTCTTACTTGTAGATTTGGTCATGTCTAGTGATTATCCGCATAATTTATAACTCTAACTAGTACAATGTGTCGTGTCTAGTTATAATCACCATCGTTTATCACTCTAACTGGTATAATTGGTCATGTGTAGTGATTATCACCATCATTTATCACTCTAACTAGTATAATTGGTCATGTGTAGTGATAAGCACCTTCGTTTATCACACTTACTTGTATATTTGGTCATGTTATTGATGATCATCATCATTTATCACCCTTATTATATATTTGGTCATGTGTAGTGATTGTCATCATCATTTATCACTCTACCTTGTAATTTGGTCAAGTCTAGTGATGATCACATCATTTGTAACTCTACTTTGTATATTTGGTCATGTCTAGTGATGATCATCATTATTTATCATTGTTACTTGTATATTTGGCTATGTCTACTGATGATCATCATCATTTATCACTCTTACTTGTATATTTGGTCATGTCTAGTGATGATAATCATCATTTTTCACTCTACCTTGCATTTTTGGTCTTGTCTAGTGATGATCATCATCATTTATCACTCTTACTTGTATATTTGGTCATGTCTAGTGATGATCATCACTATTATTCAATCTGACTTGTATATTTGGTCATGTCTAGTAATGATCATCATTATTTATCACTCTAACTTGTATATTTGGTCATGTCTAGTGACGATCATCATCATTTATCAATCTAAGTTGTATATTTGGTCATGTCTAGTGATTATCCGCATCATTTATCACTATAACTAGTATAATTGGTCATTTGTAGTTATAATCACCAACAGTTATCCCACTAACTAGTATAATTGATCATGTCTAGTGATAATCACCATCATTTATCACTCTAAACTAGTATAAATGGTCATGTATAGTGATGATCACCATCATTTATCAGTCTTACGTGTAGATTTGGTCATGTCTACTGATTATCCGCATAATTTATCACTCTAACTAGTATAATGTGTCGTGTCTAGTGATAATCACCATCGTTTATCACTCTAACTGGTATAATTGGTCATGTGTAGTAATGACCTTCATCATTTGTCACTCTAACTAATAAAATTGGTCATGTGTAGTGATAATCACCTTCATTTATCACACTTGTATATTTGGTCATGTTTAGTGATGATCATCATCATTTATCACTCTTACTTATATATTTGGTCATGTGTAGTGATTGTCACCATCATTTATCACTCTACCTTGTAATTTGGTCAATTCTAGTGATGATCACATCATTTGTCACTCTACTTTGTATATTTGGTCGTGTCTAGTGATGATCATCATTTTTTATCACTGTTACTTGTATATTTGTTCATGTCTAGTGATGATCATTATTATTTATCACTCTTACTTGTATATTTGGTTATGTCTAATGATGATCATCATTATTTATCAATCTAAGTTATATATACGGTCATGCCTAGTGATTATCATCATCATTTATCACTCTACCTTGTAATTTGGTCATGTCTAGTGATGACCATCATCATTTGTCGCTCTATTTGTATATTTGGTCATGGCTAGTGATGATCATCATCATTTATCACTCTTACTTTTATATTTGGTCAAGTCTAGTGATGATCATCACCATTATTCAATCATACTTGTATATTTGGTCATGTCTAGTAATGATCATCATCATTTATCACTCTTACTTGTATATTTGATCATGTCTAGTGACGATCATCATCATTTATCACTCTACCTTGTATATTTGGTCATGTCTAGTGATGATCATAATCATTTATCAATCTAAGTTGTATAATTGGTCATGTCTAGTGATTATCCGCATCATTTATCACTATAACTAGTATAATTGGTCATTTGTAGTTATAATCACCAACAATTCTCCAACTAACTAGTATAATTGATCATGTCTAGTGATAATCACCATCATTTATCACTCTAAACTAGTATAATTGGTCATGTATAGTGATGATCACCATCATTTATCATTAATACTTGTAGATTTGGTCATGTCTAGAGATTATTCGCATAATTTATCAATCTAACTAGTAAAATGTGTCGTGTCTTGTAATAATCATCATCGTTTATCACTCTAACTGGTATAATTGGTCATGTGTAGTGATTATCACCATCATTTATCACTCTAACTAGTAAAATTGGTCATGTGTAGTGATAATCACCTTCATTTATCACACTTACTTGTATATTTGGTCATGTTTAGTGATGATCATCATCATTTATCACTCTTACTTATATATTTGGTCATGTGTAGTGATTATCACATCATTTGTAACTCTACTTTGTATATTTGGTCATGTCTAGTGATGATCATCATTATTTATCACTGTTACTTGTATATTTGGCTATGTCTACTGATGATCATCATCATTTATCACTCTTACTTGTATATTTGGTCATGTCTAGTGATGATCATCATCATTTTTCACTCTACCTTGTATTTTTGGTCTTGTCAGTGATGATCATCATCATTTATCAGTCTTACTTGTATATTTGGTCATGTCCAGTGATGATCATCACTATTATTCAATCTTACTTGTATATTTGGTCATGTCTAGTAATGATCATCATTATTTATCACTCTAACTTGTATATTTGGTCATGTCTAGTGACGATCATCATCATTTATCAATCTAAGTTGTATATTTGGTCATGTCTAGTGATTATCCGCATCATTTATCACTATAACTAGTATAATTAGTCATTTGTAGTTATAATCACCAACAGTTCTCCCACTAACTAGTATAATTGATCATGTCTAGTGATAATCACCATCATTTATCACTCTAAACTAGTATAATTGGTCATGTATCTTGATGATCACCATCATTTATCTTTCTTACTTGTAGATTTGGTCATGTCTAGTGATTATCCGCATAATTTATAACTCTAACTAGTACAATGTGTCGTGTCTAGTTATAATCACCATCGTTTATCACTCTAACTGGTATAATTGGTCATGTGTAGTGATTATCACCATCATTTATCACTCTAACTAGTATAATTGGTCATGTGTAGTGATAAGCACCTTCGTTTATCACACTTACTTGTATATTTGGTCATGTTATTGATGATCATCATCATTTATCACCCTTATTATATATTTGGTCATGTGTAGTGATTGTCATCATCATTTATCACTCTACCTTGTAATTTGGTCAAGTCTAGTGATGATCACATCATTTGTAACTCTACTTTGTATATTTGGTCATGTCTAGTGATGATCATCATTATTTATCATTGTTACTTGTATATTTGGCTATGTCTACTGATGATCATCATCATTTATCACTCTTACTTGTATATTTGGTCATGTCTAGTGATGATCATCATCATTTTTCACTCTACCTTGTATTTTTGGTCTTGTCAGTGATGATCATCATCATTTATCAGTCTTACTTGTATATTTGGTCATGTCCAGTGATGATCATCACTATTATTCAATCTTACTTGTATATTTGGTCATGTCTAGTAATGATCATCATTATTTATCACTCTAACTTGTATATTTGGTCATGTGTAGTGATTGTCACCATCATTTATCACTCTACCTTGTAATTTGGTCAATTCTAGTGATGATCACATCATTTGTCACTCTACTTTGTATATTTGGTCGTGTCTAGTGATGATCATCATTTTTTATCACTGTTACTTGTATATTTGTTCATGTCTAGTGATGATCATTATTATTTATCACTCTTACTTGTATATTTGGTTATGTCTAATGATGATCATCATTATTTATCAATCTAAGTTATATATACGGTCATGCCTAGTGATTATCATCATCATTTATCACTCTACCTTGTAATTTGGTCATGTCTAGTGATGACCATCATCATTTGTCGCTCTATTTGTATATTTGGTCATGGCTAGTGATGATCATCATCATTTATCACTCTTACTTTTATATTTGGTCAAGTCTAGTGATGATCATCACCATTATTCAATCATACTTGTATATTTGGTCATGTCTAGTAATGATCATCATCATTTATCACTCTTACTTGTATATTTGATCATGTCTAGTGACGATCATCATCATTTATCACTCTACCTTGTATATTTGGTCATGTCTAGTGATGATCATAATCATTTATCAATCTAAGTTGTATAATTGGTCATGTCTAGTGATTATCCGCATCATTTATCACTATAACTAGTATAATTGGTCATTTGTAGTTATAATCACCAACAATTCTCCAACTAACTAGTATAATTGATCATGTCTAGTGATAATCACCATCATTTATCACTCTAAACTAGTATAATTGGTCATGTATAGTGATGATCACCATCATTTATCATTAATACTTGTAGATTTGGTCATGTCTAGAGATTATTCGCATAATTTATCAATCTAACTAGTAAAATGTGTCGTGTCTTGTAATAATCATCATCGTTTATCACTCTAACTGGTATAATTGGTCATGTGTAGTGATTATCACCATCATTTATCACTCTAACTAGTAAAATTGGTCATGTGTAGTGATAATCACCTTCATTTATCACACTTACTTGTATATTTGGTCATGTTTAGTGATGATCATCATCATTTATCACTGTTACTTGTATATTTGGCTATGTCTACTGATGATCATCATCATTTATCACTCTTACTTGTATATTTGGTCATGTCTAGTGATGATCATCATCATTTTTCACTCTACCTTGTATTTTTGGTCTTGTCAGTGATGATCATCATCATTTATCAGTCTTACTTGTATATTTGGTCATGTCCAGTGATGATCATCACTATTATTCAATCTTACTTGTATATTTGGTCATGTCTAGTAATGATCATCATTATTTATCACTCTAACTTGTATATTTTGTCATGTCTAGTGACGATCATCATCATTTATCAATCTAAGTTGTATATTTGGTCATGTCTAGTGATTATCCGCATCATTTATCACTATAACTAGTATAATTAGTCATTTGTAGTTATAATCACCAACAGTTCTCCCACTAACTAGTATAATTGATCATGTCTAGTGATAATCACCATCATTTATCACTCTAAACTAGTATAATTGGTCATGTATCTTGATGATCACCATCATTTATCTTTCTTACTTGTAGATTTGGTCATGTCTAGTGATTATCCGCATAATTTATAACTCTAACTAGTACAATGTGTCGTGTCTAGTTATAATCACCATCGTTTATCACTCTAACTGGTATAATTGGTCATGTGTAGTGATTATCACCATCATTTATCACTCTAACTAGTATAATTGGTCATGTGTAGTGATAAGCACCTTCGTTTATCACACTTACTTGTATATTTGGTCATGTTATTGATGATCATCATCATTTATCACCCTTATTATATATTTGGTCATGTGTAGTGATTGTCATCATCATTTATCACTCTACCTTGTAATTTGGTCAAGTCTAGTGATGATCACATCATTTGTAACTCTACTTTGTATATTTGGTCATGTCTAGTGATGATCATCATTATTTATCACTGTTACTTGTATATTTGGCTATGTCTACTGATGATCATCATCATTTATCACTCTTACTTGTATATTTGGTCATGTCTAGTGATGATAATCATCATTTTTCACTCTACCTTGCATTTTTGGTCTTGTCTAGTGATGATCATCATCATTTATCACTCTTACTTGTATATTTGGTCATGTCTAGTGATGATCATCACTATTATTCAATCTGACTTGTATATTTGGTCATGTCTAGTAATGATCATCATTATTTATCACTCTAACTTGTATATTTGGTCATGTCTAGTGACGATCATCATCATTTATCAATCTAAGTTGTATATTTGGTCATGTCTAGTGATTATCCGCATCATTTATCACTATAACTAGTATAATTGGTCATTTGTAGTTATAATCACCAACAGTTATCCCACTAACTAGTATAATTGATCATGTCTAGTGATAATCACCATCATTTATCACTCTAAACTAGTATAATTGGTCATGTATAGTGATGATCGCCATCATTTATCAGTCTTACGTGTAGATTTGGTCATGTCTACTGATTATCCGCATAATTTATCACTCTAACTAGTATAATGTGTCGTGTCTAGTGATAATCACCATCGTTTATCACTCTAACTGGTATAATTGGTCATGTGTAGTAATGACCTTCATCATTTGTCACTCTAACTAGTAAAATTGGTCATGTGTAGTGATAATCACCTTCATTTATCACACTTGTATATTTGGTCATGTTTAGTGATGATCATCATCATTTATCACTCTTACTTATATATTTGGTCATGTGTAGTGATTGTCACCATCATTTATCACTCTACCTTGTAATTTGGTCAATTCTAGTGATGATCACATCATTTGTCACTCTACTTTGTATATTTGGTCGTGTCTAGTGATGATCATCATTTTTTATCACTGTTACTTGTATATTTGGTCATGTCTAGTGATGATCATTATTATTTATCACTCTTACTTGTATATTTGGTTATGTCTAATGATGATCATCATTATTTATCAATCTAAGTTATATATACGGTCATGCCTAGTGATTATCATCATCATTTATCACTCTACCTTGTAATTTGGTCATGTCTAGTGATGACCATCATCATTTGTCGCTCTATTTGTATATTTGGTCATGGCTAGTGATGATCATCATCATTTCTCACTCTTACTTTTATATTTGGTCAAGTCTAGTGATGATCATCACCATTATTCAATCATACTTGTATATTTGGTCATGTCTAGTAATGATCATCATCATTTATCACTCTTACTTGTATATTTGATCATGTCTAGTGACGATCATCATCATTTATCACTCTACCTTGTATATTTGGTCATGTCTAGTGATGATCATAATCATTTATCAATCTAAGTTGTATAATTGGTCATGTCTAGTGATTATCCGCATCATTTATCACTATAACTAGTATAATTGGTCATTTGTAGTTATAATCACCAACAATTCTCCAACTAACTAGTATAATTGATCATGTCTAGTGATAATCACCATCATTTATCACTCTAAACTAGTATAATTGGTCATGTATAGTGATGATCACCATCATTTATCATTAATACTTGTAGATTTGGTCATGTCTAGAGATTATTCGCATAATTTATCAATCTAACTAGTAAAATGTGTCGTGTCTTGTAATAATCATCATCGTTTATCACTCTAACTGGTATAATTGGTCATGTGTAGTGATTATCACCATCATTTATCACTCTAACTAGTAAAATTGGTCATGTGTAGTGATAATCACCTTCATTTATCACACTTACTTGTATATTTGGTCATGTTTAGTGATGATCATCATCATTTATCACTCTTACTTATATATTTGGTCATGTGTAGTGATTATCACATCATTTGTAACTCTACTTTGTATATTTGGTCATGTCTAGTGATGATCATCATTATTTATCACAGTTACTTGTATATTTGGCTATGTCTACTGATGATCATCATCATTTATCACTCTTACTTGTATATTTGGTCATGTCTAGTGATGATCATCATCATTTTTCACTCTACCTTGTATTTTTGGTCTTGTCAGTGATGATCATCATCATTTATCAGTCTTACTTGTATATTTGGTCATGTCCAGTGATGATCATCACTATTATTCAATCTTACTTGTATATTTGGTCATGTCTAGTAATGATCATCATTATTTATCACTCTAACTTGTATATTTGGTCATGTCTAGTGACGATCATCATCATTTATCAATCTAAGTTGTATATTTGGTCATGTCTAGTGATTATCCGCATCATTTATCACTATAACTAGTATAATTAGTCATTTGTAGTTATAATCACCAACAGTTCTCCCACTAACTAGTATAATTGATCATGTCTAGTGATAATCACCATCATTTATCACTCTAAACTAGTATAATTGGTCATGTATCTTGATGATCACCATCATTTATATTTCTTACTTGTAGATTTGGTCATGTCTAGTGATTATCCGCATAATTTATAACTCTAACTAGTACAATGTGTCGTGTCTAGTTATAATCACCATCGTTTATCACTCTAACTGGTATAATTGGTCATGTGTAGTGATTATCACCATCATTTATCACTCTAACTAGTATAATTGGTCATGTGTAGTGATAAGCACCTTCGTTTATCACACTTACTTGTATATTTGGTCATGTTATTGATGATCATCATCATTTATCACCCTTATTATATATTTGGTCATGTGTAGTGATTGTCATCATCATTTATCACTCTACCTTGTAATTTGGTCAAGTCTAGTGATGATCACATCATTTGTAACTCTACTTTGTATATTTGGTCATGTCTAGTGATGATCATCATTATTTATCATTGTTACTTGTATATTTGGCTATGTCTACTGATGATCATCATCATTTATCACTCTTACTTGTATATTTGGTCATGTCTAGTGATGATCATCATCATTTTTCACTCTACCTTGTATTTTTGGTCTTGTCAGTGATGATCATCATCATTTATCAGTCTTACTTGTATATTTGGTCATGTCCAGTGATGATCATCACTATTATTCAATCTTACTTGTATATTTGGTCATGTCTAGTGATGATCATCATCATTTATCACTCTTACTTATATATTTGGTCATGTGTAGTGATTGTCACCATCATTTATCACTCTACCTTGTAATTTGGTCAATTCTAGTGATGATCACATCATTTGTCACTCTACTTTGTATATTTGGTCGTGTCTAGTGATGATCATCATTTTTTATCACTGTTACTTGTATATTTGTTCATGTCTAGTGATGATCATTATTATTTATCACTCTTACTTGTATATTTGGTTATGTCTAATGATGATCATCATTATTTATCAATCTAAGTTATATATACGGTCATGCCTAGTGATTATCATCATCATTTATCACTCTACCTTGTAATTTGGTCATGTCTAGTGATGACCATCATCATTTGTCGCTCTATTTGTATATTTGGTCATGGCTAGTGATGATCATCATCATTTATCACTCTTACTTTTATATTTGGTCAAGTCTAGTGATGATCATCACCATTATTCAATCATACTTGTATATTTGGTCATGTCTAGTAATGATCATCATCATTTATCACTCTTACTTGTATATTTGATCATGTCTAGTGACGATCATCATCATTTATCACTCTACCTTGTATATTTGGTCATGTCTAGTGATGATCATAATCATTTATCAATCTAAGTTGTATAATTGGTCATGTCTAGTGATTATCCGCATCATTTATCACTATAACTAGTATAATTGGTCATTTGTAGTTATAATCACCAACAATTCTCCAACTAACTAGTATAATTGATCATGTCTAGTGATAATCACCATCATTTATCACTCTAAACTAGTATAATTGGTCATGTATAGTGATGATCACCATCATTTATCATTAATACTTGTAGATTTGGTCATGTCTAGAGATTATTCGCATAATTTATCAATCTAACTAGTAAAATGTGTCGTGTCTTGTAATAATCATCATCGTTTATCACTCTAACTGGTATAATTGGTCATGTGTAGTGATTATCACCATCATTTATCACTCTAACTAGTAAAATTGGTCATGTGTAGTGATTATCACATCATTTGTAACTCTACTTTGTATATTTGGTCATGTCTAGTGATGATCATCATTATTTATCACTGTTACTTGTATATTTGGCTATGTCTACTGATGATCATCATCATTTATCACTCTTACTTGTATATTTGGTCATGTCTAGTGATGATCATCATCATTTTTCACTCTACCTTGTATTTTTGGTCTTGTCAGTGATGATCATCATCATTTATCAGTCTTACTTGTATATTTGGTCATGTCCAGTGATGATCATCACTATTATTCAATCTTACTTGTATATTTGGTCATGTCTAGTAATGATCATCATTATTTATCACTCTAACTTGTATATTTGGTCATGTCTAGTGACGATCATCATCATTTATCAATCTAAGTTGTATATTTGGTCATGTCTAGTGATTATCCGCATCATTTATCACTATAACTAGTATAATTAGTCATTTGTAGTTATAATCACCAACAGTTCTCCCACTAACTAGTATAATTGATCATGTCTAGTGATAATCACCATCATTTATCACTCTAAACTAGTATAATTGGTCATGTATCTTGATGATCACCATCATTTATCTTTCTTACTTGTAGATTTGGTCATGTCTAGTGATTATCCGCATAATTTATAACTCTAACTAGTACAATGTGTCGTGTCTAGTTATAATCACCATCGTTTATCACTCTAACTGGTATAATTGGTCATGTGTAGTGATTATCACCATCATTTATCACTCTAACTAGTATAATTGGTCATGTGTAGTGATAAGCACCTTCGTTTATCACACTTACTTGTATATTTGGTCATGTTATTGATGATCATCATCATTTATCACCCTTATTATATATTTGGTCATGTGTAGTGATTGTCATCATCATTTATCACTCTACCTTGTAATTTGGTCAAGTCTAGTGATGATCACATCATTTGTAACTCTACTTTGTATATTTGGTCATGTCTAGTGATGATCATCATTATTTATCATTGTTACTTGTATATTTGGCTATGTCTACTGATGATCATCATCATTTATCACTCTTACTTGTATATTTGGTCATGTCTAGTGATGATCATCATCATTTTTCACTCTACCTTGTATTTTTGGTCTTGTCAGTGATGATCATCATCATTTATCAGTCTTACTTGTATATTTGGTCATGTCCAGTGATGATCATCACTATTATTCAATCTTACTTGTATATTTGGTCATGTCTAGTAATGATCATCATTATTTATCACTCTAACTTGTATATTTGGTCATGTCTAGTGACGATCATCATCATTTATCAATCTAAGTTGTATATTTGGTCATGTCTAGTGATTATCCGCATCATTTATCACTATAACTAGTATAATTGGTCATTTGTAGTTATAATCACCAACAGTTATCCCACTAACTAGTATAATTGATCATGTCTAGTGATAATCACCATCATTTATCACTCTAAACTAGTATAATTGGTCATGTATAGTGATGATCACCATCATTTATCAGTCTTACGTGTAGATTTGGTCATGTCTACTGATTATCCGCATAATTTATCACTCTAACTAGTATAATGTGTCGTGTCTAGTGATAATCACCATCGTTTATCACTCTAACTGGTATAATTGGTCATGTGTAGTAATGACCTTCATCATTTGTCACTCTAACTAGTATAATGTGTCGTGTCTAGTGATAACCACCTTCATTTATAACACTTGTATATTTGGTCATGTTTTGTGATGATCATCATCATTTATCACTCTTACTTATATATTTGGTCATGTGTAGTGATTGTCACCATCATTTATCACTCTACCTTGTAATTTGGTCAATTCTAGTGATGATCACATCATTTGTCACTCTACTTTGTATATTTGGTCGTGTCTAGTGATGATCATCATTTTTTATCACTGTTACTTGTATATTTGTTCATGTCTAGTGATGATCATTATTATTTATCACTCTTACTTGTATATTTGGCTATGTCTAATGATGATCATCATTATTTATCAATCTAAGTTATATATACGGTCATGCCTAGTGATTATCATCATCATTTATCACTCTACCTTGTAATTTGGTCATGTCTAGTGATGACCATCATCATTTGTCGCTCTATTTGTATATTTGGTCATGGCTAGTGATGATCATCATCATTTATCACTCTTACTTTTATATTTGGTCAAGTCTAGTGATGATCATCACCATTATTCAATCATACTTGTATATTTGGTCATGTCTAGTAATGATCATCATCATTTATCACTCTTACTTGTATATTTGATCATGTCTAGTGACGATCATCATCATTTATCACTCTACCTTGTATATTTGGTCATGTCTAGTGATGATCATAATCATTTATCAATCTAAGTTGTATAATTGGTCATGTCTAGTGATTATCCGCATCATTTATCACTATAACTAGTATAATTGGTCATTTGTAGTTATAATCACCAACAATTCTCCAACTAACTAGTATAATTGATCATGTCTAGTGATAATCACCATCATTTATCACTCTAAACTAGTATAATTGGTCATGTATAGTGATGATCACCATCATTTATCATTAATACTTGTAGATTTGGTCATGTCTAGAGATTATTCGCATAATTTATCAATCTAACTAGTAAAATGTGTCGTGTCTTGTAATAATCATCATCGTTTATCACTCTAACTGGTATAATTGGTCATGTGTAGTGATTATCACCATCATTTATCACTCTAACTAGTAAAATTGGTCATGTGTAGTGATAATCACCTTCATTTATCACACTTACTTGTATATTTGGTCATGTTTAGTGATGATCATCATCATTTATCACTGTTACTTGTATATTTGGCTATGTCTACTGATGATCATCATCATTTATCACTCTTACTTGTATATTTGGTCATGTCTAGTGATGATCATCATCATTTTTCACTCTACCTTGTATTTTTGGTCTTGTCAGTGATGATCATCATCATTTATCAGTCTTACTTGTATATTTGGTCATGTCCAGTGATGATCATCACTATTATTCAATCTTACTTGTATATTTGGTCATGTCTAGTAATGATCATCATTATTTATCACTCTAACTTGTATATTTGGTCATGTCTAGTGACGATCATCATCATTTATCAATCTAAGTTGTATATTTGGTCATGTCTAGTGATTATCCGCATCATTTATCACTATAACTAGTATAATTAGTCATTTGTAGTTATAATCACCAACAGTTCTCCCACTAACTAGTATAATTGATCATGTCTAGTGATAATCACCATCATTTATCACTCTAAACTAGTATAATTGGTCATGTATCTTGATGATCACCATCATTTATCTTTCTTACTTGTAGATTTGGTCATGTCTAGTGATTATCCGCATAATTTATAACTCTAACTAGTACAATGTGTCGTGTCTAGTTATAATCACCATCGTTTATCACTCTAACTGGTATAATTGGTCATGTGTAGTGATTATCACCATCATTTATCACTCTAACTAGTATAATTGGTCATGTGTAGTGATAAGCACCTTCGTTTATCACACTTACTTGTATATTTGGTCATGTTATTGATGATCATCATCATTTATCACCCTTATTATATATTTGGTCATGTGTAGTGATTGTCATCATCATTTATCACTCTACCTTGTAATTTGGTCAAGTCTAGTGATGATCACATCATCTGTAACTCTACTTTGTATATTTGGTCATGTCTAGTGATGATCATCATTATTTATCACTGTTACTTGTATATTTGGCTATGTCTACTGATGATCATCATCATTTATCACTCTTACTTGTATATTTGGTCATGTCTAGTGATGATAATCATCATTTTTCACTCTACCTTGCATTTTTGGTCTTGTCTAGTGATGATCATCATCATTTATCACTCTTACTTGTATATTTGGTCATGTCTAGTGATGATCATCACTATTATTCAATCTGACTTGTATATTTGGTCATGTCTAGTAATGATCATCATTATTTATCACTCTAACTTGTATATTTGGTCATGTCTAGTGACGATCATCATCATTTATCAATCTAAGTTGTATATTTGGTCATGTCTAGTGATTATCCGCATCATTTATCACTATAACTAGTATAATTGGTCATTTGTAGTTATAATCACCAACAGTTATCCCACTAACTAGTATAATTGATCATGTCTAGTGATAATCACCATCATTTATCACTCTAAACTAGTATAATTGGTCATGTATAGTGATGATCACCATCATTTATCAGTCTTACGTGTAGATTTGGTCATGTCTACTGATTATCCGCATAATTTATCACTCTAACTAGTATAATGTGTCGTGTCTAGTGATAATCACCATCGTTTATCACTCTAACTGGTATAATTGGTCATGTGTAGTAATGACCTTCATCATTTGTCACTCTAACTAGTAAAATTGGTCATGTGTAGTGATAATCACCTTCATTTATCACACTTGTATATTTGGTCATGTTTAGTGATGATCATCATCATTTATCACTCTTACTTATATATTTGGTCATGTGTAGTGATTGTCACCATCATTTATCACTCTACCTTGTAATTTGGTCAATTCTAGTGATGATCACATCATTTGTCACTCTACTTTGTATATTTGGTCGTGTCTAGTGATGATCATCATTTTTTATCACTGTTACTTGTATATTTGGTCATGTCTAGTGATGATCATTATTATTTATCACTCTTACTTGTATATTTGGTTATGTCTAATGATGATCATCATTATTTATCAATCTAAGTTATATATACGGTCATGCCTAGTGATTATCATCATCATTTATCACTCTACCTTGTAATTTGGTCATGTCTAGTGATGACCATCATCATTTGTCGCTCTATTTGTATATTTGGTCATGGCTAGTGATGATCATCATCATTTATCACTCTTACTTTTATATTTTGTCAAGTCTAGTGATGATCATCACCATTATTCAATCATACTTGTATATTTGGTCATGTCTAGTAATGATCATCATCATTTATCACTCTTACTTGTATATTTGATCATGTCTAGTGACGATCATCATCATTTATCACTCTACCTTGTATATTTGGTCATGTCTAGTGATGATCATAATCATTTATCAATCTAAGTTGTATAATTGGTCATGTCTAGTGATTATCCGCATCATTTATCACTATAACTAGTATAATTGGTCATTTGTAGTTATAATCACCAACAATTCTCCAACTAACTAGTATAATTGATCATGTCTAGTGATAATCACCATCATTTATCACTCTAAACTAGTATAATTGGTCATGTATAGTGATGATCACCATCATTTATCATTAATACTTGTAGATTTGGTCATGTCTAGAGATTATTCGCATAATTTATCAATCTAACTAGTAAAATGTGTCGTGTCTTGTAATAATCATCATCGTTTATCACTCTAACTGGTATAATTGGTCATGTGTAGTGATTATCACCATCATTTATCACTCTAACTAGTAAAATTGGTCATGTGTAGTGATAATCACCTTCATTTATCACACTTACTTGTATATTTGGTCATGTTTAGTGATGATCATCATCATTTATCACTGTTACTTGTATATTTGGCTATGTCTACTGATGATCATCATCATTTATCACTCTTACTTGTATATTTGGTCATGTCTAGTGATGATCATCATCATTTTTCACTCTACCTTGTATTTTTGGTCTTGTCAGTGATGATCATCATCATTTATCAGTCTTACTTGTATATTTGGTCATGTCTAGTAAGGATCATCATCATTTATCACTCTTACTTGTGTATTTGGTCATGTCTAGTGATGACCATCATCATTTGTCACTTTACCTTGTATATTTAGTCATGTCTAGTGATGATCATCATCATTTATCACTCTACCTTGTATATTTGGTCATGTCTAATGATGATCATCATCATTTATCAATCTAAGTTATATATCCGGCAATGCTTGGTGATAATCACCTTCATTTATCACACTTACTTGTATATTTGGTCATGTCTAGTGATAACCATCATCATTTGTCGCTCTATTTTTATATTTGGTCATGTCTAGTGATGATAATCATCATTTATCACTCTTACTTGTATATTTGGTCATGTCTAGTGATGATCATCATCATTTATCACTCTACCATGTATTTTTGGTCATGTCTAGTGATGATCATCATCATTTATCAATCTAAGTTGTATATTTCGTAATGTCTAGTGATTATCCGCATCATTTATCACTATAACTAGTATAATTGGTCATTTGTAGTTATAATCACCAACAGTTATCCCACTAACTAGTATAATTGATCATGTCTAGTGATAATCACCATCAGTTATCACTCTAAACTAGTATAAGTGGTCATGTATAGTGATGATCACCATCATTTATATTCATACTTGTAGATTTGGTCATGTCTTGTGATTATCCGCATAATTTATCACTCTAACTAGTACAATGTGTCGTGTCTAGTGATAATCACCATCGTTTATCACTCTAACTAGTAAAATTGGTCATGTTTAGTGATGATCATCATCATTTATCACTATTACTTATATATTTGGTCATGTGTAGTGATTGTCATCATCATTTATCACTCTACCTTGTAATTTGCTCATGTCTCTTGATGATCACATCATTTGTAACTCTACATTGTATATTTGGTCATGTGTAGTGATGATCATCATTATTTATCACTGTTACTTGTATATTTGGTCATGCCTAGTGATGATCATCATCATTTATCACTCTTACTTGTATATTTGGTCATGTCTAGTGATGATCATCATCATTTATCAATATAAGTTTTATATCTGGTCATGCCTTGTGATTATCATCATTATTTATCACTCTACTTTGTAATTTGGTCATGTCTAGTGATGACCATCATCATTTGTCGCTCTATTTGTATATTTTATCTGCAACCTTTTCAATGATGCCAAAAGGGGGAAGAGTAAGTCTGATTTTGCATGATTTTATACCTAATAAAAATATGTTCCTTAATGATGAATTAATTCTCCACTGATTGACTGTCTTTTTGAGCTTACATTGTACTTCAGGACATTAAGGAGATGAAGCTATAAGTATGAATTTGTCATCATCAAAAAGGGGGAAATTGTTAGCTTGGAAAGCTTGGAGTTTTGACTGATGACTGAGGAACGGATTCAAAGGACCTGTTCCTTTGAATCACTGAAGCAGAATAGATAATTCATGCAAAATCATTTAATTAAGATATTATTATTTATCCTAATACTAATGTTTATCTTGATAATTATGCAGGTCTAAACGGATATGAAAAGATTGCATAAACACAAGGATAAGGGATAAAGGATTCGGATCCTAGAAGGTAGAATCCAATTAGGATTCAAAGTCAAGGGAGCTTGGGAATTCATATTCATCAAGACTTCTTGGCTATAAAACGTGGAGCTTATCAGCCATAGAAGTTGTACACAAATAGAGAGAGCATCGAGCAAAAGCTGAGAAGAATTATTAGCTTATTTGTGTAATCATTAGCTACAGAAGAACTAAGTAAGAACCTGTTCCTTAGATTGAGTCTTGTAAAAGTTCAATTCTTAGTTCAATTGTAGTAAGCAAAAATCGAGTTGTAATATGTGTAGTTCAAGTCGTGGACTTGACACAACTTCACTGATCGTGAGAAAGATCACTAAAGGATTAGAGTTAGTCCTAGGTTAGTAAGAGTGAGTCTTGCAACCAAGTGGGTCTTTTTACATAGTGAAGTTGAAATCCTACTTGAGAAGTAGGTCGTGGTTTTTTGATCCCGTGTCTAGGGGTTTTTCCACGCTAAAATCTGGTGTTCAATTACTTACAGTTTTTATTCCGCATATCGTAGAGTAAAGGAACACATTTTAAGGAACTGGTCCTTAAAACGGTAACGTGGTGTAATCGTGGGAAATAACAAAGAGTGATAAATGATGATGATCATTACTAGATATGACCAAATATACAAGTATGATTGAATAATGGTGATGATCATCACTAGACATGACAAAATATATAAGTAAGAGTGATAAATGATGATGATCATCACTCTAAGAGTGATAAAATTGGTCATGTGTAGTGATAATCACCTTCATTTATCACACTTGTATATTTGGTCATGTTTAGTGATGATCATCATCATTTATCACTCTTACTTATATATTTGGTCATGTGTAGTGATTGTCACCATCATTTATCACTCTACCTTGTAATTTGGTCAATTCTAGTGATGATCACATCATTTGTCACTCTACTTTGTATATTTGGTCGTGTCTAGTGATGATCATCATTTTTTATCACTGTTACTTGTATATTTGGTCATGTCTAGTGATGATCATTATTATTTATCACTCTTACTTGTATATTTGGTTATGTCTAATGATGATCATCATTATTTATCAATCTAAGTTATATATACGGTCATGCCTAGTGATTATCATCATCATTTATCACTCTACCTTGTAATTTGGTCATGTCTAGTGATGACCATCATCATTTGTCGCTCTATTTGTATATTTGGTCATGGCTAGTGATGATCATCATCATTTATCACTCTTACTTTTATATTTGGTCAAGTCTAGTGATGATCATCACCATTATTCAATCATACTTGTATATTTGGTCATGTCTAGTAATGATCATCATCATTTATCACTCTTACTTGTATATTTGATCATGTCTAGTGACGATCATCATCATTTATCACTCTACCTTGTATATTTGGTCATGTCTAGTGATGATCATAATCATTTATCAATCTAAGTTGTATAATTGGTCATGTCTAGTGATTATCCGCATCATTTATCACTATAACTAGTATAATTGGTCATTTGTAGTTATAATCACCAACAATTCTCCAACTAACTAGTATAATTGATCATGTCTAGTGATAATCACCATCATTTATCACTCTAAACTAGTATAATTGGTCATGTATAGTGACCAAATATGTGTAGTGATAATCACCATCATTTATCACTCTAAATTATGTGTAGTGATAATCACCATTATTCAATCATACTTGTATATTTGGTCATATCTAGTAATGATCATCATCATTTATCACTCTTTGTTATTTCCCACGATTACACCACGTTACCGTTTTAAGGACCAGTTCCTTAAAATGTGTTCCTTTACTCTACGATATGCGGAATAAAAACTGTAAGTAATTGAACACCAGATTTTAGCGTGGAAAAACCCCTAGACACGGGATCAAAAAACCACGACCTACTTCTCAAGTAGGATTTCAACTTCACTATGTAAAAAGACCCACTTGGTTGCAAGACTCACTCTTACTAACCTAGGACTAACTCTAATCCTTTAGTGATCTTTCTCACGATCAGTGAAGTTGTGTCAAGTCCACGACTTGAACTACACATATTACAACTCGATTTTTGCTTACTACAATTAAACTAAGAATTGAACTTTTACAAGACTCAATCTAAGGAACAGGTTCTTACTTAGTTCTTCTGTAGCTAATGATTACACAAATAAGCTAATAATTCTTCTCAGCTTTTGCTCGATGCTCTCTCTATTTGTGTACAACTTCTATGGCTGATAAGCTCCACGTTTTATAGCCAAGAAGTCTTGATGAATATGAATTCCCAAGCTCCCTTGACTTTGAATCCTAATTGGATTCTACCTTCTAGGATCCGAATCCTTTATCCCTTATCCTTGTGTTTATGCAATCTTTTCATATCCGTTTTGACCTGCATAATTATCAAGATAAACATTAGTATTAGGATAAATAATAATATCTTAATTAAATGATTTTGCATGAATTATCTATTCTGCTTCAGTGATTCAAAGGAACAGGTCCTTTGAATCCGTTCCTCAGTCATCAGTCAAAACTCCAAGCTTTCCAAGCTAACAATTTCCCCCTTTTTGATGATGACAAATTCATACTTATAGCTTCATCTCCTTAATGTCCTGAAGTACAATGTAAGCTCAAAAAGACAGTCAATCAGTGGAGAATTAATTCATCATTAAGGAACATATTTTTATTAGGTATAAAATCATGCAAAATCAGACTTACTCTTCCCCCTTTTGGCATCATTGAAAAGGTTGCAGATAAAATATAACCCAAGTGTTAGAATTAATTAGCACATAGCCATTGAGGCAACTCAAAATGCAAACATACTTCAAATAAAGCATCCGCAAAACAATGATATTAGCCATCCAAGACAATTCATTTAACCAAAATATCAAAATCAGGGGATACAAGCAAGTACTACAGAATTATCCAACTACTAAAGAAGAAGAAAAGGCTAAGGCACTAGGCTAGGCTAGATCCCACTGGACAAAAGATGGCTAAGGCTAAGGCTAAGGTGGTCAGGATGTGGAAGGACCAGGTCCCTGAGACTTGTTAAGCAGATCAAACATCTGCTTGAGCATTCCCTCATTGGTCTCCTTTGCTTTTGAGGCCTCTGCCTTCCAGTAATTCCTCTCCTCTTCCAGCCTTGCTATCTCGACAGCCTGCATAGCAACCTGTTGCCTAAGTGCCCTCACTTTGTTGTTCAGAGGCTGCCTCCCAACACCAGCCTGTGGAGGATCAGCCTGAACCGGCAAGTCACAGTTTATCAAGGTAGCACACCCAAATTTCTCCTTCGTTATAGCTTTCACAACCCCTTCCAAGGGAACCTTCAACTTGGCAAAAATATCAGTCAGAATGAAACCAAACGGCAGGGAGTGTTTTCTCTTCCCAGCAATCACCCTTTTTATCAGGTGGATCATAAAGCTGGGCCAATTGATCTGCTTTTCAGTGTCCAACAGTTCCATAAGGACCAGGTCCATGAAACTGGCAACTCCTCTTTTCTCCTGCCTTGGCATCACAACTTTGTTCACAAACTCAAATAAAACCTAATGCTGTGGGTGCATCTCACTCTTTTGCACTGCCCTGGGTTTTTCTTCACCATCATTCTCAGCAAACTTCCTAGTGATCTCCAGATCAGTAGGCAAGTTTGTCAAGTCAGGCCAAACAGTCTTGACATAGCTAGCATACCCAGAGGCAGGAATCCCCAGCAACTCACCAAGTTCCCTTGTATCAAATATGATGACATTGTCATTAACAGATGTAGTGATTTGATCACCTCGGATGGAACAATTCTTATAGAATTCCTGCACCATTCCCTTTGCACACCTACCAGAGATCTTAAGGACCATGTCCCTCCAACCCTGAGCATGCAGCTTTTGCAACAACCAAACCATTCCTTCTTCTTGAACATCAGTCATGACCCTTCCTTTCAACACCTTACTGGTCAGCATGTCATCATGAACACAGTGCACAGTCTCACTATCTTCAGCATCACTATCACTCTCATCTTCAGCAACTAACTCATCACTATCACTGGCAGAGTCTTCAGAAACAACCACTCTTTTAGAGGACCTGGTCCTCTTAACAATTTTCTCCGCAGCTTTAACTGAGCTTCTTGTCACTCTTCTCTCAGGAACTTTCCTTTTCTTTGACTGAGGTTTCTCCTCCTCAGCCTCTACCATCTCATCATCTTCAGAAAAATCAGCCAGATCAAAATCATCAATATCATCCACTTTTTCTTCCTCAACTACCTGTTTTCCTTTCCCTTTTCTGCTCCTTTCCAAGGCAGCAGCCAGTTGTTCATCAGCAGCTTTAGCAGCACTTCGTGTCCTCCTACCCCCAGATGCAGGAGTTGAGGCAGAAGGAACAGTTCCTTTTGCCTTGGAGGAACTTTCTGCTTTCTTCTTATTTCTAGGCTTATAACTCTCTCCTATTTTCTTTAACTTGGCAGCAATATAAGCAGTCACTTTTGCATCAGTAGGTCCCTTTCTAGCCAGTTGCCTTTGCAAACTCCTAATGTTGATCAAATCAACCAAGGGCCTATCACTATCACTAATAGCCTCTTCAACATTAATAACATCCTCCATGGGTGCTCTAAAAGCAACCTCTGGAGACCCTGGTGACCCATGCAAAGGTGCTTCCAATCTCCTAATTGGTTCCCCCTCAAGAGCAGCCCCAGACCCCTCTCCCTTTTCTTCCTCGTCAATAACAACATTCAAAGGGTATGTGAAGTTTACCTGATACTGATACAACACCATAGCCCTTGACAAATCCTCAACCTGCTCAGCAATTGATACAGCTGTGGGAACTGGTCCTTCCCCCTGAATTTCAGGTTCAGGTATTTCTGGAATTTGTTCAGGAACTTCAGGGTTTGGGTCGATGATTTCCATGGGTGAAGGAGGGTTGAGATTTTGTGGTTGTTCACCAGTGGGTGCAGATGGAGAGTTATCAGAAGAAAGAGACATTTTTGCAATTCTAAACAAAAGATAATTGACAATTCTTTCTGAAATATTGAGATTTTAGTTGATGAACAAGGTAAAATAATAATGTGGGAGAAGAAGGGTATTTATAGAGTGAATTAAGTAGTGCAATTAGAGTAGGAGATGATCAGCTTACCTCAGCACAACATGCAATGGCTAAGGACTCTTGGGAGTCTCCCGGAGAAAAAGAGCCGTTAGGCTTCAGGACACCTTTTCAGAACAGGAACTGTTCCTCCGATGGGACTCTTTTTCAATTTGGATATGGGTAGGAAACTTAGTGGGATTTTATCCTAAACACAAGTTACCTATAGCCTTTATACTCCTAAATTAATTGAATAATTACGAGTACATACCTGTTTTTAACACCATAATTCAGTGTCCTTCCAATTTGCAATTTTTGATCATCTGAAATTTTAAGAGCATAAGGGTAACATCATTCAATTTTAGCAACTCTAAATAAGATATGTAGCATGAGAGTATATATTTAAGTATGAAAACTGGACTGAATGATTCATAATGACCTGAATAAAATTCATTTTAAGAGCAATTTTCTTAGCCAATTATGAAGTAAAGCATTGAAGATTTTAGGTGAAATTAATCATCCCTAATTCCAATCTATTTCTTTCAAAATCATCTCTACCTAGAGCTTTAGTAAAAATGTCAGCTATTTGCTTTTCAGTAGGACAAAATGCTATGGTGATCAAACCTTTTTCATAATTGTCTCTTAGGAAATGATGTCTTATATCAATGTGTTTAGTCCTTTTGTGATGCACTGGATTCTTTGTCATATTAATAGCACTAGTGTTATCACAATATATAGGAACAGTTCCTACATCAACACCAAAATCCTGTAATTGTTGTTTGATCCATAACAACTGTGAACAACATGAAGCAGCTGCAACATATTCAGCCTCAGCAGTGGAAAGTGCCACTGAATTCTGTTTCTTAGTTCCCCCAGAAACCAAACATTCACCAAGAAAATGTGCCATACCTGAGGTACTTTTTCTATCAACAAGGAAACCTGCATAGTCAGCATCAGTATATCCAACAAGATTAAAACTACCACCTTTTGGATACCAAAGTCCCAAGGGACCTGTTCCTTTCAGATACCTCAATATTCTTTTAACAGCTTTCAAATGAGATTCTTTAGGATCTGATTGGAACCTAGCACACAAACCAACACTGAACACAATATTAGGTCTACTAGCAGTTAGATAAAGTAGAGAGCCTATCATACCCCTATACAATTTTTGATCAACTGATATTCCATGTTCATCAAGATCCAATTTTGTGGCAGTGGCAATAGGTGTGTCAATTTCCTTGGCATTATCCATATCAAACATTTTAAGTAATTCCTTAACATACTTTTGTTGATGGATCATAGTTCCATTTGAGGTTTGCTTAATTTGTAAACCCAAAAAGAAATTTGAGTTCACCCATCATGCTCATCTCAAATTCACTCCCCATCAAGTCTGCAAATTCCTTACTTAAATTTTCACACGTGGCACCAAAAATTATATCATCTATATAGATTTGAACAATTAAGAGATCCTTACCTTTTTCTTTTAAGAACAAAGTACTATCAATTTTACCTCTCTTGTATCCATGCTGGAGTAGAAATTTTGATAGCCTCTCATACCATGCTCTTGGTGCCTGCTTGAGCCCATACAAGGCCTTGTCCAACTTGTACACATGTTCAGGGAACTGTTCACTTTCAAAACCTGGAGGTTGCTTGACATACACTTCTTCTTTCAAGTAACCATTCAGAAACGCACTCTTAACATCCATTTGATGTAGAGTAAATTCCATGTATGTAGCAAAGGCTATAAGAAGTCTTATTGCTTCTAGTCTTGCAACTGGAGCAAAAGTCTCATCATAGTCGATGCCCTCCTCTTGACTATAACCTTGACAACTAGCCTGGCCTTGTTTCTTGTTACCATGCCATCCTCATCAAGTTTGTTTCTGAAAACCCATTTTGTTCCAATTATGGACCTGTTCCTTGGCTTGGGTTCCAGATGCCAAACTTGACTCCTTTTGAATTGATTCAGTTCTTCCTGCATAGCATTAATCCAATTTGCATCCTTTAGTGCTTCTTTCACATTCTTAGGTTCAACAAGAGATAAGAAGGCACTAAAGGCACACAGATTGTGATTCTTGACTGCTGATCTGGTTTGAACTCCGGCAGCCTTATCTAAGATTATTTGATCCACAGGATGTGACCTTTGATACTTGAAAGGCTTGGGTGTCAATCCATTGTCAGAAATCCTCTGCTGAGGAACAGTTCCTGATAGAGTAGTGTTTCTAGTTTGTGAGATGGAACCAACACTTGTTCCCCCTGTTTCAGTGCTACTCTTCTCAGTTCTGTCCTGAGGAACAGTTCCTTGCAGTTCACTTCTCAGATCCAGAATCTGCATTTGTGGATTAAGTTCAAACTCTTTCAGCATTCCAATTTCTTCATCCTCCTGTACCTGTTCTTGAGTGAGACTGTCAGTTTCATCAAATTTAACATGCATGCTTTCTTCAATTTTCAATGTTTTCTTGTTAAACACCCTATAAGATTTACTATTTAAAGAATAACCAACAAATATTCCCTCATCACTTCTAGGATCAAATTTTCCTAAGGCATCCTTCCCATTGTTGTGTATGAAGCATTTGCAACCAAAAGCCCTTAGATGAGAAATGTTTGGTTTTCTTCCTTTAAGCAATTCATATGGGGTCTTTTCTATTAAAGGTCTTGTCATACATCTATTTATTATATAGCATACAGTATTAATAGCCTCAGCCTAAAAGTTCTGTGGAAGATTTCCAGATATCAACATAGTCCTCGCCATTTCTTCTAGAGTCCTATTTTTCCTTTCCACTACACCATTTTGTTGTGGAGTCCTGGGTGAGGAAAAATTATGATTAATGCCATTTTCATTACAAAAATTGGAAAACATATGATTTTCAAATTCAGTTCCATGATCTGACCTAATGGCAACAATATGGTTATCTAGAGTTCTTTGAGCTTTCTTGGCAAAAATTGAAAATGCATTAAATGCTTCTTCTTTAGATGCAAGAAATATAGTCCATGTAAATCTAGAGTAATCATCCACCAATACCATAACATACTTCTTACCTCCACGACTCATTGTTCTCATAGGGCCACATAAATCCATATGGACCAGTTCCAAAGGTTTAGTGGTACTTACCTGTTTCTTGGATTTGAAATAGGATTTTACCTGCTTCCCCCTGGCACATGCTTCACATACTTTTTCTTCATTAAACCTGATGTTAGGAAGACCTATCACCAAGTCCTTTGACACAAGTTTGTTCAATTGTGAAAGACTAGCATGTCCTAGTCTTTTGTGCCATAGGAGGGGATCATTTTGCACCACACTTAAGCAGCTCAAGCTTCCATCAGATAATGTCTGCAAGTCTACTTTGTAGATGTCTCCATGTCTGTTTCCCTGCAAAATAATCTCTCCAGAAGCTTGATTAGTCACAGTGCATCCAGTAGATGAGAAGTTAACATTATTACCTTTGTCACACAATTGAGATATGCTCAATAAGCAATGCTTCAGCCCATCTACTAGAAATACATTATCTATACAGTGTGAATCAGACCTACCTACCTTTCCAATTCCAATAATTTCCCCTTTCTTACCATTACCGAAGGAAACATTTCCTCCTTGGAAGGCTGAGAGTGAAAGGAACAGTTCCTTATGCCCTGTCATATGTCTTGAGCAACCACTGTCCATGTACCATTTGTGGTTTGTCTCCTTCACTCTAGCCTGCAAAAGAAAACTAGGGGTTAATTTTAGGAACCCAAACTAGTTTGGGTCCCTTTCCTTTAACAAAAGGGTGAATTAAATCTCTCCTAGCCCAGAATGGAAATGCTTTCTTTGTGTGAACACTTTTCTTAGCCACATATTTTTGGACAGGTTTGTAGGACCTGTTCCTTTGTGTAGCTTTTTCAAAAGATTGACATTTTCTTTTCAAGTGACCTGTGTTTCCACAATGTGTACCTAACCAATTTTCAGAAAGAGTTAGGTACTTACTCTTTGAGCCCCATTTTGGCAATGACTGAGATTTTACAAACCCAATATCCTTCCTATTACTACTATGATTTTCATGTAACCATTCTAATGCTTTAGAGGATTTATTCCATTTAACAGTTTTGTCCAGTTCATCTTTGATTTTGATCAAGTCTTCTTCCAAAGCCCTTATCTTTTCATTTTTCTTGTACAGTTCATCAACTGTCACTTTCAATTTCTCTTCAAAAATGATCTGATGAGAATTAGCAATGCCTTTACCATTTTCAACTGTTTTAACTTTTGATTTTTCATTTTCTAGTTCCTGAACAGTTGATTCAAGTGTGAGGACCTGTTCCCCAAGCATGCTAATCTTTCTTTTTAGAAAGTCATTTTTAATTGCTACCTCTTTGTATTCTGCTCCTAAACTATCAATTTCATCATGCAGTTGATGATTGCCATCCCTTAGAGATTTAAATTCATTTAACACAGTATGAAATACTTTAACTAATCTCTCTCTAGGAATGCTTTTCACATCTTGTCTAAGTTTAGAAATAAATACCTCAGCATCTTCTTCATTGTCTAAGTCTTCAAGAGCCATTAGAGCAAGATCCTCATCCAGATCATCATCAAATATTTCATCCTTACTATCTTGCCATCCTGCAACCATTGCTTTGAGAGTTCCATTCTTCTTTCGGAACTGTTCCTTAGCCTTCCATCTCTTTTCAACATACTTCTTTCTCCATTCTTCTTCCATGACTGGGCATTTGCTAATGTAGTGCTCCATGCTTCCACATTTGAAGCATTCTCCTCGCTGTTTCATGTTAGAAGATCTATCTTTTCTACTAGATCCCTTCTTATTCAGGAATCTTTGGACATTTCTGGCTATAAGGACCCGTTCCTTCTCATCATCAACAAATTTGTTAGCAACAGATAAAGCTAAAGTAGGTTCAGTTTTAACTGATTCTCCTATGTTCTTGACTTTCTTCCTCAGTTCATATGTTCTTAGATTATCTATAAGTTCATCTAAGGAGAGAGTACTAAAATCCTTGCTTTCAATGATAGCGCATGCTTTAATTTTCCAAGAATCTGGAAGTACTCTAGTCAAGATCTTTTCAACTCTTTCTTCTACAGTTAAGATTCTTCCAAGAGAGATAAGTTCAGTTGCAATAGCATTAAACCTAGTGTACATTTTAGAAATTGTTTCTCCTTCTCTCATTTTAAAATTTTCATATTCAGCAAAGAGAAGTGTACCTCTAGATCTTTTAACCTGATTGGTTCCATCATGAGCAACCTGCAATGCATCCCAGATTTCCTTACCTGCAACATCATTGAACAATGGTGGCCTAACAGTGGACTGACCCTAGGAGTTTTCTTGTGGTGTACTCATTCTAATTCTAAGGTGTTAGCCTCTTCAAGGATAACCCGCTCTGATACCAATTGTTATTTCCCACGATTACACCACGTTACCGTTTTAAGGACCAGTTCCTTAAAATGTGTTCCTTTACTCTACGATATGCGGAATAAAAACTGTAAGTAATTGAACACCAGATTTTAGCGTGGAAAAACCCCTAGACACGGGATCAAAAAACCACGACCTACTTCTCAAGTAGGATTTCAACTTCACTATGTAAAAAGACCCACTTGGTTACAAGACTCACTCTTACTAACCTAGGACTAACTCTAATCCTTTAGTGATCTTTCTCACGATCAGTGAAGTTGTGTCAAGTCCACGACTTGAACTACACAGTTTACAACTCGATTTTTGCTTACTACAATTGAACTAAGACTTGAACTTTTACAAGACTCAATCTAAGGAACAGGTTCTTACTTAGTTCTACTGTAGCTAATGATTACACAAATAAGCTAATAATTCTTCTCAGCTTTTGCTCGATGCTCTCTCTATTTGTGTACAACTTCTATGGCTGATAAGATCCACGTTTTATAGCCAAGAAGTCTTGATGAATAAGAATTCCAAAGCTCCCTTGACTTTGAATCCTAATTGGATTCTACCTTCTAGGATCCGAATCCTTTATCCCTTATCCTTGTGTTTATGCAATCTTTTCATATCTGTTTAGACCTACATAATTATCAAGATAAACATTAGTATTCGGATAAATAATAATATCTTAATTAAATGATTTTGCATGAATTATCTATTCTGCTTCAGTGATTCAAAGGAACAGGTCCTTTGAATCCGTTCCTCAGTCATCAGTCAAAACTCCAAGCTTTCCAAGCTAACACTCTTACTTGTATATTTGGTCATGTCTAGTGACGATCATCATCATTTATCACTCTACCTTGTATATTTGGTCATGTCTAGTGATGATCATAATCATTTATCAATCTAAGTTGTATATTTGGTCATGTCTAGTGATTATCTGCATCATTTATCACTATAACTAGTATAATTGGTCATTTGTAGTTATAATCACCAACAGTTCTTCCACTAACTAGTATAATTGATCATGTCTAGTGATAATCACCATCATTTATCACGCTAAACTAGTATAATTGGTCATGAATAGTGATGATCACCATCATTTATCATTCATACTTGTAGCTTTGGTCATGTCTAGTGATTATCCGCATAATTTATCACTCTAACTAGTACAATGTGTCGTGTCTAGTAATTATCACCATCGTTTATCACTCTAACTGGTATAATTGGTCATGTGTAGTGATTATCACCATCATTTATCACTCTAACTAGTAAAATTGGTCATGTGTAGCGATAATAACCTTCATTTATCACTCTTACTTGTATATTTGGTCATGTTTAGTGATGATCATCATCATTTATCACTCTTACTTATATATTTGGTCATGTGTAGTGATTGTCATCATCATTTATCACTCTACCTTGTAAGTTGGTCATGTCTAGTGATGATCACATCATTTGTAACTCTACTTTGTATATTTGGTCATGTCTAGTGATGATCATCATTATTTATCACTGTTACTTGTATATTTGGTCATGCCTAGTGATGATCATCATCATTTTATGACTCTTACTTGTATATTTGGTCATGTCTAGTGATGATCATAATCATTTATCACTCTTACTTGTATATTTGGTCATGTTTAGTGATGATCATCATCATTTATCAATCTAAATTGTATATCCAGTCATGTCTAGTGATTATCATCATCACTTATCACTCTTACTTGTAATTTGGTCATGTGTAGTGATGACCATCATCATTTGTCGCTCTATTTGTATATTTGATCATGTCTGGTGATGATCATCATCATTTATCACTCTTACTTGTATATTTGGTCATGTCTAGTGATGATCATCACCATTATTCAATCATGCTTGTATATTTGGTCATGTCTAGTAATGATCATCATCATTTATCACTCTTACTTGTATATTTGGTCATGTCTAGTGACGATCATCATCATTTATCACTCTACCTTGTATATTTGGTCATGTCTAGTGATGATAATAATCATTTATCAATCTAAGTTGTATATTTGGTCATGTCTAGTGATTATACGCATCATTTATCACTATAACTAGTACAATTGGTCATTTGTAGTTATAATCACCAACAGTTATCCCACTAACAAGTATAATTGATCATGTCCAGTGATAATCACCATCATTTATCACTCTAAACTAGTATAATTGGTCATGTATAGTGATGATCACCATCATTTATCATTCTTACTTGTAGATTTGGTCATGTCTAGTGATTATCCGCATAATTTATCACTCTACTAGTACAATGTCTCGTGTCTAGTGATAATCACCATCGTTTATCACTCTAACTGGTATAATTGGTCATGTGTAGTGATTATCACCATCATTTATCACTCTAACTAGTAAAATTTGTCATGTGTAGTGATAATCACCTACATTTATCACACTTACTTGTATATTTGGTCATGTTTAGTGATGATCATCATCATTTATCACTCTTACTTATATATTTTGTCATGTGTAGTGATTGTCATCATCATTTATCACTCTACCTTGTAATTTGGTCATGTCTAGTGATGATCACATCATTTGTAACTCTACTTCGTATATTTGGTCATGTCTAGTGATGATCATCAATATTTATCACTGTTACTTGTATATTTGGTCATGCCTAGTGATGATCATCATCATTTTATGACTCTTACTTGTATATTTGGTCATGTCTAGTGATTCACATCATTTGTAACTCTACTTTGTATATTTGGTCATGTCTAGTGATGATCATCATTATTTATCACTGTTATTTGTTTATTTGGTCATGTCTAGTGATGATCATCATCATTTATCACTCTTACTTGTATATTTGGTCATGTCTAGTGATGACCATCATCATTTATCGCTCTACCTTGTATATTTGGTCATGTCTAGTGATGATCTTCATCATTTATCACTCTTACTTGTATATTTTGTCATGTCTAATGATGATCATCATCATTTATCAATCTAAGTTATATTTACGGTCATGCCTAGTGATTATCATAATCATTTATCACTCTACCTTGTAATTTTGTCATGTCTAGTGATGACCATCATCATTTGTCGCTCTATTTGTATATTTGGTCATGGCTAGTGATGATCATCATCATTTATCACTCTTACTTTTATATTTGGTCTTGTCTACTGATGATCATCACCATTATTCAATCATACTTGTATATTTGGTCATGTCTAGTAATGATCATCATCATTTATCACTCTTACTTGTATATTTGATCATGTCGAGTGATGATCATCATCATTTATCACTCTACGTTTTATATTTGGTCATGTCTTGTAATGATCGTAATCATTTATCAATCTAAGTTGTATATTTGGTCATGTCTAGTGATTATCCGCATCATTTATCACTATAACTAGTATAAATGGTCATTTGTAGTTATAATCACCAACAGTTCTATCACTAACTAGTATAATTGATCATGTCTAGTGATAATCACCATCATTTATCACTCTAAACTAGTATAATTGGTCATGTATAGTGATGATCACCATCATTTATCATTCTTACTTGTAGATTTGGTCATGTCTAGTGATTATCTGCATAATTTATCACTCTAACTAGTACATTGTGTCGTGTCTAGTAATAATCACCATCGTTTATCACTCTAACTGGTATAATTGGTCATGTGTAGTGATTATCACCATCATTTATCACTCTAACTAGTAAAATTGGTCATGTGTAGTGATAATCACCTTCATTTATCACACTTACTTGTATATTTGGTCATGTTTAGTGATGATCATCATCATTTATCACTCTTACTTATATATTTGGTCATGTGTAGTGATTGTCATCATCATTTATCACTATACCTTGTAATTTTATCAAGTCTAGTGATGATCACATCATTTGTCACTCTAATTGTATATTTGGTCGTGTCTAATGATGATCATCATTATTTGTCACTGTTACTTATATATTTGGTCATGTCTAGTGACGATCATCATCATTTATCACTCTACCTTGTATATTTGGTCATGTCTAGTGATGATCATAATCATTTATCAATCTAAGTTGTATATTTGGTCATGTCTAGTGATTATGCGCATCATTTATCACTATAACTAGTACAATTGGTCATTTGTAGTTATAATCACCAACAGTTATCCCACTAACTAGTATAATTGATCATGTCTAGTGATAATTACCATCATTTATCACTCTAAATTAGTATAATTGGTCATGTATAGTGATGATCACCATCATTTATCATTCTTACTTGTAGATTTGGTCATGTCTAGTGATTATCCGCATAATTTATCACTCTAACAAGTACAATGTCTCGTGTCTAGTGATAATCACCATCGTTTATCACTCTAACTGGTATAATTGGTCATGTGTAGTGATTATCACCATCATTTATCACTCTAACTAGTAAAATTGGTCATGTGTAGTGATAATCACCTTCATTTATCACATTTACTTGTATATTTGGTCATGTTTAGTGATGATCATCATCATTTATCACTCTTACTTATATATTTTGTCATGTGTAGTGATTGTCATCATCATTTATCACTCTACCTTGTAATTTGGTCATGTCTAGTGATGATCACATCATTAGTAACTCTACTTTGTATATTTGGTCATGTCTAGTGCTGATCATCAATATTTATCACTGTTACTTGTATATTTGGTCATGTCTAGTGATGATCATCATCATTTATCACTCTTACTTGTATATTTGGTCATGTCTAGTGATGATCATCAATATTTATCACTGTTATTTGTTTATTTGGTCATGTCTAGTGATGACCATCATCATTTATCACTCTACCTTGTATATTTGGTCATGTCTAGTGATGATCATCATCATTTATCACTCTTACTTGTATATTTGGTCATGTCTAATGATGATCATCATCATTTATCAATCTAAGTCATATATACGGTCATGCCTAGTGATTATCATCATTATTTATCACTCTACCTTGTAATTTGGTCATGTCTAGTGATGACCATCCTCATTTGTCGCTTTATTTGTATATTTGGTCATGGCTAGTGATGATCATCATCATTTATCACTCTTACTTTTATATTTGGTCATGTCTAGTGATGATCATCACCATTATTCAATCATACTTGTGTATTTGGTCATGTCTAGCAATGATCATCATCATTTATCACTCTTACTTGTATATTTGATCATGTCTAGTAACGATCATCATCATTTATCACTCTACGTTGTATATTTGGTCATGTCTTGTAATGATCGTAATCATTTATCAATCTAAGTTGTATATTTGGTCACGTCTAGTGATTATCCGCATCATTTATCACTATAACTATTATAATTGGTCATTTGTAGTTATAATCACCAACAGTTCTCCCACTAACTAGTATAATTGATCATGTCTAGTGATAATCACCATCATTTATCACTCTAAACTAGTATAATTGGTCATGTATAGTGATGATCACCATCATTTATCATTCTTACTTGTAGATTTGGTCATGTCTAGTGATTATCTGCATAATTTATCACTCTAACTAGTACAATGTGTCGTGTCTAGTAATAATCACCATCGTTTATTACTCTAACTGGTATAATTGGTCATGTGTAGTGATTATCACCATCATTTATCACTCTAACTAGTAAAATTGGTCATGTGTAGTGATAATCACCTTCATTTATCACACTTACTTGTATATTTGGTCATGTTTAGTGATGATCATCATCATTTATCACTCTTACTTATATATTTGGTCATGTGTAGTGATTGTCATCATCATTTATCACTCTACGTTGTAATTTTTTCAAGTCTAGTGATGATCACATCATTTGTCACTTTATTGTATATTTGGTCATGTCTAGTTATGATCATCATTATTTATCACTATTACTTGTATATTCGGTCATGTCTAGTGATGATCATCATTATTTATCACTGTTACTTGTATAATTGGTCATGTCTAGTGATGGTCATCATCATTTTTCACTCTACCTTGTATATTCTGTCTTGTCTAGTGATGATCATAATCATTTATCACTCTTACTTGTATATTTTGTCATGTCTAGTGATGATCATCATCATTTATCAATCTAAGTTTTATATCCAGTCATGTCTAGGGATTATCATCATCACTTATCACTCTTACTTGTAATTTGGTCATGTCTAGTGATGACCATCATCATTTGTCGCTCTATTTGTATATTTGGTCATGTCTAGTGATGATCATCATCATTTATCACTCTTACTTGTATATTTGGTCGTGTCTAGTGATGATCATAACCATTATTCAATCTTGCTTGTATATTTGGTCATGTCTAGTAATGATCATCATCATTTATCACTCTTACTTGTATATTTGGTCATGTCTAGTGCGATCATCATCATTTATCACTCTACCTTGTATATTTGGTCATGTCTAGTGTTGATCATCATCATTTATCAATCTAAGTTGTATATCCGGTCATGTCTAGTGATTATCATCATCATTTATCACTCTACCATGTAATTTGGTCATGTCTAGTGATAACCATCATCATTTGTCGCTCTATTTGTATATTTGGTCATGTCTAGTGATGATCATCATCATTTATCACTCTTACTTGTATATTTGGTCATGTCTAGTGATGATCATCATTATTTATCACTGTTACTTGTATATATGGTCATGTCTAGTGACGATCATCATCATTTATCACTCTACCTTGTATATTTGGTCATGTCTAGTGATGATCATAATCATTTATCAATCTAAGTTGTATATTTGGTCATGTCTAGTGATTATCCGCATCATTTATCACTATAACTAGTACAATTGGTCATTTGTAGTTATAATCACCAACAGTTATCCCACTAACTAGTATAATTGATCATGTCTAGTGATAATCACCATCATTTATCACTCTAAACTAGTATAATTGGTCATGTATAGTGATGATCACCATCATTTATCATTCTTACTTGTAGATTTGGTCATGTCTAGTGATTATCCGCATAATTTATCGCTCTTACTAGTACAATGTGTCATGTCTAGTGATAATCACCACTGTTTATCACTCTAACTGGTATAATTGGTCTTGTGTAGTGATTATCACCATCATTTATCACTCTAACTAGTAAAATTGGTCATGTGTAGTGATAATCACCTTCATTTATCACACTTACTTGTATATTTGGTAATGTTTAGTGATTATCATCATCATTTATCACTCTTACTTATATATTAGGTCATGTGTAGTGATTGTCATCATCATTTATCACTCTACCGTGTAATTTTGTCAAGTCTAGTGATGATCACATCATTTGTCACTCTAATTGTATGTTTGGTCGTGTCTAGTGATGATCATCATTATTTATCACTGACGATCATCATCATTTTTCACTATACCTTGTATATTTTGTCATGTCTAGTGATGATCATAATCATTTTTCACTCTACCTTGTATATTTTGTCTTGTCTAGTGATGATCATAATCATTTATCACTCTTACTTGTACATTTGGTCATGTCTAGTGATGATCATCATCATTTATCAATCTAAGTTATATATCTAGTCATGTCTAGTGATTATCACCATCATTTATCATTCTTACTTGTAGATTTGGTCATTTCTAGTGATTATCCGCATAATTTATCGCTCTTACTAGTACAATGTGTCATGTCTACTGATAATCACCACCGTTTATCACTCTAACTGGTATAATTGGTCTTGTGTAGTGATTATCACCATCATTTATCACTCTAACTAGTAAAATTGGTCATGTGTAGTGATAATCACCTTCATTTATCACACTTACTTGTATATTTGGTAATGTTTAGTGATTATCATCATCATTTATCACTCTTACTTATATATTTGGTCATGTGTAGTGATTGTCATCATCATTTATCACTCTACCGTGTAATTTTGTCAAGTCTAGTGATGATCACATCATTTGTCACTCTAATTGTATGTTTGGTCGTGTCTAGTGATGATCATCATTATTTATCACTGACGATCATCATCATTTTTCACTATACCTTGTATATTTTGTCATGTTTAGTGATGATCATAATCATTTTTCACTCTACCTTGTATATTTTGTCTTGTCTAGTGATGATCATAATCATTTATCACTCTTACTTGTACATTTGTTCATGTCTAGTGATGATCATCATCATTTATCAGTCTAAGTTATATATCCAGTCATGTCTAGTGATTATCATCATCACTTATCACTCTTACTTGTAATTTGGTCATGTCTAGTGATGACCATCATCATTTGTCGCTCTATTTGTATATTTGATCATGTCTAGTGATGATCATCACCATTATTCAATCTTGCTTGTATATTTGGTCATGTCTAGTAATGATCATCATCATTTATCACTCTTACTTGTATATTTGGTCATGTCTAGTGACGATCATCATCATTTATCACTCTACCTTGTATATTTGGTCATGTCTAATGATGATCATAATCATTTATCAATCTAAGTTGTATATTTGGTCATGTCTAGTGATTATCCGCATATTTTATCACTATAACTAGTATAATTGGTCATTTGTAGTTATAATCACCAACAGTTATCCCACTAACTAGTATAATTGATCATGTCTAGTGATAATCACCATCATTTATCACTCTAAACTAGTATAATTGGTTATGTATAGTGATGATCACCATCATTTATCATTCTTACTTGTAGATTTGGTCATGTCTAGTGATTATCCGCATAATTTATCACTCTAACTAGTACAATGTGTCGTGTCTAGTGATAATCACCATCGTTTATCACTCTAACTGGTATAATTGGTCTTGTGTAGTTATTATCACCTTCATTTATCACTCTAACTAATAATATTGGTCATGTGTAGTGATAATCACCTTCATTTATCGCACTTGTATATTTTGTCATGTTTAGTGATGATCATCATCATTTATCACTCTTACTTATATATTTTGTCATGTGTAGTGATTGTCATCATCATTTATCACTCTACCTTGTAATTTGGTCATGTCTAGTGATGATCACATCATTTGTAACTCTACTTTGTATATTTGGTCATGTCTAGTGATGATCATCAATATTTATCGCTGTTACTTGCATATTTGGTCATGTCTAGTGATGATCATCATCAATTATCACTCTTACTTGTATATTTGGTCATGTCTAGTGATGATCATCATCATTTATAAATCTAAGTTGTATATCCGGTAATGTCTAGTGATGATCATCATCATTTATCACTCTACCTTGTATATTTGGTCATGTCTAGTGATGACCATCATCATTTGTCGCTCTATTTGTATATTTGGTCATGTCTAGTGATGATCATCATCATTTATCACTCTAACTTGTATATTTGGTCATGTCTAGTGATGATCATCACCATTATTCAATCTTGTTTGTATATTTGGTCATGTCTAGTAATGATCATCATCATTTATCACTCTTACTTGCATATTTGGTCATGTCTAGTGACGATCATCATCATCATGTATCACTCTACCTTGTATATTTGGTCATGTCTAGTGATGATCATAATCATTTATCAATCTAAGTTGTATATTTGGTCATGTCTAGTGATTATCCGCATCATTTATCACTATAACTAGTATAATTGGTCATTTGTAGTTATAATCACCAACAGTTATCCCACTAACTAGTGTAATTCATCATGTCTAGTGATTATCCGCATCATTTATCACTCTAACTAGTACAATGTGTCGTGTCTAGGGATAATCACCATCGTTTATCACTCTAACTGGTATAATTGGTCATGTGTAGTTATTATCACCATCATTTATCACTCTAACTACTAAAATTGGTCATGTATAGTGATAATCACCTTCATTTATCACACTTACTTGTATATTTGGTCATGTTTAGTGATGATCATCATCGTTTATCACTCTTACTTATATATTTTGTCATGTGTAGTGATTGTCATCATCATTTATCACTCTACCTTGTAATTTGGTCATGTCTAGTGATGATCACATCATTTGTAACTCTACTTTGTATATTTGGTCATGTCTAGTGATGATCATCAATATTTACCACTGTTTCTTGTATATTTGGTCATGTCTAGTGATGATCATATTCATTTATCACTCTTACTTGTATATTTGGTCATGTCTAGTGATGATTATCATCATTTTCACTCTACCTTGTATATTTGGTCATGTCTAGTGATGATCATCATCATTTATCACTCTTACTTGTATATTTGGTCATGTCTAGTGATGATCATCACTATTTATCAATCTAAGTTCTATATCCGGTCATGTCTAGTGATAATCATAATCATTTATCACTCTACCTTGTAATTTGGTCACGTCTAGTGATGACCATCATCATTTTTCGCTCTATTTGTATATTTGGTCATGTCTAGCCATGATCATCATCATTTATCACTCTTACTTGTATATTTGGTCATGTCTAGTGATGTTCATCAGCATTATTCAATCTTACTTGTATATTTGGTTTTGTCTAGTAATGATAATCAGCATTTATCACTCTTACTTGTATATTTGGTCATGTCTAGTGACGATCATCATCGTTTATCAATCTAAGGTTTATATCCGGTCATGTCTAGTGATTATCATAATCATTTATCACTCTACCTTGTAATTTGGTCATGTCTAGTAATGACCATCATCATTTGTCGCTCTATTTGTATATTTGGTCATGGCTAGTGATGAGCATCATCATTTATCACTCTTACTTGTATATTTGGTCATGTTTAGTGATTATCCGCATAATTTATCACTCTAACTGGTACAATGTGTCGTGTCTACTGATAATCACCATCGTTTATCACTCTAACTGGTATAATTGGTTATGTGTAGTGATAATCACCATCATTTATCACTCTAAACTAGTATAATTGGTCATGTATAGTGATGATCACCATCATTTATCATTCTTATGTGTAGATTTGGTCATGTCTACGGATTATCCGCATAATTTATCACTCTAACTAGTACAATGTGTCGTGTCTTGTGATAATCACCATCGTTTATCACTCTAACTGGAATAATTGGTCATGTGTAGTGATTATCACCATCATTTATCATTCTAACTAGTAAAATTGGTCATGTGTAGTGATAATCACCTTCATTTATCACACTTGTATATTTGGTCATGTTTAGTTATGATGATCATCATTTATCACTCTTACTTATATATTTGGTTATGTGTAGTGATTGTCATCATCATTTATCACTCTACCTTGTAATTTGGTCAAGTCTAGTGATGATCACATCATTTGTCACTCTACTTTGTATATTTGGTCGTGTCTAGTAATGATCATCTTTATTTATCACTGTTACTTGTATATTTGGTCATGTCTAGTGATGATCGTCATCATTTATCACTCTTACTTGTATATTTTGTCATGTCTAGTGATGATCATCATCATTTATCACTCTAAGTTGTATATCCGGTCATGTCTAGGGAGTATCATCATCATTTATCACTCTACCATGTAATTTGGTCATGTCTAGTGATGACCATCATCATCTGTGTCTCTATTTGTATATTTGGTCATGTCTAGTGATGATCATCATCATTTATCACTCTACCTTGTATATTTGGTCATGTCTAGTAACGATCATCATCATTTATCACTCTTACTTGTATATTTGGTCATGTCTAGTGATGATGATCATCATTTATCAATCTAAGTTGTATATCCGGTCATGTCTAGGGATTATCATCATCATTTATCACTCTACCATGTAATTTGGTCATGTCTAGTGATGAGCATCATCATTTGTCGCTCTATTTGTATATTTGGTCATGTCTAGTGATGATCATCATCATTTATCACTCTAACTTGTATATTTTGTCATGTCTAGTGATCATCATCACCATTATTCAATCTTGTTTGTATATTTGGTCATGTCTAGTAATGATCATCATCATTTATCACTCTTACTTGCATATTTGGTCATGTCTAGTGATGATCATCATCATTTATCACTCTACCTTGTATATTTGGTCATGTCTAGTGATGATCATAATCATTTATCAATCTAAGTTGTATATTTGGTCATGTCTAGTGATTATCCGCATCATTTATCACTATAACTAGTATAATTGGTCATTTGTAGTTATAATCACCAACAGTTATCCCACTAATTAGTGTAATTCATCATGTCTAGTGATTATCCGCATAATTTATCACTCTAACTAGTACAGTGTGTCGTGTCTAGGGATAATCACCATCGTTTATCACTCTAACTACTAAAATTGGTCATGTGGAGTGATAATCACCTTCATTTATCACACTTACTTGTATATTTGGTCATGCTTAGTGATGATCATCATCATTTATCACTCTTACTTATATATTTTGTCATGTGTAGTGATTGTCATCATCATTTATCACTCTACCTTGTAATTTGGTCATGTCTAGTGATGATCACATCATTTGTAACTCTACTTTGTATATTTGGTCATGTCTAGTGATGATCATCAATATTTACCACTGTTTCTTGTATATTTGGTCATGTCTAGTGATGATCATATTCATTTATCACTCTTACTTGTATATTTGGTCATGTCTAGTGATGATTATCATCATTTTCACTCTACCTTGTATATTTGGTCATGTCTAGTGACGATCATCATCATTTATCACTCTTACTTGTTTATTTGGTCATGTCTAGTGTTGATCATCATCATTTATCAATCTAAGTTGTATATCCTGTCATGTCTAGTGATAATCATAATCATTTATCACTCTACCTTGTAATTTGGTCACGTCTAGTGATGACCATCATCATTTGTCCCTCTATTTGTGTTTTTGGTCATGTCTAGCCATGATCATCATCATTTATCACTCTTACTTGTATATTCGGTCATGTCTAGTGATGTTCATCAGCATTATTCAATCTTACTTGTATATTTGGTTTTGTCTAGCAATGATAATCATCATTTATCACTCTTACTAGTATATTTGGTCATGTCTAGTGACGATCATCATCATTTATCAATCTAAGTTGTATATCCGGTCATGTCTAGTGATTATCATAATTATTTATCACTCTACCTTGTAATTTGGTCATGTCTAGTGATGACCATCATCATTTGTCGCTCTATTTGTATATTTGGTTATGTCTAGTGATGAGCATCATCATTTATCACTCTTACTTTTATATTTGGTCATGTTTAGTGATTATCCGCATAATTTATCACTCTAACTGGTACAATGTGTCGTGTCTACTGATAATCACCATCGTTTATCACTCTAACTGGTATAATTAGTTATGTGTAGTGATTATCACCATCATTTATCACTCTAACTAGTAAAATTGGTCATGTGTTGTGATAATCACCTTCATTTATCACACTAAGTTGTATAGTTGGTCATGTCTAGTTATGATCATCACTATTATTCAATCTTACTTGTATATTTGGTCATGTCTAGTTATGATCATCACTATTATTCAATCTTACTTGTATATTTGGTCATGTTTAGTAATGATCATCATTATTTATCACTCTAACTTGTATATTTGGTCATGTCTAGTGACGATCATCATCATTTATCACTCTACATTATATATTTGGTCATGTCTAGTGATGATCATCATCATTTATCAATCTAAGTTGTATATTTGGTCATGTCTAGTTATTATCAGCATCATTTATCACTATAACTAGTATAATTGGTCATTTGTAGTTATAATCACCAACAGTTATCCCACTAACTAGTATAATTGATCATGTCTAGTGATAATCACCATCATTTATCACTCTAAACTAGTATAATTGGTCATGTATAGTGATGATCACCATCATTTATCATTCTTATGTGTAGATTTGGTCATGTCTACTGATTATCCGCATAATTTATCACTCTAACTAGTACAATGTGTCGTGTCTAGTGATAATCACCATCGTTTATCACTCTAACTGGTATAATTGGTCATGTGTAGTGATTACCACCATCATTTATCACTCTAACTAGTAAAATTGGTCATGTGTAATGATAATCACCTTCATTTATCACACTTGTATATTTGGTCATGTTCAGTGATGATGATCATCATTTATAACTCTTACTTATATATTTGGTTATGTGTAGTGATTGTCATCATCATTTATCACTCTACCTTGTAATTTGGTCAAGTCTAGTGATGATCACTCATTTGTCACTCTACTTTGTATATTTGGTCGTGTCTAGTAATGATCATCTTTATTTATCACTGTTACTTGTATATTTGGTCATGTCTAGTGATGATCGTCATCATTTATCACTCTTACTTGTATATTTTGTCATGTCTAGTGATGATAATCATCATTTATCACTCTTACTTGTATATTTGGTCATGTCTAGTGATGATCATCACCATTATTCAATCTTACTTTTATATTTGGTCATGTCTAGTGATGATCATCATCATTTATTAGTCTTACTTGTATATTTGGTCATGTCTAGTGATGATCATCATCATTTATCACTCTTACTTGTTTATTTGGTCATGTCTAGCTATGATTATCATCATTTTTCACTCTACCTTGTATATTTGGACATGTCTAGTGATGATCATAATCATTTTTCAATCTAAGTTGTATATTTGGTCATGTCTAGTGATTATCCGCATCATTTATCACTATAACTAGTATAATTGGTCATTTGTAGTTATAATCACCAACAGTTATCCCACTAATTAGTGTAATTCATCATGTCTCGTGATTATCCGCATAATTTATCACTCTAACTAGTACAGTGTGTCGTGTCTAGGGATAATCACCATCGTTTATCACTCTAACTACTAAAATTGGTCATGTGGAGTGATAATCACCTTCATTTATCACACTTACTTGTATATTTGGTCATGCTTAGTGATGATCATCATCATTTATCACTCTTACTTATATATTTTGTCATGTGTAGTGATTGTCATCATCATTTATCACTCTACCTTGTAATTTGGTCATGTCTAGTGATGATCACATCATTTGTAACTCTACTTTGTATATTTGGTCATGTCTAGTGATGATCATCAATATTTACCACTGTTTCTTGTATATTTGGTCATGTCTAGTGATGATCATATTCATTTATCACTCTTACTTGTATATTTGGTCATGTCTAGTGATGATTATCATCATTTTCACTCTACCTTGTATATTTGGTCATGTCTAGTGACGATCATCATCATTTATCACTCTTACTTGTATATTTGGTCATGTCTAGTGATGATCATCATCATTTATCAATCTAAGTTGTATATCCTGTCATGTCTAGTGATAATCATAATCATTTATCACTCTACCTTGTAATTTGGTCACGTCTAGTGATGACCATCATCATTTGTCCCTCTATTTGTGTTTTTGGTCATGTCTAGCCATGATCATCATCATTTATCACTCTTACTTGTATATTCGGTCATGTCTAGTGATGTTCATCAGCATTATTCAATCTTACTTGTATATTTGGTTTTGTCTAGCAATGATAATCATCATTTATCACTCTTACTAGTATATTTGGTCATGTCTAGTGACGATCATCATCATTTATCAATCTAAGTTGTATATCCGGTCATGTCTAGTGATTATCATAATTATTTATCACTCTACCTTGTAATTTGGTCATGTCTAGTGATGACCATCATCATTTGTCGCTCTATTTGTATATTTGGTTATGTCTAGTGATGAGCATCATCATTTATCACTCTTACTTTTATATTTGGTCATGTTTAGTGATTATCCGCATAATTTATCACTCTAACTGGTACAATGTGTCGTGTCTACTGATAATCACCATCGTTTATCACTCTAACTGGTATAATTAGTTATGTGTAGTGATTATCACCATCATTTATCACTCTAACTAGTAAAATTGGTCATGTGTTGTGATAATCACCTTCATTTATCACACTAAGTTGTATAGTTGGTCATGTCTAGTTATGATCATCACTATTATTCAATCTTACTTGTATATTTGGTCATGTCTAGTTATGATCATCACTATTATTCAATCTTACTTGTATATTTGGTCATGTTTAGTAATGATCATCATTATTTATCACTCTAACTTGTATATTTGGTCATGTCTAGTGACGATCATCATCATTTATCACTCTACATTATATATTTGGTCATGTCTAGTGATGATCATCATCATTTATCAATCTAAGTTGTATATTTTGTCATGTCTAGTTATTATCAGCATCATTTATCACTATAACTAGTATAATTGGTCATTTGTAGTTATAATCACCAACAGTTATCCCACTAACTAGTATAATTGATCATGTCTAGTGATAATCACCATCATTTATCACTCTAAACTAGTATAATTGGTCATGTATAGTGATGATCACCATCATTTATCATTCTTATGTGTAGATTTGGTCATGTCTACTGATTATCCGCATAATTTATCACTCTAACTAGTACAATGTGTCGTGTCTAGTGATAATCACCATCGTTTATCACTCTAACTGGTATAATTGGTCATGTGTAGTGATTATCACCATCATTTATCACTCTAACTAGTAAAATTGGTCATGTGTAGTGATAATCACCTTCATTTATCACACTTGTATATTTGGTCATGTTCAGTGATGATGATCATCATTTATAACTCTTACTTATATATTTGGTTATGTGTAGTGATTGTCATCATCATTTATCACTCTACCTTGTAATTTGGTCAAGTCTAGTGATGATCACTCATTTGTCACTCTACTTTGTATATTTGGTCGTGTCTAGTAATGATCATCTTTATTTATCACTGTTACTTGTATATTTGGTCATGTCTACTGATGATCGTCATCATTTATCACTCTTACTTGTATATTTTGTCATGTCTAGTGATGATCATCATCATTTATCACTCTAAGTTGTATATTTCGTAATGTCTAGTGATGATAATCATCATTTATCACTCTTACTTGTATATTTGGTCATGTCTTGTGATGATCATCACCATTATTCAATCTTACTTTTATATTTGGTCATGTCTAGTGATGATCATCATCATTTATTAGTTTTACTTGTATATTTGGTCATGTCTAGTGATGATCATCATCATTTATCACTCTTACTTGTTTATTTGGTCATGTCTAGCTATGATTATCATCATTTTTCACTCTACCTTGTATATTTGGACATGTCTAGTGATGATCATCATCATTTATCGCTCTTACTTGTTTATTTGGTCATGTCTAGTGATGATTATCATCATTTTTCACTCTACCTTGTATATTTGGTCATGTCTAGTGATGATCATCATCATTTATCACTCTTACTTGTATATTTGTTCATGTCTAGTGATGATCATCAGCTTTATTCAATCTTACTTGTATATTGGGTCATGCCTAGTGATGATCATCAGCATTATTCAATCTTACTTGTATATTTAGTCATGTCTTGTAATGATCATCATCATATATCACTCTTACTTGTATATTTGGTCATGTCTAGTGACGATCATCATCATTTTATCACTCTACCTTGTATATTTGGTCATGTCTAGTGATTATCATCATCATTTATCACTCTGCCTTGTAATTTGGTCATGTCTAGTGATGATCATCATCATTTATCACTCTTACTTGTATATTTGGTCATGTCTAGTGATGATCATCATTATTTTTCACTCTACCTTGTATATTTGGTCATGTTTAGTGATGATCATCATCATTTATCACTCTTACTTGTATATTTGGTCATGTCTAGTGATGACTGTCATCATTTTTCACTCTACCTTGTATATTTGGTCATGTCTAGTGATGATCATCATCATTTATCACTCTTACTTGTATATTTAGTCATGTCTAGTTAAGATCATCATCATTTATCACTCTTACTTGTATATTTGGTCATGTCTAGTTAAGATCATCATCATTATCAATCTAAGTTGTATATCTGGTCATGTCTAGTGATTATCATAATCATTTATCACTCTACCTTGTAATTTGGTCATGTCTTGTGATGACCATCATCATTTGTCGCTCTGTTTGTATATTTGGTCATGTCTAGTGATGATCATCATCATTTATCACTCTTTTATATTTGGTCATGTCTAGTGATGATCATCATCATTTTTCACTCTACCTTGTATATTTGGTCATGTCTAGTGATGATCATCATCATTTATCACTCTTACTTGTATATTTGGTCATCTTTAGTGATGATCATCAGCATTATTCAATCTTACTTGTATATTGGGTCATGTCTAGTGATGATCATCAGCATTATTCAATCTTACTTGTATATTTAGTCATGTCTAGTAATGATCATCATCATTTATCACTCTTACTTGTATATTTGGTCATGTCTAGTGACGATCATCATCATTTATCACTCTACCTTGTATATTTGATCATGTCTAGTGATGATCATAATCATTTATCAATCTAAGTTGTACATTTGGTCATGTCTAGTGATTATCCGCATTATTTATCACTATAACTAGTATAACTGGTCATTTGTAGTTATAATCACCAACAGTTATCCCACTAACTAGTATAATTGATCATGTCTAGTGATAATCACCATCATTTATCACTCTAAACTAGTATAATTGGTCATGTATAGTGATGATCACCATCATTTATCATTCTTATGTGTAGATTTGGTCATGTCTACTGATTATCCGCATAATTTATCACTCTAACTAGTACAATGTGTCGTGTCTAGTGATAATCACCATCGTTTATCACTCTAACTGGTATAATTGGTCATGTGTAGTGATTATCACCATCATTTATCACTCTAACTAGTAAAATTGGTCATGTGTAGTGATAATCACCTTCATTTATCACACTTGTATATTTGGTCATGTTCAGTGATGATGATCATCATTTATAACTCTTACTTATATATTTGGTTATGTGTAGTGATTGTCATCATCATTTATCACTCTACCTTGTAATTTGGTCAAGTCTAGTGATGATCACTCATTTGTCACTCTACTTTGTATATTTGGTCGTGTCTAGTAATGATCATCTTTATTTATCACTGTTACTTGTATATTTGGTCATGTCTACTGATGATCGTCATCATTTATCACTCTTACTTGTATATTTTGTCATGTCTAGTGATGATCATCATCATTTATCACTCTAAGTTGTATATTTCGTAATGTCTAGTGATGATAATCATCATTTATCACTCTTACTTGTATATTTGGTCATGTCTTGTGATGATCATCACCATTATTCAATCTTACTTTTATATTTGGTCATGTCTAGTGATGATCATCATCATTTATTAGTTTTACTTGTATATTTGGTCATGTCTAGTGATGATCATCATCATTTATCACTCTTACTTGTTTATTTGGTCATGTCTAGCTATGATTATCATCATTTTTCACTCTACCTTGTATATTTGGACATGTCTAGTGATGATCATCATCATTTATCGCTCTTACTTGTTTATTTGGTCATGTCTAGTGATGATTATCATCATTTTTCACTCTACCTTGTATATTTGGTCATGTCTAGTGATGATCATCATCATTTATCACTCTTACTTGTATATTTGTTCATGTCTAGTGATGATCATCAGCTTTATTCAATCTTACTTGTATATTGGGTCATGCCTAGTGATGATCATCAGCATTATTCAATCTTACTTGTATATTTAGTCATGTCTTGTAATGATCATCATCATATATCACTCTTACTTGTATATTTGGTCATGTCTAGTGACGATCATCATCATTTTATCACTCTACCTTGTATATTTGGTCATGTCTAGTGATTATCATCATCATTTATCACTCTGCCTTGTAATTTGGTCATGTCTAGTGATGATCATCATCATTTATCACTCTTACTTGTATATTTGGTCATGTCTAGTGATGATCATCATTATTTTTCACTCTACCTTGTATATTTGGTCATGTTTAGTGATGATCATCATCATTTATCACTCTTACTTGTATATTTGGTCATGTCTAGTGATGACTGTCATCATTTTTCACTCTACCTTGTATATTTGGTCATGTCTAGTGATGATCATCATCATTTATCACTCTTACTTGTATATTTAGTCATGTCTAGTTAAGATCATCATCATTTATCACTCTTACTTGTATATTTGGTCATGTCTAGTTAAGATCATCATCATTATCAATCTAAGTTGTATATCTGGTCATGTCTAGTGATTATCATAATCATTTATCACTCTACCTTGTAATTTGGTCATGTCTTGTGATGACCATCATCATTTGTCGCTCTGTTTGTATATTTGGTCATGTCTAGTGATGATCATCATCATTTATCACTCTTTTATATTTGGTCATGTCTAGTGATGATCATCATCATTTTTCACTCTACCTTGTATATTTGGTCATGTCTAGTGATGATCATCATCATTTATCACTCTTACTTGTATATTTGGTCATCTTTAGTGATGATCATCAGCATTATTCAATCTTACTTGTATATTGGGTCATGTCTAGTGATGATCATCAGCATTATTCAATCTTACTTGTATATTTAGTCATGTCTAGTAATGATCATCATCATTTATCACTCTTACTTGTATATTTGGTCATGTCTAGTGACGATCATCATCATTTATCACTCTACCTTGTATATTTGATCATGTCTAGTGATGATCATAATCATTTATCAATCTAAGTTGTACATTTGGTCATGTCTAGTGATTATCCGCATTATTTATCACTATAACTAGTATAACTGGTCATTTGTAGTTATAATCACCAACAGTTATCCCACTAACTAGTATAATTGATTATGTCTAGTGATAATCACCATCATTTATCACTCTAAACTAGTATAATTGGTCATGTATAGTGATGATCACCATCAGTTATCATTCTTATTTGTAGATTTGGTCATGTCTAGTGATTATCCACATAATTTATCACTCTAACTAGTACAATATGTCGTGTCTAGTGATAATCACCATCGTTTATCACTCTAACTGGTATAATTGGTCATGTGTAGTGATTATCACCATCATTTATCACTCTAACTAGTAAATTTGGTCATGTGTAGTGATAATCACCTTCATTTATCACACTTACTTGTATATTTGGTCATGTTTAGTGATGCACATCATCATTTGTCAATCAAAGTTGTATATCCGGTCATGTCTAGTGATTATCATCATCATTTATCACAAAGCCTTGTAATTTGGTCATGTCTAGTGAATATCATCATCATTTATCAATCTAAGTTGTATATCCGGTCATGTCTAATAATGATCATAATCATTTATCACTCTTACTTATATATTTGGTCATGTCTAGTGAAGATCATCATCATTTATCAATCTAAGTTGTATATTTTGTCATATCTTGTGATTATCAGCATCATTTATCACTCTTACTTGTATATTTGGTCATGTCTAGTGATGATCATCATCATTTATCAATCTAAGTTGTATATCCGGTCATGTCTAGTGATTATCATCCTCATTTATCACTCTACCATGTAATTTGGTCATGTCTAGTGATGACCATCATCATTTGTCGCTCTATTTGTATATTTGGTCATGTCTAGTGATGATCATCACCATTATTCAATCTTACTTGTATATTTGGTCATGTCTAGTGACGATCATCACCATTATTCAATCTTACTTTTATATTTGGTCATGTCTAGTGATGATCATCATCATTTATTAGTCTTAGTTGTATATTTGGTCATGTCTAGTGATGATCATCATCATTTATCACTCTTACTTGTTTATTTGGTCATGTCTAGTGATGATTATCATCATTTTTCACTCTACCTTGTATATTTGGTCATGTCTAGTGATGATCATCATCATTTATCACTCTTACTTGTATATTTGGTCATCTCTTGTGATGATCATCAGCATTATTCAATCTTACTTGTATATTGGGTCATGTGTAGTGATGATCATCAGCATTATTCAATCTTACTTTTATATTTAGTCATGTCTAGTAATGATCATCATCATTTATCACTCTTACTTGTATATTTGGTCATGTCTAGTGACGATCATCATCATTTATCACTCTACCTTGTATATTTGGTCATGTCTAGTGATGATCATAATCATTTATCAATCTATGTTGTATATTTGGTCATGTCTAGTAATTATCCGCATTATTTATCACTATAACTAGTATAACTAGTCATTTGTAGTTATAATCACCAAGAGTTATCCCACTAACTAGTATAATTGATTATGTCTAGTGATAATCACCATCATTTATCACTCTAAACTAGTATAATTGGTCATGTATAGTGATGATCACCATCACTTATCATTCTTACTTGTAGATTTGGTCATGTCTAGTGATTATCCACATAATTTATCACTCTAGCTAGTACAATGTGTCGTGTCTAGTGATAATCACTATCGTTTATCACTCTAACTAGTATAATTGGTCATGTGTAGTGATTATCACCATCATTTATCACTCTAACTAGTAAATTTGGTCATGTGTAGTGATAATCACCTTCATTTATCACACTTACTTGTATATTTGGTCATGTTTAGTGATGCACATCATCATTTATCAATCAAAGTTGTATATCCGGTCATGTCTAGTGATTATCATCATCATTTATCACTCTACCTTGTAATTTGGTCATGTCTAGTGATGATCATCATCATTTATCAATCTAAGTTGTATATCCGGTCATGTCTAATAATGATCATAATCATTTATCACTCTTACTTATATATTTGGTCATGTCTAGTGAAGATCATCATCATTTATCAATCTAAGTTGTCTATTTTGTCATATCTTGTGATTATCAGCATCATTTATCACTCTTACTTGTATATTTGGTCATGTCTAGTGATGATCATCATTATTTATCAATCTAAGTTGTATATCCGGTCATGTCTAGTGATTATCATCCTCATTTATCTCTCTACCATGTAATTTGGTCATGTCTAGTGATGACCATCATCATTTGTCGCTCTATTTGTATATTTGGTCATGTCTAGTGATGATCATCACCATTATTCAATCTTACTTGTATATTTGGTCATGTCTAGTAATGATCATCATCATTTATCACTCTTACTTGTATATTTGGTCATGTCTAGTGACGATCATAATCATTTATCACTCTACCTTGTATATTTAGTCATGTCTAGTGATGATCATAATCATTTATCAGTCTACGTTGTATATTTGGTCATGTCTAGTGATTATCCGCATCATTTATCACTATAACTAGTATAATTGGTCATTTGTAGTTATAATCACCAACAGTTATCCCACTAACTAGTATAATTGATAATGTCTAGTGATAATCACCATCATATATTACTCTAAACTAGTATAATTGGTCATGTATAGTGATGATCACCATCATTTATCATTCTTACTTGTTGATTTGGTCATGTCTAGTGATTATCAGCATAATTTATTACTCTGACTAGTACAATGTGTCGTGTCTATTGATAATCAACATCGTTTATCACTCTAACTGGTATAATTGGTCATGTGCATTGATTATCACCATCATTTATCACTCTAACTAGCAAAATTGGTCATGTGTAGTGATAATCACCCTCATTTATCAAACTTACTTGTATATTTTGTCATGTTTAGTGATGAACATCATCATTTATCAATCTAAAATGTATATTCGGTCATGTCTAGTGATTGTCATCATCATTTATCACTCTACCTTGTAATTTGGTCATGTCTAGTGATGATTATCGTCATTTATCAATCTAAGTTGTATATCCGGTCATGTCTAGTAATGATCATCATCATTTATCACTCTTACTTATATATTTGGTCATGTCTAGTGAAGATCATCATCATTTATCAATCTAAGTTGTATATTTTGTCATATCTTGTGATTATCAGCATCATTTATCACTCTTACTTGTATATTTGGTCATGTCTAGTGATGATCATCATCATTTATCAATCTAAGTTGTTTATCCGGTCATGTCTAGTGATTATCATCCTCATTTATCACAAAGTCTTGTAATTTGGTCATGTCTAGTGAATATCATCATCATTTATCAATCTAAGTTGTATATCCGGTCATGTCTAATAATGATCATAATTATTTATCACTCTTACTTATATATTTGGTCATGTCTAGTGATGATCATCAGCTTTATTCAATCTTACTTGTATATTGGGTCATGCCTAGTGATGATCATCAGCATTATTCAATCTTACTTGTATATTTAGTCATGTCTTGTAATGATCATCATCATATATCACTCTTACTTGTATATTTGGTCATGTCTAGTGACGATCATCATCATTTGATCACTCTACCTTGTATATTTGGTCATGTCTAGTGATTATCATCATCATTTATCACTCTGCCTTGTAATTTTGTCATGTCTAGTGATGATCATCATCATTTATCACTCTTACTTGTATATTTGGTCATGTCTAGTGATGATCATCATTATTTTTCACTCTACCTTGTATATTTGGTCATGTTTAGTGATGATCATCATCATTTATCACTCTTACTTGTATATTTGGTCATGTCTAGTGATGATCATCATCATTTATCACTCTTACTTGTATATTTGGTCATGTCTAGTGATGACTGTCAACATTTTTCACTCTACCTTGTATATTTGGTCATGTCTAGTGATGATCATCATCATTTATCACTCTTACTTGTATATTTGGTCATGTCTAGTTAAGATCATCATCATTATCAATCTAAGTTGTATATCTGGTCATGTCTAGTGATTATCATCATCATTTATCACTCTGCCTTGTAATTTTGTCATGTCTAGTGATGATCATCATCATTTATCACTCTTACTTGTATATTTGGTCATGCCTAGTGATGATCATCAGCATTATTCAATCTTACTTGTATATTTAGTCATGTCTTGTAATGATCATCATCATATATCACTCTTACTTGTATATTTGGTCATGTCTAGTGACGATCATCATCATTTGATCACTCTACCTTGTATATTTGGTCATGTCTAGTGATTATCATCATCATTTATCACTCTGCCTTGTAATTTGGTCATGTCTAGTGATGATCATCATCATTTATCACTCTTACTTGTATATTTGGTCATGTCTAGTGATGATCATCATTATTTTTCACTCTACCTTGTATATTTGGTCATGTTTAGTGATGATCATCATCATTTTATCACTCTTACTTGTATATTTGGTCATGTCTAGTGATGATCATCATCATTTATCACTCTTACTTGTATATTTGGTCATGTCTAGTGATGACTGTCAACATTTTTCACTCTACCTTGTATATTTGGTCATGTCTAGTGATGATCATCATCATTTATCACTCTTACTTGTATATTTGGTCATGTCTAGTTAAGATCATCATCATTATCAATCTAAGTTGTATATCTGGTCATGTCTAGTGATTATCATAATCATTTATCACTCTACCTTGTAATTTGGTCATGTCTTGTGATGACCATCATCATTTGTCGCTCTGTTTGTATATTTGGTCATGTCTAGTGATGATCATCATCATTTATCACTCTTTTATATTTGGTCATGTCTAGTGATGATCATCATCATTTTTCACTCTACCTTGTATATTTGGTCATGTCTAGTGATGATCATCATCATTTATCACTCTTACTTGTATATTTGGTCATCTTTAGTGATGATCATCAGAATTATTCAATCTTACTTGTATATTGGGTCATGTCTAGTGATGATCATCAGCATTATTCAATCTTACTTGTATATTTAGTCATGTCTAGTAATGATCATCATCATTTATCACTCTTACTTGTATATTTGGTCATGTCTAGTGACGATCATCATCATTTATCACTCTACCTTGTATATTTGGTCATGTCTAGTGATGATCATAATCATTTATCAATCTAAGTTGTATATTTGGTCATGTCTAGTGATTATCCGCATTATTTATCACTATAACTAGTATAACTGGTCATTTGTAGTTATAATCACCAACAGTTATCCCACTAACTAGTATAATTGATTATGTCTAGTGATAATCACCATCATTTATCACTCTAAACTGGTATAATTGGTCATGTATAGTGATGATCACCATCAGTTATCATTCTTATTTGTAGATTTGGTCATGTCTAGTGATTATCCACATAATTTATCACTCTAACTAGTACAATGTGTCGTGTCTAGTGATAATCACCATCGTTTATCACTCTAACTGGTATAATTGGTCATGTGTAGTGATTATCACCATCATTTATCACTCTAACTAGTAAATTTGGTCATGTGTAGTGATAATCACCTTCATTTATCACACTTACTTGAATATTTGGTCATGTTTAGTGATGCACATCATCATTTATCACTCAAAGTTGTATATCCGGTCATGTCTAGTGATTATCATCATCATTTATCACAAAGCCTTGTAATTTGGTCATGTCTAGTGAATATCATCATCATTTATCAATCTAAGTTGTATATCCGGTCATGTCTAATAATGATCATAATCATTTATCACTCTTACTTATATATTTGGTCATGTCTAGTGATGATCATCAGCTTTATTCAATCTTACTTGTATATTGGGTCATGCCTAGTGATGATCATCAGCATTATTCAATCTTACTTGTATATTTAGTCATGTCTTGTAATGATCATCATCATATATCACTCTTACTTGTATATTTGGTCATGTCTAGTGACGATCATCATCATTTTATCACTCTACCTTGTATATTTGGTCATGTCTAGTGATTATCATCATCATTTATCACTCTGCCTTGTAATTTGGTCATGTCTAGTGATGATCATCATCATTTATCACTCTTACTTGTATATTTGGTCATGTCTAGTGATGATCATCATTATTTTTCACTCTACCTTGTATATTTGGTCATGTTTAGTGATGATCATCATCATTTATCACTCTTACTTGTATATTTGGTCATGTCTAGTGATGATCATCATCATTTATCACTCTTACTTGTATATTTGGTCATGTCTAGTGATGACTGTCATCATTTTTCACTCTACCTTGTATATTTGGTCATGTCTAGTGATGATCATCATCATTTATCACTCTTACTTGTATATTTGGTCATGTCTAGTTAAGATCATCATCATTATCAATCTAAGTTGTATATCTGGTCATGTCTAGTGATTATCATAATCATTTATCACTCTACCTTGTAATTTGGTCATGTCTTGTGATGACCATCATCATTTGTCGCTCTGTTTGTATATTTGGTCATGTCTAGTGATGATCATCATCATTTATCACTCTTTTATATTTGGTCATGTCTAGTGATGATCATCATCATTTTTCACTCTACCTTGTATATTTGGTCATGTCTAGTGATGATCATCATCATTTATCACTCTTACTTGTATATTTGGTCATCTTTAGTGATGATCATCAGCATTATTCAATCTTACTTGTATATTGGGTCATGTCTAGTGATGATCATCAGCATTATTCAATCTTACTTGTATATTTAGTCATGTCTAGTAATGATCATCATCATTTATCACTCTTACTTGTATATTTGGTCATGTCTAGTGATGATCATCATCATTTATCACTCTTGTATATTTGGTCATGTCTAGTGACGATCATCATCATTTTTCACTCTACCTTGTATATTTGGTCATGTCTAGTGATGATCATCATCATTTATCACTCTTACTTGTATATTTGTTCATGTCTAGTGATGATCATCAGCTTTATTCAATCTTACTTGTATATTGGGTCATGCCTAGTGATGATCATCAGCATTATTCAATCTTACTTGTATATTTAGTCATGTCTTGTAATGATCATCATCATATATCACTCTTACTTGTATATTTGGTCATGTCTAGTGACGATCATCATCATTTTATCACTCTACCTTGTATATTTGGTCATGTCTAGTGATTATCATCATCATTTATCACTCTGCCTTGTAATTTGGTCATGTCTAGTGATGATCATCATCATTTATCACTCTTACTTGTATATTTGGTCATGTCTAGTGATGATCATCATTATTTTTCACTCTACCTTGTATATTTGGTCATGTTTAGTGATGATCATCATCATTTATCACTCTTACTTGTATATTTGGTCATGTCTAGTGATGACTGTCATCATTTTTCACTCTACCTTGTATATTTGGTCATGTCTAGTGATGATCATCATCATTTATCACTCTTACTTGTATATTTAGTCATGTCTAGTTAAGATCATCATCATTTATCACTCTTACTTGTATATTTGGTCATGTCTAGTTAAGATCATCATCATTATCAATCTAAGTTGTATATCTGGTCATGTCTAGTGATTATCATAATCATTTATCACTCTACCTTGTAATTTGGTCATGTCTTGTGATGACCATCATCATTTGTCGCTCTGTTTGTATATTTGGTCATGTCTAGTGATGATCATCATCATTTATCACTCTTTTATATTTGGTCATGTCTAGTGATGATCATCATCATTTTTCACTCTACCTTGTATATTTGGTCATGTCTAGTGATGATCATCATCATTTATCACTCTTACTTGTATATTTGGTCATCTTTAGTGATGATCATCAGCATTATTCAATCTTACTTGTATATTGGGTCATGTCTAGTGATGATCATCAGCATTATTCAATCTTACTTGTATATTTAGTCATGTCTAGTAATGATCATCATCATTTATCACTCTTACTTGTATATTTGGTCATGTCTAGTGACGATCATCATCATTTATCACTCTACCTTGTATATTTGATCATGTCTAGTGATGATCATAATCATTTATCAATCTAAGTTGTACATTTGGTCATGTCTAGTGATTATCCGCATTATTTATCACTATAACTAGTATAACTGGTCATTTGTAGTTATAATCACCAACAGTTATCCCACTAACTAGTATAATTGATTATGTCTAGTGATAATCACCATCATTTATCACTCTAAACTAGTATAATTGGTCATGTATAGTGATGATCACCATCAGTTATCATTCTTATTTGTAGATATGGTCATGTCTAGTGATTATCCACATAATTTATCACTCTAACTAGTACAATATGTCGTGTCTAGTGATAATCACCATCGTTTATCACTCTAACTGGTATAATTGGTCATGTGTAGTGATTATCACCATCATTTATCACTCTAACTAGTAAATTTGGTCATGTGTAGTGATAATCACCTTCATTTATCACACTTACTTGTATATTTGGTCATGTTTAGTGATGCACATCATCATTTATCAATCAAAGTTGTATATCCGGTCATGTCTAGTGATTATCATCATCATTTATCACAAAGCCTTGTAATTTGGTCATGTCTAGTGAATATCATCATCATTTATCAATCTAAGTTGTATATCCGGTCATGTCTAATAATGATCATAATCATTTATCACTCTTACTTATATATTTGGTCATGTCTAGTGAAGATCATCATCATTTATCAATCTAAGTTGTATATTTTGTCATATCTTGTGATTATCAGCATCATTTATCACTCTTACTTGTATATTTGGTCATGTCTAGTGATGATCATCATCATTTATCAATCTAAGTTGTATATCCGGTCATGTCTAGTGATTATCATCCTCATTTATCACTCTACCATGTAATTTGGTCATGTCTAGTGATGACCATCATCATTTGTCGCTCTATTTGTATATTTGGTCATGTCTAGTGATGATCATCACCATTATTCAATCTTACTTGTATATTTGGTCATGTCTAGTGACGATCATCACCATTATTCAATCTTACTTTTATATTTGGTCATGTCTAGTGATGATCATCATCATTTATTAGTCTTAGTTGTATATTTGGTCATGTCTAGTGATGATCATCATCATTTATCACTCTTACTTGTTTATTTGGTCATGTCTAGTGATGATTATCATCATTTTTCACTCTACCTTGTATATTTGGTCATGTCTAGTGATGATCATCATCATTTATCACTCTTACTTGTATATTTGGTCATCTCTTGTGATGATCATCAGCATTATTCAATCTTACTTGTATATTGGGTCATGTGTAGTGATGATCATCAGCATTATTCAATCTTACTTTTATATTTAGTCATGTCTAGTAATGATCATCATCATTTATCACTCTTACTTGTATATTTGGTCATGTCTAGTGACGATCATCATCATTTATCACTCTACCTTGTATATTTGGTCATGTCTAGTGATGATCATAATCATTTATCAATCTATGTTGTATATTTGGTCATGTCTAGTAATTATCCGCATTATTTATCACTATAACTAGTATAACTAGTCATTTGTAGTTATAATCACCAAGAGTTATCCCACTAACTAGTATAATTGATTATGTCTAGTGATAATCACCATCATTTATCACTCTAAACTAGTATAATTGGTCATGTATAGTGATGATCACCATCACTTATCATTCTTACTTGTAGATTTGGTCATGTCTAGTGATTATCCACATAATTTATCACTCTAGCTAGTACAATGTGTCGTGTCTAGTGATAATCACTATCGTTTATCACTCTAACTAGTATAATTGGTCATGTGTAGTGATTATCACCATCATTTATCACTCTAACTAGTAAATTTGGTCATGTGTAGTGATAATCACCTTCATTTATCACACTTACTTGTATATTTGGTCATGTTTAGTGATGCACATCATCATTTATCAATCAAAGTTGTATATCCGGTCATGTCTAGTGATTATCATCATCATTTATCACTCTACCTTGTAATTTGGTCATGTCTAGTGATGATCATCATCATTTATCAATCTAAGTTGTATATCCGGTCATGTCTAATAATGATCATAATCATTTATCACTCTTACTTATATATTTGGTCATGTCTAGTGAAGATCATCATCATTTATCAATCTAAGTTGTATATTTTGTCATATCTTGTGATTATCAGCATCATTTATCACTCTTACTTGTATATTTGGTCATGTCTAGTGATGATCATCATTATTTATCAATCTAAGTTGTATATCCGGTCATGTCTAGTGATTATCATCCTCATTTATCTCTCTACCATGTAATTTGGTCATGTCTAGTGATGACCATCATCATTTGTCGCTCTATTTGTATATTTGGTCATGTCTAGTGATGATCATCACCATTATTCAATCTTACTTGTATATTTGGTCATGTCTAGTAATGATCATCATCATTTATCACTCTTACTTGTATATTTGGTCATGTCTAGTGACGATCATAATCATTTATCACTCTACCTTGTATATTTAGTCATGTCTAGTGATGATCATAATCATTTATCAGTCTACGTTGTATATTTGGTCATGTCTAGTGATTATCCGCATCATTTATCACTATAACTAGTATAATTGGTCATTTGTAGTTATAATCACCAACAGTTATCCCACTAACTAGTATAATTGATAATGTCTAGTGATAATCACCATCATATATTACTCTAAACTAGTATAATTGGTCATGTATAGTGATGATCACCATCATTTATCATTCTTACTTGTTGATTTGGTCATGTCTAGTGATTATCAGCATAATTTATTACTCTGACTAGTACAATGTGTCGTGTCTATTGATAATCAACATCGTTTATCACTCTAACTGGTATAATTGGTCATGTGCATTGATTATCACCATCATTTATCACTCTAACTAGCAAAATTGGTCATGTGTAGTGATAATCACCCTCATTTATCAAACTTACTTGTATATTTTGTCATGTTTAGTGATGAACATCATCATTTATCAATCTAAAATGTATATTCGGTCATGTCTAGTGATTGTCATCATCATTTATCACTCTACCTTGTAATTTGGTCATGTCTAGTGATGATTATCGTCATTTATCAATCTAAGTTGTATATCCGGTCATGTCTAGTAATGATCATCATCATTTATCACTCTTACTTATATATTTGGTCATGTCTAGTGAAGATCATCATCATTTATCAATCTAAGTTGTATATTTTGTCATATCTTGTGATTATCAGCATCATTTATCACTCTTACTTGTATATTTGGTCATGTCTAGTGATGATCATCATCATTTATCAATCTAAGTTGTTTATCCGGTCATGTCTAGTGATTATCATCCTCATTTATCACAAAGTCTTGTAATTTGGTCATGTCTAGTGAATATCATCATCATTTATCAATCTAAGTTGTATATCCGGTCATGTCTAATAATGATCATAATTATTTATCACTCTTACTTATATATTTGGTCATGTCTAGTGATGATCATCAGCTTTATTCAATCTTACTTGTATATTGGGTCATGCCTAGTGATGATCATCAGCATTATTCAATCTTACTTGTATATTTAGTCATGTCTTGTAATGATCATCATCATATATCACTCTTACTTGTATATTTGGTCATGTCTAGTGACGATCATCATCATTTGATCACTCTACCTTGTATATTTGGTCATGTCTAGTGATTATCATCATCATTTATCACTCTGCCTTGTAATTTTGTCATGTCTAGTGATGATCATCATCATTTATCACTCTTACTTGTATATTTGGTCATGTCTAGTGATGATCATCATTATTTTTCACTCTACCTTGTATATTTGGTCATGTTTAGTGATGATCATCATCATTTATCACTCTTACTTGTATATTTGGTCATGTCTAGTGATGATCATCATCATTTATCACTCTTACTTGTATATTTGGTCATGTCTAGTGATGACTGTCAACATTTTTCACTCTACCTTGTATATTTGGTCATGTCTAGTGATGATCATCATCATTTATCACTCTTACTTGTATATTTGGTCATGTCTAGTTAAGATCATCATCATTATCAATCTAAGTTGTATATCTGGTCATGTCTAGTGATTATCATAATCATTTATCACTCTACCTTGTAATTTGGTCATGTCTTGTGATGACCATCATCATTTGTCGCTCTGTTTGTATATTTGGTCATGTCTAGTGATGATCATCATCATTTATCACTCTTTTATATTTGGTCATGTCTAGTGATGATCATCATCATTTTTCACTCTACCTTGTATATTTGGTCATGTCTAGTGATGATCATCATCATTTATCACTCTTACTTGTATATTTGGTCATCTTTAGTGATGATCATCAGCATTATTCAATCTTACTTGTATATTGGGTCATGTCTAGTGATGATCATCAGCATTATTCAATCTTACTTGTATATTTAGTCATGTCTAGTAATGATCATCATCATTTATCACTCTTACTTGTATATTTGGTCATGTCTAGTGACGATCATCATCATTTATCACTCTACCTTGTATATTTGGTCATGTCTAGTGATGATCATAATCATTTATCAATCTAAGTTGTATATTTGGTCATGTCTAGTGATTATCCGCATTATTTATCACTATAACTAGTATAACTGGTCATTTGTAGTTATAATCACCAACAGTTATCCCACTAACTAGTATAATTGATTATGTCTAGTGATAATCACCATCATTTATCACTCTAAACTGGTATAATTGGTCATGTATAGTGATGATCACCATCAGTTATCATTCTTATTTGTAGATTTGGTCATGTCTAGTGATTATCCACATAATTTATCACTCTAACTAGTACAATGTGTCGTGTCTAGTGATAATCACCATCGTTTATCACTCTAACTGGTATAATTGGTCATGTGTAGTGATTATCACCATCATTTATCACTCTAACTAGTAAATTTGGTCATGTGTAGTGATAATCACCTTCATTTATCACACTTACTTGAATATTTGGTCATGTTTAGTGATGCACATCATCATTTATCACTCAAAGTTGTATATCCGGTCATGTCTAGTGATTATCATCATCATTTATCACAAAGCCTTGTAATTTGGTCATGTCTAGTGAATATCATCATCATTTATCAATCTAAGTTGTATATCCGGTCATGTCTAATAATGATCATAATCATTTATCACTCTTACTTATATATTTGGTCATGTCTAGTGATGATCATCAGCTTTATTCAATCTTACTTGTATATTGGGTCATGCCTAGTGATGATCATCAGCATTATTCAATCTTACTTGTATATTTAGTCATGTCTTGTAATGATCATCATCATATATCACTCTTACTTGTATATTTGGTCATGTCTAGTGACGATCATCATCATTTTATCACTCTACCTTGTATATTTGGTCATGTCTAGTGATTATCATCATCATTTATCACTCTGCCTTGTAATTTGGTCATGTCTAGTGATGATCATCATCATTTATCACTCTTACTTGTATATTTGGTCATGTCTAGTGATGATCATCATTATTTTTCACTCTACCTTGTATATTTGGTCATGTTTAGTGATGATCATCATCATTTATCACTCTTACTTGTATATTTGGTCATGTCTAGTGATGATCATCATCATTTATCACTCTTACTTGTATATTTGGTCATGTCTAGTGATGACTGTCATCATTTTTCACTCTACCTTGTATATTTGGTCATGTCTAGTGATGATCATCATCATTTATCACTCTTACTTGTATATTTGGTCATGTCTAGTTAAGATCATCATCATTATCAATCTAAGTTGTATATCTGGTCATGTCTAGTGATTATCATAATCATTTATCACTCTACCTTGTAATTTGGTCATGTCTTGTGATGACCATCATCATTTGTCGCTCTGTTTGTATATTTGGTCATGTCTAGTGATGATCATCATCATTTATCACTCTTTTATATTTGGTCATGTCTAGTGATGATCATCATCATTTTTCACTCTACCTTGTATATTTGGTCATGTCTAGTGATGATCATCATCATTTATCACTCTTACTTGTATATTTGGTCATCTTTAGTGATGATCATCAGCATTATTCAATCTTACTTGTATATTGGGTCATGTCTAGTGATGATCATCAGCATTATTCAATCTTACTTGTATATTTAGTCATGTCTAGTAATGATCATCATCATTTATCACTCTTACTTGTATATTTGGTCATGTCTAGTGACGATCATCATCATTTTCTCACTCTACCTTGTATATTTGGTCATGTCTAGTGATGATCATAATCATTTATCAATCTAAGTTGTATATTTTGTCATGTCTAGTGATTATCCGCATTATTTATCTCTATAACTAGTATAACTGGTCATTTGTAGTTGTAATCACCAACAGTTATCCCACTAACTAGTATAATTGATTATGTCTAGTGATAATCACCATCATTTATCACTCTAAACTAGTATAATTGGTCATGTATAGTGATGATCACCATCAGTTATCATTCTTATTTGTAGATTTGGTCATGTCTAGTGATTATCCACATAATTTATCACTCTAACTAGTACAATGTGTCGTGTCTAGTGATAATCACCATCGTTTATCACTCTAACTAGTATAATTGGTCATGTGTAGTGATTATCACCATCATTTATCACTCTAACTAGTAAATTTGGTCATGTGTAGTGATAATCACCTTCATTTATCACACTTACTTGAATATTTGGTCATGTTTAGTGATGCACATCATCATTTATCAATCAAAGTTGTATATCCGGTCATGTCTAGTGATTATCATCATCATTTATCACAAAGCCTTGTAATTTGGTCATGTCTAGTAAATATCATCATCATTTATCAATCTAAGTTGTATATCCGGTCATGTCTAATAATGATCATAATCATTTATCACTCTTACTTATATATTTGGTCATGTCTAGTGAAGATCATCATCATTTATCAATCTAAGTTGTATATTTTGTCATATCTTGTGATTATCAGCATCATTTATCACTCTTACTTGTATATTTGGTCATGTCTAGTGATGATCATCATCATTTATCAATCTAAGTTGTATATCCGGTCATGTCTAGTGATTATCATCCTCATTTATCACTCTACCATGTAATTTGGTCATGTCTAGTGATGACCATCATCATTTGTCGCTCTATTTGTATATTTGGTCATGTCTAGTGATGATCATCACCATTATTCAATCTTACTTGTATATTTGGTCATGTCTAGTGACGATCATCACCATTATTCAATCTTACTTTTATATTTGGTCATGTCTAGTGATGATCATCATCATTTATTAGTCTTAGTTGTATATTTGGTCATGTCTAGTGATGATCATCATCATTTATCACTCTTACTTGTTTATTTGGTCATGTCTAGTGATGATTATCATCATTTTTCACTCTACCTTGTATATTTGGTCATGTCTAGTGATGATCATCATCATTTATCACTCTTACTTGTATATTTGGTCATCTCTTGTGATGATCATCAGCATTATTCAATCTTACTTGTATATTGGGTCATGTCTAGTGATGATCATCAGCATTATTCAATCTTACTTTTATATTTAGTCATGTCTAGTAATGATCATCATCATTTATCACTCTTACTTGTATATTTGGTCATGTCTAGTGACGATCATCATCATTTATCACTCTACCCTGTATATTTGGTCATGTCTAGTGATGATCATAATCATTTATCAATCTATGTTGTATATTTGGTCATGTCTAGTGATTATCCGCATTATTTATCACTATAACTAGTATAACTGGTCATTTGTAGTTATAATCACCAAGAGTTATCCCACTAACTAGTATAATTGATTATGTCTAGTGATAATCACCATCATTTATCACTCTAAACTAGTATAATTGGTCATGTATAGTGATGATCACCATCACTTATCATTCTTACTTGTAGATTTGGTCATGTCTAGTGATTATCCACATAATTTATCACTCTAGCTAGTACAATGTGTCGTGTCTAGTGATAATCACCATCGTTTATCACTCTAACTAGTATAATTGGTCATGTGTAGTGATTATCACCATCATTTATCACTCTAACTAGTAAATTTGGTCATGTGTAGTGATAATCACCTTCATTTATCACACTTACTTGTATATTTGGTCATGTTTAGTGATGCACATCATCATTTATCAATCAAAGTTGTATATCCGGTCATGTCTAGTGATTATCATCATCATTTATCACTCTACCTTGTAATTTGGTCATGTCTAGTGATGATCATCATCATTTATCAATCTAAGTTGTATATCCGGTCATGTCTAATAATGATCATAATCATTTATCACTCTTACTTATATATTTGGTCATGTCTAGTGAAGATCATCATCATTTATCAATCTAACTTGTATATTTTGTCATATCTTGTGATTATCAGCATCATTTATCACTCTTACTTGTATATTTGGTCATGTCTAGTGATGATCATCATCATTTATCAATCTAAGTTGTATATCCGGTCATGTCTAGTGATTATCATCCTCATTTATCACTCTACCATGTAATTTGGTCATGTCTAGTGATGACCATCATCATTTGTCGCTCTATTTGTATATTTGGTCATGTCTAGTGATGATCATCACCATTATTCAATCTTACTTGTATATTTGGTCATGTCTAGTAATGATCATCATCATTTATCACTCTTACTTGTATATTTGGTCATGTCTTGTGACGATCATAATCATTTATCACTCTACCTTGTATATTTAGTCATGTCTAGTGATGATCATAATCATTTATCAGTCTACGTTGTATATTTGGTCATGTCTAGTGATTATCCGCATGATTAATCACTATAACTAGTATAATTGGTCATTTGTAATTATAATCACCAACAGTTATCCCACTAACTAGTATAATTGATAATGTCTAGTGATAATCACCATCATATATTACTCTAAACTAGTATAATTGGTCATGTATAGTGATGATCACCATCATTTATCATTCTTACTTGTTGATTTGGTCATGTCTAGTGATTATCAGCATAATTTATTACTCTGACTAGTACAATGTGTCGTGTCTATTGATAATCACCATCGTTTATCACTCTAACTGGTATAATTGGTCATGTGCAGTGATTATCACCATCATTTATCACTCTAACTAGCAAAATTGGTCATGTGTAGTGATAATCACCCTCATTTATCAAACTTACTTGTATATTTTGTCATGTTTAGTGATGAACATCATCATTTATCAATCTAAGTTGTATATTCGGTCATGTCTAGTGATTATCATCATCATTTATCACTCTACCTTGTAATTTGGTCATGTCTAGTGATGATTATCGTCATTTATCAATCTAAGTTGTATATCCGGTCATGTCTAGTAATGATCATCATCATTTATCACTCTTACTTATATATTTGGTCATGTCTAGTGAAGATCATCATCATTTATCAATCTAAGTTGTATATTTTGTCATATCTTGTGATTATCAGCATCATTTATCACTCTTACTTGTATATTTGGTCATGTCTAGTGATGATCATCATCATTTATCAATCTAAGTTGTTTATCCGGTCATGTCTAGTGATTATCATCCTCATTTATCACTCTACCATGTAATTTGGTCATGTCTAGTGATGACCATCATCATTTGTCGCTCTATTTGTATATTTGGTCATGTCTAGTGATGATCATCACCATTATTCAATCTTACTTGTATATTTGGTCATGTCTAGTGATGATCATCATCATTTATTAGTCTTACTTGTATATTTGGTCATGTCTAGTGATGATCATCATCATTTATCACTCTTACTTGTTTATTTGGTCATGTCTAGTGATGATTATCATCATTTTTCACTCTACCTTGTATATTTGGTCATGTCTAGTGATGATCATCATCATTTATCACTCTTACTTGTATATTTGGTCATCTCTAGTGATGATCATCAGCATTATTCAATCTTACTTGTATATTGGGTCATGTCTAGTGATGATCATCAGCATTATTCAATCTTACTTGTATATTTAGTCATGTCTAGTAATGATCATCATCATTTATCACTCTTACTTGTATATTTGGTCATGTCTAGTGACGATCATCATCATTTATCACTCTACCTTGTATATTTGGTCATGTCTAGTGATGATCATAATCATTTATCAATCTAAGTTGTATATTTGGTCATGTCTAGTGATTATCCGCATTATTTATCACTATAACTAGTATAACTGGTCATTTGTAGTTATAATCACCAACAGTTATCCCACTAACTAGTATAATTGATTATGTCTAGTGATAATCACCATCATTTATCACTCTAAACTAGTATAATTGGTCATGTGTAGTGATTATCACTATCATTTATCACTCTAACTAGTAAATTTGGTCATGTGTAGTGATAATCACCTTCATTTATCACACTTACTTGTATATTTGGTCATATTTAGTGATGCACATCATCATTTATCACTCAAAGTTGTATATCCGGTCATGTCTAGTGATTATCATCATCATTTATCACAAAGCCTTGTAATTTGGTCATGTCTAGTGAATATCATCATCATTTATCAATCTAAGTTGTATATCCGGTCATGTCTAATAATGATCATAATCATTTATCACTCTTACTTATATATTTGGTCATGTCTAGTGATGATCATCAGCTTTATTCAATCTTACTTGTATATTGGGTCATGCCTAGTGATGATCATCAGCATTATTCAATCTTACTTGTATATTTAGTCATGTTTTGTAATGATCATCATCATATATCACTCTTACTTGTATATTTGGTCATGTCTAGTGACGATCATCATCATTTTATCACTCTACCTTGTATATTTGGTCATGTCTAGTGATTATCATCATCATTTATCACTCTGCCTTGTAATTTGGTCATGTCTAGTGATGATCATCATCATTTATCACTCTTACTTGTATATTTGGTCATGTCTAGTGATGATCATAATTATTTTTCACTCTACCTTGTATATTTGGTCATGTTTAGTGATGATCATCATCATTTATCACTCTTACTTGTATATTTGGTCATGTCTAGTGATGATCATCATCATTTATCACTCTTACTTGTATATTTGGTCATGTCTAGTGATGACTGTCATCATTTTTCACTCTACCTTGTATATTTGGTCATGTCTAGTGATGATCATCATCATTTATCACTCTTACTTGTATATTTGGTCATGTCTAGTTAAGATCATCATCATTATCAATCTAAGTTGTATATCTGGTCATGTCTAGTGATTATCATAATCATTTATCACTCTACCTTGTAATTTGGTCATGTCTTGTTATGACCATCATCATTTGTCGCTCTGTTTGTATATTTGGTCATGTCTAGTGATGATCTATCATCATTTATCACTCTTTTATATTTGGTCATGTCTAGTGATGATCATCATCATTTTTCACTCTACCTTGTATATTTGGTCATGTCTATTGATGATATCATTTATCACTCTTACTTGTATATTTGGTCATCTTTAGTGATGATCATCAGCATTATTCAATCTTACTTGTATATTGGGTCATGTCTAGTGATGATCATCAGCATTATTCAATCTTACTTGTATATTTAGTCATGTCTAGTAATGATCATCATCATTTATCACTCTTACTTGTATATTTGGTCATGTCTAGTGACGATCATCATCATTTATCACTCTACCTTGTATATTTGGTCATGTCTAGTGATGATCATAATCATTTATCAATCTAAGTTGTATATTTGGTCATGTCTAGTGATTATCCGCATTATTTATCACTATAACTAGTATAACTGGTCATTTGTAATTATAATCACCAACAGTTATCCCACTAACTAGTATAATTGATTATGTCTAGTGATAATCACCATCATTTATCACTCTAAACTAGTATAATTGGTCATGTATAGTGATGATCACCATCAGTTATCATTCTTATTTGTAGATTTGGTCATGTCTAGTGATTATCCACATAATTTATCACTCTAACTAGTACAATGTGTCGTGTCTAGTGATAATCACCATCGTTTATCACTCTAACTGGTATAATTGGTCATGTGTAGTGATTATCACCATCATTTATCACTCTAACTAGTAAATTTGGTCATGTGTAGTGATAATCACCTTCATTTATCACACTTACTTGTATATTTGGTCATGTTTAGTGATGCACATCATCATTTATCAATCAAAGTTGTATATCCGGTCATGTCTAGTGATTATCATCATCATTTATCACAAAGCCTTGTAATTTGGTCATGTCTAGTGAATATCATCATCATTTATCAATCTAAGTTGTATATCCGGTCATGTCTAATAATGATCATAATCATTTATCACTCTTACTTATATATTTGGTCATGTCTAGTGAAGATCATCATCATTTATCAATCTAAGTTGTATATTTTGTCATATCTTGTGATTATCAGCATCATTTATCACTCTTACTTGTATATTTGGTCATGTCTAGTGATGATCATCATCATTTATCAATCTAAGTTGTATATCCGGTCATGTCTAGTGATTATCATCCTCATTTATCACTCTACCATGTAATTTGGTCATGTCTAGTGATGACCATCATCATTTGTCGCTCTATTTGTATATTTGGTCATGTCTAGTGATGATCATCACCATTATTCAATCTTACTTGTATATTTGGTCATGTCTAGTGACGATCATCACCATTATTCAATCTTACTTTTATATTTGGTCATGTCTAGTGATGATCATCATCATTTATTAGTCTTACTTGTATATTTGGTCATGTCTAGTGATGATCATCATCATTTATCACTCTTACTTGTTTATTTGGTCATGTCTAGTGATGATTATCATCATTTTTCACTCTACCTTGTATATTTTGTCATGTCTAGTGATGATCATCATCATTTATCACTCTTACTTGTATATTTGGTCATCTCTTGTGATGATCATCAGCATTATTCAATCTTACTTGTATATTGGGTCATGTCTAGTGATGATCATCAGCATTATTCAATCTTACTTTTATATTTAGTCATGTCTAGTAATGATCATCATCATTTATCACTCTTACTTGTATATTTGGTCATGTCTAGTGACGATCATCATCATTTATCACTCTACCTTGTATATTTGGTCATGTCTAGTGATGATCATCATCATTTATCAATCTAAGTTGTATATTTGGTCATGTCTAGTGATTATCCGCATTATTTATCACTATAACTAGTATAACTGGTCATTTGTAGTTATAAGCACCAAGAGTTATCCCACTAACTAGTATAATTGATTATGTCTAGTGATAATCACCATCATTTATCACTCTAAACTAGTATAATTGGTCATGTATAGTGATGATCACCATCACTTATCATTCTTACTTGTAGATTTGGTCATGTCTAGTGATTATCCACATAATTTATCACTCTAGCTAGTACAATGTGTCGTGTCTAGTGATAATCACCATCGTTTATCACTCTAACTAGTATAATGGGTCATGTGTAGTGATTATCACCATCATTTATCACTCTAACTAGTAAATTTGGTCATGTGTAGTGATAATCACCTTCATTTATCACACTTACTTGTATATTTGGTCATGTTTAGTGATGCACATCATCATTTATCAATCAAAGTTGTATATCCGGTCATGTCTAGTGATTATCATCATCATTTATCAGTCTACCTTGTAATTTGGTCATGTCTAGTGATGATCATCATCATTTATCAATCTAAGTTGTATATCCGGTCATGTCTAATAATGATCATAATCATTTATCACTCTTACTTATATATTTGGTCATGTCTAGTGATGATCATCAGCTTTATTCAATCTTACTTGTATATTGGGTCATGCCTAGTGATGATCATCAGCATTATTCAATCTTACTTGTATATTTAGTCATGTTTTGTAATGATCATCATCATATATCACTCTTACTTGTATATTTGGTCATGTCTAGTGACGATCATCATCATTTTATCACTCTACCTTGTATATTTGGTCATGTCTAGTGATTATCATCATCATTTATCACTCTGCCTTGTAATTTGGTCATGTCTAGTGATGATCATCATCATTTATCACTCTTACTTGTATATTTGGTCATGTCTAGTGATGATCATAATTATTTTTCACTCTACCTTGTATATTTGGTCATGTTTAGTGATGATCATCATCATTTATCACTCTTACTTGTATATTTGGTCATGTCTAGTGATGATCATCATCATTTATCACTCTTACTTGTATATTTGGTCATGTCTAGTGATGACTGTCATCATTTTTCACTCTACCTTGTATATTTGGTCATGTCTAGTGATGATCATCATCATTTATCACTCTTACTTGTATATTTGGTCATGTCTAGTTAAGATCATCATCATTATCAATCTAAGTTGTATATCTGGTCATGTCTAGTGATTATCATAATCATTTATCACTCTACCTTGTAATTTGGTCATGTCTTGTTATGACCATCATCATTTGTCGCTCTGTTTGTATATTTGGTCATGTCTAGTGATGATCTATCATCATTTATCACTCTTTTATATTTGGTCATGTCTAGTGATGATCATCATCATTTTTCACTCTACCTTGTATATTTGGTCATGTCTATTGATGATATCATTTATCACTCTTACTTGTATATTTGGTCATCTTTAGTGATGATCATCAGCATTATTCAATCTTACTTGTATATTGGGTCATGTCTAGTGATGATCATCAGCATTATTCAATCTTACTTGTATATTTAGTCATGTCTAGTAATGATCATCATCATTTATCACTCTTACTTGTATATTTGGTCATGTCTAGTGACGATCATCATCATTTATCACTCTACCTTGTATATTTGGTCATGTCTAGTGATGATCATAATCATTTATCAATCTAAGTTGTATATTTGGTCATGTCTAGTGATTATCCGCATTATTTATCACTATAACTAGTATAACTGGTCATTTGTAGTTATAATCACCAACAGTTATCCCACTAACTAGTATAATTGATTATGTCTAGTGATAATCACCATCATTTATCACTCTAAACTAGTATAATTGGTCATGTATAGTGATGATCACCATCAGTTATCATTCTTATTTGTAGATTTGGTCATGTCTAGTGATTATCCACATAATTTATCACTCTAACTAGTACAATGTGTCGTGTCTAGTGATAATCACCATCGTTTATCACTCTAACTGGTATAATTGGTCATGTGTAGTGATTATCACCATCATTTATCACTCTAACTAGTAAATTTGGTCATGTGTAGTGATAATCACCTTCATTTATCACACTTACTTGTATATTTGGTCATGTTTAGTGATGCACATCATCATTTATCAATCAAAGTTGTATATCCGGTCATGTCTAGTGATTATCATCATCATTTATCACAAAGCCTTGTAATTTGGTCATGTCTAGTGAATATCATCATCATTTATCAATCTAAGTTGTATATCCGGTCATGTCTAATAATGATCATAATCATTTATCACTCTTACTTATATATTTGGTCATGTCTAGTGAAGATCATCATCATTTATCAATCTAAGTTGTATATTTTGTCATATCTTGTGATTATCAGCATCATTTATCACTCTTACTTGTATATTTGGTCATGTCTAGTGATGATCATCATCATTTATCAATCTAAGTTGTATATCCGGTCATGTCTAGTGATTATCATCCTCATTTATCACTCTACCATGTAATTTGGTCATGTCTAGTGATGACCATCATCATTTGTCGCTCTATTTGTATATTTGGTCATGTCTAGTGATGATCATCACCATTATTCAATCTTACTTGTATATTTGGTCATGTCTAGTGACGATCATCACCATTATTCAATCTTACTTTTATATTTGGTCATGTCTAGTGATGATCATCATCATTTATTAGTCTTACTTGTATATTTGGTCATGTCTAGTGATGATCATCATCATTTATCACTCTTACTTGTTTATTTGGTCATGTCTAGTGATGATTATCATCATTTTTCACTCTACCTTGTATATTTTGTCATGTCTAGTGATGATCATCATCATTTATCACTCTTACTTGTATATTTGGTCATCTCTTGTGATGATCATCAGCATTATTCAATCTTACTTGTATATTGGGTCATGTCTAGTGATGATCATCAGCATTATTCAATCTTACTTTTATATTTAGTCATGTCTAGTAATGATCATCATCATTTATCACTCTTACTTGTATATTTGGTCATGTCTAGTGACGATCATCATCATTTATCACTCTACCTTGTATATTTGGTCATGTCTAGTGATGATCATCATCATTTATCAATCTAAGTTGTATATTTGGTCATGTCTAGTGATTATCCGCATTATTTATCACTATAACTAGTATAACTGGTCATTTGTAGTTATAAGCACCAAGAGTTATCCCACTAACTAGTATAATTGATTATGTCTAGTGATAATCACCATCATTTATCACTCTAAACTAGTATAATTGGTCATGTATAGTGATGATCACCATCACTTATCATTCTTACTTGTAGATTTGGTCATGTCTAGTGATTATCCACATAATTTATCACTCTAGCTAGTACAATGTGTCGTGTCTAGTGATAATCACCATCGTTTATCACTCTAACTAGTATAATGGGTCATGTGTAGTGATTATCACCATCATTTATCACTCTAACTAGTAAATTTGGTCATGTGTAGTGATAATCACCTTCATTTATCACACTTACTTGTATATTTGGTCATGTTTAGTGATGCACATCATCATTTATCAATCAAAGTTGTATATCCGGTCATGTCTAGTGATTATCATCATCATTTATCAGTCTACCTTGTAATTTGGTCATGTCTAGTGATGATCATCATCATTTATCAATCTAAGTTGTATATCCGGTCATGTCTAATAATGATCATAATCATTTATCACTCTTACTTATATATTTGGTCATGTCTAGTGAAGATCATCATCATTTATCAATCTAAGTTGTATATTTTGTCATATCTTGTGATTATCAGCATCATTTATCACTCTTACTTGTATATTTGGTCATGTCTAGTGATGATCATCATCATTTATCAATCTAAGTTGTATATCCGGTCATGTCTAGTGATTATCATCCTCATTTATCACTCTACCATGTAATTTGGTCATGTCTAGTGATGACCATCATCATTTGTCGCTCTATTTGTATATTTGGTCATGTCTAGTGATGATCATCACCATTATTCAATCTTACTTGTATATTTGGTCATGTCTAGTAATGATCATCATCATTTATCACTCTTACTTGTATATTTGGTCATGTCTAGTGACGATCATAATCATTTATCACTCTACCTTGTATATTTGGTCATGTCTACTGATTATCCGCATAATTTATCACTCTAACTAGTACAATGTGTCGTGTCTAGTGATAATCACCATAGTTTATCACTCTAACTGGTATAATTGGTCATGTGTAGTGATTATCACCATCATTTATCACTCTAACTAGTAAAATTGGTCATGTGTAGTGATAATCACCTTCATTTATCACACTTGTATATTTGGTCATGTTCAGTGATGATGATCATCATTTATAACTCTTACTTATATATTTGGTTATGTGTAGTGATTGTCATCATCATTTATCACTCTACCTTGTAATTTGGTCAAGTCTAGTGATGATCACTCATTTGTCACTCTACTTTGTATATTTGGTCGTGTCTAGTAATGATCATCTTTATTTATCACTGTTACTTGTATATTTGGTCATGTCTAGTGATGATCGTCATCATTTATCACTCTTACTTGTATATTTTGTCATGTCTAGTGATGATCATCATCATTTATCACTCTAAGGTGTATATCCGGTCATGTCTAGTGATTATCATAATCATTTGTCACTCTACCTTGTAATTTGGTCATGTCTAGTGATGATAATCATCATTTATCACTCTTACTTGTATATTTGGTCATGTCTAGTGATGATCATCACCATTATTCAATCTTACTTTTATATTTGGTCATGTCTAGTGATGATCATCATCATTTATTCAGTCTTACTTGTATATTTGGTCATGTCTAGTGATGATCATCATCATTTATCACTCTTACTTGTTTATTTGGTCATGTCTAGCTATGATTATCATCATTTTTCACTCTACCTTGTATATTTGGACATGTCTAGTGATGATCATAATCATTTTTCAATCTAAGTTGTATATTTGGTCATGTCTAGTGATTATCCGCATCATTTATCACTATAACTAGTATAATTGGTCATTTGTAGTTATAATCACCAACAGTTATCCCACTAATTAGTGTAATTCATCATGTCTACTGATTATCCGCATAATTTATCACTCTAACTAGTACAGTGTGTCGTGTCTAGGGATAATCACCATCGTTTATCACTCTAACTACTAAAATTGGTCATGTGGAGTGATAATCACTTTCATTTATCACACTTACTTTTATATTTGGTCATGCTTAGTGATGATCATCATCATTTATCACTCTTACTTATATATTTTGTCATGTGTAGTGATTGTCATCATCATTTATCACTCTACCTTGTAATTTGGTCATGTCTAGTGATGATCACATCATTTGTAACTCTACTTTGTATATTTGGTCATGTCTAGTGATGATCATATTCATTTATCACTCTTACTTGTATATTTGGTCATGTCTAGTGATGATTATCATCATTTTCACTCTACCTTGTATATTTGGTCATGTCTAGTGACGATCATCATCATTTATCACTCTTACTTGTATATTTGGTCATGTCTAGTGATGATCATCATCATTTATCAATCTAAGTTGTATATCCTGTCATGTCTAGTGATAATCATAATCATTTATCACTCTACCTTGTAATTTGGTCACGTCTAGTGATGACCATCATCATTTGTCCCTCTATTTGTATATTTGGTCATGTCTAGCCATGATCATCATCATTTATCACTCTTACTTGTATATTCGGTCATGTCTAGTGATGTTCATCAGCATTATTCAATCTTACTTGTATATTTGGTTTTGTCTAGCAATGATAATCATCATTTATCACTCTTACTAGTATATTTGGTCATGTCTAGTGACGATCATCATCATTTATCAATCTAAGTTGTATATCCGGTCATGTCTAGTGATTATCATAATTATTTATCACTCTACCTTGTAATTTGGTCATGTCTAGTGATGACCATCATCATTTGTCGCTCTATTTGTATATTTGGTTATGTCTAGTGATGAGCATCATCATTTATCACTCTTACTTGTATATTTGGTCATGTTTAGTGATTATCCGCATAATTTATCACTCTAACTGGTACAATGTGTCGTGTCTACTGATAATCACCATCGTTTATCACTCTAACTGGTATAATTAGTTATGTGTAGTGATTATCACCATCATTTATCACTCTAACTAGTAAAATTGGTCATGTGTTGTGATAATCACCTTCATTTATCACACTAAGTTGTATAGTTGGTCATGTCTAGTTATGATCATCACTATTATTCAATCTTACTTGTATATTTGGTCATGTCTAGTTATGATCATCACTATTATTCAATCTTACTTGTATATTTGGTCATGTCTAGTAATGATCATCATTATTTATCACTCTAACTTGTATATTTGGTCATGTCTAGTGACGATCATCATCATTTATCACTCTACATTATATATTTGGTCATGTCTAGTGATGATCATCATCATTTATCAATCTAAGTTGTGTATTTGGTCATGTCTAGTTATTATCAGCTTCATTTATCACTATAACTAGTATAATTGGTCATTTGTAGTTATAATCACCAACAGTTATCCCACTAACTAGTATAATTGATCATGTCTAGTGATAATCACCATCATTTATCACTCTAAACTAGTATAATTGGTCATGTATAGTGATGATCACCATCATTTATCATTCTTATGTGTAGATTTGGTCATGTCTACTGATTATCCGCATAATTTATCACTCTAACTAGTACAATGTGTCGTGTCTAGTGATAATCACCATCGTTTATCACTCTAACTGGTATAATTGGTCATGTGTAGTGATTATCACCATCATTTATCACTCTAACTAGTAAAATTGGTCATGTGTAGTGATAATCACCTTCATTTATCACACTTGTATATTTGGTCATGTTCAGTGATGATGATCATCATTTATAACTCTTACTTATATATTTGGTTATGTGTAGTGATTGTCATCATCATTTATCACTCTACCTTGTAATTTGGTCAAGTCTAGTGATGATCACTCATTTGTCACTCTACTTTTTATATTTGGTCGTGTCTAGTAATGATCATCTTTATTTATCACTGTTACTTGTATATTTGGGCATGTCTACTGATGATCGTCATCATTTATCACTCTTACTTGTATATTTTGTCATGTCTAGTGATTATCATAATCATTTGTCACTCTACCTTGTAATTTGGTCATGTCTAGTGATGATAATCATCATTTATCACTCTTACTTGTATATTTGGTCATGTCTAGTGATGATCATCACCATTATTCAATCTTACTTTTATATTTGGTCATGTCTAGTGATGATCATCATCATTTATTAGTTTTACTTGTATATTTGGTCATGTCTAGTGATGATCATCATCATTTATCACTCTTACTTGTTTATTTGGTCATGTCTAGCTATGATTATCATCATTTTTCACTCTACCTTGTATATTTGGACATGTCTAGTGATGATCATCATCATTTATCACTCTTACTTGTTTATTTGGTCATGTCTAGTGATGATTATCATCATTTTTCACTCTACCTTGTATATTTGGTCATGTTTAATGATGATCATCATCATTTATCACTCTTACTTGTATATTTGTTCATGTCTAGTGATGATCATCAGCTTTATTCAATCTTACTTGTATATTGGGTCATGCCTAGTGATGATCATCAGCATTATTCAATCTTACTTGTATATTTAGTCATGTCTTGTAATGATCATCATCATATATCACTCTTACTTGTATATTTGGTCATGTCTAGTGACGATCATCATCATTTTATCACTCTACCTTGTATATTTTGTCATGTCTAGTGATTATCATCATCATTTATCACTCTGCCTTGTAATTTGGTCATGTCTAGTGATGATCATCATCATTTATCACTGTTACTTGTATATTTGGTCATGTCTAGTGATGATCATCATTATTTTTCACTCTACCTTGTATATTTGGTCATGTTTAGTGATGATCATCATCATTTATCACTCTTACTTGTATATTTGGTCATGTCTAGTGATGATCATCATCATTTATCACTCTTACTTGTATATTTGGTCATGTCTAGTGATGACTGTCATCATTTTTCACTCTACCTTGTATATTTGGTCATGTCTAGTGATGATCATCATCATTTATCACTCTTACTTGTATATTTGGTCATGTCTAGTTAAGATCATCATCATTATCAATCTAAGTTGTATATCTGGTCATGTCTAGTGATTATCATAATCATTTATCACTCTACCTTGTAATTTGGTCATGTCTTGTGATGACCATCATCATTTGTCGCTCTGTTTGTATATTTGGTCATGTCTAGTGATGATCATCATCATTTATCACTCTTTTATATTTGGTCATGTCTAGTGATGATCATCATCATTTTTCACTCTACCTTGTATATTTGGTCATGTCTAGTGATGATCATCATCATTTATCACTCTTACTTGTATATTTGGTCATCTTTAGTGATGATCATCAGCATTATTCAATCTTACTTGTATATTGGGTCATGTCTAGTGATGATCATCAGCATTATTCAATCTTACTTGTATATTTAGTCATGTCTAGTAATGATCATCATCATTTATCACTCTTACTTGTATATTTGGCCATGTCTAGTGACGATCATCATCATTTATCACTCTACCTTGTATATTTGGTCATGTCTAGTGATGATCATCATCGTTTATCACTCTTACTTGTATATTTGTTCATGTCTAGTGATGATCATCAGCTTTATTCAATCTTACTTGTATATTGGGTCATGCCTAGTGATGATCATCAGCATTATTCAATCTTACTTGTATATTTAGTCATGTCTTGTAATGATCATCATCATATATCACTCTTACTTGTATATTTGGTCATGTCTAGTGACGATCATCATCATTTTATCACTCTACCTTGTATATTTGGTCATGTCTAGTGATTATCATCATCATTTATCACTCTGCCTTGTAATTTGGTCATGTCTAGTGATGATCATCATCATTTATCACTCTTACTTGTATATTTGGTCATGTCTAGTGATGATCATCATTATTTTTCACTCTACCTTGTATATTTGGTCATGTTTAGTGATGATCATCATCATTTATCACTCTTACTTGTATATTTGGTCATGTCTAGTGATGATCATCATCATTTATCACTCTTACTTGTATATTTGGTCATGTCTAGTGATGACTGTCATCATTTTTCACTCTACCTTGTATATTTGGTCATGTCTAGTGATGATCATCATCATTTATCACTCTTACTTGTATATTTGGTCATGTCTAGTTAAGATCATCATCATTATCAATCTAAGTTGTATATCTGGTCATGTCTAGTGATTATCATAATCATTTATCACTCTACCTTGTAATTTGGTCATGTCTTGTGATGACCATCATCATTTGTCGCTCTGTTTGTATATTTGGTCATGTCTAGTGATGATTATCATCATTTATCACTCTTTTATATTTGGTCATGTCTAGTGATGATCATCATCATTTTTCACTCTACCTTGTATATTTGGTCATGTCTAGTGATGATCATCATCATTTATCACTCTTACTTGTATATTTGGTCATCTTTAGTGATGATCATCAGCATTATTCAATCTTACTTGTATATTGGGTCATGTCTAGTGATGATCATCAGCATTATTCAATCTTACTTGTATATTTAGTCATGTCTAGTAATGATCATCATCATTTATCACTCTTACTTGTATATTTGGTCATGTCTAGTGACGATCATCATCATTTATCACTCTACCTTGTATATTTGGTCATGTCTAGTGATGATCATAATCATTTATCAATCTAAGTTGTATATTTGGTCATGTCTAGTGATTATCCGCATTATTTATCACTATAACTAGTATAACTGGTCATTTGTAGTTATAATCACCAACAGTTATCCCACTAACTAGTATAATTGATTATGTCTAGTGATAATCACCATCATTTATCACTCTAAACTAGTATAATTGGTCATGTATAGTGATGATCACCATCACTTATCATTCTTACTTGTAGATTTGGTCATGTCTAGTGATTATCCACATAATTTATCACTCTAGCTAGTACAATGTGTCGTGTCTAGTGATAATCACCATCGTTTATCACTCTAACTGGTATAATTGGTCATGTGTAGTGATTATCACCATCATTTATCACTCTAACTAATAAAATTGGTCATGTGTAGTGATAATCACCTTCATTTATCACACTTACTTGTATATTTGATCATGTTTTGTGATGAACATCATCATTTATCAATCAAAGTTGTATATCCGGCCATGTCTAGTGATTATCATCATCATTTATCACTCTACCTTGTAATTTGGTCATGTCTAGTGATGATCATCATCATTTATCAATCTAAGTTGTATATCCGGTCATGTCTAATAATGATCATAATCATTTATCACTCTTACTTATATATTTGGTCATGTCTACTGAAGATCATCATCATTTATCAATCTAAGTTGTATATTTTGTCATATCTTGTGATTATCAGCATCATTTATCACTCTTACTTGTATATTTGGTCATGTCTAGTGATGATCATCATCATTTATCAATCTAAGTTGTATATCCGGTCATGTCTAGTGATTATCATCCTCATTTATCACTCTACCATGTAATTTGGTCATGTCTAGTGATGACCATCATCATTTGTCGCTCTATTTGTATATTTGGTCATGTCTAGTGATGATCATCACCATTATTCAATCTTACTTGTATATTTGGTCATGTCTAGTAATGATCATCATCATTTATCACTCTTACTTGTATATTTGGTCATGTCTAGTGACGATCATAATCATTTATCACTCTACCTTGTATATTTGGTCATGTCTAGTGATGATCATAATCATTTATCAGTCTACGTTGTATATTTGGTCATGTCTAGTGATTATCCGCATCATTTATCACTATAACTAGTATAATTGGTCATTTGTAGTTATAATCACCAACATTTATCCCACTAACTAGTATAATTGATAATGTCTAGTGATAATCACCATCATATATTACTCTAAACTAGTATAATTGGTCATGTATAGTGATGATCACCATCATTTATCATTCTTACTTGTTGATTTGGTCATGTCTAGTGATTATCAGCATAATTTATTACTCTGACTAGTACAATGTGTCGTGTCTATTGATAATCACCATCGTTTATCACTCTAACTGGTATAATTAGTCATGTGCAGTGATTATCACCATCATTTATCACTCTAACTAGCAAAATTGGTCATGTGTAGTGATAATCACCCTCATTTATCAAACTTACTTGTATATTTTGTCATGTTTAGTGATGAACATCATCATTTATCAATCTAAGTTGTATATTCGGTCATGTCTAGTGATTATCATCATCATTTATCACTCTACCTTGTAATTTGGTCATGTCTAGTGATGATTATCGTCATTTATCAATCTAAGTTGTATATCCGGTCATGTCTAGTAATGATCATCATCATTTATCACTCTTACTTATATATTTGGTCATGTCTAGTGAAGATCATCATCAGTTATCAATCTAAGTTGTATATTTTGTCATATCTTGTGATTATCAGCATCATTTATCACTCTTACTTGTATATTTGGTCATGTCTAGTGATGATCATCATCATTTATCAATCTAAGTTGTTTATCCGGTCATGTCTAGTGATTATCATCCTCATTTATCACTCTACCATGTAATTTGGTCATGTCTAGTGATGACCATCATCATTTGTCGCTCTATTTGTATATTTGGTCATGTCTAGTGATGATCATCACCATTATTCAATCTTACTTGTATATTTGGTCATGTCTAGTGATGATCATCATCATTTATTATTCTTACTTGTATATTTGGTCATGTCTAGTGATGATCATCATCATTTATCACTCTTACTTGTTTATTTGGTCATGTCTAGTGATGATTATCATCATTTTTCACTCTACCTTGTATATTTGGTCATGTCTAGTGATGATCATCATCATTTATCACTCTTACTTGTATATTTGGTCATCTCTAGTGATGATCATCAGCATTATTCAATCTTACTTGTATATTGGGTCATGTCTAGTGATGATCATCAGCATTATTCAATCTTACTTGTATATTTAGTCATGTCTAGTAATGATCATCATCATTTATCACTCTTACTTGTATATTTGGTCATGTCTAGTGACGATCATCATCATTTATCACTCTACCTTGTATATTTGGTCATGTCTAGTGATGATCATAATCATTTATCAATCTAAGTTGTATATTTGGTCATGTCTAGTGATTATCCGCATTATTTATCACTATAACTAGTATAACTGGTCATTTGTAGTTATAATCACCAACAGTTATCCCACTAACTATTATAATTGATTATGTCTAGTGATAATCACCATCATTTATCACTCTAAACTAGTATAATTGGTCATGTATAGTGATGATCACCATCAGTTATCATTCTTACTTGTAGATTTGGTCATGTCTAGTGATTATCCACATAATTTATCACTCTAACTAGTACAATGTGTCGTGTCTAGTGATAATCACCATCGTTTATCACTCTAACTGGTATAATTGGTCATGTGTAGTGATTATCACCATCATTTATCACTCTAACTAGTAAATTTGGTCATGTGTAGTGATAATCACCTTCATTTATCACACTTACTTGTATATTTGGTCATATTTAGTGATGCACATCATCATTTATCACTCAAAGTTGTATATCCGGTCATGTCTAGTGATTATCATCATCATTTATCACAAAGCCTTGTAATTTGGTCATGTCTAGTGAATATCATCATCATTTATCAATCTAAGTTGTATATCCGGTCATGTCTAATAATGATCATAATCATTTATGACTCTTACTTATATATTTGGTCATGTCTAGTGATGATCATCAGCTTTATTCAATCTTACTTGTATATTGGGTCATGCCTAGTGATGATCATCAGCATTATTCAATCTTACTTGTATATTTAGTCATGTCTTGTAATGATCATCATCATATATAACTCTTACTTGTATATTTGGTCATGTCTAGTGACGATCATCATCATTTTATCACTCTACCTTGTATATTTGGTCATGTCTAGTAATTATCATCATCATTTATCACTCTGCCTTGTAATTTGGTCATGTCTAGTGATGATCATCATCATTTATCACTCTTACTTGTATATTTGGTCATGTCTAGTGATGATCATCATTATTTTTCACTCTACCTTGTATATTTGGTCATGTTTAGTGATGATCATCATCATTTATCACTCTTACTTGTATATTTGGTCATGTTTAGTGATGATCATCATCATTTATCACTCTTACTTGTATATTTGGTCATGTCTAGTGATGACTGTCATCATTTTTCACTCTACCTTGTATATTTGGTCATGTCTAGTGATGATCATCATCATTTATCACTCTTACTTGTATATTTGGTCATGTCTAGTTAAGATCATCATCATTATCAATCTAAGTTGTATATCTGGTCATGTCTAGTGATTATCATAATCATTTATCACTCTACCTTGTAATTTGGTCATGTCTTGTGATGACCATCATCATTTGTCGCTCTGTTTGTATATTTGGTCATGTCTAGTGATGATCATCATCATTTATCACTCTTTTATATTTGGTTATGTCTAGTGATGATCATCATCATTTTTCACTCTACCTTGTATATTTGGTCATGTCTAGTGATGATCATCATCATTTATCACTCTTACTTGTATATTTGGTCATCTTTAGTGATGATCATCAGCATTATTCAATCTTACTTGTATATTGGGTCATGTCTAGTGATGATCATCAGCATTATTCAATCTTACTTGTATATTTAGTCATGTCTAGTAATGATCATCATCATTTATCACTCTTACTTGTATATTTGGTCATGTCTAGTGACGATCATCATCATTTATCACTCTACCTTGTATATTTGGTCATGTCTAGTGATGATCATAATCATTTATCAATCTAAGTTGTATATTTGGTCATGTCTAGTGATTATCCGCATTATTTATCACTATAACTAGTATAACTGGTCATTTGTAGTTATAATCACCAACAGTTATCCCACTAACTAGTATAATTGATTATGTCTAGTGATAATCACCATCATTTATCACTCTAAACTAGTATAATTGGTCATGTATAGTGATGATCACCATCAGTTATCATTCTTATTTATAGATTTGGTCATGTCTAGTGATTATCCACATAATTTATAACTCTAACTAGTACAATGTGTCGTGTCTAGTGATAATCACCATCGTTTATCACTCTAACTGGTATAATTGGTCATGTGTAGTGATTATCACCATCATTTATCACTCTAACTAGTAAATTTGGTCATGTGTAGTGATAATCACCTTCATTTATCACACTTACTTGTATATTTGGTCATGTTTAGTGATGCACATCATCATTTATCAATCAAAGTTGTATATCCGGTCATGTCTAGTGATTATCATCATCATTTATCACAAAGCCTTGTAATTTGGTCATGTCTAGTGAATATCATCATCATTTATCAATCTAAGTTGTATATCCGGTCATGTCTAATAATGATCATAATCATTTATCACTCTTACTTATATATTTGGTCATGTCTAGTGAAGATCATCATCATTTATCAATCTAAGTTGTATATTTTGTCATATCTTGTGATTATCAGCATCATTTATCACTCTTACTTGTATATTTGGTCATGTCTAGTGATGATCATCATCATTTATCAATCTAAGTTGTATATCCGGTCATGTCTAGTGATTATCATCCTCATTTATCACTCTACCATGTAATTTGGTCATGTCTCGTGATGACCATCATCATTTGTCGCTCTATTTGTATATTTGGTCATGTCTAGTGATGATCATCACCATTATTCAATCTTACTTGTATATTTGGTCATGTCTAGTGATGATCATCACCATTATTCAATCTTACTTTTATATTTGGTCATGTCTAGTGATGATCATCATCATTTATTAGTCTTAGTTGTATATTTGGTCATGTCTGGTGATGATCATCATCATTTATCACTCTTACCTGTTTATTTGGTCATGTCTAGTGATGATTATCATCATTTTTCACTCTACCTTGTATATTTGGTCATGTCTAGTGATGATCATCATCATTTATCACTCTTACTTGTATATTTGGTCATCTCTTGTGATGATCATCAGCATTATTCAATCTTACTTGTATATTGGGTCATGTCTAGTGATGATCATCAGCATTATTCAATCTTACTTTTATATTTAGTCATGTCTAGTAATGATCATCATAATTTATCACTCTTACTTGTATATTTGGTCATGTCTAGTGACGATCATCATCATTTATCACTCTACCTTGTATATTTGGTCATGTCTAGTGATGATCATAATCATTTATCAATCAATGTTGTATATTTGGTCATGTCTAGTGATTATCCGCATTATTTATCACTATAACTAGTATAACTGGTCATTTGTAGTTATAATCACCAAGAGTTATCCCACTAACTAGTATAATTGATTATGTCTAGTGATAATCACCATCATTTATCACTCTAAACTAGTATAATTGGTCATGTATAGTGATGATCACCATCACTTATCATTCTTACTTGTAGATTTGGTCATGTCTAGTGATTATCCACATAATTTATCACTCTAGCTAGTACAATGTGTCGTGTCTAGTGATAATCACCATCATTTATCACTCTAACTAGTATAATTGGTCATGTGTAGTGATTATCACCATCATTTATCACTCTAACTAGTAAATTTGGTCATGTGTAGTGATAATCACCTTCATTTATCACACTTACTTGTATATTTGGTCATGTTTAGTGATGCACATCATCATTTATCAATCAAAGTTGTATATCCGGTCATGTCTAGTGATTATCATCATCATTTATCACTCTACCTTGTAATTTGGTCATGTCTAGTGATGATCATCATCATTTATCAATCTAAGTTGTATATCCGGTCATGTCTAATAATGATCATAATCATTTATCACTCTTACTTATATATTTTGTCATGTCTAGTGAAGATCATCATCATTTATCAATCTAAGTTGTATATTTTGTCATATCTTGTGATTATCAGCATCATTTATCACTCTTACTTGTATATTTGGTCATGTCTAGTGATGATCATCATCATTTATCAATCTAAGTTGTTTATCCGGTCATGTCTAGTGATTATCATCCTCATTTATCACTCTACCATGTAATTTGGTCATGTCTAGTGATGACCATCATCATTTGTCGCTCTATTTGTATATTTGGTCATGTCTAGTGATGATCATCACCATTATTCAATCTTACTTGTATATTTGGTCATGTCTAGTAATGATCATCATCATTTATCACTCTTACTTGTATATTTGGTCATGTCTAGTGACGATCATAATCATTTATCACTCTACCTTGTATATTTGGTCATGTCTAGTGATGATCATAATCATTTATCAGTCTACGTTGTATATTTGGTCATGTCTAGTGATTATCCGCATCATTTATCACTATAACTAGTATAATTGGTCATTTGTAGTTATAATCACCAACATTTATCCCACTAACTAGTATAATTGATAATGTCTAGTATAATTGGTCATGTATAGTGATGATCATCACCATTATTCAATCTTACTTGTATATTTGGTCATGTCTAGTGATGATCATCATCATTTATTAGTCTTACTTGTATATTTGGTCATGTCTAGTGATGATCATCATCATTTATCACTCTTACTTGTTTATTTGGTCATGTCTAGTGATGATTATCATCATTTTTCACTCTACCTTGTATATTTGGTCATGTCTAGTGATGATCATCATCATTTATCACTCTTACTTGTATATTTGGTCATCTCTAGTGATGATCATCAGCATTATTCAATCTTACTTGTATATTGGGTCATGTCTAGTGATGATCATCAGCATTATTCAATCTTACTTGTATATTTAGTCATGTCTAGTAATGATCATCATCATTTATCACTCTTACTTGTATATTTGGTCATGTCTAGTGACGATCATCATCATTTATCACTCTACCTTGTATATTTGGTCATGTCTAGTGATGATCATAATCATTTATCAATCTAAGTTGTATATTTGGTCATGTCTAGTGATTATCCGCATTATTTATCACCATAACTAGTATAACTGGTCATTTGTAGTTATAATCACCAACAATTATCCCACTAACTAGTATAATTGATTATGTCTAGTGATAATCACCATCATTTATCACTCTAAACTAGTATAATTGGTCATGTATAGTGATGATCACCATCAGTTATCATTCTTACTTGTAGATTTGGTCATGTCTAGTGATTATCCACATAATTTATCACTCTAACTAGTACAATGTGTCGTGTCTAGTGATAATCACCATCGTTTATCACTCTAACTGGTATAATTGGTCATGTGTAGTGATTATCACCATCATTTATCACTCTAACTAGTAAATTTGGTCATGTGTAGTGATAATCACCTTCATTTATCACACTTACTTGTATATTTGGTCATATTTAGTGATGCACATCATCATTTATCACTCAAAGTTGTATATCCGGTCATGTCTAGTGATTATCATCATCATTTATCAAAAAGCCTTGTAATTTGGTCATGTCTAGTGAATATCATCATCATTTATCAATCTAAGTTGTATATCCGGTCATGTCTAATAATGATCATAATCATTTATGACTCTTACTTATATATTTGGTCATGTCTAGTGATGATCATCAGCTTTATTCAATCTTACTTGTATATTGGGTCATGCCTAGTGATGATCATCAGCATTATTCAATCTTACTTGTATATTTAGTCATGTCTTGTAATGATCATCATCATATATAACTCTTACTTGTATATTTGGTCATGTCTAGTGACGATCATCATCATTTTATCACTCTACCTTGTATATTTGGTCATGTCTAGTAATTATCATCATCATTTATCACTCTGCCTTGTAATTTGGTCATGTCTAGTGATGATCATCATCATTTATCACTCTTACTTGTATATTTGGTCATGTCTAGTGATGATCATCATTATTTTTCACTCTACCTTGTATATTTGGTCATGTTTAGTGATGATCATCATCATTTATCACTCTTACTTGTATATTTGGTCATGTCTAGTGATGATCATCATCATTTATCACTCTTACTTGTATATTTGGTCATGTCTAGTGATGACTGTCATCATTTTTCACTCTACCTTGTATATTTGGTCATGTCTAGTGATGATCATCATCATTTATCACTCTTACTTGTATATTTGGTCATGTCTAGTTAAGATCATCATCATTATCAATCTAAGTTGTATATCTGGTCATGTCTAGTGATTATCATAATCATTTATCACTCTACCTTGTAATTTGGTCATGTCTTGTGATGACCATCATCATTTGTCGCTCTGTTTGTATATTTGGTCATGTCTAGTGATGATCATCATCATTTATCACTCTTTTATATTTGGTCATGTCTAGTGATGATCATTATCATTTTTCACTCTACCTTGTATATTTGGTCATGTCTAGTGATGATCATCATCATTTATCACTCTTACTTGTATATTTGGTCATCTTTAGTGATGATCATCAGCATTATTCAATCTTACTTGTATATTGGGTCATGTCTAGTGATGATCATCAGCATTATTCAATCTTACTTGTATATTTAGTCATGTCTAGTAATGATCATCATCATTTATCACTCTTACTTGTATATTTGGTCATGTCTAGTGACGATCATCATCATTTATCACTCTACCTTGTATATTTGGTCATGTCTAGTGATGATCATAATCATTTATCAATCTAAGTTGTATATTTGGTCATGTCTAGTGATTATCCGCATTATTTATCACTATAACTAGTATAACTGGTCATTTGTAGTTATAATCACCAACAGTTATCCCACTAACTAGTATAATTGATTATGTCTAGTGATAATCACCATCATTTATCACTCTAAACTAGTATAATTGGTCATGTATAGTGATGATCACCATCAGTTATCATTCTTATTTATAGATTTGGTCATGTCTAGTGATTATCCACATAATTTATAACTCTAACTAGTACAATGTGTCGTGTCTAGTGATAATCACCATCGTTTATCACTCTAACTGGTATAATTGGTCATGTGTAGTGATTATCACCATCATTTATCACTCTAACTAGTAAATTTGGTCATGTGTAGTGATAATCACCTTCATTTATCACACTTACTTGTATATTTGGTCATGTTTAGTGATGCACATCATCAATTATCAATCAAAGTTGTATATCCGGTCATGTCTAGTGATTATCATCATCATTTATCACAAAGCCTTGTAATTTGGTCATGTCTAGTGAATATCATCATCATTTATCAATCTAAGTTGTATATCCGGTCATGTCTAATAATGATCATAATCATTTATCACTCTTACTTATATATTTGGTCATGCCTAGTGAAGATCATCATCATTTATCAATCTAAGTTGTATATTTTGTCATATCTTGTGATTATCAGCATCATTTATCACTCTTACTTGTATATTTGGTCATGTCTAGTGATGATCATCATCATTTATCAATCTAAGTTGTATATCCGGTCATGTCTAGTGATTATCATCCTCATTTATCACTCTACCATGTAATTTGGTCATGTCTAGTGATGACCATCATCATTTGTCGCTCTATTTGTATATTTGGTCATGTCTAGTGATGATCATCACCATTATTCAATCTTACTTGTATATTTGGTCATGTCTAGTGACGATCATCACCATTATTCAATCTTACTTTTATATTTGGTCATGTCTAGTGATGATCATCATCATTTATTAGTCTTACTTGTATATTTGGTCATGTCTGGTGATGATCATCATCATTTATCACTCTTACTTGTTTATTTGGTCATGTCTAGTGATGATTATCATCATTTTTCACACTACCTTGTATATTTGGTCATGTCTAGTGATGATCATCATCATTTATCACTCTTTCTTGTATATTTGGTCATCTCTTGTGATGATCATCAGCATTATTCAATCTTACTTGTATATTGGGTCATGTCTAGTGATGATCATCAGCATTATTCAATCTTACTTTTATATTTAGTCATGTCTAGTAATGATCATCATCATTTATCACTCTTACTTGTATATTTGGTCATGTCTAGTGATGATCATAATCATTTATCAATCTAAGTTGTATATTTGGTCATGTCTAGTGATTATCCGTATTATTTATCACTATAACTAGTATAACTGGTCATTTGTAGTTATAATCACCAACAGTTATCCCACTAACTAGTATAATTGATTATGTCTAGTGATAATCACCATCATTTATCACTCTAAACTAGTATAATTGGTCATGTATAGTGATGATCACCATCACTTATCATTCTTACTTGTAGATTTGGTCATGTCTAGTGATTATCCACATAATTTATCACTCTAACTAGTACAATGTGTCCTGTCTAGTGATAATCACCATCGTTTATCACTCTAACTGGTATAATTGGTCATGTGTAGTGATTATCACCATCATTTATCACTCTAACTAGTAAATTTGGTCATGTGTAGTGATAATCACCTTCATTTATCACACTTACTTGTATATTTGGTCATGTTTAGTGATGCACATCATCATTTATCAATCAAAGTTGTATATCCGGTCATGTCTAGTGATTATCATCATCATTTATCACTCTGCCTTGTAATTTGGTCATGTCTAGTGATGATCATCATCATTTATCAATCTAAGTTGTATATCCGGTCATGTCTAATAAAGATCATAATCATTTATCACTCTTACTTATATATTTGGTCATGTCTAGTGAAGATCATCATCATTTATCAATCTAAGTTGTATATTTTGTCATATCTTGTGATTATCAGCATCATTTATCACTCTTACTTGTATATTTGGTCATGTCTAGTGATGATCATCATCATTTATCAATCTAAGTTGTATATCCGGTCATGTCTAGTGATTATCATCCTTATTTATCACTCTACCATGTAATTTGGTCATGTCTAGTGATGACCATCATCATTTGTCGCTCTATTTGTATATTTGGTCATGTCTAGTGATGATCATCACCATTATTCAATCTTACTTGTATATTTGGTCATGTCTAGTAATGATCATCATCATTTATCACTCTTACTTGTATATTTGGTCATGTCTAGTGACGATCATAATCATTTATCACTCTACCTTGTATATTTGGTCATGTCTAGTGATGATCATAATCATTTATCAATCTACGTTGTATATTTGGTCATGTCTAGTGATTATCCGCATCATTTATCACTATAACTAGTATAATTGGTCATTTGTAGTTATAATCACCAACAGTTATCCCACTAACTAGTATAATTGATCATGTCTAGTGATAATCACCATCATATATCACTCTAAACTAGTATAATTGGTCATGTATAGTGATGATCACCATCATTTATCATTCTTACTTGTTGATTTGGTCATGTCTAGTGATTATCAGCATAATTTATTACTCTGACTAGTACAATGTGTCGTGTCTAGTGATAATCACCATCGTTTATCACTCTAACTGGTATAATTGGTCATGTGCAGTGATTATCACCATCATTTATCACTCTAACTAGCAAAATTGGTCATGTGTAGTGATAATCACCTTCATTTATCATACTTGTATATTTTGTCATGTTTAGTGATGAACATCATCATTTATCAATCTAAGTTGTATATCCGGTCATGTCTAGTGATTATCATCATCATTTATCACTCTACCTTGTAATTTGGTCATGTCTAGTGATGATCATCGTCATTTATCAATCTAAGTTGTATATTCGGTCATGTCTAGTAATGATCATCATCATTTATCACTCTTACTTATATATTTGGTCATGTCTAGTGAAGATCATCATCATTTATCAATCTAAGTTGTATATTTTGTCATATCTTATGATTATCAGCATCATTTATCACTCTTACTTGTATATTTGGTCATGTCTAGTGATGATCATCATCATTTATCAATCTAAGTTGTTTATCCGGTCATGTCTAGTGATGATCATCATCATTTATCACTCTTACTTGTATATTTGGTCATGTCTAGTGATGATCATCAGCATTATTCAATCTTACTTGTATATTTGGTCATGTCTAGTGATGATCATCATCATTTATCACTCTTACTTCTATATTTGGTCATGTCTAGTGATGATCATCACCATTATTCAATCTTACTTGTATATTTGGTCATTTCTAGTAATGATCATCATCATTTATCACTCTTACTTGTATATTTGGTCATGTCTAGTGACGATCATCATCATTTATCACTCTACCTTGTATGTTTGGTCATGTCTAGTGATGATCATAATTATTTATCAATCTACGTTGTATATTTGGTCATGCCTAGTGATTATCCGCATCATTTATCACTATAACTAGTATAATTGGTCATTTGTAGTTATAATCACCAACAGTTATCCCACTAACTAGTATAATTGATCATGTCTAGTGATAATCACCATCATATATCACTCTAAACTAGTATAATTGATCATGTATAGTGATGATCACCATCATTTATCATTCTTACTTGTTGATTTGGTCATGTCTAGTGATTATCAGCATAATTTATTACTCTGACTAGTACAATGTGTCGTGTCTAGTGATAATCACCATCGTTTATCACTCTCACTGGTATAATTGGTCATGTGCAGTGATTATCACCATCATTTATCACTCTAACTAGTAAAATTTGTCATGTGTAGTGATAATCACCTTCATTTATCACACTTCCTTGTATATTTTGTCATGTTTAGTGATGAACATCATCATTTATCAATCTAAGTTGTATATCCGGTCAAGTCTAGTGATTATCATCATCATTTATCACTCTACCTTGTAATTTGGTCATGTCTAGTGATGATCATCATCATTTATCAATCTAAGTTGTATATCCGGTCATGTCTAGCAATGATCATCATTATTTATCACTGTTACTTGTATATTTGGTCATGTCTAGTGATGATCATCATCATTTATCACTCTTACTTGTATATTTGGTCATGTCTAGTGATAATTATCATGATTTTTCACTCTACCTTATATATTTGGTCATGTCTAGTGCTGATCATCTTCATTTATCACTCTTACTTGTATATTTGGTCATGTCTAGTGATGATCATCATCATATATCAATCTAAGTTGTATATCCGGTCATGTCTAGGGATTATCATCATCATTTATCACTCTACCTTGTAATTTGGTCATGTCTAGTGATGACCATCATCATTTGTCGCTCTATTCGTATATTTGGTCATGTCTAGTGATGATCATCATCATTTAACAATCTAAGTTGTATATCCGGTCATGTCTAGTGATGATCATCATCATTTATCACTCTTACTTGTATATTTGGTCATATCTAGTGATGATCATAATCATTTATCACTCTACCTTGTAATTTGGTCATGTCTAGTGATGATAATCATCATTTATCACTCTTACTTGTATATTTGGTCATGTCTAGTGATGATCATCACCATTATTCAATCTTACTTTTATATTTGGTCATGTCTAGTGACGATCATCATCATTTATTACTCTTACTTGTATATTTGGTCATGTCTAGTGATGATCATCATCATTTATCACTCTTACTTGTTTATTTGGTCATGTCTAGTGATGATCATCATCATTTTTCACTCTACCTTGTATATTTGGTCATGTCTAGTGATGATCATCATCATTTTTCACTCTTACTTGTATAATTGGTCATGTCTAGTGATGATCATCAGCATTATTCAATCTTACTTGTATATTGGGTCATGTCTAGTGATGATCATCAGCATTATTCAATCTTACTTTTATATTTGGTCATGTCTAGTGATGATCATCATCATTTATCACTCTTACTTGTATATTTGGTCATGTCTAGTGATGATCATCATCATTTTTCACTCTACCTTGTATATTTTGTCATGTCTAGTGATGATCATCATCATTTATCACTCTTACTTGTATATTTGGTCATGTCTAGTGATGATCATCATCATTTATCACTCTTACTTGTATATTTGGTCATGTCTAGTGATGACTATCATCATTTATCACTCTACCTTGTAATTTGGTCATGTCTAGTGATGATCATCATCATTTATCATTCTAAGTTGTATATTCGGTCATGTCTAGTAATGATCATCATTATTTATCACTGTTACTTGTATATTTGGTCATGTCTAGTGATGATCATCATCATTTTACACTCTTACTTGTATATTTGGTCATGTCTAGTGATGATTATCATGATTTTTCACTCTACCTTGTATATTTGGTCATGTCTAGTGCTGATCATCTTCATTTATCACTCTTACTTGTATATTTGGTCATGTCTAGAGATGATCATCATCATTTATCAATCTAAGTTGTATATCCGGTCATGTCTAGGGATTATCATCATCATTTATCACTCTACCTTGTAATTTGGTCATGTCTAGTGATGACCATCATCATTTGTCGCTCTATTCGCATATTTGGTCATGTCTAGTGATGATCATCATCATTTATCAATCTAAGTTGCATATCCGGTCATGTCTAGTGATGATCATCAACATTTATCACTCTTACTTCTATATTTGGTCATGTCTAGTGATGATCATCACCATTATTCAATCTTACTTGTATATTTGGTCATTTCTAGTAATGATCATCATCATTTATCACTCTTACTTGTATATTTGGTCATGTCTAGTGACGATCATCATCATTTATCACTCTACCTTGTATGTTTGGTCATGTCTAGTGATGATCATAATCATTTATCAATCTACGTTGTATATTTGGTCATGTCTAGTGATTATCCGCATCATTTATCACTATAACTAGTATAATTGGTCATTTGTAGTTATAATCACCAACAGTTATCCCACTAACTAGTATAATTGATCATGTCTAGTGATAATCACCATCATATATCACTCTAAACTAGTATAATTGGTCATGTATAGTGATGATCACAATCATTTATCATTCTAACTTATAGATTTGGTCATGTCTAGTGATTATCCGCATAATTTATTACTCTGACTAGTACAATGTGTCGTGTCTAGTGATAATTACCATCGTTTATCACTCTAACTGGTATAATTGGTCATGTGCAGTGATTATCACCATCATTTATCACTCTAACTAGTAAAATTTGTCATGTGTAGTGATAATCACCTTCATTTATCACACTTACTTGTATATTTTGTCATGTTTAGTGATGAACATCATCATTTATCAATCTAAGTTGTATATCCGGTCAAGTCTAGTGATTATCATCATCATTTATCACTCTACCTTGTAATTTGGTCAGGTCTAGTGATGATCATCATCATTTATCAATCTAAGTTGTATATCCGGTCATGTCTAGCAATGATCATCATTATTTATCACTGTTACTTGTATATTTGGTCATGTCTAGTGATGATCATCATCATTTATCACTCTTACTTGTATATTTGGTCATGTCTAGTGATGATCATCATCATTTATCACTCTTACTTGTTTATTTGGTCATGTCTAGTGATGAGCATCATCATTTTTCACTCTACCTTGTATATTTGGTCATGTGTAGTGATGATCATCATCATTTATCAATCTAAGTTGTATATCCGGTCATGTCTAGGGATTATCATCATCATTTCTCACTCTACCTTGTAATTTGGTCATGTCTAGTGATGACCATCATCATTTGTCGCTCTATTCGTATATTTGGTCATGTCTAGTGATGATCATCATCATTTATCAATCTAAGTTGTATATCCGGTCATGTCTAGTGATGATCATCATCATTTATCACTCTTACATTTATATTTGGTCATATCTAGTGATGATCATAATCATTTATCACTCTACCTTGTAATTTGGTCATGTCTAGTGATGATAATCATCATTTATCACTCTTACTTGTATATTTGGTCATGTCTAGTGATGATCATCACCATTATTCAATCTTACTTTTATATTTGGTCATGTCTAGTGACGATCATCATCATTTATTACTCTTACTTGTATATTTGGTCATGTCTAGTGATGATCATCATCATTTATCACTCTTACTTGTTTATTTGGTCATGTCTAGTGATGAGCATCATCATTTTTCACTCTACCTTGTATATTTGGTCATGTCTAGTGATGATCATCATCATTTTTCACTCTACCTTGTATATTTGGTCATGTCTAGTGATGATCATCAGCATTATTCAATCTTACTTGTATATTGGGTCATGTCTAGTGATGATCATCAGCATTATTCAATCTTACTTTTATATTTGGTCATGTCTAGTGATGATCATCATCATTTATCACTCTTACTTGTATATTTGGTCATGTCTAGTGATGATCATCATCATTTATCACTCTACCTTGTATATTTGGTCATGTCTAGTGATGATCATCATCATTTATCACTCTTACTTGTATATTTGGTCATGTCTAGTGATGACTATCATCATTTATCACTCTACCTTGTAATTTGGTCATGTCTAGTGATGATCATCATCATTTATCAATCTAAGTTGTATATCCGGTCATGTCTAGTAATGATCATCATTATTTATCTATTACTTGTATATTTGGTCATGTCTAGTGATGATCATCATCATTTTACACTCTTACTTGTATATTTGGTCATGTCTAGTGATGATTATCATGATTTTTCACTCTACCTTGTATATTTGGTCATGTCTAGTGCTGATCATCTTCATTTATCACTCTTACTTGTATATTTGGTCATGTCTAGAGATGATCATCATCATTTATCAATCTAAGTTGTATATCCGGTCATGTCTAGGGATTATCATCATCATTTATCACACTACCTTGTAATTTGGTCATGTCTAGTGATGACCATCATCATTTGTCGCTCTATTCGCATATTTGGTCATGTCTAGTGATGATCATCATCATTTATCAATCTAAGTTGTATATCCGGTCATGTCTAGTGATGATCATCATCATTTATCACTCTTACTTGTATATTTGGTCATGTCTAGTGATGATCATCATAATTTATCACTCTTACTTCTATATTTGGTCATGTCTAGTGATGATCATCACCATTATTCAATCTTACTTGTATATTTGGTCATTTCTAGTAATGATCATCATAATTTATCACTCTTACTTGTATATTTGGTCATGTCTAGTGACGATCATCATCATTTATCACTCTACCTTGTATATTTGGTCATGTCTAGTGATGATCATAATCATTTATCAATCTACGTTGTATATTTGGTCATGTCTAGTGATTATCCGCATCATTTATCACTATAACTAGTATAATTGGTCATTTGTAGTTATAATCACCAACAGTTATCCCACTAACTAGTATAATTGATCATGTCTAGTGATAATCACCATCATATATCACTCTAAACTAGTATAATTGGTCATGTATAGTGATGATCACAATCATTTATCATTCTAACTTATAGATTTGGTCATGTCTAGTGATTATCCGCATAATTTATTACTCTGACTAGTACAATGTGTCGTGTCCAGTGATAATTACCATCGTTTATCACTCTAACTGGTATAATTGGTCATGTGCAGTGATTATCACCATCATTTATCACTCTAACTAGTAAAATTTGTCATGTGTAGTGATAATCACCTTCATTTATCACACTTACTTGTATATTTTGTCATGTTTAGTGATGAACATCATCATTTATCAATCTAAGTTGTATATCCGGTCAAGTCTAGTGATTATCATCATCATTTATCACTCTACCTTGTAATTTGGTCATGTCTAGTGATGATCATCATCATTTATCAATCTAAGTTGTATATCCGGTCATGTCTAGCAATGATCATCATTATTTATCACTGTTACTTGTATATTTTGTCATGTCTAGTGATGATCATCATCATTTATCACTCTTACTTGTATATTTGGTCATGTCTAGTGATAATTATCATGATTTTTCACTCTACCTTATATATTTGGTCATGTCTAGTGCTGATCATCTTCATTTATCACTCTTACTTGTATATTTGGTCATGTCTAGTGATGATCATCATCATTTATCAATCTAAGTTGTATATCCGGTCATGTCTAGGGATTATCATCATCATTTATCACTCTACCTTGTAATTTGGTCATGTCTAGTGATGACCATCATCATTTGTCGCTCTATTCGTATATTTGGTCATGTCTAGTGATGATCATCATCATTTATCAATCTAAGTTGTATATCCGGTCATGTCTAGTGATGATCATCATCATTTATCACTCTTACTTGTATATTTGGTCATATCTAGTGATGATCATAATCATTTATCACTCTACCTTGTAATTTGGTCATGTCTAGTGATGATAATCATCATTTATCACTCTTACTTGTATATTTGGTCATGTCTAGTGATGATCATCACCATTATTCAATCTTACTTTTATATTTGGTCATGTCTAGTGACGATCATCATCATTTATTACTCTTACTTGTATATTTGGTCATGTCTAGTGATGATCATCATCATTTATCACTCTTACTTGTTTATTTGGTCATGTCTAGTGATGAGCATCATCATTTTTCACTCTACCTTGTATATTTGGTCATGTGTAGTGATGATCATCATCATTTATCAATCTAAGTTGTATATCCGGTCATGTCTAGGGATTATCATCATCATTTCTCACTCTACCTTGTAATTTGGTCATGTCTAGTGATGACCATCATCATTTGTCGCTCTATTCGTATATTTGGTCATGTCTAGTGATGATCATCATCATTTATCAATCTAAGTTGTATATCCGGTCATGTCTAGTGATGATCATCATCATTTATCACTCTTACATTTATATTTGGTCATATCTAGTGATGATCATAATCATTTATCACTCTACCTTGTAATTTGGTCATGTCTAGTGATGATAATCATCATTTATCACTCTTACTTGTATATTTGGTCATGTCTAGTGATGATCATCACCATTATTCAATCTTACTTTTATATTTGGTCATGTCTAGTGACGATCATCATCATTTATTACTCTTACTTGTATATTTGGTCATGTCTAGTGATGATCATCATCATTTATCACTCTTACTTGTTTATTTGGTCATGTCTAGTGATGAGCATCATCATTTTTCACTCTACCTTGTATATTTGGTCATGTCTAGTGATGATCATCATCATTTTTCACTCTACCTTGTATATTTGGTCATGTCTAGTGATGATCATCAGCATTATTCAATCTTACTTGTATATTGGGTCATGTCTAGTGATGATCATCAGCATTATTCAATCTTACTTTTATATTTGGTCATGTCTAGTGATGATCATCATCATTTATCACTCTTACTTGTATATTTGGTCATGTCTAGTGATGATCATCATCATTTATCACTCTACCTTGTATATTTGGTCATGTCTAGTGATGATCATCATCATTTATCACTCTTACTTGTATATTTGGTCATGTCTAGTGATGACTATCATCATTTATCACTCTACCTTGTAATTTGGTCATGTCTAGTGATGATCATCATCATTTATCAATCTAAGTTGTATATCCGGTCATGTCTAGTAATGATCATCATTATTTATCTATTACTTGTATATTTGGTCATGTCTAGTGATGATCATCATCATTTTACACTCTTACTTGTATATTTGGTCATGTCTAGTGATGATTATCATGATTTTTCACTCTACCTTGTATATTTGGTCATGTCTAGTGCTGATCATCTTCATTTATCACTCTTACTTGTATATTTGGTCATGTCTAGAGATGATCATCATCATTTATCAATCTAAGTTGTATATCCGGTCATGTCTAGGGATTATCATCATCATTTATCACACTACCTTGTAATTTGGTCATGTCTAGTGATGACCATCATCATTTGTCGCTCTATTCGCATATTTGGTCATGTCTAGTGATGATCATCATCATTTATCAATCTAAGTTGTATATCCGGTCATGTCTAGTGATGATCATCATCATTTATCACTCTTACTTGTATATTTGGTCATGTCTAGTGATGATCATCATAATTTATCACTCTTACTTCTATATTTGGTCATGTCTAGTGATGATCATCACCATTATTCAATCTTACTTGTATATTTGGTCATTTCTAGTAATGATCATCATAATTTATCACTCTTACTTGTATATTTGGTCATGTCTAGTGACGATCATCATCATTTATCACTCTACCTTGTATATTTGGTCATGTCTAGTGATGATCATAATCATTTATCAATCTACGTTGTATATTTGGTCATGTCTAGTGATTATCCGCATCATTTATCACTATAACTAGTATAATTGGTCATTTGTAGTTATAATCACCAACAGTTATCCCACTAACTAGTATAATTGATCATGTCTAGTGATAATCACCATCATATATCACTCTAAACTAGTATAATTGGTCATGTATAGTGATGATCACAATCATTTATCATTCTAACTTATAGATTTGGTCATGTCTAGTGATTATCCGCATAATTTATTACTCTGACTAGTACAATGTGTCGTGTCCAGTGATAATTACCATCGTTTATCACTCTAACTGGTATAATTGGTCATGTGCAGTGATTATCACCATCATTTATCACTCTAACTAGTAAAATTTGTCATGTGTAGTGATAATCACCTTCATTTATCACACTTACTTGTATATTTTGTCATGTTTAGTGATGAACATCATCATTTATCAATCTAAGTTGTATATCCGGTCAAGTCTAGTGATTATCATCATCATTTATCACTCTACCTTGTAATTTGGTCATGTCTAGTGATGATCATCATCATTTATCAATCTAAGTTGTATATCCGGTCATGTCTAGCAATGATCATCATTATTTATCACTGTTACTTGTATATTTTGTCATGTCTAGTGATGATCATCATCATTTATCACTCTTACTTGTATATTTGGTCATGTCTAGTGATAATTATCATGATTTTTCACTCTACCTTATATATTTGGTCATGTCTAGTGCTGATCATCTTCATTTATCACTCTTACTTGTATATTTGGTCATGTCTAGTGATGATCATCATCATTTATCAATCTAAGTTGTATATCCGGTCATGTCTAGGGATTATCATCATCATTTATCACTCTACCTTGTAATTTGGTCATGTCTAGTGATGACCATCATCATTTGTCGCTCTATTCGTATATTTGGTCATGTCTAGTGATGATCATCATCATTTATCAATCTAAGTTGTATATCCGGTCATGTCTAGTGATGATCATCATCATTTATCACTCTTACTTGTATATTTGGTCATATCTAGTGATGATCATAATCATTTATCACTCTACCTTGTAATTTGGTCATGTCTAGTGATGATAATCATCATTTATCACTCTTACTTGTATATTTGGTCATGTCTAGTGATGATCATCACCATTATTCAATCTTACTTTTATATTTGGTCATGTCTAGTGACGATCATCATCATTTATTACTCTTACTTGTATATTTGGTCATGTCTAGTGATGATCATCATCATTTATCACTCTTACTTGTTTATTTGGTCATGTCTAGTGATGATCATCATCATTTTTCACTCTACCTTGTATATTTGGTCATGTCTAGTGATGATCATCATCATTTATCACTCTTACTTGTATATTTGGTTATGTCTAGTGATGATCATCAGCATTATTCAATCTTACTTGTATATTGGGTCATGTCTAGTGATGATCATCAGCATTATTCAATCTTACTTTTATATTTGGTCATGTCTAGTGATGATCATCATCATTTATCACTCTTACTTGTATATTTGGTCATGTCTAGTGATGATCATCATCATTTATCACTCTACCTTGTATATTTGGTCATGTCTAGTGATGATCATTATCATTTATCACTCTTACTTGTATATTTGGTCATGTCTAGTGATGACTATCATCATTTATCACTCTACCTTGTAATTTGGTCATGTCTAGTGATGATCATCATCATTTATCAATCTAAGTTGTATATCCGGTCATGTCTAGTAGTGATGATGTTCGGCATTTTATGCCTACTTTTCCTTAATATTTCCGCACATTTGAGCTTGTTTTGCACTTGTTTGGTGGCTTGTGAGTATGATTTTACGCTGATGTTGTGTTGTTCGTGTGTAGGTCGTTACGCGATACATTTGGAGCGTTTCGAAGCTTGATTGAGCATGAATTGATTGGATGATGATGGAAGATTGGATCGAGCACACAAAGGCACGACACAAGCCGAGTTTTGGAGCGAAAGAAGCAATTTTTGGCCTGGCGCTGCAGCCTCCGCGCCGCGCCAGCCATAGCGCAAGGAAGGCTGCGCGTTGCCAGGTGCGCCGCAGGCCAAAGGCGCGAAGCCTGGGGGCGTGTTCTGGTTGGTTGCACGCTTTTCGGGGCGCGGGGCGCCCGTTATAGCGCCCCTTATGCGCGATTTTACTTCCTATTCCTTCTAGTTTTGGGTTTAACTTATGTACAAGGGTTTGGAAACAATATAAATAGTTTATTACTTAGTTTTTGTAAGGAGTTCTTGACTTTGGAGCAATATTGAGAGCTACACACTTCATTGAACAAGGGTTATTCCCAAATCTTTCATCTATTACATCAATTACTTCATTATTACACCAAATCTTTGCCTTGTGATTATGAATATGTGTGGCTAATTTCCTAACGTTCTGGGGTTAGAATTTACATGAAAGTTGATTGTTGAAGATTGATTTCCATTGATTGAATCCCATAACGGGTTACTTATCCTTCCTTGATTTAACTTGTATAATTGTTAGAGCTCGATAGTTATACATCATCTATGGTTTTTGGGTTGAACTCGAAAGAGAGAATCTAATTACGTAATAAGGAAGAATAGAACTAGTTTGTGAACCCGGGCATCGGGGAATCAATTTGCGGGTAGGATAGACATATACTTGCTTGCCTAGTTTAACTAATTACAGGATCGTTAATGCGTGCATGTGATTTAACCCGTAGACATACAGGGATTAGAGTAGCTTGCATAGATTGTGAAGAACTGAAAGGTTTTCATAATTACAATTAACCTGTCAGTTAGTAACCCGGGATTTAAGAAGTGAAATCAATTGAATACATCAACTGGATTGTTCGTAATTCTAACCCTGGATCGCTCTCTTGATATTGTTAACAACCAAAGTTTTGCCCCATTGCTTGATTACATTCCAGCACTTTAATTACTGCATTTTAGTATAAAAACTCTTACAATCACTGGAAAAAGACCCCTGGATAGTTTGTTCAGGAATTGTTTATTAAGCACTAGTCTGCATAGTCCTCGTGGGAACGATACTCGACTTTGTCACTTTATTACTTGGCGACCGCGTATACTTGCGTGTGCGTTTGGGAGCAACAAGTTTTTGGCGCCGTTGCCGGGGACTAATTACGGACTAATTACTTTTGAACAATTACTTAATTGCTATTCAGGTTTAATTTTTTTTTTTGAGTTTCTTGTGCTGTTTCAGGCAATAGGTTTTGAATGCAAAGGAACAAAAAGGACGAATCACTCGCACCTTTTGATCCCGAGCCTGAAAGAACCTTGAGGAAGACAAGGAAAGAAGCGAGAGATCGAGAAGCATTAGCAATCGTACTTGCATCTCTTCCTGTTGAAATGGCTGAAGAACAAACAGTAGCAGTGCGAGATGTGGCTCTTCCTAGTCTGAAAGGAGTAGAGTCAAGTATTGTGAAGCCTGCTATTACTGGGAACTTTGAGATCAAGCCCAGCATGATTCAGTTGCTGCATGTGACGGGGCAATATAGTGGACTCCTGCATGAAGATCCGCAGCAACACTTGCAGAACTTTCTGGAGATCAGTGATACTTATACACCGACAGGTGTGCCTACTGATTATGTACGAATGACTTTGTTCCCATTTTCATTGATTGGGACAGCAAGGAAGTGGTTAAAGGCTGAAAAGCCTGGGTCTATCACTACTTGGGAGGATTTAGCTAAGAAATTCTTGGCTAAGTTTTATCCGTCGGCTAAGACGGCCAGGTTGAGGAGTGCAATTTTATCCTTCAGGCAGTTTGAAGGCGAATCATTATATGCAGCCTGGGAGAGATTTAAGGCGTTATTGAGAGATTGTCCTCACCACAATCAAACTAATGAAGTTATTGCACACACTTTTGTTGAGGGATTGAACCAACAGACTAAGATTGTGGTTGACGCTGCTGCTGGAGGCCAAGTGTTGGCCTTAAATTTTGAACAGATCTATGACTTACTTGATAAGTTTTCACAGAGCAATCCTGATTGGCAGGGTGATGGCAGAGCTAATATATTTAGTGAGGGGGCTAGCAGAGCGGCTACACAGAAAGCTGCTGGGGTACTTCAACTAGATGGAATCACAGAGTTGCGAGCAAAGATGGATGCACTTTCCAATCAAATCAGCAAGCTGGCTCTCCAAGCAAAGCCACAACCAGCTCCAGTGCAGCAAGTTCAGGCCTTTTGTGAGGTATGTGGTGAGGATCATAGCACTGAAGTTTGTCCCTCTAACCCAGAATCAGTGTATTATGTGGGTAATCAGAACAGATCATAGGGCCAAAACCGAAATCAGTATGGTAATAATTATAACACGGGTTGGCGTAATCACCCAAATTTTTCTTGGAGAGATACCCGTGAGCAGTTTCAGGGTAATGAGAGAGCCCAATTTAATCAAAACAATGCACCACAGCAGGGATCACAGTCTCAGGCTCAGCCACAGCAATCTAATACTATGGAGGATATGCTCAAGAAAATTCTTGCAGGGCAGCAAAAGCTCATTGATGAGTCAGCATCTCAGGCACAAACAATAAAAGATTTGAGCAATGCACAGAAAGATCTTGAAAGACAATTGGGGCAGCTTGCTGGAGCACAAAATAATAGACCTCGGGGTGCTTTACCGAGTGATACAGAGAAGAATCCTAGAGAATTTGTGCAAGTAGTGACTTTGAGGAATGGAAGAGCACTGGAGGAAGTTCCCCCAAAGCCAAAGAAGCCTGATGGTGAGTTAGAGCCAAATGTTGATAGGGAGGTGGAAAAAGAAGCAGAAAATGTAATCGAGAAGCAGCCCGAGTCTGCTATTGTGAGACCACCACCACCTTTCCCGCAGAGACTTCAGAAGCAGAAAGTTGATGCAGCATGCAAGAAATTTTTGGAGATATTGAGTCAAATTCAGGTAAATATTCCTTTGGTGGAGCTTTTGCGGGATGTTCCCAAATATGCTAAATACATCAAGGATATTGTTGCTAACAAGAGAAGATTGACTGAGTTTGAGACAGTTGCACTTACTGAGGAGTGCAGTTCCAGAGTTAGAACCAAGCTTCCGCAGAAATTGAAGGACCCGGGCAGTTTTACCATCCCTTTGAAAATTGGGGAACATGAGGTTGGTCGTGCTTTATGTGATTTGGGTGCTAGTGTGAATTTGATGCCTTCTTCAGTTTTTAGGAAGCTAGGCCTGGGTGAGCCACGACCCACTACTGTGACCTTGCAGCTTGCTGATAGATCTTTGACATGCCCTGAGGGGATTATTGAGGATGTGCTTGTACAAGTGGGTCAGTTCATATTACCCGTTGATTTTATTATTCTTGATTATGAAGCTGATCCTGAGGTTCCTCTCATCTTGGGAAGAGGATTTTTGGCTACTGCTGATGCTGTTATTAGAGTCAGAGCTGGCAAGATGATCATGAAGGTAAATGGGGAAGAAGCTGTGTTTAATGTGTTCAGAGCTACCCAGCTTCCTTCTCATTATGAAGAGTTGTCCATGGTAAAGGTAATAGATGATGAGTTGACTGCTGATGAGAGGTCATTCTTGGCTTCTAATGTTGATTCTTTGGAAAGGGCACTCTTATGTGATGATGATGATATCCTGAAGGATGAAGATACTGAAGAATTTGTGGAGGTTCTTAATATGCAGAGTAGATTCATCCCAGGGTGGAAGAAATTTGAGGAGCTTGATAGACCGTTGACCTTAGCTCCTGCTAAACCGTCTATTGAGAAAGCTCCTAATCTTGAGCTCAAACCTTTACCCGCACATTTACGTTATGCTTATTTGGGTGAAGGTAATACCTTGCCCGTGATCCTTTCTTCTTTGTTGTCTGATGTGCAGGTTGAGAAGGTGTTGCGAGTATTGCGAGAGCGCAAGAGAGCTATTGGCTGGACTATTGCTGATATTAGAGGGATTAGTCCTTCTTTCTGCATGCATAAAATTCTCTTGGAGGAAGATCATAAACCATCCATAGAGCAGCAGAGGAGGCTAAATCCAATCATGAAGGAGGTGGTAAAGAAAGAAGTTATCAAGTGGCTGGATGCTGGTATAATTTTTCCTATCTCTGACAGCAAGTGGGTGAGTCCAGTGCAATGTGTTCCTAAGAAAGGGGGCATGACAGTGGTGAAGAATGAGAACAATGAGTTGATTCCTACAAGAACTGTTACAGGGTGGCGAATTTGCATTGATTATAGGAAGCTGAACAAGGCCACCAGGAAAGATCACTTCCCACTCCCTTTCATTGATCAGATGTTGGATAGACTAGCAGGCCATGAGTATTATTGTTTCTTGGATGGTTATTCGGGCTACAATCAAATTGTGATAGCCCCTGAAGACCAAGAGAAGACCACTTTTACTTGTCCATATGGCACCTATGCATTTAGGAGGATGCCATTTGGGTTGTGTAATGCCCCAGGAACTTTTCAGCGGTGCATGATGGCTATTTTCACTGACATGGTGGAAAAATTTGTGGAGGTGTTTATGGATGATTTCTCAGTGGTTGGTGACTCTTTTGATGAATGCTTGAAGAATCTTGATGCTGTGCTGAGCCGTTGTGAAGAAACAAATCTGGTGCTGAATTGGGAAAAATGTCACTTTATGGTTCAAGAAGGCATAGTGCTTGGGCACAAGGTATCAAAGCAAGGGATTGAGGTTGACAAGGCGAAGATAGAGGCTATTGAGAAATTACCACCACCCATCTCTGTTAAGGGGGTGCGTAGTTTCTTGGGACATGCAGGGTTCTATAGACGGTTCATAAAGGACTTCTCCAAAATTTCCACTCCCTTGTGCAAATTGTTGGAGAAGGATGTGAAATTTGTGTTTGATGATGCTTGTATTAAGGCGTTTGAAGAGTTGAAGAAAAGGTTGGTGACCGCACCAATCATCATTGCTCCTGACTGGTCTTTGCCGTTTGAATTGATGTGTGATGCGAGTGATAATGCTATTGGGGCTGTTCTAGGCCAAAGAATTGGAAGAATTTTTCACTCCATCTATTATGCAAGCAAGACGCTTGATGCAGCCCAGTCCAATTATACTACCACTGAGAAGGAGTTGCTAGCCGTGGTTTATGCTTTTGATAAATTCAGATCTTATTTGGTTGGCACTCATGTTGTTGTCTACACTGATCATGCCGCAATCCGGTATTTGTTTGAAAAGAAGGACTCCAAGCCGAGACTTATTCGATGGGTTCTCCTATTGCAAGAGTTTGATGTTGAAATTCGAGATCGCAAGGGGACTGAGAATCAAGTAGCTGATCATATGTCAAGGCTGGAGAATAGAGATCATGTAGATGAGGGGCCTGAGATTAAAGAGGTATTTCCTGATGAGCAACTTTTTGCTCTTGATGCAGCTGAGGTGCCATGGTATGCTGACACGGTGAATTTTCTTGTGAGTAATGTGTATCCCCCTGGGGCAACTGCCGAGCAGAAGCGTAAACTCCTTCATGAGAGCAGATTTTATGTGTGGGATGAGCCCTATTTGTACAAGATAGGTGTTGATCAACTAGCTAGGAGATGTGTTCCAAGGGAAGAAGTAGAGCCGATTCTACAGAGCTGCCATTCCTCTCCTTATGGTGGCCACCTTGGTGGAGATCGAACAGCTGCAAAGGTACTGCAATCTGGTTTCTTTTGGCCTACTTTATTTAAAGATGCTCATGCATTAGTGAAGCAATGTGATCGTTGCCAAAGAACGGGTACCATTACTAGGCGTCACGAGATGCCTTTGAACAATATTTTGGAGATTGAGCTATTTGATTGTTGGGGTATTGATTTTATGGGTCCATTCCCACCTTCTATGGGCAATAAATACATCCTTGTAGCAGTTGATTATGTATCTAAATGGGTGGAGGCCATTGCACTTCCTACAAATGATGCGAGTGTGGTGGTGAAGTTCGTGAAGAAGAATATTTTCACTCGTTTTGGGACACCGCGGGCTATTATTAGTGATGAAGGTACGCATTTTTGTAACCGGTTGTTCAATAAATTATTGGCTAAGTATGGGGTTCGCCACAAGGTGGCTACTGCTTATCATCCCCAAACTAGTGGCCAAGTGGAAGTGTCTAACAGAGAGATCAAGCAAATCCTTGAGAAGACCGTGAATGCCTCGAGGAAGGATTGGGCTATGAAGTTATATGATGCTCTCTGGGCCTACCGAACTGCATTCAAAACACCTATTGGAACCTCTCCATATAGGCTTGTTTATGGGAAGGCTTGTCACTTGCCGGTTGAATTAGAGCATAAGGCGTATTGGGCTATTCAAAAGCTCAATTTTGATATGGCCTTAGCGGGTGAGAAGAGGATGCTCCAGTTGCATGAACTTGAAGAGTTCCGTTTCCATGCGGATGAAAATGCGAAATTATATAAGGAACGGACAAAGAAGTGGCATGATAAGCACATTGAGCATCGCTCTTTTGAGCCCGGACAGCGTGTATTGTTGTTCAACTCGAGGTTGAAATTGTTTCCGGGCAAGTTAAAGTCGAGATGGTCGGGGCCTTTTGAAGTTGTTCGGGTTACCGCACATGGAGCGGTTGCATTGAGAGCCCCGGGTTCTGAAAGCACATTTTTGGTTAATGGTCAACGGGTGAAACACTATTGGGGAGGTACGGTGAATCACCGCACTTCAATCACTTTGAGAGACCCTTGATTTATACCCGTCGTGCCACGACGTTAAATAAGGCGCTTCTCGGGAGGCAACCCGAGTTTGTACTTGTAATAGTTTAGTTTTCTTTTGTTTTTATAGTGTCACGTTTTTGTTGTTTTTGTGTGTCGTTTTTGCAGGAATCGGGTGAGCTAAATAAGTCGAAATGAATGCATTGAGGGGGATGGGACATCTCGAGACATGTCCCACGCTTGGTTTGTACTTGGAGTCGAAATTCGGTGCGAAAAAACGTTCGTGGGCGCGTTCGGGAGTGCCCCGCGCCTCCCAAAGTGCGAGAATAAGTAAAACAAAGAAGCTAGGCGCGGTTGGGAGCGCCCCGCGCCTCCCACCGCGCCATGCTAGGCAGAAACTCAAAATTTTTGGCCGCGACAAGCATGCGCCGCGGAGGCCAACGCGCGAGGCTTGGCAGTAACTAAAAATTTGTGCCCGCGATAGGGCTGCGGCGCGGAGGCCAACGCGCAAGGCCAAAAATTCGTGGGGTAAACGGGTCAACGGGTTGACCCGAAATTCTTTAAACTCCCAACCCCTATAACCCCGATTTCTTACACTTTTTCTTCATTACTTTCACTCCAAACTCTCTCTAATCACACACTAATTCACTAGCAACAATAGAAATCATCCCAAATCTTGTGCAATCACTTCTAACACCATCAAGTAAGTACATTACTACTCTTCCTTCTCAATAACATGTAAGTTGTCTTCATAATTGCTCATGGGTGATTCTCTTAGCTAGTTACAAGTTTTTCCATAAAAATGCAATCTTGATGTGCTTAATTGTTCATGATGCTTAGTATAGAACTTGTGACTTGTAAAAAGAGATCTCCCAACACATTGGGAGGGTTGGCACATTACAAAATCAATTGAAATAGCTAGTTCAAAGTTGTGCACACTAGGTGTTTGTGAAAAAGCCTCAAAGATGAAATATCAATGACATTGTGAATTCTTGAGTAGCAATGCATTCCTTAGGCTTACAATGAACATTAGGTGTTGCATACACACTAGATTTGATCATGAGGCACCCACACTAGCTTGATTTTAAAAATTCAAGACGTGGTATATTTTGCCAAGGCTAGTTTTGTTCAAGTGTGGGGTGCTCGTGCCATTGAAACAAGTGATTGCCACATAGAGTGTGTGCTAAGTGTGGGGTGGTACCCTTGAGCTTGAATTGTTTTTGGTGCATAGCTATACATCTAACATTGATGTTTGTGTTTGTGTAGGTACCATGGTAGCCACATCTCAAAAGGCAAGTTCTTCATCTACTGCGGGCCCGAGGAGAGAACCTCAAACCGAGCCTTCAAGTTCAAAGCAAAAGGGTAAGGCACCGGCCAAGCCCAAGGCAAAAGCAAAGGCTAAGGCCAAGATTCCAAAGGACGCGGTGCCGATACCACGTCCCGGAGGCAAGACTCGGTATGGCCTCCCTTTCGTGAAGAAGGGAGATTGCCAAACATGGTATAAAAATGTAAGGCTTGCGGGGTACATCCCCGAGCAAGCCATTGATAAACGGCCGGTGCTACAAAAGTTTAGAGATGTGGCCGAGAAGATCATTGCCCTCAAGTGGGACTCAGTGTTTGAGAGTCCGGGGCCTGCCAACTTGGACATGGTCCAAGAACTTTATGCCAACTGGGAGCCCGATGAGGCGTGGAGAGATGATGACTTGGTGACGGTTAGGGGAGTGAAGGTGAAGTTAGATCCCACGGCATTGAATGCCTTCTTGGGGGTAGATGACCCCGATCATGAGGAGTTGAGAAATTACATCAAGACACCGGATTACACGGCCTTGCGGGAGACTTTGTGTGGTGAGGGGTCCACACATAAGTGGGGACGAGGAGCAGCTGGGCGACATAAGTTTATGCATTTCTCCCACTTTATCAAGCCAGCGCGTGTATGGATGCGGTTTATAAATGCACGGATTCTTCCATGTTCTCATTATTCCGAGGTCACTAAGACTCGGGCGTGCATGGTGTATTTTTTCATGACCGGGAGGCCGGTGAACATTGGGTACTACATGTTGAAAATGATGAAACAAGAGAGGTATGAAAAATCATGTAGTCGGTTGTATTTTGGGAACCTCTTGACCCGATATTTAGAGAAGGCGGGCGTCCCCGCAGATGAGGTCGGGGATCGCATTGTCCTTGATTTTGGGAGGCCTTTTGACATTGCCTCGGTCAAGGGGGTTATCACCACAGCACCGGTGAAGCTGACGGCGGATGATTTGCGAGAGACTAATGCCAACTTGGCCGCGCGTCAGTATTTGATGATAGAGGCTATGGCCCGTCAGTCGGGCGTTGATATGACTCGTATTGACCGCCAGGTCCCGCTGACGGAGACCTCGAAGGTCCTGTTGGGCGAGGTTGAGGCTGGAACGGTGGACCCGCGGGAGGATGAGAACACTGATTCCGAGATTGTGGCCAATGATCCAGATAGTGAGTATGAGACTGATCATGAGGCGGGGGCCTAGGTCCACTCTCCCGTGCACCATCCAGCTTTCAGGGCAGTTTTCTTGTACTCTTACTTTTGCACTTACTTCTTTGTCGCACTGGGACATTGCTTAGTTTAAGTGTGGGGTGGGGTACTGCCCTTTATCTAGTTTTTATTTTGAGGTTTAGGATGCATGTACCTTAGGACTTTTTATTTTGTCACTTGACTTTATTTTTATTTGTTTCTTGCTTTACTATATGAAAAATGAAAAAAAAAATTAGAAAACCAATGAAAAAGTCTAAAAAGATTTTCCTTTTAGTTTTATTAGTGGTACATGCTATCCGCCCCGTGGTTTTTCTTATGGCCGCGGTTCTTTTCCACGGGGTGACCTTTGAACCGGGTAGTTTTTTATTTTTAGGATTAGAATAATTAGTTTTAGATGACCCTAGGCTAAGGAAATAGGTAGAATGCTAGGTGCCTTTGATTTGTTTGATACCGGTGGACTTGGACTTGATTGCATGTGCTATTTGTGGTGTCCTTGAGTTTTAATTTGATGCATGCCTAGAAAAAGAAAAAAAAAAATGGGAACAACCCCCTTGAGATGCTTGAATCCGCTTGCTTGACTTGATTGCTAACTTTTGTGCATGAGTGCTTAAATTTCCACGAGTTGCATTCTAAAAGCTTGGTTGAGAGTTGTTGACTGAGCCTTTTTGTGTGGATTGCGTGCAATGTGTGTTGTGAGGCATGTTCTTAATTACTCCATGTTGCATGTTAATGTCTAGAACTTGCCCCGTGTGTGTGCAAAGCGAAATCCTAGGTTAGCTCTAGTCGGGAGATGATACAAGGCCTTCTTTTACTTGCCTACCCTTACATATATACCTTGAAAAATTGTGTTGTGATGCGAATTGACCCTTTTTGATTGGCACCCACACCCCGAGCCTATCCATTTGTTCTTAATTGACTCTTTTGGCCCTTACTCCTTAAGCACTTTATTGCCATTGTGTAGATGATTGGAGTGGTGGTTAGATGTTGGGAGACTTTTGAGTGGAGCTAATAAAAGGGAAATACTTATGAAAATTGTGAAGTAGTGGAAAACATTGGCAAGGATGGAAGTTAATGAAATTGAAAAAAAAAATGAAATGAAAAGAAAAAAAAAGCAAAGTTGAAGAAAAAATTGTGGAAAAGAAAAAAAAAGAAGAGAGAAAGATATCCCGTCCTTGCTAGTGTGTGATTGAAAATAAAATATGCTACTTGTTGAGAAGGTGTATGTGTGGTACTTGTGATTGGGTGGTTTGTTGAGACTTGTGTTTGGAATAAATGTGATGTATTAAAGTGCTTAGGGAGGTAGTCACTATTACCATATGTATCCTACCCGCCCCTTAGCCTACATTACGACCTTTCTAAAGTCCTTGTTAATCCCGATTGGAGTGAGCCTACATTAGTGGAGTCCTACACTACGGGCAAGCCTATGGTACGTTGTGTGTGACATGTGAGCCTTTCATGAGAGTGAGAGAATTCAATTGTTATTGCCCCGTTCTATTCATGATATTTGTTTTTGTGTGTGATCTATGGGGGGCACTCTCTTTCATATTGGTGAGGGCACGTGGTTTGCATGAATTCGGTGAAGTTGATGGCTTTTGATTGAGTAGATAGGTGTAATTCTGTGGGAGCATGGTTGCATTGAGTTGAGTTTGTGCATTTGAGCTATTTTGGGGTGGTTGTTCTCATATTTTTTGAGTTTGGTAAATTGTTGGCATGTTGTGGATCCATGGTAGTCATGTGCGCATTGGTTCAATGGTCGGTATCAACCATAGTCATAGGCAGACCTGTTCTATCTAGGTTGGGAAGTGAGATGTGACTTGCTCGAGGGCGAGCAAAGGTTCAAGTGTGGGGTGGTGATGTTCGGCATTTTATGCCTACTTTTCCTTAATATTTCCGCACATTTGAGCTTGTTTTGCACTTGTTTGGTGGCTTGTGAGTATGGTTTTACGCTGATGTTGTGTTGTTCGTGTGTAGGTCGTTACGCGATACATTTGGAGCGTTTCGAAGCTTGATTGAGCATGAATTGATTGGATGATGATGGAAGATTGGATCGAGCACACAAAGGCACGACACAAGCCGAGTTTTGGAGCGAAAGAAGCAATTTTTGGCCTGGCGCTGCAGCCTCCGCGCCGCGCCAGCCATAGCGCAAGGAAGGCTGCGCGTTGCCAGGCGCGCCGCAGGCCAAAGGCACGAAGCCTGGGGGCGTGTTCTGGTTGGTTGCACGCTTTTCGGGGCGTGGGGCGCCCGTTATAGCGCCCCTTATGCGCGATTTTACTTCCTATTCCTTCTAGTTTTGGGTTTAACTTATGTACAAGGGTTTGGAAACAATATAAATAGTTTATTACTTAGTTTTTGTAAGGAGTTCTTGACTTTGGAGCAATATTGACAGCTACACACTTCATTGAACAAGGGTTATTCCCAAATCTTTCATCTATTACATCAATTACTTCATTATTACACCAAATCTTTGCCTTGTGATTATGAATATGTGTGGCTAATTTCCTAACGTTCTGGGGTTAGAATTTACATGAAAGTTGATTGTTGAAGATTGATTTCCATTGATTGAATCCCATAACGGGTTACTTATTCTTCCTTGATTTAACTTGTATAATTGTTAGAGCTCGATAGTTATACATCATCTATGGTTTTTGGGTTGAACTCGAAAGAGAGAATCTAATTACGTAATAAGGAAGAATAGAACTAGTTTGTGAACCCGGGCATCGGGGAATCAATTTGCGGGTAGGATAGACATATACTTGCTTGCCTAGTTTAACTAATTACAGGATCGTTAATGCGTGCATGTGATTTAACCCGTAGACATACAGGGATTAGAGTAGCTTGCATAGATTGTGAAGAACTGAAAGGTTTTCATAATTACAATTAACCTGTCAGTTAGTAACCCGGGATTTAAGAAGTGAAATCAATTGAATACATCAACTGGATTGTTCGTAATTCTAACCCTGGATCGCTCTCTTGATATTGTTAACAACCAAAGTTTTGCCCCATTGCTTGATTACATTCCAGCACTTTAATTACTGCATTTTAGTATAAAAACTCTTACAATCACTGGAAAAAGACCCCTGGATAGTTTTTTCAGGAATTGTTTATTAAGCACTAGTCTGCATAGTCCTCGTGGGAACGATACTCGACTTTGTCACTTTATTACTTGGCGACCGCGTATACTTGCGTGTGCGTTTGGGAGCAACAAGTGATCATCATTATTTATCACTGTTACTTGTATATTTGGTCAGGTCTAGTGATGATCATCATCATTTTACACTCTTACTTGTATATTTGGTCATGTCTAGTGATGATTATCATGATTTTTCACTCTACCTTGTATATTTGGTCATGTCTAGTGCTGATCATCTTCATTTATCACTCTTACTTGTATATTTGGTCATGTCTAGAGATGATCATCATCATTTATCAATCTAAGTTGTATATCCGGTCATGTCTAGGGATTATCATCATCATTTATCACTCTACCTTGTAATTTGGTCATGTCTAGTGATGACCATCATCATTTGTCGCTCTATTCGCATATTTGGTCATGTCTAGTGATGATCATCATCATTTATCAATCTAAGTTGTATATCCGGTCATGTCTAGTGATGATCATCATCATTTATCACTCTTACTTGTATATTTGGTTATGTCTAGTGATGATCATCATCATTTATCACTCTTACTTGTATATTTGGTCATGTCTAGTGATGATCATCATCATTTTTCACTCTACCTTGTATATTTGGTCATGTCTAGTGATGATCATCATCATTTATCACTCTTACTTGTATATTTGGTCATGTCTAGTGATGATCATCATCATTTATCACTCTTACTTGTATATTTGGTCATGTCTAGTGATGACTATCATCATTTATCACTCTACCTTGTAATTTGGTCATGTCTAGTGATGATCATCATCATTTATCAATCTAAGTTGTATATCCGGTCATGTCTAGTAATGATCATCATTATTTATAACTGTTACTTGTATATTTGGTCATGTCTAGTGATGATCATCATCATTTTACACTCTTACTTGTATATTTGGTCATGTCTAGTGATGATTATCATGATTTTTCACTCTACCTTGTATATTTGGTCATGTCTAGTGCTGATCATGTTCATTTATCACTCTTACTTGTATATTTGGTCATGTCTAGAGATGATCATCATCATTTATCAATCTAAGTTGTATATCCGGTCATGTCTAGGGATTATCATCATCATTTATCACTCTACCTTGTAATTTGGTCATGTCTAGTGATGACCATCATCATTTGTCGCTCTATTCGCATATTTGGTCATGTCTAGTGATGATCATCATCATTTATCAATCTAAGTTGTATATCCGGTCATGTCTAGTGATGATCATCATCATTTATCACTCTTACTTGTATATTTGGTCATGTCTAGTGATGATCATCATCATTTATCACTCTTACTTCTATATTTGGTCATGTCTAGTGATGATCATCACCATTATTCAATCTTACTTGTATATTTGGTCATTTCTAGTAATGATCATCATCATTTATCACTCTTACTTGTATATTTGGTCATGTCTAGTGACGATCATCATCATTTATCACTCTACCTTGTATATTTGGTCATGTCTAGTGATGATCATAATTATTTATCAATCTACGTTGTATATTTGGTCATGTCTAGTGATTATCCGCATCATTTATCACTATAACTAGTATAATTGGTCATTTGTAGTTATAATCACCAACAGTTATCCCACTAACTAGTATAATTGATCATGTCTAGTGATAATCACCATCATATATCACTCTAAACTAGTATAATTGGTCATGTCTAGTGATGACTATCATCATTTTTCACTCTACCTTGTATATTTGGTCATGTCTAGTGATGATCATCATCATTTATCACTCTTACTTGTATATTTGGTCATGTCTAGTGATGATCATCAGCATTATTCAATCTTACTTGTATATTGGGTCATGTCTAGTGATGATCATCAGCATTATTCAATCTTACTTTTATATTTGGTCATGTCTAGTGACGATCATCATCATTTATTACTCTTACTTGTATATTTGGTCATGTCTAGTGATGATCATCATCATTTATCACTCTACCTTGTATATTTGGTCATATCTAGTGACGATCATCATCATTTATCACTCTACCTTGTATATTTGGTCATGTCTAGTGATGATCATTAATCATTTATCAATCTAAGTTGTATATTTTGTCATGTCTAGTGATTATCCGCATCATTTATCACTATAACTAGTATAACTGGTCATTTGTAGTTATAATCACCAACAGTTATCCTACTAACTAGTATAATTGATCATGTCTATTTATAATCACCATCATTTATCACTCTAAACTAGTATAATTTGTCATATATAGTGATGATCACCATCACTTATCATTCTTACTTGTAGATTTGGTCATGTCTAGTGATTATCCGCATAATTTATTACTCTGACTAGTACAATGTGTTGTGTCTAGTGATAATCACCATCGTTTATCACTCTAACTGGTATAATTGGTCATGTGCAGTGATTATCACCATCATTTATCACTCTAACTAGTAAAATTGGTCATGTGTAGTGATAATCACCTTCATTTATCACACTTACTTGTATATTTGGTCATGTCTAGTGATGATCATCATCATTTATCAATCTAAGTTGTATATCCGGTCATGTCTAGGGATTATCATCATCATTTATCACTCTACCTTGTAATTTGGTCATGTCTAGTGATGACCATCATCATTTGTCGCTCTATTCGTATATTTGGTCATGTCAAGTGATGATCATCATCATTTATCAATCTAAGTTGTATATCCGGTCATGTCTAGTGATGATCATCACCATTATTCAATCTTACTTTTATATTTGGTCATATCTAGTGACGATCATCATCATTTATTACTCTTACTTGTATATTTGGTCATGTCTAGTGATGATCATCATCATTTATCACTCTTACTTGTTTATTTGGTCATGTCTAGTGATGATCATCATCATTTTTCACTCTACCTTGTATATTTGGTCATGTCTAGTGATGATCATCATCATTTATCATTCTTACTTGTATATTTGGTCATGTCTAGTGATGATCATCAGCATTATTCAATCTTACTTGTATATTGGGTCATGTCTAGTGATGATCATCAGCATTATTCAATCTTACTTTTTATATTTGGTCATGTCTAGTGACGATCATCATCATTTATTACTCTTACTTGTATATTTGGTCATGTCTAGTGATGATCATCATCATTTATCACTCTACCTTGTATATTTGGTCATATCTAGTGACGATCATCATCATTTATCACTCTACCTTGTATATTTGGTCATGTCTAGTGATGATCATTAATCATTTATCAATCTAAGTTGTATATTTTGTCATGTCTAGTGATTATCCGCATCATTTATCACTATAACTAGTATAACTGGTCATTTGTAGTTATAATCACCAACAGTTATCCTACTAACTAATATAATTGATCATGTCTATTGATAATCACCATCATTTATCACTCTAAACTAGTATAATTGGTCATATATAGTGATGATCACCATCACTTATCATTCTTACATGTAGATTTGGTCATGTCTAGTGATTATCCGCATAATTTATCACTCTAACTAGTACAATGTGTCGTGTCTAGTGATAATCACCATCGTTTATCACTCTAACTGGTATAATTGGTCATGTGTAGTGATTATCACCATCATTTATCACTCTAACTAATAAAATTGGTCATGTGTAGTGATAATCGCCTTCATTTATCACACTTACTTGTATATTTGATCATGTTTAGTGATGAACATCATTATTTATCAATCAAAGTGGTATATCCGGTCATGTCTAGTGATGACCATCATCATTTGTCGCTCTATTTGTATATTTGGTCATGTCTAGTGATGATCATCATCATTTATCACTCTTACTTGTATATTTGGTCATGTCTAGTGAGGATCATCATCATTTTTCACTCTACCTTGTATATTTGGTCATGTCTAGTGATGATCATCATCATTTATCACTCTTACTTGTATATTTGGTCATGTCTAGTGATGATCATCATCATTTATCACTCTTACTTGTATATTTAGTCATGTCTAGTGATGACTATCATCATTTATCACTCTACCTTGTAATTTGGTCATGTCTAGTGATGATCATCATCATTTATCAATCTAAGTTGTATATCCGGTCATGTCTAGTAATGATCATCATTATTTATCACTGTTACTTGTATATTTGGTCATGTCTAGCGATGATCATCATCATTTATCACTCTTACTTGTATATTTGGTAATGTCTAGTGATGATTATCATGATTTTTCACTCTACCTTGTATATTTGGTCATGTCTAGTGCTGATCATCTTCATTTATCACTCTTACTTGTATATTTGGTCATGTCTAGTGATGATCATCATCATTTATCAATCTAAGTTGTATATCCGGTCATGTCTAGGGATTATCATCATCATTTATAACTCTACCTTGTAATTTGGTCATGTCTAGTGATGACCATCATCATTTGTCGCTCTATTCGCATATTTGGTCATGTCTAGTGATGATCATCATCATTTATCAATCTAAGTTGTATATCCGGTCATGTCTAGTGATGATCATCATCATTTATCACTCTTACTTGTATATTTGGTCATGTCTAGTGATGATCATCATCATTTATCACTCTTACTTCTATATTTGGTCATGTCTAGTGATGATCATCACCATTATTCAATCTTACTTGTATATTTGGTCATGTCAAGTAATGATCATCATCATTTATCACTCTTACTTGTATATTTGGTCATGTCTAATGACGATCATCATCATTTATCACTCTACCTTGTATATTTGGTCATGTCTAGTGATGATCATAATCATTCATCAATCTACGTTGTATATTAGGTCATGTCTAGTGATTATCCGCATCATTTATCACTATAACTAGTATAATTGGTCATTTGTAGTTATAATCACCAACAGTTATCCCACTAACTAGTATAATTGATCATGTCTAGTGATAATCACCATCATATATCACTCTAAACTAGTATAATTGGTCATGTATAGTGATGATCACAATCATTTATCATTCTAACTTATAGATTTGGTCATGTCTAGTGATTATCCGCATAATTTATTACTCTTACTAGTACAATGTGTCGTGTCTAGTGATAATCACCATCGTTTATCACTCTAACTGGTATAATTGGTCATGTGCAGTGATTATCACCATCATTTATCACTCTAACTAGTAAAATTTGTCATGTGTAGTGATAATCACCTTCATTTATCACACTTACTTGTATATTTTGTCATGTTTAGTGATGAACATCATCATTTATCAATCTAAGTTGTATATCCGGTCAAGTCTAGTGATTATCATCATCATTTATCACTCTACCTTTTAATTTGGTCATGTCTAGTGATGATCATCATCATTTATCAATCTAAGTTGTATATCCGGTCATGTCTAGTAATGATCATCATTATTTATAACTGTTACTTGTATATTTGGTCATGTCTAGTGATGATCATCATCATTTATCACTCTTACTTGTATATTTGGTCATGTGTAGTGATGATTATCATGATTTTTCGCTCTACCTTGTATATTTGGTCATGTCTAGTGCTGATCATCTTCATTTATCACTCTTACTTGTATATTTGGTCATGTCTAGTGATGATCATCATCATTTATCAATCTAAGTTGTATATCCGGTCATGTCTAGGGATTATCATCTTCATTTATCACTCTACCTTGTAATTTGGTCATGTCTAGTGATGACCATCATCATTTGTCGCTCTATTCGTATATTTGGTCATGTCTAGTGATGATCATCATCATTTATCAATCTAAGTTGTATATCCGGTCATGTCTAGTGACGATCATCATCATTTATTACTCTTACTTGTATATTTGGTCATGTCTAGTGATGATCATCATCATTTATCACTCTTACTTATTTATTTGGTCATGTCTAGTGATGATCATCATCATTTTTCACTCTACCTTGTATATTTGGTCATGTCTAGTGATGATCATCATTATTTATCACTCTTACTTGTATATTTGGTCATGTCTAGTGAAGATCATCACCATTATCAATCTAAGTTGTATATCTGGTCATCTCTAGTGATTATCATAATCATTTATCACTCTACCTTGTAATTTGGTCATGTCTAGTGATTATCATAATCATTTATCACTCTACCTTGTAATTTGGTCATGTCTAGTGATGATCATCATCATTTATCACTCTTGTATATTTGGTCATGTCTAGTGATGATCATCATCATTTTTCACTCTACCTTGTATATTTGGTCATGTCTAGTGATGATCATCATCATTTTTCACTCTACCTTGTATATTTGGTCATGTCTAGTAATGATCATCATTCTTTATCACTGTTACTTGTATATTTGGTCATGTCTAGTGATGATCATCATCATTTATCACTCTTACTTGTATATTTGGTCATGTCTAGTGATGATCATCATCATTTATCAATCTAAGTTGTATATCCGGTCATGTCTAGTAATGATCATCATTATTTATCATTGTTACTTGTATATTTGGTCATGTCTAGTGATGATCATCATCATTTATCACTCTTACTTGTATATTTGGTCATGTCTAGTGATGATTATCATGATTTTTCACTCTACCTTGTATATTTGGTCATGTCTAGTGCTGATCATCTTCATTTATCACTCTTACTTGTATATTTGGTCATGTCTAGTGATGATCATAATCATTTATCAATCTAAGTTGTATATCCGGTCATGTGTAGGGATTATCATCATCATTTATCACTCTACCTTGCAATTTGGTCATGTCTAGTGATGACCATCATCATTTGTCGCTATATTCGTATATTTGGTCATGTCTAGTGATGATCATCATCATTTATCAATCTAAGTTGTATATCCGGTCATGTCTAGTGATGATCATCATCATTTATCACTCTTACTTGTATATTTGGTCATGTCTAGTGATGATCATCATCATTTATCACTCTTACTTCTATATTTGGTCATGTCTAGTGATGATCATCACCATTATTCAATCTTACTTGTATATTTGGTCATGTCTAGTAATGATCATCATCATTTATCACTCTTACTTGTATATTTGGTCATGTCTAGTGACGATCATCATCATTTATCACTCTACCTTGTATATTTGGTCATGTCTAGTAATGATCATCATCATTTATCACTCTTACTTGTATATTTGGTCATGTCTAGTGACGATCATCATCATTTATCACTCTACCTTGTATATTTGGTCATGTCTAGTGATGATCATAATCATTTATCAATCTACGTTGTATATTTGGTCATGTCTAGTGATTATCCGCATCATTTATCACTATAACTAGTATAATTGGTCATTTGTAGTTATAATCACGAACAGTTATCCAACTAACTAGTATAATTGATCATGTCTAGTGATAATCACCATCATATATCACTCGAAACTAGTATAATTGGTCATGTGTAGTGATGATCACAATCATTTATCATTCTAACTTATAGATTTGGTCATGTCTAGTGATTATCCGCATAATTTATTACTCTGACTAGTACAATGTGTCGTGTCTAGTGATAATCACCATCGTTCATCACTCTAACTGGTATAATTGGTCATGTGCAGTGATTATCACCATCATTTATCACTCTAACTAGTAAAATTGGTCATGTGTAGTGATAATCACCTTCATTTATCACACTTACTTGTATATTTTGTCATGTTTAGTGATGAACATCATCATTTATCAATCTAAGCTGTATATCCGGTCAAGTCTAGTGATTATCATCATCATTTATCACTCTACCTTGTAATTTGGTCATGTCTAGTGATGATCATCATCATTTATCAATCTAAGTTGTATATCCGGTCATGTCTAGTAATGATCATCATTATTTATAACTGTTACTTGTATATTTGGTCATGTCTAGTGATGATCATCATCATTTATCACTCTTACTTGTATATTTGGTCATGTGTAGTGATGATTATCATGATTTTTCGCTCTACCTTGTATATTTGGTCATGTCTAGTGCTGATCATCTTCATTTATCACTCTTACTTGTATATTTGGTCATGTCTAGTGATGATCATCATCATTTATCAATCTAAGTTGTATATCCGGTCATGTCTAGGGATTATCATCTTCATTTATCACTCTACCTTGTAATTTGGTCATGTCTAGTGATGACCATCATCATTTGTCGCTCTATTCGTATATTTGGTCATGTCTAGTGATGATCATCATCATTTATCAATCTAAGTTGTATATCCGGTCATGTCTAGTGACGATCATCATCATTTATTACTCTTACTTGTATATTTGGTCATGTCTAGTGATGATCATCATCATTTATCACTCTTACTTATTTATTTGGTCATGTCTAGTGATGATCATCATCATTTTTCACTCTACCTTGTATATTTGGTCATGTCTAGTGATGATCATCATTATTTATCACTCTTACTTGTATATTTGGTCATGTCTAGTGAAGATCATCACCATTATCAATCTAAGTTGTATATCTGGTCATCTCTAGTGATTATCATAATCATTTATCACTCTACCTTGTAATTTGGTCATGTCTAGTGATTATCATAATCATTTATCACTCTACCTTGTAATTTGGTCATGTCTAGTGATGATCATCATCATTTATCACTCTTGTATATTTGGTCATGTCTAGTGATGATCATCATCATTTTTCACTCTACCTTGTATATTTGGTCATGTCTAGTGATGATCATCATCATTTTTCACTCTACCTTGTATATTTGGTCATGTCTAGTAATGATCATCATTCTTTATCACTGTTACTTGTATATTTGGTCATGTCTAGTGATGATCATCATCATTTATCACTCTTACTTGTATATTTGGTCATGTCTAGTGATGATCATCATCATTTATCAATCTAAGTTGTATATCCGGTCATGTCTAGTAATGATCATCATTATTTATCATTGTTACTTGTATATTTGGTCATGTCTAGTGATGATCATCATCATTTATCACTCTTACTTGTATATTTGGTCATGTCTAGTGATGATTATCATGATTTTTCACTCTACCTTGTATATTTGGTCATGTCTAGTGCTGATCATCTTCATTTATCACTCTTACTTGTATATTTGGTCATGTCTAGTGATGATCATAATCATTTATCAATCTAAGTTGTATATCCGGTCATGTGTAGGGATTATCATCATCATTTATCACTCTACCTTGCAATTTGGTCATGTCTAGTGATGACCATCATCATTTGTCGCTATATTCGTATATTTGGTCATGTCTAGTGATGATCATCATCATTTATCAATCTAAGTTGTATATCCGGTCATGTCTAGTGATGATCATCATCATTTATCACTCTTACTTGTATATTTGGTCATGTCTAGTGATGATCATCATCATTTATCACTCTTACTTCTATATTTGGTCATGTCTAGTGATGATCATCACCATTATTCAATCTTACTTGTATATTTGGTCATGTCTAGTAATGATCATCATCATTTATCACTCTTACTTGTATATTTGGTCATGTCTAGTGACGATCATCATCATTTATCACTCTACCTTGTATATTTGGTCATGTCTAGTAATGATCATCATCATTTATCACTCTTACTTGTATATTTGGTCATGTCTAGTGACGATCATCATCATTTATCACTCTACCTTGTATATTTGGTCATGTCTAGTGATGATCATAATCATTTATCAATCTACGTTGTATATTTGGTCATGTCTAGTGATTATCCGCATCATTTATCACTATAACTAGTATAATTGGTCATTTGTAGTTATAATCACGAACAGTTATCCAACTAACTAGTATAATTGATCATGTCTAGTGATAATCACCATCATATATCACTCGAAACTAGTATAATTGGTCATGTGTAGTGATGATCACAATCATTTATCATTCTAACTTATAGATTTGGTCATGTCTAGTGATTATCCGCATAATTTATTACTCTGACTAGTACAATGTGTCGTGTCTAGTGATAATCACCATCGTTCATCACTCTAACTGGTATAATTGGTCATGTGCAGTGATTATCACCATCATTTATCACTCTAACTAGTAAAATTGGTCATGTGTAGTGATAATCACCTTCATTTATCACACTTACTTGTATATTTTGTCATGTTTAGTGATGAACATCATCATTTATCAATCTAAGCTGTATATCCGGTCAAGTCTAGTGATTATCATCATCATTTATCACTCTACCTTGTAATTTGGTCATGTCTAGTGATGATCATCATCATTTATCAATCTAAGTTGTATATCCGGTCATGTCTAGTAATGATCATCATTATTTATAACTGTTACTTGTATATTTGGTCATGTCTAGTGATGATCATCATCATTTATCACTCTTACTTGTATATTTGGTCATGTCTAGTGATGATTATCATGATTTTTCGCTCTACCTTGTATATTTGGTCATGTCTAGTGCTGATCATCTTCATTTATCACTCTTACTTGTATATTTGGTCATGTCTAGTGATGATCATCATCATTTATCAATCTAAGTTGTATATCCGGTCATGTCTAGGGATTATCATCATCATTTATCACTCTACCTTGTAATTTGGTCATGTCTAGTGATGACCATCATCATTTGTCGCTCTATTCGTATATTTGGTCATGTCTAGTGATGATCATCTTTATTTATCAATCTAAGTTGTATATCCGGTCATGTCTAGTGATGATCATCACCATTATTCAATCTTACTTTTATATTTGGTCATGTATAGTGATGATCACAATCATTTATCATTCTAACTTATAGATTTGGTCATGTCTAGTGATTATCCGCATAATTTATTACTCTGACTAGTACAATGTGTCGTGTCTAGTGATAATCACCATCGTTTATCACTCTAACTGGTATAATTGGTCATGTGCAGTGATTATCACCATCATTTATCACTCTAACTAGTAAAATTGGTCATGTGTAGTGATAATCACTTTCATTTATCACACTTACTTGTATATTTTGTCATGTTTAGTGATGAACATCATCATTTATCAATCTAAGTTGTATATCCGGTCAAGTCTAGTGATTATCATCATCATTTATCACTCTACCTTGTAATTTGGTCATGTCTAGTGATGATCATCATCATTTATCAATCTAAGTTGTATATCCGGTCATGTCTAGTGATGATCATCATCATTTTTCACTCTACCTTGTATATTTGGTCATGTCTAGTGATGATCATCATCATTTATCACTCTTACTTGTATATTTGGTCATGTCTAGTGATGATCATCAGCATTATTCAATCTTACTTGTATATTGGGTCATGTCTAGTGATGATCATCAGCATTATTCAATCTTACTTTTATATTTGGTCATGTCTAGTGACGATCATCATCATTTATTACTCTTACTTGTATATTCGGTCATGTCTAGTGATGATCATTATCATTTATCACTCTACCTTGTATATTTGGTCATATCTAGTGACGATCATCATCATTTATCACTCTACCTTGTATATTTGGTCATGTCTAGTGATGATCATTAATCATTTATCAATCTAAGTTGTATATTTGGTCAAGTCTAGTGATTATCCGCATCATTTATCACTATAACTAGTATAACTGGTCATTTGTAGTTATAATCACCAACAGTTATCCTACTAACTAGTATAATTGATCATGTCTAGTGATAATCACCGTTACTTATCATTCTTACTTGTAGATTTGGTCATGTCTAGTGATTATCCGCATAATTTATCACTCTAACTAGTACAATGTGTCGTGTCTAGTGATAATCACCATCGTTTATCACTCTAACTGGTATAATTGGTCATGTGTAGTGATTATCACCATCATTTATCTCTCTAACTAATAAAATTGGTCATGTGTAGTCATAATCACCTTCATTTATCATACTTACTTGTAAATTTGATCATGTTTAGTGATGAACATCATCACTTATCAATCAAAGTTGTATATCCGGTCATGTCTAGTGATGACCATCATCATTTGTCGCTCTATTCGCATATTTGGTCATGTCTAGTGATGATCATCATCATTTATCAATCTAAGTTGTATATCCGGTCATGTCTAGTGATGATCATCATCATTTATCACTCTTACTTGTATATTTGGTCATGTCTAGTGATGATCATCATCATTTATCACTCTTACTTCTATATTTGGTCATGTCTAGTGATGATCATCACCATTATTCAATCTTACTTGTATATTTGGTCATGTCTAGTAATGATCATCATCATTTATCACTCTTACTTGTATATTTGGTCATGTCTAGTGACGATCATCATCATTTATCATTCTACCTTGTATATTTGGTCATGTCTAGTGATTATCCGCACCATTTATACCTATAACTAGTATAACTGGTCATTTGTAGTTATAATCACCAACAGTTATCCCACTAACTAGTATAATTGATCATGTCTAGTGATAATCACCATCATTTATCACTCTAAACTAGTATAATTGGTCATGTATAGTGATGATCACCATCACTTATCATTCTTACTTGTAGATTTGGTCATGTCTAGTGATTATCCGCATAATTTATCACTCTAACTAGTACAATGTGTCGTGTCTAGTGATAATCACCATCGTTTATCAATCTAACTGGTATATTTGGTCATGTCTAGTGATGATCATTAATCATTTATCAATCTAAGTTGTATATTTGGTCATGTCTAGTGATTATCCGCATCATTTATCACTATAACTAGTATAACTGGTCATTTGTAGTTGTAATCACCAACAGTTATCCTACTAACTAGTATAATTGGCATGTCTAGTGATAATCACCATCATTTATCACTCTAAACTAGTATAATTGGTCATTTATAGTGATGATCACCATCACTTATCATTCTTACTTGTAGATTTGGTCATGTCTAGTGATTATCCGCATAATTTATCACTCTAACTAGTACAATGTGTCGTGTCTAGTGATAATCACCATCGTTTATCACTCTAACTGGTATAATTGGTCATGTGTAGTGATTATCACCATCATTTATCACTCTAACTAATAAAATTGGTCATGTGTAGTGATAATCACCTTTATTTATCACACTTACTTGTATATTTGATCATGTTTTGTGATGAACATCATCATTTATCAATCAAAGTTGTATATCCGGTCATGTCTAGTGATGACAATCATCATTTGTCGCTCTATTTGTATATTTGGTCATGTCTAGTGATGATCATCATCATTTATCACTCTTACTTGTATATTTGGTCATGTCTAGTGATGATCATCATCATTTTTCACTCTACCTTGTATATTTGGTCATGTCTAGTGATGATCATCATCATTTATCACTCTTACTTGTATATTTGGTCATGTCTAGTGATGACTATCATCATTTTTCACTCTACCTTGTATATTTGGTCATGTCTAGTGATGATCATCATTATTTATCACTCTTACTTGTATATTTGGTCATGTCTAGTGAAGATCATCACCATTATCAATCTAAGTTGTATATCTGGTCATCTCTAGTGATTATCATAATCATTTATCACTCTACCTTGTAATTTGGTCATGTCTAGTGATTATCATAATCATTTATCACTCTACCTTGTAATTTGGTCATGTCTAGTGATGATCATCATCATTTATCACTCTTGTATATTTGGTCATGTCTAGTGATGATCATCATCATTTTTCACTCTACCTTGTATATTTGGTCATGTCTAGTGATGATCATCATCATTTTTCACTCTACCTTGTATATTTGGTCATGTCTAGTGATGATCATCATCATTTATCACTCTTACTTGTATATTTGGTAATGTCTAGTGATGATCATCATCATTTATCAATCTAAGTTGTATATCCGGTCATGTCTAGGGATTATCATAATCATTTATCACTCTACCTTGTAATTTGGTCATGTCTAGTGATGACCATCATCATTTGTCGCTCTATTCGCATATTTGGTCATGTCTAGTGATGATCATCATCATTTATCAATCTAAGTTGTATATCCGGTCATGTCTAGTGATGATCATCATCATTTATCACTCTTACTTGTATATTTGGTCATGTCTAGTGATGATCATCATCATTTATCACTCTTACTTCTATATTTGGTCATGTCTAGTGATGATCATCACCATTATTCAATCTTACTTGTATATTTGGTCATGTCTAGTAATGATCATCATCATTTATCACTCTTACTTGTATATTTGGTCATGTCTAGTGACGATCATCATCATTTATCACTCTACCTTGTATATTTGGTCATGTCTAGTGATGATCATAATCATTTATCAATCTAAGTTGTATATTTGGTCATGTCTAGTGATTATCCGCACCATTTATACCTATAACTAGTATAACTGGTCATTTGTAGTTATAATCACCAACAGTTATCCCACCAACTAGTATAATTGATCATGTCTAGTGATAATCACCATCATTTATCACTCTAAACTAGTATAATTGGTCATGTATAGTGATGATCACCATCACTTATCATTCTTACTTGTAGATTTGGTCATGTCTAGTGATTATCCGCATAATTTATCACTCTAACTAGTACAATGTGTCGTGTCTAGTGATAATCACCATCGTTTATCAATCTAACTGGTATATTTGGTCATGTGTAGTGATTATCACCATCATTTATCACTCTAACTAATAAAATTGGTCATGTGTAGTCATAATCACCTTCATTTATCATACTTACTTGTATATTTGATCATGTTTAGTGATGAACATCATCACTTATCAATCAAAGTTGTATATCCGGTCATGTCTAGTGATGACCATCATCATTTGTCGCTCTATTTGTATATTTGGTCATGTCTAGTGATGATCATCATCATTTATCCCTCTTACCTGTATATTTGGTCATGTCTAGTGATGATCATCATCATTTTTCACTCTACCTTGTATATTTAGTCATGTCTAGTGATGATCATCATCATTTATCAATCTAAGTTGTATATCCGGTCATGTCTAGTGATGATCATAATCATTTATCACTCTTGTATATTTGGTCATGTCTAGTGATGATCATCATCATTTTTCACTCTACCTTGTATATTTGGTCATGTCTAGTGATGATCATCATCATTTTTCACTCTACCTTGTATATTTGGTCATGTCTAGTGATGATCATCATCATTTATCACTCTTACTTGTATATTTGGTAATGTCTAGTGATGATCATCATCATTTATCAATCTAAGTTGTATATCCGGTCATGTCTAGGGATTATCATAATCATTTATCACTCTACCTTGTAATTTGGTCATGTCTAGTGATGACCATCATCATTTGTCGCTCTATTCGCATATTTGGTCATGTCTAGTGATGATCATCATCATTTATCAATCTAAGTTGTATATCCGGTCATGTCTAGTGATGATCATCATCATTTATCACTCTTACTTGTATATTTGGTCATGTCTAGTGATGATCATCATCATTTATCACTCTTACTTCTATATTTGGTCATGTCTAGTGATGATCATCACCATTATTCAATCTTACTTGTATATTTGGTCATGTCTAGTAATGATCATCATCATTTATCACTCTTACTTGTATATTTGGTCATGTCTAGTGACGATCATCATCATTTATCACTCTACCTTGTATATTTGGTCATGTCTAGTGATTATCCGCACCATTTATACCTATAACTAGTATAACTGGTCATTTGTAGTTATAATCACCAACAGTTATCCCACTAACTAGTATAATTGATCATGTCTAGTGATAATCACCATCATTTATCACTCTAAACTAGTATAATTGGTCATGTATAGTGATGATCACCATCACTTATCATTCTTACTTGTAGATTTGGTCATGTCTAGTGATTATCCGCATAATTTATCACTCTAACTAGTACAATGTGTCGTGTCTAGTGATAATCACCATCGTTTATCAATCTAACTGGTATATTTGGTCATGTCTAGTGATGATCATTAATCATTTATCAATCTAAGTTGTATATTTGGTCATGTCTAGTGATTATCCGCATCATTTATCACTATAACTAGTATAACTGGTCATTTGTAGTTGTAATCACCAACAGTTATCCTACTAACTAGTATAATTGGCATGTCTAGTGATAATCACCATCATTTATCACTCTAAACTAGTATAATTGGTCATTTATAGTGATGATCACCATCACTTATCATTCTTACTTGTAGATTTGGTCATGTCTAGTGATTATCCGCATAATTTATCACTCTAACTAGTACAATGTGTCGTGTCTAGTGATAATCACCATCGTTTATCACTCTAACTGGTATAATTGGTCATGTGTAGTGATTATCACCATCATTTATCACTCTAACTAATAAAATTGGTCATGTGTAGTGATAATCACCTTCATTTATCACACTTACTTGTATATTTGATCATGTTTTGTGATGAACATCATCATTTATCAATCAAAGTTGTATATCCGGTCATGTCTAGTGATGACAATCATCATTTGTCGCTCTATTTGTATATTTGGTCATGTCTAGTGATGATCATCATCATTTATCACTCTTACTTGTATATTTGGTCATGTCTAGTGATGATCATCATCATTTTTCACTCTACCTTGTATATTTGGTCATGTCTAGTGATGATCATCATCATTTATCACTCTTACTTGTATATTTGGTCATGTCTAGTGATGACTATCATCATTTTTCACTCTACCTTGTATATTTGGTCATGTCTAGTGATGATCATCATTATTTATCACTCTTACTTGTATATTTGGTCATGTCTAGTGAAGATCATCACCATTATCAATCTAAGTTGTATATCTGGTCATCTCTAGTGATTATCATAATCATTTATCACTCTACCTTGTAATTTGGTCATGTCTAGTGATTATCATAATCATTTATCACTCTACCTTGTAATTTGGTCATGTCTAGTGATGATCATCATCATTTATCACTCTTGTATATTTGGTCATGTCTAGTGATGATCATCATCATTTTTCACTCTACCTTGTATATTTGGTCATGTCTAGTGATGATCATCATCATTTTTCACTCTACCTTGTATATTTGGTCATGTCTAGTGATGATCATCATCATTTTTCACTCTACCTTGTATATTTGGTCATGTCTAGTGATGATCATCATCATTTATCACTCTTACTTGTATATTTGGTAATGTCTAGTGATGATCATCATCATTTATCAATCTAAGTTGTATATCCGGTCATGTCTAGGGATTATCATAATCATTTATCACTCTACCTTGTAATTTGGTCATGTCTAGTGATGACCATCATCATTTGTCGCTCTATTCGCATATTTGGTCATGTCTAGTGATGATCATCATCATTTATCAATCTAAGTTGTATATCCGGTCATGTCTAGTGATGATCATCATCATTTATCACTCTTACTTGTATATTTGGTCATGTCTAGTGATGATCATCATCATTTATCACTCTTACTTCTATATTTGGTCATGTCTAGTGATGATCATCACCATTATTCAATCTTACTTGTATATTTGGTCATGTCTAGTAATGATCATCATCATTTATCACTCTTACTTGTATATTTGGTCATGTCTAGTGACGATCATCATCATTTATCACTCTACCTTGTATATTTGGTCATGTCTAGTGATTATCCGCACCATTTATACCTATAACTAGTATAACTGGTCATTTGTAGTTATAATCACCAACAGTTATCCCACTAACTAGTATAATTGATCATGTCTAGTGATAATCACCATCATTTATCACTCTAAACTAGTATAATTGGTCATGTATAGTGATGATCACCATCACTTATCATTCTTACTTGTAGATTTGGTCATGTCTAGTGATTATCCGCATAATTTATCACTCTAACTAGTACAATGTGTCGTGTCTAGTGATAATCACCATCGTTTATCAATCTAACTGGTATATTTGGTCATGTCTAGTGATGATCATTAATCATTTATCAATCTAAGTTGTATATTTGGTCATGTCTAGTGATTATCCGCATCATTTATCACTATAACTAGTATAACTGGTCATTTGTAGTTGTAATCACCAACAGTTATCCTACTAACTAGTATAATTGGCATGTCTAGTGATAATCACCATCATTTATCACTCTAAACTAGTATAATTGGTCATTTATAGTGATGATCACCATCACTTATCATTCTTACTTGTAGATTTGGTCATGTCTAGTGATTATCCGCATAATTTATCACTCTAACTAGTACAATGTGTCGTGTCTAGTGATAATCACCATCGTTTATCACTCTAACTGGTATAATTGGTCATGTGTAGTGATTATCACCATCATTTATCACTCTAACTAATAAAATTGGTCATGTGTAGTGATAATCACCTTCATTTATCACACTTACTTGTATATTTGATCATGTTTTGTGATGAACATCATCATTTATCAATCAAAGTTGTATATCCGGTCATGTCTAGTGATGACAATCATCATTTGTCGCTCTATTTGTATATTTGGTCATGTCTAGTGATGATCATCATCATTTATCACTCTTACTTGTATATTTGGTCATGTCTAGTGATGATCATCATCATTTTTCACTCTACCTTGTATATTTGGTCATGTCTAGTGATGATCATCATCATTTATCACTCTTACTTGTATATTTGGTCATGTCTAGTGATGACTATCATCATTTTTCACTCTACCTTGTATATTTGGTCATGTCTAGTGATGATCATCATTATTTATCACTCTTACTTGTATATTTGGTCATGTCTAGTGAAGATCATCACCATTATCAATCTAAGTTGTATATCTGGTCATCTCTAGTGATTATCATAATCATTTATCACTCTACCTTGTAATTTGGTCATGTCTAGTGATTATCATAATCATTTATCACTCTACCTTGTAATTTGGTCATGTCTAGTGATGATCATCATCATTTATCACTCTTGTATATTTGGTCATGTCTAGTGATGATCATCATCATTTTTCACTCTACCTTGTATATTTGGTCATGTCTAGTGATGATCATCATCATTTTTCACTCTACCTTGTATATTTGGTCATGTCTAGTGATGATCATCATCATTTATCACTCTTACTTGTATATTTGGTAATGTCTAGTGATGATCATCATCATTTATCAATCTAAGTTGTATATCCGGTCATGTCTAGGGATTATCATAATCATTTATCACTCTACCTTGTAATTTGGTCATGTCTAGTGATGACCATCATCATTTGTCGCTCTATTCGCATATTTGGTCATGTCTAGTGATGATCATCATCATTTATCAATCTAAGTTGTATATCCGGTCATGTCTAGTGATGATCATCATCATTTATCACTCTTACTTGTATATTTGGTCATGTCTAGTGATGATCATCATCATTTATCACTCTTACTTCTATATTTGGTCATGTCTAGTGATGATCATCACCATTATTCAATCTTACTTGTATATTTGGTCATGTCTAGTAATGATCATCATCATTTATCACTCTTACTTGTATATTTGGTCATGTCTAGTGACGATCATCATCATTTATCACTCTACCTTGTATATTTGGTCATGTCTAGTGATGATCATAATCATTTATCAATCTAAGTTGTATATTTGGTCATGTCTAGTGATTATCCGCACCATTTATACCTATAACTAGTATAACTGGTCATTTGTAGTTATAATCACCAACAGTTATCCCACTAACTAGTATAATTGATCATGTCTAGTGATAATCACCATCATTTATCACTCTAAACTAGTATAATTGGTCATGTATAGTGATGATCACCATCACTTATCATTCTTACTTGTAGATTTGGTCATGTCTAGTGATTATCCGCATAATTTATCACTCTAACTAGTACAATGTGTCGTGTCTAGTGATAATCACCATCGTTTATCAATCTAACTGGTATATTTGGTCATGTCTAGTGATGATCATTAATCATTTATCAATCTAAGTTGTATATTTGGTCATGTCTAGTGATTATCCGCATCATTTATCACTATAACTAGTATAACTGGTCATTTGTAGTTGTAATCACCAACAATTATCCTACTAACTAGTATAATTGGCATGTCTAGTGATAATCACCATCATTTATCACTCTAAACTAGTATAATTGGTCATTTATAGTGATGATCACCATCACTTATCATTCTTACTTGTAGATTTGGTCATGTCTAGTGATTATCCGCATAATTTATCACTCTAACTAGTACAATGTGTCGTGTCTAGTGATAATCACCATCGTTTATCACTCTAACTGGTATAATTGGTCATGTGTAGTGATTATCACCATCATTTATCACTCTAACTAATAAAATTGGTCATGTGTAGTGATAATCACCTTCATTTATCACACTTACTTGTATATTTGATCATGTTTTGTGATGAACATCATCATTTATCAATCAAAGTTGTATATCCGGTCATGTCTAGTGATGACAATCATCATTTGTCGCTCTATTTGTATATTTGGTCATGTCTAGTGATGATCATCATCATTTATCACTCTTACTTGTATATTTGGTCATGTCTAGTGATGATCATCATCATTTTTCACTCTACCTTGTATATTTGGTCATGTCTAGTGATGATCATCATCATTTATCACTCTTACTTGTATATTTGGTCATGTCTAGTGATGACTATCATCATTTTTCACTCTACCTTGTATATTTGGTCATGTCTAGTGATGATCATCATTATTTATCACTCTTACTTGTATATTTGGTCATGTCTAGTGAAGATCATCACCATTATCAATCTAAGTTGTATATCTGGTCATCTCTAGTGATTATCATAATCATTTATCACTCTACCTTGTAATTTGGTCATGTCTAGTGATTATCATAATCATTTATCACTCTACCTTGTAATTTGGTCATGTCTAGTGATGATCATCATCATTTATCACTCTTGTATATTTGGTCATGTCTAGTGATGATCATCATCATTTTTCACTCTACCTTGTATATTTGGTCATGTCTAGTGATGATCATCATCATTTTTCACTCTACCTTGTATATTTGGTCATGTCTAGTGATGATCATCATCATTTATCACTCTTACTTGTATATTTGGTAATGTCTAGTGATGATCATCATCATTTATCAATCTAAGTTGTATATCCGGTCATTTCTAGGGATTATCATAATCATTTATCACTCTACCTTGTAATTTGGTCATGTCTAGTGATGACCATCATCATTTGTCGCTCTATTCGCATATTTGGTCATGTCTAGTGATGATCATCATCATTTATCAATCTAAGTTGTATATCCGGTCATGTCTAGTGATGATCATCATCATTTATCACTCTTACTTGTATATTTGGTCATGTCTAGTGATGATCATCATCATTTATCACTCTTACTTCTATATTTGGTCATGTCTAGTGATGATCATCACCATTATTCAATCTTACTTGTATATTTGGTCATGTCTAGTAATGATCATCATCATTTATCACTCTTACTTGTATATTTGGTCATGTCTAGTGACGATCATCATCATTTATCACTCTACCTTGTATATTTGGTCATGTCTAGTGATGATCATAATCATTTATCAATCTAAGTTGTATATTTGGTCATGTCTAGTGATTATCCGCACCATTTATACCTATAACTAGTATAACTGGTCATTTGTAGTTATAATCACCAACAGTTATCCCACTAACTAGTATAATTGATCATGTCTAGTGATAATCACCATCATTTATCACTCTAAACTAGTATAATTGGTCATGTATAGTGATGATCACCATCACTTATCATTCTTACTTGTAGATTTGGTCATGTCTAGTGATTATCCGCATAATTTATCACTCTAACTAGTACAATGTGTCGTGTCTAGTGATAATCACCATCGTTTATCAATCTAACTGGTATAATTGGTCATGTGTAGTGATTATCACCATCATTTATCACTCTAACTAATAAAATTGGTCATGTGTAGTCATAATCACCTTCATTTATCATACTTACTTGTATATTTGATCATGTTTAGTGATGAACATCATCACTTATCAATCAAAGTCTTATATCCGGTCATGTCTAGTGATGACCATCATCATTTGTCGCTCTATTTGTATATTTGGTCATGTCTAGTGATGATCATCATCATTTATCCCTCTTACCTGTATATTTGGTCATGTCTAGTGATGATCATCATCATTTTTCACTCTACCTTGTATATTTGGTCATGTCTAGTGATGATCATCATCATTTATCAATCTAAGTTGTATATCCGGTCATGTCTAGGGATTATCATCATCATTTATCACTCTACCTTGTAATTTGGTCATGTCTAGTGATGACCATCATCATTTGTCGCTATATTCGTATATTTTGTCATGTCTAGTGATGATCATCATCATTTATCAATCTAAGTTGTATATCCGGTCATGTCTAGTGATAATCATCATCATTTATCACTCTTACTTGTATATTTGGTCATATCTAGTGATGATCATAATCATTTATCACTCTACCTTGTAATTTGGTCATGTCTAGTGATGATAATCATCATTTATCACTCTTACTTGTATATTTGGTCATGTCTAGTGATGATCATCACCATTATTCAATCTTACTTTTATATTTGGTCATGTCTAGTGACGATCATCATCATTTATTACTCTTACTTGTATATTTGGTCGTCTAGTGATGATCATCATCATTTATCACTCTTACTTGTTTATTTGGTCATGTCTAGTGATGATCATCATCATTTTTCACTCTACCTTGTATATTTGGTCATGTCTAGTGATGATCATCATCATTTATCACTCTTACTTGTATATTTGGTCATGTCTAGTGATTATCATCAGCATTATTCAATCTTACTTATATATTGGGTCATGTCTAGTGATGATCATCAGCATTATTCAATCTTACTTGTATATTTAGTCATGTCTAGTAATGATCATCATCATTTATCACTCTTACTTGTATATTTGGTCATATCTAGTGACGATCATCATCATTTATCACTCTACCTTGTATATTTGGTCATGTCTAGTGATGATCATTAATCATTTATCAATCTAAGTTGTATATTTGGTCATGTCTAGTGATTATCCGCATCATTTATCACTATAACTAGTATAACTGGTCATTTGTAGTTGTAATCACCAACAGTTATCCTACTAACTAGTATAATTGGCATGTCTAGTGATAATCACCATCATTTATCACTCTAAACTAGTATAATTGGTCATTTATAGTGATGATCACCATCACTTATCATTCTTACTTGTAGATTTGGTCATGTCTAGTGATTATCCGCATAATTTATCACTCTAACTAGTACAATGTGTCGTGTCTAGTGACAATCACCATCGTTTATCACTCTAACTGGTATAATTGGTCATGTGTAGTGATTATCACCATCATTTATCACTCTAACTAATAAAATTGGTCATGTGTAGTGATAATCACCTTCATTTATCACACTTACTTGTATATTTGATCATGTTTAGTGATGAACATCATCATTTATCAATCAAAGTTGTATATCCGGTCATGTCTAGTGATGACAATCATCATTTGTCGCTCTATTTGTATATTTGGTCATGTCTAGTGATGATCATCATCATTTATCACTCTTACTTGTATATTTGGTCATGTCTAGTGATGATCATCATCATTTTTCACTCTACCTTGTATATTTGGTCATGTCTAGTGATGATCATCATCATTTATCACTCTTACTTGTATATTTGGTCATGTCTAGTGATGACTATCATCATTTTTCACTCTACCTTGTATATTTGGTCATGTCTAGTGATGATCATCATCATTTATCACTCTTACTTGTATATTTGGTCATGTCTAGTGAAGATCATCACCATTATCAATCTAAGTTGTATATCTGGTCATCTCTAGTGATTATCATAATCATTTATCACTCTACCTTGTAATTTGGTCATGTCTAGAGATTATCATAATCATTTATCACTCTACCTTGTAATTTGGTCATGTCTAGTGATGATCATCATCATTTTTCACTCTACCTTGTATATTTGGTCATGTCTAGTGATGATCATCATCATTTTTCACTCTACCTTGTATATTTGGTCATGTCTAGTGATGATCATCATCATTTATCAATCTAAGTTGTATATCCGGTCATGTCTAGTGATTATCATAATCATTTATCACTCTACCTTGTAATTTGGTCATGTCTAGTGATGACCATCATCATTCGTCGATCTATTTGTATATTTGGTCATGTCTAGTGATGATCATCATCATTAATCACTCTTACTTGTATATTTGGTCATGTCTAGTGATGTTCACCAACATTATTCAATCTTACTTGTATATTGTGTCATGTCTAATAATGATCATCATCATTTATCACTCTTACTTATATATTTGGTCATGTCTAGTGACGATCATCATCATTTATCACTCTACCTTGTATATTTGGTCATGTCTAGTAACGATCATCATCGTTTATCACTCTACCATGTAATTTGGTCATGTCTAGTGATGACCATCATCATTTGTCGCTCTATTCGTATATTTGGTCATGTCTAGTGATGATCATCATCATTTATCACTCTTACTTGTATATTTGGTCATATCTAGTGATGATCATCACCATTATTCAATCTTACTTGTATATTTGGTCATGTCTAGTAATGATCATCATCATTTATCACTCTTACTTGTATATTTGGTCATGTCTAGTGACGATCATCATCATTTATCACTCTACCTTGTATATTTGGTCATGTCTAGTGATGATCATAATCATTTATCAATTTACGTTGTATAGTTGGTCATGTCTAGTGATTATCCGCATCATTTATCACTATAACTAGTATAATTGGTCATTTGAAGTTATAATCACCAACAATTATCCCACTGACTAGTATAATTGATCATGTCTAGTGATAATCACCATCATATAGCACTCTAAACTAGTATAATTGGTCATGTTAGTGATGATCACCATCATTTATCATTTTTACTTGTAGATTTGGTCATGTCTAGTGATTATCCGCATAATTTATTATTCTGACTAGTATAATGTGTCGTGTCTAGTGATAATCACCATCGTTTATCACTCTTACTGGTATAATTGGTCATGTGCAGTGATTATCACCATCATTTATCACTCTAACTAGTAAAATTGGTCATGTGTAGTGATAATCACCTTCATTTATCACACTTACTTGTATATTTTGTCATGTTTAGTGATGAACATCATCATTTATCAATCTAAGTTGTATATCCGGTCATGTCTAGTAATTATCATCATCATTTATCACTCTACCTTGTAATTTGGTCATGTCTAAAGATGATCATCATCATTTATCAATCTAAGTTGTATATCCGGTCATGTCTAGTAATGATCATCATTATTTATCACTGTTGCTTGTATATTTAGTCATGTCTAGTGATGATCATCATCATTTATCACTCTTACTTGTATATTTGGTCATGTCTAGTGATGATTATCATGATTTTTAACTCTACCTTGTATATTTGGTCATGTCTAGTGCTGATTCTTCATTTATCACTCTTACTTGTATATTTGGTCATGTCTAGTGATGATCATCATCATTTATCAATCTAAGTTATATATCCGGTCATGTCTAGGGATTATCATCATCATTTATCACTCTACCTTGTAATTTGGTCATGTCTAGTGATGACCATCATCATTTGTCGCTCTATTCGTATAATTGGTCATGTCTAGTGATGATCATCATCATTTATCAATCTAAGTTGTATATCCGGTCATGTCTAGTGATGATCATCATCATTTATCACTCTTGCTTGTATATTTGATCATATCTAGTGATGATCATCATCATTTTTAACTCTACCTTGTATATTTGGTCATGTCTAGTGATGATCATCATCATTTATCACTCTTACTTGTATATTTGGTCATGTCTAGTGATTATCATCATCATTTTTCACTCTACCTTGTATATTTGGTCATGTCTAGTGATGATCATCATCATTTATCACTCTTACTTGTATATTTGGTCATGTCTAGTGAAGATCATCACCATTATCAATCTAAGTTGTATATCTGGTCATCTCTAGTGATTATCATAATCATTTATCACTCTACCTTGTAATTTGGTCATGTCTAGAGATTATCATAATCATTTATCACTCTACCTTGTAATTTGGTCATGTCTAGTGATGATCATCATCATTTTTCACTCTACCTTGTATATTTGGTCATGTCTAGTGATGATCATCATCATTTTTCACTCTACCTTGTATATTTGGTCATGTCTAGTGATGATCATCATCATTTATCAATCTAAGTTGTATATCCGGTCATGTCTAGTGATTATCATAATCATTTATCACTCTACCTTGTAATTTGGTCATGTCTAGTGATGACCATCATCATTCGTCGATCTATTTGTATATTTGGTCATGTCTAGTGATGATCATCATCATTAATCACTCTTACTTGTATATTTGGTCATGTCTAGTGATGTTCACCAACATTATTCAATCTTACTTGTATATTGTGTCATGTCTAATAATGATCATCATCATTTATCACTCTTACTTATATATTTGGTCATGTCTAGTGACGATCATCATCATTTATCACTCTACCTTGTATATTTGGTCATGTCTAGTAACGATCATCATCGTTTATCACTCTACCATGTAATTTGGTCATGTCTAGTGATGACCATCATCATTTGTCACTCTATTCGTATATTTGGTCATGTCTAGTGATGATCATCATCATTTATCACTCTTACTTGTATATTTGGTCATATCTAGTGATGATCATCACCATTATTCAATCTTACTTGTATATTTGGTCATGTCTAGTAATGATCATCATCATTTATCACTCTTACTTGTATATTTGGTCATGTCTAGTGACGATCATCATCATTTATCACTCTACCTTGTATATTTGGTCATGTCTAGTGATGATCATAATCATTTATCAATTTACGTTGTATAGTTGGTCATGTCTAGTGATTATCCGCATCATTTATCACTATAACTAGTATAATTGGTCATTTGAAGTTATAATCACCAACAATTATCCCACTGACTAGTATAATTGATCATGTCTAGTGATAATCACCATCATATATCACTCTAAACTAGTATAATTGGTCATCTTAGTGATGATCACCATCATTTATCATTTTTACTTGTAGATTTGGTCATGTCTAGTGATTATCCGCATAATTTATTATTCTGACTAGTATAATGTGTCGTGTCTAGTGATAATCACCATCGTTTATCACTCTTACTGGTATAATTGGTCATGTGCAGTGATTATCACCATCATTTATCACTCTAACTAGTAAAATTGGTCATGTGTAGTGATAATCACCTTCATTTATCACACTTACTTGTATATTTTGTCATGTTTAGTGATGAACATCATCATTTATCAATCTAAGTTGTATATCCGGTCATGTCTAGTAATTATCATCATCATTTATCACTCTACCTTGTAATTTGGTCATGTCTAAAGATGATCATCATCATTTATCAATCTAAGTTGTATATCCGGTCATGTCTAGTAATGATCATCATTATTTATCACTGTTGCTTGTATATTTAGTCATGTCTAGTGATGATCATCATCATTTATCACTCTTACTTGTATATTTGGTCATGTCTAGTGATGATTATCATGATTTTTAACTCTACCTTGTATATTTGGTCATGTCTAGTGCTGATTCTTCATTTATCACTCTTACTTGTATATTTGGTCATGTCTAGTGATGATCATCATCATTTATCAATCTAAGTTATATATCCGGTCATGTCTAGGGATTATCATCATCATTTATCACTCTACCTTGTAATTTGGTCATGTCTAGTGATGACCATCATCATTTGTCGCTCTATTCGTATAATTGGTCATGTCTAGTGATGATCATCATCATTTATCAATCTAAGTTGTATATCCGGTCATGTCTAGTGATGATCATCATCATTTATCACTCTTGCTTGTATATTTGATCATATCTAGTGATGATCATCATCATTTTTAACTCTACCTTGTATATTTGGTCATGTCTAGTGATGATCATCATCATTTATCACTCTTACTTGTATATTTGGTCATGTCTAGTGATGATCATCATCATTTTTCACTCTACCTTGTATATTTGGTCATGTCTAGTGATGATCATCATCATTTATCACTCTTACTTGTATATTTGGTCATGTCTAGTGAGGACTATCATCATTTTTCACTCTACCTTGTATATTTGGTCATGTCTAGTGATGATCATCATCATTTATCACTCTTACTTGTATATTTGGTCATGTCTAGTGAAGATCATCACCATTATCAATCTAAGTTGTATATCTGGTCATGTCTAGTGATTATCATAATCATTTATCACTCTACCTTGTAATTTGGTCATGTCTAGTGATTATCATAATCATTTATCACTCTACCTTGTAATTTGGTCATGTCTAGTGATGATCATCATCATTTATCACTCTTGTATATTTGGTCATGTCTATGATGATCATCATCATTTTTCACTCTACCTTGTATATTTGGTCATGTCTAGTGATGATCATCATCATTTTTCACTCTACCTTGTATATTTGGTCATGTCTAGTGATGATCATCATCATTTTTCACTCTTACTTGTATATTTGGTCATGTCTAGTGATGATCATCATCATTTATCAATCTAAGTTGTATATCCGGTCATGTCTAGTGATTATCATAATCATTTATCACTCTACCTTGTAATTTGGTCATGTTTAGTGATGACCATCATCATTTGTCGATCTATTTGTATATTTGGTCATGTCTAGTGATGATCATCATCATTAATCACTCTTACTTGTATATTTGGTCATGTCTAGTGATGTTCACCAACATTATTCAATCTTACTTGTATATTGTGTCATGTCTAATAATGATCATCATCATTTATCACTCTTACTTATATATTTGGTCATGTCTAGTGACGATCATCATCATTTATCACTCTACCTTGTATATTTGGTCATGTCTAGTAACGATCATCATCGTTTATCACTCTACCATGTAATTTGGTCATGTCTAGTGATGACCATCATCATTTGTCGCTCTATTCGTATATTTGGTCATGTCTAGTGATGATCATCATCATTTATCACTCTTACTTGTATATTTGGTCATATCTAGTGATGATCACCACCATTATTCAATCTTACTTGTATATTTGGTCATGTCTAGTAATGATCATCATCATTTATCACTCTTACTTGTATATTTGGTCATGTCTAGTGACGATCATCATCATTTATCACTCTACCTTGTATATTTGGTCATGTCTAGTGATGATCATAATCATTTATAAATTTACGTTGTATAGTTGGTCATGTCTAGTGATTATCCGCATCATTTATCACTATAACTAGTATAATTGGTCATTTGAAGTTATAATCACCAACAATTATCCCACTGACTAGTATAATTGATCATGTCTAGTGATAATCACCATCATATATCACTCTAAACTAGTATAATTGGTCATGTTAGTGATGATCACCATCATTTATCATTTTTACTTGTAGATTTGGTCATGTCTAGTGATTATCCGCATAATTTATTATTCTGACTAGTATAATGTGTCGTGTCTAGTGATAATCACCATCGTTTATCACTCTAACTGGTATAATTGGTCATGTGCAGTGATTATCACCATCATTTATCACTCTAACTAGTAAAATTGGTCATGTGTAGTGATAATCACCTTCATTTATCACACTTACTTGTATATTTTGTCATGTTTAGTGATGAACATCATCATTTATCAATCTAAGTTGTATATCCGGTCATGTCTAGTAATTATCATCATTATTTATCACTCTACCTTGTAATTTGGTCATGTCTAAAGATGATCATCATCATTTATCAATCTAAGTTGTATATCCGGTCATGTCTAGTAATGATCATCATTATTTATCACTGTTGCTTGTATATTTAGTCATGTCTAGTGATGATCATCATCATTTATCACTCTTACTTGTATATTTGGTCATGTCTAGTGATGATTATCATGATTTTTAACTCTACCTTGTATATTTGGTCATGTCTAGTGCTGATTCTTCATTTATCACTCTTACTTGTATATTTGGTCATGTCTAGTGATGATCTTCATCATTTATCAATCTAAGTTATATATCCGGTCATGTCTAGGGATTATCATCATCATTTATCACTCTACCTTGTAATTTGGTCATGTCTAGTGATGACCATCATCATTTGTCGCTCTATTCGTATAATTGGTCATGTCTAGTGATGATCATCATCATTTATCAATCTAAGTTGTATATCCGGTCATGTCTAGTGATGATCATCATCATTTATCACTCTTGCTTGTATATTTGATCATATCTAGTGATGATCATCATCATTTTTAACTCTACCTTGTATATTTGGTCATGTCTAGTGATGATCATCATCATTTATCACTCTTACTTGTATATTTGGTCATGTCTAGTGATGATCATCATCATTTTTCAATCTACCTTGTATATTTGGTCATGTCTAGTGATGATCATCATCATTTATCACTCTTACTTGTATATTTGGTCATGTCTAGTGAGGACTATCATCATTTTTCACTCTACCTTGTATATTTGGTCATGTCTAGTGATGATCATCATCATTTATCACTCTTACTTGTATATTTGGTCATGTCTAGTGAAGATCATCATCATTATCAATCTAAGTTGTATATCTGGTCATGTCTAGTGATTATCATAATCATTTATCACTCTACCATATATATTTGGTCATGTCTAGTGATGATCATCATCATTTATCACTCTACCTTGTATATTTGGTCATGTCTAGTGATGATCATCATCATTTATCACTCTTACTTGTATATTTGGTCTTGTCTAGTGATGATCATCATCATTTATCAATCTAAGTTGTATATCCGGTCATGTCTAGTGATTATCATAATCATTTATCACTCTACCTTGTAATTTGGTCATGTCTAGTGATGACCATAATCATTTGTCGCTCTGTTTGTATATTTGGTCATGTCTAGTGATGATCATCATCATTAATCACTCTTACTTGTATATTTGGTCATGTCTAGTGATGTTCACCAACATTATTCCATCTTACTTGTATATTGTGTCATGTCTAATAATGATCATCATCATTTATCACTCTTACTTATATATTTGGTCATGTCTAGTGATGACTATCATCATTTATCACTCTACCTTGTATATTTGGTCATGTCTAGTGATGATCATCATCATTTATCACTCTTACTTGTATATTTGGTCATGTCTAGTGATGATCATCATCATTTTTGACTCTACCTTTTATATTTGGTCATGTCTAGTGATGATCATCATCATTTATCACTCTTACTTGTATATTTGGTCATGTCTAGTGATGATCATCATCATTTATCACTCTTACTTGTATATTTGGTCATGTCTAGTGATGACTATCATCATTTATCACTCTACCTTGTAATTTGGTCATGTCTAGTGATGATCATCATCATTTATCAATCTAAGTTGTATATCCGGTCATGTCTAGTAATGATCATCATTATTTATCACTGTTACTTGTATATTTGGTCATGTCTAGTGATGATCATCATCATTTATCACTCTTACTTGTATATTTGGTCATGTCTAGTGATGATTATCATGATTTTTCACTCTACCTTGTATATTTGGTCATGTCTAGTATTGATCATCTTCATTTATCACTCTTACTTGTATATTTGGTCATGTCTAGTGATGATCATCATCATTTATCAATCTAAGTTGTATATCCGGTCATGTCTAGGGATTATCATCATCATTTATCACTCTACCTTGTAATTTGGTCATGTCTAGTGATGACCATCATCATTTGTCGCTCTATTCGTATATTTGGTCATGTCTAGTGATGATCATCATCATTTATCAATCTAAGTTGTATATCCGGTCATGTCTAGTGATGATCATCATCATTAGTCACTCTTACTTGTATATTTGGTCATATCTAGTGATGATCATAATCATTTATCACTCTACCTTGTAATTTGGTCATGTCTAGTGATGATAATCATCATTTATCACTCTTACTTGTATATTTGGTCATGTCTAGTGATGATCATCACCATTATTCAATCTTACTTTTATATTTGGTCATGTCTAGTGACGATCATCATCATTTATTACTCTTACTTGTATATTTGGTCGTCTAGTGATGATCATCATCATTTATCACTCTTACTTGTTTATTTGGTCATGTCTAGTGATGATCATCATCATTTTTCACTCTACCTTGTATATTTGGTCATGTCTAGTGATGATCATCATCATTTATCACTCTTACTTGTATATTTGGTCATGTCTAGTGATTATCATCAGCATTATTCAATCTTACTTATATATTGGGTCATGTTTAGTGATGATCATCAGCATTATTCAATCTTACTTGTATATTTAGTCATGTCTAGTAATGATCATCATCATTTATCACTCTTACTTGTATATTTGGTCATATCTAGTGACGATCATCATCATTTATCACTCTACCTTGTATATTTGGTCATGTCTAGTGATGATCATTAATCATTTATCAATCTAAGTTGTATATTTGGTCATGTCTAGTGATTATCCGCATCATTTATCACTATAACTAGTATAACTTGTCATTTATAGTTGTAATCACCAACAGTTATCCTACTAACTAGTATAATTGGTCATGTCAAGTGATAATCACCATCATTTATCACTCTAAACTAGTATAATTGGTCATTTATAGTGATGATCACCATCACTTATCATTCTTACTTGTAGATTTGGTCATGTCTAGTGATTATCCGCATAATTTATCACTCTAACTAGTACAATGTGTCGTGTCTAGTGATAATCACCATCGGTTATCACTCTAACTGGTATAATTGGTCATGTGTAGTGATTATCACCATCATTTATCACTCTAACTAATAAAATTGGTCATGTGTAGTGATAATCACCTTCATTTATCACACTTACTTGTATATTTGATCATGTTTAGTGATGAACATCATCATTTATCAATCAAAGTTGCATATCCGGTCATGTCTAGTGATGACAATCATCATTTGTCGCTCTATTTGTATATTTGGTCATGTCTAGTGATGATCATCATCATTTATCACTCTTACTTGTATATTTGGTCATGTCTAGTGATGATCATCATCATTTATCACTCTTACTTGTATATTTGGTCATGTCTAGTGATGACTATCATCATTTATCACTCTACCTTGTAATTTGGTCATGTCTAGTGATGATCATCATCATTTATCAATCTAAGTTGTATATCCGGTCATGTCTAGTAATGATCATCATTATTTATCACTGTTACTTGTATATTTGGTCATGTCTAGTGATGATCATCATCATTTATCACTCTTACTTGTATATTTGGTCATGTCTAGTGAGGACTATCATCATTTTTCACTTTACCTTGTATATTTGGTCATGTCTAGTGATGATCATCATCATTTATCACTCTTACTTGTATATTTGCTCATGTATAGTGAAGATCATCATCATTATCAATCTAAGTTGTATATCTGGTCATGTCTAGTGATTATCATAATCATTTATCACTCTACCATATATATTTGGTCATGTCTAGTGATGATCATAATCATTTATCAGTCTACCTTGTATATTTGGTCATGTCTAGTGATGATCATCATCATTTATCACTCTTACTTGTATATTTGGTCTTGTCTAGTGATGATCATCATCATTTATCAATCTAAGTTGTATATCCGGTCATGTCTAGTGATTATCATAATCATTTATCACTCTACCTTGTAATTTGGTCATGTCTAGTGATGACCATCATCATTTGTCGCTCTGTTTGTATATTTGGTCATGTCTAGTGATGATCATCATCATTAATCACTCTTACTTGTATATTTGGTCATGTCTAGTGATGTTCACCAACATTATTCCATCTTACTTGTATATTGTGTCATGTCTAATAATGATCATCATCATTTATCACTCTTACTTATATATTTGGTCATGTCTAGTGATGACTATCATCATTTATCACTCTACCTTGTATATTTGGTCATGTCTAGTGATGATCATCATCATTTATCACTCTTACTTGTATATTTGGTCATGTCTAGTGATGATCATCATCATTTTTCACTCTACCTTTTATATTTGGTCATGTCTAGTGATGATCATCATCATTTATCACTCTTACTTGTATATTTGGTCATGTCTAGTGATGATCATCATCATTTATCACTCTTACTTGTATATTTGGTCATGTCTAGTGATGACTATCATCATTTATCACTCTACCCTGTAATTTGGTCATGTCTAGTGATGATCATCAACATTTATCAATCTAAGTTGTATATCCGGTCATGTCTAGTAATGATCATCATTATTTATCACTGTTACTTGTATATTTGGTCATGTCTAGTGATGATCATCATCATTTATCACTCTTACTTGTATATTTGGTCATGTCTAGTGATGATTATCATGATTTTTCACTCTACCTTGTATATTTGGTCATGTCTAGTGCTGATCATCTTTATTTATCACTCTTACTTGTATATTTGGTCATGTCTAGTGATGATCATCATCATTTATCAATCTAAGTAGTATATCCGGTCATGTCTAGGGATTATCATCATCATTTATCACTCTACCTTGTAATTTGGTCATGTCTAGTGATGACCATCATCATTTGTCGCTCTATTCGTATATTTGGTCATGTCTAGTGATGATCATCATCATTTATCAATCTAAGTTGTATATCCGGTCATGTCTAGTGATGATCATCATCATTAGTCACTCTTACTTGTATATTTGGTCATATCTAGTGATGATCATAATCATTTATCACTCTACCTTGTAATTTGGTCATGTCTAGTGATGATAATCATCATTTATCACTCTTACTTGTATATTTGGTCATGTCTAGTGATGATCATCACCATTATTCAATCTTACTTTTATATTTGGTCATGTCTAGTGACGATCATCATCATTTATTACTCTTACTTGTATATTTGGTCGTCTAGTGATGATCATCATCATTTATCACTCTTACTTGTTTATTTGGTCATGTCTAGTGATGATCATCATCATTTTTCACTCTACCTTGTATATTTGGTCATGTCTAGTGATTATCATCAGCATAATTCAATCTTACTTATATATTGGGTCATGTCTAGTGATGATCATCAGCATTATTCAATCTTACTTGTATATTTAGTCATGTCTAGTAATGATCATCATCATTTATCACTCTTACTTGTATATTTGGTCATATCTAGTGACGATCATCATCATTTATCACTCTACCTTGTATATTTGGTCATGTCTAGTGATGATCATTAATCATTTATCAATCTAAGTTGTATATTTGGTCATGTCTAGTGATTATCCGCATCATTTATCACTATAACTAGTATAACTGGTCATTTGTAGTTGTAATCACCAACAGTTATCCTACTAACTAGTATAATTGGTCATGTCTAGTGATAATCACCATCATTTATCACTCTAAACTAGTATAATTGGTCATTTATAGTGATGATCACCATCACTTATCATTCTTACTTGTAGATTTGGTCATGTCTAGTGATTATCCGCATAATTTATCACTATAACTAGTACAATGTGTCGTGTCTAGTGATAATCACCATCGTTTATCACTCTAACTGGTATAATTGGTCATGTGTAGTGATTATCACCATCATTTATCACTCTAACTAATAAAATTGGTCATGTGTAGTGATAATCACCTTCATTTATCACACATTCTTGTATATTTGATCATGTTTAGTGATGAACATCATCATTTATCAATCAAAGTTGTATATCCGGTCATGTCTAGTGATGACAATCATCATTTGTCGCTCTATTTGTATATTTGGTCATGTCTAGTGATGATCATCATCATTTATCACTCTTACTTGTATATTTGGTCATGTCTAGTGATGATCATCATCATTTTTCACTCTACCTTGTATATTTGGTCATGTCTAGTGATGATCATCATCATTTATCACTCTTACTTGTATATTTGGTCATGTCTAGTGATGACTATCATCATTTTTCACTCTACCTTGTATATTTGGTCATGTCTAGTGATGATCATCATCATTTATCACTCTTACTTGTATATTTGGTCATGTCTAGTGAAGATCATCACCATTATCAATCTAAGTTGTATATCTGGTCATGTCTAGTGATTATCATAATCATTTATCACTCTACCTTGTAATTTGGTCATGTCTAGTGATTATCATAATCATTTATCACTCTACCTTGTAATTTGGTCATGTCTAGTGATGATCATCATCATTTATCACTCTTGTATATTTGGTCATGTCTAGTGATGATCATCATCATTTTTCACTCTACCTTGTATATTTGGTCATGTCTAGTGATGATCATCATCATTTTTCACTCTACCTTGTATATTTGGTCATGTCTAGTGATGATCATCATCATTTTTCACTCTTACTTGTATATTTGGTCGTGTCTAGTGATGATCATCATCATTTATCAATCTAAGTTGTATATCCGGTCATGTCTAGTGATTATCATAATCATTTATCACTCTACCTTGTAATTTGGTCATGTCTAGTGATGACCATCATCATTTGTCGATCTATTTGTATATTTGGTCATGTCTAGTGATGATCATCATCATTAATCACTCTTACTTGTATATTTGGTCATGTCTAGTGATGTTCACCAACATTATTCAATCTTACTTGTATATTGTGTCATGTCTAATAATGATCATCATCATTTATCACTCTTACTTATATATTTGGTCATGTCTAGTGACGATCATCATCATTTATCACTCTACCTTGTATATTTGGTCATGTCTAGTAACGATCATCATCGTTTATCACTCTACCATGTAATTTGGTCATGTCTAGTGATGACCATCATCATTTGTCGCTCTATTCGTATATTTGGTCATGTCTAGTGATGATCATCATCATTTATCACTCTTACTTGTATATTTGGTCATATCTAGTGATGATCATTACCATTATTCAATCTTACTTGTATATTTGGTCATGTCTAGTAATGATCATCATCATTTATCACTCTTACTTGTATATTTGGTCATGTCTAGTGACGATCATCATCATTTATCACTCTACCTTGTATATTTGGTCATGTCTAGTGATGATCATAATCATTTATCAATTTACGTTGTATAGTTGGTCATGTCTAGTGATTATCCGCATCATTTATCACTATAACTAGTATAATTGGTCATTTGAAGTTATAATCACCAACAATTATCCCACTGACTAGTATAATTGATCATGTCTAGTGATAATCACCATCATATATCACTCTAAACTAGTATAATTGGTCATGTTAGTGATGATCACCATCATTTATCATTTTTACTTGTAGATTTGGTCATGTCTAGTGATTATCCGCATAATTTATTATTCTGACTAGTATAATGTGTCGTGTCTAGTGATAATCAACATCGTTTATCACTCTAACTGGTATAATTGGTCATGTGCAGTGATTATCACCATCATTTATCACTCTAACTAGTAAAATTGGTCATGTGTAGTGATAATCACCTTCATTTATCACACTTACTTGTATATTTTGTCATGTTTAGTGATGAACATCATCATTTATCAATCTAAGTTGTATATCCGGTCATGTCTAGTAATTATCATCATCATTTATCACTCTACCTTGTAATTTGGTCATGTCTAAAGATGATCATCATCATTTATCAATCTAAGTTGTATATCCGGTCATGTCTAGTAATGATCATCATTATTTATCACTGTTGCTTGTATATTTAGTCATGTCTAGTGATGATCATCATCATTTATCACTCTTACTTGTATATTTGGTCATGTCTAGTGATGATTATCATGATTTATCAATCTAAGTTATATATCCGGTCATGTCTAGGGATTATCATCATCTTTTATCACTCTACCTTGTAATTTGGTCATGTCTAGTGATGACCATCATCATTTGTCGCTCTATTCGTATAATTGGTCATGTCTACTGATGATCATCATCATTTATCAATCTAAGTTGTATATCCGGTCATGTCTAGTGATGATCATCATCATTTATCACTCTTGCTTGTATATTTGATCATATCTAGTGATGATCATCATCATTTTTAACTCTACCTTGTATATTTGGTCATGTCTAGTGATGATCATCATCATTTATCACTCTTACTTGTATATTTGGTCATGTCTAGTGATGATCATCATGATTTTTCACTCTACCTTGTATATTTGGTCATGTCTAGTGCTGATTCTTCATTTATCACTCTTACTTGTATATTTGGTCATGTCTAGTGATGATCATCATCATTTATCAATCTAAGTTATATATCCGGTCATGTCTAGGGATTATCATCATCTTTTATCACTCTACCTTGTAATTTGGTCATGTCTAGTGATGACCATCATCATTTGTCGCTCTATTCGTATAATTGGTCATGTCTACTGATGATCATCATCATTTATCAATCTAAGTTGTATATCCGGTCATGTCTAGTGATGATCATCATCATTTATCACTCTTGCTTGTATATTTGATCATATCTAGTGATGATCATCATCATTTATCAATCTAAGTTGTATATCCGGTCATGTCTAGTGATGATCATCATCATTTATCACTCTTGCTTGTATATTTGATCATATCTAGTGATGATCATCATCATTTTTAACTCTACCTTGTATATTTGGTCATGTCTAGTGATGATCATCATCATTTATCACTCTTACTTGTATATTTGGTCATGTCTAGTGATGATCATCATGATTTTTCACTCTACCTTGTATATTTGGTCATGTCTAGTGCTGATTCTTCATTTATCACTCTTACTTGTATATTTGGTCATGTCTAGTGATGATCATCATCATTTATCAATCTAAGTTATATATCCGGTCATGTCTAGGGATTATCATCATCTTTTATCACTCTACCTTGTAATTTGGTCATGTCTAGTGATGACCATCATCATTTGTCGCTCTATTCGTATAATTGGTCATGTCTACTGATGATCATCATCATTTATCAATCTAAGTTGTATATCCGGTCATGTCTAGTGATGATCATCATCATTTATCACTCTTGCTTGTATATTTGATCATATCTAGTGATGATCATCATCATTTTTAACTCTACCTTGTATATTTGGTCATGTCTAGTGATGATCATCATCATTTATCACTCTTACTTGTATATTTGGTCATGTCTAGTGATGATCATCATCATTTTTCACTCTACCTTGTACATTTGGTCATGTCTAGTGATGATCATCATCATTTATCACTCTTACTTGTATATTTGGTCATGTCTAGTGAGGACTATCATCATTTTTCACTCTACCTTGTATATTTGGTCATGTCTAGTGATGATCATCATCATTTATCACTCTTACTTGTATATTTGGTCATGTCTAGTGAAGATCATCATCATTATCAATCTAAGTTGTATATCTGGTCATGTCTAGTGATTATCATAATCATTTATCACTCTACCATATATATTTGGTCATGTCTAGTGATGATCATCATCATTTATCACTCTACCTTGTATATTTGGTCATGTCTAGTGATGATCATCATCATTTTTCACTCTACCTTGTATACCTTGTAATTTGGTCATGTCTAGGGATTATCATCATCATTATTCATCAGCATTATATCACTAGACATGACCAAATATACAAGGTAGAGTGATAAATGATGATGATCGTCACTAGACATGACCCAATATACAAGTAAGATTGAATAATGCTGATGATCATCAGCATTATTCAATCTTACTTGTATATTGGGTCATGTCTAGTGATGATCATCAGCATTATTCAATCTTACTTGTATATTGGGTCATGTCTAGTGACGATCATCATCATTTATCACTCTACCTTGTATATTTGGTCATGTCTAGTGATGATCATTAATCATTTATCAATCTAAGTTGTATATTAGGTCATGTCTAGTGATTATCCGCATCATTTATCACTATAACTAGTATAACTGGTCATTTGTAGTTATAATCACCAACAGTTATCCTACTGACTAGTATAATTGATCATGTCTAGTGATAATCACCATCATTTATCACTCTAAACTAGTATAATTGGTCATATATAGTGATGATCACCATCACTTATCATTCTTACTTGTAGATTTGGTCATGTCTAGTGATTATCCGCATAATTTATCACTCTAACTAGTACAATGTGTCGTGTCTAGTGAGAATCACCATCGTTTATCACTCTAACTGGTATAATTGGTCATGTGCAGTGATTATCACCATCATTTATCACTCTAACTAATAAAATTGGTCATGTATAGTGATAATCACCTTCATTTATCACACTTACTTGTATATTTGATCATGTTTAGTGATGAACATCATCATTTATCAATCAAAGTTGTATATCCGGTCATGTCTAGTGATGACCATCATCATTTGTCGCTCTGTTTGTATATTTGGTCATGTCTAGTGATGATCATCATCATTAATCACTCTTACTTGTATATTTGGTCATGTCTAGTGATGATCATCATCATTTATCACTCTTACTTGTATATTTGGTCATGTCTAGTGATGACTATCATCATTTTTCACTCTACCTTGTATATTTGGTCATGTCTAGTGATGATCATCATCATTTATCACTCTTACTTGTATATTTGGTCATGTCTAGTGAAGATCATCATCATTATCAATCTAAGTTGTATATCTGGTCATGTTTAGTGATTATCATAATCATTTATCACTCTACCTTGTAATTTGGTCATGTCTAGTGATTATCATAATCATTTATCACTCTACCTTGTAATTTGGTCATGTCTAGTGATGATCATCATCATTTATCACTCTTGTATATTTGGTCATGTCTAGTGATGATCATCATCATTTTTCACTCTACCTTGTATATTTGGTCATGTCTAGTGATGATCATTATCATTTTTCACTCTACCTTGTATATTTGGTCATGTCTAGTGATGATCATCATCATTTATCACTCTTACTTGTATATTTGGTCATGTCTAGTGATGATAATCATCATTTATCAATCTAAGTTGTATATCCGGTCATGTCTAGTGATTATCATAATCATTTATCACTCTACCTTGTAATTTGGTCATGTCTAGTGATGACCATCATCATTTGTCGCTCTATTTGTATATTTGGTCATGTCTAGTGATGATCATCATCATTAATCACTCTTACTTATATATTTGGTCATGTCTAGTGATGTTCACCAACATTATTCAATCTTACTTGTATATTGTGTCATGTGTAATAATGATCATCATCATCATTTATCACTCTTACTTATATATTTGGTCATGTCTAGTGACGATCATCATCATTTATCACTCTACCTTGTATATTTGGTCATGTCTAGTAACGATCATCATCGTTTATCACTCTTACTTCTATATTTGGTCATGTCTAGTGATGATCATCATCATTTATCAATCTAAGTCGTATATCCGGTCATGTCTAGTGATTATCATCCTCATTTATCACTCTACCATGTAATTTGGTCATGTCTAGTGATGACCATCATCATTTGTCGCTCTATTCGTATATTTGGTCATGTCTAGTGATGATCATCATCATTTATCACTCTTACTTGTATATTTGGTCATGTCTAGTGATGATCATCACCATTATTCAATCTTACTTGTATATTTGGTCATGTCTAGTAATGATCATCATCATTTATCACTCTTACTTGTATATTTGGTCATGTCTAGTGACGATCATCATCATTTATCACTCTACCTTGTATATTTGGTCATGTCTAGTGATGATCATAATCATTCATCAATTTACGTTGTATATTTCGTCATGTCTAGTGATTATCCGCATCATTTATCACTATAACTAGTATAATTGGTCATTTGTAGTTATAATCACCAACAGTTATCCCACTAACTAGTATAATTGATCATGTTTAGTGATAATCACCATCATATATCACTCTAAACTAGTATAATTGGTCATGTCTAGTGATGATCACAATCATTTATCATTTTTACTTGTAGATTTGGTCATGTCTAGTGATTATCCGCATAATTTATTACTCTGACTAGTACAATGTGTCGTGTCTAGTGATAATGACCATCATTTATCACTCTAACTGGTATTATTGGTCATGTGCAGTGATTATCACCATCATTTATCACTCTAACTAGTAAAATTGGTCATGTGTAGTGATAATCACCTTCATTTATCACACTTACTTGTATATTTTGTCATGTTTAGTGATGAACATCATCATTTATCAATCTAACTTGTATATCCGGTCATGTCTAGTGATTATCATCATCATTTATCACTCTACCTTGTAATTTGGTCATGTCTAGTGATTATCCGCATAATTTATTACTCTGACTAGTACAATGTGTCGTGTCTAGTGATAATGACCATCGTTTATCACTCTAACTGGTATAATTGGTCATGTGCAGTGATTATCACCATCATTTATCACTCTAACTAGTAAAATTGGTCATGTGTAGTGATAATCACCTTCATTTTTCACACTTACTTGTATATTTGGTCATGTCTAGTGATGATCATCATCATTTATCAATCTAAGTTGTATATCCGGTCATGTCTAGTGATTATCATCCTCATTTATGACTCTACCATGTAATTTGGTCATGTCTAGTGATGACGATCATCATTTGTCGCTCTATTTGTATATTTGGTCATGTCTAAAGATGATCATCATCATTTATCACTCTTACTTGTATATTTGGTCATGTCTAGTGATAATCACCATCATATATCACTCTAAACTAGTATAATTGGTCATGTATAGTGATGATCACCATCATTTATCATTTTTACTTGTAGATTTGGTCATGTCTAGTGATTATCCGCATAATTTATTACTCTGACTAGTACAATGTGTCGTGTCTAGTGATAATGACCATCGTTTATCACTCTAACTGGTATAATTGGTCATGTGCAGTGACTATCACCATCATTTATCACTCTAACTAGTAAAATTGGTCATGTGTAGTGATAATCACCTTCATTTATCACACTTACTTGTATATTTGGTCATGTCTAGTGATGATCATCATCATTTATCAATCTAAGTTGTATATCCGGTCATGTCTAGTGATTATCTTCCTCATTTATAACTCTACCATGTAATTTGGTCATGTCTTGTGATGACGATCATCATTTGTCGCTCTATTTGTATATTTGGTCATGTCTAGTGATGATCATCATCATTTATCACTCTTACTTGTATATTTGGTCATGTCTAGTGATAATCACCATCATATATCACTCTAAACTAGTATAATTGGTCATGTATAGTGATGATCACCATCATTTATCATTTTTACTTGTAGATTTGGTCATGTCTAGTGATTATCCGCATAATTTATTACTCTGACTAGTACAATGTGTCGTGTCTAGTGATAATGACCATCGTTTATCACTCTAACTGGTATAATTGGTCATGTGCAGTGATTATCACCATCATTTATCACTCTAACTAGTAAAATTGGTCATGTGTAGTGATAATCACCTTCATTTTTCACACTTACTTGTATATTTGGTCATGTCTAGTGATGATCATCATCATTTATCAATCTAAGTTGTATATCCGGTCATGTCTAGTGATTATCATCCTCATTTATGACTCTACCATGTAATTTGGTCATGTCTAGTGATGACGATCATCATTTGTCGCTCTATTTGTATATTTGGTCATGTCTAAAGATGATCATCATCATTTATCACTCTTACTTGTATATTTGGTCATGTCTAGTGATAATCACCATCATATATCACTCTAAACTAGTATAATTGGTCATGTCTAGTGATGATCACAATCATTTATCATTTTTACTTGTAGATTTGGTCATGTCTAGTGATTATCCGCATAATTTATTACTCTGACTAGTACAATGTGTCGTGTCTAGTGATAATGACCATCATTTATCACTCTAACTGGTATTATTGGTCATGTGCAGTGATTATCACCATCATTTATCACTCTAACTAGTAAAATTGGTCATGTGTAGTGATAATCACCTTCATTTATCACACTTACTTGTATATTTTGTCATGTTTAGTGATGAACATCATCATTTATCAATCTAACTTGTATATCCGGTCATGTCTAGTGATTATCATCATCATTTATCACTCTACCTTGTAATTTGGTCATGTCTAGTGATTATCCGCATAATTTATTACTCTGACTAGTACAATGTGTCGTGTCTAGTGATAATGACCATCGTTTATCACTCTAACTGGTATAATTGGTCATGTGCAGTGATTATCACCATCATTTATCACTCTAACTAGTAAAATTGGTCATGTGTAGTGATAATCACCTTCATTTTTCACACTTACTTGTATATTTGGTCATGTCTAGTGATGATCATCATCATTTATCAATCTAAGTTGTATATCCGGTCATGTCTAGTGATTATCATCCTCATTTATGACTCTACCATGTAATTTGGTCATGTCTAGTGATGACGATCATCATTTGTCGCTCTATTTGTATATTTGGTCATGTCTAAAGATGATCATCATCATTTATCACTCTTACTTGTATATTTGGTCATGTCTAGTGATAATCACCATCATATATCACTCTAAACTAGTATAATTGGTCATGTATAGTGATGATCACCATCATTTATCATTTTTACTTGTAGATTTGGTCATGTCTAGTGATTATCCGCATAATTTATTACTCTGACTAGTACAATGTGTCGTGTCTAGTGATAATGACCATCGTTTATCACTCTAACTGGTATAATTGGTCATGTGCAGTGACTATCACCATCATTTATCACTCTAACTAGTAAAATTGGTCATGTGTAGTGATAATCACCTTCATTTATCACACTTACTTGTATATTTGGTCATGTCTAGTGATGATCATCATCATTTATCAATCTAAGTTGTATATCCGGTCATGTCTAGTGATTATCTTCCTCATTTATAACTCTACCATGTAATTTGGTCATGTCTTGTGATGACGATCATCATTTGTCGCTCTATTTGTATATTTGGTCATGTCTAGTGATGATCATCATCATTTATCACTCTTACTTGTATATTTGGTCATGTCTAGTGATAATCACCATCATATATCACTCTAAACTAGTATAATTGGTCATGTATAGTGATGATCACCATCATTTATCATTTTTACTTGTAGATTTGGTCATGTCTAGTGATTATCCGCATAATTTATTACTCTGACTAGTACAATGTGTCGTGTCTAGTGATAATGACCATCGTTTATCACTCTAACTGGTATAATTGGTCATGTGCAGTGATTATCACCATCATTTATCACTCTAACTAGTAAAATTGGTCATGTGTAGTGATAATCACCTTCATTTTTCACACTTACTTGTATATTTGGTCATGTCTAGTGATGATCATCATCATTTATCAATCTAAGTTGTATATCCGGTCATGTCTAGTGATTATCATCCTCATTTATGACTCTACCATGTAATTTGGTCATGTCTAGTGATGACGATCATCATTTGTCGCTCTATTTGTATATTTGGTCATGTCTAAAGATGATCATCATCATTTATCACTCTTACTTGTATATTTGGTCATGTCTAGTGATAATCACCATCATATATCACTCTAAACTAGTATAATTGGTCATGTATAGTGATGATCACCATCATTTATCATTTTTACTTGTAGATTTGGTCATGTCTAGTGATTATCCGCATAATTTATTACTCTGACTAGTACAATGTGTCGTGTCTAGTGATAATGACCATCGTTTATCACTCTAACTGGTATAATTGGTCATGTGCAGTGATTATCACCATCATTTATCACTCTAACTAGTACAATTGGTCATGTGTAGTGATAATCACCTTCATTTATCACACTTACTTGTATATTTTGTCATGTTTAGTGATGAACATCATCATTTATCAATCTAAGTTGTATATCCGGTCATGTCTAGTGATTATCATCATCATTTATCACTCTACCTTGTAATTTGGTCATGTCTAGTGATGATCATCATCATTTATCAATCTAAGTTGTATATCCGGTCATGTCTAGTAATGATCATCATTATTTATCACTGTTGCTTGTATATTTGGTCATGTCTAGTGCTGATCATCATCATTTATCACTCTTACTTGTATATTTGGTCATGTCTAGTGCTGATCATCTTCATTTATCATTCTTACTTGTATATTTGGTCATGTGTAGTGATGATCATCATCATTTATCAATCTAAGTTGTATATCTGGTCATGTCTAGGGATTATCATCATCATTTATCACTCTACCTTGTAATTTGGTCATGTCTAGTGATGACCATCATCATTTGTCGCTCTATTCGTATATTTGGTCATGTCTAGTGATGATCATCATCATTTATCAATCTAAGTTGTATATCCGGTCATGTCTAGTGATGATCATCATCATTTATCACTCTTGCTTGTATATTTGATCATATCTAGTGATGATCATCATCATTTTTCACTCTACCTTGTATATTTGGTCATGTCTTGTGATGATCATCATCATTTATCACTCTTACTTGTATATTTGGTCATGTCTAGTGATGATCATCATCATTTTTCACTCTACCTTGTAGATTTGGTCATGTCTAGTGATGATCATCATCATTTATCACTCTTACTTGTATATTTGGTCATGTCTAGTGAGGACTATCATCATTTTTCACTCTACCTTGTATATTTGGTCATGTCTAGTGATGATCATCATTATTTATCACTCTTACTTGTATATTTGGTCATGTCTAGTGAAGATCATCATCATTTATCAATCTAAGTTGTATATCCGGTCATGTCTAGTGATGATCATCATCATTTATCACTCTTGCTTGTATATTTGATCATATCTAGTGATGATCATCATCATTTTTCACTCTACCATGTATATTTGGTCATGTCTAGTGATGATCATCATCATTTATCACTCTACCTTGTATATTTGGTCATGTCTAGTGATGATCATCATCATTTATCACTCTTACTTGTATATTTGGTCATGTCTAGTGATGATCATCATCATTTATCAATCTAAGTTGTATATCCGGTCATGTCTAGTGATTATCATAATGATTTATCACTCTACCTTGTAATTTGGTCATGTCTAGTGATGACCATCATCATTTGTCGCTCTGTTTGTATATTTGGTCATGTCTAGTGATGATCATCATCATTAATCACTCTTACTTGTATATTTGGTCATGTCTAGTGATGTTCACCAACATTATTCCATCTTACTTGTATATTGTGTCATATCTAATAATGATCATCATCATTTATCAGTCTTACTTATATATTTTGTTATGTCTAGTGACGATCATCATCATTTATCACTCTACCTTGTATATTTGGTCATGTCTAGTAACGATCATCATCATTTATCACTCTTACTTGTATATTTGGTCATGTCTAGTGATGATCATCATCATTTATCAATCTAAGTTGTATATCCGGTCATGTCTAGTGATTATCATCCTCATTTATGACTCTACCATGTAATTTGGTCATGTCTAGTTGTGACGGTCATCATTTGTCGCTCTATTTGTATATTTGGTCATGTCTAGTGATGATCATCATCATTTATCACTCTTACTTGTATATTTGGTCATGTCTAGTGATGATCATCACCATTATTCAATCTTACTTGTATATTTGGTCATGTCTAGTAATGATCATCATCATTTATCACTCTTACTTGTATATTTGGTCATGTCTAGTGACGATCATCATCATTTATCTCTCTACCTTGTATATTTGGTCATGTCTAGTGATGATTATAATCATTTATCAATCTACGTTATATATTTGGTCATGTCTAGTGATTATCCGCATCATTTATCACTATAACTAGTATAATTGGTCATTTGTAGTTATAATCACCAACAGTTATCCCACTAACTAGTATAATTGATCATGTTTAGTGATAATCACCATCATATATCACTCTAAACTAGTATAATTGGTCATGTATAGTGATGATCACTATCATTTATCATTCTTACTTGTAGATTTGGTCATGTCTAGTGATTATCCGCATAATTTATTACTCTGACTAGTACAATGTGTCGTGTCTAGTGATAATCACCATCGTTTATCACTCTAACTGGTATAATTGGTCATGTCTAGTGATGATCATCATCAGTTATCAATCTAAGTTGTATATCTGGTCATGTCTAGTGATTATCATCATCATTTATCACTGTACCTTGTAATTTGGTCATGTCTAGTTATTACCATCATCATTTGTCGCTCTATTTGTATATTTGGTCATGTCTGGTGATGATCATCATCATTTATCACTCTTACTTGTATATATGGCCATGTCTAGTGATGATCATCACCATTTTTCAATCTTACTTATATATTTGGTCATGTCTGGTGATGATCATCGTCATTTATCACTCTTACTTGTATATTTGGCCATGTCTAGTGATCATCATCATCATTTATCAATCTAAGTTGTATATTTTGTCATATCTAGTGATTATCAGCATCATTTATCACCCTAACTAGTATAATTGGTCATGTGTAGTTATAATCACCATCAGTTATCACTCAAACTAGTTTAATTGGTCATGTCTAGTGATGATCACCATCATATATCACTCTAACTAGTATAATTGGTAATGTATAGTGATGATCACCATCATTTATCATTCTTACTTGTATATTTGGTCATGTCTAGTGATTATCCGCATCATTTATCACTCTAACTAGTACAATGTGTCGTGTCTAGTGATAATCACCATCGTTTAGCACTCTAACTAGTATAATTGGTCATGTGTAGATATAATCACCTTTATTTATCACACTTACTTGTATATCTGTGATGTTTAGCGTTGATCATAATCATTTATCACTCTTACTTATATATTTGGTCATGAGTAGCGATTGTATCCATCATTTATCACTCTACCTTGTATATTTTGTCATGTCTAGAGGTGATGATCATCATCATTTATCAATCTAAGTTGTATATTTTGTCATATCTAGTGATTATGAACATCATTTATCACTCTAACTAGTATAATTGGTCATGTCTAATGATAATCACCATCATATATCACTCTAACTAGTAAAATTGGTCATGTCTAGTGATAATCCCCATCATATATCACTCTAACTAGTATAATTGGTAATGTATAGTGATGATCACCATCATTTATCATTCTTACTTGTACATTTGGTCATGTCTAGTGATTATCCGCATCATTTATCACTCTAACTAGTACAATGTGTCGTGTCTAGTGATAACCACCATCGTTTATCACTATAACTAGTATAATTGGTCATGTGTAGAGATAATCACCTTTATTTATCACACTTGCTTGTATATTTGGTCATGTTTAGCGATGATCATAATCATTTATCACTCTTACTTATATATTTTGTCATGAGTAGTGATTGTCATCATCATTTATCACTCTACCTTGTATATTTTGTCATGTCTAGAGGTGATGATCATCATTTATCACTCTTACTTGTATATTTGGTCATGTCTAGTGATGATCATCATCATTTATCAATCTAAGTTGTATATTTTGTCATATCTAGTGATTATCAGCATCATTTATCACTCTAACTAGTATGATTGGTCATGTGTAGTTATAATCACCATCAGTTATCACTCAAACTAGTATAATTGGTCATGTCTAGTGATAATCACCATCATTTATCACTCTAACTAGTATAATTGGTCATGTATAGTGATGATCACCATAATTATCATTCTTAATTGTATATTTGGTCATGTCTAGTTATTTTCCGCATCATTTATCACTCTAACTAGTACAATGTGTCGTGTCTAGTGATAATCACCATCGTTTATCACTCTAACTAGTATAAATGGTCATGTGTAGTTATAATCACCATCAGTTATCACTCAAACTAGTATAATTAGTCATGTCTAGTGATGATCACCATCATATATCACTCTAACTAGTATAATTGGTAATGTATAGTGATGATCACCATCATTTATCATTCTTACTTGTATATTTGGTCATGTCTAGTGTTTATCCGCATCATTTATCACTCTAACTAGTACAATGTGTCGTGTCTAGTGATAATCACCATCGTTTAGCACTCTAACTAGTATAATTGGTCATGTGTAGAGATAATCACCTTTATTTATCACACTTACTTGTATATCTGTGATGTTTAGCGTTGATCATAATCATTTATCACTCTTACTTATATATTTGGTCATGAGTAGTGATTGTCATCTTCATTTATCACTCTACCTTGTATATTTTGTCATGTCTAGAGATGATGATCATTATTTATCACTCTTACTTGTATATTTGGTCGTGTCTAGTGATGATGATCATCATTTATCAATCTAAGTTGTATATTTTGTTATATCTAGTGATTATCTACATCATTTATAGCTCTAACTAGTATAATTGGTCATGTGTAGTTATAATCACCATCATATATCACTCAAACTAGTATAATTGGTCATGTCTAGTGATAATCACCATTATTTATCACTCTAACTAGTATAATTTTTCATGTATAGTGTTATCACCATCATTTATCATTCTTACTTGTATATTTGGTCATGTCTAGTGATTATCCGCATCATTAATCACTCTAACTAGTACAATGTGTCGTGTCTAGTGATAATCACCATCGTTTATCACTCTAACTAGTATAATTGGTCATGTGTAGTTGTAATCACCATCAGTTATCACTCAAACTAGTATAATTAGTCATGTCTAGTGATAATCACCATCATTTATCACTCTAACTAGTATAATTGGTAATGTATAGTGATGATCACCATCATTTATCATTCTTACTTGTATATTTGGTCATGTCTAGTGATGATCATCATTATTTATCACTCTTACTTGTATATTTGGTCATGTCTAGTGATGATCATAATCATTTGTCACTCTACTTTGTATATTTGGTCATGTCTAGTGATGATCATCATCAATTATCAATCTAAGTTGTATATCTGGTCATGTCTAGTGATTATCATCATCATTTATCACTCTACCTTGTAATTTGGTCATCTCTAGTTATTACCATCATCATTTGTCGCTCTATTTGTATATTTGGTCATGTCTGGTGATGACCATCATCATTTGTCGCTCTGTTTGTATATTTGGTCATGTCTAGTGATGATCATCATCATTAATCACTCTTACTTGTATATTTGGTCATGTCTAGTGATGTTCACCAACATTATTCCATCTTACTTGTATATTGTGTCATATCTAATAATGATCATCATCATTTATCACTCTTACTTATATATTTTGTTATGTCTAGTGACGATCATCATCATTTATCACTCTACCTTGTATATTTGGTCATGTCTAGTAACGATCATCATCATTTATCACTCTTACTTGTATATTTGGTCAAGTCTAGTGATGATCATCATCATTTATCAATCTAAGTTGTATATCCGGTCATGTCTAGTGATTATCATCCTCATTTATGACTCTACCATGTAATTTGGTCATGTCTAGTTGTGACGGTCATCATTTGTCGCTCTATTTGTATATTTGGTCATGTCTAGTGATGATCATCATCATTTATCACTCTTACTTGTATATTTGGTCATGTCTAGTGATGATCATCACCATTATTCAATCTTACTTGTATATTTGGTCATGTCTAGTAATGATCATCATCATTTATCACTCTTACTTGTATATTTGGTCATGTCTAGTGACGATCATCATCATTTATCTCTCTACCTTGTATATTTGGTCATGTCTAGTGATGATTATAATCATTTATCAATCTACGTTATATATTTGGTCATGTCTAGTGATTATCCGCATCATTTATCACTATAACTAGTATAATTGGTCATTTGTAGTTATAATCACCAACAGTTATCCCACTAACTAGTATAATTGATCATGTTTAGTGATAATCACCATCATATATCACTCTAAACTAGTATAATTGGTCATGTATAGTGATGATCACTATCATTTATCATTCTTACTTGTAGATTTGGTCATGTCTAGTGATTATCCGCATAATTTATTACTCTGACTAGTACAATGTGTCGTGTCTAGTGATAATCACCATCGTTTATCACTCTAACTGGTATAATTGGTCATGTCTAGTGATGATCATCATCAGTTATCAATCTAAGTTGTATATCTGGTCATGTCTAGTGATTATCATCATCATTTATCACTGTACCTTGTAATTTGGTCATGTCTAGTTATTACCATCATCATTTGTCGCTCTATTTGTATATTTGGTCATGTCTGGTGATGATCATCATCATTTATCACTCTTACTTATATATATGGCCATGTCTAGTGATGATCATCACCATTTTTCAATCTTACTTATATATTTGGTCATGTCTGGTGATGATCATCGTCATTTATCACTCTTACTTGTATATTTGGCCATGTCTAGTGATGATCATCATCATTTATCAATCTAAGTTGTATATTTTGTCATATCTAGTGATTATCAGCATCATTTATCACCCTAACTAGTATAATTGGTCATGTGTAGTTATAATCACCATCAGTTATCACTCAAACTAGTTTAATTGGTCATGTCTAGTGATGATCACCATCATATATCACTCTAACTAGTATAATTGGTAATGTATAGTGATGATCACCATCATTTATCATTCTTACTTGTATATTTGGTCATGTCTAGTGATTATCCGCATCATTTATCACTCTAACTAGTACAATGTGTCGTGTCTAGTGATAATCACCATCGTTTAGCACTCTAACTAGTATAATTGGTCATGTGTAGAGATAATCACCTTTATTTATCACACTTACTTGTATATCTGTGATGTTTAGCGTTGATCATAATCATTTATCACTCTTACTTATATATTTGGTCATGAGTAGCGATTGTCATCATCATTTATCACTCTACCTTGTATATTTTGTCATGTCTAGAGGTGATGATCATCATCATTTATCAATCTAAGTTGTATATTTTGTCATATCTAGTGATTATGAACATCATTTATCACTCTAACTAGTATAATTGGTCATGTCTAATGATAATCACCATCATATATCACTCTAACTAGTAAAATTGGTCATGTCTAGTGATAATCACCATCATATATCACTCTAACTAGTATAATTGGTAATGTATAGTGATGATCACCATCATTTATCATTCTTACTTGTACATTTGGTCATGTCTAGTGATTATCCGCATCATTTATCACTCTAACTAGTACAATGTGTCGTGTCTAGTGATAATCACCATCGTTTATCACTATAACTAGTATAATTGGTCATGTGTAGAGATAATCACCTTTATTTATCACACTTGCTTGTATATTTGGTCATGTTTAGCGATGATCATAATCATTTATCACTCTTACTTATATATTTTGTCATGAGTAGTGATTGTCATCATCATTTATCACTCTACCTTGTATATTTTGTCATGTCTAGAGGTGATGATCATCATTTATCACTCTTACTTGTATATTTGGTCATGTCTAGTGATGATCATCATCATTTATCAATCTAAGTTGTATATTTTGTCATATCTAGTGATTATCAGCATCATTTATCACTCTAACTAGTATGATTGGTCATGTGTAGTTATAATCACCATCAGTTATCACTCAAACTAGTATAATTGGTCATGTCTAGTGATAATCACCATCATTTATCACTCTAACTAGTATAATTGGTCATGTATAGTGATGATCACCATAATTATCATTCTTAATTGTATATTTGGTCATGTCTAGTTATTTTCCGCATCATTTATCACTCTAACTAGTACAATGTGTCGTGTCTAGTGATAATCACCATCGTTTATCACTCTAACTAGTATAATTGGTCATGTGTAGTTATAATCACCATCAGTTATCACTCAAACTAGTATAATTAGTCATGTCTAGTGATGATCACCATCATATATCACTCTAACTAGTATAATTGGTAATGTATAGTGATAATCACCATCATTTATCATTCTTACTTGTATATTTGGTCATGTCTAGTGATTATCCGCATCATTTATCACTCTAACTAGTACAATGTGTCGTGTCTAGTGATAATCACCATCGTTTAGCACTCTAACTAGTATAATTGGTCATGTGTAGAGATAATCACCTTTATTTATCACACTTACTTGTATATCTGTGATGTTTAGCGTTGATCATAATCATTTATCACTGTTACTTATATATTTGGTCATGAGTAGTGATTGTCATCTTCATTTATCACTCTACCTTGTATATTTTGTCATGTCTAGAGATGATGATCATTATTTATCACTCTTACTTGTATATTTTGTCGTGTCTAGTGATGATGATCATCATTTATCAATCTAAGTTGTATATTTTGTTATATCTAGTGATTATCTACATCATTTATAGCTCTAACTAGTATAATCGGTCATGTGTAGTTATAATCACCATCAGTTATCACTCAAACTAGTATAATTGGTCATGTCTAGTGATAATCACCATTATTTATCACTCTAACTAGTATAATTTTTCATGTATAGTGTTATCACCATCATTTATCATTCTTACTTGTATATTTGGTCATGTCTAGTGATTATCCGCATCATTAATCACTCTAACTAGTACAATGTGTCGTGTCTAGTGATAATCACCATCGTTTATCACTCTAACTAGTATAATTGGTCATGTGTAGTTATAATCACCATCAGTTATCACTCAAACTAGTATAATTAGTCATGTCTAGTGATAATCACCATCATTTATCACTCTAACTAGTATAATTGGTAATGTATAGTGATGATCACCATCATTTATCATTCTTACTTGTATATTTGGTCATGTCTAGTGATGATCATCATTATTTATCACTCTTACTTGTATATTTGGTCATGTCTAGTGATGATCATAATCATTTGTCACTCTACTTTGTATATTTGGTCATGTCTAGTGATGATCATCATCAATTATCAATCTAAGTTGTATATCTGGTCATGTCTAGTGATTATCATCATCATTTATCACTCTACCTTGTAATTTGGTCATCTCTAGTTATTACCATCATCATTTGTCGCTCTATTTGTATATTTGGTCATGTCTAGTGATAATCATCATCATTTATCACTCTTACTTGTATATATGGCCATGTCTAGTGATGATCATCACCATTTTTCAATCTTACTTGTATATTTGGTCATGTCTAGTGATGATCATCGTCATTTATCACTGTTACTTGTATATTTGGGCATGTCTAGTGCTGATCATCATCATTTATCAATCTAAGTTGTATATTTTGTCATATTTAGTGATTATCAGCATCATTTATCACTCTAACTACTATAATTGGTCATGTGTAGTTATAATGACCATCAGTTATCACTCAAACTAGTATAATTGGTCATGTCTAGTGATAATCACCATCATCTATCACTCTAACTAGTATAATGGGTCATGTATAATGATGATCACAATTATTTATCATTTTTACTTGTATATTTGGTCATGTATAGTGATTATCCGCATCATTTATCACTATAACTAGTACATTGTGTCGTGTCTAGTAATAATTACCATCGTTTATCACTCTAACTAGTATAATTGGTCATGTGTAGAGGTAATCACCTTTATTTATCACACTTAGTTGTTTATTTGGTCATGTTTAGCGATGATCATAATCATTTATCACTCTTACTTATATATTTGGTCATGAGTAGCGATTGTCATCATAATTTATCACTCTACCTTGTATATTTTGTCATGTCTAGAGGTGATGATCATCATCATTTATCAATCTAAGTTGTATATTTTGTCATATCTAGTGATTATGAACATCATTTATCACTCTAACTAGTATAATTGGTCATGTGTAGTTATAATCACCATCAGTTATCACTTAAACTAGTATAATTGGTCTTAAACTAGAATAATTGGTCATGTCTAGTGATAATCACCATCATATATCACTCTAACTAGTATAATTGGTCATGTATCGTGATGATCACCATCATTTATCATTCTTACTTGTACATTTGGTCATGTCTAGTTATTATCCGCATCATTTATCACTCTAACTAGTACAATGTGTCGTGTCTAGTGATAATCACCATCGTTTATCACTCTAACTAGTATAATTGGTCATGTGTAGAGATAATCACCTTTATTTATCACACTTACTTGTAGATTTGGTCATGTTTAGCGATGATCATAATCATTTATCACTCTTACTTATATATTTGGTCATGTCTAGTGATGATCACATCATTTGTCACTATACCTTGTATATTTGGTCATGTCTAGTAATGATCATCATTATTTATCACTCTTACTTGTATATTTGGTCATGTCTAGTGATGATCATCACCATTTTTCAATCTTACTTGTATATTTGGTCATGTCTAGTGATGATCATCGTCATTTATCACTGTTACTTGTATATTTGGGCATGTCTAGTGCTGATCATCATCATTTATCAATCTAAGTTGTATATTTTGTCATATTTAGTGATTATCAGCATCATTTATCACTCTAACTACTATAATTGGTCATGTGTAGTTATAATGACCATCATTTATCACTCAAACTAGTATAATTGGTCATGTCTAGTGATAATCACCATCATCTATCACTCTAACTAGTATAATGGGTCATGTATAATGATGATCACAATTATTTATCATTTTTACTTGTATATTTGGTCATGTATAGTGATTATCCGCATCATTTATCACTATAACAAGTACATTGTGTCATGTCTAGTAATAATTACCATCGTTTATCACTCTAACTAGTATAATTGGTCATGTGTAGAGGTAATCACCTTTATTTATCACACTTAGTTGTTTATTTGGTCATGTTTAGCGATGATCATAATCATTTATCACTCTTACTTATATATTTGGTCATGAGTAGCGATTGTCATCATAATTTATCACTCTACCTTGTATATTTTGTCATGTCTAGAGGTGATGATCATCATCATTTATCAATCTAAGTTGGATATTTTGTCATATCTAGTGATTATGAACATCATTTATCACTCTAACTAGTATAATTGGTCATGTGTAGTTATAATCACCATCAGTTATCACTTAAACTAGTATAATTGGTCTTAAACTAGAATAATTGGTCATGTCTAGTGATAATCACCATCATATATCACTCTAACTAGTATAATTGGTCATGTATCGTGATGATCACCATCATTTATCATTCTTACTTGTATATTTGGTCATGTCTAGTTATTATCCGCATCATTTATCACTCTAACTAGTACAATGTGTCGTGTCTAGTGATAATCACCATCGTTTATCACTCTAACTAGTATAATTGGTCATGTGTAGAGATAATCACCTTTATTTATCACACTTACTTGTAGATTTGGTCATGTTTAGCGATGATCATAATCATTTATCACTCTTACTTATATATTTGGTCATGTCTAGTGATGATCACATCATTTGTCACTATACCTTGTATATTTGGTCATGTCTAGTAATGATCATCATTATTTATCACTCTTACTTGTATATTTGGTCATGTCTAGTGATGATCATCACCATTTTTCAATCTTACTTGTATAATTGGCCATGTCTAGTGATGATCATCATCATTTATCACTCTTACTTGTATATTTGTTCATGTCTAATGACGATCATCATCATTTATCACTCTACCTTGTATATTTTGTCATGTCTAGAGGTGATGATCATCATTTGTCACTCTTACTTGTATATTTTGTCATGTCCAGTGAGGATCATCATCATTTATCAGCTAAGTTGTATATTTGGTCATATCTAGTGATTATAAGCATCATTTATCACTCTAACTAGTATAATTGGTCATGTGTAGTTATAATCACCATCAGTTATCACTCAAACTAGTATAATTAGTCATGTCTAGTGATAATCACCATCATTTATCACTCTAAATAGTATAATTGGTCATGTATAGTGATGATCACCATCATTTATCATTCTTACTTGTATATTTGGTCATGTCTAGTGATGATCATCATTATTTATCACTCTTACTTGTATATTTGGTCATGTCTAGTGATGATCATAATCATTTGTCACTCTACTTTGTATATTTGGTCATGTCTAGTGATGATCATCATCAGTTATCAATCTAAGTTGTATATCTGGTCATGTCTAGTGATTATCATCATCATTTATCACTGTACCTTGTAATTTGGTCATGTCTAGTTATTACCATCATCATTTGTCGCTCTATTTGTATATTTGGTCATGTCTGGTGATGATCATCATCATTTATCACTCTTACTTGTATATATGGCCATGTCTAGTGATGATCATCACCATTTTTCAATCTTACTTGTATATTTGGTCATGTCTAGTGATGATCATCGTCATTTATCACTCTTACTTGTATATTTGGGCATGTCTAGTGATGATCACTATCATTTATCAATCTAAGTTGTATATTTTGTCATATCTAGTGATTATCAGCATCATTTATCACTCTAACTACTATAATTGGTCATGTGTAGTTATAATCACCATCAGTTATCACTCAAACTAGTATAATTGGTCATGTCTAGTGATAATCACCACCATTTATCACTCTAACTAGTATAATGGGTCATGTATAATGATGATCACAATCATTTATCATTTTTACTTGTATATTTGGTCATGTATAGTGATTATCCGCATCATTTATCACTATAACTAGTACAAGGTGTCATGTCTAGTGATAATCACCATCGTTTATCACTCTAACTAGTATAATTGGTCATGTGTAGAGATAATCACCTTTATTTATCACACTTACTTGTATATTTGGTCATATTTAGCGATGATCATAATCATTTATCACTCTTACTTATATATTTGGTCATGAGTAGCGATTGTCATCATCATTTATCACTCTACCTTGTATATTTTGTCATGTCTAGAGGGTGATGATCATCATCATTTATCAATCTAAGTTGTATATTTTGTCATATCTAGTGATTATGAACATCATTTATCACTCTAACTAGTATAATTGGTCATGTGTAGTTATAATCACCATCAGTTATCACTTAAACTAGTATAATTGGTCATGTCTAGTGATAATCACCATCATATATCACTCTAACTAGTATAACTGGTCATGTAAAGTGATGATCACCATCATTTATCATTCTTACTTGTACATTTGGTCATGTCTAGTGATTATCCGCATCATTTATCACTCTAACTAGTACAATGTGTCGTGTCTAGTGATAATCACCATCGTTTATCACTTTAACTAGTATAATTGGTCATGTGTAGAGATAATCACCTTTATTTATCACACTTACTTGTATATTTGGTCATGTTTAGCGATGATCATAATCATTTATCACTCTTACTATATATTTGGTCATGAGTAGTGATTGTCATCATCATTTATCACTCTACCTCGTAATTTGGTCATGTCTAGTGATGATCACATCATTTGTCACTATACCTTGTATATTTGGTCATGTCTAGTAATGATCATCATTATTTATCACTCTTACTTGTATATTTGGTCATGTCTAGTGATAATCATAATCATTTCTCATTCTTACTTGTATATTTGGTCATGCCTAGTGATTATCATCATCATTTATAACTCTACCTTAATAATTTGGTCATGTCTAGTGATGACCATCATCATTTGTCGCTCTATTTGTATATTTGGTCATGTCTAGTTATAATAATCATCATTTATCAATCTTACTTGGATATTTGGTCATTTCTAGTGATGATCATCATCATTTACCTCTCTTACTTGTATATTTGCTCATGTTTAGTGATGATCATCATAATTATTCAATCTTAATTGTATATTTAGTCATGTCTAGTTATGATCATCATCATTTTTCACTCTTACTTGTATATTTGGTCATGTCTAGTGATGATCATCATAATATATCACTCTTACTTGTATATTTGGTCATGTCTAGTGACGATCATCATCATTTATCACTCTACCTTGTATATTTGGTCATGTCTAGAGATGATCATCATCATTTATCACTCTTACTGGTATATTTGGTCATGTCTAGCTATGATCATCATCATTTATCAATTTAAGTTGTATATTTGGTCATGTCTAGTGATTATCATCATCATTTATCACTCTACCTTGTGAATTGGTCATGTCTAGTGATGATCATCATCATTTGTCACTCTATTTGTATATTTGGTCATGTCTAGTTATTATCATCATCATTTGTCACTCTTACTTGTATATTTGGTCATGTCTAATGATGATCATCATCATTTATAACTCTTACTTGTATATTTGATCATGCCTAGTGATGATCATTATCATTTGTCATTCTTACTTGTATATTGGTCATGTCTAGTGATGATGATAATCATTTATCAATCTAAGTTGTATATTTGGTCATGTCTAGTGATTATCATCATCATTTATCACTCTACCTTGTGTATTTGGTCATGTCTAGTGAGGATCATCATCATTTATTGCTCGAACATAGTCAGTGTGTTCCGAACCTGTAGCTAATATGTTGGAACACACGTTCGATGTTTTGAATGAATTTAGGGTTAGGGTTCGGATTAGCTTTAGGGTTAGGGTTAGGGTTGGGGTTTTGGGTTTGCAGTCAAGATATTCCGAACGACAAGAAAGATTTTATTAACTATTAAGAAAATTTAGGAGGATTTTATATTGAGCAGTCGTTCGGAACATCTTATTGTAATATCCTATACGACTTCAATGTTTTGTGAACTCTAAGATCAAATATGTGCAACATAAATTAAAGCTGCACTAGAGAAAATATGTGCACTACATAAATTAAAACTGCAGTAAACCAAATATGTGCACAAATATAAATATACAAGTAGGATGAAGAGTCTATTATAAAATTCAAATAATAGGAAATAAACGAAAAATTTCAAACGTTATAAGCAGGACGAAGCGTCCAATTCACAAATTCAATTTGCAGACTGACTTATAGCTTTACCTCTACTACAACCAACGGGGCATGTAGTTCTGTTGTGACCATATCTCTTGGAGTTGCCACATCTAATTTTCCTTTTTCGAAGATGTTCCCCAATAGATCGAATTCGGTTAACCCTTCTCCTTCCTGGCTTGTTCAGCTTTGGGGGTGGTTGCATTGGATAAATTATCTCATCAAGAGGGACTACCCAGGATTCTTCAGATGGTACTGCATTAACAAGCTCTGCATATGCAAGGATGTATGCTTGTGTTGTGTAATATCCAGAAGTATATTCATAGACTCTACTTCTATATTCATTACCATGCAATTCCCTAAATGTTGTTGTAACATGTTTACAAGGTAACTGACCAAGATCAAACTCTCTACACGTACATGTCCTCTTATGTAGATCAACTTCTGCCTCAAACCCAGGACTAATGATTTTGAAACCATAAGGTCCCTTCCTGGAGACAACTAGCTTATCTCCTAATTCTTTATTCTTCCTTATTTTAGTTTCAATGTCTGGGACACATAAGTTGGGGTGGTTGATTAACTCCATAGCCCTCGTGTGGATTTTTTCAGCAATGTTCCTACCTATATCTTTAAAGAGGGCAGCAATGGGGTATTCTCTTTGATCCTTCAGTATAGAATTAATGGACTCAGCTATGTTTGATGTCATAACTGCAAACCTATACAAAAAAAAAAAAAAAACTATTACAATAATTCAAGAGATATTCCTAATATTAAAACAAAAGTTCAGAACGATGGGGAACACATTTGGAACATCACCAAGGAAAAAGTAAACATAATAATAGATGGTTAGGACATCCATATGATGTTTGAAATATCAAGTAGGACGTGTGGATCAGATAGCAAAAAAACATGACAACAATATGAGACCTCGTTGTTGATAGTTTACCTGTTTCCTGGGAAATGTAATCTGGTCCATCTATGATAGCCAAAACCATTTTCAAGATAATCAGCTACCCTCCATTAGATGCTTCTGATATCATCCATAGCATCCTGGAACTCCGGTACCCAGTATGCCTTTGCTGCATTGTAATATTTATGAAGAGCTGTTCCAAACTGAATCTTTGTTCGGATGTTTTTACCAAGGTGCCTCATGCAAACTCCATAGTGAGTAGAAGGATAAACTTGGGAGACCATCTTTGTGATGCTGAGATATCTATCCAAAATAATGTACAACTCTTCAATATCTGGGACTATGGTGCGTAATTGTTCGAAAAAGTACTCATATGAGGCGTCACACTCTTTGCTACACCAAAAAAAGCAATAGGGTAGATGTGATTCATTGCATCCGGAGGAACAACAGACAACAACATCCCTCCACCGTCAATGGCTATGACTTTTCTCACGTAAGTTAATCCCCTGATCTACGCTCCATAATAGAGAAAAACATACAAGAACTTCCTAGTGCTAGAAAGGCTCAAATATGACTTGGTTCCTGGATTCTTACTCCTAACCATATAAGCATATGCATCTAGAATATCAATACTTTTCTCATGTGTTCCCCGTGTCAAAGCCTTTGCAAATTGACAGCCCGTAAGACACTTCCAGTAGCTAACCTGACAACCTAAATTGGTGTTAAGGGACTCCTCCAAGGTGATCAGGCTTACGTTGTTGACAATGATATCACATTTTTGCTGAAAATGGAAGCTGGACAGATTGTTGATAGGTATAAAAAAAAATGAGTGTAATCTTGACATACTACTGGCGCACTCTAAGAGTCACACTCTACCAGCTGGGATAACCTGATAGGTGACCTCCCACAACAATCAGAACTCTTACCACCAAATGAGGTACCGTGGTGCTAACAAGGGCCATGGGATATGTTGCTCTCCCATTCTAACTTATGGTATGCCTCATACTTTTGAGAAATATGAATGACAATATCAAATGGAGTCACGGCCTCAATCTGGGACCTCAAGGAAGGAAAAGTACCATCAATTAATCTTCAAACCTACTCGGGAGGCTCATGGACTAGCTCTGGAGCATATCCAACCATCGTAGAGAATTTAATCTCATATTTTGGAATGGACAGGCTATCCTGCCCATTCCACTCACACTAGTAACACTTTTCATATAACTCGTTGTGCGAAAGGAACTTTTTAAGAATCCACGAGAAAACTCGTACCAAGTCAGCTTAGGCAAGCACTGCCTAGCTGATAAAATAGCGGTCCACAAATCCAATACTGAACTCTAGAACTGGAAAGCTGTATAATCAACACCATATTGCTTGAGATAACCAACAAACTAAAGGATACGCTAACATTATTTTAAAATTCACATGGATAATCTGATGCATGGCCTGAGAATTTCGGCGGGTTCAACCGAATGAAATAATTCAACCTCTTCTAGCACTCAGATTGAACTGTTACCTGGCTAGCCGACAAAACACGAACACCTAGAGGCAAGACTCATGATCCCTCTGGAACATAACTTACCGGGGCAACATCAGGATCTGGAATAGGATCTCCCTGATCTCGAACATCTGCATCTGCGTTAACCTGATAAGCCGCCTAGGGAATAAGAGGTTCATGCGGTATCTGTGCCACCAAGATTCTCAGAAAAGCATCGCTAAGAGCTGGGGAACCACAAGGCCCTACGCTCCTTGCCTACCGCGAGCTAAAACAGATGGGGCCTCTGCAACTGGATCCTCAACACGATCCACAACTCTCGGGGCTTGGACAGCTGTAGCCTAAGCTAGACTGCTTCGCCCTGAGCTCTTACCATATGTTGATTTTCCACAAGAGGTTTACCATTACTACGAAGGAATTAAAGAAAAATAAAATTTAATGTCCTGCGAGAAGACCGACACACGATTAGAAAAGAAGGAAGAGAAACTTCCTAGATGCCATTATAGCCTATCGTAGATAAGTACAGACGTCTACGTGCCCATCAACAAGACTCTACTAGACACTGTCTTAGTATGGATAGAATCTAAATTGGGCTCTAATACCAACAGACATGACCCAAATTTTTGGATAGGCCGTGTCGGCAACCGAAATCCCCTAGACCCGTCGGGCAAACCCTTATCACTGAGTGAAAAAAATGGACAGAAACTAGTTTGAGACATACATCAAATAATCCAAAAAACGTGCTAATATATGTACAGATATGCAGAAAGCTGTTTAGAAAGAGGTACAACTGCCTACAGCATATACTACGTTTAGGGCTATCCAGACCAGATATCTAAGAGTACAAAGAAAAATGTAAATCTCCTAAAGGGAGCAAAAATACAACTGATAGAACCTAAACTGGCGATCATCCTGAACAAAGGTCGGCTCACCCTGACAGCTGAGGTCGTCTTCGCTCCTCAATCCCATTGGAAAAATAAATCATGCAGAAAACCTGCCGAAACAAAATAAATAGACAAGAAACAAACAGAGGGTGAGTCGAAAGGACTCAGTAAGTGGGGGCTAGCTAGCCACCTCAAAGAAGCAGATATGCTTGCCAGGGAGAAGAAAAGCACATAAACAAAATTCACCTTGTTTCAACTATAAAAAAAAAGGCAGAGCCAGATAATAAATTCAAACAAGTAAGAAGCCATAAACTCATAAACAACTAGGGATACAAGCCAGAAACATATCAACAACCAGAAATACTAGACATACACAAAACATCGTGCTAAGTCACACATACACAACAACCGATGCTATAAAATGAAATGAATGAAGTACGATGCAATAGGGTCACATGTTCCCAATGAATGGCGCGGTATCCTCCTACTATCAGTATGATGCAAGGAGCGGAATCCTCCTGCTCCTAGGGCGGAATCCTCCTACCCTCAATATGATGTAATAGGGCAGAATCCTCCTACCCTCAAATGTCATAATAGCCAGAAATAAAGATACATAACCAAAAAATACATAACAAGGTTGTGGCGTAATAAGTACGCCATATCGGAAGCTATTCACGTAAAGAACACGTGAATCGATAATACAAAACGTAAATGCAATCAAGGAAGCGGATAAAATCACCTACCACAAGGCTGCATATCTTAAATGGTTGACAATTTATTCAATCAATCAATTAATCTAAACCTTTACATTATATTCACAACCTTGGGTTAAGAGTTCCTCAATTAACATTCATACCGACATAACTGTCCCATCCTTACCATGATAATAAATATAGTACATCCTAATACACATACCAAGTAAACAGAATAAGTCACGCTCACAGCTGGAGTGCTATACTCTCAAATATATAGAAAACACAAAACACTTAACAATTGGTGTAATAAGTACACCTCTTTCGGCAGCTACACACGTGAAGAATACGAGGATAGAACATCCATAAAAGCCGAAGGTCCTAAAAGAGAGGATGAAACCACTTACCTTTCAGTCTCAGGTTGAATCGACCATTGTATGAGCTCTTTTCCTTCTTGACGTCTTTCGGAATCACCTTGCTCTCAAAATAATAAGGACAATCCGAATCCAAGCTTACTTACCTTGAAGAAACCCTCAAATTCAAAAACAAGATGAAAGATATGAATTATCCGTCCCTTCTGCGCTTTTTGAAGGTTGATTCACGTTATAACCTCGTAAATATTGGTCTAATTAGGAGGGGTACACTTAGTGGGTATTTGCTACTGTTTTGAATAAGAGAAGAATGAAAATAAAAGCTTAAATGAGTAATATATACTGTAGGAAGTTCCACCGCCACAATCTCCAAGCAGGTGGGTAAGCTGCCTGCTTGGCTTCGTGAGTTGTCCAACTTCGGACTCTTGTATCTTAATACTTCATGTCGTTTCGATAAACGGTTTGCGGCATTAGAAACTAGGCACATGGGGCTTTAATTACATATAAATTTTTTCCCTTAAATCTCATTAGATTGGGAGAAAACTGCATCGCAATATGACTCATTAACCTGCCTATGAAGATGCTTACAGTGCAGGTATTTGCACAAGCAGCTATAGGTCTGCAATTTGGGTCCAAACAGAACCCTAAAAGTCTCAGAATGACCCCAAATTTTGTACACAAGTTATAAAAGACTTTTGTGACATGCTTGCAAAGACGGAACTCAAATCGAATCTCCGAAACTCAAGATACGGCTCCCACAGAAAGAGGTCGATTTCTTAATTTTTGGAACTTTAGCAAAACTGACCGAACGATCTCAGAATTCAGTTCCCAAAGTTGCTATACGTCAAAAATGACCATACGAACCTAACGCAACTTTTGGATTTTAAATCGGAGCTTATTTACTAAAATCAAGCTCGTAAACCTATTTTAAGCTTTACCGGTAACTGAAACGGAAACCTTCTTCCGATACTTACCAAACGAGGTATGTTTTAGCTAAAATTTTATAGAGAGGTCCTAATGGATGTCACAGAGCTTTTAAAACTATCGGCACGTCAATCGAAGTCCTAACTCCCAAAATGACTACCTAAGGCCGTTTCACCAACCTAGACAGAAACCATGAATGAGGCTGCAGCAACTCAGACATCATCATAGCCCCTTAAACAATTCTCTTGACCTGTAAATTTAGTAGGACAAAACCTGCAGCTCATAACCATTTTACTAACACTTACACACTACGTACACACCCTCAACAACACATTCTCATACTTGAACTCCCTCACTACCTCAAAAGAAAACTAACTCATAACTCACAGAACGAACCAGCTTCAAACAATAACTCCCAGAACCAAACCATGAAATTCTGCAACCTCACAGCCCTCTAAAACACCCTCACATATGCCATGCCTTCTTCACAGCCTAGATACAGCACTTGCCAACCAATTACTTCTATATAATCACCTGCCAAATAGCTGATACGGCACCCCAAACTACTGCTACTCCTCCCGACCCTTAGCACCACCTATTACCTCTACATCCTCTCTTAAGCAATCACACACATCAGACTTCAAAAGATACCCTGAAACAAGCAAGAACAACACCCAAGTACTACAGAATCAACCCCTAAACAAACCTCCATAACAACCAGGCAGACCAGGATCCAACTTAACACACACTCAGGAAAAAAAGTATATTAGCACATACAATATAGTTTCAATGCTGAAACACAACAAAAGGAAAATGGTTGGTTCTTAATTGATTTATTTAAACCAAAGAAAACTCGTAACATATGTACCCATATAAACAGCGGATGAATATTTTAAGCTTAAGCGTAAGAAAGACTGAATCTTTACACTATGATAATAGAAACATCTTAAAGATTGAATCTTCCACTACAAAACATGAACAAAAATCTTAATTTCAAGTTGTATACATATTATATTTAAACTTAGGACAAAACATTGTATTAAACATAAGAATTCAAGTGCGAAGTTAAGATTTTACCTACTGTAGGGAACTGAACGAGGGGCTATGATTTGAAGCGATGTCACTTGAACAAGACGATGTCTCGAGCAATAAAAAAGCTACTCGAAAATGATGTACAATAACACACAGAATGCCCAAGAAAAATAACACTATGCGTAAGAAAAAAAATCAATTGAGAAAATAAACCTTATGTTTTATGTCTATATTCAGTCTTATTTTATCTTTTATGTTCTCCCCTTTTTTTTTTTTTTTTTTTTTTGTTCTCCATTGAATAAGATAAATTTACACCTGGTCCAATAGGGTTTCACATTTGAATTGAACAACTTGGAATCCGACCTATTTTCGACTTTTCCTTTTGAGATGAGGGTGAAAATGGTCTAATCCCTTTGGACCGTACCACCTTCATCCTTATCTCTTAAGTAATTGATCCATTACAATGAATGAATGAATCACATTGATTTAATCTGAAATAGACGCTTGAGATTTTGTCCAGCAAGGCTTTGTATGGTGTTTTGGTGGTGCAGATAGGGGCGGGTCCACTGTTGACGAGGTAGTTTCTTGTGTGTTTTGGATCGCTAGGGTTCACAGAGTTTTTGAGACAAAATCTGACACGACCCGGAATCCGGTTAGGCCGTGCGGGCACCCAACATCCTCTCCTAGACCCGTCGGATGAACCCTTACCAATTAAATCAAAAAAATAAATATAATAATTCACAAATAGGGATAAGAATTTTAAAAAAAACCACAGACATACTGATACCTCTAAGCTGTACAAAAGAAATTATAGCTGACTACCCAATATACTAGGTTTAGGGCTATACAGACTAGACATCTAAGAGTACAAAAGAAGACAAATACCTCATGAAGGGAGCAAAAAGCAACTGAAATAACAACCAATAAACTGGTGGCCACCCGGAATAAAAGCTGGCTCACCCTGACAGCTGAAGTCGTCTTCGCTCCTTTACAGCGTGGCGAACTCAATCCTGGAGTGAACCTGCCGAAACGAAATAGATAGACAAGAAACAAACAACAAACAAGGGTGAGTCAAAAGGACTCAATAAGTGGGCCAGACTAGCCACTTCAAAGAATAGGATAGCTAGCCAGGGAGAAGAAACAGATAAACAAAATTCCTCTTATTTCAATTATGAAAAGGCAGAGCCAGATAATAACTAGAAACACGTATAGGATGACAAACTCATCAACAACCAGGAACGTAAGATAACCAAAACATATAGGTATCCCGAACACATCAACAATCAGAAACACATCCTGTTGCAGCGTGCAACCCGATCCATATATTCATCCTGTAGCGGCGTGCAACCCGATCTATATATTCATACTGTCGCGGCGTGCAACCCGATCCATAAATTTATACCGCCGCGACGTGCAACCTGATCCATATATTTATACCGTTGCAGCATGCAACCCGATCCCCACAACCCAGAACGCGAAAAAGAAATATATAGACAAACAAGCAATGCACGTATAATAAGAAAAATAGTAGTTATGTACCACAAGTCCACACAATGGTATGAAATGAAATGAGATGAAATGAAATGAAATGAAATCTAATGAAAAAGGTCACATGTGCCCGTAATCCCATCCCGAAGCGGAATACTCCTGCATTCGAGGGGAATCCAATCTGATAACCAACTGGAGCAGAAAAATATATCAATTTAGGCTAAAGGCTTCATTCCTCACATCTTAGGAAAATCCAGTTAGGAACTAGATACCCACACGACCGGACTATATGTCCAATGTCCAGCCTCTAAGGGGGACTCCAAATCACACATAACATGATCACAATATAAGCATAAGTATGTATGAGGCATAACACATGTGGCAACAATAGATATGAACTCAAAGGAATGAGTAGAAAACTCTGGATAGAATAATAGACACAACCTAGAACTCAGAATTTGTCCAACTCTTTGAATTTCTATAAAAATTTCGGCAGAGTTTCACCTGAAACTAGATGATCCGCAAAAACAGAACAAACACTATACTATACACGGGAATGGATACCCGGATAAACTGATAACATAAGCATGTTAAACAGGTAACAAGATGAGACAACTGGTTAACATAACAAATCCGCAGATAGAATGTCTTGACAGCACCACTATCCTGACTTTCGACCTAATTTTCAGAGTGTAGATCAAAGTTATAGACATCATGGTCTTCATGAATGTTATAAATATATGTCTTAGGATTCTGTGGATTTTTAAATCATCTTAATATCAATTTTTTTACAAGGAGATATAATCATATACTAACAGCTGTCCAAAGGCCAAAATGATTTTCCAGATTTTGAAACGTTTTGTCTTGCTGATTCAGACGTCTTTCACCTTTAATTTTAGTACCAAATTAAGTATATACAAGTTTTCCTTCATACCATACAAGTTTATCACAAGAGACACTAAGTTTAGAACTAAGAAAAGCTTCAAAAGCCAAAAGATACATGCCTTGCCAAAAAGAAAGGTTTAGTCTTACATACCTTTGATGTTTCTTGCTTCTCAACCTTGTTTCCCTTGAATTCAACACCTTCTAAAGCTTAAACAAGCTATAATACAACATTTAGGTACTTTACTTAGCCATAAAATAATTCTAAAACTCAAGCTATAGACGAAATTGAAGGTAGCATAACGTTACCTTAATCGCGTAGAGCGTTTTGACGCAATCTTTCTTCAATTTCGAGTTACGATTGGCGTCCTTCCTTCAAAAAATTGAAAATTTCTTCAATATTCATCAGAGCACTGTTTCTATCTTGATGTTGCTGTAAAATGACGAGAAAATGATGAATATTCTGTTTTATAATTGAAACATTTCAGTTTTAGTCCTCTTTGTGCTTATGTCCCTTTTTCTTGCCTGACTTCTGATGCTCATATTTTTTTATCCAGATATTGTATGAAGAAACCATCAAAATTTTGGAAACAACACTCCAAGACCTTGAACTTGGTATATGACATGTCCCCAAAAGACCTCATATAATACACGAAATTAATTGCTGAAAAAGCTCCGTTACAAGGCAATTCCGTAGTCGGTTTTTCCGCCACTTAAATCTGATTTTTCCCAAACTTTATATTCAAAATATAAACATCATATATGATCATATTATGTCTTTAAACTCACTTAAATCATTCTTAACATGTCATTAGAATGATATGCGTCACTTTGGACATAGGGGGTGTAACATGCAACTGAAATAACAACCAATAAACTGGTGGCCATCCGGAATAAAAGCTGGCTCACCCTGATAGTTGAAGTCGTCTTCGCTCATTTACAACGTGGCGAACTCAATCCTGGAGCGAACCTGCCGGAACGAAATAGATAGACAAGAAACAAACAACAAACAAGGGTGAGTCAAAAGGACTCAATAAGTGGGGCAGACTAGCCACCTCAAAGAATAGGATAGCTAGCCAGGGAGAAGAAACAGATAAACCAAATTCCTCTTATTTAAATTATAAAAAGGCAGAGCCAGATAACAACCGGAAACACGTAAGAAACTTCTAAACTCGACCAAGGGTGCGTGCCAGAAATATATCAACAAATAAACAATGCACATATAAGCAGAACAGTAGTCATGTACCGCAAGTCTACACAATGGTATGAATTGAAATGAAATATGATGCAAAGGGTCACATGTGCCCGTAATCCCATCCCCAAGCGGAATACTCCTGCATTCGAGGGGAATCCAATCTGATAACCAACTGGAGCGGAATACTCCTGCTCCTGGGGCGGAATACTCCTGCACCCGATATAATATAAACCAGAGGTGGAATACTCCTACACCCGATATAATGTAAAGCTGAGGCGGAATACTCCTACACTCTCCTGGGGCGGAATCCTCCTACCCTCAATATGATACAATGGAGCAGAATACTCCTGCTCCTGGGGCATAATGCTCCTACCCTCAATATGATACAATGGAGCGGAATACTCCTGCTCCTGGGGCGGAATACTCCTGCACCCAATATGATATGCAATGTAATGCATATGAATGATATATAATGCATATGAATGCAATGTAATGCAATGCAATACCAACAACGCCGGGAAGTAGATGCCAACTGGCAGCCAGAGTACAATGCTTAGTTTCTCAATGCAATACCAAAAACAGGACATAACATATTATACAAAATGTAAATCCAAAGCTAAGGCGTAAGGAGTACGCCTATCGGCAGATACACACGTAAGGAACACGTTGTAGAAAATCCATGAGGCCAGGTGCCTCCAAAGAAATGGATATAAACACTTACCTTATTACAAAGTTAGTACATCCATTCAATAACCGCTTGTGCTTTGGTTTCATTTCCAAACGATCCCACTCTATTCAATAAGCAGAAAAATATATCAAATTAGGCTAAAGGCTTCATTCCTCACACTTTAGGGCAATCCGGTTAGAAACTTGATACCCTATTCGCATACGCAATATGCAGGCCAGGCCTATGTACAGGGTATAAGGTCACATAACCAAACCTCAAATAATTTACATTTATATGTTGCCCATAACGCACTGAGTACGAATATATAATCAATTTCGTTATCGGGGTCCATTTGACCCTTTAAACTATTAATTGAACTTATTAAAATGATGTATAATATTTCAAGTTTTACCGTTAAAACATATTCAAACACACGTAATAAACTCTAATAATATATTAGGATCATTACCTGAATGTTTTAGGGTAAAAATTCTACTTTTTTTCCGGCCCCTTTTCTCATTTTTTGGAATTTTTTTTCCATTTCTGCGCCATATCATTTTTCTCTGTTTCTGTTCAATTTTTCTATGCAGCAATGCTTGCTTAGGGATTATATAATCCCTTACCCCCACCGCCTGCTTAATTTGTCATTTTAAGTTTTTGTCATTTTTTTTTTTAAAAATTCGATGTTACGTTAAAAATTAAAATGGTACCACTATGATATTCAGAATAATTCCAACTTTTGCATACCAGTTATACAAAATATATGTAATATACTCGCGAAGGCGGATCTCAAATCGGGTTCCCGAAACTCAAGATGCGAATTTAAATAGAAAAAGTCAAATTATTTAACTTTCGGCATTTTAGCGGAAACTAGCCGAACAACATCGAAATTCACTTTCAAAAGTTCACAAAAGTCATAAATAATCATATAAAATTAATGGCGCTTTCGTATTTTGAATCAGAGCTCATTCGCCAAAACCGGCCTCATTTGATGTCGTTGTTGATATTGCTCAAAGGTATTAGGCATACCATAAGTTAGAGGGGGAAGCGTTAGAGTGGGAGAGCAAGAAATTCTGTAGCCCTGGAGGGCAACCATGGTACCTCATTTGGAGGTAGAAGTTCTGATTATTTTGGGAGGTCACCTTCCAGGTTATCTCAGCGTGTGTCACGTGATTCTTAGAGTGCGCCAGTAGCTTGTCAAGATCAGATTCAGTCTTTTCTTTACAGCTATCAACAATCTTTCTAGCTTCCATTTTTTTTGCGAAAATGTGGTATCATTGTCGTGAGTCTGACTATCCTTTGAGGAGCTTTCCCTTACTCCGACAAGTAGGCAGTTGTCTTTTCTCTCGTCATCAGGCATCTGCGCAGTCGCAGGGGATTTCATTTAGATCTCAATCAGCAAAAGAAATGCTACCATCCAGTAGAGGTTGAGAGTGTGGTGGCTGTGGTTCTTCAGAAAGTGATTGTCAGGGTAGTGGCTCAGCTCAGATACAGAGGCAGTTCTATGAACTGCTTGTCTGGCAGGATGCTGAGGTATCCGATATAGTAGACCTTGAGATTTCTTCTTCTCTTAAATGTGAGTATGATTTGATTCTTTCGATCGATCTGGAAATGGTGTGTCTTATCATGTTTCGATGGTTGCCTTGGATGTCGTTTTTATTAAGAATCGGTTGCGGTGGAGGGGTTAGCTTTTGATATGATTTATTCCTGGCATTTATGATGACCCTACTAGTTTATCTGGTTTAAATGTGAGAGATTTGGGAGTGAGTGTCAGTATTGTCTGCTTGGCATCTTGTTACGCCACTTTCTGTTATTATGTCAATTCAATTCGATCTACGTATCTCCTCTTGGTTCAAAACGCTAGTAAAGTCATGTTATCCTATGAGCTTGTCTGGGTTATAAAAGGGTTTCTGGTAAATTGTCAGAGTTTCCTTATTATTGGGAGGCCATATTGGCATGGATATTGTTCCATAAAGCTCATTTAATATATGTTTCTCCAATTGCGATTCTTGCGCTACGTTGACTCGTAAGTAGTCTAGCTTTGATAGCCAAGCAAATAAGAACATGAGCTTCCTGAAGCTCTAATTATTTCTATCCTCGGTTCATTTTCATTTCTTCTTCATCCGGCACTAGTAAGCTGGGGCGGTCAGTAGCCTCTTGTGATGTCCCTTATGTTGAGCCAGAGTGCGTGTCAAGGTGGCCGGGTAAGCACATCGTTGTGCTTTAAAGCTACTAAGGGTAATGAGAGGCGTCATTTGATGTTTAATTTGATCCATCAGGCGGTGGTGCTTATAGAAAATGTATGGAGTTGTGAACTCGAGGGTTGTAGCTGTTTCGCAACTCGAGAGGGTAATTTGGTAGCTCAGGTCTGAGCCGTGTTATGTTCTAGCTAAGTCTTTCTTAATCCAGCAGGTTGTGCGAGGATGATTATTCCTGTTCAAATTATTTGTATGAGTTTATGCTCTAAGTGGAGGAGTCTTCCTCCAATTGATACCGAATCATAATATTAAATCTCTAAGGTGTTGTTGAAGCGTAAGCTAATTCTTTGTTTCATCGACTTGTTCTATATCGAAAGTATATCGTCGAGGTGATTCGTTGGTGGAATCATGTTAAGCCATCAAGAGTTGCGTGTATCTTCATTTCAATAATATAGAACTCTTCTCTCATGATCGAGAAAGGGTCAGCTTAGTCCGAATAAGTTGGGTAATGATGTTATCATATTATCCAGATATGTTTTATTCAAAGAGTTCGGTGTTCGTGTTATAATTTCGATTCTACAATCATGAGATAATGTCCGTGGAGTAGCTTATGAAGGTCGTGAAAGTTCTTTTATTATCTGTGCAGAATTTTCTTTAAACTTAGGCTCGTTCGAGGACGAACGAGAGTTTAAGTGGAGGAGAATGAAACGACCTCGGTTAGTCGTTTACAAAGTAAGGACTCCGATTGGCGTGCCGATAATTTTGAAAAACATCGTAATGTCCATTAGGACTTGTCTGTAAAATTTGAGATACATCAGACATCGTTTGGTAAGCATCGGAAGAAGGTTTAAGTTTTATTGTCGATAAATACTAAAAAGAGATTTTCGAGCTCGATTTTGGTGAACGATCTCCGATTCAAAATCCGAAAGCGTCGTTAGGCTCGTATGATTATTTGTGACTTTTGTGCTTTTTCGAAGTGAATTTCGAGGTTGTTCGGCTAGCATACGCTAAAATTCTGAAAGTTAAATAAGTTGACCTTTCACATCTCTTCACTACTACAAGTATGTAACAGATCGTTGCTTAATGCTTCTGCATACTTCATTTAACATTCGAGGACGAATGTTTTTAACAGGGGAAGATTGTTACAGCCCGTATGTCCAAAGTGCCGCATATCATTCTAATGACATGTTAAGAATGATTTAAGTGAGTTTAAAGTCATAATATGACCATATATGATGTTTATATTTTGAATATAAAGTCTGGAAAAAATCGGATTTAAGTTGCGGAAAAACCGACTACGGAATTGCCTTGTAACGGAGCCTTTTCAACAATTAATTTCGTGTATTATATGAGGTCTTTTGGGGACATATCATATACCAAATTCAAGGTGTTGGAGTGTTGTTTCCAACACTTTTGACGGTTTGTTCATACAATGTCTGGATAAAAAAATATGAGCACCAGAAGTCAGGCCAGAAAAAGGGACATAAGCGCAAAGAGGACTAAAACTGAAATGTTTCAAGTATAAAAGATAAAATTCATCATTTTCTCGTCATTTTCCAGAAACTTCAATATAGAAACAGTGCTCTAATGAATAGTGAAGAAATTTTCAAGTTTTTGAAGGAAGGACGCCAATCATAACTCGAAACTGAATACTGATTGCGTCAAAACGCTCTACGAGATTAAGGTAACGTTATGCTACCTTCAATTTCATCTATATCTTGATTTTTAGAATTACTTCATGGCTAAGTAAAGTACCTAAATGCTGTATTATAGCTTGTTTAAGCTTTAAAAGGTATTGAATTCAAGGGAAGCAAGGTTGAGAAGCAAGAAACATTAAAGGTATGTAAGACTAAACTTTTCTTTTGACAAGGCATGTATCTTTTAGCTTTTGAAGCTTTTCTTAGTTCTAAACTTAGTGTCTCTTGTGTTAAGCTTGTATGATATAAAGGAAACCTTGTATATACTTAATTTGGTACTAAAATCAAAAGGTGAAAGACGTCAGAATCAGCAAGACAAAACGTTTCAAAATCTGGAAAATCATTTTGGTCTTTGGACAGCTGTTAGTATATTTATCATAACTCCTTGTACATAATTGATATTAATATGATTTAAGAATTCCCAGAATACTAAGACATATATCTACAAATTTTATGAGACCATGATGTCTATAACTTTGATCTACACTCTGAAAATTAGGTCGAAAGTCAGGACAGTGGTGCTGTCCAGACATTCTATCTGCGGATTTGTTATGTTATCCAGTTGTCTCATCTTGTTATCCATTTAACATGCTTATGTTATCAGTTTATCCGGGTATCATTTCCCATATATAGTATAATGCTTGTTCTGTTTTTGCGGATCATCCAATTTCAGGGGAAACTCTGCCGAAATTTTTATAGAAATTCAAAGAGTTGGAAAAATTCTTAGTTCTAGGTTGTGTCTATAATTCTATCCAGAGTTTTTTCTCATTTCTTTGAGTTCATATCTATTGTTGCCACATGTGTTATGCCTCATACTTTCTTATGCTTATATTGTGATCATGTTATGTGTGATTTGGAGTCCCCATTAGAGGCTCGACATTGGACACATAGTCTGGTCGCGTGGGTATCAGGTTCCTAACCGGATTGCTGTAAGATGTGAGGAATGAAGTCTTTAGCCTAAATTGATATATTTTTTTTGTTTGCTTATTGAATAGAGTGTGATCGTTTGGCAAGGAAACCAAAGGATAAAGCAGTTGTTGATTAGTCGTACTAACTGTTGGAAGAGGTAAGTGTTTATATCCATTTCTTTGGAGGCACCTGGCCTAATGGATTTTATACCACGTGTTCCTTACGTGCGTAGCTGCCGATAGGCGTACTCCTTACGCCTTAGCTTTGGATTTACACTGTATATTATATGTTATGTCCTGTTGTTGGTATTGCATTGACGATCTGAGCATTGTACTCTGGCTGTGAGTTGGCATCTACTTCCCGGATGTCGATGAGAGTCCCGCGCCGGTGAAGGGTTATTATTGCATCACATTGGATTCATATGCATTATATGTCATTCATATGCATTACATTGTACATCATATTGGGTGCAGGAGTATTCTGCCCCAGGAGCAGGAGTCTTCCGTTCCATTGTATCATATTGAGGGTAGGAGTATTCCGCCCCAGGAGCAGGAGTATTCCGCTCCATTTTATCATATCTAGGGTAGGAGTATTCCGCCCTAGGAGAAGGAGTATTCCGCTCCATTGTATCAAATTGAGGGCTGAAGGATTCTGCCCCAGGAGAGTGCAGGAGTATTCTGCCTCAGCTTTATATTATATCGGGTGCAGAAGTATTCCGCCTCTGGTTTATATTATATTGGGTGCAGGAGTATTCCGCCCCAGGAGCAGGAGTATTCCGCTCCTGTTGGTTATCAGATTGGATTCCCCTCTAATACAGGAGTATTCCGCTTCAGGATGGGATTACGGACACATGTGACCCTTTGCATTAGATTTCATTTCATTTCATTTCATCTCATTTCATTTCATTTCATTTCATACCATTGTGTGGACTTGTGGTACATAACTACTGTTCTGCTTATACGTGCATTGCTTATTTGTCTATATATTTCTTGTTCGCATTCTGGGTTGCGGGGATCGGGTTGCATGCTGCAACAGTATAAATATATGGATCGGATTGCACATCGCAGCGATATAAATATGTGGATCGGGTTTCACGCCGCGACAGTATGAATATATGGATCGGGTTGCACGCCGCAACAGGATGAATATATGGATCGGGTTGCACGCCACAACAGGATGTGTTTCTGATTGTTGATGTGTTCGGAATACCTATATGTTTTGGTTATCTTACGTTCCTGGTTGTTGATGGGTATGTCATCCTATACTTGTTTCTAGTTATTATCTGGCAATGCCTTTTCATAATTTAAATAAGAGAAATTTGGTTTATCTTTTTCTTCTCCCTGGCTAACTATCCTATTATTTGAGGTGGCTAGTCTGCCCCACTTATTGAGTCTTTTTGATTCACCCTTGTTTGTTGTTTGTTTCTTGTCTATCTATTTCGTTTCGGCAGGTTCACAGCCAGAGTACAATGCTCAAATCCGCAATGAATACCAACAACAGCACATAACATGTAATATACAATGTAAATCGAAAGCTAAGGCGTAATGAGTATGCCTATCGGTAGCTACACACGTAAGGAACACGTGGTAGAAAATCCACAAGGCCAGGTGCCTCCAAAGAAATGGATATAAATACTTACCTCTCCCAAAAGTTAGCATTGCTAATTAACAACCGCTTTATACTTTGGTTTCATTACCAAACGATCTCACTCTATTCAATAAGCAAAAAAATATATCAAATTTGGCTAAAGGCTTCATTCCTCATATCTTAGGGCAATCCGGTTAGGAACCTGATACCCCATTCGTATACGCAATACGCAGGCCAGGCCTATATACAGGGTTTAAGGTCACATAACCAAACCCCCAAAAAATTACATTTATATGTTGCCCATAACTCGCTGAGGACGAATATATACTCAATTCTACTATTGGGATCCAATTGATCCTTTAAATTATAAGTTGAACTTATTAAAACGATGTCTAATATTCCAAATTTTACCGTTAAAACATATTCAAACACACGTAATAAACTCAAATAATGTATTAAGATCATTACCTGAATGTTTCGGGATAAAAATTCTACTATTTTCCTGGCCCCTTTTCTCATTTTCTAGCATTTTTTTCCATTTCTGCGCCATTTCATTTTTCTCTGCGTCTGAATCATTTTTCTTACTGTTTTCGCACTTACCATATGCTAAGTAGCATATATGCCACTGCCATTCCATTTTAACTTTTTGTCTTTTTTTCATTTTATTTTATTTATTTTTTTCTTCGCGACGAAAATTAAAACGGTACCCTAAGATATTCAAAATAATTCCAAATTTTGCATATATGTTATACAAACTATATGTAACATACTCGCGAAGGCGGATCTCAAATTAGACTCCCGAAACTCAAGATGCAAATTTAAATAGAAAAATGTCAAATTATTTAACTTTCGGTATTTTTGCGGAAACTAGCCGAACAACATCAAAATTTACTTCCGAAAGATTACAAAAGTCACAAATAATGATACGAACCTAACGGCATTTTCGAATTTTAAATCGGAGCTCATTCGCCAAAACCGAGCTCGAAAATCTCTTTTTAATATTTATCGGCAGTAAAAACTGAAACCTTCTTCCGATGCCTACCAAACGAGGCCTGATTTAGCTCAAATTTTACAGACAGGTCCTAATGGACATTACGAATATTTTAAAATTATCTACAAGCCAATCGGAGTCCTAACTTCCGAAACGACTGACCGAGGTCGTTTCATTCTCCTCCACTTAAACTCTCGTTCGTCCTCGAACGAGCCTAAGTCTAAAGCAAGATTCACGCAGATAACAAGAGAACTTACACGACCTTCATAAGTTACTTCACGGGTATTATCTCCTAATTACATGATCAGAATTATAAAACGAACATCTAACTCTTGGAATGAAATATATCTGGATAATATGATAACACCATTGCCCAGCTTATTTTGACTAAACTGACCCTTCCTCGATCACAAGAGGAGAGTTTTACTTTTTCGAAACAAAGATACATGAAACTTTAAATGGATTAATATGATTCAGCCGATAATCACCTCTTCGATATACGTTTCGATATAGAACATGTCGATGGAACTAAGAATTAGCTCACACTTGATGCAATAGGTGGAGCTTTTGAAGTAACTTGTCACTACACATTATAGAAGATTTGATGCAAGCTATATTATTTTTACGAACGCATTATGCAACATCTCAGTTGATGTTAGTGTTGTTCCGCAAGCTCCTTGCGGGAATGTAGTTACTCATATCCTAATGTATGTCAAAGGTTCATCTGAACAGGGTCTATCATATAAGGATAAATATCATGCAAATACTTCTGGATAGTATGATGCAGACCAGGAATGATCTCCAGACTGAACATCTACTTCTGGGTATTTTCTTTGAATTGGAAATATTATGTCTTGCAAAAGTGAAAATAGAATAGATATATAGTTGGACCATGAACTGAGGCAGAATACCAGCAACAAAGTTGATTACATGTGCACTTATAGCAGTAAAGTAACTTCTCAAAGAGTTAAGGTGTGAAAGAGATATGCCAATGATGGATGGACGATAAGCTGCACTAGACCTTTAACTCTACATTTTTATGAAGTAAAACAATGTCAGTATGAGGATCCAGTTCTGGTTGAATATAGACAGATAGCTAGAAAAAATGGAGTCACCATACAGGGTTACTACTGACGGTGTTCCCATGTATAAAGATATACTTTGTGTCCCTGATGTTACAAATTTACGTGGACAGATTATGATAGAGGCACATTATTCCAAATACATTTTTCATCCAGGTTCGACTAAGATGTACCATGATCTTAAGCCGATTTATTGGTGGGACAGAATGAAGTGTGACATAGCAGAATTTGTGGCTCAATGTTCTAATTGCCATCAAGTTAAAGTCGTGTCATCTTTCCATATTTTATGCTTTTAGCAGATAGGTACGTATATATGATCAGGTTGTCAGCTCATCTCTATCATTAATAGATTATTAGTGGTTTAGCAATGATCGACACTCATTGTAGGTTTTCTTCGTGGCACCTAGGTTGGGTCATGATAAAAGTGGTATTAACGCCTTAGAGATTTAGTATTACCATTCAGTATTTGGAGGAAGACTCCTCCACTTAAAGCACAAACTCATGCATCTATTTGAATAGTAATAACCATCCCCGCACAGTCTGCTGGACTAAAGAAGATTTAGCTAAAAGCCGATTGTAGGCAGACCTAAGCTACCAAACTACCCTTTCGAGTTTCCAAACAGCTACAACTCTCGAGTCACAACAACATACATTTTCTATAAGCATCACCGCATGATAGAGCAACTCAGGGGGTCAAATGACGCCTCTATTATCCTTAGTAGCTTTAATACACAACAATGTGCTTACCCAACTACCTTGACACGCACTCTGGCTCAACACAGAGAATATCACAAGCGGCTACTAATGGCCCAAACTCACTAGTGCCGGATGAAGAATAGATGGCAATGAAATGAGGATATGAATAATTAGAGCTTTGAGAAGCTCATCTTCCTATTTACTTGGCTACCAGAGCTAGATTACTTCCGAGTCAGGCTAGCCAAAGAATCGCAATTGAAGAAATAGACATTAAATGAGATTTATGGAACAACATCCATGCCAATTTAACTTCCGAATAAGAAGAAAACTCTGACAATTTACCAGAAAACCCTTTTATAACCCAGATAAGCTCATGGGATAACATGACTTTACTAGCATTTCGAACCAAGAGGAGACACGTGGATTAAATATTACTTACTAACCACTTTACACCAGAAGAAAACATGACACTCTCTTATGGTGATGAACTAGAATCCCATCATCCAATCAACACGGAATTCAGAGAAGAGAGGTAAACTAATTTGACATAATAATAGAATGTGACACAATAAGATACCAAGCAGAAAATACCGCCACTCACTCCCAATCTCTAACAGTTAAACCTAGTAGGTCTCACAAATGCCAGAAATAAATCATACTAGAAGTTCACCCCTCTACCGCAACCAATTCTTAATAGAAACAATATCCAAGGAAGCCATGGAAACATGGTAAGATAAACGAAGTTCAGACCAATCGGAAGAATCAAATCTTACTCACATTTAAGGAAGAGGAAATACAGGGATCTACTACATCGGATGCCTCAGTATCCTACAAGACTAGCAGTTCATAGAACTGCCTCTACAGTTGAGCTGAGCCACTACCCTGGTAATTGCCTTCTAAGGAAACACTGCCACCACACTCTCGACCTCGACTAGATGGTGGCATTTCTCTGGCTGATTGAGATCTAAATGAAATCCCCTGCGACTGCGCAGACGCCTGATAGCGAGAGAAAAAACGACTGCCTACTTGCCGGATTAAGGAAAAATCCTCAAAGAATAGCCAGATTCACGACACTGATACCACCTTTTCACTGAAAAGTGGAAGCTGAAAAGATTGTTGATAGCTATAAAGAAAAGACTGATTCTGATCTTGACGAGCTACTGGCGCACTCTAAGAATCACATGACACAAGCTGAGATAACCTAGCTGGTGACCTCCTAAAATAATCAGAACTCTTACCTCCAAATGAGGTACCATGGTTGCCCACCAGGGCCACGAAATTTCTTGCTCTCTCGCTCTGACTCGTCTTACTCTAACTTATGGTATGCCTCATACTTTTGAGCAATATCAACAACGACATCCAATGAAGTCCCAACCTCAATTTTTTGAGCCATCTGGGATCTCATGGAAGGAGAAAGGTCACTAATAAATCTTTGAATCTCTTGAAAGGCTCATGGACTAGTTCTAATTCATATTTAGCCATTCAATAGAATTCAATCTCATATTCCGAAACACTAACAGGCTAACCGACAGGCTACCCTGTCCAATCCAGTCAAACTGGCAACACGTTTCATCTCGCTCGCTACTCGAAAGGAACTTTTCCACGAATCTAGAAGAAAAATCGAACCAAGTTAGCTAATAAGAGAGCAGTCCAACAATTCAAGGCTGGACCCTAAAAATTGAAAGCAGAATAATCAACACCATACCACTCGATATAATCAAGAGCCTGAAGGATATGCTGGCATCATTGTATTTTAAAAAAATTACACATGGATTATCTGATGCATGGCTTAAGAATATCGGAAGGTTCAGCCGTGCAAAATAATGCAACCTCTTTGGGCACTCGGATCGAACCGTTACTCAGGCTAACTAACCAGCCAGAATAACTAGAGGCACAACATATGCTGTCTCCGGAACATAATTCACTGCAGCAATATTAAGAACCGGAAAAGGAGATCTCTGAGATCGAACGTCTGCACATGCGGCAACCTGATAGGTTGCCCAGCGAACAATAGATTCTTTCGATATCTGTGTCGCCAAAATTCTCCTAAAAGCATCGTAGAGAGCCAAGGGAACCACAAGGCCCTACTCCCTTGCCCATCGCGAGCTCGTATAGTTGGGACCTCCGTAACTAGATCGTCGGCACGATAAAAAACTCTCGGGGCTTCGTCAATGCTAACCCCAGGCCAGACTGCTTCGTCCTGAACTTATACGTTTGCTGATTTGTCGCACGAGGGTTTCACAATTACCACGAAGGAATTAACGAAAACACTTTTGGATCCTAGACTGATGAACGATCAGAAAATAAGGATGTGAAACTTTCTAAATGCCACCATAGCCTCTCGTAGATAAGTACGGACGTCTACGTAACCATCAGCGAGACTCTACTAGACATTCTCTTAATCTGGATAGACTCTCAATCGGGCTCTGATACCAACTGACACGACCCAGAATCCGGTTAGGCCGTGCGGGCACCCGACATCCTCTCCTAGACCCGTCGGGCGAACCCTTACTAATTAAATTAGGAAAATAAATATAATAATTCATAAATAAGGACAAGACTTAAAACAAAAACACAGACATACTGATACCTCTAAGCTGTACAAAAGAAATTACAGCTGACTACCCAACATACTAGGTTTAGGGTTATCTAGACTAGACATCTAAGAGTACAAAAGAAGACAAATACCTCCTGACGGGAGCAAAATGCAACTGAAATAATAACCAATAAACTGGTGGCCATTCGGAATAAAAGCTGGCTCACCCTGACAGCTGAAGTCGTCTTCGCTCCTTCGCAACGTGGCGAACTCAATCCTGGAGCAAACCTGCCGAAACGAAATAGATAGATAAGAAACCTACAACAAACAAGGGTGCGTCAAAAGGACTCAATAAGTGGGGCAGACTAACCACATCAAAGAATAGGATAGCTAGCCAGGGAGGAGAAACAGATAAAAAAAATTCCTCTTATTTAAGTTTTAAAAAGGCAGAGCCAGATAATAAGTAGAACCACGTATGGAATGACAAACTCATCAACAATCAGAAGTACATCCTGTTGTGGCGTGCAACCCGATCCATATATTCATCCTGTTGTGGTGTGCAACCCGATCCATATATTTATCCCGTTGCGGCGTGAAACCCAATCCATATATTTATAACGTTGCGGCGTACGACCCGATCCCCGCAACCCAGAATCTGAGCCAGAAATATATAGGCAAATACGCAATGTACGTAGAAGCAGAACAATAGTTATGTACCACAAGTCTACAGAATGGTATGAAATGAAATAAAATGAGATGAAATGAAATATGATGCAAAGGGTCACATGTGCCCGTAATCCCATCCCGAATCGGAATACTCCTGCATTCGAGGGGAATCCAATCTGATAACCAACTGGAGCGGAATACTCCTGCTCCTGGGGCGGAATACTCCTGCACCCGATATAATATAAACCAGAGGCGGTATACTCCTGCACTCTCCTAGGGCGGAATACTCCTGCACCCGATATAATGTAAAGCTGAGGCGGAATACTCCTGCACTCAATAACTGACATAAACGCGGAATACTCCTGCTCTTGGGGCGGAATCCTCCTACCCTCAATATGATACAATGGAGCGGAATCCTCCTACTCCTCGGGCGGAATACTCCTGCACCCAATATGATATGCAATGTAATGCATATGAATGATATATATTGCATGTGAATGCAATATGATACAATAATAACCCTTCACCGACGCGGGACTCTCATCGACATCCAGCAAGTAGACGCCAACTCACAGCCAGAGTGCAATGCTCAAATCCGCAATGCAATACCAACAATAGCACGTAACATGTAATATACAATGTAAATCCAAAGCTAAGGCATAATGAGTACGCCTATCGGCAGCTACACACGTAAGGAACACGTGGTAGAAAATCCACAAGGGCAGGTGCCTCCAAAGAAATGGATATAAACACTTACCTCTCCCAAGAGTTAGCATTGCTAATTAACAACCGCTTTATCCTTTGGTTTCATTGCCAAACGATCCCACTCTATTCAATAAGCAGAAAAATATATCAAATTAGGCTAAAGGCTTCATTCCTCATATCTTAGGGCAATCCAGTTAGGAACCTGATACCCCATTCGTATACGCAATACGCAGACCACGCATATATACAGGGTTTAAGTTCACATAACCAAACCCCAAATAAATTACATTTATATGTTGCCCATAACTCACTGAGTACGAATATATAATCAATTCTACTATCGGGGTCCAATTGACCCTTTAAATTATAAGTTGTACTTATTAAAACGATGTCTAATATTCCAAGTTTTACCGTTAAAATATATTCAAACACACGTAATAAACTCAAAAAATGCATTAAGATCATTACCTGAATGTTTCGGGGCAAAAATTCTACTATTTTCCCGGCCCTTTTTCTCATTTTCTGGCATTTTTCAATTTCTGCGCCATTTCATTTTTCTATGCTTCTGAATCATTTTTCTTACTATTTTCGTACTTATCATATGCTAAGTAGCATATATGACAAGCATATATGCCACCGCCATTCCATTTTAACTTTTTGTCTTTTTCTCATTTTATTTTATTTATTTATTTTTTCTTCGCGGCGAAAATTAAAACAGTACCCTACAATATTCGAAATAATTCCAACTTTTGCATACAATTTATACAAAATATATGTAATATACTCGCGAAGGCGGATCTCAAATTGGAATCCCGAAACTCAAGATGCGAATTTAAATGGAAAAAGGTCAAATTATTTAATTTTCGGCATTTTAGCGGAAACTAGCCGAACAACATCGAAATTCACTTCCGAAAGTTTACAAAAGTCACAAATAATCATACAAACCTAATGGCGCTTTCGGATTTCGAATCGAAGCTCATTCGTCAAAACCGAGCTTGAAAATCTCGTTTTAATATTTATCGACAATAAAAATTGAAACTTTCTTCCGATGCCTACCAAACGATGTCTGATTTAGTTCAAATTTTACAGACAGGTCCTAATGGCCACTACGAATATTTTAAAATTATCGACATACTAATCGAAGTCCTAACTTCCGAAACGACTGACCGAGGTCGTTTCACCTGACCAAAGGAGCCCTCGCTTGGTACACTCAGATACTAATGGGGTCCATCAAATCATTCCCTAAAATGGAAGACCTATTCAAGAAAGCACTTTTTGGTGCCAGCAAGCGGGAGAAGCGCATGGAAGACATCTTCGTGATACGACAATGTGGCAACGAATTGCTGAAGGATTACCTCGATAAATTTTAGAACGAACGCATGGAGCTCCCTCCATTTTCTAATAATATCATTGTGGTAGCCTTCAGAAAAAGTCTGAATTCAAAAGGATCTTTAGCTACCCGAGAGTTGCAGTGGAGTTTGACTCAACACCCAGTGTCCACATGTAGTGCGCTACATCAGAGGTATACTGAGAAACTTTGTTTGGAACCAAATCATTTTCATAAACCCAAGGACAAGCGAATAAAGAGACCGGGAAACCCGTCACTAGAAGGCTAGAGCGATAGTAGAAGGATGAAGCCTAAGGTTCAAAATCAAGCGGGCGCCAGGCGGCAGAAAAATTCTCGAGCATCCGAATCCTAGGAGAAGCAGACTGAACCCCAGAATTCAGGGGCTTTGGTCTTCGTGTCAATGCTGTGGACCTAGTCACCAATCAATTTAACAAATTGGGCCCTAGGGTCCAATGGCCACCTAAGGCAAAAGGATCTACATGAAGGAACACAACACTCTATTACGATTTTCATCGCAGTGGGGGCCATGCAACCGTCGATTGCAAAGCCCTGATGATTGATATTGAACACTTGCTAAAGGAAGGATATCTCAAAGAGCTGCTGGAAGAAGGGCCCCTCCGTTTTAAAGGTTCGAAGTCTGAGAACCTGAAGACCATCAACGCGATCATCGTGGACGAACGGCCGGACATAGCCCGGGGGACCGCAATGACCGGGTCAACATTCGAGTCTATCCGATTCAACTTAGAGGAACAAGCAGACCAACAAGGAGACCTCGTCATACCTGTGGAAGTATCCGGCATACATATCCAGCGGGCTCTTATCGACCCGGGGAGTAGTGCTAATATTATCCGAAGGGAAGTATTACACAAATTCAGCTCTTATCCTCAAATATCCTCAAGTACTCGAAACATAATGGATTTCAATTGAATCTGGGAAGCATCTACTGGAGAACTAGCTCTACTGGTTCATGTACCGGGCGTGACGAGCACAACCATTTTCTAGGTGATGAATTGAAATCTCCTGTACGATGTAATCATGGGACGACCGTGGATACACGATGTCAGGGGTGTGCCCTCAACACTTCATTAGGTCTTCAAGTACTCGATCCTGTAAAGGATCACCGACCTATGAGGTGAGCGGCCTCTCCTTGAGGAATGTTGCCTTACTTCAGGCGGGATTACATCCTGATTTCAAAGTTATTGAGGCCATCGAGCAAGAGGTTAGAGAGGAACTCAGCGAACTACAGGATTGACTGACGGTAATAAATCAACTAGTCTCAAGAGCGACCGAATTAGTATGTTGTCTCTCTGAGGTGATGTGGAAGCAAGGAGGACTACTGTGGCGATACAATGTTATTTAACAATAGTTCGAACGAACATTCAACTCCTATAGATTCCAGATGTAATCGAACCAAAGACAGGTGAGCACCTACTGTTATACGTTTCAATATCTGAGATAGCCTGGAATGCAGTCCTTGTACGAGAAAAGAATGGGCAGCAGTTTCCTATGAAGTACGCCCGTAAGATGTCGCAGTGCATAGTCAAGTTCTTTCCCTTGCCGCTCCAGTTCATAGCAACCATGGTAATGGCCACACGAGAGTTGCGCTCATTCTTTCCGCAACACTCAATCAGTTTTTTTTATGCCTACATTTATACGTTTAGGTTAAACAATTAATTATGAATGAGGTACAACCAATACCATAAATTATGATGGAAAAATAAGTAAATACGATGAAAGTAAAGACGACTAAATAAGCAAGAAATAATGGAGAAAGCAAAGTAAAATCTTATTCCTTGAGAGTAGCCGAGTTTGATGGCGAATCGTCTCTAGAGTACAATACAATGTAAGAAGGAGTATTTATAGTAGTGGTACCTATTCCTAAATAAGGTAAAATATAAGTACTAATAGGGTCATGGGCCTATAACTCAACCCAGTGGTATACTGTACCCTAACTAAGAGATATTAAACCATAGGCAACGGGATGTATGCCCTGCGCCCTGTGACCAAACCGCCTAAACGGTCGTTGGCTCTAGGAGCGGGCGTATATCCTCAGTGCCCGGTGAGTTGTAGGATAAGTCTAGTCTCGCCAGCTGGACTCGTATTCCTGTAACAATAGGTGTTGTATTTTTGCCCACACAAGTTTAGTCTCTTCGGCACCGATACAACCCATTTTGTCTAAACCCGGACTCTCGAAAGATATGGCAAAGTAGGCTGAAGAATTGGGAGAGTACGTCGTACTCTATCAACCCCATATAGATGTCAAGTCGCAGGAGTTGGAAGGTTTTACCTTTGATTTTGTAGAAGAATTGGAATTGAAGGTTGAAGAGTCATTCAAGAATGAAACAATAATTGAGTATGGTCGTTAGGAAATTCGCACAAGAATGAATCCCGATGGGGAGAAGGTTGAACTGTGGATCAGAACAGCGTCTAGAATGGTCTACCATCAAGCCACAAAAGCTGGTGACAATGGAGCAGAGTGTGAAGCCATAATTCAAGCTCTTGACTTAGCCTACATATTGGGGGCCAGAGAGATCAGCCTGTGCAACAAATCTAAGCTGATGATTAGTCAGCTTAGGGAAATCTTTGTGGCTGAGGACATTTTCGAGCCAGATCGAAAGAAGAAAATCAGGAGAGATCTTAGGAGTTGTCGAAGTATGCGAGGATTCGTACGGTTGGCAGCTGATAGTTGAGCTAAGCCTCGCAAGCCTGATGAACCTTGAAGTTCCAAATACAGGATCTTTTGCAGGGCAGCGTGATGCGCTGATCAACTATCTTAGAAAATGAGATCTTCCTGCAAACAAGTCAGAAATCAACTACTTGTGGAAACAGGCGGTTTGCTTTGCTTGATCGGCGAGCTGTTGTACCACTGGGTTGTCAACAACTCGGGGGATGACTTTGAAGGCTCAGCACCCTTAAACAGGAAAGCCCAACTGAATACCCCCGAATCTATCAAGGATCAAACATGAAGTACTTTTGCTTGAGAAAATATTTACTTTGTTTTTATTCTTTCCTTTTAATTATGATATTTATCAGGCATGTTATGGGTTTTCACCGACAGCATCATAGGCCCCAGTTTTGCTAGTCAGTTTTACTCATTTATTTAGATCCATCTACGATCCAACTATTCATAGCCATGGCCAGACCTAAGTTTAATTATTACACTACTCAGTTAGAGTTAGACCACGTCTAGCTCAGCCACCAAGCATTAATCGAACATTGATCTCATTAAATCGACAATTGCACCTACAGGCTGATGGGGACGCCTGTCTGCATAGTGCGAGAAAGTCTTAAGTAATCAAGTAACTAAGCGAAGGCGTTTTGTCTCAAAGCACAAAAGGACCATTTCCACACAGGCTAAAGTCATCCCATTGTGGGCGCAAATAGCCATGTACTACAGATGCAACCTAGCCGCAGTCTAATCGGTGCACAATGAATGTAATTTCTCAAGGCAAGCACACTGACACACGTTCTTAAATAACTAGAACATTCAGGATGACCGGAAGCCATCTAATATCTATGTGCACAAACATACTTCTTGGTTCCACATTACGAAACATGTAATAATACTAGTACGTATGAAATATTAGTGAGCATTCATTTCATTAATAACAAACAGCTCATAGGCACGTACTATACATTTAGTGCTTCCTGAATACAATATTTTTTTATAACAATTGTAGAAAAAAAGAAAATAAAAGGGAAGACTAAAAACAAAGAGCTCCTCGGGATTAACATGGCTGAAAATCCTTCATCTGGATTATAGCTACACGCCGTAAACAGTCCGGAGTTCTCCTTTTCTTCTGACAGCCCAGGATATGTCTGCCTGAGCATTCTTTCAAGGTACACGGCCGCTGGTATAACTAATCCCTATATGCTTGATCAAAGCAAGGGATCCTGGAAGCACCTAAGTACAGGCCTGACCTTCCCCCATCTCGTCTGTTGAACTCGAAGAAACTAGAAGACTAGTAGCGAAGCTTGACCATCCGCTTCAACCTCAATTGGCCAAACCGGAGTGCACAGCTCCATAGATCTTCAAGCACAAACAGGAGTTCGCCGAGAGTAGAAAGTCTTGAGCTGGGAACCCATCACGAAGGAGCCCCTTCCCTCGGGTATCCTACAGTCAACGGCCAACGAGGCATTGCTACACTGACAAGACCGTTCCAGCAGAACCAAGAGACTGCCTAGGACCGTAGGCGAAGTGAGAACTTGGTGATTCGCTAGTCCTCTCACGATCTAGAGTTCCATCTTCTTGACTACCATGAAACGGAGTTAGACAAGCCGACTTCAACCATAGTCCATCAAAGAGACATTCTAAGCACCAGAGGAATCCTGGCGGAGAAGCTGCATGACAGCTGAAAAGGTTAAGGGTCCTGACCCCATATGACAAGAAAAATATCATAGCAACTGTTATGTTAGAAGATGAGTGCACCGTAATCAGTGCACGTGAAATAATAAAAAATATCCCAAATAACATCATTAGAATCCCGATCAAACTTTATGACTTGGGGGACTTCATTCATTCCCTCATGAATGAAGAGAGAAAAAAAGATAACTGTAGATGAGTTTCCTCCTATAATTCTCTTAAGTGTCATCCATTTAGAACGACGAAGGTTTTCTAAGAATATCTAACTTGGATCAAAGGCTAACATTTTTAAGGGGAGGAAAAGCTTCTCGCTATCATGAGAAATTGCTGAAGGAGTTGAAGAAGAGTTATGGTCTTCCCATTGTCATAAAGTCACTATTTATAGGCAGAAGGGGATAAGATGAGGCAAGAAACAATCACGTTTCATTATTACTAAGATATGAAATGATTCAGAGCAGTTAATGGCAGTTCCTAAAAAGATGCGTGAGATCGGTATCAGCCAATCAAAAGGAAGCATGCAAAGTTCTCAAAGAGATCAATGTCATTGTTGGTCAAAGAAACTGCGAGTCTCAAGGAGTAAGTGAGATATTTTTTCACATCTGCCCCACTTTTACTTCCTGACTGCTTGCGACAGAACTCAACAAGTTGGGGGACTCGCTGTATGCGCAAAAATATACCACCTATTATTATAAAAATATGAGTCCAATTGGCGAGAGTAGACTTATCTTACAAGTCACCAGGCACTGAGGATATACACCCGCTCCTAGAGCCAACGACCGTTTAGGCGGTTTGGTCACAGGGCGCAGGGCACACATCCTGTCGCCTAGGGTTTACAGTATTCTAGTTAGAGTTTAGTATACCACCGCCTTGAGTTGTAGGCCCATGGCCCTATTAGTATTTTTATTTTACCTTATTTAGGACTGGGTATCACCACTATAAATACCCCTCCTTACATTGTATTGTACACACGACACGATTCGCCACCAAACTCGGCTACTCTCAAGGAATAAGATTTACTTTGCTTTCTCTATTATTTCTTGCTTAATTACTTGTCTTTATTTTCATCGTATTTACTTACTTTCCATCGTAATTTACCGTATTGCTGGTGACCTCATTCATAATTAATTGTTTAACCTAGACGTGCAAATTTTGGCATAAACATACATAAACTATGGCAATTATTAGAGCAATGGTGCTGCCTATAGAGGCCATGATCGCGTTACGGAGAAAACTGTCTTGCCTTGTCTAGATTTTGCATGCTAGGTTCGCGATTTGCTATCAAATTGCCCCATCTTTTGGACTACGAAATTATGGCGGACACTGTCAGTGCTATCAAGGTACCCTATCAGATCGTACCCATAGAAAAGAGTTTATACTTTGGCTTTCCATGTGGAGAATTTGTGGCTACTAGAGAGTTTAAGTGGTAGTTGTGACGCTGGGTTAATTGATATTAATTGGGGTAGTTGTGAAATATTGTTGGTTGTTGCAACAATAACTGTAGTGTCAGTCGAAGTTGACATGGTTCCTGTGCTGAACAATTGCAGGGGATTAAAGTACTGATTCAGAAGAAGAGGGACTCGTTTAAGCATTTGAGGCTTTTGATACCATAAAGAAGACATAATGAGTTGTATATTTCATTGAAAGGATTGTTTAAATTATACATGTGTACAGAAGGTTAAAGTGAGTTAATCACATAGGACTGTGAAGATAATCTTTATCAGAATTCAAACTAAGTTTGCATGTGAAATGAAAACTCTGTTCCTCAGTGCCTCAATTTTAGAGCGACAAGGCAACACGACAAAGTATTAACTCAAAGCTAATCATGATAGCTTACACTGTGTGGGCAAATATACGCCACTTATTGTTATGGGGATACTAGTCCATCTGGCGAGACTAGACTTATCCTACAAGTCACCGGGCACTGAGGATATACGCCCGCTCCTAGAGCTAACGACCGTTTAGGCAGTTTTGGTCATAGCGTGTAGGGCACACATCCCCCATCTAGGGTTTATAGTCTCCTAGTTAGGATTTAGTAAACCACCGCCTTATGTTGTGGGCCCATGACCTTATTAGTACTTGTATTGTACCTTATTTAGGACTGGATATCACTACTATAAATACCCCTCCTTACATTGTGTTGTATACAAGTCACACAAGACACGATTCGCCATCAAACTCGGCTACTCTCTAGGAATAAGAATTACTTTGATTTTTTCATTATTTCTTGCTTAATTACTTGTCTTTATTTTTATCATATTTATTTATTTTTCCATCGTAATTTACTGTATTGCTTGTGACCTCATTTATCATATTGCTTGTGACCTCATATACTGGAAATACCTAAAACCAATAGACGCCTCAGTTTAGCATTGATTTCTTGAACAGTATCTTAGAAAGCCGATAAAGTAAACAAATTAGCACAATCTGCATAAGCCAATTTGAACGGAAAGTGAGACAGGTAACTAAGAAATTCAGTAATACATAATGAGTTAATAACCTATATTTAATTGATAAATCATACAAGATCCATGTAAGATATAGTGATCATCAGATATATTCTTATGTAAACAATTCAGAATAATGAAAAACAAAATCACACAATTTCCATGATAGTGACCACGTCGATTTAAGGTAAGGAGTCCTAGAGTGTTTTGAATGTTATAGGGTTTAACGTGTTCTTACCTGTATAGGATTGACATGACTTTGAGACCTAAACAATAGGTAGGATGCTTTATTGATATTAAAATTAATAAATTTTTTTTATAACTAATAATAATAATAATAATAATGACAATTATATCCAACTTAAAAAGACACTACATAGGGTGAAAAAGGCGAATAACATATCATTAAGGCTTTCATACTTTTAAAATAGTACAGATATAGATAAGTTCTCTTAGTTTTGACATCAATGCTTATGAATACTTGTTTTTTTTTTTTTGTAAATATAAGTTGTTTATATCAGGAGATAACAAGCAGCTGGTTGTCGCTCGAAACACATACACAAATATACACGTTCGATCCATGTAATAAAATGATAAGTAAAGTATCGTTCTCACGTGGACTTTCAACTAAATACTAACTATATCAGATAATTTCTAATTATCTATGCACGATGGATTCAAGATTCGAGAATTTATCTCACTAAATTACCTAATAAAACTAAGAAAATAATTAACTAGTAAAACATAGGTTTAGATTTAAGAGAGATAATAACCTAGGGTTATGGATATTTTCCAATCCTGTTGAATCCTTCAGTTAATCTGACTAAATTAATATTTTGGGTTACTAATCACTGGGTTATTATTACTCACATGACTCTTTCGATACCCTGCTCACTTATTCAATCCAACCTAGCGCATATATGTCTATGGAATTAGAGTTAAAAAGAATTCATGTCTTTTTCTTGTATAGTGACTAAGCATGACTGTTAGGCATATTTCTATCCTCATCGCGAAACTATTCCCCGATGCCTAGATTTAGGAGCACACTCTATTCATTCATATTGCAAGCTATGGTTCCCACTTTCACGTTCAAATAGTATTCAACTGGTGATCAAACAATCAAATAATTAAGCTTATTATATGAATAAATAAACCAATATAATAAATTAATGAAATCAAATCAACATCCGAATGTCAACAAACATGGAGAATCCCACTAACATTTTTTTTAAACCCCACCCCTCCCAATCTCTCGAAAATAAATAGTAACCCTCCTACTTTTTTTTCCTACTGTAACTCAAACTCACAAGCTCTTGGTTGTAGGTGGAGAATACTTGCCATCTGAATAACCCTCACTTGTCGAATCTCCAACTATTTAGACTACTCAAACTAGAATTTATAAAAATAGAAGAAGAAAGTAAAAATTGGCTGAAGAACTCCCATAGCCGCTGCCTGCGTTGCCTTCAAAACGTGACCCAGGATTCCGACGTAAGTCTTTCCCACGTGAATGTCTTTTCCTTTTATACAAGGTATCCCTCTCCATCTTAGCTTAGGATTGTGTTTATTTGCTCTAGTGTCCAACTTGATGCCATCCTTTATATTTCGGCCAACTTCTCTTTTCTATAGTATTTCTTTTCGGTCTTTATTTTGGAAATCACTGCTGGCCTCCATTTACGTGAGACAATGAGACAACTGAGCTTCCTCTTCATTCGTTGTGCTCCAATTCTTTCTAAATCATACACAATATTTAATTAGTGCAATATTAGTAATTCAAGCAATGTTTGGCATTTTTAGCACTAATTCCACCAAAAACAAGAAGAAAAATAAGGAATGTTAATACCGAATACACATAAAATATGCCGGGCATCGACACCCTACACTTAAACTATTGCTCGTCCTCGAGTAATCACAGAAATACTTTAACTTCAAGAAAGACTCAAGATATCAACATTTCTCAATTTCATTCACATAGAGCAACTCAACAATTAAGAACAAATACACTTGTGACAATTGTTGGTACCAACAATTAGACCTTCTCATATACATCTTTTCTCGATCTTCCTCATGTTTTACCGTGCCAAATAGTCTGAATATTTAAAAACAGTCGAACAACTAAATTGTAACATCCTAACCTTAAAATTAGAGTCTTCACAACCAAGTTTATCAAGCCTAGCCACTTACCTCGACTGAGTAGTATAAAAAAATCACTAGTCCTTAATGAATCATGCGCCCTCACAACAAGTGAATAAGTCCTAACACTCAAGATATCAGAAAATAATTTCAGGACTTTAAAAATTGAAATAATTCTCTCAACTCTCACAAAGAAGTTCACATGCCGTACAAGAAGTACAATAGTTGTGCCCTTCATGTAAATCACCACTAATGTAAGTCTGCTGATCAGTCTAAAATCAAATAGGACTTAATAGAGGTTGTAATGTAGGATGTGGGACAGGTAGGACAGGTATGCGTAAAAGTGACTAAACTTCCCTAAGGACTTACAAAATAATAATTTTGCACACTTTCTTCTTTCAAAAATTCCTTGCATTAAATTTCAGCCAACACCTAATCTTTTCCTTTTTATTTACGCCTATGAATATTTTCAACTCAACAAGAAATTCTCTCTGTTTTTTTTTTTTTTCCAGACTTCACCTTTTATTTTCTACTTGATAGTTGACCAGATAATCAAATAAATTTCTTTTTATAAATATTTTTTTTTCACAAGCACTTCTTTTATTTTCCAATTGATACCACAACCTAACCAACATTTTTCTCCAACTTTTGGTATTTCAGCTCATTGTGCATGTAAGTACTCAAAGAGATAAGATGTTCAAAAGATACATGTAATTCAATTAAAAACAGGTCAAATATTGTAATACGACTATCAATAAATAGGATAAAGGCTCAAAGGGGATGTCAATCATATAAGGGTAGGATAGAAAAGCTCAAACGAGTCAATGAAGGTCTATAATTATTTTATAAACTGAGAAAATACTAGATTTTCGCTTCTACCACATTCCGAACAAATTCTTGACTCAAGTGACAAGCATGGAACACAACAAATACCTCACTCACATAGTGGCATATGACTCAATTAATATGAATCAATTCGAACTCTCAATCAAAGCGGTTAAACAAACTCGAAGAATAAAGCTTATAGCACTTAGCACACAAGAGTCAAGATACTGAGCCTCGGCGTCACAAACAAGGTTTTTTCATTTTGCTTAGCACAATTTATTTCAAATTCTCACAAGGCATTCAGTCCACATGCTCAAGTCTAAATATGTTAGCATCAAATAGGTCACAAGGCATCTACAATCCAACCTGAGTTTTCCTATTCTTTTCTTTCTAATACTACAACGATAAAACTATTAAAAAAAAATACCCGGTTCAACTGTACATCCCATGGAAAAGAACCGATGCCCAAAGAAAAACCACGAGGGATTATTATCTGCTCATACTAAAAGAATCTACAAAAGACTAACTTAAAGACTAACTCTAATTTTTGTTTTTTCATGTTTCTAATTAATTTTTTTTAATGGTTACAAACTAAACTAGAAAGCAAGAAATAAATAAAACTATGCCAATTGACTAATCAAAAATTTATACATTAAAAGGAAACCCCCACCCACACTTAAAGTTGTACATTATTCTCAATGCACTTCAAAATAAAACAAGAGCGCTCGATTTTGTTCAAGCAAACAACTCGTTCAAACCAACTACTTGTATGCAACGGAGTGCAAGCACCCCCACACTTATGTTGAACTATCTCATAAAACATTTTGAAACAGTTCATAAAGCACAATTTTGCATACAATAGTTAAAGAGCATACAAAAGCATCAGTGCCAATTCCGCACGAGCGAAACTCGTCGTACGCGAGCAAAGTACATCATGTGCAAGCAGCCTCGAACTTTATCCCTCAAGCCATCCCCACACTCAGATTATGCCCCTAAGCCATAGGAACTAGTTAAACTACTTACACTTTGCCAAACCTTACAAATAGTTCACTGGGGCATTTTATCGAACACCTAGTGTTCACAATTGTGGGCAGCCTATGTTCTATGTATTTGGTATGAATTGAACCCTCTCTACTCTTGGAAATTAATGAATAATCAGCACTAGTGCATTCCGGTTCTTCCCACATCAGATACAAACCAAAAAAAAATTCCAACCAAAACTTCATTCAAATTGCAACTAGAAGCTTAGCTCTAGGGGAAAATAGGGGTGGGAATCGCATCAGTAGAGATGTAGACGAGTAGAGATAGAATCAATGAGATGAGAAGAGAGAAGAGAATCACACCTAGGATAGCAGCAAGTAACAACAGGTGGCAGTGTACGTGAATTTAGTTCTCAGTCAGAGAAAGATGAAGCAGTGGTGGTGTGACTTTTGATTTTTTTTTTCAAGTGTGTTGTGTGTTATAAGTTCAGTGTAGACTTAACTGGAGCATAAAAAAATGAGTGCGATGCATGATCGGGTGTTCTGCAGCTTCTTGTGTGGACAATCTCTCAATAGAGCTTTGAATCTCTCCCAGGCTTAATACAACGATTCTCCTTCTATCTACCTGAACGACATGATCTCACTCCTCAGCCGGGCTGTCTTGGCAGACGGATAAAATTTAGCCAAGAATTTCTTAGCCAAATACTCCCAAGTAGTGATAGACCCAGGCTTTCCAGCCTTTAACCACTTCCTTGTTGTCCCAATCAGTGAAAATGGGAACAAAGTCAAGCGAACATAATCAGTAGGCACACTCGCTGGTGGATAAGTATCACTGATCTCCAGAAAGTTCTGAATGTGTTGCTGCGGATCCTCATGAAGTAATCCAGCATATTGCCCCGTCACATGCAGCAACTGAATCATGCCGGGCTTGATCTCAAAGTGCCCGGTAATAGCGGGCTTCACAATACTTGACGCTACTCCTTCCAAGATAGGAAGAGCAACATCTCGCACTGCTACTGCTCATTCTTCTGCCATTTCAATAGGTAAAGAAGCAAGTACGATTGCTAGTGCTTTTCGATCTCTCGCCTCTCTTCTTACCCTTCTCAAGGTTCTTTCAGGCTCGGGATCAAAAGGTGCGAGTGGTTCGTCTTTCTATTCCTTTGCATGCAAAACCTGTAGCCTGAAATAGCACAAGAAACTCAACAAAAAATTAAACCTGAATAGAAATTAAGTAATCATTCAAAAAGAAATTAGTCAGTAATAGTCCCCGGCAACGACGCCAAAAACTTGTTGCTCCCAACGCACACACAAGTATACACGGTCGACAAGTAATAAAGTGATAAATCGAGTATCGTTCCCACGAGGACTATGCAGACTAGTACTTAACAAATAATTTCTAAACAAACTACTCAGGGATCTTTTTCTTTGATGGTGAGAGTTTTTATAACTAAAAAGCAGTAATTAAAGTGCTAGAAGTGTAGTCAAGCAATAGTGCAATACTTTGGTTGTTAACAATATTAAGAGGACGGTCCAGGGTCAGAGTTACGAACAATCCAGTTGAGTTATCCAATTGATTCCACTTCTGAAATCTCGGGTTACTAACTGACAGAGTAAATGTAACTGTGAAAACCTTTCAGTTCTTCACAGTCTATGCAAGCTACTTCAATCCCTATATGTCTATGGGTTAAATCACATGCACGCATTAACGAATCGTGTCATGAATTAAACTAGGCGAGCAAGTATATGTCTATCTTACCCACAAATTGGTTTCCCGATGCCCGAGTTCACAAACTAGTCATATTCTTTCTTATTACGTAATTAAATTCCCTCTTTCGAGTTCAATCTAAAAACCATAGATAATGCATAACTATCGAGCTCTAACAATTACACAAGTGAAATCCAGAAAGAATAAGTAACCCGTTATGGGATTCAATTAATGGGAATCAATCTTCAAACAATCAATTTTCATGTAATACTCTAACCCTAGAACGTAATATTTAGTCAAGCATATTCATAATCACAAGGCAAAGATTTGATGTAATAATGATGTAAATGATGTAATAGATGAAAGATTAGGAATAAACCATTGTTCAATGAAGTATGGTGCTCTCAAATTGCTCCAAAGTATGAACTCCTCTCAAAAACTAAGTAAAGTAGTATTTATAAGGTTTACAAACATCTAGTGATAAATTAGACCCAAGCCTAGACGAAATAGGAAGTAAAAATCCGCTCCAGGGGTGCTATAACGGGGGCCCCGCACCCACGACCGTGCTAGGACAACCAGAACACGTCGAAACTTGCATGCCTTAGGGGCGCACCGCGTGGAAAACCGCGCCAGGGCACTGGGCGCTATAACTAGCGCGCCACGTGCCCCAAAGCGCCAGGCAAAACTGCTTGCTCCTTGGTCCGAAATCTTGCCTCGTGTCGTGCCCTCGTGTGCTCAATCCAATCCTCAATCAATTTCCACTCATTCCTTGTTCAATCACGCTCCTAAAAGCTCCAAGTGCACTGCATAACAACCTACACACACACGATATCAAATTAGTGCAAAACCACATTCATAAACTATAAAACGAGCGAATAACAAGCTCAAATATGCGGAAATATTAAGGAAATATTGGCATAAAATGCCAAACATCATATAGTGACTAAGTATGACTGTTAGATATATTTATATCCTAACCACTAACCCATTCCCCGATGCCCAGGTCCAGGAACAAGCACTATTCAATCCAATTTCAACCTATTGCCACTTTGGATTTCAACCTTAGGTTCATAAATAGTATTAAATTGGTGATCAAGGAATCAAATAATTAGGCTCAGTATGTGAATAAATAACCTAATATAATAAATTAATAAAATTTAATCAACATCTGAATAAAAAAATTCATGGAGAATCCCACAACTTTAAATAACAAAAACTAGAAATAAAATAAATAGAAGAAAAAAGGAAAAATTGGTTGAAGAACTACCATAGCTTCTGCCTGTGTTGCCTTCAAAACGTGACCTAGGACTCCAACGTAAGTCTCTCACACGTGAATGTCTTTTCCTTTTATACAATTAAGTCATGCCTCTCCATCTTAGCTTAGGATTGTGTTTATTTGCTGTATTGTCCAACTTGATGCTATCCTTTACATTATGGCCAACCTTATCTTGTATTTCATTTCAATCTTAAATTTGCAAATCACTGCTGGCCTCCACAGACGTGAGACAGAGAGGCAACTGAGCTTCCTCTTCATTCTTTGTGCTCCATTTCTTTCTAAATCATACACAATATTCTTAACTAGTGCAATATTAGTAGTCAAGCAATGTTCGGAATTTTTAGCACTAAATCTATCAAAAAACAAGCAGAAAATAAGGAATGTTAATACCAAATATTGGTATTTTAACCTAGCAGTGTTGTACTCCATATCTTATCACCATAAATACATGATAGTAAGTCAAATTCAAAAGGATTGAGATAAATAGAATTCATTTACCCTAACTAACGAATAACATATATTACCTAACCTTTGCACTTTTTTTACAACATTGTTGGCACTCAATTTTGTCCCGGAGGTTTAATAAATATCTAATTATTTTTAAAATTAAAGCTAATTTTGGAAAATCAAAAGTAATGGTTTAAAATAAAAAGAAAAGGCTACAATTACAAATGTACAGCCTTGATTTCAGTCCATCCGCGCAACCCCTTTTATTTATTTCTATAATTTAAAATCAGCCTACGCGCGCAATTATTTCATTTACCTAAACTATCGTAAATGAAGGCTAAAATTGCACCTATCCCTAAATCCCAGCTTATCTATGCAAAATACATATACAATACATATAGCACACACATTACACACGCATTCAGTTCTTTCCCTTTTCAGAAAAGCCCTAACCCCTTTCCCAATCGCGACCTGTTTCCCAGTTTCGCAACCCGACCAGTTGGTCATCTTCTCCGTACAGGTCTTTGCTGGACGAGTGACACTGTTCCAGCTGTGTCGTTTTGGATGTTTCTAACTTATTCCCAACGGATCTTCAATCTCGTCAGTTAGTTCGAATTCGTTCAATTTTGGAGCCTTGATCAATTCTCTTTGAGATAAGACGAGAGGGGCACGATTTTGACCCTCTCACCCTTATCTCACAAGGGAATAGATCAAATAAGTAAGGGGTAATTTTGATTTTCTTCAACCAAGGTAAACCCTAAAACTTTTACTATAAATTCTTGTTTTAAGAATTTTACTAGGGTGGGAGAGGTTTTTGGATAACATAAATAACGGCAGCATCCAAACTTTATAAAATTTTCTTCAGTTTTTTTTAGTTCAAGAAGTGGTGGTACTGTTTCTTCATTTGTCTTGTGTTATCGCTTCATTATTTGTATCATCGATTCGCCTTTCAAGTCATCAACCTCATCTTCGCAGTTATTCGAGTCTTTTTTCATCGAATCCGCATCGAAGCAGGTAAAACTTCGACCTCTCACAGTTTCTTTTTTTTTATTTGCTAAGTGCTGCTTTGTTTTATTTAGTATGCAGTGAATGTTTACTATTTCTGCGATTATGAGCATGATCTGATATCAAAGATATTAACTTTATGTTATTTAATTTTAGCTTTAGACAGTCATGAGGCACTAAGTGATTATAATACTTCATCTTGCTTAGGCTTAGTTTGATACCTTTCCTTGTTTATGTTGAGTTTTGTTATTATGCTGCTGGTTCTGAAGTAGAATAGAGGAGGTAGAAGTTTGTTTCTGAGTACTGCAGTTAATATAGAAGTTTGTATGTTGGTTTGCGAGTGGTGTGGAGAGTTCATTGTATGGTTCTTGGTCTGATAGAAGAGAGGGAGTATAGGGGTTCCAGTTGTAGTAGGGATGTTAGGTGGTGTGTATGGTGGCTGCAAAGTTGCGAGTTAGGAGGTTTGATGTTTTGCTATTGGGGGCTTGGTTCAGGTTGGGTTTCAGCTTTTGAATGTACAGGTAGTTTCATTAGGTGAAGTGCAGGGGCGTGTGAAGGTGTTGTTCAAGTTTTGGCCTAATGTGTGCAGTTGTTAGAAGAAGTTTAGGGCAGTGAGTCAATGGCCTGGAATATAGGGTGTAGTGTAGAGGAGCTTAGGATTGTTTGGAAGCAGGAGTTTGAGAGGGATCATTTCTAGTTCTGTCTAGTGAGAATGGCAGTAGGGGTCTGGTTATAGTGGTGTATCTAGGAGCTGGTAGGAGTTCAGAGGAGGCCTGTATAGCTATTTGTTATGGTTGAAGGTCTGCAGGTTATGTGAATAGTTGGCATGCAGGGCTTTAGGGAAAAGGCTGAGCTTATCTCAGGCTTTGCTTGGTTTGTTCAGTTTGCTTCCTATTAGTAGTATGAGGGAGTTGTTCTAGGAGACTAGAGGAGAGTAAAAGTGTGTCTGTAGGGGTGAATTCAAGAGTGTGTGTGTGCGTGCATGTTGTAGGAGGTGTGAGGGCTGTTTCTGGGTGAAATGATTGTGGGTAATCTGGTGGTATGCAGGCAGTTTGTTAGAAGGTGCTAGGATGAGGTTTGTTGATTGGTTTACTGTGAGTTATAGAGGGAGCTCAAGGGGGCGAAGAATGGTGGATTCATTAGCACTTTGTTTTCATTTGCATCACGACACAGTTGGTACCTTCTTAGTTGCTTGTTATTTCTTTCTTAGGACATAAATAACCATGCCCTGCAGCTGTTAGCAAGTACTGCTAAAACTGTTAACTTCCTTTTTTTTTTCAGCTTGCAATGTTGTGTAATGTTAAGCTGCTTTTTAGCGTTTACTTTGTTTGAGTTCCGAAAAGGGGTTTATGGATTTGTTTAGAGTGGAGCTAATCCATATGGTAAAAAGTCACATTTTTAATATTTAATTTCATTAAGATGTCAAAAGTTATTATCACTATTAAAGGTTGAACTTTGAAAATTCTCATTCGGATACATTTTCTAGGAAAGGATACAGAGTATGCCCAATTATTTATGGTCTGAGTAAAAAGTGTTGTTTTCATCAAAGTTTATTGCTTTATGAATGGTGGTTGTGCATGAATAAGATTGGAGGTGTTTATGTAAAACCTTGCTAAGTTTAAAACCTTGCTAAGATTAATGTCATCAGTTAGGAAATGGTTCTTCCTCAATAATCTGTTCATGGGGCGTCTACATAGCCATTTAAGAAGGCATAATCAAGTGAGCAGTTGGCATGAATTTTCATTGTTTGTATGAGTTCTGATAGGAGTTATTCAGATCTAATCGTAACTAGCTTGAAGTTTATTGACGGAAATATTGTGTTACTTTGCATCGTTACATTGTGGTCACTTGCTAATGTCTGTTGTTTTCATTCTTTACATGGAATGCGATTGGAATTGCAACGAGTTTAAAACTCAACACACCTTCTCGGGATCAAGTCTATTTGGATCGCTGCATATCGTTAGCGTCATTTTGAGATTTCGCCAATATGTTGCTATCAAGGCTCGTTTTTGCGAGTTCGCATCTCCGGGTTCTACCTTCTTGACACGACCCGGATTCCGGCTAGGCCGTGAGGGCACCCGATATCCTCCCCTAAACCCGTCGGGCGAACCCTTACCATTTGAATTAGGAAAATAAATATAACAATTCATAATAAGGACGAGACCTAAAACAAAAATACAGACATACTGATATCTTTAAGCTGTACAAAAGAAATTACAGCTGACTGCCCATCAAACTAGGTTTAGGGCTATCCAGACTAGACATCTAAGAGTACAGAAGAAGACAAATACCTCCTGAAGGGAGCAATATGCAACTGAAATAATAAACAATAAACTGGTGTCCATCCGGAATAAAAGCTGGCTCACACTGACAGGTGAGGTCGTCTTCGCTCCTTCACAACGTGGTGAATTCAATCCTGGAGCAAACCTGCCGAAACGAAATAGATAGACAAAAACAAACAACAAACAAGGGTGAGTCAAAAGGACTCAATAAGTGGGGCAGACTAGCCACCTCAAAGAATAGGATAGCTAGCCAGGGAGCAAAGAAACAGAGAAACCAAATTCCTCTTATTTAAATTATGAAAAGGTAGAGCCAGATAATAACTAGAACACGTATGGAATGACAAACTCATTAATAACCAGGAACGTAAGATAGCCAGAGCATGTAGGTATCCCGAACATATCAACAATCAGAAATACATCCTGTTGCTGCGCGCAAACCGATCCATATGTTCATACTGTCGTGGCGTGCAACCTGATCCATATATTTATACCGTTTCGGCGTGCAACCCGATCCATATATTTATATCGTTGCGGCGTGCAACCCGATCCCCACAACCCATAATACGAGCCAGAAATATATAGGGAAACTGAGATATGTCCACGACATGGTATACATACCGCATAAAAACAAACACAACACAATACACATAATAGTCAGTATGCGGTGCAATGAGATGTGATAAATGCGGTACAATGCAATGCAGTCACATATGCCTGATACCTATCTCCGGCGCGGGACTCTCATCGTCTACCAGGAGATATATGCAATAATGAACCTTCACCGGCTCGGGACTCTCATCGATTACCGGGAAGTATATGCAATGATGACCCTTCACCGGCTCGGGACTCTCATCGATTACCGGGAAGTATATGCAAGGATGACCCTCCACCGGCTCGGGACTCTCATCGATTACCGGAAAGTATATGCAATAACGACCCTTCACCGGTGCGGGACTCTCATCGCCAACCGGAAAGTATATGCAATTATGACACTTCACCGGTGCGGGACTCTCATCGCCAACCGGGAAGTATATACAATAATGACCCTTCACCGGTGCGGGACTCTCATCGCCAACCGGGAAGTATATGTCAACTCACAGCCAGAGTACAATGCTCAGATCCTCAATGCAATACCAACAACAGGACATAACATATAATATACAATGTAAATTCAAAGCTAAGGTGTAATGAGTACGCCTATCGGCAGCTACACACATAAGGAACACGTGGTAGAAAATCCACGAGGCCAGGTGCCTCCAAAGAAATGGATATAAACACTTACCTTGTTACAAAGTTAGTACAGCCACTCAATAACTTCTTTGTCCTTTGGATCCATTGACAAACGATCTCGCTGTGTTCAATAACCAGAAAAAATATATCACATAAGGCTAAAGGTTTCATTCGCCACATCATAGGGTAATCCGGTTAGGAACCTGATACCCACGCGACCGGACTGTGTGTTCAATGTACAGCCTCTATGGGGGACTCCAAATCACACATAACATGATCTCAATATAAGTATAAGCATGTATGAGGTATAACACATGTGGCAACAATAGATATGGACTCAAAGGATGAGAAGAAAACTCTGGATAGAATTATAGACACAACCTAGAACTCAGAATTTGTCTAACTCTTTGACTTTTATAAAAATTTCGGCAGAGTTTCCTCTGAAACTGGATGATCCGCAAAAAATAGAACCAGAACTATACTATATACGAGAATGGATATCCGGATAAACTAATAATATACACATGTTAAACAGATTACAAGAGGAGACGACTGGATGACATAACAAATCCGCAGATAGAATGTCTGGACAGCACCACTGTCCTGCCTTTCGACCTAATTTACAGAGTGTAGATCAAAGTGATAGACTTTATTGTATTCATAAAAGTTGTAGATATATGTCTTAGGATTCTGGGGATTCTTAAAACATATAAATATCAATTTTGTACAAGGAGTTATGATCAATATACTAACAGCTGTCCAGAGATCAAAATGATTTTCCAGATTTTGAAATGTTTTGTCTTGCTGATTCGGACGTCTTTCACCTTGGATTTTAGTACCAAATTAAGTATATACAAGGTTTCCTTGATACCATACAAGTTTCTCACAAGAGACACTAAGTTTAGAACTAAGAAAAGTTTCAAAAGCTAAAAGATACATGCCTTGCCAAAAGAAAGGTTTAGTCTTACATACCTTTGATGTTTCTTGCTTCTAAACCTTGTTTTCCTTGAATTCAACACCTTCTAACGCTTAAACAAGCTATAATACAACATTTAAGTACTTTATTTAGCGATGAAGTAATTCTAAAACTCAAGCTATAGACGAAATTGAAGGTAGCATAACGTTACCTTAATCGCATAGAGCGGTTTGACGCAATCTGTCTTCAATTTCGAGTTAAGATTGATGTTGTTTCTTCAAAATAAAAAAAAAATAGATTCAAACTGAATAAAGGTCTTTTTATGTCCCGGGGTTACTGGAAATTTTTGAGAAAGTGAAAGATTTCTCTTTTATAACAAAAACATTTCATTTCTAGCCCTCTTTTGCGCTTATGTCCCTTTTTTGGCCTGAATTCTGATGCTCTTATCTTTTTATCTATACGTTGTATGAACAAACCGTCAATTGTTTTTGGAAACTACACTCCAAGAGCGTCAATTTGGTATATGATATGTCCCCAAAAGACTTCATATAACACATGAAATTAATTGCTGAAAAAGCTTCATTACAAGGCGATTCCTTAGTCGGTTTTTCCGCAACTTAAATCCGATTTTTCCCAAACTTTGTATTCAACATATAAACATCTTCTATGGTAATATTATGTCTTTAAAATCACTTAAATCATTCTTAGCATGTCATCAGAATGATATACGCCACTTTAAACATACGGAGTGTAACACTTCTAAGCTCCTTATTTCCCGTCCCCTTTAGAAAAGCATGTTATAGGAAGCCCTGAAAATCGGACTAGGACTTTGCTTGATAGAAGCTTGGTATGATAGCAGCTTATTTTAAATTATCTTATCGCATGTTTCGAACTGTTTAAATAATCGCTCATTCCGTTTCTTTGGGACGCGCCAATTAATTTAAGGCGATAGGAACCTCTCGTCAATTATTGAGTGCAAAAGAATTAAAATTTACTTACAATTATACAATCTTCATTTATTATTTATATTTAAATTAATTATTTATCTATCTATTATTTATTATTTACTTATTTATTTATTCAATCATTAGTTAATTAAGTGGTATTTATTATTAATTTGTTTAATCAATCAATTTAATTATTTAATTTTAACTAATCATTTATTGTTTAGTCAATTATAATTATTTAGTTAATTAATTAATCAATTGTTATTCATTTATTCCTTATCCAATTGAATTCATATAACTATTATTTTATTTAATAAAATTTTCATCAATTTTATTATTCATCTATCCAATCATTTAATTAGTCAAATCATTATTATTTATCAAATCATTTATTTTATTTGTTTACTTAATTTTATTTAGCCCTTATTTATTTAACTAATCAATCAATCAACCATTATTTAATTATCCATTTAATTAATCTTAAATTGGGTCATTTAGTTATCTAAGTATCGGCATAGCTAAAATCTTATCTTATTTCTATTATCCTTATTAACTTTATACTTATTATTCTTAACAAATTCGTGAAAACCGCTGGATTAACCGCATTTAGCGGATTTTCAAAAGTGCTCCCGCAGGGACCTTCTTTCTAATTTAATAGAACCACTTACTCAGAATCTCTGAATTTAATTAATTTATTTTAAGTAAAGAGAATAATTGCACTCTTTAATTAATGTTAGGTTCCTAATAATCCTTAAATTAGGTTGGCGACTCCAAAGAAGCCCTTTGGAGTCCCATTTTGTTGAAATTACATCCCGATGCATACTTGTGTGCATTTTTTTGGGAGGGTTCAACAGCGTGGCGAATCCGCTGGGGATACACAAATGGTTCTAACTAAAAGATTTTCACGAATTTCCTTTATTTATATGTGTATTGATTGTATGTATGCGTAGCTTAACTCTTTGTTTGTTTGCATGCCTAAACTAGTTTGCGTAGAATTTATTGTTGTGAATGAATATATTGAAGCATGTTCTTATTTGTGTATAGTCCGCATTCCGTTCATATTTCCTCCCTCATGGAGCCTATCAATTCTCTTTCACCTCCTTGATTTCATCACGGGGCACCCGCTTGACGGGTAATTACGCAGGAAGGGCATTGCCCTTACCTCACTCTTTGAAACTTCTTTCGTGTCACCAAAAAGTTACTTCGGGATATTGATGTTGCCTGGTTTTGTCATGGCCAGTTCTACTGCGTTGCGAGGCCAGGTCTATCCCGCATAGATCGAGTCAGCCTCAACCGTTAGACCACTCTTAGAAGGAGATTTTAGGACATGCATGCATAGATATCTTAGTTTGAACCCGGTCCTTGGTACCCTTTCCAGGAATTAAGAAACCGCCCTTTTGTTGACGGGTTATTGTAGACCCAACGGCGTTGCATCTTATGTGATCGTGTGGATATTATAACGAACTCCAAGCCATTTGTCATGTCAAATTTGGGAAATTGACAATTATGACAGTTTATTTATATCTCAATTTTGTATGGCAAACGGCTTGTATCATTATAATATCCACATGTGTGTGCAACTTGACGAGGCACCTTACATGGTAGGACGTGTTTGCATTTTATTTACGCTCAATTATTTGTGATTGCCACATGTAAAATTATCTGTCTAATATGCGATTACTTGCTAAATATGTGTTGCTTGTTTGAAATTTGTTGGCACTGGTTGCGCAGTGATTGAATTTGTTCAGCGATATGGTAAGATTAACGTTATGTTACTTCAACCTATCTTTTGTAAAAGTTAACCGATTCATGAAGTCATTTATCTATCATCTGAATTCATGCATACCATTATTTTAAAAAAAGCCTTTCAAATGTTATTTTGTTTATCTTAACCCCAGTCTTGTCATTTTGCAAAACATTGTTTAGCGTCATATTTTAAAGTATTCGCAAGTCTGTTTCCTTTTTTGAAAATAACTTTAGAGCTAAGCAAGCGTTTTCACGCCTGGTTGGCTTTAACAAAATGAGTGTCTTGCTCAAACTTTTGGTCTTTTCCAGTACGGTCTCAATTTCTTCATTTTGGAGTAAGTTGATCCGTCAGTTTCATCTTTAATAAATTTTATTAATTCGGTATGCGTTGCTAAAGGGTTAATTATTTTGAACATCAAGATCGAGACCTATAGCTCGTCAGTTGTGATTGACTTGACTGAGAATGATGAATCTTACCAAGACAAGGTTAACAGGCTCGAAGTAGCCGTAGCAAGCTTGGAAAAGCAGAACTACGCACGGTCTGATTCCCAAGGAGGAATACGTAGGCTCCTCCATCGGGCTCCACCTTTTAGTATCTAAATTTTAATTTTCCCAAAGATAGAAACTGGGGCAAATTTTACAAAGCAAGTAGAAGACGTGAGAGATTGCAATTGGGGCAGCTTTTGCAAAGCATTTTGAAGTATTGAAAGCCATAACTGGGGCTGTTTTGCAAAGCAAGTTGAAATGTTGAATTCATAACTGGGGTGGAATTTTGAAAAAAAAAACAAGTTGAAGACATTAAGTTGGTTTGGTCATTATCGGAAGCAGTTTTCAAGGATTAGTGCAGATTGTTATTTTGAAAGCAAGAATCAAGAGTCGACCAAAGTATTGATGTTCAAAATTAGCCGACCATTGAGCAATTTGTGCCAAAAATGGTCTAGCACGCATACTGATTTAGTAAAAACTTCCAAAATTATATTTTTCAACTCGCATCTGGAAAGTTCAAGTTTTGTTGATCATTAGGTTTCGCACTCTTAAAAATATTTTACTCCTTTGTTGAGTCAGAATTTTGGTCTCATCCATTCGGCCTAATGGTCTATTTTATATTTAAATCTTTACGCATACATTGCCATTTTACATATTAACTTGCTTTTGTTCAATGTGTAGAATTCATTTGTTAAAGGTTGGCTATCATTGAACACTAAAATGGCTGAGAATCTGCACCAAGGATAAAAAAACATGGCAAAGCAGCTTCAGGCAACCATTTCTGGTATGGGTATCTTGCAAGCGCAAAATGATGATGTTGAAGAATATGTGGTCCAAAGGAATAGGATCGTCAGCTTTGTAAACACTAGCAAACTGTTGCCAAATACAAGCTTTACCTTCAATCCACCTTACTTAATTATGCCTGATTACCCAATGCCTATACATTCTATATATCCACAAATCCTACAAGAATATCTTGCCAATCCAAGTACTTGGCAAGCTGCAACTTTATACCAACCGCCTTTCGTCACTATGCCTGCTGTGGGGAGTCAATCAAACCAAGTGATAATGCGCCCACAAGAATTGCCTAGAAAAGAAGTTGAGACAATTGATTCACATAGCATGGAGAGACAAATCCGCAATTTGTACAAGTTCATTAGAGATGAGTTGCGCTCTAGGAACATTCAGAGTTTATGTTATGAAGACTTATACATTCACCCGGACATTAAGCTTCCGCATGGGTATAAGATACCAAAATTCAACAGTTTCGATGGAAAGGGGAACCCCTATGCTCATTTGAAAGATTATTGCAGCAGATTGATTGGAATTTGCAAGAATGAAGCTTTGCGGATGAGATTTTTCATTCAAAATTTATCAGGTATGGCACTTGCATGGTTTACCAAACATGATTTTTCCAAATGGCACACATGGGAGGATATGGCTCATGACTTTGTGGAACAATACAAGTTCAACATAGTAGGAGATCTTGTTGTGTTTGATATGCGCAACATTAAAAGAAAGTCTCATGAGCCTTTTGCAGAATATGCTATGAGATGGAGGTTAGAGGCGTCTAAAATGCATCCTCCCTTGCCTGAGAATAAGCTAATAGCAGCTTTCATTGACATGCAAGAAGGCATATACTATGCCAAAATGGTCGTCAATAATGCAGGAAGCTTCTCTGAAATGATCCAACTGGGAAAAATGATAGAAGAAGGCCTAGCAACAGGAAAAATCCCTTTTGGTTTATTTGGGTACACCACTCAATCAGAGAAACCCTCAAATTTGCAAGGCTCTCAAAGTCAGTTTCAACAATCATATTCCGATTATCCGGTGTTAAAGAAGAGGAAGTCGAATACATTCACTCCTCTAGATGAGTCTGTGACAAGAATATTTGAAAAATTGCAAGCTGAAGGACTTTTGCAACCAAAGAAAGGGACAATTCCCAAGCATCTGCCTCCACATTTTGATCCGTTAAAGCATTGTGCTTATCATTCAAATATTCAAGGTCATGATACTGAAGAATGCAGTGGCTTGAGATATAAGATTCAAAGCATGATTGATAGCGGCAAAATAATTGTGCAAGAAAATCTATTAAGTGGTTATTGCGGCAAAATAATTGTACAAGAAAATCCATTAAGTGGTTTTGTTAAAGGCGAGGCATCAGCCCCAAGATATTCAAAGAAGAAGCGGTTTGCAAGCTAAGAAGACTGTAAAGATCGCATTTTTGCAGCATGAAATATCATTTCATTGCCCAACTATCTTATGTTTTAACTACTCTGTCGCAATTTTATTCATCCTAGTTGTAATGAACTACGTTATGTTTTGCTATCCTTATTGGGTTTAGTCCCAAAATCAATGAAAATTTATTTTTCTCAAATAAGCCAAGCCAAAGCAGTTTTAGATGGTTTCTCTTGTGCAAAAGGGAGAGTCTCAAGAATGTCAGATTATTGTAGCAACAACACATTTGAATTCCATGCAAGCAAAATGCAGATTTGAAGCCAAATTAGGTGTTCAAACAAGCCAACTGTTATATGATAAAAAACTAACAATTGTTCTTTGATTAAACAGGGGCAAATTTTGCATTTACCGCAAAGTTCAGCATCAAGGTGGAAGGAGCAATGCAAAGTGTCGTGACTTCCTAGAAATTTTATAGTACTTACAATTTTTCTTTGAATGCAGAAATCTCAAGCAACAAAACGAGAAGAACTTGCAACTATTAGTTCCTCGATGAATATTTGCCTTATCGCATATGCAAAACAACTCTATTTCTGTCTTTGTAATTTTAGCTTTTGCTCGATTATCGCGTCACCAACACAAACCAGACGATTTCAAATTTTGCAAGATAAAGGGTTTATCCACCCACGAATAGGATATCTTGAATCCTTCCACCCACAAATAGGATAGTTCGGGTGCTTCTACCCACAAATAGGATATCTTCGGGTCCTTCCACCCACAAATATGATATTTGGGTCCTTTCACCCACAAATAGGAGATCTTGGGTCCTTCCACCCACAAATAGGATACTTTGGGTCCTTCCACCCGTAAATAGGATATCTCGGGTCCTTCCACCCACAAATAGGATATTTGGGACCTACCACCTACAAATAGGATATCTCGGGTCCGTCCACCCACAAATAGGATATCTTCGGGTCCTTCCACCCGCAAATAGGATATTCAGGTCCTTCCACCCGCAAATAGGATATCTTTGGGTTCTTCCACCCACAAATAGCATATCTCGGGTCATTCCAGCCACAAATAGGATATCTCAGATTTCTCCGCCCACAAATAGGATATCTCAGGTCCTTTCACCCACAAATAGGATATGCAGGTTTCTTTCAAGTAGATGATAGCGATAGACAAGTCGACTTGAGGCACCACTTTCAGAGTGTCTCGCGATGTCGGTTGTCTTGCAATATGACATGTTATATTTGAAGTAGATTGATAGTCTAAGACAAGTCGGCTTGAGGCGCTACTTTCGGAGTGTCTCGCGATGAAACGACCTCGGTCAGTCGTTTCGAAAGTTAGGACTCCGATTGGCGTGCCGATAATTTTAAAATATTTATAATATCCATTAGGACCTGTCTGTAAAATTTGAGCTAAATCGGACCTCGTTTGGCAGGCATCGGAAGAAGGTTTCAGTTTTTATTGGCGATAAATATTAAAAAGAGATTTTCGAGCTCGGTTTCGCCGAATGAGCTCCGATTCGAAATCCGAAAGCACCATTAGATTCGTATGATTATTTGTTATTTTTGTAAGCTTTCGAAAGTGAATTTCGATGTTGTTCGACTATTTTCCGCTAAAATGCCGAAAATTAAATAATTTGACTTTTTCTATTTAAATTCGCATCTTGAGTTTCGGGAGTCCAATTTGAGATCCGCCTTCGCGAGTATGTTACATATATTTTGTATAACTGCTATGCAAAAGTTGGAATTATTTCGAATATCACAGGATACTGTTTTAATTTTCGTCGCGTAAAGAAAATAAAAAAAAAAAGAGATAAGGACAAAAAGGGAAAAGAAAGAAAGGAACAAAATGGGCGGTGGTCCTTATCTTAAAAGCTAAGGACTAGGCAATTGTGTAGGAATATACATATACAGAGGCAAACAAAACATGAACAGAGAAAACGAAACAGAGATGACACAGCGCAAAAAATACCAGAAAATAAGAAAAGGGGCCGGAGAAAAGTAGAATTTTCACCCTAAAACATTCAGGTAATGATCCTAATATATTATTTGAGTTTATTACGTGTGTTTGAATATGTTTTAATGGTAAAACTTGGAATATTATACATCATTTTAATAAGTTCAATTAATAGTTTAAAGGGTCAAATGGGTACCGATAATGAAATTGATTATATATTCGTACTCGGTGAGTTATGGGCAACATATAAATATAAATTATTTGGGGTTTGGTTATGTAACCTTAAACCCTGTATATAGGCCTGGCCTGCATATTGCGTATGCGAATAGGGTATCAGGTTCCTATCTGGATTGCCCTAAGATGTGAGGAACGAAGCATTTAGCCTAATGTGATATATTTTTCTGCTTATTGAATACAGTGGGATCGTTTGGCAATGAATTCAAAGAATAAAGCGGTTGTTGGGTAGCAGTATTAACTTCGGAACGAGGTAAGTGTTTATATCCATTTCTTTGGAGGCACCTGGCCTCGTGGATTTTCTACCACGTGTTCCTTACGTGTGTAGCTGCCGATAGGCGTACTCATTACGCCTTAGCTTTGGATTTACCTTGTATATTATATGTTATGTCCTATTACTGGTGTTGCAATGAGGATTTGAGCATTGTACTCTGGCTGTGAGTTGGCATCTATTTCCCGGCTTTCTATGAGAGCCCCGCGCCGGTGAAGGGTTATTATTGCATCACATTGCATTCATATGCATTATATGTCATTCATATGCATTACATTGCATATCATTTTGGGTGCAGGAGTATTCCGCCCCAGGAGCAGGAGGATTCTGCTCCATTGTATCATATTGAGGGTAGGAGGATTCCGCCCCAAGAGCAGGAGTATTCCGCTCTTATGTCAGACATTGAGTACAGGAGTATTTTGCCTCTGGTTTACATTATATCGGGTGCAGGAGTATTCCGCCCCAGGGAAGTGCAGGAGTATTCAGCCCCAGGAGGAGGAGTATTCCGCTCCAGTTGGTTATCAGATTGGATTCCCCTCGAATGCAGGAGTATTCCACTTCGGGATGGGATTACGGGCACATGTGACCCTTTGCATCATTTCATTTCATCTCATTTCATACCATTGTGTAGACTTGTGGTACATAACTATTGTTCTGCTTATACGTGCATTGCTTATTTGTCTATATATTTCTGGCTCGTATTCTGGGTTGCGGGGATCAGGTTGCACGCCAGAATATAAATATATGGATCGGATTGCACGCCGCAACAGTAAAAATATATGGATCGGTTTGCACGCCGCAACGGCATAAATATATGGACCGGGTTGCACGTCGCAGCGGTATAAATATATGGACCGAGTTGCACGTCATAACGGTATAAATATATGGATCGGATATCATGCCACAACAGGATGTATTTCTGATTGTTGATGTATTCGGGATACCTATATGTTCTGGCTGTCTTACGTTCCTAGTTGTTGAATAGTTTGCGATTCCATACGTGTTTCTAGTTATTATCTGGCTCTGCCTTTTCATAATTTAAATAAGAGGAATCTGGTTTATTTGTTTCTTTTCTCCCTGGCTAGCTATCCTATTCTATGAGGTGGCTAGTCAGCCCCACTTATTGAGTCCTTTTGACTCACCCTTGTTTGTCGTTTTTTTCTTGTCTATCTATTTCGTTTCGGCAGGTTCCCTCCAGGATTGAGTTCGCCACGTTGTGAAGGAGCGAAGACGACTTCAGCTGTCTGGGTGAGCCAACTTTATTTTCGATGGCCACCAGTTTATTGGTTATCATTTCAGTTACAGTTTGCTCCCTTCAGGAGGTATCTGTCTTCTTTTGTACTCTTAGATGTCTAGTCTGGATAACCCTAAACCTAGTATGTTGGGTAGTCAGCTGTATTTTCTTTTGTACAGCTTAGAGGTATCAGTATGTCTGTGTTTTTTTTTTAAGTCTTGTCCGTATTTATGAATTGTTATTTTATTTTCCGAATTAAATTAGTAAGGTTTCGCCCGACAGGTCTAGGGGAGGATGTCGGGTGCCCGCACGACCTTACCGGATTCTGGGTCGTGTTAGTTGGTATCAGAGTCTAATTTAAAGTCTATCCAGACTAAGATACTAGTCTCGCTGATGGGTACGTAGACGTCCGTACTTATCTACGAAGGGTTATGATGGCATTTAGGAAGTTTCACTTCCTTCTTTTCTAATCGTGCGTCGGTCTAGGATGCAAAAGTATTTTTGTTAATTCCTTTGTGGTAATTGTGAACCCTCGTGCGACAAATCAGCAAAGGGTATGAGTTCAAGACGAAGCAATCTAGCCAGGCGCTAGCACTGACGAAGCCCTGAGTGTTTTGATCGTGCTGACGATCTAGTTACGGAGGTCCTAGCTGTACGAGCTCGCGATGGGCAGGGGAACAGGGCCATATGGTTCCCTTGGCTCTCTATGATGCTTTTACGAGAATCGTGGCGACACAGATACCGCAAGAACCTCTTATTCACAAGGCAGCTTACCAGGTTGAATCATGTCAGACGTTCGGTCTCAGGGAGCTCCTATTCTAGTTCTTAATATTACTCCAGTAAATTACGTTCCAGATGCAGCATGTGTTGCGCCACTAATTATTCTGGTTGGTTAGCTAGCCCAAGTAATAGATCGGTCCGAGTGTCCGAAGATGCTGTATTATTTTATCTTGTTGAACTATCCCGATATTCCCAAGCAATGCATTGGATAATCCCCGTGTACGTTTTTTTTTTAAAAGTAAATTGATATCAGTGTATCCTTCAGGCTCTTGATTATATCGAGTGGTATGGTGTCGATTATTCTTCTTTCCAGTTTCAGGGTCCAGCCTTGAATTGGTGGGCCGCTCTTTTATTAGCTAACTTGATTCGGTTTTTCTTCTAGATTCGTGGAAAGTTCCTTTCGAGTAGCGAGCGAGATGAAAGGTGTTGTCAGTTTTAGTGGATTGGACAGGATAGCCTGTTGGTTAGCCCGTTGTTGTTTCAGAATATGAGATTGAATTCTATAGTATGGCTGGATATGCATTAGAACTAGTCCATGAGCCTTTCGAGAATGTTCAAAGATTTATTGGTGACCTTTCTCCTTCCTTGAGATCCCATATGGCTTGAGAAATTGAGGTTGAGACTTCATTTGATGTTGTTGTTAATATTGTTCAGAGGTATTAGGCATACCATAAGTTAGAGCGGGAAGAGTTAGAGCGAGAGAGCGAGAAATCCCGCGGCCTTGGTGGGCACCATGCCTCGTTTGAAGGTAAGAGTTCTGATTATTTTGGGAGGTCACCTTCCAGGTTATCTCAGCTTGTGTTACGTGATTCTTAGAGTGCGCCAGTAGCTCGTCAAGATCAGAATCAGTCTTTTCTTTCCAGCTTCCACTTTTCAGCGAAAAGGTGGTATCATTGTCGTGAATCTGGCTATTCTTTGAGGATTTTTCTTTACTCCGATAAGTAGGCAGTTGTCTTTTCTCTCGTTATTAGGCATCTGCGCAGTCGCAGGGAATTTCATTTAGATCTCAATCAGCCAGAGAAATTCCACGATCCAGTAAAGGTTGAGAGCGTGGTGGCAGTTATTCTTCAGAAGGTAATTATCAGAATAGCAGCTCAGCTCAGCTACAGAGGCAGTTTGATGAACTGCCAGTCTGGCAGGATGCTGAGGCATCCGATGTAGTAGACCCATATATTTCTTCTTCCCTTATATGTGAGTAGGATTTGATTATTGCGATCGATCTGGAAATGGTGTGTCTTATCATGTTTCGACGGTTTCCCTGGATATTGTCGTAACTAAGAATCGGTTGCGGTAGAGGGGTGAGTTTCTGATACGATTTATTCCTGGCATTTATGAGACCCTACTAGTTTATCAGATCTAACTATGAGAGATTTGATAGTGAGTATTGCTATTTTCTGCTTGGCATATTTTTGTGCCACCTTCTCTTATTATGCCTAGTCAATCTACCTCTCTTTTTGAAATTCTGTGTTGGTAGGATGATGAGATTCTTACCCATCACCATCAGAATGCATCATTGTTTCTTCTGGTGTAAAGTGATTAGTAAGCAATACCCGATCTACGTATCTCTTCATGGTTCAAGGCGCTAGCAGAGTCATGTTATTCTATGAGCTTGTCTCGGTTATAACAGGGTTTCTGGTAAATTGTCAGAGTTCCTTCTTATTGGGAGGTCAAATTGGCATGGGTGTTGTTCGTATGTTTCTTCAATTGTGATTCTTGGGCTACCTTGACTCGTAAGTAGTCTAGCTCTGGTAGCCAAATAAATAAGACATGAGCTTCATAAACATCTAATTATTTCTATCCTCAGTTTATTGCCATCTCTTCTTCTTTCGACACTGGTGAGCTTAGGCGATCAGTAACCTATTGTGATGTTCCCTGTGTTGAGCCAGAGTGCATGTCAAGGTAATCGGGTAAGCATATTATTGTTTAGGTTGAAAATCAGGACAGTGGTGCTGTCCAGATATTCTATCTGCGGATTTGTTATGTCATCCAGTTGTCTCATCTTGTTATCCGCTTAACATGTTTATGTTATCAGTTTATCCGGGTATCTATTCCCATGTATAGTATAGTGCTGGTTCTGTTTTTTCGGATCATCCAGTTTCAGGAAAAACTCTGCCGAAATTTTTATATAGAAGTACCATCCATCAGGCGGTGGTGTTTACGTCAAAGGTTTGGAGTTGTGAACTTGAGAGTTGCAGCTGTTTGGCAACTTGAAAGTGTAGTTGGTAGCTTAGGTCTGCCTACGTTCAGCTTTTAGCTAAATCTTCTTTAGTCCAGCAAACTGTGCGAGGATGGTTATTCCCATTCAAATAGCTGCATGAGTTTGTGCTCTAAGTGGAGGAGTCTTCCTCCAATAATGAATATAAATATTAAATCTCTAAGGCGTTGTGAGAGCGTAAGCTAATTCTTAGTTCCATCGACCTATCCTATATCGAAAGGTATATCGAAGAGGTGATTATCAGCTGAATCATGTTATCCATCCAAAGTTCCGTGTATCTTTGTTTCGAAAATGTAGGACTCTCTTCTCATGATCGAGGAAGAATCAGCTTAGTCAGAATAAGCTGTGTAATGGTATTATCATATTATCCAGATATATTTTATTCCAAAAGTTTGATATGAATGTTATAATTCTTATCCTATCATCAGGAAATAATACCCGTGGAGTAGCTTATGAAGGTCGTGCAAGTTCTTTTGCTATCTGTGCGAATTTTTCTTAAGATTTAGGCTCGTTCGAGGACGAATGAGAGTATAAGTGAAGGAGAATGAAACGACCTCGGTCAGTCGTTTCGGAAGTTAGGACTCCGATTGGTGTGCTGATAATTTTAAAATATTCATAATGTCCATTAGGACCTGTCTGTAAAATTTGAGCTAAATCAGACCTCGTTTGGCAGGCATCGGAAGAAGGTTTCATTTTTTATTGGCGATAAATATTAAAAAGAGATTTTCGAGCTCGGTTTTGCCGAATGAGCTCCGATTCAAAATCCGAAAGCGCCGTTAGGTTCGTATGATTATTTGTGATTTTTGTAAACTTTCGAAAGTGAATTTCCATATTGTTCGACTAGTTTCCGCTAAAATGCCGAAAGTTAAATAATTTGACTTTTTCTATTAAAATTCGCATCTTGAGTTTCGGGAGTCCAATTTGAGATCCGCCTTCGCGAGTATGTTACATATATTTTGTATAACTGTTATGCAAAAGTTGGAATTATTTCGAATATCACAGGGTACTGTTTAAATTTTCGTCACGTAAAGAAAATAAGATCAAAATAAAAAAGAGAAAAGGACAAAAAGGGAAAAGAAAGGAACAAAATGGGCGGTAAAGCTAAGGACTAGGCAGTTGTATAGGAATATACATATACAGAAGCAAACGAAACATGAACAGAGAAAACGAAACAGAGATGACACAGTGCAAAAAATGCCAGAAAACAAGAAAAGGGGCCGGAGAAAAGTAGAATTTTCACCCTGAAACATTCAGGTAATGATCCTAATATATTATTTGAATTTATTACGTGTGTTTGAATATGTTTTAACGGTAAAACTTGGAATATTATACATCGTTTTAATAAGTTCAATTATTAGTTTAAAGAGTCAAATGGACCCCGATAATGAAATTGATTATATATTCGTACTCAGTGAGTTATGGGCAACATATAAAAGTAAATTATTTGGGGTTTGATTATGTGACCTTAAACCCTGTATATAGGCCTGGCCTGCGTATTGCGTATGCGAATAGGGTATCAGGTTCCTACCTGGATTGCCCTAAGATGTGAGGAACGAAGCATTTAGCCTAATGTGATATATTTTCTGCTAATTGAACACAGTGGGATCGTTTGGAAATGAATTCAAAGAATAAAGCGTTGTTGGGTAGCAGTGTTAACTTCGGAACGAGGTAAGTGTTTATATCCATTTCTTTGGAGGCACCTGGCCTCGTGGATTTTCTACCACGTGTTCCTTACGTGTGTAGCTGCCGATAGGCGTACTCATTACGCCTTAGCTTTGGATTTACCTTGTATATTATATGTAATGTCCTATTACTGGTATTGCATTGAGCATTGTACTCTGACTGTGAGTTGGCATCTATTTCCCGGCTGTCTATGAGAGTCCCGCGCCGGTGAAGGGTTATTATTGCATCACATTGCATTCATATGCATTATATGTCATTCATATGCATTACATTGCATATCATATTGGGTGCAGGAGTATTCCGCCCCAGGAGCAGGAGGATACCGCTCCATTGTATCATATTGAGGGTAGGAGGATTCCGCCCCAAGAGCAGGAGTATTCCGCTCTTATATCAGATATTTAGTGCAGGAGTATTCCGCCTCTGGTTTACATAATATCAGGTGCAGGAGTATTCCGCCCCAGGAGAGTGCAGGAGTATTCTGCCTCTGGTTTATATTATATCGGGTGCAGGAGTATTCCGCCCCAGGAGCAGGAGTATTCCGTTCCAGTTGGTTATCAGATTGGATTCCCCTCGAATGCAGGAGTATTCCGCTTCGGGATGGGATTACGGGCACATGTGACCCTTTGCATCATTTCATTTCATCTCATTTCATACCATTGTGTAGACTTGTGGTACATAACTACTGTTCTGCTTATACGTGCATTGCTTTTTGGTTGCGGGGATCAGGTTGTACGCCGGAATGTTATAAATATATGGATCGGGTTGCACGCCGCAACGGTATAAATATACGGACCGGGTTGAACGTCGCAGCAGTATAAATATATGGACCGAGTTGCACGTCACAGCGGTATAAATATATGGATCGGGTTGCACGCCGCAACATGATGTATTTCTGATTGTTGATGTATTCGGGATACCTATATGTTCGGGCTGTCTTACGTTCCTAGTTGGTTAATAGTTTGCGATTCCATACGTGTTTCTAGTTATTATCTGGCTCTGCCTTTTCATAATTTAAATAAGAGGAATCTGGTTTATTTGTTTCTTTTCTCCCTTGCTAGCTATCCTATTCTTTGAGGTGGCTAGTCATCCCCACTTATTGAGTCCTTCTGACTCACCCTTGTTTCTTGTTTGTTTCTTGTCTATCTATTTCGTTTCGGCAGGTTCGCTCCAGGATTGAGTTCGCCACGTTGTGAAGGAGCGAAGACGATTTCAGCTGTCAGGGTGAGCCAACTTTTATTCCGGATGGCCACCAGTTTACTTGTTATCATTTCAATTGCAGTTTGCTCCCTTCAGGAGGTATCTGTCTTCTTTTGTACTCTTAGATGTCTAGTCTGGATAGCCCTAAACCTAGTATGTTGGGTAGTCAGTTGTAATTTCTTTTGTACAGCTTAGAGGTATCAGTATGTCTGTGTTTTTATTTTATGTCTTGTCCTTATTTATGAATTGTTATGTTTATTTTCTGAATTAAATTTGTAAGAGTTCGCCCGACAGGTCTAGGAGAGGATATCGGGTGCCCGCACGACCTAACCAGATTCTTGGTCGTATCACGCGATGTCGGTTGTCTTGAAATGTTGGCATGTTATATTTAAAGTAGATTGATAGTCTAAGACAAGTCGGCTTGAGGCGCCACTTTCGAAGTGTCTCGCGATGTCGGTTGTCTTGCAATATTGGCATGTTATATTTAAAGTAGATTGATAGTCTAAGACAAGTGGCTTGAAGCGCCAGTTTAGGAGTGTCTCGCGATGTCGGTTGTCTTGCAATTTTGGCATGTTATATTTGAAGAAGATGATAGTGATAGACAAGTCGACTTGAGGAGCCACTTTTGGAGTGTCTTGCGATGCTGGTTGTCTTGCAATATTGGCGTGATATATTTAAAGTAGATGATAAAAATAGACAATTCGACTTGAGACACCATGTCTCGTTAGCAGACTTACCTTATAAAAGCATTGCATTCTACAATTCGTTCCCACTTTACTTATTGTTTCACTTTACTGTTTCAGAATAATAATCAGCCTAGAGGTTCCCCGAGTAGAGCGCCTCGTCATTTGATCGAAAGAAGAACTCACTGATGATATCACAACCCGTATTTATAATTTTATGTAATCACTTTATTTATTTCAGATTCCAATTATTACAGTTTATTAGCAGTTGCTCGCTTACCGTTTGTTAAGATTGTTACAGAGGTTTAGCAGTGCCGCAGCAGCATTTGGAGCATAACGTGGAACTTTTTCTTAGCAGTAAACTGGGGCAATCGCTGATATGAGCTAAGACTCGTCAACGAGGATCTGAACAATCGCACTCGAACAAGCAAGTATATCCTAATCTTTTGCTTCGGATTAGGACGTCGGTTTGAATTCTTTCCTATTCGTGCGTCCTTTTCTGTCAATCGTGTGAGTCTTCGTACCTAAGTGTCATTGAACTACATATGACATGATTCTCTTTTAACCTGAGATATGTAGGCAACTCGGAAACTGAAGTTCGACCATATCCATGCCCATAAGCCTCGAACTTTGGTCCTTCGAATCAAAGTCCTTGGCTTTATCGTGACAAAATTGGTTTCCCGTCAACTTCTTTACCCTGAAAATACTTTTATCCTTTCCGGGTAAAGAGGGGCAGCTATTGACACCCACTTTTGTCCCGGAGGTTTAATAAAGATCTAATTATTTTTAAAATTAAAGCTAACTTTGGAAAATCAAAAGTAATGATTTAAAAGCAAAAGAAAAGGCTACAATTGCAAATGTACAGCCTTGATTTCAGTCCATCCCACGCAACCCTTTTTTTTATTCCTATAATTTAAAATCAGCCTACGCGCGCAATTATTTCATTTACCTAAATTATCCTAAATGAAGGCTAAAATCGCACCTAGCCCTAAATCCCAGCTTATCTATGCAAAATACATATACAATACATATAGCACACACATTACACACGCATTCAGTTCTTTCCCTTTTTAGAAAAGCCCCAATCCTTTTCCCAATCACGACCCGTTTCCCAGTTTCGTGACCCGACCAGCTGGTCATCTTCTCCGTACAGGTCTTCGCTGGACGAGTGACACTGTTCCAGCTGTGTCATTTTGGAAGTTTCTAAATTATACCCAACGGATCTTCAATCTCGTCAGTTAGTTCGAATTAGTTCAATTTTGGACCCTCAATCAATTCTCGTGGAGATAAAGACGAGAGAGGCATGATTTTGACCCTCTCACCCTTATCTCACAGGGGAATAGATCAAATAAGTAAGGGGTAATTTTGATTTTCTTCAACCAATGTAAACCTTAAAACTTTTTCTATAAATTCTTGTTTTCAGATTTTTACTAGGGTGGGAGAGGTTTTTGGATAACATAAAAAACAGCCGCATCCAAACTTTAAGAAATTTTCTTCAGTTTTTTTTAGTTCAAGAAAAAAACTACTGTTTCTGCATTTGTCTTGTGTTATCGCTTCATAATTTGTATCGTCGGTTTGCCTTTCAAGTCATCAACCTCGTCTTCGCATTTATTCGAGTCGCTTTTCTTCGAATCCGCACCCCGGCTCGCTGCGCCGAAGTAGGTAAAACTTCGACCTCTCACAGTTTCTTTTTTTTATTTGCTAAGTTCTGCTTTGTTTTATTTAGTATTCAGTGAATGTTTACTGTTTCTGTGACTATGAGCATGATCTGATGTCAAAGATATTAACTTTATGTTATATTGTTTTAGCTTTCGACAGTCATAAGGCACTAAGTGATTATAATACTTCATCTTGCTTAAGCTTAGTTTGATACCTTTCCTTGTTTATGTTGAGTTTTGTTATTATGCTACTGGCTCTGAAGTAGAATAGAGGATGTAGAAGTTTGTTTCCCAGTGCTGCAGTTAATGTAGAAGTTTGTATGTTGGTTTGCGAGTGGTGTGGAGAGTTCATTGTATGGTTCTTGGTCTGATAGAAGAGAGGGAGTATAGGGGTTCTAGTTGTAGTAGGGATGTTAGGTGGTGTGTATGGTGGCTGCAGAGGTGCGAGTTAGGAGGTTTGATGTTTTACTGTTGGGGGCTTGGTTAAGGTTGGGTTTCCGCTTTTGAAAGTGCAGCTAGTTGCATTACGTAAAGTGCAGGGGCGTGTAAAGGTGTTGTTCAGGTTTTGGCCTAATGTGTGCAGTTGTTAGAAGAAGTTTAGGGCAGTGAGTCAATGGTCTGGAATATAGGGTGTAGTGTAGAGGAGCTTAGGATTGTTTAGAAGCAGGTGTTTGAGAGGGATCATTTCTAGTTCTGTCTAGTGAGCATGGCAGCAGGGGTCTAGTTATAGTGCTGTAGCTAGGAGCTGGTAGGAGTGCAGAGTAGGCTTGTATAGCTATTTATTATGGTTGAAGGTCTGTAGGTTATGTGAATAGCTTGTATGCAGCGCTTTAGGGAAAAGGCTGAGCTTATCTCAGGCCTTGCTTGGTTTGTTGCATGGTCTAGGTTTGTTCAGTTTGCTTCCTGTTAGTAGTATGAGGGAGTTGTTCCAGGAGGCTAGAGGAGAGTGAGAGTGTGTCTGTAGGGTTGAATTCAAGAGTGTGAGTGTGTTCAGTTGGTGTGAAGAGTGCTCAGCTGTATGTGTGCATGTTGTAGGAGGTGTGAGGGCTGTTTCTGGGTGAAATGGTTGAGGGTAATCTGGTGGTATACAAGCAGTTCGTTAGAAGGTGCTAGGATGAGATTTGTTGATTGGTTTTCTGTGAGTTACAGAGGGAGCTCAAGGGGGAAAAGAATGGTGGATTCATTAGCACTTTGTTAATTTGCATCACGACACAGTTGGTACCTTCTTAGTTGCTTGTTATTTCTTTCTTAGGACATAAATAACCATGCCCTGCTGCTGTTAGCAAGTACTGCTGAAACTGTCAACTTCCTTTTTTTTTCAGCTTGCAATGTTGTGTAGAGTTGAGCTCCTTTTTAGCATTTAGTTTGTTTGAGTTTCGAAAAGGGGTTTATGGATTTATTTAGAGTGGAGCTAATCCACATGGTAAAAAGTCACATTTTTAATATTGAATTTTATAAAGTTATTATCGCTATGAAATGTTGATCTTTGAAAATTCTCATCCGGATACCTTTTCTAGGAAAGGATACAGAGTATGCCCAATTATTTATGGTTAGAGTAAAAAGTGTTATTATCTTCAAAGTTTATTTCATTATGAATGGTGGTTGTGAAAGAATAAGATTGGAGCTGTTTATGTAAAACCTTGCTAAGATTAATGTCATTAGTTAGGAAATGGTTCTTCCTAAATAATCTGTTCATTGGCGTCTACATAGCCATTCAAGAAGGCATAATCAAGTGAGCAGTTGGCATGAATTTTTTTTTTTGGTAAATAGTAATTTTCATTTCACCAAAATTGTCGTTACATATCAGACAAGTGCTGACCACTTGTATCTCCTAAATTTGACTCAATTGACTAACTAGACACGTAATTGAAAATTTCTAACTTCTATTACATTGTCCTAAGGCTTACTCTCTCTTGCTAAGGAAAGGTGTCTAACAATTCTAACTGTCTGGTCCATTTCTTCAACCGGCTTCCTTTGATGTGGATGTGCATTGCTATCTCTTTGGACAGTCTTCCTGCATCATATACACCTCCATTAAATCGAATTTGGTTTCTCTCTCTCCAAATGGTATGTACTAGCATGGCAAAAACACATCTTATGGTTGGTCCAATTCCCTTCTTCTTCTTAGCAACCTTAACCATCCAGGCCAGCTCCTCTTGCCAGGTACTGCGGTTCAGGTGTATCCTCAACCAGTGATATAGTCGCTGTCTAAGGGAACTTGTTACTTGGCATATGAAGAATAGGTGCTCAAATGTCTCATCAGCACTGTCCACAGCTCATTGGTGCTTGGATACCAAACTTCTGCAGCCTGTCTACTGTGGCCAGTCTGTATTGCACAGCGAGCCGTAGTGTGAATTTGTGCCTTGGATGAATGTTGCTGTGTAGTGTCAAGCTCTTCCATGGGACTTTAGACAGGTGTGGCAATATTGTAAGGTAGGCCTTTTTGACAGAGAAAGTTCCATCTTGTGCCATATGGTCTAGTCTCATGGCAAGGTCCCCTTGTAACTTAGTGTGTGATATAAGCACCTTTTTCCCTTCTAGTATTTTCCTAGTTACCCAAGTAGCAGCCTTGGGGGTGGAGCAGCTGTCTAGTGACTGGTGTTTGATATAGTAGGTGTGCACCCACCTAATCCATAGACTGTCTTTCTTTATTGTAATTGCCCAAAGTAGTTTCAGCAATGCAGCCTTGTTCCAAAGGCATAGGTTGAGTATATATAGTTGGCATGAATTTTCATTGTTTGTATGAATGCTGATAGGAGTTATTCAGATCTAATCATAACTAGCTTGAAGTTTATTGACACAAATCTTGTGTTACTTTGCATCGCTACATTGTGGTCACTTGCTAATGTCTGTTGTTTTCATTCTTTAAATGGAATGCGATTGGAATTGCAACGAGTTTAAAACTCAATGCACCTTCTCAGGATCAAGTCTATTTGGATCGTTGCATATCGTTAGCGTCATTTTGAGATTCTGCCAATATGTTGCTATCAAGACTCGTTTTTGCGAGTTTGCATCTCGGGGTTCTACCTTCTAAGCTCCCTCTTTCTCGTCCCCTTTAGAAAAGCATGTTATAAGAAGCCCTGAAAATCGGACTAGGACTTTGCTTGATAGAAGCTTGGTAGGATAGCCGCTTATTTTAAATTATCTTATCGCATGTTTCGAACTGTTTAAATTCGCTCATTCCGTTTCTTTGGGACGCGCCAATTAATTTATGGCGATAGGAACCTCTCGTCAATTATTGAGTGCAAAAGAATTAAAATTTACTTACAATTATACAATCTTCATTTATTATTTATATTTAAATTAATTATTTATCTATCTATTATTTATTATTTACTTATTTATTTATTCAATCATTAGATTAATTAAGTGGTATTTATTATTAATTTATTTAATCAATCAATTTAATTATTTAATTTTAACTAATCATTTATTGTTTAATCAATTATAATTATTTAGTTAATTAATTAATCAATTGTTATTCATTTATTCCTTATCCAATTGAATTCATATAACTATTTATTTATTTAATAAAATTGTCATATATTTTATTATTCATCTATCCAATTATTTAATTAGTTAAATCATTATTATTCATCAAATCATTTATTTTATTTGTTTATTTAATTTTATTTAGCCCTTATTTATTTAACTAATTAGTCAATCAACCATTATTTAATTATCTATTTAATTAATCTTAAATTGGGTCATTTATTTATCTAAGTATTGGCATAACTAAAATCTTATCTTATTTTTATTATCCTTATTAACTTTATACTTATTATCCTTAAAAAATTCGTGAAAACCACCGGATTAACCGCATTTAGCGGATTTTCGAAAGTGCTCCCGCAAAGGACCTTCTTTCGAATTTAATAGAACCACTTACTCAGAATCTCGTATTTTAATAAATTCCTTTTAAGTAAAGGGAACAATTGCACTCTTTAATTAACGTTATGTTCCTAATTATCTTTAAATTAGGTGGCGACTCCAAAGAAGCCCTTTGGAGTCCCATTTTGTTGAAATCACATCCCGATACATACTTGTGTGCATTTTTTGGGAGAGTTCAACAAACACGATTAAAAACATCAAAGGTTATACTCTTGTATTCCAAACAAATTCACATTTGAACTTAGTTGTCCACAAAACGTTCTCAACAAAATGCCAATGATAACCATCTCCTTAATAGAGGAAATGAGTTCTAAGATCATTTTAATGAATATCAACAATAAAGGAACAAAGAATGTTAATTAGATTATTAGGGAGGTCATCAGCAATCCAAATCTGATAACGAATTAAATGAGAGTTTGAATTTTTAGCCTCCAAAACACCATTAAATGAAAGGATAAATAAAGATGAAAATTAAAGAATAATGTAATGATGTTAAAATTCATGTTGAGAATTGTTTAGGCAAGTGTCATACCTAGCAGAATTGTTTATGCAGCAAAGAAGTAAAGCCACATGCATCACGCAATAACAAAATTAAGAGATGAGCTTAGGGAACTTAAATCAGATCCAGATGAGATTGCCAGTATCTTAGTTGAGTATTATAAGGATTTGCTAGGACAAGATGGGGGAGAAAGAACCAGGGACTGTGAAAGATTCTTGAACAATGGCCCAGTACTTTCAGAAGACATCCAGCTTATGCTACTTCAACCTTATACTAGAGAGGAAGTAAGGAGAGCTATGTTTAGAATTGACATCAATAAGATCCCAGGCCCTGATGGCTATGGCAGTACCTTCTTCAAAGCAGTCTGGGAAGTAGAGGGTCAAGATGTCACTAAAGTAGTGTTGATATTTTTAATGAATTATAAACTACTTAAATAGATTAACGTTGCAATGATATTTGTGATACCTAAAGTTCTTGTGCCAGAGAATGCAAGACAATTCAAGCCTATTTCTTGTTGTAATGTGCTATACAAGTGTATTTCGAAGATTCTTTGTAAAAAATTGAAAGAAGCAATAGAGTACTTGGTCGGTGACAATCAAGCGGCATTTGTACAGGGTAGATCACTTGTCCACAATGTGTTGATTTATGATGACCTCATAAGACATTATAACAGGAAAACTAACTCCTAGATGCTTAATGAAAATTAATTTAAAAAAAGCTTATGACATGGTGAGTTGGCAATTTGCGGAGGATGCTCTCATAGGGTTTTATTTCCAAGGAAGTTTATTCAACTAACAACAACATGCATAACATCTACTACATTTTCAGACAAGGTAAATGGGGAAGGGCATGGTTACTTTGAGAGGAGAAGAGATCTTAGACAAGAAGACCTATCTCTCTACTATTATTTGTTCTTGTGATATAGTACTTGTTAAGGGTGCTAAAAAAGATGAGTGAACTTCCTGATTTTAAATTTCATCCAATGTGTAAGAAATTGAAGCTCACACATTTGATTTTTGCTGATGAACTGATGATATTCTACAAAGGTAAATCAGCCTCGGTGGCCAGAGTAATGGAAGCTTTAGCTCACTTTACAGCTACCAAAGCGCTTGTGGCTAATTTAGACAAATCTAGCTTATTCATGGTTGGTCTAGATGATGCTACAAAGGAGCACCTTCTTGATCAAACCATTTTTTCTCTGGGTAAATTTCCTATCAGGTCTCTGGGATTGCCTTTGTCATCTAAGAAATGGAGCAACAAAAAAATGTTACTCCATCTGTCTCAATTTATGTGGCACCATTTTCTTTTAGGTTGTCCCAAAAAGAATGTCACATTTCCTTATTTGACAACAATTTTATGTACTCTCTCTGTTTTATCCTTGTTGGGCCCTACTTACTTTAAAATCTACCAACAAAATTTTAATTACTCCAATCTTCTCTTTCTTACTATTTTAAGGGTGACTTTGAAACTTTTTAAGGTCAATGTCTATTTCTTAAACTTCGTGTTCGGTCTAATAGTACCACAGAAAATGGGACAGATGGAATATCAATTAGTTGAGAAGATCACAACAAGGATCAAGGGGTACATGCCAAATACCTTTCCTATGCAGGCAGGCTCCAAGCTATACATGAATTTTTATTCTCAATACACAATTTTTGGGAGGCTGTCTTTTTACACCCCCAGAGCATTCTTAAGGAAGTAAATAGGATATGTCGACAATTCCTATGGGGTACAACTATTGAGAAAAATCTCGGTGGTAGCTTAGAGTAGAATATGCCCATCAAAGAAATATGGGGGACTAAATATTTAGGGGTGCACTAACTGGAATGTTTCATTAGTAAGTGAATTCTTATTACAATTAATAGAAAAGAAGGAAATGATTTGGGTCAAATGGGTACATGGTATTTATATGAAGCAAAGTGATGACATTTAGTCACAAGGCACCAACTGATAGTAGTTGGTATTGGAGGAAGCTGCATAAGCTGAAGATGATAATGCAACCATGGTACACTAATGGAAAATATTCACTAACTTCAACATGTACGTATTTAGTCTCCTAGAGTTACAATGCCTTGTTGGGTAGCTTGCATAAGTGGGATGTAGCTCACTTGGCCTAGACTTCCATGTCGCAGCCAAAATATAGGTTTTCTGCATGGCTAGCAGTACAAGGGAAGCTACTAACCAAAGATAGACTAACTTCATGAATCTAGCAGTAGCGGAACTAGGTTGTTGTCTGTGTGATGCAGGGAAACTGGAATCACACCAACACTTACTTGCTGATGGCGTTTGGATAGATGGAGTCCAGGGTGCAGTAAGAAAGGACAAAACACCAGTTCCCAACTCAAGAAGTCGAGCAAACTCTTATGTGGATCAAGAGAAAGCATTAGAAAAAGTTAAAAAAAAAAAAAGTTCAGGTTGCAATCTGGAATGCTGTAGGCTACTACACTTGGAGAGCTAACAATTGGAAATTTTTACAGAGGAATGACTGTTAATAGCAATTTTGTAGTTACATAGATACAAAAAGAGATTAAAGAGAGAGTAGGAATGTTACAGAGCTCAACAAGAGCTAGTAGATATAGGAGTTTTCTTCAAGTCTTGTTTACTTAGTTTTTTTGTTTGTTTGTTTGTTTGTTTGAGGCCATATATTCTTGGTGTAGCTTGCTGAGAAATAAGGTGCGCTTCAGGTGTATTGTTTTGCTAGTTAATTGTAATATTTCACATTTTTTAACAAAAAAAACATGTTGATAATGAGAAAAAGGAAACTCACCCTTGTGAATACTAGGGAGTTTCCTTCTCTTATATTGTTGCTATTATTAGTATTTTTCTTCTTCATAAGAATTAAAGGTTAGTTTGTTTAGAGACCATTCACGTAACTATAAAGTAAAAAAAAAATTAGATTACATAATCTATGCAATTTTGGATTAACTCTAAGCACTACCGATTTATTTCATTTTATTAAAGTTAGATTTGACTAATAGTTCGTTGAAACATTAACATTAATTTATACTCCCTCTGTTCCAGTTTATGTTGCAGGAATATAAATTTGATAAGAACTTAACTTTAAATTTACTACATTACTCTTAATGAAATGATCGACAATCACTCAAATATTATCTTTGTTTTATTTTAGACCACAAGTTTCAAAAATCTTCATTCATTTCTTAAATTTCGTGCCAATTCAAACTATGACACATAAAGTGAAATAAAGAAAGTAGAGAAGATTTAGGTAAAAGACCCTCTCAAGTTTTCATTTAAAAAAATGACCTCTCCTTTTCTTTTTGGTTTAATTTTATTGTGGGAAAATGCTAAGTGTGATTAAGTGAGATGCCGGGGCTTAGTTAGAAATAATAAAACCTATGGACATAAGTTAATATTGTCGAAAAGTATATAAATCAAAAATAATACCGGGTTATCCAAATGAGCCAAAATCAAAAATGGGTTTTTCACACTCTCAACCTTCAAAACAAAGACGTGTTTTCCCCCTCTCTCAATTTTTTCGAAAACCTTCTACTTCTTCCGTTAGTTTGCTCTCCTAAACATTTTTCAAGTTCAAATCTTACGTAAATTACTATTTTTAAATACAATTTTTCTTGCTTTTTGAAAGGTTTGAAGAAGTAGATGAAGATTTTTGAAGAAATCCCAAAATCTTCAGGTGAGAAACCCTAATATCATTATACTTTAGTTTTTCTGGTTTTTAGTTCCTATTTAGAACTTATGGAGAAATGTCAATGGTGTTTTTCGAAGAAATTTATGTTTTTTGTTTACTGTCCTTCTCCAATTTTCCTTTTTTATTGTTTATTGATTTGCTCATTTTACTTTATTATAGTTAATCAAGTGGGTTTATTTAGACTTTGTTTTGATATGGTTCTGTTTATAGATAAAGTAATGGGAAGGACGAAGTTGTATAATACAGATAATCCAATTACTAGAAAGAGAAATATCATAAGAATGAAACTAAAAGGGAAAGAGGTGAAGAAGAAATCTGAAATAGAGGATGTTGCTGAGCTGGATAAATATTCAGCAGAAGGTGACAATCAATGTCCAAGTGGTGGAGGAGATGAAACTGAAGTTGGTGAACTTGATAAACATCCAGAAGTAGATGACAATCAATCCACAAGTGGTGGAGTTCCTGATAGTACTAAAAATCCAGCAGCAAATGACAATCAGTCTACAAGTGGTAGAGCGGCTAAAAGTGAAGTTCCTGATAGTGCTAAAAATCCAAGAGCTGATGACAATCAGTCTACAGGTGGTAGAGTGACACGACCCGGAATTCGGCTAGACCGTGCGAGCACCCGAGATCCTCCCCTAGACCTATTGGGCGAACCCTTACCAATTAAATTAGGAAAATATATATAATTCAATTCATAAATAAGAACAGGACTTAGAAAAAAACAGTGACATACTGATACCTCTAAGCTGTACAAAAAAAATTACAGCTAACTACCCAATATACTAGTTTTAGAGCTATCCAGACTAGACATCTAAGAGTACGAAAGAGGACAGATACCTTCTGAAAGCTGGCTCACCCTAACAGCTGAAGTCGTCTTCGCTCCTTCACAACGTGGCGAACTCAATCCTGGAGTGAACCTAACGAAATGAAATAGATAGACAAGAAAAAATAGCAAACAAGGGTGAGTCAAAAGGACTCAATAAGTGGGGCAGACTAGCCACCTCAAAGAATAGGATAGCTAGCCAGGGAGAAGAAAAACAGGTAAACCAAATATATCTTATTTAAACTATAAAAAGGCAGAGCCAGATAATAACTGAAAACACGTATGGAATCATAAACTCATAAGCAACCAGGGACATAAGATAGACAGAACATATAGGTTTTTAAGTATCTCGAACATATCAACAATCAACAAACATACTATCGCGGCGTGCAATCCGATCCGTATATTCATACTGTTGCGGCGTGCAACCCGATCCGTATATTTATACTGTTGTGGCGTGCAACCCGATCCATATATTCATACTGTCGTGGAGTGCAGCCCGGGATACGAGCAAGGAATGTATAGGCACACTGAGATATGTCCACAATATGGTATACATACCGCATACACAAAACACAGCATGATAGTCGCACAATAGCCGGCAAGCGGTGCAATGAAATAGGACAAATGCAGTATGATGCAATGGAGTCACATATACCTGATACCTATCTCCGGCGTGGGACTCTCATCGTCTATCAGGAGATATATGCAATAATGACCCTTCACCGGCTCGGGACTCTCATCGATTTCCGGGAAGTATATGCAATAATGACCCTTCACCGGCTCGGGACTCTCATCGATTACAGGAAGTATATGTAATAATGACCCTTCACCGGTGCGGGACTCTCATCGGCAACCGGGAAGTATATCCAATAATAACCCTGTCGCATCCTATTTTTACCCAAACCGGTTAAGTTTCGAAATAGGGCTCGACTTAGTGGGTAACTCACGGGTAAAGAGCTGGAATAGCCACCTAACATATTTTAACTAGGCGTGTTAGGGCACCTATTGTATTTCTAGCTAATTTTATAATTAACTCTGAAGACTTAATCTACGAACCAAAAATTCTAGGTAAGAGGTTCAAGTTAACTCGAGAGGAAGGGGTTAGGCACCTCTGAGCTCCACCAAATGTGGTTACCGGCCAGACTTTATAACTGGGATTCTAAGTAATTAATTAATTAAACTAACTAAGTAATAAACTATTTGATATTTAAACTATGATATACAAATCTAAAGACAAGCACTAAATATTTGTTTCTTCGAATAGTTGAGCCTTGTGCCTTGTGCCTTGCAAAATAAACAAACGAGTTAGTAAGAATTGCAAATAAGAATTAATAGAACGAAAATTAAATAAAGCCAATGAGTTTGAAGAAATTATCCCTTTTGAAAGGGTTTTTTTTTTTGGTATTTTCACTATGATGTACCTTGCAAAAATTATAAAATTATGAATTAGTAGAAATAATAATAATTATTATTATTATTATAACAATAAAATAATAATAATAATAATGATGATGATGATGATAATAATAATAATAATAATATTAATAATAATATTAATAATAATAATGATGAAAGTAATGAAAGTTAAAGGATTTTTCATCTATCCTTTTCCCTCGTCTCTCGTCCAATTTGACCTCGCAAAAAATATAAGAAAATGAGTGAGTAAAAAAATAAGAATAATAGTAGTTATAATAATAATAATAATAATAATAATAATAATAATAATAATAATAATAATAATAATAATAATAATAATAATAAAGGGAAAAGGGATTTTCAAAAGTGTCAGCTCAGGTGTGTATGAATTGGGTGGAGATTAGGGACGTCGGTACGACTGCAACACGTCGGCCAGTCGTATTGCCATGCCAAGTACCGGTCCCACCACTCCATCACCGGCTCGTTTTGTAATCACAGCTCATGCACGTCATCATAGCCTTTTTATTTTAGGGACACGGGGACGGGACTGTAGTATCGTGTTCAAATCAATGTGTGGCCTCAAATAAATCATTCAATTATTTTCCTTGGCCGTAATTGATATAGCATCTGTCAATTCCTCGTAAAAAAACCTCAAATAACAATATTTTCATAGGCTTAGAAGTGCAATATCATGTCCAGAATCAGTCAAAATTTCAAAAATAAGTGCAATATTGTCCCAGAATTATCATAAGCACCTATCACAAACAAATTCCAAAGACCTGCACTCAAAGAAATTCATTAGTGCATTTCCAGAGTAAAATACTTAAAAGGTCACTCAACTTTGAGAAATGTGTGACCAAAGTCACTTTGCTTTGAATTGTACTAATAAAGTCACTCAACTTAAGGTAATTCTCACCAAAAGTCATTGTAACCAGATTTTGCACAATCATCTTACCGAAGAAATTTAGCAATGACACAATATTCTATTATTGTAATAATTTAAAAGAACACTTTCCAAATCCTTAGAAAATAATTCAACTTATTATAAAATCCTACATGAAAAATAAAGTATGCCGCAGGTATATATAATTAAAAATGAAAATGCCATGTCAGATTTTCGGTGAGATGATTGTGCAAAATCTGGTTACAATGACTTTTGGTGAGAATTACCTTAAGTTGAGTGACTTTATTAGTACAATTCAAAGCAAAGTGACTTTGGTCACACAATTCTCAAAGTTGAGTGACCTTTTAAGTATTTTACTCTGCATTTCCATCAAAGTTGAAAAATAAGCAATGGAAATAGAACTTCAATAAAGAATCAGATAAGCCAAGTGGGCTCCATTAAAATCCGTGTCAGTATATCATAGAATAACGACAGCCGATGAGGCTAATAAAAAACAGTTAACAAAACCCATCAATGAAGCCCGCTATTACGACACTCGTCGGAAGCTTCTCATCGGAGACGCCAAATTCAAAGGACGCCGAAGACTCCCTCTGCGTAAAGGTAGCAGCAAACTGTTGAAGCAGCGGCAATGGGTAAACAGATCGAGACACAGTATCTCCGGTGGACGGGGAACTGGAAAGGTAATTGGGTGACTGAAACGACCTCGGTTAGTCGTTTCGGGAGTTAGGACTCCGATTGACGTGCTGATAATTTTAAAATATTTTTCAGGTCCATTAGGACCCGTTTGTAAAATTTAAGCTAAATCGGACCTCGTTTGGTAAGCATCGGAAGAAGGTTTCAGTTTTTATTGTCAATAAATATTAAAAAGAGATTTTCGGGGTCAATTTTAGAAAATGAGCTCCGATTTGAAATCCGAAAGCGCCGTTAGGTTCGTATGATTATTTGTGATTTTTTCGAAAGTGCATATCGAGGTTGTTCGACTAGTTTCCGCTAAAATACCGAAAGTTAAATAATTTGACCTTTTTTTCATTCAAATTCGCATCTTGAGTTTTGGGAACCCGATTTGAGACCCGCCTTAGCGATTATGCTATATATATTTTGTATAACTTATATACAAAAGTTGGAATTATTTCAAATATCGTAGGGTACCGTTTTAATTTTCATCGCGAAAAGAAAAGTAAAAGAAAATAAAAAAGAGAAAAAACGAAAGATAAGAGGCGGTGGACTTTGTCCTTACCCTTTCTATAAATGATGAATAGAAACATACATACAGAAGTAAAAAAGTGAAAACGCAGAAAGGAATAACAAGATACCACGCAAGGAAAAAAATGCCAGAAAATGAAAAAAGAGCCGGAGAAAAGGTAGGATTTTTACCCCAAAACATCCAGGTAATGATGTTAATTCATTATTTGAGTTTATTACGTATGTTTGAATATATTTTAACGGTAAAAATTGGAATATTATACATCGTTTTAATAAGTTCAATTAATAGTTTAAAGGGTCAAATGGAGCCCGATAATGGAATTGATTATATATTCGTACTCGGTGAGTTATGGGCAACATATAAATGTAATTTATTTAGGATTTGGTTATGACCTTAAACCCTGTACATAGGCCTGGCCTGCGTATTGCGTATGCGAATAGGGCATCAGGTTCCTACCTGGATTGTCCTAAGATATGAGGAATGAAGACTTTAGCCTTATGTGATATATTTTTCTGCTTGTTCAACACAGTGGGATCATTTGGCAATGAATCCAAAAGGATAAAGCGGTAGTTGGGTAACAGTGTTAAATTTAGAACGAGGTAAGTGTTTATAACCATTTCTTTGGAGGCACCTGGTCTCATGGATTTTCTACCACGTGATCCTTACACGTGTAGCTGTCGATAGGCGTACTCATTACACCTTAGCTTTGGATTTACATTGTATATTATATGTTATGTCCTGTTGTTGGTATTGCATTGAGGATCTGAGCATTGTACTCTGGTTGTGAGTTGGCATCTACTTTCCGGCTGTCAAAAGGTTATTATTGCATTACATTGCATTCATATGCATTATATCTCATTCATATGCATTACATTGCATATAATAGTGGGTGCAGGAGTATTCCACCCCAGGAGAGTGCAGGAGTATTCCGTCTCTGGTTTACATTTTATCGGGTGCAGGAGTATTGCGCCCCAGGAGCAGGAGTATTCCGCCCCAGGAGCAGGAGTATTCCGCTCTTATGTCAGATACTGAATGCACGCGTATGCCGCCTCAGCTTTACATTATATCGGGTGCAGGAGTATTCCGCCCCAGGAGAGTCCATGAGTATTCCGCCTCTAGTTTATATCATATCAGGAGCAGGAGTATTCCGCCCCAGGAGCAGGAGTATTCCGCTCTATTTGGTTATCAGATTGGATTCCTCTCGAATGCAAGAGTATTCCGCTTCGGGATGGGATGATGGGCACATGTGACCCTTTGCATTATATTTCATTTCATTTCATCTCATTTCATTTCATTTAATACTATTGGGTAGACTTGCGGTACATAAATATTGTTCTGCTTATACGTGCATTGCTTATGGTTTCATGCGTATTTCCGGTTGTTACCTAGCTCTGCCTTTTTATAATTTAAATAAGAGGAATTTAGTTTATCTGTTTCTTCTCCCGGGCTAGCTATCCTATTTTTCGAGGTGGCTAGTCTGCCCACTTATTGAGTCGTTTTGATTCACCCTTGTTTGTTGTTTCTTTCTTGTCTATCTATTTCGTTTCGGCAAGTTCGCTACAAGATTGCGTTCGCCACGTTGTGAAGGAGCGAAGACAACTTCAGCTGTCAGGGTGAGCCAGCTTTTATTCCGGATTGCCACCAGTGTAATTGTTATTATTTCAGTTGCATTTTTCTCCCTTCAGGAGGTATTTGTCTTCTTTTTTACTCTTAGATGTCTAGTCTGGATAGCCCTAAATTTAGTATATTGGGTAGTCAGCTGTAATTTCTTTTGTACAGGTTAGAGGTATCAGTATCTCTATATTTTTTTTAAGTCTTGTCCTTATTTATGAATTATTATATTTATTTTCCTAATTTAATTGGTAAGGGTTCGCCCGACGGGTCTAGGGGAGGATTCTGATTCGTGTCAATTGGTATCAGAGCCCGGTTTAGAGTCTATCTAGACTTAGACAGTGTCTAGTAGAGTTTCGCTGATGGGTACGTAGACGTCCGTACTTATCTACGAAGGGTTATGATGGCATTTAGGAAGTTTCACTTCCTTCTTTTCTGATCGTGCGTCGGTCTAGGATGAAAAAGTACTTTTGTTAATTCATTCATGGTAATTGTGAACCCTCGTGTGACAAATCAGCAAACGGTATGAGTTCAAGACGATGTAGCCTAGCATGGGGCTAGAGCTACTCAAGCCCCGAGAGTGTTTGATCGTGCTGACGATCTAGTTACGAAGGTCTCAGCTGTGCCAGCTCGCGATGGGCAAGGGACCACGGCCTTGTGGTTCCCTTTGCTCTCTACGATGCTTTTACGAGAATCTTGGCGACGCAGATACCGCAAGAGTCTATTATTCGCTAGGCAGCCTATCGAGTTACCGCAGATGGAGACGTTCGGTCTCAGCGAGCCCCTATTCCAGTCCTTGATGTTGCCCCAGTAAATTATGTTCTAGAACCAGTATGTGTTGCTCCACCAATTGTTCTGGCTGGTTAGCCAGCCAAAGTAACGGTTAGATCTGAGTACCCAAAGAGGTTGCATTATTTTATGCGGTTGAACCTTCCGATATTCTCATCAGATAAACCTCGTGATTATTATAAAAAATAAAATGATGCCAGCGTATCCTTCAGGCTCTTGATTATATCGAGCGGTATGATGTTGATTATTCTTCTTTCCAGTTTCAGGGGTCCAGCCTTGAATTTGTGGGCCGCTCTCTTATTAGCTGACTTGGTTCGATTTTTCTTCTAGATTCGTGAAAAGTTCCTTTCGAGTAGCGAGCCAGATGAAAAGTGTTGCCAGTTTAAGTGGATTTGACAAGGTAGTCTGTCGGTTAGCCTGTTGGTTTCAGAATATGAGATTGAATTTTATAGGATGGCTGGATATGCACTAGAACTAGTTTATGAACCTTCCGAGAATGTTCGAAGATTTATTGGTGACCTTTCTCCTTCCTTGAGATCCTGGATGACTCGAGAAACTGAGGTTGGGACTTCATTTGATGTCGTTGATTTTGTTCAAAGGTATTAGGCATACCATAAGTTAGAGGGGGATGAATTAGAGCGAGAGAGCGAGAGAGCAAGAGATCTCGTGGCCCTAGTGGGTAACCATGGTACCTCATTTGGAGGTAAGAGTTCTTATTATTTTAGGAGGTCACCTTACCAGGTTATCTCAGCTTGTAGAGCGTGATTCTCAGAGTACGCGAGTAGTTCATAAAGATCAGTTTTCTCTTTGTAGCTTTCAACGATCTGTCCAGCTTCCATTTTCAGCGAAAAGGTGTTACCATTATCGTGAGTCTAGTTATCCTTTGAGGAGTTTTTCCTTACTCCGGCAAGCAGGCATTCGACTTTTCTCTCGTCATCAGGCAGGTGCACATTCTTAGGAAATTTCATATAGATCTTAATCAACCAGAGATATACCCTCATTCGATAGAGGTCAAGAGCGTGGTGGTAGTGGTTCTTCTTAGAAGTAATTATCAGGGTAGTGGCTCGGCTCGGCTGCAGAGGCAGTTCTAAGAACTACAGACTAGCAGGATGTTGAGGTATCTGATGTAGTACATCCATGTATTTCTTCTTCCAATATATGTCAGTAAGATTTCATTCTTCTGATCGGTCTACACTTCGTTTATTTTACCATGTTTCCATGGCCTCTTTGGATATTGTTTCTATTCAGAATCGATTGTGGTAGAGGGGTGAGCTTCTAGTATGTTTTATTCAAGGAATTTGTGAGACCCTATTAATTTATCTGGTCTAAATATGAGAGATTTGACAATGAGTGTCGTTATTGTCTGCCTGGAATCTTGTTGTGCCACCTTCTATTATTATATCAAATTAGTTTACCTCTCTTCTCAGAATTCCATGTTGGTTGGATTATGGGATTCTAGTTCATCACCATAAGGGAGTGTCATGGTTTCTTCCGGTGTAAAGTGGTTAGTAAGCAATATTCGATCCACGTATCTCCTCTTGGTTCAAAACGCTAGTAAAGTCATGCTATCCCATGAGCTTATCTGGGTTATAAAAGGGTTTCCTAGTAAATTGTCAGAGTTCCTTTCTTATTGGAAGGTTAAATTGGCATGGAAATTGTTCCATAAAGCTCATTTAATGTCTATTTATTTAATTGGGATTCTTTGGCTAGCTTAACTCGTGAGTAGTCTAGCTCAGGTAGCCAAGTAAATAAGAAGATGAGCTTTGTAAAGCTTTAATTATTCCTATCCTCAGTCTGTTGCCATCTCTTCTTCGTCCAGCACTAGTAAGTTTGGGCGGTTAGTAGCCGCTTGTGATATTCCCTGTGTTGAGCCGAAGTGTGTGTGTCAAGGTAGCCTGGTAAGCTCATGGTTGTGTTCTAAGGCTACTAAGGGTAATGAGAGGCATCATTTAACCTTTGATTTGTTCCATCAGGTGGTGGTGCTTATAGAAAATGTATGGAGTTGTGACTCGAGAGTTGCAGCTGTTTGGCAACCCAAAAGGGTAGTTGGTAGCTTAGGTCTGCCTATGTTCAACCTTTAGCTAAATCTTCTTTAGTCCAGCAGACTGTCCGGGGATGGTTATTTCTATTCAAATAGCTGGATGAGTTTGTGCTTTAAGTAGAGGAGTCTTCCTCTAAATACTGAATGGTAATAATAAATCTCTAAGGCGTTGATACCATTTTTGTCACGACCGAACCTAGGGCTACGACAGAAACCTACAATGAGTGTCGATCATTGCTAAACCCACTAATAATCTATTAATGATAGAGATGAGCTGGCAACCTGATCATATATATGTACCTATCTGCTGAATGTATAAAGTCTGGAAAGATGACACGACTTTAACTTGCTGGCAATTAGAATACTGAGCCACAAATTCTGCTATGTCACACTTCATTCTGTCCCATCAATAAATTTGCTTAAGACCATAGTACATCTTAGTCGAACATGGATGAACAATGTATTTGGAATAATGTGCCTCTATCATAACCTGTCCACGTAAATCTGCAACATCAGGAATACAAAGTCTATCTTTGTACATGAGAATACCGTCAGTAGTAACCATGTAAGGTGACTCCGGTTTTCTTTTGGCTATCTGTCTGTATTCAACTAGAACTGGATCCTCATACTGACGCTGTTTTACTTCATGAAAATTTAGAGTTAAAGGTCTAGTGCAGCTTATCGTCCATCCATCATTGGCATATCTCCTTCACACCTCAACTCTTTGAGAAGTTACTTTAGCGTTATAAGTGCACATGTAATCAACTTTGTGCTAGTATTCTGCCTCAGCTCATGGTCCAACTACATGTCTCTTTTATTTTCACTTTTGCAAGACATAATATTTCCAATTGAAAGACAATACCCTGAAGTATATTTTCAGTCTAGAGATCATTCCTGGTCTGCGTCATGCTATCCAGAAGTATTTGCATGATCCTTATCCTTATATGATAGACCATGTTCAGATGAACCATTGACATACATTAGGATATGAGTAACTACATTCCCACAAAGAGCTTGCGGAATCAACTGAGATGTTGCATAGTGTGTTTGTAAAAATAATATATCTTGCATCAAATATTCTATAATGTGTAGTGACAAGGTACTTCAAAAGTTCCCTCTATTGCATCAACCGTGAGTTAATTCTTAGTTCCATCAACCTGTTCTATATCGAAAGGTATATCGAAGAGGTAATTATCGGCTGAATCATGTTAATCCATTCAAAGTTCCGTGTATCTTTGCTTCGAAAATGTAGAACTCCCCTCTCGTAATCGAGGAAGGATCATCTTAGTCAGAATAATCCTGGCAATGGTATTATCATATTATCCAGATATATTTTATTCCACGAGTTCGGTGTTCCTGTTATAATTTTGATTCTGTAATCATGAGAAAAATTCTGTGGGATAGTTTATGAAGGTCGTGCAAGTTCTTTTGTTATCAATGTGAATACTGCTTTAGACTTATGCTCGTTCGAGGACGAACGAGAGTTTAAGTGGAGGATAATGAAACGACCTCTGTTAGTCGTTTCGGGAGTTAGGACTTTGATTGGCATGCCGATAATTTTAAAATATTTGTAAGGTCCATAGGACCTGTCTGTAAAATTTGAGCTAAATCAGACCTCGTTTGGTAGGCATCGGAAGAAGGTTTCAGTTTTTATTGTCAATAAATATTAAAAAAAGATTTTCGGGCTCGATTTTGGCAAATGAGCTTCGATTCGAAATCAGAAAGCGCCGTTAGGTTCGTATGATTATTTGTGATGTTTTGAAAGCGAATTTCGAGGTTGTTCGACTAGTTTCCGCTAAAATGCCGAAACTTAAATAATTTGACATTTTTTCTATTTAAATTCGCATCTTGAGTTTCGAGAACCCGAAGTGAGATCCGCCTTAGCGAGTATGCTATATATATTTTGTATAACTTATATACAAAAGTTGGAATTATTTCAAATATCGTAGGATACCGTTTTAATTTTCGTCGCGAAAAAAAAAGTAAAAGAAAAGGAAAAAAAGAGAAAAAAACGAAAGATAAGAGGCGGTAGACTTTGTCCTTACCCTTTCTATAAATGATGAATAGAAACATACGTACAGAAGCAAAAAAAGTGAAAACGCAGAAAGGAAGAACAAAACACCACGCAGGGAAAAAAATGCCAAAAAATGAAAAAAAAAAAACCAGCGAAAAGATAGGATTTTTACCCCAAAATATCCAGGTAATGATGTTAATTCATTATTTGAGTTTATTACGTATGTTTGAATATATTTTAACTGTAAAAATTGGAATATTATACATCATTATAATAAGTTCAATTAATAGTTTAAAGGGTCAAATGGACCCCGATAATGGAATTGATTATATATTCGTACTCAGTGAATTATGGGCAACATATAAATATAATTTATTTAGAGTTTGGTTATGTGACCTTAAACCCAGTACATAGGCCTGGCCTGCGTATTGCGTATGCGAATAGGGTATCAGGTTCCTACCTGGGTTGTCCTATATATATTTTTCTGCTTATTGAACACAGTGGGATCATTTTGCAATGAATCCAAAAGGATAAAGTGGTAGTTGGGTAACAGTGTTAACTTTGGAACAAGGTAAGTGTTTATATCCATTTCTTTGGAGGCACCTGGCCTCGTGGATTTTCTACCACGTGATCCTTACGTGTGTAATTGCCGATAGGCGTAATCATTACGCCTTAGCTTTGGATTTACATTGTATATTATATGTTATATCTTGTTGTTGGTATTGCATTGAGGATCTGAACATTGTACTCTTGTTGTGAGTTGGCATCTACTTCCCGGCTGTCGATGAGACTCCCGCGCCAGTGAAGGGTTATTATTGCATCACATTGCATTCATATGCATTATATGTCATTCATATGCATTACATTGCATATAATATTGGGTGCAGGAGTATTCCACCCTAGGAGAGTGCAGGAGTATTCGGCCTCTAGTTTACATTTTATCGGGTGCAGGAGTAATCCGCCCCAGGAGCAGGAGTATTCCGCTCTTATGTTAGATACTGAGTGCAAGAGTATTCCGCCTCAGCTTTACATTATATCGGGTGCAGGAGTATTTCGCCCCAGGAGAGTGCATGAGTATTCCGCCTCTGGTTTATATCATATCGGGTGCAGGAGTATTCCGCCCCAGGAGCAGGAGTATTCCGTTCCAGTTGGTTATCAGATTGGATTTCCTTCGAATGCAGGAGTATTCCGGTTTGGGATGGGATGATGGGCACATGTGACCTTTTGCATTATATTTCATTTCATTTCATACCATTGGATAGACTCGCGGTACATAAATAGTGTTCTGCTTACACGTGCATTGCTTATTTGTTGATATGTCTCCGGCTCGTATTCCTGGTTTAGTTTATGGTTTCATACGTGTTTTCGGTTGTTACCTTGCTCTGCTTTTTTATAATTTAAATAAGAGGAATTTAGTTTATCTGTTTCTTCTCCCGGGCTAGCTATCCTATATTTTGAGGTGGCTAGTCTTCCCCACTTATTGAGTCATTTTGATTCAACCTTGTTTGTCATTTGTTTCTTGTCTATCTATTTCGTTTCGGCAGGTTCGCTCCAGGATTGAGTTCGCCACGTTGTGAAGAAGCGAAGACGACTTCAGCTGTCAGGGTGAGCCAGCTTTTACTCCAGATGGCCACTAGTTTATTGGTTATTATTTCAGCTGAATTTTGCTCCCTTCAAGAGGTATTTGTCTTCTTTTGTACTCTTAGATGTCTAGTCTAGATAGCCCTAAACCTAGTATATTGGATAGTCAGCTGTAATTTCTTTTGTACAGCTTAGAGGTATCAGTATCTCTGTATTTTTTTTAAAGTCTGGTCCTTATTTATGAATTATTATATTTATTTTCCTAATTTAATTGGTAAGGGTTCGCCCGACGGGTCTAGGGCAAGATGTCGGGTTCCCGTACGGCCTAACCGGATTCCGGGTCATGTCAGTGACTGCCTGTGGCTTTTCCCGGTGGGAACTACGGCGTCGCCGCCACGTCGATACCCTCAATCCGACACGATTGCTTCACTAATTTTTGAAAGTGAACTCCCCTCCCCGATGTCCCCTGTTTCTGTTCTAGCGTGTGTGAATAATGATGTCACCGGATCTGTATCCCCCATCCTTGATCTGTTTGTATTGTTTACTAATTCTTGTGGTTGTGTGTGGTGGATGTTAGGAAAGGATGGGGGGGAGATGGTGGCTGGTTTTTGTACTGCTTGAATGTCGATAGGGAGAGAAATGGGTATTGATGTGTGTGTGTTTCTGATATGGGTGTAACTTCGTTGTATTATTTTGTGTATGTTGTATGAAGGATGAGGAATAAGAGGGTTATCGTTTACTCTGTGTGTGTTGACTGGAGAAGATGAGGGAATTCTGTGTATATGTGAGATTGTTTTTGTGTATTGGAGTGGTATGCGTGCTGTGGTTTTTCAAAGGAGGTAATGAATTGTTGATTGGGAAGAAGAAAAAAGGAGAGTGGTCTGTGTATGTAGTGTTGTCCCCGATAAGGAAGGGAGTTCATGCCAAAGAAAGGTAAAGAATTAGAATATAGTCTTTGGGGATTTTAGGCATAACTATAGGGATTTGAAAAAGATTAGGGGAAGGATGAACTTGGACTGATTTTAGGAAAAGGGATATGTGAAGGATATATATGGTTAGGCCTTATGTCTAGGTTCAAAATGAATGTAATAAAACGTTAAATTGTGAAATGAAAATTGGTAATGTTTCAATAAAAATTGGACCAATATTAAATTAATAGGTGCAAAATAATTAAAGATGTTAATATGTATATTTATTGTATAAAATAAGACAAATGAAATCAAAATGCACACATAAAGAAAAATTAGATTAATTAAGTATAAATAGTCACAAATAATTAACAAATGCTATAAATGCAAAAAATTGCACAAACAGCCACTCTTTGATAAATAGCCTAAATGATGCAAAATTACGTATTATAGCCACATTTAAGTATGTAATATATAAGTAGCGGATAACACATGTAAATGCATGCCTTCTAATGCAAATTGTGCACAAATAATCAAATTGCACCTTTACATTAAATTATGGCCAATTATGGAAAAGAAGGGACAAAATAGGGTGTCAACAAACCCTTCACTAGCTCGGGACTTTCATCGATTACCGGAAAATATATGTAATAATGACCCTTCACCGGTGCGGGACTCTCATCTCCAACCGGGAACTATATACAATAATGTCCCTTCACCGGCTCGGGACTCTCATCGATTACCGAGAAGTATATGTAATAATGACCCTTCACTGGTGCGGAACTCTCATCGCCAACCGGGAAGTATATGCAATAATGACCCTTCACCGGTGCGGGACTCTCATCGCCAACCGGGAAGTACATGCAATAATGACCCTTCACCAGTGCGGGACTCTCATTGCCAACCGGGAAGTATATGCAATGCTAAAAACCAGAGTGCAATGTTCATATGCTCAATGCAATACCAAAAACAAGGCATAACATGTAATATACAATGTAAATTCAAAGCAAAGGCGTAATGAGTACACCTATCGACAGCTACACACGTAAGGAACACGTGGTAGAATATTCACAAGGCCAAAGGCCTCCAAAGAAATGGATATAAACACTTACCTTGTTACCAAGTTTGCACAGCTACTCAACAACTACTTTGTCCTTTTGATTCATTGTCACATGATCCCACTGTGTTCAATAAGTAGAAAAATATATCACATAAGGCTAAAGGCTTCATTCCTTACGTCTTAGGGCAATCTAGTTAGGAACCCAATACCCTATTCGCATACGCAATACGCAGGTCAGGCCTATGTACATGGTTTAAGGTCACATAACCAAACCTTAAATAAATTACATTTATATGTTGCCCATAACTCACTGAGTATGAATATATAATCAATTCCATTATCGGGGTTCAATTGATCCTTTAAACTATCAGTTGAACTTATTAAAAAGATGTCTAATATCCCAATTTTTAGCGTCAAAATATATTCAAACACACGTAATAAACTGAGATAATGCATTAAGATCATTACCTGAATGTTTCGAGGTGAAAATTCTATCTTTCTCCGGCTTTTTTCTCATTTCTGGCATTTTTTCGTTCTTCGTGTTCTCCTTCGTTTGCTGTTTTGTTCCTGTTTCTCGTTCTCATGTTTCTGTTCTCAGATTTTATAAGCTTAAAGGGGGTTCCACCGCCTTCCCTTTACCTTTTTCTTTCATTTCCTTTTTCTTTCTTTTATTTTATTTTCTTTTCTTTTCTCGACGAAAATTAAAACGGAACTCTACGAAATTCGAAATGATCCCAAATTTCTCAAGTAAGTTATACAAAATATGTAACATACTTGATAAGGCGGATCTCAAATCAGACTCCCGAAACTTAATATGCAAATTCAATGGAAAAAAATCAAATTATTTAACTTTCGGCATTTTAGTGGAGACTAGCCGAACAACCTCAAAATTCACTTTCGAAAGTTCAAAAAAGTCACAAATAATCATACAAACCTAACAGTGCTTTCGTATTTTGAATCGGAATTCATTCGCCAAAATCGAGCTTGAAAATCTCTTTTTTAATATTTATCGACACTAAAAAATGAAATCTTCTTTCGATATGTACCAAATGAGGCCTGATTTAGCTCAAATTTTACAGACAAGTCCTAATGGACATTATGATGTTTCTAAAATTATCGGCATGCCAATCGAAGTCCTAACTCTCGAAACAACTATCTAAGGTCGTTTCATTCTCCTCTACTTAGACTCTCGTTCGTCCTCGAACGAGCCTAAGTCTAAAGAAAAATTTACACAAATGACAAAAGAACTTGAACAACCTTCATAAAATATTCCACGGACATTATCTTATGAGCTACTGGCGCACTCTGAGAATCCGTGTTCTTCTTCGTTTCCTGTTTCTCATTCTCATGTTTCTGTTCTCAGCTTTTATAAGCTTAATGGGGGTTCCACCGCCTTTCCTTTACCTTTTTCTTTCCTTTCCTTTTTCTTTATTTTATTTTATTTTCTTTTCTTTTCTCGACGAAAATTAAAACGGAACTCTACGAAATTCGAAATGATCCCAAATTTCTCAAGTAAGTTATACAAAATATATGTAACATACTTCCTAAGGCGCATCTCAAATCGAACTCCCAAAATTCAATATGCAAATTCAATGGAAAAATGTCAAATTATTTAACTTTCAGCATTTTAGCGGAAACTAGCCGAACAACCTTTAAATTCACTTTCAAAAGTTCAAAAAAGTCACAAATAATCATATGAACCTAACGGTGCTTTCAAATTGTGAATCGGAGTTCATTCGCCAAAATCGAGCTCGAAAATCTCTTTTTAATATTTATCGACACTAAAAACTGAAATCTTCTTCCGATATGTACCAAACGAGGCCTGATTTAGCTCAAATTTTACAGACAAGTCCTAATGGACATTATAAAGTTTTTAAACTTATCGGCACGCCAATCGGAGTCCTAACTCTCGAAACGACTATCTAAGGTCGTTTCATTCTCCTCCACTTAAACTCTCGTTCGTCCTCGAACGAGCCTAAGTCTAAAGAAAAATTTACACGAATGATAAAAGAACTTGAACAACCTTCATAAAATATTCCACAGAGATTATCTTATGGTTACAGGATCAGAATTATAACACGCACACCGAACTCTTTGAATAAAACATATCTTGACAATATCCTCACATCATTGCCCAGCTTATTCTGACTAATCCGACCCTTCATCGATCATGAGAGGAGAGTTCTACATTTTCGAAACAGAGATACACAGAACTTTGAATGGCTTAACATGATTACGCCGACGAATCACCTCGTCGATATGCTTTTCGATATAGAATAGGTTGATGAAATTAAGAATTAGCTTATGCTTCAGCAACGCCTTAGAGATTTAATATTAGGATTCGGCATCAATTGGAGGAAGATTCCTCCACTTAAAGCATAAACTCATACAACTAATTTGAATAGAAATAGTCATCCTCGCACCGCTTGCTAGATTAAGGAGAACTTAGTTAAGAACAGAATGCGGCTCAGGCTCAGATCTGAGCTACCAAATTACTCTCTCGAGTTGCCAAACAGCTGCAACTCTCGAGTTCACAACTTCATACTTTTGTCATAAACACCACCGCATGATAGATCAACTCGGGGGGTCAAATGACGCCTCTCATTACCCTTAGTAGCCTTAAAACCCAACAATGTGCTTATTCGGCTACCTTGGCACGCACTCTGGCTCAACACAGGGAATATCACAAGCGGCTACTAACCGCCCAAACTCACTAGTGCCGGACGAAGAATAGATGGCAATGGACTGAGGAAAGGAATAACTAGAACTTTAAGAAGCTAATCTTCTTATTTGCTTTGCTACCAGAGCTAGACTACTTTCGAGTCATGCTAGTCAAAGAATCACAATTGAAGAAATAGAAATTAAATGAGGATTATGGAACAACATCCATGCCAATTTAACTCACCTATTAGAAGGAAACTCCGAAATTTACTAGAAAATCTTTTATAACTGAGACAAGCTCATAGAATAACATGACTCTACTAGCATCTTGAACCAAGAAGGGACACGTAGATCGAATATTACTTACTAACCACTTTACACCGGAAGAAACAATGACACTTTCTAATGGTGACGAATAAGGATCTCATCATCCTACCAAAACTGAATTCCAAAGAGAGAGGTAAACTGACTCCACATAATAAGAGAAGGTGGCACGACAAGATGCAAGCAGACCACACCGATGCTCACTCAAAATCTCTCACATTTAAACCAGATAAACTAGTAGGATCTCACAAATGCCCTGAATAAGTCATACCAGAAGCTTGCCCCTCAACCACAATTGATTCTTAATAGAAACGGCATCCAAGGAAACCATCGAAACATGATAAGACACACCATTTCCAGATCGATCGAAAGAATCAAATCTTACTCACATATAAGAGAAGAAGAAATCCCAGGGTCTACTACATCTGATACCTCAGCATCCCACCAGACTAGCAGTTCATAGAACTGCCTCTGCAGCTGAACTAAGCCACTACCCTGACAATCACTTTCTGAAGAACCACTGCCACCACATTGTCAACCTCTACTGGATGGTGGCCTTTCTTTTGCTGATTGAGATCTAAATGACATCCCCTGCGACTGTGCAGATGCCTGATGACGAGAGAAAAAATGACTGCCTACTTGTTGGAGTAAGGGAAAACTCCTCAAAGGATAGCTAGACTCACGACAATGATAACACATTTTCGCTGAAAATGGAAGCTGGAAAGATTGTTGATAGCTGTAAAGAAAAGACTGAATCTGATCCTGATGAGCTACTAGCGCACTCTGAGAATCACGTGACACATGCTGAGATAACCTGGAAGGTGACCTCCCAAAATAATCAGAACTCTTACCTCCAAATGAGGTACAAGGTTACCCACTAGGGCCACGGGATCTCTTGCTCTCCTACTCTAAGTCTTCCCGCGCTAACTTATGGTATGCCTTGTACCTTCGAGCAATATCAACAGCAACATCAAATAAAATCCCGACCTCAATCTCTTGAGCCATCTGGGATCTCAACGAAAAAGAAAGGTCATCAATAAATCTTTGAATCTCTTGAAAGGCTCATGGATTGCTTCTAATTCATATCCAGCCATTCTATAGAATTCAATCTCATATTCAGAAACCAACAGGCTAACCGACAGGCTACATTATTTAATCCATTCAAACTAGCGACACTCTTCATCTTGCTCACTATTCAAAATAAACTTTTCTATGAATGTAGAAGAAAAATCGAACCAAGTTTGGTAATAAGAGAGCGGTCCACCAATTCAAGGCTAGACCCTTGAAACTGGAAAGCAGAATAATCAACACTATCCCGCTCGATATAATCAAGAGTCTGAATGATACGCTGACATCATTTTATTTTAAAAAAATTACACAGGGATTATCTGATGCATGGCTTAAGAATATCGGAATGTTCAGTTGACTAAAATAATGCAGCCTCTTCAGACACTCGGACCGAGCCATTACTCGGGCTAGCTAATTAGCCAGAATAACTAGAGGCACAACACATGTTGCTTCTGGAAAATAATTTACTGGGGCAATATCAGGGACTAAAATAGGAGTTCCCTGAGACAAAACATCTCCATTTGTGACAAACTGATAAGCTGCCTAGCGAATAATAGGTTCTTGCGGTATCTGCATCACCAAGATTCTTGTAAAAGCATCATAGAGAGCAAAGGGAACCACAACCGCCATGCTCCCTTGCCCATCGCGAGCTCGTACAGCTGAGGCCTCTACAACTTGATCGTCAGCACGATCCACAACTCTCGGAGCTTGAGTAGCTCTATCCCGAGGCTAGATTACTTCGTCCTGAACTCTTACCGTTTGCTGATTTGTCGCATGAGGGATCGCAATTACCACGAAGAAATTAACGAAAATACTTTTGCATCCTAGACCAATGCACGATCATAAAAGAAGGAAATGAAACTTCCTAAATGCCATCATAGCCTCTCGTAGATAAGTACGGACGTCTACGTACCCATCAGCGAGACTCTACTAGACACTATCTTAGTGTTGATAGACTCTAAACTGCGCTCTGATACCAACTGACACGACCCAAGATCCGGCTAGGCCGTGTGGGTACCCGACATCCTCCCCTAGTTCTGTCGGGGAAACCCTTACCAATTAAATTAGGAAAATAAATATAATTCAATTCATAAATAAGAACAGGACTTAGAAAAAAAACACTGACATACTGATATCTCTAAGCTGTACAAAAGAAATTACAGCTAACTACTCAACACACCAGGTTTAGGGCTATCCTTACTAGACATCTAACAGTACGAAAGAAGACATATACCTCCTGATGGGAGCAAAATACAACTGAAATAATAAACATAAAACTGGCGGCCATTCTGAATAAAAGTTGGCTCATCCGGACAGCTGAAGTCGTCTTTTCTCCTTCACAACGTGGCGAACTCAATCCTGGAGCGAACCTGCCGAGACGAAATAGATAGACAAGAACAAACAACAAACAAGGGTGAGTCAAAAGGACTCAATAGGTGGGGCAGACTGGCCACCTCAAAGAATAGGATAGCTAGCCAGGGAGAAGAAAAATAGGTATGGAATCATAAACTCATAAGCAGCTAGGGACATAACATAAACAGAACATATAGGTTTTTAAGTATCCCGAACATATCAGCAATCAGGAATACATACTGTCGCGTCGTGCAAACCGATCCGTATATTCATACTGTTGCGGCGTGCAACCCGATCCATATATTCATACTTTCGCGGCGTGCAGCCCAGGATACGAGCCAGGAATGTATAAGCACACTGAGATATGTCCACTATATGGTATGGATACCGCATACACAAAACAAAACATGATAGTCATACAATAGTCAGCACACGGTGCAATGAAATGGGATGAATGCAGTATAATGCAATGGGTCACATATACCTGATACCTATCTCCGGCGCGGGACTCTCATCATCTACCAGGTGATATATATACTAATGACCCTTCACCGGCTCGAACTCTCATCGATTACCGGTAAGTATATGCAATAATAACCCTTTACCGGCTCAGGACTCTCATCGATTACCGAGAAGTATATGCAATAATAACCCTTCACCGGTGCGGGACTCTCATCGCCAATCGGGAAGTATATACAATAATAACCCTTCACCGGCTCGGGACTCTCATCGATTACCAGGAAGTATATGCAATAATGATCCTTCACCGGCTCGTGACTCTCATCGATTACCGGGTAATATATGCAATAATGACCCTTCACCGGTGCGGGACTCTTATCGCCAATCGGGAAGTATATGCAATAATAACCCTTCACCTGCTGAGGACTCTCATCGATTATCGGGAAGTATATGCAATAATAACCCTTCACCGGCTCAGGACTCTCATCGATTACCGGGAAGTATATGCAATAATGACCCTTCACCAGTGCGGGACTCTTATCGCCAACTGGGAAGTATATGCAATAATAACCCTTCACCGGCTCGGGTCTCTCATCGATTACCGGGAAGTATATGCAATAATGATCCTTCACCGGTGCGGCACTCTCATCGCAAACCGGAAAGTATATGCAATAATGACCCTTCACTGGCTCGTGACTCTCATCGATTACTGGGAAGTATATGCAACAATGACCCTTCACCGGTGCGGGACTCTCATCGCCAATCGGGAAGTGTATGCAATAATGAACCTCCATCGGCTCGGGACTCTCATCGATTACCGGGAAGTATATGCAATAATGACCCTTCACCAGTGCGGGACTCTCATCGCCAACCAGGAAGTATATTCAATAATGACCCTTCACCGGTGCGGGACTCTCATCGCCAACCGGGAAGTATATGCAATAATGACTCTTCACTGGTGCGGGACTCTCATCGCCAACCGGGAAGTATATGCAATGCTAAAAACCAGAGTGCAATGCTCATATGTTCAATGCAATACCAACAACAGGGCATAACATATAATATACAATGTAAATTTAAAGCTAAGTCATACGAACCTAACGGCGCTTTCAGATTTCGAATCGGAGTTCATTCGCCAAAATCGAGCTTGAAAATCTCTTTTTAATATTTATCGACAATAAAAACTGAAATCTTCTTCCGATACGTACCAAATGAGGTCTGATTTAGCTTAAATTTTATTGACAAGTCGTAATAGATATTATGATGTTTCTAAAATTATCGGCATGCCAATCAGAGTCCTAACTCTCGAAATGGCTATCTAAGGTCGTTTCATAGAGTGGCTGAAAGTGAAGTTCCTGAAAGTGATAAAAATCTAGTAGCATATGACAATCAATCTCCAGTTAAGGAAACTAGTTTAATGGATGCTGAAGTTGGTGATAATGAACCCAAGATAGAAAAGACCATTGGCGATTACTCTGCAAAAGATATTATGGTTGAAGAGGCCGGAGTCGAACCCCGAACTGAAGATAGTGTGGTTCCATTGGATGAACTCTTACAAATAGGGAAAGGTAAGGAAAGAATGGATGAAGGTGGTGATGATGATTGAAAAAGTTCTTCTGCTCGTGAGGATGGAAATGGTGATGAATTAGGAGAAGATGAAAGTGGTGAAGAAGAAACTGATAAAGAAGGTGAAGAAGAGACTGAAGAAATTAATGAAGAAACGGGTCAAGAAGAGGATTAAGCCAGGGAGCCTGAGTGTGAGTCGGACCATTTATCAGCGCCCCCATGCATCAAGTAAATCAACGTTTGAAGGTATCAACTTAAAACTTGGCTTGATGAAGTTCTTCTTTCCCGCAGATTATATCTATTCCATCTAGCATTAAAAAGTTTTCTGAATTCAACAAGTTGTTGAAATAGTTGAGATTAGAAAAGAAATTTAGGGAGTCTGTGTTCGGGCAATTCCTTGAAATGTTCCGATTTTGGCGATTCAATGGACAGATGGTCCACTCCCTACTTCTGCGTAAAACAAAAGATAAAGAATGTCGTGAGGTTTGGTTCTTAGTTGATAGGAAACCAGCTTGTTCTGGACTTAGTGAGCTTGCTCTTATCACTGGGTTTGAGAGTGGTGAACTACCCTATGATAAGGTAAAGAAAAATGTTGTGAGGAAAGGTATTTTATGAAGAACTAACTAATAATTACACCAGTGACGGAATAGCTAAAGTGACATCGTCGAGACTTTTTGAGGATGGTGAAAACTAGTAAAAGATTTAGCAAAGAGGACCGGTTGAAGCTGTGCCTTTTGTTGTTTCTCCAGACGATATTTAAGGCAAAGGATACTTTAAAGTCATTTGAGAAGGAATGGGTTTGTATGGTTGATGATCTGGAGTTCTTCTTCAAGTACCTATAGGGCGGGTTCTCTTTCGAGCTGACGATTGAATATTTGATGCCCAAGCTTGACATGGCCAAGCATTATAAAACCTTCAATGAGAAAGGAAAAGTACCTAGATATGCTCTTTTTGGCTTCCCCTTGGCATTTTTGGTAAGTCTACAATAAACTAATAGTTAGTTGATTGTTAAGTTTTCATTTTTCGTACTCCAATTAAATCTTTCATCTTAGGCCTGGTTCAATTAAGCATTTCCTGTCGCTGGAAAGAGAACTGTATTGATAGATAAGTCTTTGTGCCCTCGGATGCTCAAATGGTAAAGAAAAAGGGTGCCTAAATCCTTCGACCCATTCGTGGAAGGAGAAGATAAAAGTAAGGTAACGTTGCAGTATTTTCATGTCACTAAATTAGCCAACTTTAAATATCTTCTTAATTTGTAAGAAACGGTATTAATTTGCTCAACTTCTACCCAGATCGTGTGCCCTTACTTATTCCCTACTGATAAAAATGTGCGATCTGGGTGGGAGGATTTATATGTGCCCTATGCAGATGAAGTTGAGGATGCATCGGTAGATGACCTTAGGGCTGATTTGGAGAGGGACAAAGCCATCAAGAAGACTGCTGGTGAGGATGATATGAACCTAGATGGAGAAGAAGATGCAAAAGACGATGTAGATATTGGTGGAGCTTGTACATGAATTTTAGTGAAGGTTCAGGTCTTTCAAGTGGTGGTGTCAGTGGTGCAGGTCCTTCTTTGGATGTTGTGCTCGCTAATCCGAGGCCAAATTGGCTGATGTTGCTAAGCTGGTAGCGGAACAACCGAAGAAGTCAGTATGAAAATGCTTTTACCATCCTTCTGCGTGGTTGATGAGGCACAGGAAGTGGAAGGCAATGGATTGTTGTACCATTGCAAATACCACTTCAATTCTGAGAAAAAAAACGTAGATTTGATCAAGTGGATGCTGCAGATGATGCTAAAGTCGATTCCAGTGTCAGTGCTAACGGTAATGCCAATGCCAAAGGAGTTGATGGTGAAATTGATGCCACCAATGCCAATGTTGGAGTGGAACCCAGTGTGAATGATAGTGAAATGCTGATGAAAATGGTGAGGATGCTGAGGAATATTTTTATGAAGTGGAGGATCCATCCCATGTTGCATTGGAATATAACTTGAATGAAGGGGTTGGAGAAGATGTTGAAGACCCCAACTATATAATTGCGGCTGTCTTGAAGAGTCTGCACAAAGAATTGATTGACAATTATGAGAACAAAGATTTATTTTTTTTGTCATTTATGTTTTGATGAACAATAGTTTACAATTATATTTTTGAGACTTTTCTGGTATTTATTACCTTTTTTGAGTATCAAATTATTGAAAATCCATTGTGGTAATGTGTTACATGTTTCGTTGATCAACCATTATTGCTCAATTTATTTTGCTAGTGTTTAAAATGCAAGCAATTGTGGATCCTTAAATAATTAAAAAAATCTGGTGAACCACACCACTTGATTGTTCACAGTTATAGGTCTATCATCGAAACAAACCTAATTATTTGTTGTAGTTGAAATTTTATGTGTTTTCGTCTATACAGTTGTTTGATTTATTATACTATATAAGTTAGACACTGTTTCGAGCATAGACCAAATATGCATAGAGTGAAGACAAAACAATGTTTTAAACAATTATAACAAAAGAGACATTTTTTAATAGACGTGAAACTTAGCCGGTAATCTAAGTAGATTGTGCGGTAGATAATAGAAGCGTGAGGCAGAGTCTAATTGGTTCATTAAGAAGTGGTGCCTCTTCACTAATCTTTGTAACTCTTCAAGGTCATCTCCATAAAAATCCCCCAAATATGTGTGCCTCTCCCATTCCATTTTCAATTCAAACGATCTTCATTCAAACTATCAATTAGTCCACCAAAATAGCCGGACCATCCAACTCGCATGATAATGCTAAGAAAATGTCGTTTTTGCAGAGCGAGGTTGGTTATATGTGGCACCAAGTGCGGATGAATTGAGATTTCTTATGGGGAGACACCCATGACAGGTTGAATCAAAAGAAAGTGATCAACCACAAACTTGATGCACTTGGTGGACTGTCGCATCCTATTTTTACCCGAACCAGTTAAAGATTGAAATAGGACTCGACTTAGCAGGTAACTCATGGGTAAAGAGTAAGAGTCGCCACCTAACATATTTTTTAGCTAGGCGTATTAGGTCACCTATTTTGTTTCTAGCCAATTTTATAATTAACTTCGAAACATAGTCTACGAACCAGAAATTCTAGGTAAAAGGTTCAAAATAACTAGAGAGGAAGGGGTTAGGCACCTCTCAAGCTCCACCAAATGTGGTTACCAGCCGGACTTTATAATTGGAATTCCAAGTAACTAAACTAACTAAGCAATAAAATATTTGAATGTTTAAACTATGATATTTAAAGGCGAGTACTAAATATTTGTCTCTTCTAATAGTCGAGCCTTGTGCCTTGCAAAATAAACAAACGAGTTAGTAAAAACTACAAACAAAATTAATAAAATAAGATTAAGTAAAGTCGATGATTTTAAAGATTTTGTTCTTTTTTGAAAGAGTTGTCTTTTGCAATTCTGCCACGTTGTACCTCGTAAAAAAATATAATAATTAGTAAGTCAATTAATAATTATCACAATAAGTGATAATAATAATAATAATAATAATAATAATAATAATAATAATAATAATAATAAGTTATAACAATAAAAATGATAATAAAAGGATTTTTTTCTTCTAGTCGTTCTCTTTCAAAATAGACGGTCGTCTCTTGTCCAATTTTAGCTCGCAAAAAATATAAAGAAAATGGGTTAGTTAAAAATAATAATAATAGTAACGATAATAAAAATAATAATAATAATAATAATACAAATAATAATAATAATAATAATAATAATAATAATAATAATAATAATAATAATAATAATAATAATATAGTTAAAAAATAAAGGGAAAAGGGATTTTTAAAAGTGTAGGCTCAGGTATGTATGATTCAGCTAGAGGTTATGGACGTCGGTACGGCTATGAACACGTCGATCGGCCGTGCTGCCATGCCAAGTGCCGGTCCCACCACTCAGCCGGCTCGTTTTGCAATTACGGCTCATACAAGTCATCATTGCCTTTTTGTTTTAGGGACACGGGAATGGGACTGTTTATCCGTTCAAATCAGTAGGCCTCAAATAAATAATTATTTTCCTTGGCCAAATAGCACGATATCTGTTCAAAAAATCAGTAACACATGATATCTAAAAAAGATACATGGGTCAACAGGCCAATTGCATAAGTCTTTCAAATCTGCAATCAAGAAAAAGCATAAGAAACATTTATAGATAAAGAAACCAAGCAAGGCAGAAGCTGAGATGCGATTCGCCGGCGAGGAGCCACAACAGCTGTGTAGCGGCATCGCTACCACCCCCTAAATTTTATTTTGATTCCTGCATTAAAAAAACCCAGATAGATATGGAAGAGCCGAATCGCGACGAGCAACAGAGTTAACCAGAAAATGGTGTCCCCGGCTGAAAAAATCAGAACGGATTCCGCCAAAACCAACAGCAGGAACGTCAACCAAATAACGATCCCAATAAGCAAAAAAGAACACCGCAACAACAACGAAAAGAATAGAGGAGCAACCACCGCCTCTGATTAAACACTGGCGGAGTCGCTACAACTCTGTTTTCCCCTTTTTCCAAACTCCCCTGTCAACAACACTCAACAACAAGAATCAAAACGAAAATGAAAACAAATAGAGATTTAATGATGGATATTTCCGATCTGAAACCCCATGTCTTACTTTCCAGTATCTCACCCCGATCTCCCCTTCGTTTACACTGTTCAACGCCGACAGTGATAGTAGCGGCTCACCACTGTTCTGCCTCGTCTCCCCTCACTTCCTCACTGATTTCCCCATTTTTTGAGTTGTTGTCCCGACTCCCTCTCCCTTTTCGAAATTTGTGTGTGTCTGTTCTTTTAAGGAAAAATAGTGAAATTGAAATGGGTGTTGGTGTTTCTATGTAATTGTGCGTGTGAGAGAGAGAGAGGAGATGGGGTGAGGATATGATGTGGGGTCTCTGTTTTTGTGAATGCATGTAGATCTGTTGGCGTGTTTTTATGCTGGAGAAGAAGAATAGTGAGGGAGAATTGTACTGTGAATTCTCCTGTGTGTATGAGTATTGTGTGGGGGAGATAAAGGAAGACCAAAGGGGTCTGCGCGTATAGGTACTGATATTGTGTGCCCCCATGTGCTGATGTTGTGTATATGTTTATAGGATTAGGAAGAAATGGTTGTTGGGTGATTAGATTGTAGGGATTATGGGGGTGATTTAGGGATTTAGGAGAAGATTTGGGGAGAGATAAGAGGTAATGTACCTAGTGACAAATGATGGGTAGATACATTAAATGTAAAAGATTAGGAGATATTTTGAAATTTGTTTAAACTAAAATAGTAGGAAAAGAAAATGTATGAACGTATCTAGACGAGCATTCATCCAGGTTCAAATGAGAAATGTGATTCAATACAAATAAATAAAGAATTTTGGTGGAAATTGGAAAAAAGGAAGATTGAATATTTTGGATTTTATTCAAAATAGTTGGAAGAAAATTGCAACTAGTCCCTTAACAGACTGGCCGTACCTAGAGAAGAGTCTGTCTAGTTTCGAGGGAAAGAATTCTTTAAAAAGAAGATTTGCAGATATGTAAATTCAAAAGGAACCCAAATATGACAAATCAAGGAGTAGAAATGAATTGATTATTTGTTTGGCTAATATTTTACTTAAAGGTGCTTTAAAAAATATAAATATGAATATATGTATACATATTGTATAAAATGGTACAAACACGTAGTAAAATGCACACATAAAGCAAATTGGAATGCAAATTAAACTACTTAAGTATAAATAGCCACAAATATTTGCTAAACGTTATAAATGCACTAAAATTGCACAAATAATCACATTTTGACAAATTTCCTAAATGATGCAAAATTATGTAATATAGGCACATTTAAGTATGTAATATATAAGTAGGTATAACACACGTAAATTCATTCTCTCTAATGCACATTTGGCACAAATAGTCAAATTGCATCTTTAAAGTTGATTTATAACCGATTTTAGAAAAAGGAGGGACAAAATTGGGTGTCAACAGCTGCCCCTCTTTGCCCGAGGATGATGAAAGAGTCTTCGGGCATAGATAGTTGACGGAGTAGCCAATTTTGTCACGACTGGTATGCAAAATGATTGAAAAGGGGGAATTGGAGTTTTAGGGGTTGTTTTTGGCCGAACCCGGTTTCTGAGTTGCCTACATATATCGGGTTTCACGAGAATTAGGCCGTGTGTAGTTCTAGAATGGAATTTTGCCTGTGTGAGATGTTTACGACGCACGATTTTGGATGTAAAGACTAAACTTATCCAAGTAAGTGAAGTTTAAGTTCGTGTGCGCTTTGCCTTTTGGCGAAATAAATGAATAATTAAGTAAAGGCACTGGCGAAGGTGAGATAACCTCAACAGATCGAGCGTGGGAAAAGAGGCTTATAATCGTCCTAGTTATGAAAATGTGGCGTGCTACACACCCCATAAAGAGGAGTTTATATGTACATAGTTTCCACTTCATCTCGATAAATGAGTAATATTTCCCTCGATATTGCCTTGACTGAGCTGCGAAGGATTTGAGGAGCGAGTTTTATAAATAAGCACGACTCAAATAGATGGGCACAATTAGGCATGAAAACATGCACGATTAATGCAGATAGGCTTGAATGGGCCAAGTAGGCGTTAGTTGAAAGAAAATGCCGAATGACATCCTAATTTGCAATGAAGGATTAGGCAGGTTACTGGTGGGAGCATGAAATGATCGGCTTTTAGGCGTGTCAGAATTCGACATAATAGGTATTTTGCAGGTAGGACAGAGGCGTTGTCGAAGTTGAGATAACATCGATAGAACGAGTGTGGTGAAATGGGCTTATAAACGTCCTAGTTATGAAGATGTGGTGCACGATACACCATAAAGAGGAGTTTACATAGGCATAGCTTCCACTACAGCTCGATAAACGAATCATCTTGGCTTCAATATTGTCTTGAATGAACTGAGGATTATCGAGGAGTAAAGCAAGATGAATATGCACGATTCAAACGGATAGGCACGAATAGGAAGGAATGCGGAGCTGGTACCCAATTGTCAAAGAAGGATTAGGTAGATTGCTGGTGCGAGTATAGGATTGTGGCTTTGAGTGCTTTAGAACTCGGCAAAATAGGTAGCTTGTGGGTGTAGCAAAAGCATGGTCTGTGGGATCAAGCCTTTTGAATTGGGTTTTGGGGTGATGCTTTGGTATGTATTTGAGGTTTTGTGGTTGCACAATTGGTAGTGATTTTGGGAGCAGGTGTGAGAGTAGGGAGTTGGGGTTTGTCGAGAGATCGGAGAGTTCCTATAGAAAAATCAAGACAAATGCAAATTGAGATAAAAATAAAGATTAAGTAAACTTCCCTGTTGAGTAGATCCCTCCTTGTCTAGTCCTCTTTCAGGTACCCAGTGCTAGGGAATGTGTGCCTCTCCTCTGGGGATATCCATTTGTTAAGTGCTTCTCGTCAGGAGGTAGCTACTTTGTCGGCTGAACTGTTGTCGGCTAGTGTGATGCCGGATTGTATGCCCATGGCTTTTCGTCCTTTAAATGTGTGCTTGTCACGTCGAGCTGTACACTCTTTTTGTATTGAGTTGTGTATCTCTTCATGCAGGGTTGCCTATCATTCTTTCATCTTAGTTGTACACCCTTTGTTATGTTATCCTTTCGTCAGGCTGTCTTCCCTTTGTCATGTTAACCTTTCAACGGGATGTCGACCTCCTAGGCTGTCTTACTGTTACAATGTCGAAATTGGCATGGGGCTGTGTACCCTCTGCGGTTTCAGTTTCGACATCGGGGTGTGTACCCTCCATCGATGTATCGGGCTGTATACTCTCCGCAAAATTAAAATGCAAATAGATATCGGGCTATGTACCCTCAATCGATGCTTCGGGCTGTGTACCCTCAGTTAATTTAAATTCAAATCGATATCGGGCTGTGTAACCTCAACGGACGCTTCAGGCTGTGTACCCTCAGCTAATTTAAATGCGAATCGATATCGGGTTGTGTACCCTCAACCGACGCTTCGTGTTGTTTACCCTCAGCTAATTTAAATGCAAATCGATATCGGGTTGTGTACCCTCAACCGACGCTTCGGGCTGTGTACCCTCAGCTAATTTAAATGAAAATCTAAAACGGGATGTGTACCCTCAACCGACGCTTCGGGTTGTGTACCCTCAGCTAATTTAAAGTGTAAATCGATATCGGGCTGTGTACCCTCAACCGACGCTTCGGGCTGTGTACTCTCAGCTAATTTAAAGTGCAAATCGATATCGGGCTGTGTACCCTCAACCGACGCTTCGGGCAGTGTACCCTCAGCTAATTTAAGTGCAAATCGATATCAGGTTGTGTACCCTCAGCTAATTTAAGTGCAAATCGATATCGGGCTGTGTACCCTCAACCGACGCTTCGGGCTGTGTACCCTCAGCTAATTTAAATGCAAAATTAATATCGAGCTGTGTACCCTCAACCGACGCTTCGAGCTGTGTTCCCTTAGCTAATTTAAAGTGCAAAATTTGACATCGGGCTTTGTACCCTCAGGCGATTCATCAAGAGTGAAGTGCAACAAGTAGAATGCTATTGTTATGTCATGTGATATGCTAAGGAGGCTATCATGTTGCTGTTGTAAGGACTTTTCTTAAATTTTTGAGGGGGCCTCAAAAATTTATGCTCCAGTGTAAAGTTTGCGTCTTTTGGAATTTTTGAAGGGATCCTAAAAAATTCTGCCCCAGTTTATTGTTTATGACAGATCACCAAGAGAGGGAGGTTGCATTACACTGAACACCGATGTATTGGCTAGTGTCTGTATTTGTCTTTTAGTGTGACGATTGGATGTGTTGATGACTATGAGTATGCAGATATTTTGCAGACTCACACTGGGTTTGATATTTGGATTTTTTCCGGATTTTGAAGGTTGTCAAAAATGGTATTTGTTTTAGGTTATGGCGGTATGTTTTCGTGTTTCAAGCCTTTCTTTTCGAAAGTCATGGAGCTAATTTTGATGGATTGGCCTTTGTCAAAACTGTGTTTGTGGTTTGGGAGTTGCAGTTTCCCTTTGTTGGTTCTTTGTGGTACCACTGTTTTGCTTTGGGTTAATCAGACTTTGAACTTTGTGTTTCAGTACTGGATGTCTTGCGGTTTCATGGTATGGAACGTTTGAGTATAGATCTTGTTGGATCGAATTTAAGAATGAGTATCTAGTGAGTAGTTTGTCTGCTGGTACTAATGTCATTTGATTGGGCTAGAGGCACAAAGGCGTGAGGTTTTGTCTTTTTGGTATGTCTTTGATTGTGTTGAGCCTGATAAGGTTGTAGTTGGAAGTCTTGACGGAGGAGGGTTGTTTATTATGTAAGTTGGGGTGTAGTGTGAGGTTTGTGTGCTCGGTCATATAGTGATCGGATTTCTTTGTTCTGACTCTCGTGTGAGTATAATGCAAGTTGTACGGTATTGGGGTAGCCTGAATGCTCTTGGTGTAGTATGTTGGTGGATCCGAAGACTGTGTTTTCAGCTCGGCTTGCCATTTTGGCTTTTTTGAATGCAGATTCTTGACTGATTTCAGTGTCCAAGCGCAAGGCAACCTTGACAAAGTGGTGAAATACACAAAATAGTGTGGGCATGTTAGCAAAGACTTGAAGCAAAAATGACACATGAGCTTAAGAGAATGTCTAGACCGTGGATGACGGATTAGCGCTTGAATTTAGAGGTTGTGATAGATCGTATAGATATCACAAGAGATTGCCTAAGTGCCTTATGTAGCAGTCAAGACAAAAATTTTGGCCAGACGACCGACGCTTATTTAGCGGGAGGTGAGGAGTTGATAGTCAATGGAATGCGGTAAAGATGTTGTGCAAGGAATAGATTATGTTGTGTAACAGAAAAGGATGTTCGCTTTTGTCGAATACCAGGAACCTTGAGTGCATTTGTCATCCTTTCTTACAAATTTGGTTGTCATGACGCCTGTGAGTCTTCAAAGAGATACTTATCGTCTTTCATACTTGTCAACCAATTGCTGCAGCATAGTCCTTGCACCAACTTTCCATGTGGCTAATATGTTATTGTTGAGCTGTTGAATTTAATGTAGGTTGGTTATGTATCATATGTATTCTTAGATTGTTGCGTGTGTTGACACCTAATTTTGTCCCTCCTTTTTCTAAAATTGGCTATAATTTAACTTAAAGGTGCAATTTGACTATTTGTGTAAAATGTGCATTAGAAATCATGCAATTACGTGTATTATCCTCTACTTATTATATAACATACTTAAATATGGCTATATTACATAATTTGGCATCATTTAGGCTATTTATCAAACTGTGAATATTTGCGCAATTTAATACATTAATAATATATCACATAATTGCATCATTTAGGCTACATGTCAAATTTATATCATTTTATGATCATTTGTGCAAATTAGTAATTATCTGTGATTATCTATATTTAAACAATTTTATTTGGGTATTATTTAATAATTATTTGTGCATTTAATATAATATATATGTATATTTTATTTTTTTTGCACCTTTAAGTTGAATATTGGCCAATTAAAAAAGAAAATGTCCAAATTTCTTTTTATTATTAATTCTTCCATATTTCAAAATTCCTATCAAATTTCTTTATTTATTTATGTTTATCTTATTTACATTTTTCTTTTAAATCTAAACCAAATCTCTAACCAAATACATTATCTATATACATATTCTTATATTTCGTCCTTTTTATTAAAACCTCCTAAATCACTCTAGTTTTTCATTTATCTATTTTTCTTCCTCCTTTGTTAAAATTTTCTACGAACCTAGACAAGAATCCGTCTAGGTATGCCCATTCTGTTAGGGATAATTGCTATTTTCTTCCAATTATTTCAAGTAAAATCTAAAACTATTCAATTTTCCTTTTTCCCAATTTCTACCAAATTCTTTATTTATCTTATTTATTATTTTATTGAATCTAGACCCAAAAGACAACCAAATACATCTTTTATTTGAATTTCAAATGGTTTCCATAATTTCTTCCCTTAATTTCTCTAATCTTCCTAAAATCCCAAAAATCCCACAATCAGCTCTCAATCTCCAATACCTCTTTTTCTCCAAAAGGCTGTACATATAAACACATTTTTACACGAGAATGGATACAGAAAATCTCCACCATTACACTTCTCCACCTTCCCCTCTAAGATAGACAATACACACTTACACAAAAAAAAAAAACATCAGCAGCATATACAACATCAGTACACAAGGCACACGCAGATCCCACCTCCTTTGGCCTTCTTCCCCACAACTTCACCTTCGTCGTTACACCCCCCATCATCTCCCACACCTATCCAAAAAAGCATACAGATACACACCCAGCATACCCGACATCACTTACTCCCTATAGTTTCAACATCAACATCAGCACACATGGTCATCCGCCATTGATACCCCTCACCAACTGCCAATACCCACTTCTTCTCCAATTTCACGCACAAACAGTCAGGACCCCCCTTCATTTGATCATCAATACCGGTTCAACATACATCATACACCCGTTTATCACCACCAATATAAGACCAGTACACCACGCACACACCTCCAACGTCACCCCAGACCCCCGTTTTTCTCCTTCTCGCTTCACTTCTACAATACAATATCCACACACACCCATATATACAGATATACACACACAATACTCCAATACTTATAAACCAGTCGAACGGAAAATAGGGAAAATAAATATAGGGGTTGGGGGATTGTGAACGAATCCGAGCAACAACCATCTACCACTAGTCATACCCAAACATCAATACTTACAGATCCAGAAATACACCCACGCACACTATCGAGACACACCCACCCATTTTTCTCTCAACAAAATCATCCAAAAAAACAAAACAGATACATACCCATCGGAATAGAAACAAGGGGATCGGGGGAGATCACTTTCAGAAACAGGGGAGTGGGGAAGGGGAAGTCGCAGATCAAAATGGGGTGCAGTGACGCCGTTGTTTGATGGTTGTCGCTCCTCCATTTTCAATCGGCATCACTGCCGTTATTATTCACTGCAGGTCTCACTTGACCTGTTGCCAATCCTCATCGCGTTTTGGTTTTGGGTTATTGGAACCAAAGGTGACTGTTATGGGTCGTCGTTTAGCCTGAGATGTTGAAATATTGACGCTTGAATTTTTTGAGCACTATTGATTTTGTTTGATCGTATTCTTCTTGGATTATGGTGACTTATGCAGATATATGTTTGACTGGGTTTACTGCATTTTATGGAGTCCTTTTCCTACTTTGTATCTCACTGATTAATTTGTTTGTTGAGGGATTTTGCAGTTCACTTAACATTTGCGAGCATGGCACCAATCTCTGGATAACATTACACTTGTGGCCAATAATAATAATTCAACGACCAATTTGAATTTGAGGTTTATGGACTGATTTGAACATCATACTACACTTAGGCCAATGATGTTCAGAGGCCTAAAATCAATCCTGTTACACACCCTGTGTCCCTAAAAATAAACAGGCGATGACGATGCATATCACTTTGCAAAGTAAGCGATAGTGGAGTAGTGGGATCGGAGGTGCTTGGCATGGCAACACGACTGGCTCAATGTTTGCAGCCGTACCGACATCCCTAACCTCTGCTTGACGCAATACATATTTTGAGCCTAAAATTTTATAAAATCCCTTTCCCCTTTATTTTATTATTATTATTATTATTATTATTATTATTATTATTATTGTTATTATTATTATCATCATCATTATTTTTATCATTACTATTATTATTATTTTTTACTAACTTATTTTCTTTATATTTTTGTGAGGTAAAATTCGATAAAATACGACGAACTATTTTGGAGGAGGACCCTTTTATTTTTATCTTCATTATTATTATTAATATTACTAGTATTATTATTATTTATTATTATTATTATTATTATTATTATTATTATTATTATTATTATTATTATTATTACTACTACTACTACTATTACTATTAATTGTCATACTAATTCATATTTTTTACAATTTTTGCGAGGTACATCATGGTGAAATTACCAAAAGACAACCCTTTCAAAAAGGATAATATATTCAAACTCATTGGCTTTATTTAAATTCCGTTCTATTAATTTTATTTGCAATTCTTACTAACTTGTTTGTTTATTTTGCAAAGCACATTTGGACAGAGCTTAGTCATTAAAAGAGATGAATATTCATCCCTTGTCTTTAATTTGTATATTATAGTTTAATATTCAAATATTTTATCGCTTAGTTAGTTTAATTACCTGCTTTGAATCCCAATTATAAAGTTCGTCCGGCAACCTTATTTGGTGGAGCTTGAGAGGTGCCTAATCCCTTCCTCTCGCGTTAACTTGAACCTCTTACCTAGAAATTCTGGTTTGTAGACTAAGTTTCGGAGTTAATTGCAAAATAAGCTAGAAACAAAATAGGTGCCCTAATACGCCTAGTTAAAAAATATGTTAGGTGTCGACTCCAACTCTTTACCCATGAGTTACCCACTAAGCCGAGCCCTATTTCGAACTGTAACCGGTTCGGGTAAAAAATAGGATGCGACAGAATGGCGACTCCGCTGGGGATGTTAAGGTTCAAACCATAACGGACTTTAAATTGGGATTCTCTACTTGCTTTATTTTCTTGTCATTTATTTGGATACTGACTTTTTCTTCCTTTCCTCTTTTGCAGGATTAAAGCTTATTTTTGAGTTTTTGTGTTTTATTCTTTAATTGTTTAGTTATATTTTCTTTATTATTGTTTGAGTCACTTACACTTCCTCCACTTCTGGAAAGTTTTTACACTTGCACACACCATAAACGGTTACGTGGATCCCACGGCCGCTTCACTCTATAAAAGCCCTTTAGAGGGAACGGTTTGGGATATAGTTGGTCCGTGGTACAACCAACAATTCCAAACGTTCCCACCCCTTGGTTGTCCGCCCGGGGGAACAATGTCCTTGTCTAGTAAACCCCACTCTTGGAAGGTTCTTACGACACGTCCCACACTTCTAACTATTTTCAAATCTTTCATAAGTTTTCTAAATCTTTTTCCTTTAAAACAAATTCATGTCATAATTCTTTTTGTATTTTCTTTATTGTCTAGTTTCTATTATCCTATTTTTAAAAGCTAACTTGTTTATTTCATTTTTATTTTTGCTCATCCTTTTTAAAATCATGTTTCGAAATACTTCAATATATGCATCCTTTACATAAAATTGCTAAATTCCTTTTCTTCAAAACAATTTAACTTAATATTGCCTAGTTTCTATTAATTATATTTTTTCAAAACTAATGTGTGTTTGTTTTGCTGTCCTTTTTAAAATAAAATAAAAAAACTTATTTTGTGAAATATTTCTATATGTGCATATATACAACACTTAAGCATTTTATGGGAACATGTGCATTTCTTTCAAACTTGTGCATTTTTAAACTTTTGCATATCATGCATATCTTCCGCCACTCCTGGCAACATCTAAATCGTGCGTTGAAAAGAGGGTGGTTACGGTTACCTCTTCCCCCACAAAAATTCCTTCGGGGGGAACAACTTGGAAGCTATTTGGTCCGAGACGTTCCCGCTTCCGAGTCGTCCGCTTGGGAGGATACTAACACCTGGTCTAGCTAACTCCATTCCTTAGTAGCGGTGCTAGGAATCATGCTTCATGACATATCATTAGTCGACTTGTTCTCAAGTCCAATAGGCCAACTTGTTCAAACAATATGAACGGGTTTTGACCACGAGGACCGTTGAACATGATTTATTTGCATTCGCTTAAAGGGATTGAACGTACAAAATAAGGACCGTTTTATTGGCATTGATTCTGCATTCAGTGTTATTCAAAGGCACAAAGGTTACCCAATAGGTGTTAAAAGCCAAAATTGAATCAGAAATGATTGTTTATCCATAAACAGTTAGCATTATTTTGTATTCAGTGCTATTCAAAGCCACAAAGGTTACCTGATGAGCGTTAAAAGCCCAAATTAAATCAGAAATAATTGTTTGTTCATAGACAGTCAATTTTATTCCGTATTCAATGTCATTCAAAGGCACGAAAGTAACCTAAGAGGCATTAAAATCCCAAATTGAATCAGAAACCACTGTTTATTCCTAAGGATTGGGATCATTCTGTATTCAATGCTATTCAAAGGCTTAACCGGTAACTTAAGAGGCTTTAAAAGCCCATTTCGATGCATAAATGACTGCTCGATGGATGGGATGACATATAACGCACGTTTGTCCTTTAAGCATTATATAACGACCTGACATCCGTGCCATGTCAAAAGTCCATTAGCAACTTTCGTTTGAAGTGTCTAAAGGGTTCTCAACTCACAACGATACATCACTTAATATCCTCTGTTCCACACGTTGATCACATTGTTCACAATAAAGCAAATTTTAGGCATTTTTCTTTTCCCTTTTCTTATCATCCTTGTCCTTTTCCAAAAGATCATGGCCACTAGAACATTTGACATGGTTGTTGAAACCCCTCAGTCGCTTAGGGGTTGGTGGAGAAACCTAAGCATAGATCAAGAGGACCAAGCCAAAATGGTGTTGGGGAATATGATTTCATTAATGGAACACACTGCAGTAGAAGGGATGATAGAAGCAGCATCATATTATTGGGATGTAGACCGAGTAGTTTTGCACTTTGGGAATGTAGAGTTGACACCACTACTGGAGGAAATAGGCGGGTTAATTCAATTGCCATTTGAAAGTGAAGAAGTCTTGACGCCTGAGAACATTACAGCCGAGGAGTTCTTCGAAATGGTAGGGTTTAACCCCGAATTATGCACAGACAGTATACGACAATCGGGAATTTCTCTAACTTCCCTCTATATCAAATTTGGATATGGGGAAGCATTTCAAGAATCTGAAGGCTATTTCAACAGTGACCAGGTGGCAAGAGCATGGGTATTTGCTTTTGTCACCAGCTTTTTAGGGACTGTCGTCTTTTCACAACATAAGGGACGAGTTGATGTTGCCATGGTCTCAATTGCTGATGCCTTACTCAAAGACACTAACAAGAAATAAACTTTGGTACCAACGATTGTTGCAGAGATGTACCAAGCTTTAGAATGATGCAAGAAGGGCGCTAGTTTCTTTGAAGGTTGCAATTTGCTTTTACAAATTTGGCTGATGTAGCATTTGCAAAGGATGACTAGCACATACCAAGCTTTCCATTCCATACTGAAAGAGAACTACATCTTGACTCATACCGCCCGCATGGACAATGTTTTTAGGAAATGGGACCAACCAACAACTATCAATGGTTGGCACCACATGTTCTGTCAACTGACACCTGAAAACATTCAATGGATGTTTGATTACTTTTCCAGCACAACAGCAATAACACGATCCGAAAAAGACTCATTTCTCATCTTAGTGGGCTTTAGAGGAGTTTATCCATACACTCCTTTAAGGACACTCAGATAAGCAGGGAGAAAGCACACAGTACCCCAAATTGCAGACATCAGAAGTTTCAAAGCGAATATTCTCGGAGGAGTGATACCTTTTAATGACAAGATAATTCAACTTTGGAAAGTCAGGCAACGAATGGGAATCGAGACTATTGGACGAGACAGGTTTGGCACTGGCTATGACGAAGATTACCCAGACTAGCTTAGGAAAGACATAGCAAGGGGAATTCAGCCAAGTGCAACAACAAAAAGGGAAAAAAATACTGATGAGTTGAAATCTGAGTACAAAAGGTTACGCAAAAAAACTGGCAAGGGCACGAGGGAAAATAGTAAAGAAGCAAAGTTTGGTCGAAGCAAAGAACGAAGAAAAAGGCAAATGGCGTAGTAAGGCAGAACTCCTGACAAAGCGCATAGAGTCTATCGGCGTATGGGCTAGCAAGGGAATGAACTCTATGGCATACAAAGGAATAGAAGAGAAAGGAATAAAAGCTTGGGGAATATTGAAGAACTTCACATTTGACATATCCCGGCTCTTAACTGATGCAGATAATATCATCTTCCAAGGATATTCATCAGAGGAAAGCTTGTCCAAGGAATACTCGTCTGAAGAAGAAGGAGGATCTTCTGGGGAAGGATCAGCATAAAAGATGTTCGCCTGATCATTATCTAATCTCCTAGCAATATTTTCCACCTTTTGTACTATTTCAATATCAGCCAATGTAACAAAAGTTCAATAAATGCAATACTATCTTTTAGGTTCCGCAATTTGTTAGAAAATGAAATGATGCATGTGGCACTAAGCGCTTTCCAAAATCATCGTGGGTAAAACGGTCCTTCGTATTATAGGATGCATTTCTTATTTGATATATGTGCATTGCATGAATTCGTATGTTGTTCTGAGTCTCTTTCTTCCTATGGAATCTCTCCTCCAAATTCATATTGCCTATTGAGGCACCTCCTCTCCCTACTCCATGATCAAATCCTGGTATCCAAAATCTTTCGCATGTCCAAACTGTCTCTAATTCATTCAGAAGTCTATTACCAAAAGGTTGGCTCGAATTGAATGCCAAGGCAAAGGACATGGTTAAGCGACTGCACTTGTCAGGGATTTTCTCAAATACGGAAGTTTTCACATCAGTTCCCCACCAGCTCTCTCCTATCTCTACATTACCTCCACTACACTACAAACTACCGATAAGGCTAGCCAGCCTGAAAATACAAGCCTTTCCAAAAGAGGAAAAATGAAGTCTCTTTTGTCGCAACCATTCAAGACCCTACCTTCAACCACCGTTATCAAACAGAGAAACAATTTTATCCCTACCCTCGTATACCACCTAAATATCTCGCTCAGCCCACTTGACATATATTCTACATCCCAGTACCAAATCATCCATCATACCAGCAAAATACTCAAGCAAACTACAAAAATACACCACCATGCCCTCCTAGGCCTCGCCCGATACAAACCTAAGACAAAAAAAAAAAACTAAACTGCACTAGCCGAATCCCACACTCAAATATTCGAGAGATTGGAAACCGCTGGGCTTATTGCCCCAATACCTCAATTGTTCCAGCAAGCACTGTGCACATGGAGAGAAAAAATTTACAAAGCAAGAAAACAATAGTGAAATTCAAAGGCGCTCATGGCTCGCCTTAAGACCATTTGACACCAATATCCAAGGATCATCTTTGTTACTCTAGTTTGCACAGTCACACCACTTACAATACATGATTATGACCCAAGCACTTTCCAACTTGCTCAAAGCATTCAAAGGGCCAGTGAAACGATCTAAGAATGAACATGATACGTAGCCAACCTACATCGAGTTCAACGGCCCAGCAATAAGATGTTATCCAACATGGATAGTTGGTGCAAGGACTATATTGCAGCAATTGGTTGACAAATATGAAAGACGCTAAGTATCTCGTCGAGAACACATAGCCATCATGATAGACAAATTTGCAAGGAAGGATGACAAATGCACTCAAGGTCCTGGTCTTCGACAAAAGCCAACATCCCTTTTTGTTACACAACACAATCTATTCTTTACACAAACATCTTTACCACCTTTCTATTGACATTCAACTCCTCACCTCCCGCTTAAACAAGCATCGGTTGTTTGGCCAAAATCCTTGCCTTACTGCTACATAAAGCACTTAGGCAGTCTCTTGTGATATCTATACGATCTATCACAACCTCTAAATTCAAGCGTTAATCCGTCATCCATGGTCTAGGCTTTCTCTTAAGCTCATGTGTCATTTTTGCTTCAAGTCTTTCCTAACATTCCCACACCCTTTTGTGCATTTCACCACTTTGTTAGGGTTGCCTTGCGTTTGAACACTGAAATCGGTCAAGAATTAGCATTCGAAAAAGTCGAAATGACAAGCCGAGCTGAAAATATTTTCTCCTGCAACAAAGTCCTTATACCATCAGCATATGACACCAACAGTATTCCAGACAATCCCAATACCGTACAACCTTCATTTTACTCACACGAGAGTCACAACAAAGAAATCTGATCGTTATATGACCGAGCTCACAAAACTCACACTACACCCCAACTTACACAATAAATAACCTCTCCTCCGTCAAGGCTTCCAACTACAACCCTATCAGGCTCAACACAATCAAAGACATACCAAAAAGACAAAACTTCACGCCTTTGTTCCTTTAGCCCAATCAAATGACATTGCAACCATCAGACAAACTACTCCTTAGATACTCATTCCTAAAATTCGATCCAACAAGACCTACACTCATCACTCCAAAATTCCATACTATGACACTGCAAGACATCCAACATTGAAACACCAAGTTCAAAATCTGATCGACCAAAGCAACACAACGGTACAACAAAAACCAACAAAGGGAAACTCAAACTCCCAAACCACAAATACACTTTCTACAAAGGCCTGTCCATCAAAATTAGCCCTATTAACTTCGAAAGCGCAACCTAAGGAAAATAGAATTTTGAACAATCTCCAAATTCGGTAAAACAAAAATATAAAAACCCATTCTGAGTATGCAAATATCCACATACTCATAGTCATCAATACATCCAATTACCACACTAAAGGATGAATGCAGACTCTAGCCAATACATTGGTATCCAGTGCAATGCACCCACCTTTTCTCTGTGATCTATCATAAACAATAAACTGGGCAGAATTTTTGAGGATCCCCTCAAAAATTCCAAAAGACGTAAACTTGAATCTGGGGCAGAAATTTTTTAGGTCAAGAAAAGTCTTTACAACAGCAACAAGATAGCCTCCTTAGCATATCGCATGACATGACAATAGCATTCTACTTATTGCACTTCACTCTTAATGCATCGACTGAGGGTACACAGCCCGATGTCGAATTCTGCACTTTCAATTTGCTAAGGGTACACAGCCCGTAGCGTCGACTGAGGGTACATAGCCCGATGTTGATTCGCATTTAAATTTGCTGAGGGTACACAGCCTGAGCGTCGGTTATGGGTACTCAGCCCGATATCGATTTGTCATTTAAATTTGCTGAGGGTACACAACCCGAAGTGTCGGTTGAGGGTACACAACCCGATATTGATTTTCCATTTAAATTAGCTGAGGGTATACAGCCCGAAGCATTGGTTGAGGGTACACAGCCCGATATCGATTTGTATTTGCATTAGCTGAGGGCACACAGCGTGAAGCATCGGTTGAGGGTACACAGCCCGATATCGGTTTGACATTTAAATTAGCTGAGGGTACACAGCCTGAAGCGTCAGTTGAGGGTACACATCCTGATATCAATTTGCATTTACATTTTGTGAGGGTACACAGCTTGAAGCGTCGGTTGAGGGTACACAACCCGATATCGATTTGTCATTTACATTTGCTGAGGGTACACAGCCCGAAGCGTCGGTTAAGGGTACACAGCCTTATATCGATTTGTCATTTACATTTGCTGAGGATACATAGCCCAAAGTGTCAGTTCAGGGTACACAGCCCGATATCGATTTGCATTTACATTAGCTGAGGGTACACAGCCCGAAGCTTCGGTTGAGGGTACACAATCCGATATCGAATTTCATTTAAATTAGCTGAGGGTACACAGCTTGAAGTGTCGATTGAGAGTACACAGCCTGATATCGATTTGCATTTTAATTTTATGGAGGGAACACAGCCCGATGCATCGACAGAGGGTACACATCCCGATGTCGAAACTGACGCCGCGGAGGGTACACAACCCGATGCAAATTTTGACATTGTAATAGGAAGACATCCTAGTAGGTAGACATCCTATTGAAAGGAGATTATTACAAAGGGTAGACAGCCTGGCAAAAGGATAACATAACAAAGGGTGAACAACCAAGATGAAAGAATGATAGGCAACCCTACATGAAGAGATACACAAATCAATACAAAGGGAGTACATCCCCACCTGACAAGAATACATTTAAAGGATGAAAAGCAATGGACATACAATCCGGTGTCGCACTGACAAAATGATCCAACAACAGTCCGACACGGCAAAGCAATTACCTCCCGACGAGAAGTACTTAGCAAATGGACATCCCCCAGAGGAGAGGCACACATTCCCTAGCACTGAGCACCTGAAAGTGGACCAGACAAAGGAGAGCTCAAGTCAACAGGGAATTTTACTTTATCTTTATTTTTATCTCAATTTGCATTTATCTTGATCTTGTTGTAGGGACACCCCGATCTCTCGACCAACCCCTGCGCCATACTTTCACACCTGCTCCCAAAGTCGCTACCAATAGTGCAACCACAAAACCTCAAACATATACAAAGCATCATCCCAAGACCTAATTCAAAAAGCCTAATCCTACATACAATGCTTTTGCTGCACCTGCAAGCTACCTATTTGTCGAGTTCCGAAGCGCTCAAAGCTACAGTCCCATATTCGAATAAAGCGATCTACCCAATCTTTCCTTGCCGATTGGGTACCACCCCGTATTCTTTCATATTCGTGCCTATCTGTTTGAATCGTGCGTATTCATCGTGCTTTACCCCTCAATGTTCCTTAGTTCGTTCAAGACAATGTTGAGACCAAGATGACTCCCCTATCGAGCAATAGTGGAAAATAAGCCCATGTAAACCCCGCTTTATGGGTGTGTCGTGCACCACATCTTCATAACTAGGACGTTTACAAGCCTATTTCACCACACTCGATATATCGATGTTATCTCGACTTCGACAACGCCTTTGTCCTACCTGCAAAATACCTATTCCGTCGAATTCTGACAGACCAAAAGCCGATCATTGTATGCCCTCACAGGTAATCTGCCTAATCCTTCACTACGAATGAGGATGTTATTTTGCATTTCCTTCCAACTAATGCCTACTTTGTCTATTCAAGCCTATATGCGTCAATCGTGCGTATCTTCGTGCTTAATCGTGCCCATCTATTTGAGCCGTGCGCATTTATAAAACTCGCTCCTCGGATGTTTCCCAGTTAAGTCAAGGCAATAGTGAAGGCAAAATTACTCATTTATCGAGACGAAGTGGAAACTATGTACATATAAAATCCTCTTTATGAGTGTGTAGCACGCCACATTTTCATAACTATGATGATTATAAGCCTCTTTTTCCATGCTCCATCTATTGATGTTATCTCATCTTTCCTAGTGCCTTTTCCCCATTCATTATTTATCTCGCCAAAAGGCAAAGCATACACAAATCTAAACATTACATATTTGGATAAGTTTAGTCTTTACATCTAAAATCGTGCGTCATAAACAACTCACACACGCAACATGCCATTCTATGTAGGCAACTCAAAGACCGGGGGTTCGGCAAAAAACACCCCAAAATGCCCATTTTCCACTTCAGTTATTTTGTCTACCAGTCGTGACAAAATTGGCTACTCCGTCAACTATCTTTGCCCGAAGACTCTTTCATCATTCCCGGACAAAGAGGGGCAGCTTTTGACACCCAATTTTATCCCTATTTTTTCTAAAATTGGCTATAATTTAACTTAAAGGTGCAATTTGATTATTTGTGTAAAATGTGCATTAGAAATCATGGATTTACGTGCGTTATCCTCTACTTATATATTACATACTTAAATATGGCTATATTACGTAATTTTGAATCATTTAGACTATTTGTCAAACTGTGAATATTTGTGCAATTTAATACATTCATAATATATCACATAATTGCATCATTTAGGCTACATGTCAAATTTATATCAATTTATGATCATTTGTGCAACTTAGTAAATATCTGTGATTATCTATATTTAAATAATTTTATATTATTTAATAATTATTTGTGCATTTTATACAATATGTATATGTATATTTTATTTTTTTGCACCTTTAAGTTGAATATTGGCCAATTAGAAAAGAAAATTTCTAAATTCTTTTTTATTATTAATTCTTCCATATTTCATAACTCCTATAAAAAATTTTCATTTATTTATGTTTATTCTATTTTTTATTTTTCCTTTGAACCTAAACCATATCTCTAACCAAATACATTTTCTATATACATATTTTTATATTTCGTCCTTTTTATTAAAACCTCTGAAATCACTCCAATTTTCCATTTATCTATTTTTCTTCCTTTGTTAAAATTTCCTACGAACCTAGATGATGTTTGGCATTTTATGCCTATATTTCCTTCATATTTCCTCACGTTTGAGTACTTTATTCGCCCGTTTTCTAGTTGACGAATGTAATTTTGCACTGATTTTGTGTCGTGTGACTTGTAGGGTGCTGTGAGGTGCAATTGGAGCTTTGAAGTGCATAATCGAGCAAGAAAAGATTGAATTTGGATTGAGGATTGGATCGAGCACACGAAGGCACGGAACAAAGCAAGCTGCAAACGACGAAAGCAGAGAATTAGCCTGGCGCGTTTGGTGGTGCTGGGCGCCCACTGCAGCGCCCAACTTTCTTCCGCATTTTGGGACGCGGGGCATGGCCGTTACGAGCAAGATTCGACGTCCTCTTCTTGGTTCCACGCGGTTTGAGGCGCGGGGCGCCAGCTATAGCGCCCCTGGAGCGTTTTTGGAAGTCCTATTTCATCTAGGCTTAGGCGTAACTAATTGCTAGGTTTTTGTAAACATTATAAATACCCTTCTACTTAGTTTTTGAGGTCGAGATTTGGGGGTCGAGATTTTGGAGAAGAGGGGCGGATCCCTAGATGTCTTCTAAACAAGTTCTTTCTCATTTTCTCTTATTCTTCTCTTTAATTCTATAGTTTGTTCGTTCTAGCGTTAGAGCAATTACATGAAGGTTGACGTTTGAAAGTTGATTTCTTCCTATTGATTTACCATTACAGATTGTTTATTCTTTCTTCAGCCTAATTGTTTGGTTATTGGGGCCTGATAATTGAACACTATCTATGGTTTACAAGTTGAACTCGACAGAGGGAACTTGTGAACGCAAATAGGAAATAATAGGGCTTTATTGTGAACCTGGGAATCAGGGAATCGATTTGCGGGTAGGATAGACATATACCTATTCGCCTTGCTTAGCTAAATACAGAGTTCTTTAATGCATGCATGTGATTTACTTCCATAGAAATATAGGCGTTAGAGTAGCTTCCATAGACTCGTAAAGAATCGAAAGATTTTCACGAATATAATTAACCTGTTAGTTAGCAATCTAGGAAATCAAGAAGTGGAATCAACAGGATAACTCAACTGGATTGGTCGCAGCTCTAACCCTGGACCGTCTCCTTATTACTGATAACAACTAATTTTTGCTCAATTGTTTGAATTCACTTCTACCATTTAAATTACTGTTCTTTAGTTAATAATAATCGCAATCATTGGAAAAAGATCCCTGAATAATTTTTAAAAAATTGTTTGTTAGGAGTCCAGTCTGAATAGTCCTCGTGGGAACGATACTCTACTTATCACTTTATTACTTGTCGACAACGTATACTTGCGTGTGCGTTGGGAGCAATAAGTTTTTGGCGCCGTTGACGGGGACTAAATAATTGATTGTTTTCTTTTTAAACAATTTATTATTTTCTATTCAGGTTTAATTTATTTTATTTTATTTTTATTTCATTATTGTATTACTAGTTAACATGGCATCTTTTAATGAAAGTGGGTCGAATGATGGTTGCTCAAATTTTATTTATTCTTATCTACTTTGTGGAGGACATCACTTGTGGAAAAATTGTCCAAGTCTTTCAACCCTACGGGACTGGTTATGTGAATTTTCTACAACCTTTGACTGGAACTTTTGCAAATTGTGTGGTGGTCTGTGGAATTCTTGTCCTAAGTGTCATACTCTTTCCCCAATCAATAGGTGTGATGATTCTAATAGTGTTTATGAGTTTGACAGGAGCGATAAAGTGCAGGTTGTTAGCGAAACTTTGATAATGGAGCACACCAAACTCTTTGAAGCATATGAGGATTTCTCTAAGGGAATAACAAATATGACGAGGCAATTTATGGAAGAAAGAGTGGAGCTCACACAAGAAATTGATCAATTTGGTTTAGCTATTCATGATCTAGAGGCAAATTTGAGTGATATAATTGAGGTGTCTGAAGCCCAATTATCAGTTGTTGTGGATAGTAGATTTGAGATAGAAGAGCTTAGAAGCCTACTTGAGGAGCAAAAGGTGGAATTCCTACCATTCGACCCAATATTAGTTGATGATGCAAGGTTGAAAAAATTACATTAGAGTCAAGTGTGGAAAAAGAAAATATCATATTTGAGGACTCTAGTGTTTGTGCAAGTGAGGGTGTCAAAAGTAATGCAATTTTAGAATTAAAGTGCATTGGACCTCATTCCAATCATTTTTCAACATTGTGTTTGGTTGATGACATGAAAAGCCTATAAAGAAACCAAAGGAGGAGGAACAAGGTGCCTATATTTTAAAGTTTGGGATGCCGAGGAGACAAAAAAACATCCCTCATTTAAAAGCCAAAAAGTGTAAAATGCGACATTGTTTACTTGGTCCTTTTATATTTTTGCCACCACCCCAATACCATAGTCATAAGCTTGAGGCAAAGTTGGGGATTCAATTCATAAGCTCAAGGTGGAGGCAAAAGTGATGAAGTTGTCTTCGTCGTGTCGCGACATTAAATCAAGTGCCTCTTGGGAGGCAACCCAATTTTCTTGCTTTACTTTTATTTATTTTTATTATTATTTTTATGGTTGTATATTACTTTGGGTGATTCATTAGATTGCAGGTTCATGTAATGTAGAGTTTAAGTGTGGGGTGTCCTGACCCCTGCCTAATATTGATAACCTGTTGGGGGAAGTCTGAGTACCTCATGTTATACGGAAGCTATGAGGACCGCACTCCACCGCGCCGTCCATTGTAGGCCGATTGGCCCTTAGGGAAGTTTTCTTTACCCTTGCACTTTCTTATTTTTAGCACTGAGGACATTGCTTGATTTAAGTGTGGGGTGGGGGAACTCCCCTTTATTTCTGAGGTTAGGGATGCATGTACCGTTAGGATTTTTCTTTTGTCACTTGATATTTTGTTTTTCTTTTTAGTATTTGCTTTTTCTTTTCCACAAGAAGGCCTTTGAATTGGGTTATTTTTTATTTTTTAGGATTAGAGTAGTTAGTTATAGGTGGCCCTAGATGAAGAATTAGGTAGAATGCTAGGTGCCTTTGATTTGTTTGATACCGATGTACTTGGACTTGAGCATGTGCTATTTGTGGTGTCTTTTGGTTTTAAATTGTGATGCATGCCTAGAAAAAATGGAATGACCCCCTTGAGATGCTTGAGTCCACCCACTTGACTTTGTTGTGAACTATTGTGCATTAGTGCTTAAATTTTCACAAATTGCACCTTATTTGTTTGATTGAGAGTTGTGATGGAATCATCTTGTGTGGACTGTGTGAAATGTGTGATGTGAGGCATATTCTATTGTGTTCCAAATTTGCATATTGGTGTCTAGAACTTGCCTCGTGTGTGTGCAAAGCGAAATCCTAGGTTTGCTCTAGTCGGGAGATGACACAGGCCTTCTTGGATAAGCTTTTTACCTTGATTTTCCTACCCTTATATGCACCCTTGATTGTTGTGATCCCTTTGGCCTTTTGTTGGCACCCACACCGCAAGCCTACCCACTTGTTCCTAATTGCTTTCTTTTGACCATTCTCCTTAAGCACTTTAATTGATAATTTTACATTATTGTGGAGTTTGTGGTTGAAGTATTGGGAGGTTTTTGAGTGGAACCAATGAGGAGAATACTTGATAAATTGTGAAGTAGTTGAATGAGCATTGTCAAGGTTCGGAAAGAATTGAATAAAAAAAACAAATGAAAAAAAAAAGCTGAAAAAAATTGAAAAAAGAAAAAAAAAAAGAAATGAATATCCATCCTTGCCAGTGTTGTGCTTAAAAGAAAAAATACTACTTTGTGGAAAAGGTGTGTGTGAAATTTGTTGGGTGGTGAATTGGGTGGCTTTGATGAGATATGTGCTTAAATTGAATGTGATGTATTAAAGTGTTTAGGGATGTAGTCACTATTATCCATATGTATCCTACCAGCCCCTTAGCCTACATTACAACCCTTTAAAGTCCTAGTTAATCCCGACGGGAGTGAGCTTACATTAGTGGGGTCCTACACTACGGGCAAGCCTATGGTACATCATGTGTGACATGTGAGCTTTTCATGAGAGTGAGTGAATTCTTTCTATGCTATTGTCCCCATTTTATTCTTGATATTCATTTTTGTGTGTGATATTTGGGGGACACTCTCTTGCTTCATTGTTTGGTGAGGGCACATGGTTTGCATGAGATAGGTGAAGTCGTGGCTTCTTAGTTGATCAGATAGGTGTGACTTTGTGGGAGCATGGTTGCAATGAGTCGAGTTTGTGCATTTGAGTTGTCATGGGGTGGTTGTTCTCATCATTTGATGTTTGATATATTATTGGCATGTTTGATGGACCCACAGTAGTCATGTATGCATTAGTTCAATGGTCGGTATCAACCATAGTCATAGGCAGACCTGGTCTACCTAGGTTGGGGAGTCATTTGTGATTGCTCGAGGGCGAGCAAAGGTTCAAGTGTGGGGTGGTGATGTTTGGCATTTTATGCCTATATTTCCTTAATATTTCCTCACGTTTGAGTACTTTATTCGCCCGTTTTCTAGTTGACAATGTGATTTTGCACTGATTTTGTGTCGTGTGACTTGCAGGATGTTGTCAGGTAAAATTGGAGCTTTGAAGACCATAATCGAGCAAGAAAAGATTTAATTTGGATTGAGGATTGGATCGACCATGCGAAGGCACGGAACGAAGCAAGCTGCGAACGACGAAAGCAGAGAATTAGCGTGGCGCGTTTGATGGCGCGGGGCGCCCACTGCAGCGCCCAACTTTCTTCCGCATTTTGGGACGCGGGGCATGGCCGTTACGTGCAAGATTCGACGTCCTCTGCTTGGTTCCATGCGGTTTGAGGCGCGGGGCGCCAGCTATAGCGCCCCTGGAGTGTTTTTGGAAGTCCTATTTCATCTAGGCTTAGGTGTAACTAATTGCTAGGTTTTTGTAAACATTATAAATACCCTTCTACTTAGTTTTTGAGGTCGAGATTTGGGGGTCGAGATTTTGGAGAAGAGGGGAGGATCCCTAGATGTCTTCTAAATAAGTTCTTTCTCTCTTTCTCTTATTCTTCTCTTTAATTCTATAGTTTGTTCGTTCTAGGGTTAGAACAATTACATGAAGGTTGACGTTTGAAAGTTGATTTCTTCCTATTGATTTACCATTACAGATTGTTTATTCTTTCTTGAGCCTAATTGTTTGGTTATTGAGGCCTGATAATTGAACACTATCTATGGTTTACAAGTTGAACTCGACAGAGGGAACTTGTGAACGCAAATAGGAAATAATAGGGCTTTATTGTGAACCTGGGAATCAGGGAATCGATTTGCGGGTAGGATAGACATATACCTATTCACCTTGCTTAGCTAAATACAGAGTTCTTTAATGCATGCATGTGATTTACTTCCATAGAAATATAGGCGTTAGAGTAGCTTCCATAGACTCGTGAAGAATCGAAAGGTTTTCACGAATATAATTAACCTGTTAGTTAGCAATCTAGGAAATCAAGAAGTGGAATCAACAGGATAACTCAACTGGATTGGTCGCAGCTCTAACCCTGAACCGTCTCCTTATTACTGATAACAACTAATTTTTGCTCAATTGTTTGAATTCACTTCTACCATTTAAATTACTGTTCTTTAGTTAATAATAATCTCAATCATTGGAAAAAGATCCCTGAATAGTTTTTAAGAAATTGTTTGTTAGGAGTCCAGTCTGAATAGTCTTCGTAGGAACGATACTCTACTTATCACTTTATTACTTGTCGACCACGTATACTTGCGTGTGCGTTGGGAGCAACAAGTTTTTGAGACAAGAGTCCGTCTAGGTACGCCCATTCTATTAGGGATAATTATTATTTTCTTCTAATTATTTCATGTAAAATCCAAAGCTATTCAATTTTCCTTTTTCCCAATTTTTACCAAATTCTTTATTTATCTTATTTATTATTTTATTGAATCTAGACCCAAAACACAACCAAATATATCTTTTATTTGAATTTTAAATTGTTTCCATAATTTCTTCCCTTAATTTCTCTAATCTTCCTAAAATCCCAAAAAATCCCACAATCGCTTCTCAATCTCCAACACCTCTTTTTCTCCAAAAGTATGTACATATAAACACATTTCACACGAGATCGGATACAGAGAATATCCACCATTACACATCCCCACCTTCCCCACTAAGATAGACAATACACACTTACACGAAAAAACATCAGCAGCATATACAACATCAGTACACAAGGCACACGCAGACCCCACCTCCTTTGGCCTTCTTCCCCACAACTTCACCTTCATCGTTACACCCCCATCATCTCCCACACCTATCCAGAAAAGCATACAGATACACACCTACACACCAGCTGAAACGACCTCGGTCAGTCGTTTCGGGAGATAGAACTTTGATTTGCGTGCCAATAATTTTAAAATCTTTGTAAGGTCCATTGAGACTTATCTGTAAAACTTGAGCTAAATCAGACCTCGTCTGCTAGGAAAAAGGTTTCAGTTTTTAGTGTCAGTAAATATTGAAAAGAGATTTTTTAGCTCGGTTTTGGTGAATGAGCTCCGATTCGAAATCCAAAAGCACCGTTAGGTTCGTATGATTATTTGTGACTTTTTTTATTTTTCAAAAGTGAATTTCGAGGTTGTTCGGCCAGTTTTCGCTAAAATGCCGAAAGTTAAATAATTTGACCTTTTTTCATTTAATTTGCATATTGAGTTTCGGGAGTCCGATTTGAGATCCGCCTTAGCGAGTACATTACATAAATTTGGTATAACTTGTATGCAAAAGCTGGAAATATTTTGAATATCGTAGGGTACCGTTTTAATTTTCGTCGCGAAAAGAAAATAAAATAAAATAAAAGGAAAAGGAAAAGAAAGAAAATGACAAAAGGAAAGAAAGTGGAATGAGGCGGTGGTGCCAAGGAATCAATATCCCTTTGTCTTAAAGAGTTCAACAGAGAGAAATCGAAACAGAAATATTAGTAATGAACCAGAGAACGCGAAGGAAGAAAATGCCAGAAAATAAAAAAAGAGCCGGAGAAAGATAGAATTTTCACCCCAAAATACTTAGGTAATGATCTTAATACATTATTTTAGTTTATTACGTGTGTTTAAATATATTTTGACGGTAAAAATTGGGGTATTAGACATTGTTTTAATAAGTTCAATTAATAGTTTAAAGGGTTAATTGGACCCTGATAATGGAATTTAGTATATATTCGTACTCAGTGAGTTATGGGCAACATATAAATATAATTTATTTAGGAATTGGTTATGTGACCTTAAACCCTGTACATAAGCCTGGCCTGTGTATTGCGTATGCGAATAGGGTATCAGGTTCCTAACTGGATTGCCCTGAGACGTAAGAAATGAAGCCTTTAGCCTTATGTAATATATTTTTCTGCTTATTGAACACAGTGGGATCGTTTGGGAATGAATCCAAAGGACAAAGCGGTTGTTGAGTAACTATGCTAATTTTGTTACAAGGTAAGTGTTTGTATCCATTTCTTTGGAAGCCCTTTGCCTTGTGGATATTCTACCACGTGTTCCTTACCTGTGTAGCTGTCGATAGGCGTACCCGTTACACATTAGATTTGAATTTACATTGTATATTACATGTTATGCCCTGTTGTTGGTATTGCATTGAGCATATGAGCATTTCACTCTGGTTTTTAGCATTGCATATACTTCCCGGTAATCGATGAGAGTCCCGAGCCGGTGAAGGGTAATTATTGCATATACTTACCGGTTGGCGATGAGAGTCCTGCACCGGTGAAGGATCATTATTGCATATACTTCCCGGTAATCGATGAGAGTCCCGAGCCGGTGAAGGGTCATCATTGGATATACTTCCCGGTAATCGATGAGAGTCCCGAGCCGGTGAAGGGTCGTCATTGCATATACTTCCCGGTAATCGATGAGAGTCCCGAGCCGGTGAAAGGTCATCATTGCATATACTTCCCAGTAATCGATGAGAGTCCCGAGCCGGTGAAGGGTCGTCATTGCATATATTTCCCGGTAATCGATGAAAGTCCCAAGCCATTAAAGGGTTATAATTACATATATCTCCTGGTAGATGATGAGAGTCCCGCGCCGGAGATATGTATCAGGCATATGTGACTGCATTGCATCATACCGCATCCATCCCATCTCATTGCACCGCATACTGACTATTGTGTGTATTGTATTGTGTTTTATGTATGCTGTATGTATACCATGTTGTGGACATATCTCAGTTTGCCTATATATTTCTGGCTCGTATTTGGGTTGTACGCAGTGACAGTATTAATATATGGATTGGGTTGCACGCCGCAACAGTATAAATATATGGATCAAGTTGTACGCCATGACAGTATAAATATATGGATCGGGTTGCACACCAGAACAGTATAAAATACGGATCGAGTTGCACGCAACAGTATAAATATATGGATCGGGTTGCATGCCGCAACAGTATGTACTTCTGGTTGTTGATATGCTCGGGATACTTAATAACCTATATGTTCTGTCTACGTTATGTCCCTGGTTGTTTATGGTTCCATAGGTGTTTCCAGTTATTATCTGGCTCTGCCTTTTCATAGTTTAAATAAGATGGATTTGGTTTACCTGTTTTTCTTCTCCCTGGCTAGCTATCCTACTCTTTGAGGTGGCTAGACTGCCCCACTTATTGAGTCCTTTTGACTCACCCTTGTGTTTTGTTTGTTCTTGTCTATTTATTTCGTTTCGGCAGGTTCGCTCAAGGATTGAGTTCGCCACGTTGTTCAGGAGCGAACACGACTTCAGCTGTCAGGGTGAGCCAAGTTCTATTCCGGATGGCCACCAGTTTATTGTTTATTATTTCAGCTGCATTCGGCTCCCTTCAGGAGGTATCTGTCTTCTTTTGTACTCTTAGATGTCTAGTCTGGATAACTCTAAACCTAGTATGTTGATTAGTCAGCTGTAATTTCTTTTGTACAGCTTAGAGGTATCAGTATGTCAGTGCTTTTTCTAAGTCTTGTTCTTATTTATGAATTGAATTATATTTATTTTCTTAATTTAATTTGTAAGGGTTCGCCCGATGGGTCTACGGGAGGATGTCGGGTGCCCGCACGGCCTAGCCGGATTCCGGGTCGTGCCACCAGCATACCCGACATCACTTTCTCCCTATATTTTCAACATCAACATCAGCACACATGGTCATCCGCCATTAACACCCCTCACTCACTGCCAATACCCACTTCTTCTTCTCCAATTTCACGCACAAACAGTCAGGACCCCCCTTCATTTGATCATCAATACTTGTACAACATACATGATACACCCGTCTAGTACACCACGCACACTCCTCCAACATCACCCCAGACCCCCGTTTTTCTCCTTCTCGCCTCACCTCCACAATAAAATATCCACGCACATCCATATATACAGATATACACACACAATACTCCAATACTTACAAACCAGTCGAACGAAAAATAGGGAAAATGGAGATCGGGGTTGGGGGATTGTGTACGGTTCCGAGCAACAACCATCTACCACTAGTCATACCCAAACATCAATACTTACATATCCAGAAATACACCTACTCACACTATCGAGACACACCCACCCATTTTTCTCTCTACAAAATCATCCAGAAAAAACCCACACAGATACATACCCATCGGAATAGAAACAAGGGGATCGGGGGAGTTCAATTTCAGAAACAGGGGAGTGGGGAAGGGGAAGTCGCAGATCAAAATGGGGTGCAGTGACTCCATTGTTTGATGGCTGTCGCTCCTCCGTTTTCGATCGGCATCACTATCGTTATTATTCACTGCAGGTCTCACTTGATCTGTTGCCAATCCCCATCGCGTTTTGGGTTATTGGAACCAAAGGCGACTGTTATAGGTCATCGTTTAGCCTGAGATGTTGAAATATTGACGCTTGAATTTTTTGAGCACTATTGATTATGTTTGACCGTATTCTTCTTGGATTATGGTGACTTATGCAGATATATGTTTAACTGGGTTTACTGCATTTTATGGAGTCCTTTTCCTACTTTGTATCTCACTTATTAACTTGTTTGTTAAGGGATTTTGCAGTTCACTTAACATTTGCGAGCATGGCACCAATCTCTGGATAACATTACACTTGTGGCCAATGATAAGAATTCAATGACCAATTTGAATTTGAGGCTTATGGATTAATTTGAACATAATACTACACTTAGGCTAATGACGTTCAGAGGCCTAAAATCGGTCCCGTTACACACCCTGTGTCCCTAAAAATAAATAGGCGATGACGATGCATATCACTTTGCAAAGTAAGCAATAGTAGAGTAGTGGGATCGGAAGTGCTTGGCATGGCAACACGATCGGCTCCGTGTTTGCAGTTGTACCGACATCTCTAACCTCTGCTTGACGCAATACATATGCTGAGCCTAAACTTTCATAAAATCCCTTTCCCCTTTATTTTAAATCATCATCATCATCATTATTATTATTATTATTATTAATATTATTATTATTATTATTATTATTATTATTATTATTATTATTATTATTATTATTATTATTATTATTATTATTATTATTATTATTATTATTATTATTATTATTATGATCATCATCATCATCATCATTATTGTTATCATTACTATTATTATTATTTTTTGCTAAGTTATGTTCTTTATATTTTTGCGAGGTAAAATTGGATAAAATACGACGAACTATTTTTTAAGAGGGCTCTTTTATTTTTATTATCTTCATTATTATTTATTAATATTACTAGTATTATTATTATTTATTATTATAACTATTATTATTACTATTATTATTAATTGTCATACTAATTCATATTTTTTATAATTTTTGCAAGGTACATCATGGTGAAATTACCAAAAGACAACCTTTTCAAAAAGAATAATATATTCAAACTCATTGGCTTTATTTAAATTTCATTCTTTTAATTTTATTTGCAATTCTTACTAACTTGTTTGTTTATTTTGCAAGGTACATTTGGACAGAGCTTAGTCATTAAAAGAGATGAATATTCATCCCTTGTCTTTAGTTTGTATATTATAGTTTAATATTCAAATATTTTATCACTTAGTTAGTTTAATTACCTGCTTTGAATCCCAATTATAAAATTCGGCCAGCAACCACATTTGGTGGAGCTTAAGAGGTGGTTAACCCCTTCCTCTCGAGCTAACTTGAACCTCTTACCTAGAAATTCTGGTTCGTAGACTAAGTTTCGGAGTTAATTGTAAAATAAGCTAGAAACAAAATAGGTGCCCTAATACGCCTAGTTAAAACATATGTTACGTGGCGACTCCAACTCTTTACCCGTGAGTTACCCACTAAGTCGAGCCCTATTTCTAACTTTAACCGGTTCGGGTAAAAAGTAGGATTCGACAGCGTCTTGTCGTGGCCGTGCATGGTGCTTGCTGGAACAATTCGAGGTACCGGGACAATATGCCCTTCCAATCTCTCGAGCAATTGAATATGGGATTCGGCTAGTGGAGTGTAGTTTCTTTTTTGTCTTTGGTAGGCATCAGGGAGAGGTCTAGGAGGGTATGGTAGTGTATTTTGGTAGTTGGATTGAGTGTTTGCTGGTATGGTGGATGATTTGTTGCTGGGATGTGGAATATATGTCAAGTAGGCTGAGCGAAATATTTAGGTCGTATATGAGGGTAAGGATAAAATGGTAGCGTTGTTTGATAGTAGTGGTTGAAAATAGGGTCTTGAATGGTTGCAGCAAAAAGACTTAATCTTTCTTCTTGAAAATGCTCACATTTTCATATCGGCAAACCTTATTGGTAGTTTGTAGAGAAAGGAGAGAGCTGGTGGGAATTGCTGTGAAAATCTCCCTTATTTCGAAAAATCCCTGACAAGTGCACTCGCTTAACCATGTCCTTTGCCTTGGTATTCAACTCGAGCCAACCTTTTGGTAATAGACTTTTGAATGAACTAGAGACGGTTTGGACATGCGAATGATTTCAGATACCAGGATTTGATCATGGAGTAGGGGGAAGAGGCGCCTCGATAGGCGATTGAATTTAGAGAAAGAATTCCTTTAGAGACCTAGAGCAACAGACAAATTCATGCAATGCACACATATCAAATAAGAAATGCAACTTATAATATGAAGGACCGTTTTACGCACGATGATTTTGGAAAGCACTTTGTGCCACATGCATCATTTCATTTGCTTAACAAATTGTGGAGCCTAAAAAATAGTATTGAACTTTTGGTACATTGGCTGATATTGAAATAGTGCAAAGGTGGAAAACAATGATAGAGGATTAGATCATGGTCAGGTGAACGTCTTTCATGCTGATCCTTCCCCAGAAGATTCTTCTTCTTCTTCCTCGGACGAGTCTTCTTTGGACAAGCTTGCCTCTGATTGTCTGCATCAGTCAAGAGCCGAGATATGTCAAATGTAAAGTTCTTCAATATTTCCCAAGCCTTTCTTCCATTCTCCTCTATTCCTTTGTTTGCCACAGAGTTCATTCCCTCGCTAGCCCATACGCCGATAGACTCTATGCGCTTTGTCAGGAGTTCTGCCTTACTACGCCATTTGCTTTTTTCTTCGTTCTTAGCTTCGACCAAACTTTGATTCTTTTCTATTTTCCCTCGTCCCGTCGCCAGTTGTTTGCGTAATCTTTTATAGTCAGATTTCAACTCATCAGCCTTTATTTTCCTTTTTGTTGTTGCACTTGGTTGAATTGCTCTTGCTATGTCTTTCCTAAACCAGTTTGGGTAATCTTCATCATAGCCGGCATCAAACATGTCTCGTCCAATAGTCTCGATTCCCATTTGTTGTCTTTCTTTCCAAAGTTCTAATATTTCTTCTTTCAAATGGTATCACTCCTACGAGAATATTTGCTTTGAAACTTCTGATGCCTGCAATTTGGGGTACTGTCTACTTCCTCCCTGCTTGTCTAAGTGCCCTTAAAAGAGTTTACGGGTAAACTCCTCTAAAGCCTACCAAGATGACAAATGAGTCTTATTCGGATTGTGTGATTACTGTTGCGCTGGGAAAGCAATCAAACATCCATTGTATGTTTTCGGGTGTCAGTTGACAGAACATATGGTGCCAACCATTGGCAGTTGTTGGTTGGTCCCATTTCCCGAAAGCATTATCCATGCGGGCAGTATGAGCCAAGATGTAGTTTTATTTTGGTATGGAATGGAAAGCTTGGTCTGTGTTAGCCATCCTTTGCAAATGCTCCATCAACCAAATTTTTAAAAGCAAATTGCAACCTTCAAAGAAACCAGAGCCCTTCTTGCATCTTTCTAAAGCTCGGTACATCTCTGCAACAATCATCGGTACCAAAGTGTATTTCTTGTTAATGTCTTTAAGTAAGGCATCAGCAATTGAGACCATACGAACATCAACTCGTCCTTTGAATTGCGGATGGACGACAGTTCCTAAAAATCTGGTGACAAAAGCAAGTACCCTTCGCTCTTGCTAATCTGCCTGGTCAATGTTGAAACAGCCTTCAGATTCTTGAAATGTTTCTCCATACCCAAATTTGTTGTAATGGGAAGTTAGAGAAATTCTCGATTGCCGTATACTATCTGTGCACAACTCAAGCTTAAACCCTACCATTTCGAAGAACTCCTCGGGTGTAATGTTCTTAGGCATCAACACTTCTCCACTTTCAAATGGTAATTGAGTCAACCCACCTATTTCCTCCAATAATGGTGTCAACTCTACATTCCCAAAGTGAAAATCTGCTCGGTCTGCATCCCAATACTGTACTGCTTCTATCATTCCACTGCAGTGTGCTCTATTAATGAAATCAAGTTTCCCAACACCAGTTTAACTCAGTCTTGTTGATCTATGCTTAGGTTTTCCCACTAATCCCTAAGCAACTGAGGGATTTCAACAACCATGTTGAATGTTCTAGTGGCCATGATCTTTTGGAAAAGGTGAAGGATGACAGGGAAAGGGAAAAAAGAAATGCCTAAGATTTGCTTTATTGTGAACAAAGTGATCAACGTGTGGCACAAGCTTTTGAAAACAATGCAACAGAGAATATGAGGAGATGTGTCGTTGTGGGTTGAGAACCCTTTAGACACTTTAGAAGGAGATTGCTAATGGACTTGTGACATGCCAAGGACGTCAAATCTTTATATAATGGTAAAAGGATAAATGTGCGTTATGTGTCATCCCGTCTATCGAGCGGTCATTTCTGCTTCGAAATTGGGCTTTCAATGCCTCTTCGGTTACCATTTAAGCCTCTGAATAGCATTGAATACAGAACGATTCCAATCCTTTAGGACTTAACGGTCGTTTCTAATTCGATTTAGGCTTTTAATGCCTCTTAGGTTACCTTTGTGCCGTTTGAATGTTATTGAATACAGAATAATCTGACTATTTATGAATAAACAATCATTTCTGATCCAATTTGAGCTTTTAATGCCTCTTAGGTTACCTTCGTGCCATTTGAATTGCATTGAATACATAATAATTCTGACTATTTATGAATAAACAATCATTTCTGATCCAATTTGGGCTTTTGACGCCTCTTAGGTTACCTACGTGCCTTTGAATGGCATTGAATAAAGAGTAATTTTGACTGTCTATAAACAATCATTTCTGATTCAATTTGGGCTTTTGACGCCTCTTAGGTTACCTACGTGTCGTTTGAATGGCATTGAATAAAGAATAATTCTGACTATTTATGAATAAACAATCATTTATGATTCAATTTGGGCTTTTGACGCCTCTTAGTTTATCTACATACCGTTTGAATGGCATTGAGTACAGAATAATGCCAATTATTTATGCATAAATAATAACGTCTGATTTAATTTGGGCTTTTGACGCCTCTTAGGATAACCTTTGTGTCTTTGAATAGCACTGAATGCAGAACAATGCCAATAATAGTCCACATTGCACGTTTAACCCTTTAAGCAAATGTAAATAAATCATGCAACGCTCTTTGGGGGTTAAAAATACGTTCGTATTGTTTGAAGAAGTCGGCCTATCGGACTTGAGAACAAGTCGACTAATGACATGTCATGATGCATGATTCCTAGCGCCGCTACTAAGGAATGTTAGCTAGACCAGGTGTTATTATCCTCCCAAGCGGACGACTCGGGAGCGGGAACGTCTCGGACCAAATAGATTCCAAGTCGTTCCCCCTAAAGAAATTTTTATGTGAGGGAAGAGGTGGTTGTAACCACCGTATTTTCAATGCACGATTTAGAAAATTGCCAGGAGTGGCGGGAGGTATGCATGATATGCACAAGTTTAAAAATGTATAAATTTTGAAAAAAATACACAAGTTTGAAAGAAATGCACATGTTCCCTAAAAATGCTTATGTGTTGTAAATATGCGCAGATAGAAATATTTCACAAAAATAATTTAAAAAGAATAAAAAAGGAAAAATAGAACAAATACACATTAATTTTGAAAAATAGACTTAATAGAAACTAGACAATATTAAATTAAGTAAAATTATTTTTTTTTTTAAAAAGATTTAACAATTATATGGGAAGGATGCACATATTGAAATATTTCAAAAAAATGATTTTAAAAAAAATGATAAAAAGAAAAACAAATTAGTTTCCAAAAATAGGATAATAGAAACTAGCTAATAAAGAAAATACAAAGAATTATGACGTGAAATGTTTTAAGGAAAAAGATTTAGCAATTTATGGAAGATTTGAAAATAGTTGAAGTGTGGTACGTGTTGTGCTATCCTAAAGAACCTTCTAAGAGTGGGTTTACTCGGCAAGGACATGGTTCCCCTAGGCGGACAACCAAGGGGCGGGAACGTTTTGAATTGTTGGTTGTACCACGGACTAACTATACCCCAACCGTTTACCCTAAAGGATTTTTTTAGAGTGAAACGGCCGCGGAATCCACGTAACCGTTTATGGTGTGTGCAAGTGTAAAAACTTTGCAGGAGTAGAGTAAGTGTAAGTGACACAAACAATAATAAAGAAAATATAACTAAAAAATTAAAGAATAAAACACCAAAACTCAAAAATAAGCTTTAATCCTGCAAACAAAAAAAGGAAAGGAAGAAAAGTCAGTATCCAAATAAATGACAAGAAAATAAAGTAAGTAGAGAATCCCAATTTGAAGTTCGTGATGGTTTGAACCTTGACATCCCGAGCGGAGTCATCATTCTGTCGCATCCTATTTTTACCCGAACCAGTTAAAGTTTGAAATAGGACTCGACTTAGCAGGTAACTCACGGGTAAAGAGATGGTGTCGCCACCTAACATATTTTTTAACTAGGCGTATTAGGGCACCTATTTTGTTTTTAGCCAATTTTACAATTAACTTCGAAACTTAGTCTACGAACCAGAAATTTTAGGTAAGAGGTTCAAATTAACTCGAGAGGAAGGGGTTAGGCACCTCTCAAGCTCCACCAAATGTGGTTACCGGCCGGACTTTATGATTGAGATTCTAAGTAATTAAACTAACTAAGCAATAAAATATTTAAATGTTTAAACTATGATATTTAAAGGCGAGTACTAAATATTTGTCTCTTCTAATAGTCGAGTCTTGTGGCTTGCAAAATAAACAAACGAGTTAGTAAAAATTGCAAACAAAATTAATAAACACAAGATTAAGTAAAGTCGATGATTTTAAAGATTTTATCCTTTTTTTAAAGAGTTGTCTTTTGCGATTCTGCCACGTTGTATCTCATAAAAAATGCAATAATTAGTACGTCAATTAATAATTACAACAGTAAGTAGTAGTAGTAGTAGTAGTAGTAGTAGTAATAATAATAATAATAATAATAATAATAATAATAATAATAATAATAATAATAATAATAATAATAATAATAGTAAAAGGATTTTTTCTTCTAGTCATCTCTTGTCCAATTTTACCTCGCAAAAAAAAATAAAGAAAATGGGTTAGTAAAAAAAAAAAAAAAAAAAAATAATAATAATAATAATAATAATAATATAGTTTAAAATAAAGGGGAAAGAGATTTTTAAAAGTGTAGGCTCAAGTATGTATGATTTGGCTAGAGGTTAGGGACGTCTGCACGGCTGCGAACATGCCGGCCGGTCGTGTTGCCATGCCAAGTGCTGGTCGCACCACTCAATCGCCGGCACGTTTTGCAATTACGGCTCATACAAGTCATCATAGCCTTTTTGTTTTAAAAACATGGGAATGAGACTGTTTATCCGTTCAAATCAGTAGGCCTCAAATAAATAATTATTTTCCTTGGCGAAATAGCGCGGTATCTGTTCAAAAAATCAGTAACACCCGATATCCAAAAAAAGATATACGGGTCAACAGGTCAACTGCATAAGTCTCTCAAATCTGCAATCAAGAAAAAGCATCAGAAACATTTATAAATAAAGGAACCAAGCAAGGCAGAAGCTGAGATACGATTCGCCGCGAGGAGCGACAGCAGCTGCGTAGCGGCATCGCTACCACCCCCTAAACTTTATTTCGATTCCTGCATAAGAAAAACCCAGACAGATATGGAAGAGCCGAATCGCGACGAGCGACGGAGTTAACCACAAAATGGTGTCGCCGGCTGAAAAAATCAAACTGGATTCCGCCGAAACAAACAGCAGGAGCGTCATCCAAAATAACGATCCCAATAACCAAAAGAACGCCGAAACAGTAACGGAAAGAACAGAGGAGCAACCACCGCCTCTGATTAAAAACTGGAGGAGTCGCTACAACTCTGTTTTCCCCTTTTTCCAAACTCCCCTGTCAACAACACTCAACAACAAGAATCAAAATAAAAATGAAATCAAATAGAGACAGAAACAATCAGATATTTAACGATGGATATTTCCAATCTGAAACCCCCTGTCTCACTTCCCAGTATCCCACCCCGATCTCCCCTTCGTTTACACTTTTCAATGCCGGCAGTGATGGTAGCGGCTCACCACTGTTCTGCACCGTCTCCACTCACTTCCTCACTGATTTCCCCATTTTTTGAGTTGTTGTCCCGACTCCCTCTCCCTTTTCGATCTGTGTGTGTTGTCTATTCTTTTAAGGAAAAATAGAGAAACTGAAATGGGTGTAGGTGTTTCTATGTAATGGTGCGTGTGAGAGAGAGAGGAGATGGGGTGAGGATATGATGTGGGGTCTTTATTTTTTAAGTGCCTATAGATCTGTTGGCGTGTTTTTATGAGGGAGAATTGTAATGTGAATGCTTCTGTGTGTATGAATTTTGTGTGGGGGAGATGAAGGAAGACCAAAGGGGTCTGCGCGTGCGGGTACTGATATTGTGTGTCCCCATGTGCTGATGATGTGTATATGTTTATAGGATTAGGAAGAAATGGTTGTTGGGTGATTAGAGAAATTTGGGGGTTGGGAATAATTGTAGGGATTATGAGAGTGATTTAGGGATTTAGGAGAAGATTTGGGGAGAGATGAGAGGTAATGTAGCTAGTGTCAAAAGATGGGTAGATACATTAAATGTAAAAGATTAGGAGATATTTTGGAATTTGTTTAAAATAAAATAGGAGGAAAAGAAAATGTATGAATGTATCTAGACGAGCATTCGTCCAGGTTCAAACGAGAAATGTGATTCAATACAAATAAATAAATAAATAATTTTAGTGGAAATTGGAAAAAAGGAAGATTAAATATTTTGGATTTTATTCAAAATAGTTGGAAGAAAATTGCAACTAGTCCCTTAACAGACTGGCCGTACCTAGAGAAGAGTCTGTCTAGTTTCGAGGGAAAGAGTTCTTTAAAAAGATGATTTGCACATATGTAAATTCAAAAGGAACCCAAATATGACAAATCAAGGAGTAGAAATGAATTGATTATTTGTTTGGCTAATATTTTACTTAAAGGTGCTTTAAAAAATATAAATATAAATATATGTATACTTATTGTATAAAATGGTACAAACACGTAGTAAAATGCACACACAAAGCAAATTGGAATGCAAATTAAACTACTTAAGTATAAATAGCCACAAATATTTGCTAAACGCTATAAATGCACTAAAATTGCACAAATAATCACATTTTGACAAATTGCCTAAATGATGCAAAATTACGTAATATAGCACATTTAAGCATGTAATATATAAGTAGGTATAACACACGTAAATGCATGCTCTCTAATGCACATTTTGCACAAATAGGCAAATTGCACCTTTAAGTTGATTTATAGCCGATTTTAGAAAAAGGAGGGACAAAATTAGGTGTCAACATGGACCACCACATCCTGAGGCAAATGTCATAGAGGAAGACACATCTCCACCAAATTCACCAGATGTCATGGACGATACTAATCCACCAAACTAGTCATTATGTTATTTTAGAAAGTAATGTTCATTTTTATGTATAATCTTTCTAGCCCTTTTACGTATTGTTAATATTAGTTTCAGTTGTGTCTTTTGATTGTCCACCACTGCAGGCCTATAAAATTTGAAATCTCCATATTTTATGTTGGATTTTATTGTTCCACTTGTGATTTTGATTGTCTACCACAGATAGTGTATTATAAAAATTTAACAAACAGAGCAAAAGTTCTCATAGTTCATCGTGATCAATCTATAAAACAAGAGAATTAAATTGCTATCACATTAACAAAATTAACTAGACCAACCACTTACATTGTAAGCAAAATACTACTCCAATAAGAAACCTATGCACCAACTACTTAAATCGATCCCTCTGCACCTCAATCTCCTTCAACTTCACTTATAGTTGTTCCTTCTCCATTTGAACTTCCCTGAGTTGGATTTTGAGAAAATCCCTCTGTTCCTCAACCTCGAGAAGTAGAATTCTAAGAAGCTTCACTTGTTCATATTCATGGATCTTTTGAGTGAAATCAAACCTTGCCGCTCCTTCTGCGTTGGAGACTAAACTGGACAGCATTTCTCTTGCTTCTTGAGGAAGCGGGCCATCATGCAACCTAAAATAATCACATCCACCATTGTCCTAAGAAACCTAGAAATTAGCAACGTTGGTTAAGTATTTAGTAAAAAATTTAATAGATGTAAATAATTACCTACCTTCAGCGTACGACAACACCAAAAAGCGATCAGTATTTGTTTGGGTCCTTGATGTTTTCAGCTTCCCATTTTCACCGCAATGAAATTTATCGGGTTCCACCGAACAAGATAATACAGATTGCAAGGTCTGAGATATTTTGTGTTTTATTATCACAGTTGATGATAGACGGATGAGAGAGAAATTCAATTTACTCAGCGGTTTATATTTACAAAAATATTTTTACCTTTGCAAACAAAGGTTACCAATGAAAAATTCAAAATAAAAACATAAAAGACAAAACTAATTTGAAGATGCTAATAAACATCAGTTTGGTCTATTGTTTGCTTATTGAACAACTGTATTTTGAAATGTAACCGTTCAGGATATCGCCACGTCCGCATTTGACATTTAGGATTTGGGGTTTGGGATTTGGAGTTCACGCGCTTGGGGTTTGGGGTTCGGACTCTAGGGTATATGTAGATTATTTTGGCTTGATCGGTAAATTATCAACGATCGAAAGTTACACTGTCATTGATTGTCAATATAATCCGGTTGATTGTATACTCATATGGTTTTCCTTAAATAATATAAAAAAAATATTGAACACTATTAAGTGGTAATTTATTGGTCCACGATAATGTATTTTAAAAACGGTCAATAACATTGATGAGGAGTGACATTGGATGACTTATATGATACAAGGTATATTAATGCTAAAGTTATGAGAAAGCAAGAGCTCTTTCTCTAAGCATGGAAGAAGATCGTAATGTGAGAAGCGAGCAATACTTTGATTGAGTTATATTGGATTAATACATTCTAACACTATAATGATGATAAATAACATTGGATTACGTTCATTATTTAACGTATACAAATGATAAGGGTGGGTATAACAAGACCTTTTTCCCTATATATTGAAGATATCGTAGCGTGAGAAGCAACTAATACATTGCTTTAGTTATATGGATTAATAACACCACCCACATTTTATAATGAATTATTTATATGTTTAGGGCTTCTTAAGTGAACAAATACGTATTAACGCTTCAATTTAATCCTTAATCACTACAGTCGATGATACACCTTAAGAAGGTGGATTGTCCACCATGTACAATCCGGATGATTTGACTGGGAGTCATTTATATTTTATTTTTATAGTTCATAAGATTACAACAAAAACATACCCAATGTTATAATTGTGTGATGTTAAAATTTTATCATGAAAAAAAGTGTTGTCTCAGTCATATTAAATCAAGTTTAGTAGTGATGATTGTCGATCCTAAATATTTGATTATCAACTACTTTAGAAATCCACATTTATTTAGAATTCCACGGTAACGGTAGAAAGTGTACCGTACTTTAGACCTCCACATTGAATATTATACAAGATTCTTTATATTTACCTCTCAATTGCATACCCAGTCAAACGGTGAATTACCAACTTTATGACTTCTGTATAACATCGCTTGCCTTTATTTTGGTTGTTTGTATACTTGACGTAGTTTATTATCCCTTTTATCAGATCTATAATCAAGAGGACACGTGAAGATCTCAGTACATACGTCATAAATTAATTACACTTTTTCCATAAATATATGTTTAGTTGTTTATAAATTTTAGATCGTTTATTATCAAGTTCATCAGATCTTTAGAAATCTCGCATCTATGTTTAGTTGTTTAAACACTTTAATTGGTTTAGTATCACTTTTATCAGATCTTAAGCAAGAGGACACGTGGAGATCTCAGTACATACGTCTTAAATTAATTACACCTTTTCCATGACTCTATGTTTAGTTGTTTATAAACTTCAGATCGTTTATTATCAAGTTCATCAGATCTACTTTAAGTTACGTCATAAATTTGTTCTGGTCTCCATGTTTAGCTGCTTATAGACTTTAGTAGATCTATTATTATGTTAAATAGATCCAGTTATTTTCTTCGATGAAAATAAAGCAGAAACAGGAAAAACTATAGCAACACAAACATGTACGCCGACAGCAAAATTCCCCCTATTCAATTCATATATTTTTAATAATTACAAAATAAAGAGCTTTCTTTAATCAGAAAGCTCTTTAAAATAACAAAAAATAAAAAGTATAAATAATTAAACTAACTTAAAATATAAAAAATACTTAAAATAAACATATAGTTAAGGGGAACCATGGGGGGGGGGGGTGATGATGTCGTCGGACTTGATACCGATGCAGTGGCACATTGCACCAAGCAAAGTGCAATGCGCCAAATTTTCATCACTTGCCGCAGCCTATCCTCGTCTATAATTCGTATGAGAAGGTCAAGTGCTTGGCGGATGAGGAGTGCATCTTGGGTGGGTGGGTGCACTATTGTTGTGGAGAAAAAGCTTAAGAAAAGTTGAGATTTATTAGTGGAAATTGTATGGAAAAAATAGTAATAAATGATCCTATTTATAGATAAAGAAGGTGAAGGGATAAGAGGAAGGCGGTCTAACTGTCATTATTAAAAATTATTTTTGGAGAGATTTTTTCCGTTCCTCCATCAAATCCGATGGGACGTGCCCAACTTGGGCAATGCACCCTTTAATTTACCTAACACGTTTACACAATGACCTATTATCTACCACTCAATATACTTAGCTTACTCATTAAGTTTGTTGTCTCTTAAAATATGGCACCTAGTTATCATTGCTTTTGAAATATGGTCTTGTCTTTAGTCGATGGAATTTTGGTCTATGATCGAATAGGCAACTTAAACGATAAATATTCAATTTAATATAAATCCAACATCTATTTAGTGTAGACCATGTGTAGTAGTTTATACACTATTTTATTTCTGGTTGTCTAAAAAAATTTCAACTACAGATATCAATAAAGCCAGTTAAAGTTCATTGTCAACCACGTCATGATCGATTGTCAACTACACATATTTGGCCAAAAAATACTAATTTCTAGTGCATCAAAATTCTATTGTCAACATATCAAAGTATATTAAACAATAAGAAAGAGTAAACACATGTAATTTAGAAGCGAATATACGTAAATTAGTCAATTGACAAGAACATAAAAAAAGGTTCATAAATAAATTATTACACTTAATAAATAGTAATAAATCACTGTGTATTTTGAGCAAGAGAGAAAGTTGTTTTCTCTTGGCTGGGTCGTTTACCTTTTAAATATCTATTCTTTCTCTTCTTGGACGTATATGATTCCTCCCCCATCGATGGAATGCGCTTAACTCTTTTCCTACCAATTTTGACATCAACCTAAGGTGGCCTTGTGGTTACCGACGTATAATTGGGAGACATAATCCATCCTTCTTCCGAAGGAATGGGATGAGTATTATGTCTATATGAAAGCAGGTACGCGTCCTTCCTATAATACTTAGAAGTGTATTGGTAAAGAAAGCTACCATACTCATCTCCAGAGGCCAAAAGAATCGTTGTCGTCGCATGGATGAACAGGATTATGTGCAAGTCAAATTGCCTACATAGACAAGTTTTTCTAGTCAGACTCACAATTTTTCTTGTCTGTATATCCTTAGGCTCATCTTCTCCACAACAGCAAAATCACTGTTGTCCAGGTTATACGCCACAAGAACACTGGCAAGAGCCATATGATGCCTGAGTAGCTTCTCAATTCGAGGGACTAAGATGGTGTTCACCTTATTGACAAATGCACGATGTTTCATGAAAATTTCATGGAACCTCTCATTAATAAAATTAAATAGGGCGACAATTGGGAATTCTCTTTCATCCAAGAACATTGCGTTTACAGATTCTGAAATAGTGGTGGTGATCACTTTATACATGTGACCTGAAAAATATGTCTTGCTTTCCATTTTCTGGTCCAAACACCAACAAAACAGTCAACAGCCGCTACATTTTTTTTACGAAGCTCTTTTAGTTCTTTATCGAAAATCTCTTGGCTGTAAGCTTGAGCTGCAGCATATTAATTACCCATAAAATCACCCCTAAAACCTTTTACGAATGTTATCAGCGAGGTGCCTCATGCAAAATCTGTCTTGCGCTTGAAAGTAAACCCTTGAAATTCCATTAGCTGTGCTACTAGCGCGATCAGAGATGATGCACAACTCCAGACGGTCCGGTACCACCGCCTGTAGGTTCCGAAAGAAGAAGGTTCAAGAATCGTCGCACTCCACATCGACCACACAAAATGCCAACAGAAAAATATCGTACTCCGTGTCCAGCGCCACTGCAGCAAACATTACACCTTCGTAAGGCCCCGACAAATGAGTACCATCAACAGATGTTACCTTTCTCAAATAATGATATCCTCTATTCCAAGCACCAAATGATACAAAAAAATATCGAAATGAATAGTCATCATTCACAGCCAGTTGGACATGACTTCTAGGATTCTCTCTTTTGATTGCAAGCTGATATGCATCTAAAGAAGTGCACCCGTGCTCCGGCGTCCCCCTCACCATGGTCCTTGCAATGTCCCTTGCCCTCCAAGTCTTCCAATAACTAGCATTTGTATTCAGATCATGAACAGCAGTCGTGTTGATATCTTTGGTCGACGGAGAAACTATTTTTAACAAGACGAGAATGACCTATTCCAAAGCTTGAGGATGGTGGCTTGTAGCATTCTCTACCCCACATGTGTAATCACCACAGTACTTGGTGATCTTAAATGTATCAAAATTTGGTACTTCATAGCGCGCACTATCCACTTATATTTCAGCGATGCACATGCCACAAAATACAAAACTTTTGTACTCTTCTTCGTGCAGGAAGTATATATTTTCTTAAGCACCGCTAACTTCAACGAGCAAACCAACTCATTCTTGTTGAAGAATATTTTACCCTTATAAATACCTGTGTCATCATTAAGAATACTACTGGACTCTATTCCAGCACGGTTCGGAGAGCACTTTTAGTCTGCGCTGGTGAATGGAAGCCCTCCTTATCAAGCACGAAGAAAGTGGCACCCCTCAACAATATCGGTATGCGTTTCAGCAGGCCCCTCATGCCCAATTCATCACTTTTATCACTGCCGGTACTCACCTCTTTATCCATGTTCGGAGAATAATATCCACTATCCTCAACCACATGCCTAAAAATATCATCCCATTGATCATCATCAACTGCTATAGAAGATGCTGCAACAATATTTAAAGCTGGGGCGGACCCCTCGACTATCGAAATATAAACAAACAAAATATAAATAATAGGCCTACTTCCATCACCATCTACATCTAGGAGGTATATGTGCAGATCACTGTCATTCTTAATCAATGAAGGAGCCATTTTCCCCTCATAAGCTCAGCACCAAGTATATAACTAATGGACACATCGCCCCGATCGCAGGTTAATTATCTGCATTCAATGACGTTGTCTATCATCTTGTCAAATGTACCCTCCAAATTCAATGCAATAGGTATTGTTGCACAAGAACTGGAATGCCAAGCCCAGTATTTAGTCGTCTCTACTCATTTCCCGAAGAAATTAGCAGTCACTACTGCATAGCACCCCATCAGTGAACGAGTCGACAATATACTGCAATAGGTCGATGAACTAAAGCATACTTCTAATGGAATCAGAACAATGACGGAGATGATAAAGCACCTTACCAGCTCAATAAAACACCTCGTATACCATGAAGAAGCTGATACCAACCCAATTAGATGTCAATTCACACAGCACAACAGACATATTGAAGCTTTTGAAAAAGACGAAAATTGAAAATTTCAAAACCTTCCCACAACTAGAAATCACGAAATGAGGACAGATTGAAGATGGGGATTGGATTGTGATAGCTATGAATTTGGGGCCTGGAATGACGTTCAGCTCAAGAAGAAGCCAATGAACGAGCTTGAGAAGAAGAAGAAGAAGAAGAAGAAGAAGAAGAAGAAGAAGAAGAAGCGGAAGGAAGGAGGGGAATTTTTGGCGGGAAATTTTGGGAGAGAATTTTTCTTTTTTAGGTATGGGCAAAAGTGTAATATTTAGAACTTGGGGGTTGGGACGTCTAGTTACTTTTTAGGCCTAATTAAGCCCTAAATATGATTAAATAGGAGGTCATCTACCAATTTTTAAAATTTAGAAGTTATTTTTTTAATCGAAGACTTGAAAGAGGTCGAAGAGCTAAATGCCCCGAGAAAATATCTATTTGCATCTATACCTATCTATATTATTGTGGAAATACCAAACTTTAAAGTGAAATGTTGATCGACAAATCTAACCCAAAGAAGTTGAGATTTGTTTTACTCTTCTAATATAAATTCTTCAAATAGACTACACTATATATGGGATTCATATTGAATATACTGGAACATGTTAGCACAGTTTCCTAATGCCTTCTAGCCAGATATAGGATCTTTCAAATGAGTTAATTTGTACCTATATCGGGTGTTACACCAAAATAATGAATGATTCATATAAATATTTATAAGTTAATCATGATTAAATGAAAATGTACTATTAAAATTAACTTTATTGGTTTAGTATAAACAACCCCTAGATTCTTGTGATGTTGGAGGTGAACTTAAAATAAATATGTGTTCTATTTTTCTAATTTCCAACTATATACATACAATTCAAACCAAAAGGTCGTTAGCAGGACGCACACATTCATGCAAACCGCTAGGATGCAGTGCTAGTGTTTGACTATTCGGCCAATGTTAGAATAGTATCAATATGACTTCTATGGTCGATGAAAACGTAAAATGGTGAATATATGAATATTTCGTTTCCTTGTAAAGCAATAATATATAATGTCAAAACACATTTAGTATCACGAAGTCCGCTTAGTTTTGGCACCGGTTCTTCTGAATATTCATTTTTTTTGGGTCTAATGTAATTTGACCATATCTGGGAGAAAATCATGATTAATAACAATCACTACTGTTCTCTCCATATCTTATCACCATGAATACATGAATTTCAAGTCATATTCAAAAGGGTTGATATAATTTGCAAAGTAGAAGCCATTTACCCTAACTAACCAATAACATATATTGCCACGACCTTTGCACTTGCTTGACAAGTTACGATCAAAAACATCAAAGAGTATGGTCTTCATATTCCAAACAAATTCACATTTGAACTTAGTTGTCCCCGAAATGTTCTCACGAAAATGCCAGTGAAAGCCTTCTCCGTTATTAAGGAAATGAGTTCCAAGATCATCTTCTGAAGACCAACAATGAAGGAATAAAGAATTCGTATTATTAGGGAGGTCATCAGCAATCCACACCTGATAACGATTCAAAGGAGAGTTAGAATTATTAAGTGCAACACCACCACTGAAGGAGAGGATAAATAAAGATGCAAAGACTACAGTAGTGACATGAAAATTCATGTTGAGAATGAGAAAAAGTTAGAGAATGGAAAAAGGGAATTAACCCCAAGGAATAACTAGGGAGTTTCCTTCCTCTTATTGTTGCTCTTAGAAGTGTTCCTTTCACATGAATATGGGGCTTATTAGTTTGGACCATCCAGGTACCTACAAAATTAGATTACACTAATCTATGCAATTTTGGAATTAGTGATAAATAACACCTCGAAGGCTTTACTGATTTCTTTCAATTACTCTAATTGCGAATAAAAACAAGTTCCAGTTAATACTTGAAATTAGATTTGACCCGCCTGTTTGACCAATAGTCTAATTACCGTTGAAACTTAATATTAATTTATGTCTATCTTTATCTGTATCGATCTATTTTTTTAAAAGAATTTAGTGTAAGCAATTAAATTTGGTGAATTTAATCCATAAGAAATTTGAATTAATTCCTAAATTCAAGAAAATAAAATGCAACATGGTAAATGACGTGACGCCAAATCAAATGAAGTAGCTAATGAAAATACGCCAAGTGTACAAAGGATAGGATTTGTCAAATCAAATGAAATCTTATCACAAAGATAAAGGAGGTTGGTTTGTAATTCAAAATCAACCAATCAAATCAAAGCAAATACATTTAGCCTTATCACATTTTCTCTATTCCTTCACTATAAATAGAGAGCTCCCATAAGCCAAAAAAAGGGAACTTGAAGAAGGAGAAGGACATCAAGCTGGAGATCAGCAGGAAGATATCATGTGCACGTGTGGCCAACTCTTCAAATGTTTTAGGCTTTATGCCTTGCAAGATGTAGCAGAGGCCCCAATGCATCCCTTGAATGCACATTTCAATGCCAGAAGTTTCACTAAAGCGATCTTTGCAGTTCAGGCTCAAGCTTCTCCAACGATTGATAAAGTCGATGACCGGTTCATCATTCAATTGACGAGAATTTGTAAGTTCAACCATGCTAACGACGCGCCTTGTACTATAGAAGCGGTTAAGAAATTCTTGCTCCAACTGCTCCCAACTATCAATAGAATTAGGCTCAAGATCTGTGTACTAATCAAAAGCATTCCCTTTGAGAGATCGGACGAACTGCTTGATGAGGTGATCACCATAAGCCCCAGCATTGTTGCACGTCTCGACAAAGTGCGCCACATATTGTTTGGAATTTCCCTTGCCATTAAAGTGCTGAAGCTTTGGAGGTTGATAACCAGCAGGCATCTTCAAGTTATCAATTCTTTGTGTGTAAGGCTTTTCATATGTGAGCAAAGATTTGGCTTGCGGCTCCACTTTATCTTTTATTGCCCTATATATGAAGTCCTTCAACTGATCGACATGAAGTAGACCTTCAGAAGATACTTGGATCTCCTTAGACATAATCGCTTGCCTTGTAGAAGATTCTCCTTTCTCTTTTGCTTCAGGAAGCTCCGTTGGTGCTTGGCTGGATACTCCCTCCGCTTTGCTGCCAAACTTTTCTTCTAACTTAGCAATATGAGCATCTTGATCTTTCACGCATTTTGTTAGGCCTTCGTCTGCTTTAGTCAAGATTGCAAGTTGTTCTTCTATAGATGCCATCTTAGTTTCCTTGGACTTTGAAAAGCAGAGATGAGAGGTAGAGAGGTCCCGGCTGGGCGTGCCAAATTTGTAACAACAAATTTCAAGGTCTAGAAAATTCAAGACAAAAAATAGTGTAACAAAATTTTGTATTTGATATCAACAGAAGATGCGGGTTACAATCTCTAGAGTGTCACTAATTTTTGTAAATGACGTCCTCTAATTCTCCTCCTCACGAACTTTGGTTCAAGGGCTCGGAAGCTTGATCTTGAACTTGATGAACTTTGGATTTGATTTCAAGAAGCTTGATCTTGGATTTGTTGCACGTCACGAACACTTTGACGATCGCCACGAACAAGATTTGAGATTCAACTTCCACGAACAGATGATTTGAACTCGTGCACGCCGAATCTTGATTTGAACTTTGATTTGAATTTGAACAGGGACGTAGATCGTGGCCTCCGTTGTTAAACTTGAACAAGGACGTAGATCGTTGCCTCCATTTGTTGAACTTGAACAGGGACGTAGATCACAGACGTAGAAGAAGACTTTGAAAGCTTTCCTTCGGAGCTCCTTTGATTGCCTTTCAGTTGTCTTGATGTGCTTTGCTTGGCCTCCTTTGACGAATTGAGTATAGCTGTAAGCGGAAATCGAGGGTCACCTCTCTACAAGTCTCGTAAAGGTGAAGACAAGCAAGAAGCCGACAAAGAGGGCAAGTTTTCATCCGAGTATAAAATCAAAGAATCCATGTATGTCAACACTTCTCCCTTGGTAGTCTCCACGAAAGTGAGTGAGAAGAAGGGTGGAAAGACATCTTCCATACAAAACAAGTCAAGTCGAAATCTGACTTTGAAAGAAATGCAAGAGAAGGAGTATCCGTTCTTGGATTTTGATGTTTCTGCTATGTTTGATGAACTCCTCAAGTTGAAGTTCATTGAACTTCCCGAAATGAAGCGACCCAATGAAGCTGCCCAGAGTGATGATCCAAATTACTGCAAGTATCATCGATTGATTGGTCACCCCATCAAAAAGTGCCTCATCTTCAAAGAGAAAGTCATGGATTTGGCTCGCCAAGGAGATATCCTCTTGGAAGAAGAAGTCTCCAACAAGTAGCAAATACAAGTGGATGCTCCTTGACGCACGAGCCTAAACTGCAAGTTACCCGCAAGAGTATAAATTGTGCACGGGCAAGTAAAATTAAATAAAAGTCCGTCAGGTTGAAAATATCGAAAGACACGGCCTAGTCAAAAGTTAGGACAAAAAAAAAATCATTTATATGAACTACGTCATGACTTGATCCTCTTCATCAAGGTACGTAGGCAGCTAAGAATAATTTTATTCTAAGTTCAGTCGCATGAGTTTTTTTAAAAAAATCCAAGTGTTGAAGTTGATTTGGTGCTTTTACGTTGATACTTTCAATTGTAGATAAATTCAAGCCAAAAGTAAAAAGAGAAGACAATTTGCATCAAAGTGGAAAAGATATTTATTTCTTCAATGTTGAAGGAATTTACATCAACGGTCCAAAGAAAAGAAATAACTCAACAAGCCATCATCTTGTACAAGGAGCCTAAGTCCTAAAAATAGTTCGAAGCTAAGATTGTTGTTGACTTGTCTTGAAGCCTATTCCAAGTATTCATAACATTTGGTGAAGAACGAGTTACATATCCCGCTCTACTTGTATCAAATCTTCTGGAGAAATAGACGTCAATGTTCATTAACATAGCTGGAGGCCTCATCTGCCTATTCAAGCCATCCATCTCGATGGACTCTCTAGATGCTCTTGCACAAAAGTTGTAGCTTGAAAAGCTGGGTCAGCACTCTATGCACTTCTTCACAAAAATTCCATGTTTCATCTACTTCTTTGCCAAAGTAGAGACTCGCCATGTGGGTCTTCACCAAAGCATCTAAATTGCAAGAAGGGGCACCCCACGAGCTTCATCGCCGATGATGGATGAGTGATGCAACTATTTTCTCCAATTGTCGGATAGACCTGCAAAAACAAGTGAAAAGAAGGCTCATGAAACCTGCAGCCAAAAGTTGAAATGCACCAGATGGTTAGCAAACTTTCAAGATTTTTCTGCATCAATCCATAATGAATTGAGAGTTCATCTTTGGCATGAGCATAGTTCTCTGATTCTAGTTTTCGGAGGATCAAGAGGCTCGCGATTTTGTTGCTTCTATCTCAAGATACTAAGGTTTTGGCAACATCGCTCCATGCTGTTAAGTCAGCACGGGAGAAGCATCCTCAACTTCAAAAATTTATATCTACCGATCCAGGAGGACTTTGTATCTGAAATTTTTATGTGTTGTAACATCTCGAGTTCAATTCTTCAGAGTCAAGCGGCACTTGATTTTGTCATAAGTGTGCAAAGCTGGAAAGCAAGAAAGACAGACTGATAGATCATATTCAAAAATTAGTTCCAGCTGATACGAATGTCATTTTGATCTGATCTTTGAATATGTTATATCTCTAAAATCTTCTTTCCAAAGGAAAAAAAGGCTTGTAATTCAGACGATCCTATAAGAAGATATAGTTTTTTTCCTTCAAGGTGCTCAAAGATGCCAAGTGTCAAAATGCAGAACTAGATTCAGTAGAAAAAATGTACAAATATAGATTGAATGAAGACCTGACCTTCCACTATGTTATAGTTCCATGAGTTTTCTTTCAAACGACACAAACGTCTTGTGATTTGGATGCTCCTATCTCGAGATATGAATTTTTCAGCAAAGTTGCGCAGGGCTGTCAGGCTAACACGGAAACAACTGCATCAAATTCAAAAATTTATTCCTGCTGATCCGAAAGATGTTTTGCTCTGAATTTTTGATATGTCGCACCGTTTGAAGTCTTTTTTCTACATAAGTAAGCGGCCTGCAATTTCGACACTCATATCTCAAAATATGATTTTTTTTAGCGAGAAGGTGCCAAGCTGTGAGTTGCATATGTAGAGGGGAATTCAACGAAACTTGAAAAATGTGATGCACCATGAGCTTCTCCGCTAAGTTTTCAAGATGAAATTGTGCTACGCCTGGGAGGTTCAGAAACCAAGCTCCTCTCGACCAAATGTTGAAGGATGAAACGCAATGCTTCTGTCAGGACACAGGACGAGATGCATCTGTCTCGCCAAGGATGGAAAAGAGTTGCTCCAAGAGTTTTAGCTGCAAGGAAGGGATGTTGTACTTTTGTGCCTAGCTGCTAGAACAAAGTGATTCATCTGTTCAGTAGCCAATGCTTGGGACCAAGGTCTTGCCAGGACAGAGGACGCCAACATGTATTCTTCGTCAAGGTGCAGGAGGAGGACGCCTTCAAGTAGTTTCTTGCCTTCAAGTGGTGTCTCACTTAAATTGCAAAGCTGCTGCACATTACAAAGGAGTCCATGCCAAGTGTTGCTGCAACGAAGCTGCAAAGCTATAATATAGCAGAAAGCTTCGAATAGTCTTCTCGCCAAAGCCACAAAGCTACATAGAGGATGCTCCGAAGTCATTCCTCGGCCAAAGCTACAAAGAAACAAGAGAGCTGCACCAAGTATTTTTTCACTAAAAATGCGAAGCCGCACGGAAAACATGGCTCCAAGTACTCTCTTGTCGAAGCCAAAAAGAAGGAGACGTTGTGAATATGATCTCTCATTGAAGCCTCAAGGAAGAAGAACACTCCAATTTGGCGCTAGAGCTGTAACGTAGGAAGATGTGTACTAAGTAGTTGCAGCTCCCAAAGCTACAAAATGCAGGGAGGACTGGTTCAAATATCTCTCGCCAAAGCAACAAATGCAGAAGTAGATACACAACCTTGTCAAAGCAGCAAAACAATATTGAAGGGAGTTCCAAGAAGATTTTTGCCAGAGCTGCTCTCACCAAAGCTACAAAACAACTAGAGGTCTCGCCAAGTAGTCTAGCCAGAATTGCAAATCTTCACGGAAATGGGACAATCCAAGTAGTTTATCCCCATGGTTGCAGAGCTGCAAATCCACTGCAAAAAAAAATCTCCGAGAGGCTACTCTTGTCATAGCTAAAAGGATGAAGACGCCACAAGTGCTTTCTTGTTGAAGAATGGGTGAAACCTCCATGCCTTCTTTTGTCAACTCACGAGAAGGAAATGAGCCACGTGCTTCCTTGCCAAAGTTGCAGAAGGAATCCTTAAGTATCTAGCTGGGGTGATCCACCAAGTTCATCTTCGTCAATGATTGAAGAAGATGGCTCCAAATGTGTCTGATGGAAGTTGCAAAATCACAATGCACAGAAGAGAAACTCCAATTTTCTCGCTAAAGCCGCATGGAAGGAGAACATGCTAGATAGTCTCTCCCCAAAGTACCAGCTGTAAAGATAGTGCTCCATCAAGCTAAGTGCCTTTCTTGTCGAGCTGCCAAGAGAGGACACACCAGGTTATTCCATTCCATTCATGTGGACGTCACTTATATCTCTTTGTCTCATATACCTGCAAGAAAAAAAAAGAAAAAAAAAGGGCCATGAAGCTCACAACCGGCACGACGCTTCAAGTTGACATGGCTAACATTGTGCCAAATGCTTCAACTCGCCATTGTGAATATCAGCGCCAGCAACATGAAGTTTGAGTGCTCTCCACTTGGGTGCTGAACATAAGTCTCCAAGAAGAAAAGCTTTGCTGAATCAATATGGAGTTTTTGGTGACTCGTGGTTTTTCACGTCAGCTAGTTTAAACTACTCGCTGCAAACAAAAGAAAAATGAAGTTGGGGAATAAGTTACCTTCCTCCATGCAGTAGCTCTAGCTTCGCAGCACACAACTAAGTTTTATTCGACGGCTTCGTGATTTATCAGCAAATCGGCACAGTGATGAAGGAAAAGAAAGGACTTGAAGATATTGAATTGAGAGATTCAAATATTTGATGAAGGTTCAATAAGGGATGAGCTGGTATTTATAGAGTGGTTAAGTGGGCTATTAGTCTTCTAGTAATCCGGAATAACTTCTAGATATGATAAATCAAAGTATTTCAGAGATAAGAATGAATATCTATTTGGATTACAAGGAAGAACAAAGTTGGATTATAACAAAGTGAAGTATCCTGTAGAGATTCAAAGCTTATCTAATATCCATTTGAAAAGTGACGTGTGAAATGAAGACGTTGGAATTGTGTTCGTCATTATGGGGGAAATATACTCCTAGCCCTACTTGAAGCCAAATGAACGGTTGGAAGTCAAGTCATTAAGAAAAATAAAAAGTGCTTCCAAACTACATATACTGTTAGGTGCTTGAAAAAAAAATTTAAGTCCACACAAGTTTAATTTGTCTCACATGACTTGAGGTGACTTGGTTTATTAGACAATATCATTCAACTGCAATTAAGTAATTTGACAATGATCAAATGAGAATGCTTCAATAAATTCATCCTGGCATGCCCGCAAATGAGCTCTGAAGTTACACTCGAAAAAATAGCGTGCTTTAACGAGTATATTAGTGAGCAACCTAAAGAAACACAAAAGTTGTCTTTATTGGTACTTCAAGCCTCGTCTCTTATGGTTCGAAAAGTCTACACCCCGTCAAGTCTTGAAGTAGGAGGCATTTGTAAGCAATTAAATTTTGGTGAATTTAATCCATAAAAAATTTGGATTAATTCCTAAATTCAAAAAAAAAAATGCAACATGGCAAATGACATGACGCCAAATCAAATGAAGTAGCCAATGAAAATACGTCAAGTGTACAAATGATAGGCTTTGTCAAATCAAATGAAATCTTATCACAAAGATAAAGGAGGTTGGTTTATAATTCAAAATCAACCAATCAAATCAAAGCAAATACATTTAGCCTTATCACATTTTCTCTATTCCATCACTATAAATAGAGAGCTACCATAAGCCAAAAAGAGGAAACTTGAAGAAGGAGAAGGACATCAAGGTGGAGATCAGCAGGAAGGACATCAAAGGAGGCCAAGCAAAGCACATCAAGCAAACTGAAGGGTAATCAAAGAAGCTCCAAAGGAAAGATTTCAAAGTCTTCTTCTACGTCTATGATCTACGTCCCTGTTCAAGTTCAACAAATGGAGGCAACGATCTACGTCCCTGTTCCAGTTTAACAATGGAGGCCACGATCTACGTCCCTGTTTAAATCCAAATCAAAGTTCAAATCAAGATTCAGCGTTCACGAGTTCAAATCATCTCTTTGTGGAAGTTGAATCTCAAATCTTGTTCGTGGCGATCGTCAAAATGATCGTGATGCACAGAAAATCCAAGATCAAGCTTCTTGAAATCAAATCCAAAGTTCATCAAGTTCAAGATCAAGCTTCCGAGCCCTTGAACCAAAGTTCGTGAGGAGAAGAATCAGAGGACGTCATTTACAAAAATAGTGACACTCTAGAGATTGTAACCCGCATCTTCTCTTAATATCAAATACAAAATTTTGTTACACTATTTCTTGTCTTGAATTTTTTAGACCTCGAAATTTGTTGTTACAATGAGACTTTGAAGCGAAATGTGGATCTTAACCCAAAAACGTTCAGAACTTTTTTAGTCTTCAAATATTAAATAGTTTCTTAAAATAGATAATTCTACATGAATAGGACATGTTACCGGCTTACAGCCTCCTAATGCCTTCTGCCTATAATATGAGATATTTGAAATGTGTTTTTGAACCCAAAATTACCCCCCGACAGGGATAAATTCCGGAATATCGACAGGATGGACTAACTCTTTTGGAGTTTTTGGAGTCGCCACCCAATTTAAGGAAAACAGGGAACCAAATTAGCAAATGCGTGCAAAAACTCCGTTTATATAAAAAAGACGGTCTTTCTTTCAGAGATTCTAAAGGTAAGAGGTTTTATTAATTTCGGAAGAAGGTTTTTAAGGCACTTCCGAAAATCCGTTAAAAACGGTAAATCCGGCAGGTTTCCAAATATTTACAAGTGTGCTTTTCTTTCGAAAGAATTATTTGAATAATAATAATAATAATAATAATAATAATAATCAATTAAATAAAAGCTTATTTGCAAAATATTCCTTTACTTGCACGCATTTGCTAAGACGCCCCCAATTTGCAATAAATTAAATAACGACTTCATAATAAAAGGCAATGAACATAAAGTAAAGCAATATGCCAAGCAATCTAATATTATTGATAAAGAAAATATTTTACACATTTATTTGCATAAATATCCAAGAAAAATAATGCAAAGTTAAAGATAGAACCGGGAAATTGATCAACTCGCGGGAGTCTTGAATTTTCTAAAATTCCTAAGTCTTATTTCTGAATGCTCGGGTCCGAATTCAATCCCTAAATGCCTTCAATACAATGGATTATTCTCATTCGTGAGTTAGCCAAACTCTCCCATAAATTATTCGTGCCAAAATGTACCTCGCAAAACAAACAAGTAAAATTGGATTAGTACGATAATAAGGTATAATAACTAATGAAATAAAATAACAATAATAAAGTAATAAAGTAATAATAATAATAATAATAATAATAATAATAATAATAAAATATATAATAATAATAATAATAATAGTAAAAATAAAATAATAATAATAGTAAAAGGGGTTGTTTTTGTAAAATTTAGGCTCAGATTTGTATGGCGCGTCATGTAGAGGCTCGGGATGTTGGGACGGTTGCAAACACGGAGCCCGGGCCGTGTTGCCATCCCAGGTACCAAGCCCACCACTCTATTCGACTTGCTTTGCATTAATTTCATACTTTCATCATCGCCTTTTGCTTTAGGGACACGGGAACGGGATGGTTCAAGTGTAGTATCATGTTCAAATCGATCCCGAGGCCTCAATACGTGTATATGTATTTTTTCATTGGCCAGCTGCAGTATCGAGTTCAAATCAGTCCATATGCCTCAAAACTAGTAATTTTCATAGTCCATTTTGTCACAATAACTATCCAGATCAAGGTCCATAGTATCCAAGGAACTGCAAAACTTCTCAACAAATGTAATTAGTGATAGTCGGAACAAAAGCAGAACCATAAGCAACATAATCAACTGTGCGTCAGTAACATAATTATAAATGGCATAGCCAGGCTAAAAAATAGCCAAACGAAATCAATAACCAATTCAACGAAAAAGAGCAGTGGACAGATTTGAATGGATCGAAGCTCGAAAAGAAGGAGACAATTCCACTTTATAGTATCAGTTCAAATTAGCGAAACCAATGGAGTAACCCAAAGCGTGCAACCCAAGAGTAAATAGATGCAGTGGCCTCTCAATATAGCCAATAAGTTCCAGGAACATAGATACTCCAGAAAAGAATCCCGAAAATGATGGTAAACAACGGCGGAACAGAGGAGCGACACCAGTGGTTTCTCCGGCGAGCGGTGCACGGCGTCACTACAACTCCACCATCGCTTTTCGATTCCGATCACAAATCAAAGACAACAGAGGCCATCAAATCTCGTCAGCAGTCAAACAACCAATTATACCAGAAAACAAACAAGATCAATATGTTAGAAGGATTTTCCGGTGAGAAACAACTAAAACAATAAGCAGAACAACGACGAAAGATAAAAGGGGAGAAGGGACGACGACTAACGGTGTCGTTGTCGAACCAAGATGGAGGAGCGACACCGACCAATGGGTAGCGTCGCTGCGACTCCGTCTCTGACTCTCCATTCCAATTTCATTTACACAATATCGATGGGAAACTGAGACGAACAGTAATGGAGTTTTCTGGTTGGGGTAACGGGGTTATAGGTGATGGGGTGTTGGAATGAGAGAAGACGAGAAGGGTGAGGGCACGGCTGGAGTGGGAAATTGTAAGGGGAGAGGTCCTTTTTTGTGAGGGTTTTCTTGTGTGTGTTTTTTTAAGTGGGGGGCTGATTTTTAGGGTGTTGTCGGAATGAGGCTAAAAAAATCTGATTTTTGTTGTATAAGGGAAAGATGAATGAATTGTGAGTTAGGGTTTTTGTGAGTGGGGAAGATTGGTGAATAGTGATTGTGGGCTAGGGGTTTTCCAATTGGGCTCGGAAGAAAAAATTAGGTGTTGTACCATATGAAGGTTGCGTAGATAGGCCGAGATTTAAAATGAACAACGATCCCGACCATTTTCTAAAAACTAATAGCCTTAACTAATTTCGTAAATCAATTTGAAAAACTTTCTAATTAGATAAATGCTCTCAATATTTTACATGTTGTAGGTAATATAAAGCCGAAAATATCAAGTTGCTAATATTGAAAAACTTTGCAAACAATAGCCAAATTGCGACAAAACATCAAATTTTGTAATTTCTTTTGAAAATGGACATTTTTTGCTTTATATTAACACAAAATGCTATATTTTGAGGTTTACATAAAAAGTAAGTGTCGGTAAATTAATTTCGAAATTTCGGGACAAAATTGGGTGTCAACATATGTAAAACCACAACGTATCAGGTGTACGCCAAAATAATGAACGCATACATATCTTTTATGTACATATTTATGATTTAATTGTGGTTAAATAATAATGCACTTTTCTTTAAAGTGTTAACTGCTATAGTTAATAATTTTATTAATTTGGTGGAAACAACCACAACGAATAAGAAATTACCCTTTAAAATGCAATTTACATTGAACTATGCAAAAATGGTAGCATATATATCATGCACAACATTGCTATTCAGATGGGTTGGAACACTGGCAATCCGTAGATGAAAATTCTGATATTCTGGGAACCAATAGCAAATCGAGGGATGATTTTGAAGAACAACCATTATTAGGTCACTCAACAAGAAACAGCTATTAGTTAAACTAGACAAAATTTTTGACTCGAACATCAAAAACCAGCTAACCAATTTCTCACATTCATAATTTTCTTATAGTAAGATTTTCTTTTAAACAAATTGGGTTTGAACAATGTTCTCAAATAGTAGCTCTAGTACATATCCCTCTTAGCCTGTGACATATATTCATGGACAAGATAATGATTGTATGAGCCTAAATCGATTTAGGATCACAAATCGAATTTGGGTTGAGATACAAGCAAATCTTCGTATCAAAGTCAAGAAAATGCTAAGAATAAGCGTAAAATGCAAAGAAATAACTGGATTTCAATATATCGTAGTGAGTACAAATTTTGCCAGAGTTTCTGTATGTATTTCTGAATGCGTACAATACAAAATGAAGTGTTATTTATAGATTCAAGAGCCTAGCCCACGTTTCCATGTCTGGTAGTGCGCAAACCCACGTTCTGAGTGCTCATTAATGGAGATAGTGGGCAGAAGTAGTGGGCTGCAAAGCCGCTTGAACTGAGGCGCTTCACCGAGGTACAAGTATGTGACCTCGGTGGTAGGGCCTTACTGTTCGACCGAAGTGAATGTCGTCGAAGCTCAGCATGTAGCTCACCTTCGGTGGCGACACCGATGTTCGACTTCGGTAGTTCAGTTGTTCGCTTTGACCTTTATACTTCCGAACATTGGTTCGATTTCCCTTCGGTTTGTCATGCCGAGGTGCTATCCGAGCACGTCAGTTTTTTCCCAATACAGATAGTCCCCCCACTCCTCGGTCAATTACCGAAGTTACTGAGGAGTGGAGTGATATTTCGCGGAAAAGTGACGTGGCTTGATCTTATCCAAGCGTTTCAAATTTCGTCAACGGTTCGCGTCTCTTCAGATTACTATTTATTGACACGTGTCACTCGTCTGTTGGTTGATCGAATGGTCACACCGCTTTATTTATTTCTCCCAACGTTATAATGATGACTTACGCCACTTGTCTCTTTGACACCTATAAATATTCCCTCCGAAAATTTCTTTCTTCACTTTCAACACTTGCGATCAACAGTGACCAAAAGAAAAGAAAGCCTCCATTTCATCTTGATCAGTTCTTGCCTTCAAAAGACCTTAAATTTTAGTTTTGTAACCATGTCTGCAATGCATTCTAGACAAGACTCAAGTGACTCTAGTGAGAGAGCGAGAATTTCACGCTATGTCGCTGCTATATCTAGCGGTGATTTTATCATCACCGTGACGACGTTGCAGGTAGTAGAAGCGGAGGGTGGTGGTGAGGTGACCTCAAGTGTTAGTGGCTCCAAGCGGCACAAGGAAAGGGCCAGGCGTGACACCGCCGCGATAAGTGGAGATGCCAGCACAGAGGGTGATGACGTCATCGGTGATGACGACATAGTGGGAGATGGAGCTGATGATGTAATCCGTAGAGATGACGATAGTGAGGGCGACGATGCCGAGGGCAAAGTCGAAGAGGACGTCGAGGCCGAAGTTGAAACTGGGGGTGAACTGCCCTCAATCGAAGGTGGGCTTAATGCCGAGGTAGGACCTTCGGGTCCTGCGATTCCCCTCGAGCAAGAGCTCGAGCCTCATCAAATTATCCCCTCACATTTCGATAACAACAAAGACCTCAAGCTTCAAGTGCAATCTGTTGATCAAGAGGAGAAGAATATGAACATACCGGTAAATATGGCGCCGACTTGCATAACACAAGCTCATATTGAGCGAGTTCGGAGGGATTGCCAGTATGTGGGCCCGAGGTGGAGGTGATTATCCTCGACCCAACTAGTAGGGTTTGCCAGTATGTGGAGGGGCTGTCCTTTGCATACACTTACCCTTTTACTCTCGGTTTTACCCTGCCTGTTCACAGGATTATAGACGAATTCTGCCGAGTGTACAACTTATGCTTGGCTCAGCTAGGCCCCGGCATCTGGAGGGTGGTTCAGTGCATGGATTGGCTGAGCACTAAAGCCGGGGTGGATTTCACCTTGCAACACCTCATCTCCCTCTATTATCCTTACTTCCACAAAGCCGGGGTTGTGGCTTTAAACAACCGAGGCAAAAACGCGCACCTCCATAAGAGTGAAGACCATGGAGACCGAGGCTGGAGTAACCGCTATGTCCTTTTGGAGACCAGCGCTTTATCTGCCGAACCCAATTTCCCAGAGAAATGGAACAACACACGTAAGTTTCCTCTTCGCTTTTTGTTTCTTCCTCGGTGATCATTTATGTTTGTTAACTTCGCTTCATTTTTGTTTTTCAGCCAACAAGGTTTCTATCGTCCCTCTCGAGGGGTTAACTGAATGGGTTAAGGCTGTGATTGGGGCCCGTAAATGCCCAATTCGAATGTGGATGAAGATGGCTGCTTACTTTGGTTGGCAGTGCAAGAGGCATTTTAGGTTTTCTGTGGTGTTTCATTTGGTGTGTCGTTTTGAAGCTTTTGCTTCGATTGCTAACTTTCCTTTCCTCGGTGTTAGGTTTTCCAAATCGTGCTGTCAACACGTAGAAGGATAAAAAGAAAAAAAGAAAAGGCAAGAAGAAGGATGACGAGGATACCGAGTCAGATGATGAACTGGCTTCGGTGGCGGGCTTAGCAGGTGACTTAAAGGAACTGAAGGCTTCCAAAACATCAAAGACTTCAAAGGGACCTTCAGGCCAGGGATCCTCAAAAGGTAAGTATCATCTTCGGTTGCCTTGCTGGTTTTCATTTTCCTTCGTGGCCTTACTTGAAATTCTTCCATGTCGTTCTTCGTAGGTGTGAAGAGAAAGAGGGCGGTTTCTAAGAAGCCCTCTCATTCAGTGAATCCTCGTGTCGAGATGGCTACTTCCCCTCGGATCGAAGCGGTGGCGGAATCGTGCCGAAGGCTAATTGATGAGCCCGAAGATGAAGCTGCTGAGGGCTTAGAGGTTCGTAGGGAGGTCGAGTTTGTTGACCTCGAAGATCGGCAACACAGCTCCGAGGTGGCAGTTTCCAAAGCCAAAGGCAAAGCCAAAGTCGGAGAGATTGGGACTGCTGCCGCCAAGGAGAGGGCTGGCATCGGCGTGGTCAGGGCGCAATCCGAGTCCGTGAGGATTTCCTCCTCGGTTGGATATTTTCGAAAGCTAGAAGTGCCATCTTCTTCGAAACTCTTGGCGAGCGACCGAGGCGATATCCTGAGCCTTATGCCCTTGCTTGGCCCCGTGGAAGACAAAGTTGTGCAGACTTTTCTCGAGGCCAGCTACACCACACCATCGCCGCCAATGCTCTCAGCGTAAGTTTTGTTGTTTCTTAATTTTGTACCTCTGTCTTTGGTCAGTTGCTGGTAATGATTTCTTGGCTGATTTCTTTTTAGAGCTTCGTTCTGTCATTAAGGGCCCTCGAGGTTGAGACTTCGAGGGACAAAGAGGTTCGGCGTGTCGCCCGCGCATGGGATAGACAAAAGGACAGCTTCAATGCACAAATAGCGGAACTGAAGGCTAAGCTGTCCAAGTCCCAGTCCGATTTGCACGAGGCCGAAGCTGCTTCCGAAGCAAAAATTAAAGCCCTTGGTGATGGCATCCAGGTTGAGCGCTCGAGGCTGGAGGCTGAAGTTGCAAGACTTAATGCCGAGCTGATTCAAGTCAAGGGTAAGTCTGAGGAGATGGCCAAGAAGCACCACAAGCAGCTGAGAAAGCATGTACTTTATATTCAGAAGTTGGAGGGTGAGACCTCCAAACTTTCAGCTCGTGAGGCCGAGGTTGAGGCTTTTCGAGACGAAATCTCCGATCACAAGGACAAAGCTAAGATCAAGGCCAAGAGGGCGGAGCTGGATAAGCAATGGACTGTTATCAAGTCTCGGCTGAAGCTGCTCAAGCGGTGCCGCGCTGGCGAGCTCAACTTGGAAGAAGAAATTGCTAAAGCCGAAGAGAAGGCAGCAAAGGCTCAAGCTATCATTGATGACCTCCCATCAAGTGAAGCCTCGAGCGATGATGGAAATGAAGAAGATGCCGAGGGGGATTACGAAGAGGGAGATGACGCCCCCCGAGGCTTAGACTTCTGTTTACATTTTCTGCTTTCATGTAAGCCTTCGGGCTCTTTTGCTCATACTTTGGACCTTCGGGTCCTTTTGATGTGTAAATTTGTGGCCTTCGGGCCTGATGGAATGACTTCATACTTTTTGTCTTAAATGTTAGTTTTTGCATGAACTGAACATTTAAAATCTATAACTTGCAAGATTTAACGGAATCAATCCGATGCAAACTTAGAACGACATCTCGTTCTCGAGTCGATGCATTTAAAGCGCAACTTCGAAGAAACAAAGAGATATAGAATCAAATTTATTTCATTGATAATATCAACGAGCCAAAATTGGCTATTTACATAAAGCCAAGTCGAAGTAGACCTTGGGCGTAAAAATGAGTTGATAACATGCCCCTATCGGGCGAATTGATAACATGCCACTTTTGGGCGTAATTACAATGTACTAAGCTATTCTTCGGGTGTCAGTCCCCAATTATCGAATAGGCAGGCTTCGATTGGGAGGCTTAGTGTCGACCTCGATTGAAAACCGCCCCTTACTCCCCCCAGTGTTCGGGTGTGAATCTTGATGAAGATCCGAGCACTTGAAATCGTTTTATCCGCTTTATGAGAAGGTCAAGCAAAATAAAACGAGGAGCAAGTTAGTACATTTCAATAAAGGCCTTTGGAGCATTTTTCGGCTCGAGGCTGAATGTAAGTTAAGTGATCGAGGTGTGCTTACCTCGATATCAGAAGTAGTACCGCTTTAAATTGGAGATGTTCCAATTTAAGGGTTCGGGCGTGCCTTGCAGATCTTCAATTTGATAAGATCCTTTCCCAACAATTGCTTTGACTCAGTAAGGTCCTTCCCAATTTGCGACGAGCTTTCCCCCATTTTCTTCCTTCGTTAACTGGTTTGTAGCCTTTAGCACATAATCGCCAACTTTAAAATCTCTAATTTGGCCTTGCTATTGAGATATGCTTTGATCTGCCTCTTTTGTGCAGCTAGCCGAACCAAAACAAACTCTTTTTTCTCCTCGAGCAAGTCCAACTCTATGCACATGGCTTGCTGATTCGCATCCTCGGTGGTGTGCGCGTACCGAACACTTAGTTCGCCCACTTCCACGGGGATAAGGGAGTCCATACCGTAAGCAAGTAAAAAAGGAGTCTCACCAGTGCTGTTCTTTTATGTCATCGCATGGCCCACAACATGCCTGGCAACTCTTCGGGCCAAGGACCTTTTTTCTCATCGAGCCTTTTCTTCAGATTTTCAATTATAATTCTATTCGAGTACTCAGCTTGGCCATTGGCACTTGGATGATAGGGGGTCGAAGTGATTCTTTTGATCCCCCATTGTTTGAAGAAATCAGTGATGGCTGCTCCCATGATCTGTTTGCCATTGTCGCAAGCAATTTCCCTCGGGACACCGAACCTATAAATGATGTTCTTCTCGATGAACGATTACTTGTTTCTGTTTAACTTCGGTGAGAGCTCCTGCTTCCACCCATTTGGTAAAGTAATCGGTTAATACGAGGATGAATCGAACACCACCTTTTCCCTTTGGTAAGGGTCCAACAATATCCATCCCCCACTTCATGAAAGGCCATGGTGATACGACCGAATGCAGAGGTTCGGCCTGTTGATGGATCATCTGTGCGTGCCATTGGCCCTTATCATATTTTTGCACGAAGGCTTTTGCATCTGTGCTGATGGTGGGCCAATAGTACCTAGCTCTAAGTAATTTGCGCACCAAGGACTTTCCCCCCGAGTGATTGCCGCACTCGCCTTCGTGTACCTCGGCCATTACATATCTAGCTTCGTCTGGACCCAAACACTTGGCCATCGGGCCGCAATACAATCTCTTATATAAATTACCCTCGATCATATGGTATGAAGCCGCTTGAGTCCTTAACTTTTTGGCCTCCTTTTTATCTTAAGGGATAGTCCCCGAGTCGAAGTAAGAGATGAACTTACTCCTCCAATCCCGTTTGTGGTCCACCGAGTTGACCTGCAATTTCATCTCTCTCATCTGTGTAGATAGCAACCGAACCACTGAATCAGTCCCCGAGTGGGCTTCATCGACTGTCGAACCCAAGTTTGTCAGGGCATCAGCTTTGGTATTTTCCTCCCGAGGCACTTGTTTAATTTGCCATTCTTGGAATTGGGCCAAAATCCTTTGTGCTCGGTCTAAGAAGAGCTGCATTATGGGCTCTCGAGCTGTGTATTCACCGAGCACTTAATTTACCACCAGCTGTGAGTCACATCTCAACTTTTTCCACTCCCATTTCCTTAGCCAACTCCAAGCCTGCTAGAGCCGCTTCGTATTTGGCCTCGTTGTTGGTCACTTTTTTTACCCGAACCGAGTGCCGGATTTTCTCCCCGGTGGGTGCTTTCAACACTATGCCTAATCCTGATCCTTTGGAATTAGTTGCCTCATCGATGTGAAGTATCCATAGCCCCGAAGCTATTTCTTTCGACATTGAGTTCTCCTTTTTGACTTCGGACAGAATCCCAATACTAAAATCAGCTACGAAATCAGCCAAGACTTGGGACTTGATGGTTGTTCGAGGTTGATAAGTGATGTCATACTCGCTCAATTCTACCACCCATTTTGATAGCCTCCCCGATAACTAAGGTTTATGCAATATAATTCTTAAGGGGAAGGTTGAAACTACTGTTATTGGGTGACATTGGAAATAAGGTCGTAATTTCCAGGCAGTAATAATTAAAGCAAGTGCTAGTTTTTCCAACTGTGGGTACCTGGTCTCAGCATCGAGGAGTGTCTTGCTCACATAGTAGATGGGCTATTGCTTGCCATCTTCTTCCCGAACCAGCACAGCACTGACTGACACCTCGGACACAGCCAAGTAGACTAGCAATGTTTCACCATCTTTTGGCTTGGCGAGCAACGACGCGTTAGCCAGATAGCGTTTCAAGTTTTTCAACGCTTATTTACACTCCGGTGTCCATTCGAAGTGATTATTCTTCCTCAAGACAGAGAAGAATTTGTGGCATCGCTCTGAGGACCTTGAGATGAATCGACTCAGGTCAGTGATTCGGCCAGTTAAGCGATGAACCTCTTTCACCCCAGTCAACTCTTTGGAGATTTCCTCGATGGCTTTGATTTTATCTGAGTTGGCTTCGATCCCTCATTCAGAGACAATGAATCCTAAGAATTTGCCCGACCTCACACTGAAGGCACACTTCTCAGGGTTTAATTTCATGCCATATTGCCTCAGAATAGCAAAAGCTTCCCTCAAATGATTCAGATGATCCTCCATTCTGATCGATTTGATGAGCATATCATCTATATAAACTTCCATAGATTTGCCAATATACTCTTTGAACATGCGACACACTAGTCTCTGGTATGTCGCCCCCGCATTTTTCAAATTGAATGGGATCACTTTGTAACAGAAAGTACCTCGGTCAGTGATGAACGAGGTCTTCTCTTCGTCTTTCGGGTCCATGAGGATCTGGTTGTAGCCCGAATAAACATCCAAGAAGGTTAATAGTTTGTGTCCAGCCGTGGAGTCTATTAACCTGTCTCTTTGTGGCAATGGGTAGGAGTCCTTAGGGCAAGCCTTGTTCAAATCAGTATAGTCTACGCACATCCTCCACTTGCCATTTTTCTTAGGTACGACGACCACATTAGCCAGCCATTCAGGATACTTTACCTCTTTTATGACAACATTTTCTTGCAAATTTGTGGTTTCATCTTCAATTGCTTTCTTTTTAACCCCGGCGTGAGGTCTTTTCTTCTGCTTCACCAGGGTGAATTTTTGGTCTACATTTATCTTGTGGGTCATGATCTCTAGATCGATACGAATCATGTCTGAGTGAGACCAAGCGAAGTAATCGTTGTTGGACTTTAAAACATCAATGATTGCTTTCTTCGACTCCGGGTCCAACTCCGAGCCGACAAACACCTTTCTTTCAGGAAAATCTTTCAATAAGGTGAAAGATTCCAACTTCTCAATAGTTGAGTCCTCGGCTTTTTGTTTCCAAGGCTCTTGAATGCACACCGGGATCTTTTCAACTTCTCCTCGGAGGTCCTCCTTGCTTGACCCCGGCTGCATTAGTTGCTATTGTTTCGGCCCGGTCAGGGCGACTCCATTTTTTAACGCAACCGAATAGCACTTTCTTGCTATTTGTTGCTCTCCCTTTATTAATCGAACCCCCCAAGGCGTAGGAAATTTGATCACTTGATGCAGCGTGGAGGGAACAGCCTCCATGGAATCGATCCATGGTCTGCCGAGGATTACATTGTATGCAATGTCCTCGGGCAACACTTGAAATAGAGTTTCTTTGCTAACTCTTTCAGCAAATGTTTTGAGTATAATTTCACCCAAACTTTTCTCCGTAGAGTTGTTAAAGCCAGTCAACACTGTTGCCTTGGGGATGACTTCCCCTTTGAGCCACATCTTCTTAATGGCCCCGTAGCTGATTATGTTGACCGAGCTACTGGGGTCAATCAGGACTCGCTTGATATCGAAGTCGTTGATTCTCACCATGATGACCAAGGCATCGTGATGAGGGAACATCATCTCATCATAATCGTCATCGTCAAATACAATCTCTTTACCCGGGCCCCCCACTCGAGTTCTCTTTTCCATTGTGATTGACAGCTTGGCGAATTTCTTTGCAGCTGCGAAATTCACCGCGTTCACCTCCGATCCCCCGGTGATAACATTTACAACTCTCTTAGGTGGTGGGGCCCGAGGTGACTGTCCATCACCTTGGTTCTTGGCGTAGTTGTCTCTTCCCTTGTCGGTGAGGAATTCGGCCAACACGCCCTTTTCAACAAATGCGCCACCTCGAGGCGCAATGCTTTGCAATCCTCGGTTCGATGGCCATAGTCCGCATGGAACTCGTAGTGCAAATTTTGATCTCTTTTGTCCGCTGGAGTTCTCATGTCTTTGGGTACTCTTACCCCGGAAGTTCCCTTGACTACGTTTGCCAGCTCCGAGGTCGATATATTGAATTTGTAATCAGGGATCCGAGGCAATTCTTTCTTTGAAGCCGAAGCGGGGGCTGAGGAATTTCTTTGGTTCGAGTTAGAGTGAACTTTTCCTCCGAGCCATTGGTTTATATGTGGACTTGCAAACGAATTTTCAAAGGAATTTCCCAACCTTTGGCTGACAGGTTGCCTTGTGGAGGTATATGGCTCATGCCTCTCCTTCGAATTTCCTCGCGACGCTTCGGCGCGATGTGAGGATTCGCCTCGGTTTTTGTAATTATAACCTCAGCTTTTAAACTCAGCTTACTCCAGCCTTATCTTGGAGTAAGCTCGTTTATATAAATCTTCCCACTTCAGAACTTGGTATTACTGAAGTTCTTTTCGCAACTCAACAGCAGCATCAGAGTTTCGAACGTTGATACCCTTTTCAAATGCCATGATAGCTAGAGTATCATCCATCCAAGGTAGCTCCATGCGCTCAGCATGAAAGCGCTCAAGGAACTCCTTGAGTGGCTCACCGGGCCGGTTCTTGACCTCATATATATCCTCCTTCCTTTGGAGAATTTGTTGAGATCCGGTGTGAGCCTTAACGAAGGCGTTGGTCATTTCCTTGAAGGTGGAAATTGATCCCGCTGGTAGGCACATGTACCAATGCAATGCTCCTTTCTCCAAGGACTCGCCAAACTTTTTCAAGAACATTGACTCGAGCTCTATTGCCATTAAGTCATTGCTCTTTACCATTGTCATGTACTCCCTTATATGCTCTTTGGGATCGGTGGTCCCATCATATTTTTTTAGAACATGAGCTTGAAATTTTTTGGAGTTGGAGCTGGTGCTGCCTCGGGCTTAAATGGCAACTCCCTGTATTGGTCTATGTGAAGCTCATTTTCAGTCTTTGTTATCCCTGGTACGCTCTCGAGGCGCTTTCGACGCGTGCTTCGACGCGAGCCTCGACGCGTGCCTCAATTTCTCTGGTCAACCTCTTAACGTCGACCGAGGGTGTAGTTTCAGCCACGGTAGGAATCGTCCCGAAGTGTGGCGTCGTACTCGGTATGTTCCCCGAACCCCCAGAGGTGGCCCTATTGGAGGTCCCCATATTATCGTGCCCGTAGGAACGAAGGGCGGGATGCCTCCATTTGGAGCCGAAGGCTGGGTGCCGTTCGGTGCTGCGCTATTCCTCGCCTCTAACGAGGCGCGGAATTCGGCGTTGATGTTAACTTGCTCGTCCTGTCGCTCTTGGAGAGCCCTTAGCGCGTTGACAACGAAAGCTTGAAATGTTTCGGTTGTCATTGGAGACGTGGACTGTTGGTTTGACGAAACGTCAGTCCGTTCGTTAAGCTTTCCACTGCTGTCAACCATATCATTGTCGAAAAATTATGGGCTTTAACGAAAAGGTACGCTGAACTTTGGAACAAAGCGTTTCTTCTTATATCCCCACAGACGGTGCCAATTTGTATGGGCCTAAATCGGTTTAGGATCAGAAATCGAATTTGGGTTGGAATACAAGCAAATCTTCGTATCAAAGTCAAGAAAATGCTAAGAATAAGCGTAAAATGCGAAGAAATAACTAGATTTCAATATATCTCAGTGAGTACAAATTTTGTCAGAGTTTCTGTATGTATTTCTGAATGCGTAATAGGGAGACACTGAGATATGTAAAACCGATTAGGGGATTACGACAAGGAGATCCACTATCCCCTATTTATTTTTAATTTTTGCTGAAGGTTTGTTTACTCTTTTGAATAGTACTGCATATCGGGATGATATTCAAGCGCTGACTCTTAACAGGAATGTGTGCACTATACCTTATTTATTTTTTGCTGATAACTCTTTTGTTTTATTGTAATGCGAGTGTCAGAATGCAATGTGTGAGGCTGATATTCTAAGGAAATATGAAAAAAGCTCTAGGCAAGTAAATAATATGGATAATTCTGCTATTTGCTTTAGTAGAAATGTATTGGAGGAGGAAGAGTTTGAGATTTGTTCTTTAGTTGGTCAGATTCGAAGGAGTGAAATTGGCATGTACTTAGATTTACCGGCTGTTGTAGGCCGCTCGAAAAAAAATGTTAGGATATATTAAGGATAGAGTGAAGGCCAATACTAGTATTGCAGGTGTTGACACCCAATTTTGTCTCTCCTTTTTTTCTATTAATTGGCTATATTTAACTTAAAGGTGCAATATTGGTTGTTTAATCAAAATATGCATTAGAAGGCATGCATTTACGTGTGTTATACCCTACTTATACAGTATATATCTAATTGTAGCTATGTCATTCAATTTCGTCATTTGAGGCTATTTATCAAATTATGATCGTTTGCGCAATTTATTATATTTGTAACATTTAAGTAATCAATTGTGGCTATTACACTTAACTAATTTAATTTTTATCCCAATTTTCTTTTATATGTCTATTTTTGCTTTTCGTGCAATTTATTTATTTATTCTGTGCCTTTAGTTGAATATCGATCCAGTTAACATATCGTGTCCAATTTTACTCATATTTGTCCAAAATTCAGATTCTATCGAATTTGAATAATTTCTTTAATCCACACTAAATTCATAAGTCATCTATTTTTAGTAAATGTCCTGTGCATTTTCTTTTAATCCTTTTCAATTTTTTTATTTTTATATTTCTATTTTTCATCCAATATTCAAAATCACATAATCATCAACAATTTAAAATATTTCTATTTCCTTTTATCCAAATTTTCTTATCTTGAATCTAGACAAATAGACTGAACTAAATACATTTTTTAAGTTATTATGTCACATGTCTTGTTTATTTTGCCATTTTTATTTCCAATCAAATCCTCCAAAGATCACTCCTAATCACTCATTCACCTCTCCCATCAGATCCTCAATCACTCCAAATTACCAACACACTCTCCTCTTCATTTTGTTATATATACAATCAGAAACAATATGCAAAGGGGATATACAGATCCAAATACATACACCAATTCTCCTTTCTCCAACATATCTCCATCACAAATACACTCACACATCTCCACCTATACACCACCCTCAATGTAAACACCCGCACCCCAATTTATACACACACACCCTATCATCTTCTTCCTCAAAATTGCTCACGAGATCACAAGAACATAGTATACACGCTCATACAGAGCACACACACAAAAACAGATACACTTATCCTCTCCTTTACAATTCAAGATCTGGGCACTCATATTATCTAATTCTCTTCATCAAAATAGAAGACATCATATACAATCAACACAACACACCAACAGTGAGACCAAAAACCAGCGACACGCATACACACTCTCATCATCTTTCCCATTCTCAACCCACACACAGAGATCAATAATAGTAGACACACATACATTTAATCGAACGGGAACAGAGGGGAGATCGGAGCAGTGAGAAGATTGTTTAACCGCGATCCGATTTTAGGCCAATTAATAATTAAATTTATATTTGCGGGGTCACGATCAATAGTTTAGATTAAGAGTTTAAATGACGAGCTAAAGCAGCGTTAGATTCGTAAATGGTACGGGAACAAGATATAAACAGGAATTAGCAAAGATACAGCGTAAATAAAGGCAGATAGAGGTAACCGCGTTGTATTACTTATCTCCGATGAGAGTTCTTCGGTACTAGTCGTGCGTAGAAGATTAGAGAACAAAGTGTTGGACGAATATAAGTAAAAAGTAGTATTTGAGCAAGAGCGAGGGAGTATTCTTATTGATATTGTAGACAGGAAGTAAAGTTGTGTTACAATGGCTTAGAACACGTGCTATTTATAGGTCAGATAGGCGTCCGTTGAGTTTTGTAACCGCTGGGCACGTATCCGTTGGATATGTAACCGAGGAGTTGTAATGACTGCCTTTATGACTATTAATTGAATGATTGCACATGATCTGGTTAATAACTGTCCATTCAGATCGTGTTGACTGATGAGGCGTTTCATAACTGCTTTGGATCTGTTCGTGATAACTGTCTGTCCGTTGGGTATCTGTCCGGTAGAACTTCTGCCCGTGCCACGTGGTTGACACGTGTCATCTTTTAGGTGCTGTCAGCTTTTATCCAATACAGATAGTCCCCACACTTCTCGAGCAGAGTATCTGTTCGAGAAGTGGATATGAATTCTGGCGGGAATTTCTATTTTGTAAACTCCAGTCTTTGTGTGACGAAACTTAGTGACATATGTATCTTATCAGTTGCGTGACAAAACCTTATGACTTATGACGTGCGCATTAAATGCGCCGCATAAAAAAGTAACTGCAGCTGGCACGCCTGCGCGTTTGCAGTCCACTCTGAAGTGACTACTGCGCGTTCCAAGGGTAAAAATAATGATTTAACCGCCTCAATCACGTGCACACGTCGACTGTTGATCGCGAGGTGACCGTTGCACTTCAGGGTAATGATGATACTATAAAATTGGTGAAATCCAATCCTTCTTTTGACGGTCAGATCTGTTCGTAGTCTCTTGGATAACCTCCACGTGTTTCGAAGGAACTTGATGGGCCGAATTTCTACTCTTATAAATAGGGGTTTACTGAATGAGCAACCTTTTACTTGCTTTTATTTCTTCTCTGTTGCTTCTTGAAAATCTTTGAACAACTTTCAATTCTTTTTGCGAACTTCTTAACTCTTCAGAAATCATGTCTTCAAGAGCTAGAAAAAATCAAAGTGTAGACATGGCTGGTAGTTCCTCTACGGCCACTCCTAGGCCCAGGGCTACTCAGGCTACTGCTGCGGAGATTATCCCCAAAAAATGGGGTGAGTTAGAGGCAGACTGCAACATCAAGGCCTTCAATAATCATCATGGGGATACGCACAACTAGCCGGCGTGTAGATCTAAGTCTGGGATCACATCGGAGCTGATCCCACGAGTTAGGACGGATTGCCGCTGGGATGATAGGATTCCCCTCTTGCCGGTCTCTGAAGAGGAGAATATTACCTCCCACAGGGCTAGGTGGACAGCTATGTGCACCTACCCTTTCACGGTGGGATGTAAACTACCCCCTGCATCCTGTGTTGGAAAGGCTCTACAGGGAATATTTACTCTGCCCGGCGCAACTGTGCCCCAGTATATATAGAATAGTTACGCTTTTGGATTGGTTTGCGATGGAAACCGATCAATCTTTTCGATATGAACACTTTATTTCTTTGTATAGTATACAGATTTTCAAAGATGGCTATGTGCACGCCAGGATGGGCGGGAGCAAGGGCTTGGTGCGCAGTTCTGAAGACACAGGTGACTGGGGTTGGTTACACCGGTATGTGTTTGTGCGCTCCTCGGCCTTGACTTTCAACTCCAAGACTTATCTTCCCGAAGTTTGGAACAAGAAGCGTAAGTCCCTGAGTATTTTTGAGATTTTTCGTGCTCTTTCTCTTCTTCTTATCTGCTTACTTCTTTTGACTCCTTTTTGTAGCGGCCAAGCGACCCTACGACGGGCTCATATATGTTGATGAGCTGACGGTGTGGGTCGAGGTGATTTTTAAGGAGTTCTCTCCTGAGAAGAGAGAATGGGCGCATTTTGCTGCGCAGAAGAGTCTGATCGTGAAAACTCATGGTGAGAGTATTTCTGCTTTTGTGATTATTCCTTTCCTTTGTAATTTCTCTGTGTCTGACCGTTTTACCTTTTGCAGGTCTGGGCACTCAAGGGGACTTCTTTCCTGCTCCCCCCCCAGGACGTGCCTTCTGAGCCTGTTGCTTATCCAGATGTTGAGGCCGCATCTATACTAGCTTCAGTGGAGGCATTGCGCCACAAGGAGGGTGGCGAGGAACTCTTTTCCGGTGGCCTTGGTTCTTTGAAAAGAAAAAAGAAGAGCCAAGACGAGGGCAGAGCATGGAAAAAGTCTGTTCGTAAGACTTTCGTTGCTGCCGGGCAAGCCTCAACTGCTGGGGGTGAGCCTTCACCTAGAGCCAATGTGCCAGAGTCTGCAGAAGAGAATGTCAAGACTACTGCCGAAGTCCCCGAGTCTGCACGGGGAGAAGGTTAGACAAGGAGGTTATCGATCTTTCAGATACTGCGATCGAAGCCAACGAACAACTTGTGCGAAAACCTTATCTTCGAAGTGATAAGAGGAAAGTTGAGGAGGAAGCTGCCCGTACTCCGGAGAGGAGCCCCCGAGTTGATGACGGGGTGAAGGCGGCTCCTTCCCGTGTGGAAAAAGGGAAAAGGAAGATAGGTGAAGAAGAAGAAGAAGAAGAAGAAGAAGAAGAAGAAGAAGAAGAAGAAGAAGAAGAAGAAGAAGCGAGGGAAGAGGCTTCCCAAGAGAGTGGTCGAGGTCCTCGTGCTTTTCGTTTCGAGGATCTAGAAAATATAGCCACTGAGGGGGCTACGCCTGTCAGTCTTCGCGAGTGTGACACGATAGATCCCAGAGTGGAAGGTGATTCCAATTTATCAACAACAAGGCTCATTTGGCGGTCATACATCGACGGCCAAACCGGATTGAAGGATATTAGGGGTGTGCGTTACAAGTTTGGGCCAAACTACCCTTCTGAACAGGCTTAGGAACCCAAGTACTGTGAGAGGAAGCATACCATGAAACTGTCCCATGACGTTAACTTCATATCCGGGCCGGGTGGCTTAGCCGAGGCTGTCTCTTCACTCATCGGTCCTCGAGAAGAATGGGTGATGAGGGAACTGAGTGACGAGGAGCTAGACTTTCAGATTGCTGCTGATTCTGCCCGGGTAAGTGTTTACCACTCCGTTTTAGGAATGACTTCAGCCTCATATTTCTAACTTTTGCTTACTTTGTTTTTTCAGTCATGTATGGTGGCTTCCGAACTCATGTTCCGCTCCAGGATCAATAACGTCAATCAAGTACTCGAGGAAAAGAAAGAGTTGTTGGATGCTCTGAAGGAGAACAGGATCCTGGCAGAGTAGTGTAGTCTCCTAGGGAGTGAAGTTAATCGACTAATTGATCTTAGCAATGAGCGACTTGAGCAGATTAACGAACTCACCAAGGAGAAGGACCTTCTTTTCAGAGAGAAAGAAGGGTTCGCATGCTCTGCCTAGGGCCTGGAGAGTCTACTTGAAGAATGTAAGGCTTCATTGAACAATGTTATTGATGATCACACATCTCTTGAGCTGAATCTGCAGAGGGCTAACGAAGAATCCGTTAGGGCCAGAGCTCAGCTCCATGCTGCCAAGGATCAGGTTGCTCAGACGATGAGTGCTCAGACCGCATTATCCAAAGACTTGGCAAACATGCGTGATCAATCTGAAATCAAGGCCAAGCTTGCTGCGCTCGAAGCTAAACGTTCATTGCTTGGGCAGATTCAAGCTAAGCAGGTTAATGATGAAGAGATGCTGCAGATGACGAAAAGCGCTGTCCGCAGAATAAGACAAGCACTGAATCTTTCTCCTGAGGAGTCTGAAGGTGAAAATGAAGATGAAAATGAAGACGATGGCGAGAATTCGGGGGACGATGGCAGAATCGACGGAGTTGGTGCGTCGGGTTCTGATCGTAGCCCCAAAAGCTGATGCCTTTCCCCAATCTTTGAGTTTGTTCATCTGGCGAGAGTTGAATTTAATTGTTTGTGGACAGAGGTCTTGTAAAGACTCTCTGGTCTCTGTATGGCCAGTTTCATTTGGCCTTTGATCACTCTGTAAACTTCTGTCATCCGTTGTCGGCATCTTATCATTTTATAGGATTATATTTATGATTTTAGATCTATTCAATGACTATAGCGTGAATTTTTATCTTCTGTTTGTATGTGTTGTGGCCTTCATGCCTTATGTTTAGGAGCTTTTATGAAGTTTAAACTTTATTAAGTTCTGGTCTCCAAAAGTCTGCCCGAATGTTTTAACTTAGCCTTTCCTTAGGTAGTGGTCGTAAGTTATGAATAATCTGCACAGATATTTTTATTCTGACCGAGTCGTGGTCGTTAGACTTTTGGCCGAATCGTTGCCCTTTCCGTTTAACTCTGCTTACCGTTTTGATAATCGAAAGTCGTCGCATGACTTTGTAGATTGGCCCTGGCCGAGTCACTGGCCTTGTGATTGACTTCTCTTATTTTCGTGGAAGTTTATCACGTAAAGATTTTGAATTTTTTTCAAAAACTTGCCTTTTGGCAAGGTATTTTGCCATTTGGCAAGGTCTTTTGCCTTTATGAAGGTCTTATCTGGCCTACAGGGGCCTCTCACCACCCTCCTTGTTTTTATGTTGGAACACGGGAAGTGATAACATAGAAAGAGTTGAGGCAAGCTACATATAGAAGAACACATATAACCAAACGAGGAGTATGTCCGTTGTGGGATTCGAACCCACAGCCGCGAAGTTGAAGAAGTCCGAGCTCTACCAGTTGAGCTAAACGGATCTGACCTTGTTCAGGCCGTTAGTACTATTTAGAGAAAATATAATAAACGTAAGAACTTTCGTTAAAGTAAAAGGCAAGAATAAAGTAAATAACCCTTTTACCACTCAAAAGTGATATCTTTTGAGGTGAATCACATTCCAAGTGTTCGGGACAGTGGAGCCGTCTGGTCGTGCCAAACGATAAGATCCCTTGCCGGCTGAAGCGATTACCTTGTAGGGGTCTTCCCAGTTAGGGCCAAGCTTCCCAGAATTTGTTTCTTGTGTGCTCTAGGAGACTTTCCTTAGTACAAAATCTCCAACCTGGAAGCTTCGTACGCGCAGTCCCCGATTGTAATAATGTTCGATTCAATCTTTCTAGGCGATCACTCGTACAAGGGCTAGCTCCCTCCGTTCTTCGAGGAGGTCCAGCTCTTCGGAGAGGTTGACTAAGTTAAATTCTTCAGTGGCATGTGCATATTGCAAGCTGGGCTCGCCGATTTCGACTGGGATTAAAGCATCTGCACCGTACGCCAATGAGTAAGGAGTCTCTCCAGTACTCATTTTTATCGTTGTGCGATAAGCCCATAACACACCAGGTAACTCTTCTACCCAACGCCCCTTTGCCTGCTCGAGGTGTTTTTTTAGGGATTCAACGATGATTTTGTTGGTAGATTCTGCATGTCCGTTAGCAACAGGATGATACGGAGAGGAAGTGATCCTCTTGATGTGTAGATCGTCGAGGAACCTAGTCACTTTCTAGCCGATGAATTGTGGTCCGTTATCCATGACTATATCCTTAGGTGCTCCAAAGCGACATACGACAAAACGCCAGAGGAAGTCGACAACCTCTGTTTGTCGTATCCTTGTGTATGCTGCCGCTTCGACCCACTTGGTGAAGTAATCAGTAATGATCAATAAGAAATGCATTCCTCTCGGTGCCATGGGAAGAGGACCAACTATATCCATCCCCCATTTCATGAAGGGCCACAGAGAGATTATTGAATGGAGTGGTTCTGCTGGCTGATGAAGAAGATATGCGAACCTCTAGCATTTGTCACATTTTTTAACAAATTCGTTCGTATCTTTCTCCATTTTGTCCCAATAATAACCTGCACGAATCAGCTTTCGGGCTAACGCCTTGCCTCCGGAGTGATTTCCGCAATAGCCTTCATGGACTTCTCTCATCACGTAGTTGATTTGATTTGGTCCGAGACACTTTGCGAGAGGTCCTGCAAACATTTTACGGTAGAGATCGCCGTTGATGATTGTATACCGAGCAGCTGTTATTCGGAGCTTGCGAGCGGCTTTTGTGTCTACGGGTAGAGTCCTATGGAGAAGATAGTTTATTATCTCGTTCCGCCAGTCCCAAGTAGCGTTGATGGTGTTGACTTCGAACTTTTCTCGGTCTATGGTCGTGTTGAGGAGTTGAACAACAGCTGAAGAGCTGGCTGCCCCCATCCCTGCCACCGACCCTAGATTCGCGAGAGCATCAGCTTCATGGTTCTCTTCTCGTGGATTCTGAAGTTCCTCCCAGTCATCAAACTGTGTTAGAAGTTCTTTCACTCGGGCGAGGTACACTTGCATCCTCGATTCTCGTACGCTGAAGCCTCCTGTTATCTGATTGACTACCAGCTGAGAGTCACTTTTGAGTTTGATGATGGTCGCTCCATAACTTCGGGCTAGTTCCAAACCTGCAATAACGGCCTCATATTCGGCCTTATTGTTAGTAATAAATGGGCACTTGATAGCTTGTCTGACCGTCTCTCCGGATGGAGCGACGAGAACCAATCTAAGACCAGATCCTTTGACGCTCGAGGAGCCGTCAGTGTAAAGGGTCCACGCGCCAGGAACCTGCCCAGCATAAAGAACAGCTTCCTTTTCTGCCTCAGGGTATATCTTGGTGCTAAAATTTGCCACGAAGTCTGCTAGAACTTGTGATTTTATTACTACCCTAGGTTGGTAGGTGATATCAAATGCACTTAACTCTTTAGCCCATTTTACTAACCTTCCTGAAAATTCAGGTTTGTGCAAAACATTTCGTAAAGGAAAAGTGGTTACCACGGCTATTGAATGAATTTGAAAGTAAGGGCGTAACTTACGAGCAGTAGTTACTAGTGCTAACGCCAATTTTTCCAAGGGTTGGTAGCGTGTTTCCGCGTCAATTAGAGCTTTGCTAATGTAATAGATAGGAAGTTGTTTACCTTTTTCTTCCCGAACTAGAACGGTGCTTACCGACGATTCTGGGACTGCCATATAAATCAGCAGCTGCTCATCCTGCTGAGGTGTAAAGAGCAGTGGTGGATTGGACAGGTACTTTTTCAGATCCTTCAATGCCTGTTGGCATTCAGGGGTCCACTCGAACTCCTTGTTTTGCTTTAAAACGTCGAAAAAACTCTTGCATCGATCGGATGATCGGGAAATGAATCTTCGCAGGTTAGCCACTCTTCCTGTCAATTTCATGACGTCTTTCCGATTGTGGAGTACGTCTAGAATTGATTCAATGGCTTTGATCTGAGCGGGATTGACTTCAATTCCATGCTGAGAGACGATGAAGCCCAAGAACTTCCCCGATCCGACACCGAATGCACATTTCTCCAGGTTCAGCTTCATGTTGTACTGATCCAGAATCCGGAAAGCTTCTTTTAGATGCGTTAGATGGTCCTCTGCTCGTTTTGAATTGATCAACATGTCATCGATGTACACTTCCATAGTCTTTCCGATATGATCGTGGAACATTCGATTGACTAGGCGCTGATATGCCGCACCTGCATTTTTCAACCCAAATGGCATAACTTTATAACAATACGTACTTCTGCAGGTTATGAACGCTGTTTTCTCTTGGTCCTCTGGGTCCATTAATATCTGGTTATATCCGGAATATGCATCAAGGAAGGTGAGCACCTCGTGCCCGGCTGTTGCGTCGATCAGTTGGTCTATCTTGGGAAGGGGATATGAATCCTTCGGGTAGGCTTTGTTTAGATCTGTGAAGTCAATACAGACTCGGCATTTGCCATTTTTCTTGGGTACAACGGCCACGATGGCGAGCCAGTCCGAGTATTTTACTTCGCGTACAGATCCAATTTTTAACAGCCGATCGACCTCGTCGTTAATGACCTGGTTCCGAAAAGCTCCTTGTTGGCGCGTCTTCTGTTTTATTGGGCGATGGTAGGGGTCGACGTTCAACCTGTGAGTAATAAGGTCTGGTGAAATACCTGTCATATCTGCATGAGACCAGGCGAACGTTGTATGGCGCTCCTTGAGGAACTGGAGGATATCTCCTCGTAGACGTTCTCTCAATTCAGTCCCTAAGTATACTTTCCGTTTCGGCTTATCTGCGAACAATTCTTCGGGTTCCAAAGCTTCCACAGTCGGCATGTGGTTTTCTCTCTCGTCCATCTTCGTGATGAATTTCGGGACCTCGTACTTCATTTCTTCACGCGGCGCGTCTGGTCCCGGTCACTGTAATTGCTATTTGTTTTCTTCAGGCAGTTTGAAAGCCACTGAATAGCAATCTCGGGCAGAGCGTCGCTCTCCTCGGACCTCACGTACTCCCCATTCGGATGGGAACTTCAATACTTGATGATATGTGGAGGGAACAGCCTGCATATCATGGATCCAAGGTCTCCCCATGATGATGCTATAGGCTAGGTCCGCATGACCAACATGAAAAGTTGTCTCCTTCGCTACTCCTTCGGCGAGAGTTGTCAGGGTAATCTCGCCGAGGGTCTTCTCACTCGAGTTGTTGAAACCGGAGAGAACTCGAGATATTGGTACGATCTTGTCCGATAACTGCATCTCCCTCACGACCCGTAACTGGATAATGTTTGCAGAGCTGCCCGCATCAATAAGTACTCTCTTGACGTCAAATTCCGCCACGCGTAACGTTATTATTAACGCATCAGCGTGTGGGAATTGCGAACCTTCTGCATCGGAGTCCTCGAATGTTATTATTCCTTCTGATCGTGGGCGTTTGGTGTTTGTGATGGAGACCTTTGCATACTTCTTCGCTGTGAAGGTGACGGAATCCACCTCAATTCCTCCTGAAATAACGTTAACTGTCCTCCTTGGAGAGGATGCTCGTGGAGGGCCAGGTTTGTTTTGGTGTGCTTTCGCGTGAGTCTGCTTCCCCTTCTTCAACTAAACAGACTCGATCTCCTCGTCGGTGAGATCGCTAGGCTTTATAAAGTTGCTGAACATCATGAAGTGGTCGTTGGGATCAGACGTTCCGCGATACCTCGGAATGTTTGGCATCTTGCACGTCTTAGGTATCGCCTTTGGGGCTGCCTCTTTCTTCCAAGGCCGCTGGGAATACCGTTGGACATCGACTTTCTTCAGCGTGGGCGGAGCGCCTGGTTGATCAATTCTCTCGTGGAGAGACTTTTGAAGTGCTTCCTGGCTTTCCTTGAATTGTTTGGTGAGAGCTTCCACAATAAGGCTCATTTATGTAGATGCCATAGACCCTCCATTCCGATTCTGGTTGACTTGGATCGTTGGATCTGTAGTTCAATCGTTGTTTCGTTCTTCACCTTGCCTTGAAGTATGTGAAGAAGTAACATCACGACCAGGCGTTGCAGCGTCAGCTCTTGCAGTCAAAGGGTTGCTCCTTCGGAGAGAGGTGAGCGCCTCGTTTATCCCTCGGTTTACCTCTGCCTGTTCCTGCATGAATGCAAACAGTGTTTCCTGGAGATTCCCTTGGCCAGGGGAGAGACTCCTATGGCGTCGTCTCCTAGGTGGGGTAGTGCTCTGAGAGCGCATACGCCTATTTCGCTGCCTGACCGGTCCTTGGAAAGATTGTTGCTGCCCATCGGACGAATAGTGTTACACCCCGTACGTCTAAATTGACGTATATCATTATAATATCATGTTAAGAATGATTTAAGTGAGTTTAAAGTAATAATATGACCATATATGATGTTTATATGTTGAATATAAAGATTGGGAAAAATCAGATTTAAGTTGCGGAAAAACCGACTAAAGAATTGCCTTGTAACGGAGCTTTTACAGCAATTAATTTCATGTGTTATATGAAGTCTTTTGGGGACATATCATATACCAAATTGAAGGCCTTGGAGTTCAGTTTCCAACACTTTTAACGGTTTGCTCATATAACTTATAGATAAAAAGATATGAGCGTCAGAAGTCAGACCAGAAAAAGGGACATAAGCGCAAAAGAGGGCTAGAAATGAAATGTTTTTATTATAAAAGAGAAATCACTCTCTCTCTCTCTCTCTCTCTCGACATTTCCAGTAAAACCATGATATAAACAGAGCTTTTTCAGTTTGAATCCAATTTTTATGATTTTGAAGATAGAACATCAATTTTGACACGAAACGGAAGACGGATTGCGTCAAAACGCTCTACGCGATTAGGGTAACATTATGCTACCTTTAATTTCGTCTATAGTTTGAGTTTTAGAATTACTTCATAGCTAAGTAAAGTATCTAAATTCTATTTTATAGCTTGTTTAAGCTTTAGAAGGTGTGGAATTCAAAGGAAACGAAGTTTAGAAGCTAGAAACATCAAAGGTATGTAAGGCTAAACCTTTCTTTTGGCAAGGCATGTATCTTTTAGATTTTGAAGCTTTTATTAGTTTTAAACTTAGTTTTTCTTGTGAGAAAATTGTATGGTACCAAGTAAACCTTGTATATACTTAATTTGGTACTAAAATCCAAGGTGAAAGACGTCCAAATCAGAAAGACAAATCGTTTCAAAATCTGGAAAATTGTTTTGAACTTTGGACAGTTGTTAGTATATTGATCATAACTCCTTATACAAAATTGATATTAAGACGATTTAAGAATCTCCAGAATCCTAATACATATATCTACAACTTTCATGAAGACCATGAGGTCTATAACTTTTATCTGCACCCTCAAAAACTATGATGAAATACAGGACGCTGGTACTGTCTAGAAATTCTGTACATCCGTGGAATTGTTACGCCACTCTCATCTTGTTATCCAGTTAATTTGTTTATGTTATCAGTTTATCCGGGTATCCATTCCCGTGTATAGTATAGTGCTGGTTCTGTTTTTGCGTATCATCCAATTTCAGTGGAAACTCTGCCGAAATTTTTATAAAAATCAAAGAGTTAGACAAATTCTAAGTTTCAGGTTGTGTCTATAATTCCATCCAGAGTTTTCTTATCATTCCTTTGAGTCTATATATGTTGTTTCCACATGTGTTATGCCTCATACATGCTTATGCTTATATTGTGATCATGTTATGTGTGATTTGGAGTCCCCCATAGAGGCTGGACATTGGACACACAGTCCGGTCGCGTGTGATACTACCCGTCTGGGGGATACAGCCCCTCTGGTTCAGGCGGGAGTTGAAACACCTAGTGTGACCGGGTGTCATTCACACACTCTAACCAGAGAGACTAGATATTACTGGCTGGGGGGGATATAGCCCATAACACCCACCAGGTTTGTTATATACGCGTATATAGCCACATTATGCACTGCATGACTATACATGAGGCCAGTTCAGTTTTTCGGTTACCTGATTTGGGGGGGATACGCCCATAACGCCAGACAGGTACTAGTTCAGTTTTTCAGTTACCTGATTTGGGGGGATACAGCCCTTAACGCCAGACAGGTACTAGTTCAGATGTTCAGTTACCTGATTTGGGGGGATATAGCCCATAACACCAGGCAGGTACCAGTTCAGATAACAGTTCAGTTTTAGCTCGGTACCAGTTATCAGTTCTCAGTTATCAGCCACCAGTTCTTAGCGTCAGTATCAGTTGACAGTTATCAGTTCCAGTTTCTAGTAACCAGCTATCAGTCATATTACAGTTATTTATCAGTATAGTTCAGCTCAGTCTTCAGTTCCAGATTCAGCTAGACTTCAGTTTATATTCAGATCATGTTTAGTACGTTCTTCAGATTTCCAGCTATATTGCTATGCTCCAGCTCATATTTACATATTTACATTCCAGCCTTACAGTTTCATTCAGCTATGATATATTATATGCTCATGCCTTACATACTTGGTACATATCGTACTCACGCCCTTTTCTCGGGCGCTGCGTTTCATGCCACGCAGGTGCAGATAGATCAACGCTTGGACCATGTTAGTAGACCATCTATCAGCTATTGGAGTCACTCCGCTTACTCCCGGAGTTACTTATCTTTTGGTATGTGTACAGTCAGCCAGCTTGGGTATGTCGGGGCCTTGTCCCGTCCTTTGTATATTCAGTTCCTCACTCTTAGAGGCCTGTAGATATGTCCCTGTGTGGTTCAGTCAGTATGTTATGTATGTCAGCTTATGTTAGCCTTGTCAGCTTTTTGCATTGCATAATTCTCATCAGTTAGGTTTATGCTTATTCCGTTTATCAGTTATATTCATGGTTAGCAGATTATCAGCAGGATTAGTGATGATCGACACTTAGTGTTGGTCATCCGTCGTGGCCCTAGGTTGGGTCGTGACAAAAGTGGTATCAGAGCAGTTCAGTCCTACGGTGTCTACAGGCCGTGTCTAGTAGAGTCTTGTTTAGGAGTATGTTGTGCGCCATACTTTTGAACAGGAGGCTACAAGGCACTTCAGGACAGTTGTCTTTCTTTCTTCTCTAGATCATGCGATAGAGCCATGATTATAGAATTCAGCCCTCTAACAATAGTAATTTCAGCAAAGCGATGCCGCCAAAGAAACTAACAGCTGCCCAGAAGGGCAAGGTTATTGCCGGCCAGGGTATTAGTAGAGTGCCACCTAAGGTGGATGAGAGTGAGGAGTCCAGACCTGAGGCTCCATCCGAGGCCTCACAGATCCTATCAGTTTAGAGTGATATTAGAGGTACTGCAGCTACTATACCTCCACCTTCTTAGCCTGATAGTCAGGGGCAGGAAATGAGGGATGCCATCAGATTATCGATCAGTGTTGTAGTTGCTCAAACTAGACAACACAGTGCAGATGCCCAGGGAGATGTTGGATCCAGGATCAATGATTTTATCAGGCTAGAGCCTACAGACTTTACCGAATCCCGTACAAGGAGAAGACCCTCCGGATTTTCTATTGAGGATAGCTAGAGTGTTGAGGGTTATGCACGTGTCAGACACAGAGTTAGTAGAGTTGGCTGCATTCAGATTGCATAACCTAGCAGTAGGGTGATATCAGACATGGGAGCTATCTAGACGGCCTGATGCTACTCCCACAACTTGGAAGGAATTCTCAGATACCTTCCTTTATCAGTATATGCCTATAGAGACATAGGGAGCCCGTGCTAATCAGTTCCTGACCTTGAGACAGGGAAGTTTGAGTGTAGAAGAGTATAATTATTGCTTTAGTTCTTTAGCATGGTTTGCCCCTACGGTGGTAGTGAGTATGGAGGATAGAATTCACAGGTATATAGTGGGACTAGCTCCACACCTAGTGAACGAGCGTATGACAGTTGCTATGCAGTCATGTATGAACATAACATTCAGGCATTTGCTTTGTTACTTGAGGAGAGGAAGCAGAAATAGAGAGCCGACAGGGATAAAGTACTAGACAAGAGGGGCAAATTTTCTGGTTCATTTGGAGAGACGTCTGGAGCGAGTAGATAGCAGAGTGTTAGACAACCACCAGCTAGTATACCTACATAGTCTCGTGGCTTTAGATCTGATAGACCTCCTCAGTCCAGATCTAGTCACACATCACTGACTTCAAGATTAAAGTGTCGTGGTACTTCTATACCGGCCAGTCAGACATATCCAGATGTTCGGATTGTGGTAGATGCCACTTGAGTCCATGTCAGTTAGGAGTTGATACTTGTTATATTTGTCGCGAGGCAGGCCATTTCATGAGAGATTGCCCGACTAGGGGTGGTAGTTGTACAACCCAGCCAGCTAGATCAGCAGTTGCTTGCTCAGCACCAGCACGCCATCAGGGGCATGTTCTTCAGGATGGAACCTGCATAACTAAAAGAACCTAAAGAGCAACTGAAGGATTTGTTAGATAAAGGCCTCATCAGACCTAGAATTTCCCCGTGGGGAGCCCCAGTACTGTTTGTGGAAAAGGAAGATTGCTCTCTACGCATGTGCATAGATTATAGACAGATAAATAAAGTCGTAATACGGAATAAATACCCTCTGCCCAAGACTGATGACTTGTTCGACCAGCTTAAGGGTGCCAAATACTTCTCAAAGATAGATTTGCGATTAGGCTACCATCAGGTTAGAGTCAGAGAATCTGATATACCTAAAACTGCATTCAGGACTAGGTATGGCCATTATGTGTTTTTAGTGATGTCGTTTGGACTCACTAATGCCCCTGCAGTATTTATGGATATGATGAATAGCGTATTCAGGCCTTATCTAGATTTATTTGTCATTATATTTATTGATGATATTCTCATCTATTCAAAGTCTGAATCAAAGCATGCAGAGCACCTACGCACAATATTGGATACATTTTGGGACCAATAATTATATGCTAAGTTCTCAAGTGTGAATTCTGGATAGATTCAATGGCATTTTTGGCCATATAGTTTCAGCAGAAGGAATTAAAGTAGATGACCAGAAGATCGAGGCTGTGAAGAATTGGTCCAGACCTACGACGCCAACAGATGTACGTAGTTTACTCGGTTTGGCAGGTTATTACAGAAGGTTCGTAGAGGGATTTTCCTCCATTGCAACTCCACTGGCCAAATTGACACAGAAAGCAGCCAAATTTCAGTGGTTAGAATCTTGTGAGCACAACTTCCAAGAACTAAAGAACAGGTTGATAACAGCTCCAATACTTACACTTCCAGAGGGATCTGAGGGCTATGTCATTTACTGTGATGCTTATCGAATTGGTCTTCGTTGTGTTTGATGCAGCATGGAAGAGTAATTGCTTATGCTTCTAGGCAGCTGAAAAAGCACGATCAGAACTACCTCACCCATGATCTTGAGCTTCCAGCAGTCATTCATGCATTGAAGATTTGGAGACATTATTTTTATGGTGTTCATGTTGATATTTATACATACTACAAGATCCTCCAGTACATATTTAAGTAAAAGGAGCTAAACCTGCGACAAAGGCGATGGCTAGAGTTACTAAAGGACTATGACATGGAAATTCTTTATCATCCAGGTAAAGCGAATGTTGTAGTGATGCCCTTAGTCATAAGCCTATGGGTAGTCTATCTTATTTACAACCAGAGAAAATAAAGTTAGCTCATACACTCCACCAGTTGGCCAGCATGGATGTCAGACTAATAGATTCAGATGACGCAAGAATTACAGTTCAGAACGCAACCACTACTTGCCTAGTGACATAAGTAAAGCAGCGCCAGTATGAGGATCCAGTTCTAGTTGAATACCAATAGATAGCCAGAAGAAAATTGAAATTACCATATAGGTTACTTGTGACGGGGTTCTTAGGTATAAAGAAATACTTTGTGTTCCTGATGTTGTAGATTTACGTGGATAGATTATGTCCGAGGCATATTATTTTAGGTACACTATTCATCCAGGTTCGACTAAGATGTATCATGACCTTAAGCAGATTTACTGGTGGAACGGAATGAAGCGTGACATAGCAGAATTTGTGGCTCAGTGTCATAACTGCCAGCAGGTTAAGGTCGAGCATCAAAAACCTAGTGGCTTGTTACAGGAAGTCGAGATCCCATCATAGAAATGGGAAGCAGTGAATATGGACTTCACTACAGGCTTGCCCCGTACGCGGAGCAGGTATGACTCTATATGGGTTATAGTTGACAGGCTTACTAAATCAGCTCATTTCTTGCATGTTAGAACTACAAATACAATAGAGGATTATGCCAGACTTTATATCAGAGAGATAGTGCACCTACATGGTATCGCAGTATCTATTATTTCAGACAGGGGCGCACCAGTTTACAGCTAATTTCTAGCGATCGTTCCAGACAGGTTAAGGAACACAGGTGAATCTGAGTACCACATTTCATCCCCAGACAAATGGACAGGCTGAGCAGACCATTCAGACGTTAGAAGATATGCTTAGAGCTTATGTGTTAGATTCTAGAGGCAGCTGGAGTGGTCACCTACTGTTGATAGAGTTTGCATATAATAATAGCTATCATTCTAGCATACAGATGGTGCCATATGAAGCTTCGTATGGGCACAAATGCAGGTTTTCTATATGATGGTGCAAGGTTGGCGAGTCTCAATTGATAGGTCCAGACTTAATCCAACAAGTAATTGATAAAGTCAAGTTGATCGGGGAAATATTATTAGCAGTGCAGAGCAGACAGAAGTCCTATGCAGATAATCGACATTGAGATTTATAATTTCATATTGGCGATTAGGTATTCCTGAAAGTATCACCTATGAAAGGCATTATGAGATTTGGAAAGAAGGGAAAGCTTAGCCCTAGATTTATTAGTCCATATCAGATTATCAGGCGTGTTGGGCGTGTAGCCTACGAGTTAGACCTTCAAGCAGACCTTCAGGAGGTACATCCGGTATTCCATGCTCAGAAAATGTGTCAGAGATCCTTCTAGAGTTGTACCAGTAGAGGATGTACAGATCACAGAGCTGTTGACTAAAAAGGAGGTGCCAGTTGCAATTTAAAGAGGCAGATTCGTCGACTAAAGACGAAAGACATTCCTTTAGTTAAGATGCTATATTAAAGCAATAAGATAGAAGAAATAACTTGGGAAGCTGAAAATGACATGAGGGCCAAATATACACATCTCTTCATTACTTCGAGTATGTAACAAATCGTTGCTTAATGCTTCTACATACTTCATTTAACATTCGAGGACGAATGTTCCTAACGGGGGAATATTGTTACACCCCGTACGTCTAAATTGACGTATATCATTATAATATCATGTTAAGAATGATTTAAGTGAGTTTAAAGTAATAATATGACCATATATGATGTTTATATGTTAAATATAAAGATTGGAAAAAATCATATTTAAGTTGCGGAAAAACCGACTAAAGAATTGCCTTGTAACGGAGCTTTTTCAGCAATTAATTTCATGTGTTATATGAAGTCTTTTGGGGACATATCATATACCAAATTGAAGGCCTTGGAGTTTAGTTTCCAACACTTTTAACGGTTTGCTCATATAACTTATAAATAAAAAGATATGAGCATCAGAAGTCAGACCAGAAAAAGGGACATAAGCGCAAAAGAGGGCTAGAAATGAAATATTTTTATTATAAAAGAGAAATCACTCTCTCTCTCTCTCGACATTTCCAGTAAAACCATGATATAAACAGAGCTTTTTCAGTTTGAATCCAATTTTTATGATTTTGAAGATAGAACATCAATTTTGACACGAAACGGAAGACGGATTGCGTCAAAACGCTCTACGCGATTAGGGTAACATTATGCTACCTTTAATTTCGTCTATAGTTTGAGTTTTAGAATTACTTCATAGCTAAGTAAAGTATCTAAATTCTATTTTATAGCTTGTTTAAGCTTTAGAAGGTGTGGAATTCAAAGGAAACGAAGTTTAGAAGCTAGAAACATCAAAGGTATGTAAGGCTAAACCTTTCTTTTGGCAAGGCATGTATCTTTTAGATTTTGAAGCTTTTATTAGTTTTAAACTTAGTTTTTCTTGTGAGAAAATTGTATGGTACCAAGTAAACCTTGTATATACTTAATTTGGTACTAAAATCCAAGGTGAAAGACGTCCAAATCAGAAAGACAAATCGTTTCAAAATCTGGAAAATTGTTTTGAACTTTGGACAGTTGTTAGTATATTGATCATAACTCCTTATACAAAATTGATATTAAGACGATTTAAGAATCTCCAGAATCCTAATACATATATCTACAACTTTCATGAAGACCATGAGGTCTATAACTTTTATCTGCACCCTCAAAAACTATGATGAAATACAGGACGCTGGTACTGTCTAGAAATTCTGTACATCCGTGGAATTGTTACGCCACTCTCATCTTGTTATCCAGTTAATTTGTTTATGTTATCAGTTTATCCGGGTATCCATTCCCGTGTATAGTATAGTGCTGGTTCTGTTTTTGCGTATCATCCAATTTCAGTGGAAACTCTGCCGAAATTTTTATAAAAATCAAAGAGTTAGACAAATTCTAAGTTTCAGGTTGTGTCTATAATTCCATCCAGAGTTTTCTTATCATTCCTTTGAGTCCATATATGTTGTTTCCATATGTGTTATGCCTCATACATGCTTATGCTTATATTGTGATCATGTTATGTGTGATTTGGAGTCCCCCATAGAGGCTGGACATTGGACACACAGTCCGGTCGCGTGTGATACTACCCGTCTGGGGGATACAGCCCCTCTGGTTCAGGCGGGAGTTGAAACACCTAGTGTGACCGGGTGTCATTCACACACTCTGACCAGAGAGACTAGATATTACTGGCTGGGGGGGATATAGCCCATAACACCCACCAGGTTTGTTATATACGCGTATATAGCCACATTATGCACTGCATGATTATACATGAGGCCAGTTCAGTTTTTCGGTTACCTGATTTGGGGGGATACGCCCATAACGCCAGACAGGTACTAGTTCAGTTTTTCAGTTACCTGATTTGGGGGGATACAGCCCATAACGCCAGACAGGTACTAGTTCAGATGTTCAGTTACCTGATTTGGGGGGATATAGCCCATAACACCAGGCAGGTACCAGTTCAGATAACAGTTCAGTTTTAGCTCGGTACCAGTTATCAGTTCTCAGTTATCAGCCACCAGTTCTTAGCGTCAGTATCAGTTGATAGTTATCAGTTCCAGTTTCTAGTAACCAGCTATCAGTCATATTACAGTTATTTATCAGTATAGTTCAGCTCAGTCTTCAGTTCCAGATTCAGCTAGACTTCAGTTTATATTCAGATCATGTTTAGTACGATCTTCAGATTTCCAGCTATATTGCTATGCTCCAGCTCATATTTACATATTTACATTCCAGCCTTACAGTTTCATTCAGCTATGATATATTATATGCTCATGCCTTACATACTTGGTACATATCGTACTCACGCCCTTTTCTGGGGCGCTGCGTTTCATGCCACGCAAGTGCAGATAGATCAACGCTTGGACCATGTTAGTAGACCATCTATCAGCTATTGGAGTCACTCCGCTTACTCCCGGAGTTACTTATCTTTTGGTATGTGTACAGTCAGCCAGCTTGGGTATGTCGGGGCCTTGTCCCATCCTTTGTATATTCAGTTCCTCACTCTTAGAGGCCTGTAGATATGTCCCTGTGTGGTTCAGTCAGTATGTTATATATGTCAGCTTATGTTAGCCTTGTCAGCTTTTTGCATTGCATAATTCTCATCAGTTAGGTTTATGCTTATTCCGTTTATCAGTTATATTCATGGTTAGCAGATTATCAGCAGGATTAGTGATGATCGACACTTAGTGTTGGTCATCCGTCGCAGCCCTAGGTTGGGTCGTGACAAATAGTCGGGAGAATAATTGGGACTGGGTGGAGGAGTACTTACCTGACTTCCGCCTATGATAGTTCGTTGTGAACTGCTTTCTGTCATGTTAGTTGTAGAGCAAAAAGATCGACGAAAAGAGGTATAATATCAGAAAATATAAACTGCTAACCTACGAAGGCTATTGACCGGCTCCCACTGTGGTCGCCAAATTGTTTAACCGCGATCCGATTTTAGGCCAATTAATAATTAGATTTATATGTGCGGTGACACAATCAATAGTTTAGATTAAGAGTTTAAATGACGAGCTAAAGCAGCGTTAGATTCGTAAATGATTCGGGAACAAGATATAAACAGGAATTAGCAAAGATAAAGCGTAAATAAAGGCAGATAGAGGTAACCGCGCTGTATCACTTATCCCCGGTGAGAGTTCTTCGGTACTAGTCGTGCTTAGAAGATTAGAGAACAAAGTATTGGACGAATATAAGTAAAAAGTAGTATTTGAGCAAGAGCGAGGGAGTATTCTTATTGATATTGTAGACAGAAAGTAAAGTTGTATTACAATGGCTTAGAACAAGTGCTATTTATAGGTCTGATAGGCGTCCGTTGAGTTTTGTAACCGCCGGGCACATATCCGTTGGATACGTAACCGCCGGGTTGTAATGATTGCCTTTATGACTATTAATTGAATAATTGCACATGATCTGGTTAATAACTGTCCATTCAGATCTTGTTGACTGATGAAGCCTTATATAACTGCTTTGGATCTATTCGTGATAATTGTATGTCCGTTGGGTATCTGTCTGGTAGAACTTCTTCCCGTTCCACGTGGTTTACACGTGTCATCTTTTAGGTGTTGTCAGCTTTTATCCAATACAAAGATGATGATGGTCACCACCTAGATCTTGATTGGAAAAAATCCTGTCGCTGGTGGCCCTTGTCTCTCTGTTCCTGTCGCTGGATCCAAAATTGAAAAGGGTTGGAGTTGGCAGTGACGATAACATCAGAAAAATGGAACCAAAGTAGTGGTGGAGTAGCAGCGATTCCGCTACTCGCAGGCGTCGCTCCTCCCCTCGTATTATCACTGCTGTGTTCCTGTTACTGATGTCGGGTTTCTCATCGGAGATCTGGCTTTTTTTTCTGACGCGTGACGATATATCTATAATTGGGTTTAATCTTACCCATGTGACCCGTTTTTATGTCGCTCGTTCTAAAACTGATTATTGTGATACTCTCGTTCTTGGTTGATTCTGGATCAATTATTTATTCTGGAATGTCTTTTGTGCATCTTCATTTTGACTATTGTTAGTTTGAGCAGATATATGCATTAAATGCCTATGAAAATAATTTATTTGAGGCTTTGGCACTGATTTGAACGAATGCTACTCCGTTCGGCCAATGACATTTGGAGGTCAATACAAGTCCCGTTCGTCCCTTACGAAAACAAACAAATAGGCGATGACCATAACAGTTATACAGAAAATATTAAAAAATGAATGGGAAAGGCAACAAAACTCGCACTTGGCATGGCAACACGACCAGCCTGCGTGTTTGCAGCCGTGACGGTATCCTTAGCATCCCATCACCCGATTCTGAGCCTAAACTTTCAAAAATTCCCTTTTCCTTATGTTTTCCTTTCATTACTATTATTATTACAATTACTATTTTCAGTACTATTAACATTTTTATTTTTTTTCATTATTATCGTTACTATTATTATTATTATTACATTATTATTATTATTATTATTATTATTATTATTATTATTATTATTATTATTATTATTATTATTTTATTCTAGTTTTATTCTTGCTTTATTTCATTAGTTATAATACTAACTTTATTTTTATGCATTTTGCGAGGTACATTTGGATGAAGTTTAATAAAGAACGACGTATTTAGAGTGGAAAATACCGTATCTCATTTTATTTTATTTGCACTAACTATTCGTTTTCTTTTTTAAGGAATATTTGAGACGAAATTTGTGAAGGATGAAGACATTAGAAAAGACGAATATTTTTTTATGCAAATTATTCGTATTATAAAATATTAATGAGATTGCTTGTTTGCTTTACTTTAATTTCTTATTTGAATCAAAGTTCAAACCATAACGGATTTTTAATTCAGATTCTTTGCATTTATTTTCTTTTTCCCGATATTTCTCAAAACTAATATTTCTTTTTTTTTTCTTTTTGCAGGTTTGAAGTTTAGTTTTTCTATTTCATTGGTGTTTGCTTTTAATTTATTATCTGTAATTGTTATTTTGTTTATATTTCCTCCACTCCTAAAATTTTTTATACTTGCACACACCATAAATGGTTACGTTGATCTCACGACCGTTTCACTCTCAAAAAACTCTTTAGGGGGAACGATTTGGGGTATAGTTGGTCCGTGGTACAACAAATAATTCCAAACGTTCCTACCCATTGGTTGTCCGCCTGGGGGAACCATGTCCTTGTCTAGTAAACCCACTCTTGGAAGGTTCTTTAGGATATCACAACATGTCCTTCACTTCAACTATCTTCAAATCTTCCATAAATGGTTAAATCTTTTTCTTTAAAACAATTTCACGTCATAATTCTTTTGCGTTTTCTTTATCAGCTAGTTTCTATTATCCTATTTTTTTAAACTAATTTTTTTGTTTCATTTTTTTTCTTTTTACTCCTCCTTTTAAAAATTATTTTTGCAAAATACCTCAATATGTGCATCCTTTTCATAAAATTGCTAAATTCTTTTTCTTTAAAACCATTTTACTTAATTCTACATTGTCTAGTTTCTATTAATTCTATTTTGCAAAACTAATGTGTGTTTGTTTTGTTATCCTTTAAAACTTATTTTGTGAAATATTTCTATGTGTGCATATGTACAACACTTAAGCATTTTTAGGGAACATGTGCATTTCTTTCAAACTTGTGCATTTCTTTTAAAATTTATACATTTTCAAACTTGTGCATATCATGCATATCTTCCGTCGCTCCTGGCAACTTTCTAAATCGTGTGTTGAAAACGCGGTGGCTACGACCTCCTTTTCCCTCACAAGAAATTCCTTTAGGGGGAACGACTTGGAATCTATTTGGTCTGAGACGTTCCCGCTCCCAAGCCGCCCGCTTGGAGGATAATAACATCTGGTCTAGCTGACTCTATTCCTTAGTAGCGGCGCTAGGAATCATACATCATGACATACCATTAGTCGACTTGTTCTCAAGTCCAATAGGCCATCTTGTTCAAACAATCCAAACTGATTTTTGACCCCAAGGAGCGGTAAACATGATTTATTTGCATTTGCTTAAAAGATCAAACGTGCAAAATGTGGACCGTTCATTGGCATTGTTCTGCATTCAGTGCCATTCAAACGCACGAAGGTAACCCAATGGGCATTAAAAGCCTAAATTGAATCAGAAATGATTGTTTATCCATAAACAGTTGGCATTATTCTATATTCAATGCCATTCAAATGCAAAAAAGCTACCCAAGAGGCGTCAAAAGCCCAAATTGAATCAGAAATAGTTGTTTGTTCATACAGTCAAAATTATTCTGTATTCAATGCCATTCAAAGGCACGAAGGTAACCTAAGAGGCGTCAAACGCCCAAATTGAATCAGAAATAATTTTTTATTCACGAACAGTCAGAATTATTCTGTATTCAATGTCATTCAAAGGCATGTAGGTAACCTAAGAGGCGTCAAAAGCACAAATTGAATCAGAAATGATTGTTTGTCCATAGACAGTCGAAATTATTCTGTATTCAATGTCATTCAAAGTCACAAAGATTATTTAATAGGCGTCAAAAGCCCAAATTGAATAAGAAATGATTGCTTGTTCATAGACAGTCGAGATCATTCTGTATTCAATGTCATTCAAAGACACAAATGGTAACCGAAACGACATCAAAGCCTAAATTCAATCAGAAATGACTGTTTATTCTTAAGCGGTTGGAATCATTCTGCATTCAATGCTATTCAAACGCGCAAAAAGGTAACCGAAAAGGCATTAAAGGCCCAGTTTGAAGCAGATCCGATTTTAGGCCAATTAACAATTAAATTTATATTTGCGGGGTTACGATCAATAGTTTAGATTAAGAGTTTAAATGACGAGCTAAAGCAGCGTTAGATTCGTAAATGATACAGGAACAAGATATAAAAAGAAATTAGCAAAGATATAGCGTAAATAAAGGAAGATAGAGGTAACCGCGTTGTATCGCTTATCCCCGGTGAGGGTTCTTCGGTACTAGTCGTGCGCAGAAGATTAGAGAACAAAGTGTTGGACGAATATAAGTAAAAAGTAGTATTTGAGCAAGAGCGAGGGAGTATTCTTATTGATATTGTAGACAGGAAGTAAAGTTGTGTTATAATGGCTTAGAACAAGTGCTATTTACAGGTCTGATAGGCGTCCGTTGAGTTTTGTAACTGCTGGGCACGTATCCGTTGGATATGTAACCGACGAGTTGTAATGATTGCCTTTATGACTATTAATTGAATGATTGCACATGATCTGGTTAATAACTGTCCATTAGATCGTGTTGACTGATGAGGCATTTCATAACTGCTTTGGATCTGTTCGTGATAACTGTCTGTCCGTTGGGTATCTGTCCGGTAGAACTTCTGCCCGTGCCACGTGGTTGACACGTGTCATCTTTCAGGTGCTGTCAGCTTTTATCCAATACAGATAATCCCCGCACTTCTCGAGCAGAGTATCTGTTCGAGGAGTGGATATGAATTCGGGCGGGAATTTCTATTTTGTAAAATCCAGTCTTTGTGTGACGAAACTTAGTGACGTATGTATCTTATCAGTTGCGTGACAAAACCTTATGACGTGCGCATTAAATGCGCCGTATAAAAAAGTAACTGCAGCTGGCACGCCTGCGCGTTTGCAGTCCACTCTGAAGTGACTACTGTGCGTTCCAAGGGTAAAAATAATGATTTTAACTGCCTCAATCACGTGCACACGTCGACTGTTGATCGCGAGGTGACCGCTGCACTTCAGTGTAATGATGATACTATAAAAATTGGCGAAATCCATTCCTTCTTTTGGCGGTCAGATGTGTTCGTGGTCTCTTGGATAACCTCCACATGTTTCAAAGGAACTTGATGGGCCGAATTTCTACTCTTATAAATAGGGGTTTACTGTATGAGCAACCTTTTACTTGCTTTTATTTCTTCTCTGTTGCTTCTTGAAAATCTTTGACTAGCTTTCAATTCTTCTTGCGAACTTCTTAACTCTTCAGAAATCATGTCTTCAAGAGCTAGAAAAAATCAAAGTGTAGACATGGCTGGTAGTTCCTCTACGGCCACTCCTAGGCCCAGGGCTACTCAGGCTACTGCTGCGGAGATTATCCCCAAAAAATAGGGTGAGTTAGAGGCAGACTGCAACATCAAGGCCTTCAATAATCATCATGGGGATACGCGCAACTAGCCGGCGTATAGATCAAAGTCTGGGATCACATCGGAGCTGATCCCACGAGTTAGGACGGATTTCCGCTGGGATGATAGGATTCCTCTTTTGCCGGTCTCTGAAGATGAGACTATTACCTCCCACAGGGCTAGGTGGACAGCTATGTGCACCTACCCTTTCACGGTGGGATGTAAACTACCCCCTACATCCTTTGTTGGAAAGGCTCTACAGGGAATATTTACTCTGCGCGGCGCAACTGTGCCCCAGTATATATAGAATAGTTACGCTTTTGGATTGGTTTGCGATGGAAACCGATCAATCTTTTGGATATGAACACTTTATTTCTTTGTATAGTATATAGATTTTCAAAGATGGCTATGTGAACACCAGGATGCGCGGGAGCAAGGGCTTGGTGCGCAGTTATGAAGACACAGGTGACTGGGGTTGGTTACACCGGTATGTGTTTGTGCGCTCCTCGGCCTTGACTTTCGACTCCAAGACTTATCTTCCCGAAGTTTGGAACAAGAAGCGTAAGTCCCTGAGTATTTTTTAGATTTTTCGTGTTCTTTCTCTTCTTCTTATCTGCTTACTTCTTTTGACTCCTTTTTGTAGTGGCCAAGTGACCCTACGACGGGCTCATATCTGTTGATGCGCTGACAGTGTGGGTCGAGGTGATTTTGAAGGAGTTCTCTCCTGAGAAGAGAGAATGGGCGCATTTTGCTGCGCAGAAGAGTCTGATCGTGAAAACTCATGGTGAGAGTATTTCTGCTTTTGTGATTATTCCTTACCTTTGTAATTTCTCCATGTCTGACCGTTTTACCTTTTGCAGGTCTGGGCACTCAAGGGGACTTCTTTCCTGCTCCCCCCCAGGACGTGCCCTCTGAGCCTGTTGCTGATCCAGATGTTGAGGCCGCATCTATACTAGCTTCAGTGGAGGCATTGCGCCGCAGGGAGGGTGGCGAGGAACTCTTGTCCGGTGGCCTTGGTTCTTTGAAAAGAAAAAAGAAGAGCCAGGACGAGGGCAGAGCATGGAAAAAGTCTGTTCGTAAGACTTCCGTTGCTGCCGGGCAAGCCTCAACTGCCGGGGGTGAGCCTTCACCTAGAGCCAATGTGCCAGAGTCTGCAGAAGAGAATGTCAAGACTACTGCCGAATTCCCCGAGTCTGCACAGGGAGAAGGTTTAGACAAGGAGGTTATCGATCTTTCAGATACTGCGATCGAAGCCAACGAACACCTTGTGCGAAAACCTTATCTTCGAAGTAATAAGAGGAAAGTTGAGGAGGAAGCTGCCCGTACTCCGGAGAGGAGTCCCCGAGTTGATGACGGGGTGAAGGCGGATCCTTCCCGTGTGGACAAAGGGAAGAGGAAGATAGGTGAAGAAGAAGAAGAAGAAGAAGAAGAAGAAGAAGAAGAAGAAGAAGAAGAAGAAGCGAGGGAAGAGGCTTCCCAAGAGAGTAGTCGATGTCCTCGTGCTTTTCGTTTCGAGGATCTGGAAAATATAGCCACTGAGGGGGCTACGCCTGTCGGTCTTCGCGAGTGTGACACGATAGATCTCGGAGTGGAAGGTGATTCCAACTTATCAACAACAAGGCTCATTTGGCGGTCAGTCATCGACGGCCAAACCGGATTGAAGGATATTAGGGGTGTGCGTTACAAGTTTGGGCCAAACTACCCTTCTGAACAGGCTTGGGAACCCAAGTACTATGAGAGGAAGCATACCATGAAACTGTCCCATGACGTTAACTTCATATCCGGGCCGGGTGGCTTAGCCAAGGCTGTCTCTTCACTCATCGGTCCTCGAGAAGAATGGGTGATGAGGGAACTGAGTGACGAGGAGCTAGACTTTCAGATTGCTGATGATTCTGACCGGGTAAGTGTTTACCACTCCGTGTTAGGAATGACTTCAGCCTCATATTTTTAACTTTTGCTTACTTTGTTTTTTCAGTTAAGTATGGTGGCTTCCGAACTCATGTTCCGCTCTAGGATCAATAACGTCGATCAAGTACTCGAGGAAAAGAAAGAGCTGTTGGATGCTCTGAAGGAGAACAGGATCCTGGCAGAGTAGTGTAGTCTCCTAGGGTGTGAAGTTAATCGACTAATTGATGTTAGCAATGAGAGACTTGAGCAGATTAACGAACTCACCAAGGAGAAGGACCTTCTTTTCAGAGAGAAAGAAGGGTTCGCACGCTCTGCCCAGGGCCTGGAGAGTCTACTTGAAGAATGTAAGGCTTCATTGAATAGTGCTATTGATGATCGCACATCTCTTGAGCTGAATCTGCAGAGGGCTAACGAAGAATCCGTTAGGGCCAGAGCTCAGCTCCAGGCTGCCTAGGATCAGGTTGCTCAGTCGATAAGTGCTCAGACCGCATTATCCAAAGACTTGGCAAACATGCGTGATCAATCTGAAATCAAGGCCAAGCTTGTTGTGCTCGAAGCTAAACATTCATTGCTTGGGCAGATTCAAGCTAAGCAGGTTAATGGTGAAGAGATGCTGCAGATGACGAAAAGCGTTGTCCGCAAAATAAGACAAGCACTGAATCTTTCTCCTGAGGAGTCTGAAGGTGAAAATGAAGATGAAGACGATGGCGAGAATTCGGGGGACGATGGAAGAATCGACGGAGTTGGTGCGTCGGGTTCCGATCGTAGCCCCAAAAGCTGATGCATTTCCCCAATCTTTGAGTTTGTTCATCTGGCGAGAGACGGATTTAATTGTTTGTGGACAGAGGTCTTGTAAAGACTCTCTGGTCTCTGTATGGCCAGTTTCATTTGGCCTTTGATCACTCTGTAAACTTCTGTCAGCCGTTTTCGGCATCTTATCGTTTTACAGGATTATATTTATGATTTTAGATCTATTCAATGACTATATTTAGCTTGAATTTTGATCTTCTGTTTGTATTTGTTGTGGCCTTCGTGCCTTATGTTTAGGAGCTTTTATGAAGTTTGAACTTTATTAAGTTCTGGTCTTGAAAAGTCTGCCCGAATGTTTTAACTTAGCCTTTCCTTAGGTAGAGGTCGTAAGTTATGAATTATCTGCACAGATATTTTTATCCTAACCGAGTCGTGGTCGTTAGACTTTTGGCCGAATCGTTGCCTTTTCCGTATAACTCTGCTTATCGTTTTGATAATCGAAAGTCGTCGCATGAATTTGTATCCCTGGCCGAGTCACTGGCCTTGTGATCGACTTCTCTTATTTTCGTGGAAGTTTATTACGTAAAAGATTTTGAAATTTTTTCAAAAACTTGCGTTTTGGCAAGGTCTTTTGCCTTTTGGCAAGGTCTTTCGCCTTTTGGCAAGGTATTTTGCCTTTTGGCAATGTCTTTTGCCTTTATGAAGGTCTTATCTGGCCTACAGGGGCCTCTCACCACCCTCCTTGTTTTTATGTTGGAACACGGGAAGTGATAACATAGAAAGAGTTGAGGCAAGCTACATATAGAAGAACACATATAACCAAACGAGGAGTATGTCCGTTGTGGGATTTGAACCCATAGCCGCGAAGTTGAAGAACTCCGAGCTCTACCGGTTGAGCTAAACGGATCTGACCTTGTTCAGGCCGTTAGTACTATTTAGAGAAAATATAGTAAACGTAAGAACTTTCGTAAAAGTAAAAGGAAAGAATAAAGTAACTAACCCTTTTACCACTCAAAAGTGATATCTTTTGAGGTGAATCACATTCCAAGTGTTCGGGACAGTGGAGCCGTCTGGTCGTGCCAAACGATAAGATCCCTTGCCGACTGAAGCGATTACCTTGTAGGGGTCTTCCCAGTTAGGGCCAAGCTTCCCAGAATTTGTTTCTTGTGTGCTCTAGAAGACTTTCCTTAGTACAAAATCTCCAACCTGGAAGCTTCGTACGCGCAGTCCCTGATTGTAATAATGTTCGATTCGTTCTTTCTAGGCAATCACTCGTACAAGGGCTAGCTCCCTCCGTTCTTCGAGGAGGTTCAGCTCTTCGGAGAGGTTGACTAAGTTAAATTCTTCAGTGGCATGTGCATATCGCAAGCTGGGCTCACCGATTTCGACTGGGATTAAAGCATCTGCACTGTACACCAATGAGTAAGGAGTCTCTCCAGTACTCATTTTTATCGTTGTGCGATAAGCCCATAACACACCAGGGAACTCTTCTACCCAACGCCCCTTTGCCTGCTCGAGGTGTTTTTTGAGGGATTCAACGATGATTTTGTTGGTAGATTCTGCTTGTCCGTTAGCAACAGGATGATACGGAGAGGAAGTGATCCTCTTGATGTGTAGATCGTCGAGGAACCTAGTCACTTTCTAGCTGATGAATTGTGGTTCGTTATCCATGACTATATCCTTAGGTGCTCCAAAGCGACATACGACAAAATGCCAGAGGATGTCGTCAACCTCTGTTTGTCATATCCTTGTGTATGTTGCCGCTTCGACCCACTTGGTGAAGTAATCAGTAATGATCAATAAGAAACGCATTCCTCTCGACGTCGTGGGAAGAGGACCAACTATATCCATCCCCCATTTCATGAAGGGACACAGAGAGATTATTGAATGGAGTGGTTCTGCTCGCTGATGAAGAAGATGTGCGACCCTCTAGCATTTGTCACATTTTTTAACAAATTCGTTCGTATCTTTCTCCATTTTGTCCCAATAATAACCTACGCGAATCAGCTTTCGGGCTAACGCCTTGCCTCCGGAGTGATTTCTGCAACAGCCTTCATGGACTTCTCTCATCACGTAGTTGATTTGATTTGGTCCGAGACACTTTGCGAGAGGTCCTGCAAACATTTTGCGGTAGAGATCGCCGTTGACGATTGTATACCGAGCAGCAGTTATTCGGAGCTTGCGAGCGGCTTTTGTGTCTACGGGTAGAGTCCCATGGAGAAGATAGTTTATTATCTCGTTCCGCCAGTCCCAAGTAGCATTGATGGGGTTGACTTCGAACTTTTCTCGGTCTATGGTCGTGTAGAGGAGTTGAACAACAGCTGCAGAGCTGGCTGCCCCCATCTCTGCCACCGACCCTAGATTCGCGAGAGCATCAGCTTCATGGTTCTCTTCTTGTGGAATCTGAAGTGCCTCCCAGTCATCAAACTGTGTTAGAAGTTCTTTTACTCAGGCGAGGTACACTTGCATCCTCGATTCTCGTGCGCTAAAGCCTCCAGTTATCTGATTGATTACCAGCTGAGAGTCACTTTTGAGTTTGATGATGGTCGCTCCATAACTTCGGGCTAGTTCCAAACCTGCAATAACGGCCTTATATTCGGCCTCATTGTTAGTAATAAATAGGCACTTGATAGCTTGTCTGACCGTCTCTCCGGATGGAGCGACGAGAACTAATCTAAGACCAGATCATTTGACGATCGAGGAGCCGTCAGTGTAAAGGGTCCACGCGCCAGGAACCTGCCCAGCATATAGAACAGCTTTCTTTTCTGCCTCAGGGTATATGTTAGCGCTAAAATTTGCCACGAAGTCTGCTAGAACTTGTGATTTTATTACTACCCTAGGCTGGTAGGTGATATCAAATTCACTTAACTCTATAGCCCATTTTACTAACCTTCCTGAAAATTCAGGTTTGTGCAAAACATTTCGTAAAGGAAAAGTGGTTACCACGGCTATTGAATGACTTTGAAAGTAAGGGCGTAACTTACAAGCAGCAGTTACTAGTGCTAACGCCAATTTTTCCAAGGGTTGGTAGCGTGTTTCTGCGTCAATTAGAGCCTTGCTAATGTAATAGATAGGAAGTTGTTTACCTTTTTCTTCCCAAACTAGAACGGCGCTTACCGACGATTTTGAGACTACCATATAAATCAGCAGCTGCTCACCCTGCTGAGGTGTAGAGAGCAGTGGTGGATTGGACAGGTACTTTTTCAGATCCTTCAATGCCTGTTGGCATTCAGGGGTCCACTCGAACTCCTTGTTTTGCTTTAAAATGTCGAAGAAACTGTTGCATCGGTCGGATAATCGGGAAATGAATCTTTGCAGGTTAGCCACTCTTCCTGTCAATTTCATGACGTCTTTCCAATTGTGGAGTACGTCTGGAATTGATTCAATGGCTTTGATCTGAGCGGGATTGACTTGAATTCCACGCTGAGAGACGATGAAGCCCAAGAACTTCCCCGATCCGACACCGAATGCACATTTCTCCAGGTTCAGCTTCATGTTGTACTGATCCAGAATCCGGAAAGCTTCTTTTAGATGCGTCAGATGGTCCTCTGCTCTTTTTGAATTGATCAACATGTCATCGATGTACACTTCCATAGTCTTTCCGATATGGTCGTGGAACATTCCATTGACTAGGCGCTGATATGTCGCACCTGCATTTTTCAACCCAAATGGCATAACTTTATAACAATACGTACTTCTGCAGGTTATGAACGCTGTTTTCTCCTGGTCCTCTGGGTCCATTAATATCTGGTTATATCCGGAATATGCATCGAGGAAGGTGAGCACCTCATGCCCGGCTGTTGCGTCGATCAGTTGGTCTATCCTGGGAAGGGGATATGAATCCTACGGGCAGGCTTTGTTTAGATCTGTGAAGTCAATACAGACTCGGCATTTGCCATTTTTCTTGGGTACAACGACCACGTTGGCTAACCAGTCTGGGTATTTGACTTCGCGTACGAATCCAATTTTTAACAACCAATCGACCTCATCGTTAATGACCTAGTTCCGAAAAGCTCCTTGTTGGCGCGTCTTCTGTTTTACCGGGCGATGGTAGGGGTCGACGTTCAACCTGTGAGTAATAATATCTTGTGAAATACCTGTCATATCTGCGTGAGACCAGGCGAACGTTGTATGCCGCTCCTTGAGGAACTGGAGGATATCTCCTCGTAGACGTTCTCTCAATTCGGTCCCTAAATATACTTTCGGTTCCGGCTTATCTGCGAACAATTCTTCGGGTTCTAAAGCTTCCACGGTCGGCATGTGGTTTTCTCTCTCATCCATCTTCGTGATGAATTTTGAGACCTCGTACTTCATTTCTTCACGCGGCGCGTCTGGTCCCGGTCGCTGTAATTGCTATTTGTTTTCTTCAGGCAGTTTGAGAGCCACTGAATAGCAATCTCGGGCAGAGCGTCGCTCTCCTCGGACCTCACGTACTCCCCATTCGGATGGGAACTTCAATACTTGATGATATGTTGAGGGAACAGCCTGCATATCATGGATCCAAGGTCTCCCCATGATGATGGTGTAGGCTAGGTCCACATCAACAACATGAAAAGTTGTCTCCTTCGCTACTCCTTCGGCGAGAGTTGTCAGGGTAATCTCTCCAAGAGTCTTCTCACTCGAGTTGTTGAAACCGGAGAGAACTCGAGATATTGGTACGATCTTGTCCGATAACTGCATCTCCCTCACGACCCGTGACTAGATAATGTTTGCAGAGCTGCCCGCATCAATAAGTACTCTCTTGACGTCAAATTCCGCCACGCGTAACGTTATTATTAATGCATCAGCGTGTGGGAATTGCGAACCTTCTGCATCGGAGTCCTCGAATGTTATTATTCCTTCTGATCGTGGGCGTTTGGTGTTTGTGATGGAGACCTTTGCATACTTCTTCGCTGTGAAGGTGACGAAATCCACCTCAATTCCTCCTGAAATAACGTTAACTGTCCTCCTTGGAGAGGATGCTCGTGGAGGGCCAGGTTTTTTTTGCTGTGCTTTCGCAGGAGTCTGCTTCCTCTTCTCGGTCAGGAACTCCTTTATGAATCCCTGTTTCAACAAATGAGCAATTTCATACCTTAGGGCTTTGCAGTCCTCGGTGGTGTGACCATGGTCGCAATGAAAATCGCACCACAAGTCCTGGTTTCGCTTGCTTGGGTTGGTCTTCATGTCCTTCGGCCACTTGACCTTCTCTCCCATGTCTTTGAGTGCTGCCACTACTTCAGACATTTCCATGTTGAAATTCGGCAAGCTCGGAGCTCCTCGGAGGCTTGATTCTGAATCATCTCTCCGGGACAATCCTTTGTTGTTGCGGTTGCGTCCTTTGGAATTGCTGCGTGACTGGTCAGAGTACGGCTCGTAACGTACGTCTGATCTCTTTGTCTCCGCTTTTCCGCCGGGGCCACCATTACGTGCCTGTGTCTTTCCTCGGGTACCTATTCCAATCAATTTATCTTCATCAATACGTACCTTTGAGTTGTAACGGCTTTAGACGTCAACCCAGCTGGCTGCTCGGAACACGTGAAAAGACTCGTAAAGTCTGTGTGTGGCCTCTGAGCTCCTAATATCCAGACTGTTAGTAAACGCGATCGTTGCCCATCTGTCCGGTACTTTGGGAAGCATCATTCGCTCTCTTTGGAAGCGGTCCACGTATTTGCAGAGAGACTCGTCGGGCCTCTGCTTGATTTCGAAGATATCCTCTATGCGGGTTTCTGCCTTCTGAGCGCCTGTGTGTGCCTTCACGAACAACTCATCCATCTCTGCGAAAGACCCAATGGAGTTTGGTGTTAACATTGAGTACCATCGTAGAGCTCCATCTGCTAGGGTTTCCACGAACTTCTTCAATTAAACAGACTCGATCTCCTCGTCGGTGAGATCACTAGCCTTTATAAAGTTGCTGAACATCATGACATGGTCGTTGGGATCAGACGTTCCGCGATACCTCGGAATGTTTGGCATCTTGCACGTCTTAGGTATCGCCTTTGGGGCTGCCTCTTTCTTCCAAGGCCGCTGGGAATACCGTTGGACATCGACTTTCTTCAGCGTGGGCGGAGCGCCTAGTATCTGATCAATTCTCTCGTGGAGAGACTTTTGAAGGCTTCCTAGCTTTCCTTGAATTGTTTGGTGAGAGCTTCCACAATAAGGCTCATTTCTGTAGACGCCATAGACCCTCCATTCTGATTCTGTTTGATTTGGATCGTTGGATCTGTAGTTCCATCATTGTTTCGTTCTTCACCTTGCCTTGAAGTATGTGAAGAAGGAACGTCACGACCAGGCGTTGCAGCGTCAGCTCTTGCAGTCAAAGGGTTGCTCCTTCGGAGAGAGGTGAGCGCCTCATTTATCCCTCGGTTTACCTCTGCCTGTTCCTGCATGAATGCAAAGAGTGTTTCCTGGAGATTCCCTTGGCCAGGGGAGAGACTCCTATGGCGTCGTCTCCTGGGTGGGGTAGTGCTCTGAGAGCGCATACGCCTATTTCGCTGCCTGACCGGTCCTTGGGAAGATTGTTGCTGCCCATCGGACGAATAGTCGGGAGAATAATTGGGACTGGGTGGAGGAGTACTTACCTGACTTCCGCCTATGATAGATCGTTGTGAACTGCTTTCTGCCATGTTAGTTGTAGAGCAAAAAGATCGACGAAAAGAGGTATAATATTAGAAAATATAAACTGCTAACCTACGAAGGCTATTGACCGGCTCCCATTGTGGTCGCCAAATTGTTTAACCGCGATCCGATTTTAGGCCAATTAACAATTAAATTTATATTTGCGGTGACACAATCAATAGTTTAGATTAAGAGTTTAAATGACGAGCTAAAGCAGCGTTAGATTCGTAAATGATACGGGAACAAGATATAAACAGGAATTAGCAAAGATAAAGCGTAAATAAAGGCAGATAGAGGTAACCGCGTTGTATCGCTTATCCCCGGTGAGAGTTCTTCGGTACTAGTCGTGCTTAGAAGATTAGAGAACAAAGTATTAGACGAATATAAGTAAAAAGTAGTATTTGAGCAAGAGCGAGGGAGTATTCTTATTGATATTGTAGACAGAAAGTAAAGTTGTATTACAATGGCTTAGAACAAGTGCTATTTATAGGTCTGATAGGCGTCCGTTGAGTTTTGTAACCGCTGGCACATATCCGTTGGATATGTAACCGCCGGGTTGTAATGATTGCCTTTATGACTATTAATTGAATAATTACACATGATCTGGTTAATAACTGTCCATTCAGATCTTGTTGACTGATGAAGCGTTTCATAACTGCTTTGGATCTGTTCCTGATAACTGTATGTCCGTTGGGTATCTGTCTAGTAGGACTTCTGCCTGTTCCACGTGGTTGACACGTGTCATCTTTCAGGTGTTGTCAGCTTTTATCTAATACAAAGATGATGATCGTCACCACCTACATCTTGATTGGAAAAAATCCTGTCGCTGGTGGCCCTTGTCTCTCTGTTCCTGTCGCTGGATCCAAAATTGAAAAGGGTTGGAGTTGGCAGTGACGATAACATCAGAAAAATGGAACCAAAGTAGTGGTGGAGTAGCAGCGATTCCGCTACTCGCAGGCGTTGCTCCTCCCCTCGTATTATCACTGTTGTGTTCGTGTTACTGATGTCGGGTTTCTCATCGGAGATCTGGCTTGTTTTCTGACCCGTGACGATATATCTCTAATTGGGTTTAATCTTACCCATGTGACCCGTTTTTATGTCGCTCGTTCTAAAACTGATTATTGTGATACTCTCGTTCTTGGTTGATTCTGGATCAATTATTTGTTCTGGAATGTCTTTTGTGCATCTTCGTTTTGACTATTGTTAGTTTGAGCAGATATATGCATTAAATGCCTATGAAAATAATTTATTTGAGGCTTTGGCACTGATTTGAACGAATGCTACTCCGTTCGGCCAATGACATTTGGAGGTCAATACAAGTCCCGTTCGTCCCTTACGAAAACAAACAAATAGGCGATGACGATAACAGTTATACATACAATATTAAGAAAATGAATGGGAAAGGCAACAAAACTCGCACTTGGCATGGCAACACGATCAGCCGGCGTGTTTGCAGCCGTGACGGTATCCTTAGCATCCCATCACCCGATTCTGAGCCTAAACTTTCAAAAATTCCCCTTTTCCTTTTGTTTTCCTTTCATTACTATTATTATTACAATTACTATTTTCAGTACTATTAACATTTTTATTTTTTTCATTATTATCGTTACTACTACTACTATTATTATTATTATTATTATTATTATTATTATTATTATTATTATTATTATTATTATTATTATTATACATTTATTCTCTCTTTATTTCATTAGTTATAATACTAACCTTATTTTTATGCGTTTTGCGAGGTACATTTGGATGAAGTCTAATAAAGAACGACGTATATGGAGTGGAAAATACCGTATCTCATTTTATTTTATTTGCACTAACTATTCGTTTTCTTTTTTAAGGAATATTTGAGACGAAATTTGTGAAGGATGAAGACATTAGAAAAGACGAATATTTTTTATGCAAATTATTTGTATTATAAAATATTAATGAGATTGCTTGTTTGCTTTACTTTAATTTCTTATTTGAATCCCAATTATTTAGTCCAGTTGAGGACCACACTTTGTGGAATCTGAGAGGTGCCTAACACCTTCCTCTTAGGTTAATCAGAACCCTTACTCATAGTTTCCGGCTCGTAGATCAAATTTCGAAGTTAACAATAAAATTGGCTAGAAACAAAGTAGGTGCCCTAATACGCCTAGTTAAAAAATATGTTAGGTGACGACTCCAAGTCTTTACCAGTGAGTCCTAATAAGTCGAGCTCTATTTTCGAACTCTAACCGGGTTCGGACAAAAATGGGTATCGACAGAATGGCGACTCCGATGGGGATATCAAGGTTTAAACCATAACGGATTTTTAATTGAGATTCTTTGCATTTATTTTCTTTTTCCCAATATTTCTCAAAACTAATATTTCTTTTTTTTCCTTTTGCAGGTTTGAAGTTTAGTTTTCTATTTCATTAGCGTTTGCTTTTAATTTATTATCTGTGATTGTTAGTTTGTTCATATTTCCTCCACTCCTAAAATTTTTTATACTTGCACACACCATAAATGGTTACGTTGATCTCACGGCCGTTTCACTCTCAAAAAACTCTTTAGGGGGAATGGTTTGGGGGTAACGTTCCTACCCATTGGTTGTCCGCCTGGGGGAACCATGTCCTTGTCTAGTAAACCCACTCTTGGAAGGTTCTTTAGGATATCACAACATGTCCTTCACTTCAACTATCTTCAAATCTTCCATAAATGGTTAAATCTTTTTCTTTAAAACAATTTCACGTCATAATTCTTTTGCGTTTTCTTTATCAGCTAGTTTCTATTATCCTATTTTTTTAAACTAATTTTTTTGTTTCATTTTTTTTCTTTTTACTCCTCCTTTTAAAAATTATTTTTGCAAAATACCTCAATATGTGCATCCTTTTCATAAAATTGCTAAATTCTTTTTCTTTAAAACCATTTTACTTAATTCTACATTGTCTAGTTTCTATTAATTCTATTTTGCAAAACTAATGTGTGTTTGTTTTGTTATCCTTTAAAACTTATTTTGTGAAATATTTCTATGTGTGCATATGTACAACACTTAAGCATTTTTAGGGAACATGTGCATTTCTTTCAAACTTGTGCATTTCTTTTAAAATTTATACATTTTCAAACTTGTGCATATCATGCATATCTTCCGTCGCTCCTGGCAACTTTCTAAATCGTGTGTTGAAAACGCGGTGGCTACGACCTCCTTTTCCCTCACAAGAAATTCCTTTATGGGGAACGACTTGGAATCTATTTGGTCTGAGACGTTCCCGCTCCCAAGCCGCCCGCTTGGAGGATAATAACATCTGGTCTAGCTGACTCTATTCCTTAGTAGCGGCGCTAGGAATCATACATCATGACATACCATTAGTCGACTTGTTCTCAAGTCCAATAGGCCATCTTGTTCAAACAATCCAAACGGATTTTTGACCCCAAGGAGCGGTAAACATGATTTATTTGCATTTGCTTAAAAGATCAAACGTGCAAAATGTGGACCGTTCATTGGCATTGTTCTGCATTCAGTGCCATTCAAACGCACGAAGGTAACCCAATGGGCATTAAAAGCCTAAATTGAATCAGAAATGATTGTTTATCCATAAACAGTTGGCATTATTCTATATTCAATGCCATTCAAATGCAAAAAAGCTACCCAAGAGGCGTCAAAAGCCCAAATTGAATCAGAAATAGTTGTTTGTTCATACAGTCGAAATTATTCTGTATTCAATGCCATTCAAAGGCACGAAGGTAACCTAAGAGGCGTCAAACGCCCAAATTGAATCAGAAATGATTTTTTATTCACGAACAGTCAGAATTATTCTGTATTCAATGTCATTCAAAGGCACGTAGGTAACCTAAGAGGCGTCAAAAGCACAAATTGAATCAGAAATGATTGTTTGTCTATAGACAGTCGAAATTATTCTGTATTCAATATCATTCAAAGACACAAAGATTATTTAATAGGCGTCAAAAGCCCAAATTGAATCAGAAATGATTGTTTGTTCATAGACAGTCGAGATCATTCTGTATTCAATGTCATTCAAAGACACAAATGGTAACCGAAACGACATCAAAGCCAAAATTCAATCAGAAATGACTGTTTATTCTTAAGCGGTTGGAATCATTCTGTATTCAATGCTATTCAAACGCGCAAAAAGGTAACCGAAAAGGAATTAAAGGCCCTGTTTGAAGCAGAAATGACCGCTTGATAGACGGGATGACACATAATGCGCATTTATCCTTTAGGCATTATATAAAGACTTACCATCTGTGGTTTCTCAAAAGTCCATTAGCAACTTCCGTCTAAAGTGCCTAAAAGGTTCTCAACCCACAACGGCGCATCTCTTCATATTCTCTGTTGTATTGTTTTCAAAGCTTGTTCCACACGTTGATCATTTTTCACACAATAAAGCGAACCTTAGGCATTTTTCATCTCCCTCATCCTATCATCCTTCACCTTTTCCAAAAAGATCATGGCCACTAGAACATTTGACATGGTTGTTAAAATCCCTCAGTTGCTTAGAGATTTGTGGAAAAACCTAAGCATAGATCAACAAAATCAAGTCAAAGTAGTGTTGGGGAATCAACTTGACTAGTAATTCTACATTCCTTCTATTCTGCTGAAAAATTCGTTGAAACTCTGTCTGATTAATCTTTAACGTGTCTATTTCTTTATTTTAAAGGAAGATAAAGTTTCAGAGTCGCTTGGAGTTAGCTATTATGCCTATATTGTAGAAGTATGTCCGATTTTATGAAACAAGGATTTATTCTAATCGTTTACTGTTTTATTTTTTCTATCATTGCAGGTGTTGCAGTAAATCAACACTAGTTACTGGACTTGGTGCGATGTACTTTACCTTGATCAAGAGTTGAATAAATGCTTCTAGGCTAGTCAAGTTGATAACACTAGTTATCATACTTAACTTGAAACTAGTTACTGGATTAAAGCTCTATTATGTTCTTTTGTTGTGTTGAAACTCAAAATATTGATGAGTTAATGATTTATTATATATTTCGGCAGTGAATGATAATATACTTTATTCGAAGTGATTGTATTTTTAAATGAATGAGAATAGTTATTGCCCATATATGTATGAGCTAAGCCAATAATTAGTGGCCATTTAAATGGCTAGCAAAAATTGCTGCTATATTTGGGCTTTTTAATGGCAATAGGATGGTTCTTTACCCGCATTCTAATTAATTTCTTAGAAAGCCTTTAGCGAAAGCAACATTGCCAGCTAATATATTATTGTTGGTAAAACTATTAGCGGCAATTGTTAACGCTGCTAAAAGGCCATATCCTTTGCCGCTAAACGCGCATTTTGTTATAGTGATATAACCCAAATCCTCGCTAGTTTTTAGACAAAGTGCATTTGTAGTGATATGATTAAACAAAGTGCATTTGTCGTTGACTTATCAAAACAAGAAGAGTTTGCTACAACACGCACTATGCACGTGGAGAGGAAAATTGACAAGGCGAGAGATACATTTGTCAAACTCAAAGGTACACCTGATTTACAACAAGACCTTTTGACACCAATGTCCAAGGATTATTTTGTTGTTTCAGCCTACACAGTCACACCACCTGCAATACATAATTGTGATCCAAAGAATTTTCTATACTTGCTCCTATCGTGATTGAAATAGCAGTCAAATAGCCATTGGGAGACAATAAGGAATTGGAAAGAAATGTAGCAAGGACTTGTGCACAACAACCAAAAACAAACAGGCCAGTTCAACTTGAAAGAGAAGGCAAAGAGACAATGACAAAGCTCTCATCATATGAAAAACCTGGGAACTCCCTAAGCATTTGGAAGCATATCCCTATCCACTAGCAAAGACAAAACAAGACGAGGAAGTTATTTGAGACACTTACAAGAGCAAGGTTTTATTTGACATAAAAAGCACAGGCGGATAGACTTCTTGGAGAAATTTCGGTCGAAGACTTTATTGGGGTGATATGAATTCTCACGATGACAACTACAATAGGACGCAACAATATAAGAGTATACATGATATAAGCAACCTACATTGAGTTCGGTGGCTCAGCAATAAGATATTATCCGACAAGGAAAGTTGGTACAAATATTGCAGCAGTTGGTTGACGAGTATGAAAGACATTGAGTATCTCTTTGAAAGACCCATGGGCATCATGACAGAAAAATTTGAAAGAAAGGACGACAAATGCACTCAAAGTCCTGGTGTTTGATAAAAGCCGACCCCCCTTTTGTCGCACAACACAATCTATTCCTCACACAACATTTTTACCAATTTTCATTGACGTTCAACTCCTCATCTCCCGCTTAAACAAGCATCGGTCATTTGACCCAAATCCTCGCCTAGACTGCTACAGAAAGCACTTAAGCAATTTCTTGTGATATCTGTGCATTCTATGATAATCTCCAAATTTAAGCGCTAATCCGTCATCTGCGGTCTAGGCATCCTTTTAAGCTTATGTGTCATTTTTGCTAAATGTGCCCACACGATTTTGTGCATTTGACCACTTTGTTACGATCGCTCTGCGTTTGAACACCGAAATTGGTCAAGAATCTGCATTCAGAAAAAACCAAAATGGCAAGCCAAACTGAATACTTTTACCTTCTCGAAAAAAGTCCTTCAAACAAGCATGACGATTGCTCTAAAAAGTCGTGTTTTTATCGCGTCACTGCTCCACATTCTGTCAGCTGCTGGTGCATTACGCTATTTTGTTGAGCAGCTGGGTTTTATTGTTAGAGCTAGCAATGCTAAACTGCACATATATCATTGGCTACTTGCAACCAGTAATGTAACGTCTTCAGCTAGTGTTAAGAGTGTGTTTGATTGACTGATTCAACATGGTGAATGGGGACTTAATTGCTTTTGCTTTGGGCATCAACTATCAATTGCGATGCTCAGATCATATTGGTGCTTCGCTGAACTCTATGGTGCTTCTCAGATTTCTACTTGTAGCGGGGATTTTTGGGCAACTTCGTGCCTTGTATACTTGCAAGGAACATCCATTGAGTTGCTGAGTTACACGCTACCTCCAATTGCAGTGTTAGGTTCTATATATGATTACTGGGAGGCCTGCGCACAAAACACAAAAATTACAAGTTGTTATATTTATGTAATTAGCACTTTTAGCTTAGTATTTGATTATTACATCGTATTGTATATTTTAATTTATTGTATTTGTCTTTAATGGTGGTATTAGCACTTTGTGCTCAACCCATTGAGATAAATATGATGGAGAGGAATGGTACACTTTATAGGCTAGGCTACATAGCATTAGTTTATACTTTATATTTTTCTTGTAAGACTTTATTTGTTTTTGTGTTTCAGTATTAATAAAATTAGCCGCTAAGCTACGAGCTTAGTGGTATTTGCTTAAAAAAAATATGACCCCAAGAGAACCTAGACAATCCCAATCCCAATCCCACTTCCGTACAACTTGCAGTACGGACGAACAAAAACAGTTGGCAGCACACCTACACATGAGGCACAAGGAAAAATCCAATCACTATACAACCGAAACTGGCAAAACTCACATCCTCACACCTTTACTCCTTTAGCTCTATCGAGAAACATTGCAACCGACAAACGAACTACACTCTAGATACCCATTCCAAAATTCGATCGAACAAAGATCTACACTCACCACTCAAACATTGAATACCATGACATCACGAAATACCCAATACCGAAACACAAAATTCAGAGTCAGATTGACAAAGGCGAGACAATGATTAGAACCAACAAATGAAAACCACAACTCCTAAACCACAAATACATTTCTATACACATCAATCCATCAAAGTTAGCTCCATGACTTTTGAAAAGAAAAACACGAAACATGAAGACACTCCATCACAACCCAAGACAAATACAATTTTGGACAACCTCCAAATCCGGCAAAATCCAAACACCAAACGTCCGTCTAAGTATGCAAGTACCCACATAATCAGAGTCATCAAGATACCCAATTGTCACACTAAAAGATGAATATAGATTCAAGCCAATACATTGGTGTTAAGTGCAATGCAACCACTTTGTTTGACTAATGAATCTTTCTTTGACAACAGATCTTTTGGCACAGACACAAGATGCGCAGGCAATCACAACAGACATGATAGCACCCTAGCCACGTCAGGCTTATAATATGACGACCAGCCACGTCAGGCTTATAATATGATGACCAGCCTTGTCAGGCTTATAATATGACGACCAGCCTCGTCAGACTTATAATATGATGACTAGCCACGTCAAGCTTATTATATGGCGACTAGCCACGTCAGGCTTAAAATATGACGATCAGCCCTGTCCAGCTTAAAATAGGACAAACTCGTATATTTTGTTTTGCAGGCACCGCTACAATAGGCTCGTCCTCCTTAGAATTGGACATACACATATATTTCATGTTTGGTTTTGCAGGCACTACTATAATATGATGATCTATCAAAGGCAATAAACTGGGGCAGAATTTTTGAGGATCCCCTCAAAAATTCAAAAAGACGCAAGCTGACACTGGGGCAGAAATTTTTGAGGGGGAAATTTTTAAGATCCCCTCAAAAATTTCAGGATAGACAAAATACAGAAACTGAGAATTCACGAAGAAAGCTTGACTAAGGCCCAACATTCACAAAAGAAAACACCACAAAAGAAAGGCGCAAGACAGGCGAAGAATGCACAAATCGAACTTTTCTTCCCCACAACTTGCAAATTTTTCTTTGGGTGCAGACATCAAAAAAGCAATAAACACGACAATATTTCAAACAACATTGCGGACACAGTAACATCACTTTATTTTAGCACTTTACTTTACTCGTTGTATGCAGGGTATACAGCCTGACACTACGGACAAATATCTCCTGACGAGAGGCACTTAGTAGCTCCTGACGAGCATGCAAATAGCTCCCGACGAGCAGGCAAATATCTCCCGACGAGAAGCACTTCTTTTCTTCTCTTGCACTATATTTTGTTCGCATGGTACACAGCCCAACGCGACAGGCATACATCTCATGACGAGAGGCAGTAGAAGTAGGTCCTTTTTATAAGGAGGCAGTAGCAGTTTTCTTTTCATGCAAGTAGGTCATTTTTACGAGGAGGCAGTAGCAGTGCTGACGAGCACATAGGTCTCTTTACGAGAGGCATTGGCAAGACGATCCAATGACAGGAGAGTCTACTTTATATTTATAAATATTAATTGCAACAAGCTCATCATTATTGCAGGAAACAGCGTGACAGTGTCCCAGGATATACAACCCGACACGACAAACAATTATCTACTGACTAAATGAATATATATAGAGGAGAAGCATATATTTCCTAACACTCAATAGACTAGATGGCTACATGACAAATGAGAGCTCAACTCTACAAGGGAGTTTACTTTATCATTATTTTTTGTTGCACTTATCCTACTTTTGTTGCAGGACACTCTCCGACCCCTTGACAGACCCCTGCTCCATTTCACATGCCCTTACACTTGCTCCCTAGAAAATCACTATCACACATGAATTTGTGCAACCGAAAAACCTCAAATGCATACTATGCACCATTCTGGAACACCATTCAAGAAGCTTAACCTCACATACAATGCTTTTGCTATACCCGTAAACTATCTATTTTTCCGAGTCCCAAAGCACTCAAAACTATATTTCCATACTCGCAAGTGATCCACCTAATCTTTCATTCCTGATTGGATGCCAGTTTGTGTTCCTTCATATTCAAGCCTATCTTTGTCAATCGTGCGTGTTCTCGTACTTAATCGTGCCCATATGTTTGAATCATTCATATTCATCACGCTTTACTCCTCAATGTTCCCTAGCTCAGTCAAGACAACATTGAAGGCAAGATGACCCATTTATCGAGATGAAGTGGAAACTATGTACGTGTAAACTCCTTTTTATAGGTGTGTGTCGCACCACATTTTCATAACTAGGATGATTATAAGCCTCTTTTCCCACGCTCGATCTATCGATGTTACCTCGTCTTTGATAAAGCCTCTGTTACATCCAGCAAACATATCTCAGCAAATTTCAAAGTACATGCAAATGTAAACTTCGCATACTCTGACAAATTTACTCATGACATCTAAAATCGAGCGTCATAAATATCTCACACAGGCAACATGCCATTCTAGAACTACATACGGGCTGATTCTCGTGAAGCTCGAGATATGTAGGCAACTCAGAGACCGAGGTTCGGCAGAAACACCCCCCCCCCCCCAAAACTCTCATTTTTCCTTCCCACCATTTTGCTTGCCAGTCGTGACAAAATTGGCTACTCCGTCAACTATCTTTGTCCGAAGATTCTTTTCATCATCCCCGGACAAAGAGGAGCAGCTGTTGACACCCAATTTTGTCTCTCATTTTTTCTATTAATTGGCCGTATTTAACTTAAAGGTGCAATATTGATTGTTTAATCAAAATATGCATTAGAAGGCATGCATTTACGTGTGTTATACCCTACTTATACATTATATATCTACTTGTAGCTATGTCATTCAATTTCATCATTTTAGGCTATTTGTCAAATTATGGTCGTTTGCGCAATTTATTATATTTGTAACATTTAAGTAATCAGTTGTGGCTATTACACTTAACTAATTTAATTTGTATCCCAATTTTCTTTTATATGTGCGTTTTTGCTTTTCGTGCAATTTATTTATTTATTTTGTGCCATTAGTTGAATATCGATCCAATTAACATATCGTGTCCAATTTTACTCATATTTGTCCAAAATTCAGATTCTATCGAATTTGAATAATTTCCTTAATCCACACCAAATTCATAAGTCATATATTTTTATTAAATGTCCTATGCATTTTCTTTTAATCCTTTTCAATTTTTTATTTTATTTTTCTATTTTTCATCCTATATTCAAAATTACATAATCATCTACAATTTAAAATATTTCTATTTCCTTTTATCCAAATTCTCTTATCTTGAATCTTGACAAATAGTTTGAACCAAATATATTTTTTAAGTTATTGTGTCACATATCTTGTTTGTTTTGCCATTTTTATTTCCAATCAAATCCTCTAAAGATCACTCATAATCACTTACACTATGTTTGGATCATTGTTACTTATTATTTTATAATGTATTGTTTTGTATTGTATTGTATTGTATTGTATCGTACTGTATTATAAAAACAACGTTTGAATTGATTGTATTGTTTCCCGCTGTTTAGTAACATTGTTATTGTTTGTTTTGATTGTATTGTATTGTACTGTAACTAATAAGTTTACTAATATACCCTTAGTTGTTCTAAATATTATATTAAGTAATAAAAAATTTAATATAATTTGAGACAGTTTATATTTACTAGTTTATCACCAACTATACCCTGTAAATATATTCATGCAAATTATAATAAAAATAATTAAAAAAATAAGTTAATAATATTAAACATAACAATAAGTTCACACTATTAATAATTTAGATAAAAAATAATATTCCATAACGACATGTAAGCAATCATATTATCCAAATAATAGTTATTAACAAAAGTGTCATCATATATTTTGTATCACAAAAAAACATATGGCTTGTAATTAATGAAATCTACTAACTCAAGTTTCACGTTTTTGCTCTGTAATTAATGAAATTAAGAATTATACATTAAATAATTAAGATAAAATGTTTAATGTAATCACACAACAAGATGGCTTGTGAATCTGAAGAGGCAGGGAACGTACAAAGTAATAAGAGAGGCAGTGAACGTACTGTATTTTGAGAACAGGGGATATGGGGTCAAAATAGGGGTGTTCACGGTTTGGATAAAAACCGAACCAAACCGAAAACCAAACCGAACCGATAAAAAAAATCGACACTTTGTTGGATATGGTTTGGTATGGTTTTGAATTTTCAAAAACCGCAAACATTTGGTTTGGTTTGGTTATAGGAAAAAAAAACCGAAGAATTAACCAAACCAAACCGACAATTATAAATATAATTTTTATAATTATAAACATTAATATTTTATATAAATTTTTTAAGTATTTTATATATTTTCAAATAGCAATGATAATTAATGTGTCTGGACTAGAGTTAGTGTGACAGTCTTGGAGAACCTTGTACCTTTGATGGTTTGAAGAATCCAGTCCAACAATTAATGATGAACTAAACCTTAGCAGTTAGTAGTAAATTGCTGTATTTTTTTTAAAAAAAAAAGTGCATAACCTATTTTATACTTAGTACTTGTTCAAGTACTTTAATTGAGTACTTATAGTCTGGTGGATATAAAGTACTAGTAGAAACTACAAAGTACCCTCTGACATTTGGAGATTGAGAAATAAAAGGGAGGAACATGCATAAGCCTCTCTCTAATATGCTAATGAAGATATGAATGTCATAAAAGTAAAAATTCCCAACATTAGCAATTCAAACTTTGACAAAGGCAATATTGTTGAAACTGTAAACTTTGATGATGTTGGGGTTGGTTTTTGGAGGGCGGCAAAAGTGTTGCTTGCTTTTCTGCTTCTACCATTGAGAAGCCTCTTTGAAACAGGAGACATCATTTGATCTGTTGGACTTGTTAACTTTCAGGGTATTTGAATGGCTTAGGACCTTTAAGGCGATCAGGAGTATTTTCACTTTTGGTTCTGTATGATTTGAAATTTGGCACACTACTTCTACTTTGTACATTGAAGCCATAGTTTTATGCACACTTATCTATCCCATGTTGTAATCAATATTCAAGAAAATTCTAGCTAGTCAATGATCAATTCTATATACAAAATAAATCACATGTCCAACAGTTATTGTAACTTTTTTTTAAAAAAAAAAACCGACTAACCAAACCAAACCGACATTAACCAAACCGATGGATATGACTTTTATTTGGTTTGGTTTGGTTTTAAGAATTTAAAAACCGAATATATTGGTTTGGTTATGGATTTAACCAAAAACCAACCAAACCAAACCGTGAACACCCCTAAATAACTACTTGGGTGTATTTAAATAAGAAAATAGGGTAGAGGGTAAAATAGGATTATAAGGTTATAATTAAGGACATGATGGGAAAGTGTAAAAGCGTAACAATGCAAAACCACCAAATCGGTTGTAACAAAAAGTGGGTCTTTTCACTGTTAGGTAACAACGGAACTTAACAATACAATACAACAAAATTAAAGTAACAACCAAAACAAACATTGTAATCATAATAACAATACAATACAATACAATGGGTAACAATGATCCAAACCAAGTGTTATTCACCTCTCCCATCAGATCCTCAATCACTCCCAATTACCAACACACTCTTCTCTTTATTTTGTTATAAATACAATCAGAAACAATACGCAAAGGGGATATACAGATCCAAATACATACACCAATTCTCCTTTCTCCAACATATCTCCATCACAAATACACACACATCTCCACCTATACACCACCCTCACCGTAAACACCCGCACCCCGATTTATACACACATGCCCTATCATTTTCTTCCTCAAAATTGCTCACGAGATCACAAGAACAGAGTATACATGCTCATACAGAGCGCACACACAAAAAAATTTACACTTATCCTCTCATTCACAATTCAAGATCTGGGCACTAATTTTATCTAATTATCTTCTTCAAAATAGAAGACATCATATACAATCCACACAACACACCAATAGTGAGACCAAAAACCAGCGACACGCATACACACTCTCATCGTCTTTCCCATTCTCAACCCACACACAGAGATCAAGAATAGTAGATACACATACATTTAATCGAACGGAAACAGAGGGGAGATCGGAGCAGTGAGAAGATGATGAAGGTCACCACCTAGATCTTGATCGGAAAAAATCTTGTCGCTGGTGGCCCTTGTCTCTCTGTTCCTGTCGCTGGATCCAAAATTGAAAAGGGTCGGAGTTGGCTGTGACGATACCATCGGAAAAATGGAACCAAAGTAGTGGTGGAGTAGCAGCGATTCTGCTACTCGCAGGCATTGCACCTCCCCTCGTATTATCGCTACTGTGTTAGTGTTACTGATGTCGGGTTTCTCATCTGAGATCTTACTTGTGTTTTGACCCGTGACGATGTATCTCTAATTGGGTTTACTCTTACCCATGTGACCCATTTTTATGTCGCCGGTTCTAAAACTGATTACTGTGATACTCTCGTTCTTGGTTGATTCTGGATCAATTATTTGTTCTGAAATGTCTTTTGTGCAGCTTCGTTTTGACAAGTTACTGGCTAATTGTTAGTTTGAGCAGAAATATGCATTAAATGCCTATGAAAATAATTTATTTGAGGCTTTGGCAATGATTTGAACGGATGCTACTCTGTTCGGCCAATAACGTTGGAGGTCAATACAAGTCCCGTTCGTCCCTTACGAAAACAAACAAATAGGCGATGATGATAACATTTATACATACAATGTTGAAAAATGAATGGGATAGGCAACAAGACTCGCACTTGGTATGGCAACACGACCGGCCGACGTGTTTGCAGCCGTGACGGTATCCTTAGTCTCCCATCACCCGAATCTGAGCCGATACTTTCAAAAATTCCCCTTTTACTTTTGTTTTCTTTTCATTACTATTATTATTATAATTACTATTAATATTTTTATTTTTTTCATTATTATCGTTACTTATTATTATTATTATTATTACATTTTTTTTTAATAAAGAGTCGACTAGGTACTAGTGTTCATTTTTATTAATAAACAAAAGCATAAATAAGTACATTGTGTTTACAAAGTGTGCACAAAACAAGTGTAATACCCTATGCAATCTAACTCTTCCTACAGTAACACCAACTTTACTTATTATCCTCACACCCTTGGGTTGAGTGCCATTGGGCACTAATACCACCAAGTAGCATTTAGGTAAATTGTATACTTGATGCCTAGAAACAAAAGAAATAAGAGCTAGCAAAGTATTACAACAATGAGCAAGTGAGACATAGTTTGTAACTATGAACCATGTCCTAACTAATCTCTAATTTCTCTTCTGATTGTAAGGTATGCTTATGATCAGTCAACTAAAAACATGGCGGAGTGCAAAGCTAATTAAAGGGTCAAGGCTGTTCCATTCCAGAATCAGCATCCTCTTCTCAAGAGTTGAGGCATGTCCTTGACATGTAGCATAAGATGATTTGAGTTGAACAGCTTCCTCTCCAGCTGATCCCAAGACCTTTGAGCTTGGACCTATTGTTATGCTACACTCCTGAAAGCAGATAGAAAAATAAGCAAGTATGGTTTACTAAGGCAGTGGATAACCACTGCTCCTGTATATCCACAGTGGTGGGGACCAAAGTACTTTGAAACAAGAATCCTGAGATTCCTGAAGCACCTAACACATGAAGATCCAGCATCACTAAAACTAAAAAGAGCACAACCAGTATGCCTCTTTCACATCCTAAGTTGAGAATCAGAGTAGCAATCATCGTGTAAATTGAGATCAAAATTGTTTCAAGCTGAATGAAATGTAGTATCAATTCAACAGTAACCCCAGCTTGTATAACTGCCAAGCTCATCATAGAAATCCAGCTTAACATGTATGTATATCTCCAACTTGTACCTGCAAAAAAGAAGCAAAAGTTAGTGAAATAAACTCCTATGATCTCCACTATTCAGTCTTGATCATAGGAGACATTCTCACAACTCCATTCAGTTCCACCTTCCCCTTTGCTTGTCATCATCTTGAACCTTTCCATCTCTTAGCTCTATAATCCACAAAGTGGTGCTTTTCAAAATTGACAATCAACTTAGCTTTAGAAGGCAATTGAGCAAAGGATGTAAAGCTGACATTGGGTTTATTATTACATTCTTATTATTATTATTATTATTATTTTTATTATTTTATTACTTTATTCTATTTTTATTTTTGCTTTATTTCATTAGTTATAATACTAACTTTATTTTTATGCATTTTGCGAGGTACATTTGGATGAAGTCTATTAAGTAATGACACATTTGGAGTGGACAATACCTTATCTCATTTTATTTATTTGCACTAACTATTCATTTTCTTTTTCAATGAACATTTGAGACGAAATTTGTGAAGGATGAAGACATTAGAAAAGACGAATATTTTTTTATGCAAATTATTTGTATTATAAAATATTAGTGAGATTGCTTGTTTGCTTTACTTTAATTTCTTATTTGAATCCCAATTATTTAGTCCGGTTGAGGACCACACTTTGTGGAATCTGAGAGGTGCCTAACACCTTCCTCTTAGATTAATCTGAACCCTTACTCAGAATAGTTCGTAGATCAAATTTCGAAGTTAACAATAAAATTGGCTAGAAACAAAGTAGGTGCCCTAATACGCCTAGTTAAAAAATATGTCAGGTGGCGACTCCAAGTCTTTACCTGTGAGTCCTAATAAGTCGAGCCCTATTTTTGAACTCTAACCGGATTCGGGGAAAAATAGGTGTCGACAGCAGGTAAAGAGGTTTTGCTTACGTCAGTTCTTTCTACAATTCCAACATATGCTATATCTTGTTTTCAACTCCCAGATAGCCTTTCTAATCCCTCTTCTCTAACTTCTGGTGGGGTAAAACTGAGAAGAAAGGAATGATACATTTTAAAAAATGAAAAAAATTATGCGATTCTAAATCCACGGGAGGTCTTGGTTTTAGGAACATAAAAAATGTTTAATAAGGTATTATTGGAAAAACAAGTTTGGAGAGCTCTTACGCAACCTAACTCATTGCTTTCAAGTATGCTTAACAGTAAATATTTTCAAAATACCTCCTTTCTTGATATATCAATATCTTCTTTCAGGTCTTGGATATGGCAAAGTTTTTATGCTGACGTGAATTGCTAACTAAAGAGTTGAGATGGAAAGTTTCTGAAGGAACAAATATAAATGTATCGAACGACCCTTGGGTTCCAAATAATAATGATTCTATTTCAAAGACAATTTAGGCAAATAGATATATTAATTTGAAGGTTTCTGATTTAATTGATGAAATAGGACATGTATGGAAGATACAAGATTTATTTGCTAATTTTGCCTCAGATGTTGTTCATGCATATTTTTCTTTCCTATTTCCTGCACACATTTAGTGGATAGATTGATATGACATTATACAAAATTTGAGAATTATGAGGTTAAATAAGACTATCATTTAGCTAAGCAGGTTTTTGAAACTCAATTCAATACTAATTTAAATGCTCAATTTAGTTGGCATTCCTTTTCTAAATCCTTTTGAGAGTTACCGTGGAGATAGGAAATTCAAATAAGCTTAAATTTTTTTATAAGGAAGTGCATGCTTAAATTTTTGCATGTTAATGCTAATTTAGCTAGAAGAATACAGAGTGTAGACAATATCTGTAAAATTTGTGGCAATAATGACTATGCTCAAGCCTAAACTCCTATGATTGAGGGACGCTCATCGAAATACAATAACCCAACAATAGACGTGATCGTATCCACCAGAAACTAGCGCGTCATTTAAATTAATTTGAAGTGTTTTAGTATTCTTGAAAGAAAGGGGTAATATCGTAATTTTAACTAAAGATATCAACTAACATCAACTAATTCAAAACAATTGATTAAAGCTAGGCGTTTACTCACGCAAACAAGAATCTATTAGCAAGGGTAATAATTTTGTCACACAAATCTCATGGGTAAATGGTTTATGGCCGAACCAATGCATGTAACACTATAGAACTGTTAGGTATAGAGAGCTTCTATCTTGTTATGCCTGTTAGGGTCAATAACATGGCACATAAAGACCTAGTTCTAAGACTCGAGTTCAAATAATTCTTTTTGGTTGCTCCTTTTAGATGGGTAGACTCGTAAGCCAATACACTACAACAAATTGGGGCTTTTAGAGTCAGTAACCTAATGGTTGGTAAATGACTTTCATAAATTTAATAAGAAATAAAAAATAAACATTAGCTGGTATTAAATACCTTTTTAACGGCAATAACAAGAAAAGGCCATACGCTCTTAGAGAGAGAAAGTTACCAAATGCTCTCCCTTCTCTCTAAAATCTAATACCAAACATTATACAAATATTACTGAGAAATTCCATATAATAGCATCATGCAAAATGAAGTGGAAATGACGGATCAAGAATGCGATCAACTGCACAGAAGTACACTAAAGCCTAAAGAAGATACTACAAATGCGGTAAGTTTCCGTGATAAACTATTATCCCATACAAATAGACAATACCAACATGCTGCTTCATTATCAAGTAGCTTCGAAATCTTTGATCTATCAGATGAATTAAAAAATCATGCTAAACATCCATACTTTATACCTGTTACGTCTGAGGATAAGAAGCGCCTATACTCACCTTGGTGTCAAACTGTAATAGTCAAAGTTTAAGGTAAAAGATTGGGGAACAACTACATCAAAACCAGACTCCAAACTCTATGGCGATTTTCAGAACCCCTAAATCTCATTGACCTACGCGAAGACTATTATGCTATCAAACTTTTTAAACTAGAAAACTATGAGAAGGTCTTATTGCATGGTCCATGGTTCATTAGCGGGCAATACGTGCTAGTTAAGAAATGGGAACCATTATTCTCCGTCTCCGCTACTCAACCAAATTATTCTCCAGTTTGGGCAAGACTCCCTGAACTACCTACGGAATACTTTGACGATACTATTCTTAGGAAAGTTGAATCCATTATAGGTGTCGTCCTGAAAATAGATAATTGCACAGTTCAAACAAGCAGGGGGAGATTTGCAAGGTTATGTATTAGCCCCTTTGGACAACCCACTTCCCAGGGATATATTAATAGGTAAGCATTTACAACAAGTGCATTATGAGGAAAACACATTATTATGTCAACTTTGTGGTTGTTTAGGTCATAATCAGCATGCCTGCAACACTAAAAAGCCAGCTCATCCTTCTCCCAATAGCAATGATAGCAAAGACAAAGGGATAGTTCAAGAGGACCAAGTATCTGCTAGAGGATACCAAGAAGAAGGGGAATGGCATATAGTTACGTATGGCAAGAGACACACAAGCAAGAAAACTGCTCCTAATGGTAGCAAAAGTAAAAGTGAGGAGGGAATAGTCAAAGACTCAGGTCATACTAGCATAGGAGGAAAAATAAAAAAAAAATTGAGGAGCAAATTTCAAATAACGAGCAGTCCAAAAAACTACACGTAGGAAAGTTCTATACGACTAGTGAGATATCAAAGAAAAATGAAAGAGCGGAAAAAAAAGAGGGAGAAATTATAGTTGAAAAAACAGGAACAAGTGGAAAGGAAAAAAAAAAACCAAGTCGAGGGGAAAAACAAAAAAGAGGTGGAATTCGTTGAAAAGCTTAAAGCACAAAAAACAAGTAAGGGAATCTACACAATGGCTAAAGCCTCAGTGGAGGAGAATATTACTAAAAATAGCTATGAGGCTCAACGACCCACAAGGAATATTAAGAAAGAAAATGCTTTAAATGCCAATTTATTGATTGCAGGGGATACCAAACATAGAATTATAGCACAACCTGCACATGATACCCAAAAAAAATAATATATTGCATATCCCCACAATTAATCAAAACATTACCAAAAACAACATTAGAAAAAAATCAGCCCATACTACTACCACTGCTCATCAAAATCCTTCATCTTTTTCCATTATAGATGACGTCACCCCAGATAACATCATTTCTTCAACCAATGCAAAACCAAAGACACACGCACCGTTAGAATCCCTAGGATCTCCTCCACACGTCGGAGGAAATATCTAAAAGTAACCAAGTGGCCAACCTTTTGGTTTCAGCTTTTGGTACAACCTGCGAAAATCCAACTGACACAGATACTTCATTTAATGAAGTGTCCTTTATGGCCCCCGCAATTTTTGGCCAAACAAAGGAAATCAAAAACTACAATATTAGTACTGACACAAATACTTCAAATAAACCTTCCAGCCCAGTTCAAAAGCTGAACAAAGAACCAAATAATGGAAAAACATACACGACCTTCTCTGACACTACATTAATGGAAAATTTGTACAACACAGAAATGGTACATCCCAAAGGAGCTCTAGGAAATCAGAAATGAAAAGTCACTTCCTAAATGCAGCTATAACCACTCAAACAACTCAAATTGTTGTACCCAAAAATATCAATACACAATCACATACACACCTCTCAACTACTCCCATCAAAATGACTCGTCTTCCCTAAAAGACAAACCGCCGTCGCCATCAACCAAACACAATGAGAAACCAGTCACAGTTGAACAACAGGTCTGTATCACTGAACTATGGCCAACCCATGGCAACACCACTGCTGATACGCCCACTAGCACCACCTCAAATGATTCGCCGCCCATCACCACCAAAGTACTTCCCACCACCGCACATATCTCAATAGTGGAACAGCCAGGCAACAACATCAGCACAACTCCCAAACCTGGATCTAACATTGGCACCACCAGTGCACACAATAACTCAAACCCAGGAGACGGGGAGTTCGACCACCTCGATTTCTGCGCGCAAAGGGAAGAGTGTGGCACCATCAGTAGACCTTGCCCAGTTTGCACATCATCTCGCAAAAAAACTAACATCCACGCTTCAAAAATTGGTAGATCAGCATGCGCTTACAGAGGAGGAGTTACTAAAGTTGGAGCTTCAAGTCCAGTTGGACCAAGGGACGCCGATTCAGATACCTATACAACCATGGACTACACTCCCACAAAAACACTCATCGACCTACTCACCTCAGGACCCAAGCGAAATGGACCAAGTAGTTCCAAATGTAGATCAACCACCATATCTGACGGACCTAGAAAGGGCGAGGGAAGTGGAATACAGGATAAAACAATTTCGCTCAGCAGAGTCAGAAAAATTTCAGGGAGTGACAACGGATTTGATCACTCTCAAAGTGGCGGAAACCATTTTCTTGCCAGAAACGTCCGACAAAAGATCTCTTCTTTACTGGCCAAGGGATGGTGTGAAAACAAAAATATGTATCAAGTACTACCCCTACCAGCTCAGGTATGTAGCTCTTCTCATTCCAACGACGCCACCAGAGATCTTGGAAAACCGCAGGCAGAAGCCTGTGAATAACTGTCGAACTAGGTTGACCAGCCTAATGAATGGTGTAGGAATTGATCGGGACTTTAACGCAGCCATCATGTCTTTGCTATTCTCGAATTGTCATGGTGTCGGTAGTCGCCACTTTATACATAATTTAAAACAAATGCTAAACTGAACAAAACCTGCTATACTTGCCCCAACAGAAACTAAGAAACTGACTCATGCTGGCATGATGAGTGAGTTGGGATATGATGATTATGTTGAAGTTCCAGCTTATGGGATGGCGGGTGGCATGGCGCTATTCTGGAAAACTAATGAGGTGAGGGTCACTACAGCTGAAAGAGCTTCGACATAGGAAATTCATGTTACAGCTAAGGTAGGTAAACTTGAACCCTTTCGTATTTCAATTATACATGCAAGTACTGATTATCGTACTAGGTTGGAATTATGGGAAACTCTGAGAAAAGTTAATATGGCTAAACCTATACCTTGGCTTATTTGTGGGGACTTTAATGAAGTCACTTGTGCAAATGAAAAATTTGGTGGTAACCCAGTTAACTACAAATCGAATCTCAGCCTTCCTAAAGTGTATAGACAACATCGGGCTAATTGATCTTGGCTTTATTGGACCTAGGTTTACTTGGACGAATAAACGTAAGAAAAAATACACTATTATATATGAAAGGCTGGACAGATTCTTAGGTACAGATGAGTGGCTCAAAATCTTTCCATACGCTTCGGTTAAACATCTTCCGCATATCCACTCAGACCACTGTCCATTACTTTTAAACTGGAATCGTGGATACTCTGGCCCTATATCAAATTTTAAATTTGAAACAATGTGGATGACAAGTCCACAATTTCTTCACATTGTAAACGCATCATGGCATACTCATAATACTTATGATATGTCCTTAAAAGAATTTATTTCTCATACCACCTCTTGGAGTAAAAGCCATTTTGGTAATATTTTTAAAAATAAAAGGAATATTATTGCAAGAATAAATGGCTTACAGAGAATGGATCCCTATCTAAAAAGGATTTTCATCTAGAATTAGAAGAAGACCTACTAGAACAATACAATCACATCCTTAAGGTAGAGGATGAATTTTGGAAACTCAAATCAAGGGTTCAGTGGCTTACGGATGGAGATCGCAATACCAAATTCTACCATCTTTCAATTATCCAGCGCCACTGACGAAATCGAATTATTGGTCTTAATAACGGGACTGGCGAATGGTTTTATGATTCAAGGGACCTTAACTCCCTCATAGTAGACTTTTTCCATACAATATACCACACAAATCTTTATGAGAGTACCTTAAGGTACACTAATAATTCTAACTCGTACAATCTGCTACCTAATGAGGCACAACGGAAGCTAATTCAATCATTAAGGGAAGCTGAAATTACAAACTCAGTGAATTCCTTCCAATCTCTAAAAGCTCCAGGACCAGATGGCCTCCACCCAATATTCTTTCAGAAATATTGGCAGGCTACAAAATACTCAGTCACTGACATTTGCAAGAAAACGTTTGATAATCATACCTTACCCCAAGGATTAAATGACACTTATATTTCTCTCATCTCTAAGGTCAAAAGCCCGGAGTATATCACCCAATATCGCCCGATAAGTCTTTGCAATACCATCTATAAAATTATAATAAAGATAATCGTAAACCGAATAAGGCCTTTTTTAGATAATATTATCAGCCTAAATCAAGCAAGGTTCATCCCTGGAAGAAGAGCAGTTGATAATGCTATTATTGTGCAAGAATCAGTCCTAGCACTTAGAAAATTTAAAGGTAAGAAAGGTAATATGATCATTAAAATAGATTTGGAGAAAGCTTTTGATAGACTGGAATGGTCTTTTGTGAAAAGCTCTTTTGAAACACTGGGCTTCCCTACTTCTTTCATATCCCTTATCATGTCGTGTATATCCACGTCCAGAATTTCGATATTGGTTAATGGCCGACCTACCCCTTTTTTTGTCCATCAAGAGGAATTCGGCGGGGGAACCACTCTCTCTATACATATTTATAATATGTATGGAACAACTCACCAAAATGATTAATACGGCAGTAAATGAATCTAAATGGAAGCCAACTAAAATTTCTAGATCTGGGCCGCCCATCTCACATCTTTAGTTTGCAGATGACCTGGTTCTATTTGGGGAAGCAGATCCAAATACCGTGAATGCAATACATCAAGTGCTCACCAGTTTTGGGGCACAATCAGGGCAGAAAATAAATGCCACCAAGAGTCGTATAGTTTTCTCTCAGAACACAGAAGGTACTATGAGAGATACAGTATCAGATATCCTGAACATCAAAGAGGCTGCCTCTTTTGGGAAATATCTGGGGTTCCCAATTACCAACTCTACTCCTCGGATCTGTGATTATCAGTTCCTCCTGGATAAAATGCACAATAGATTGAAAGGCTGGAAAATGGCGCTCCTATCATTGGAAGGTCGCACCATCCTGGCTAAATCCACACTATCTGCAATTACATCTTATATAATGCAAAGTAACATTCTGCCAGTAGCTGTAACAGATAGGATAGATCAAGCTACCAGGAATTTTATCTGGGGTACCACATCTGAAAAAAGAAAAATCCACTTAGTAAAATGGGACAATGTCACACAAGCCAAAAGAGTAGGTGGTCTGGGCATTACCAAGGTTGCTCAAAAGAATAAAAATCTGTTAACAGGGCTTGCCTGGCGCCACAGAACAGATACCACATCTTTATGGAGTAGAATTCTACAATGGAAAAACAATAGAACTAATAAGAACATTAGTCTCATTAAACCCCAAACTAACCATTCCTTCATATGGAAAAGCTTAATAAAAGGGAACATCGTTTGTTCAAAAGGCCTAGTCTGGAATATTGGCTTTGGTAATACGGCTAGATTATGGGAAGATAGATGGGTCAATCATGACCACAACTTGCGCAGCCTAATACAGGGGCCCCTCCCTGAGGGAGCTGATGCTCTAGTAGTTACAGACATTATCAACAATGGAACATGGGATTATAACCATTTAACTTTTGATCTTCCCCCACCAGTAGTAAACCTCATTACTAATACACAACTAGATCCTATATTGAACGACGCTATACAATGAGATCACTCGTCAAATGGTGAATTCACAACAACTTCCATTTAAAATAATAGTACGATAAAACAAGATCTACCTATGACTACTAATTTTAACTATAATTGGATATGGAAAGCTGCAACGTTACAAAAAATTAAGAGTATCCTATGGCTACTAGGACTACATATGCTCCCTACAGCTGAGGAACTGGTTAAAAGGAAGATTATACTTTGTTGCAGTTGCAAGTCTTGCTCGGATTTAGAGGAAACAATAGATCACATTTTTATTCATTGCCCATCTTCAGACACACTTTGGGAATTCTTCCCTAGTATTAAAAGGCCAACTGAAAACTTTATAAATTGGCTTAAAGAAGCTTGTACCACAAATAAGTACCCCATAACATACGAGACTTTAACCATCCCTTCAGATACTATCCTAACACTTCTTACTTGGCTAACACTTCCCCCACCAGTAGTAAACCTCATTACTAATACACAACTAGATCCTACATCGAACGACGCTATACAATGGGATCACTCGTCAAATGGCAAATTCACAACAGCTTCCATTAAGAATATTAGTACGATAAAAGAGGATCTACCTATGACTACTAATTTTAACTATAATTGGATATGGAAAGGTGCAACGTTACAAAAAATTAAGAGTTTCCTATAGCTACTAGGACTACATATGCCCCCTACAGCTGAGGAACTGGTTAAAAGGAAGATTATACTTTGTAGCAGTTGCAAGTCTTGCCCGGATTTAGAGGAAACAGTAGATCACATTTTTATTCATTGCCCATCTTCAGACTCACTTTGGGAATTCTTCCCTAGTATTAAAAGGCCAACTGAAAACTTCATAAATTGACTTAAAGAAGCTTGTACCACAAATAAGTACCCCATAACATACGAGACTTTAACCATCCCTTCAGATACTATCCTAACACTTCTTACTTGGCTAACACTTCCCCCACCAGTAGTATACCTCATTACTAATACACAACTAGATCCTACATCGAACGACGCTATACAATGGGATCACTCGTCAAATGGCGAATTAACAACAGCTTCCATTAAGAATATTAGTACGATAAAACAGGATCTACCTATGACTACTAATTTTAACTATAATTGGATATGGAAAGCTGCAACGTTACAAAAAATTAAGAGTTTCCTATGGCTACTAGGACTACATATACTCCCTACAGCTGAGGAACTGGTTAAAAGGAAGATTATACTTTGTAGCAGTTGCAAGTCTTGCCCGAATTTAGAGGAAACAATAGATCACATTTTTATTCATTGCCCATCTTCAGACTCACTTTGGGAATTCTTCCCTAGTATTAAAAGGCCAACTGAAAACTTCATAAATTGGCTTAAAGAAGTTTGTACCACAAATAAGTACCCCATAACATACGAGACTTTAACCATCCCTTCAGATACTATCCTAACACTTCTTACTTGGCTAATCTGGAAAAATAGAAATGCTATTCTTTTCGACCATCAACAAATACCTAACACAGGTAATTCAATTAAACAGCTAGCTATTGAGTATGCCGCTATGGGATATTCAACTAGGCTAACTACTCCTACTACTAAAACTAGGCGGCATACCAAATGGATTCCACCTGCCCAAGGTATTTACAAAATGAACGTTGATGGGGCTTTTAACCCCAAAAACAATTTAGGAGGAGCAGGTGGAGTTATCAGAAATAGTGCTGGTGACTGGATCATGGGCTTTACTAAGAATTTTCCTTCACCAAACGCTACTTATAGTGAATTGGTGGCTCTATTGAAAGGGCTAAAGCTGGCTAAAAGTAGGGGTATTACTCCATTGATCGTGGAGACAGATTCGCAGGTAATATTGGATAATTATTATAATCCAAACAAATTATACTCACATTTGTTTAACAATTACAGGTGCTTGGCAGGGGAGATAGGCGAGGTGGCTTTGCAGCACATTTTCTGCGAAGGTAATAGGCTAGCAGACCGCCTGGCTTGAGAAAGGAACAGCTTAGCTGATTCCATGGCAATGCAAGGGACCTCCTGTCTAATGTCCAATGCTACTATGTATTTTTGTGTGCCACCTTTATCATGTTTGCAATTGTAGACAATGATAGAAGTAGCATATCAAACGACACTATTTCTACTATTTTGCATTAATATAAATAGGTTGCTTTTCGTATCAAAAAAAAAAAAAAAAAAACAACAACAAAAGGCCATTGAATGCCTCTAATTAAAAATTATTTCTACAGCTTTTAAAAACAAAATGTCCCATTTCCGTACCTAAACTAGTTTGGAAAACCTAGAGAAAATATTCACCAAAATGCCTCTCAACGTCGCCGCTGCCCAACCATTGTTCACCGATGCTGGCCTACTACCGCCTCCATCGTCACATCTCACCGTCTCCGCTCACCGTTAGCCATCGCTTCCACGTTCAAATCTAACTTTTTCCGCTCAACGTCGCCGCTCGTCTTCACCTCTCAGCACCTCCGCTCACCATCACCGGCAACAATCTCAGGTAAAACTCTCATCGCCCATGCTCTCATCCCTAAATTTAGCTTTTCTCTTTATAATCTTCTTCTGATTCCATGTCTGTGAACATATTTGATCTATTAAGAATCTATGAGTTATTGTTCTGTTGAATTTGATTCTTTTTCATTTGAATGCATCAAGTCTAGTTTATTATGCGCTTGAAATGCCCTAGATTTTACTTCTTTTAACGAGGCTTATTTTTCTCATTGCTATGTGATAACCTAGTAGTTCTTGGACTTGTTAAATGAATCTATTAGAATGTGTAGTATGAGCTGAAGTGCTTATTTCAATGAATTTTAGCAACCCTGAAAGTTACGAGCGCACACAATGTCTGACTTTGCACAAGCATAGAGCCCAATCTATATGAAGTTAAAGATGGTTAAAACTTGAAACTTGGAGATCTCTTTGTCTAGTTTCTACCGCTTCAAATGGGTTTTCAATCGAAGCTATGTACAAAAAGTTATGACTTTTTTACTAAAAGAGGCAGAGCTATCCCAGGGCTCGCGACACGAGCCTCATAGCAAGAGCCCCTGGAGTGTAAAATAAATAAATACGAGAGATAGATATATTGTAAATTTAAAATTTTCAGCCATCATTTTAGATATGCACTTATTGAATCTCCTCCATTTTTTTCCTTCCAATATTTGTGTTTTGTGCAAGTGTCGTTTGTTGTTCTCATTAGTGAATTATTGAAAGATTAAGAGCCATTGAGGTGGTGATTGGCTTGTGTTGGTACTGCAGTTTGAAGGTAAGATAGCCATCAGGTTAGATAAGGGGAGAGACGAAGAGCATTATTGGCACCTCTCTTTGGGATGTAGTGTGACAGGGAAATGGGTTCTTCGCTGAGGAGTGTGCTGGCAGGTTTTTCTAATTTTATTTGAAGTACTGCTATTTTCTTTTTTTTTTTCTTTTTGTGCTTTTCAGGTGGAAGTAACTAGTTTAAAAATATAATGATATCTTGTATATAAAGGATTTAACTTTAACATCAAGAAACAAGCTTGAGTAATCCATGCGCAACAGTACTTTATGGTATTCACAATGCTATAGAACCTGTTACTGGGATCTTCTATTAGCGACTTTAAATGGTTTAAATATGAACTTGTTTGTGTTTTTTTTTTTTTTTGCTCTAAATTCTGTAAACTCACTACTCTCAAAGATTTGGTGGAGAAAGTTAAATTCACGGTTGAAGAATTTAGGACAAGTTTGATTTTGGAAATTCTTGTTTGAATTCACAATTTCTGTTTATTGATCCCTTAGCTATCTTACAATTCTCTTTCTCTGCTTAAATTCAACCACGGAGTTGAAGTTCCTACACATCCTTACATACCTTTCAGTGAGTACTATTTCATTATCATTTCCCATACTAGAATATGTTATTGTAGCTCAGAATTTTTTATAATGTGTTAATTTAAAAATGTGAATGTTTGTTTATTCCATAAGGAGTATACTATATATCCTCATCTCATATATAGCCTCACGATTCATATATTCCTTACAACTAGAAGTTATTTGCTTCTATATTGTTTTGTGTATTTATGCAGCTCCAGAAGAACATTTATGAATGAAAGGAGAAACTGCAAAAGATTGAACTAGCGCTTCAACTTGCTAAGGTTATTTTGATATTAGAAACAAATCAAAAGTTATGAAATTTACGTGGTGGATAACAATTCCTAACGCCTTCACGTTTTGCTTTTCAGGAGGATGATTAGAGTAAGTATGAAGCTACATCAAAGCATATAGAGCTAACAAAGGTAGATGTTGTAGCTCCCTTCCTCTTATCCATGAATTCAAGATCATGATTAAAAGATAGGTTCCATCTTAATTTCTCATTTTTCAGTGACATAATGTGATCAATATTAAAGTTTCCATCTATCATGGTGCACTGGTTCCATTGGACTACCATTCATATTATGTTGAGAGTTTGATACAGCTGATATTATGGGTTGGCTAGTTCTATCTGTCCTTGCATGTTTGAGTTGGGATATCAGTAGTTTATGTGGTGCTAGGTTGATGGATAGTCTTAGAAGTAAGGCTAGCTGGAGGGTAGTCATCTCAGAAGTAAGGGGTAGTGTGGTGCTGCCGGCGCTGGTCTTTAGCTTGTGGTTTTGGTGGCAGATTAATACTGAGCAATTTCATTATTATAGGTAAAAAGGAAGAGAAAGGTAGAGTTGTTCTTCCATATTTTAGTTGACTATACGCAACCGGATTCTAAAAGAATTAACTGTACTTGAGTGAAATGTTCATGACGGTTTTGGAATTACCGACTTTATAAATGGTATGTCAGTGATGGTACTAAATGTAGAGATTTACTTTTATGCTTTTCTAATTTAGGTCTAAAGCAAGGTAAGAAAGTTTATGTAGCTTGTATTGTATTTTCTCTTGAAAAGGAATGCCTTCGAATTTGATAAATTATAAGTATAGAATGTAAACTACTCAATGTGATTAAACAGATATGTCCTCCTTTTTAATATCTTGCTCTTGACTTGTTAGACTAGAAACTTCCCCCTACTTTAAAATTTTATCTTGAATGCTTTACTTGTTACAGAAACAACTCTTAATCCTGATAGCAGATCTTTCCTGGTGTGAACTTTGCGAAGGAGGGACAGAAACTTCAACAATCACTGAAGCTTTTGGTGAATTCAAGTAAGAATCAAAGGACTATTGTTTTGGCTTTGTGCAACAGAAGCAATAGTAGAATATTTCATCTATTTGTCTACTAAATGAACAATTTACTCAAATCTGGAAAGACAACTTTATCATACTCTATGTGACTCTACTCAGGTTCACCTATGATTTATTGGAGTCAGAAGATATCTTGACCATCTGATTAACTTAGAACTAAAGGAAGACAAATCATCTCGACTCTTACAAGTTCTTGCAACAAAGTAAGTATTTCATTTTGGAGAACAAAGTATAAGAACTAGAATCGATAATAGATTAGTCACTAGACAACAGTATGATGACGAAGAACTAATGACTAATTAGATATGATCTCTAGTGCTAACACACGATGATCAATCTGGTCAATTTGTCAATTTTGCTAACGGCGAAGTTGAGTTGGATGATGATTCAGGTTAAGTTTAATTTTCGATTGCCTTAGATATTTAGTGTTTACTTTTCATTGTATAAATTTAAATTGGATATACATTAGGTCATTTGTCAATAGTGAAGGTTCATGGGCCTACATTACTAATTAATTGTACTGAGTGCATGTCCCTACTATACCTGCCACAGTCGCCTATTATCACAAAGTTTGTAGTTGGTTTTTGTTTTTAGATTATTAGCTTATTTAAAGCACATGTTTATCTAAATTTTATGTTGTTGTAGGGTACCGAATAACTTATAGAAGGATCAAAGAGATACGGTGGTGCTTTATATCTAAAGTGAAGATAGAGGTGTTGAATTTGCTGCTTAAAGACATGATTTTCCCATATGTGTATATTTTTGACTTAATGTGGTTACCATAAAGAAAGAAGCACCTGCTTCAGTTACATACTACAGAAATATAAATCTAGCTAAGGGTAATACTTCAGCTTTTTTTCAGTGTCTGCTTTAACTCCTTTTTACCAGCACCTTTGCAGTGAACTTCTTGCACAATCAACTTGACTAGTAATTCTACATTCCTTCTATTCTGCTGAAAAATTCGTTGAAACTGTCTGATTAATCTTTGACGTGTCTATTTCTTTATTTTAAAGGAAGATAAAGTTTCAGAGTCGCTTGGAGTTAGCTATTATGCCTATATTGTAGAAGTATGTCCGATTTTATGAAACAAGGAACTGGACTTGGTGCGATGTACTTTACCTTGATCAAGAGTTGAATAAATGCTTCTAGGCTAGTCAAGTTGATAACACTAGTTATCATACTTAACTTGAAACTAGTTACTGGATTAAAGCTCTATTATGTTCTTTTGTTGTGTTGAAACTCAAAATATTGATGAGTTAATGATTTATTATATATTTCGGCAGTGAATGATAATATACTTTATTCGAAGTGATTGTATTTTTAAATGAATGAGAATAGTTATTGCCCATATATGTATGAGCTAAGCCAATAATTAGTGGCCATTTAAATGGCTAGCAAAAAAATGCTGCTATATTTGGGCTTTTTAACGGCAATAGGATGGTTCTTTACCCGCATTCTAATTAATTTCTTAGAAAGACTTTAGCGAAAGCAACATTGCCAGCTAATATATTATTATTGGTAAAACTATTAGCGGCAATTGTTAACGCTGCTAAAAGGCCATATCCTTTGCCGCTAAACGTGCATTTTGTTGTAGTGATATAATCCAAATCCTCACTAGTTTTTGTAAATACTGCACTCTCAATCCTATTTGGGAGATGAAAGGAAAGTGTGGTTTAGCTCAAGTGTTTCGACCCCTTAAACATTGATATGAAATATGATAAGAATTAGATAAACATTCACCCACAAGTTTTATGAAATAAACTTAAACACCTATTGTTAAAGAATGAAATCATTGCAAATAAACCCCTAGTATGAGTTTAGATACTCATATTAGGTACTAACATGTAATCAAGATGGAAAGAAATAGCAAGAATCATATGTAATAGATTGAAAGAAAGGGGTTTGGATTCTTACAATTAATGTTAAAACTCTTCCCCTCTTCTCCAAGTTACAATATAAAATTCTATTTCAAAAGTAAGTAACAGATATCTACCTTGGAGGCCTAATGATTATTTATAGTGTTGGGTTTGTCAGCTAAAATATTATTTACAGAGATACCATTTCGCTACTATTTGACAAATTCGACCGATTATTCAGTGGCTGCATATTGCATTCGGTCGCCGCTGATGGCCATCTGCGGACTCTTTTGTGCTGTCCACCTTTCAAGATCGGCGGGAACCTAACTAGCAGCTGAATCAACACAGCTTGTCTTCTTGAGAGTTGGAGCTTTCTGTAACACGCGGTGAAGTAGTCGATGTTTGGGCGGCCGCCAATTTGGATTTTTGCCTAAAGATCGGTGGCCGCCGACTTGAATGTGCGGCCCACAACTTCTCCTCTTCTTCAGCTTAGTGAACTCACTGCCTCCTCTGGTGGCTTACTCTGCAATTCAGCCTATGGATCGGCGGGAGCCGATCTGCTTCTGCCCCTGCATTTTCTCCCACTTTTATTTCGTATCCAAATTTTGTTTTTGTTGTTCTTTTCACTTCCCTTTGGCTTGTACACATTGTAAATCATAACCTTAAATATAGAGAATTACATAAGGATTCACGCATAATCACAAGCTAAAAGACTAGAAAAGCTCATAAAAAAAGCACCAACGCATCTAATGAAAGTGAGGATATTAAGCATATGGTATTTAAATGTCAACATTCTTAACTTGTATGGAAACTATGACGTATAAATTGGCCAGACTTGGATAAGATTAATGATTTTTCTCTATGGTGGTTTCAATTAGTTTAAAATGCTAGGAAATATCCTGAATCTATAGAGTTACTTTATTTAAGTGCTAATATTATGTGGCAAATATAGAAAGCTAAGAATGTTAAAATTTTAGATATGATATGTTTGATTAACCTAATATTATTTCTAAGGCTCTATTTGATTATAATGAATTCAAAGATATATTAAATACTTGCACCCCTCTATGCTCGTCTAATGATAACCATTATGTACCCTTACTGACAAACCATCTAGATGTTGTATTATTGTTTGTTGATGCAGGTTTACATGTGGATGCTAGATGAGAAAGCATTGGTGTTATGACTATGGATAGCCTTGGGAATTTGCTTCATGCCATAGGTCTCCAGTTCAATTTTTTGGGAAGGCCATGATTGCTGAAGCGTTTGCTATAAGAATTTCTCTTGATTGTGCAATCAAGAATGAATGGGAGAATGTGAAAATATTTTCGGACGCTAAGAATGTTATTGATATGATTCACAGAAAAGTTACTACAACATGGGAGATAGAAGTAGATTGTAAAGATATTTGGAAGTTAGCGTCTTGCTTGAGCATGTTGACTTTGTTTATACTCCAAGAAGAATGAACAGCTTAGCTCATAATATAGCTAGCTTTTCTTTGTTGAAAGAAGTATCTTGGGAGAATTTTTTTCTGAGTTGGCTTGTGAAAGATGCTATGAGCACCTTTTCTCAGTTTGTTTATGTGATGGAGTAATAATAATATATACTATTTGCTGGAAAAAAGAATCAGACACCAAAAGTTAGGGGTAGAGATTCGGTATCTTGGTATGGTTTCGCCAAAGTTTGATTCGGTATTTCGGTATTAGGTTTCCAAAATGTACTTCGATATGGTTTGGTATTTTACTTTTGGATTTGGTTTTGGTTTTCTTCATTACGTTATTTCGGTATAGCGAAGTATACTATGCTAATTTTTCTATTTGAAATAACAGTTTTTCAACGTTGGTTCTTTTCTTATCCAATATGCATGTTTTTTCTCCTAACAACTAACAAGAAATCAAAAAACTGTAGTAGTTCTAGCACATCAATAGCACAAGCTGCTTTGTTCCAAATAATAGTAGTAGAAATAAGAGCTTATGCTCCTGCTTTGTTTCTTAGAAATAAGAGTAAAGAGATAGATGCTGTCTGCTGCTTTGTTTTCTTTGTAATAAAATCTTAGAAAAATAAGATAGGATTTAGGAAATTATGATAAAAGCTAAAAATGAAATAGGAATTAGGAATTCAAACAAATTGAAAAGTTGGGTTGAAAATCAATTGCTGAGCCACCATCTCCCTCCATCACCACCACCACGCCCATGTTCATCACCATTTCTCTCATCTACTCCGGCAACCTATCACGACCCAACCTAAGACCACGATGGATAACCAACACTGAGTGCCGATCATCGCAAAACCTACTAATAATTGATTAATAATATAAATAAGCTGGCAACCTGGTCATATATACATATATATTTACTGAAGGTATAAAGTCTGGAAAGACGAAAAGACTATCACATGCGGACATACATAACATATTGGCTGAACCACACAGGGACATTTCTACAAGATTCTAAGAGTCCTGAACTTAATATACAAAGGATGGGACAAGGCCCCACCATACCTACTAGATGTATGTACAACATACCAAAAGTAGTAAACTCTGGGAGGAGGCGGAGTGACTCTAACAGCTGGTAGATAGCCTACTAACGTGGCTGAAGATATGATCTCTCTATACTTGTGCGGCATGAAATACAGCACCCAAGAGAGGACATGAGTACGATATGTACAAAGTATGTAAGGCTGGAATATATAACAAAGCTGCTGAATAAAAACTGTAAGACTAGAATATACATCTGTAAATTTGTACTAAAGTATAACAATATAGCTAGAAATCTAAAATGTGAACTGCATATAAAATGCGGTCTGACTAAATCTGGAACTGAAGACTGAATTAGAATATACTGAGAACTAACTGTAATCTTAGAACTGAAAACTGATAATTAAACTATCCTCATTGGTAGTCATGCAGTGCATACTGTGGCTATATACGCGTACATAAAAAACATGGCAGGTGTTATGGGCATCCCCCCCAGCTAGTAATATCGAGTCTCTCTGGTCAGAGTGTGTGAATGACATCTGATCACACTAGGTATTTCAACTCCCGCCTGAACCATAGGGGTTGTGCCCCTCAGAAGAGTAGTATCACACGTGACTGGACTGTGTATCCAATGTCCAGCCACTTTGGGGGACTCCAAATCACACGTAATATAATCATAATGTAAGCATAAACATGTATGAGGCATAACACATGTGGAAACAATAGATATGAACTCAAAGGAATGATAAAAAAACCCTAGATGGAATTATAGACACAACCTAGAACTAAGAATTTGTCCAACTATTTGAATTTCCATACAAATTTCGGCAGAGTTTCCCCTAAAACTGGATGATCCCCAGAAATAAAACCAGCACTATAATATACACGGGAATGATACCTGGCTAAACTGATAACAGAAATAGATTAAATTCATAATAAGACGAGACGACCGAACGACATAACAAATCCACGGATAGAATCTCTGAACAGCACCACTGCTGACACGACCCGAATTTTTGGTTAGGTCGTGCGGGCACCCGATATCCTCCTCTAGACCCGTCGGGCAAACCCTTACCAACTGATTTAGAAAAATAAATATAAATCCAACTCATAAATAAGAAAAAGACATAAAAAAATATATATATACTGATACCTCTAAGATGTGCAACCCTATCCATATATTTGTACTGTTGCGGCGTGCAACCCAATCCATTATTTATACTGTTGCGGCGTGCAATCCGATTCATATATGTATACTGTTGCTGTGTGCAACCTGATCCATATATTTATAATGTTGCGGCGTGCAACCCGATCCATATATTTATCAATACACATAATAGTAAACTCATAATTTACTACACATATCACCGGCGCGTATGCTCATCGACTACCGGGAAGTATATGCAAGCTTAAAAATAGAGTACAATGCTCATATGCTCAATGCAATACTAAAAACAGGGCATAACATATAATATACAATGTAAATTCAAAGCTAAGGCGTATTGAGTACGCCTATCGGCAGCTACACCTGTAAGGAACACGTGGTAGAAAATCCACGAGGCCAAATGGCTCTAGAGAAATGGATATAATCAGTTACCTTATTCCAAAGTGCTACTCAACAACCGCTTTATTCTTTGGATTCACTGCCAAACGATCATGAATATTTCGGGGTTAAAATTCTATCTTTTTCTTTCTCCTTTCTCTCTTTTTCAGAATTTTTCTCACTGCGTTCTTTCTGTTTATTTCCCCTTTCGTTCTCTGCTCTTGGATATGCTATGCTGCTAAGGGTAAGGGATATTAATCCCTTAGTCCCCACTGCCTCCATTTAATTCCTTTATTTCCTTTTTTAAAAATATTTTCCTTTTTATTTTCGTGACGAAAATTAAAACGGAACCCTACAAAATTTGAAATGATCCCAAATTTCTCAAGCAAGTTATACAAAATATATGTAACATACTCGCTAAGGCGGATCTCAAATCGGATTTTTGGAATTCAAGATACAAATTAAAAAGAAAAAGATCAAATTAGAAATTTTTGGAATTTTAGCGGAAACTATCCGAACGACCTCGAAATTCACTTTCGAAAGTTCACACATGTCACCAATAATCATACAAACCTAACGACGCTTTCGAATTATGAATCGGAGCTCATTCGCCAAAATCGAGCTCATTCTTTCGATACCTACCAAACGAAGTCCGATTTAGTTCAAATTTTACAGACAGGTCCTAATGGACCTTACGAAGATTTTAAAATTATCGGCACGCTAATCGGAACCCTAACATCCGAAATGGCTACCTAAATTCATTTCATTCTCCTCTACTTAGACTCTCATTCGTCCTCGAACGAGCTTGAGTCTAAAGCAAAGTTCCCACAGATAACAAGAGAACTTGCACCATCTTCATTATCAGATAAGAAGACTCATGCACGACGGGGAAGAAAGAAAGGAAACTGCTTAAATGCCACCATACCCTCTCGTAGATAAGTACGCACGTATACATACCTATCATTGAGACTCTAATTGACACTGTCTTAGCCTGGATAGACTCTAAATCAGGCTCTGATACCAACTGAATTAGGAAAATAATATAAATCCAACTCATAAATAAGAACAAGACTTAAGAAAATACAAACATATTGATACCTCTAAGCTGTACAAAAGAAATTACAGCTGACTTCCCAACATACTAGGTTTATGGTTATCCAGACTAGACAGCTAAGAGTACAAAAGAATACATACGCCTCCTGAAGGGAGCAAAATACAACTAAGATAATAAACATAAAACTGGTGGGAATTCGGAATAAAAACTGGCTCACCCATACAGCTGAAGTTGTCTTCGCTCCTGAACAACGTGGCGAACTCAATCCTGGAGAGAATCTGTCGAAACGAAATAAATAGACAAGAAACAAACAACAAACAAGGGTAAGTCAAAATGACTCAATAAGTGGGGCAGACTAGCCATCTCAAAGAATAGGATAGCTAGCCAAGGAGAAGAGATAAACAAATAAACAAAATTTAGCTTATTTCAACTATAAAAAGGCAAAGCCAAATAATAACTGGAAACACGTATGGAATCATAAACTCATAAACAACCAGGACATAAGATAGACAGAACATATAAGTTTTTAGGTATCCTGAACATATCAATAATCAGAAATACATCTTATTATATATGATTATTATTACGGCGTGCAACCCGATCCATATATTTATACTTTTGCGGCGTGCAACCCGATCCATATATTTATACTGCTGCGGCGCGCAACTCGATCCATATATTTATACTATTGCGGCGTGCAACCCGATCCATATATTTATACTCTTGCGGCGTGCAACATATATATATATATATAGACACACACACACATTGTTGCGGCGTGCAACCCGATCCATATATTTATACTGCTGCGGCGTGCAACCCGATACACACGCACACACACACACAGACACACACACACACACACACACATATATATATATGCACACACACACACACACACTGTTGCAGCGTGCAACCCGATCCATATATGTATACTGTTGCAGCGTGCAACCCGCTCGGAGCTCATTCGCCAAAATCGAGCTCGAAAATCTCTTTTAAGATTTACCGACATGAAAAACTGAAACCTTCTTCAGATACCTACCAAACGAAGTTCGATTTAGTTCAAATTTTACAGAAAGTTCCTAATGGACCTTTTGAAGATTTTTTAAAAATTATTGGAATGCCAATCGGAACCCTAACTTTCGAAATGACAACCTAATATCGTTTCAACTGCCCCGTCTTGCGACCTAATTTTGAGTCTACATTAAAATTATAGACTTTATGATCTTCATGAAAGTTGTATATATAAGTCTTATCATCCCAGAAGAGCTTAAATCATCACAGTATCAATTTTGTACAAAGAGTTATTCTCAAACTACTAACAACTGTCCGAAGATAAAAATAATTTTTCAAATTTTGAGCCAACATTTCGTGCTGCTGTTTTGGACATCTTTCACCTTGGTTTTTAGTACCAAATTAAGCATATATGAGGTTCCATTGATTCCATACAAGTCCCCCTCAAGAAACACCAAGTTTGACACTAAGACAAGCTTTAAAAGCTACAAATCAGATGCCTTGTCAAAAGAAAGGTTTAGACTTACAGACCTTTGATGTTTCTTGCTTTTAAACCTTGTTTCCCTTGAATTCAAAACTTTTCAAAGCTTCAAAAAGCTATAACATAGAAATTAGGAACTTTCCTTCGTCATTAAGTAATTCTTAAACTTAAGATATAGATGAAAAGGAAGGTAGTACGACGTTACCTTCGTCCCGTAGAGCGTTTTGATGTAATCCGTCTTCAATTTCGAGTTAAAATTGGTATTCTTCCTTCCATAACCCTATCAATGGATTAACCTTCATGAAAGCTTTTTTCCTACCATGAATGTTCTGAAATGATGAAAAATAAGATAAGTTTTCTTTTTATATTCGAAATATTTTACTTCTAGCCCTTTTATGCGCTTATGTCCCTTCATCTGGCCTGACTTCTGACGCTCATATCTCTTTATCCCGACATCGTATAATCAAATGATTAAGAGCTTTGGAAACTCAATTCCAAATACCTTCAATTTGGTATAAGATATGTCCCAAAATTACATTGTAAAGCTTACAAATTTTATTTCTCAAAATGGCTCGTTATATGGAAATTCTTCACTCGATTTTCCGCAACTTAAATCTGATTTATCTCAAACTTTATATTTAATATCTAAATATCATATATAGTCATATTATGACTTTAGAATTACTTAGATCATGCTTAGCATGTCATTAAAATGGTATACGTCACTTTACACTTACGGGGTATAACAGTATCCCTCCCTTAGAAATATTCCTCAAATGTTAAATTAAGTATGTAGAAGCACTAAGCAAGGATCTGTTATATACCTGAAGTAGTTAAGAGATGTGGATGCTTGGTTCTCATTTCTTTCTCAGCTTCCCAAGTCATTTCTTCCACGTTATTGCTTTGCCACAACACCTTAACTGAGGAATGTCTTTCGTCCTTAGTCGACGAATCTGCCTATCTAAAATGGCAACTTGCACCTCTTCATATGTCAACTGCTCTATGATTAGGATATCATTTATCGGTAAAACTCTGGAAGGATCTTCGACATACTTTCGGAGCATGGAAACATGGAATACTGGATGTACCTCCTGGAGGTCTACTGGAAGGTCTAACTCGTAGGCTACACGCTCAACTCGTCTGATAATCTGATATGGACCTATGAATCTAAGGGTAAGCTTGCCCTTCTAGCGGAATCTCATAACACCTTTCATAGGCGATACTTTTAGGAATACATATTCGCCAATCTGAAATTCTAAATCTCGATATCGGTTATTTGCATAGGACTTATGTTTGCTCTACGCTTCTAATAATCTTTCTCTGATCAACTTGACTTAATCAACTGCTTGCTGGATTAAGTCTGGATCTATCAATTGAGACTCACCAACCTCGAACCATCCTATAGGATACCTATATTTGTGCCTGTACAAAGCTTCATATGTTGCCATCTGTATGCTAGAATGATAGCTATTATTGTACACAAACTCTATCAATGGTAGATGTTAACTCCAGCTGCCTCCAAAATCTAACACACAAGCTCTAAGCATATCTTCTAACATCTGAATAGTCCGCTCAACCTGTCCTTCTATTTGGGATGAAATATTATACTTAGATTCATCTATGTCCCTAAACCTGTCTGGAATGATGGCTAGAAATTAGCTGTAAACTGTGAGCCCTTGTCTGAAATGATAGATACTGGAATACCATGTAGGCATACCATCTCTATGATATAAAGTCTGGCATAATCCTCCGCTATATATGTAGCTCTAACAGGCAAAAAATGAGCCGATTTAGTAAGCCTGTCAACTATAACCCAGATAGATTTATACCTGCTCCCCAGGGAAAGCTTGTAATGAAGTCCATATTCACTGCTTCCAATTTTCATGATTGAATCTCTATTTCCTGTAACAAGCCACTAGGTTTTGATGCTAGATTTTAACCTGTTGGTAGTTAGGACACTGAGCCATAAGTTCTGCTGTCACGCTTCATTACGTTCCACCAGTAAATCTACTTAAGATCATGGTACATCTTAGTCGAACCTGGATAAACAGCGCACCTGAAATAATGTGCCTCTTCCATAATCTATCCACGTAAATATGCCACATCAGGAACACAAAGTCTATCTTTATACATGAGAACCCCATCACTAGTAACCGTCTATGGTGATTTTGGTTTTCTTCTGGCTATATGTCTGTATTCAACTAGAACTGGATCCTCATACTGGCACTGTTTTACTTTTGTTACTAGACAAGTAATGGTTGTGTTTTTAATTGTAACTCTCGCGTTCTCTAAATTTATTAATCTGACTCCCAGGCTGGCTAACTAGTGGAGTGCATGAGCTAAATTTCTCTTATGTGGTTGTAAATAAGATAAACTACCCATGGACTTACGACTAAGGGCATCAGCTACAATATTTGCTTTACCTAGATGATAAAGAATGTCCACGTCGTAGTCCTTCAGCAATTCTAGCCACCACCTCTGTCGTAGGTTTAGCTCCTTCTAGTTAAATATGTACTGGAGGCTCTTGTGGTCTGATAAAATCCCTGATCCTAGAACCAATATCTCCCTGGGTATTTGCAATGCGCCGTCTAGTCTGAGAAGCTAGAAGACTAGTCAATAATCTGATGGTATCCCTCACTTCCTGCTCCTGGCTATCGGGCTGAGGAGCTGGAGGTACGGTAGCTGCAGTACCTCTAATATCGCCCTGAACTGAGGGATCTATGAGGCCTCAGATGGAGCCTCAGGTCTAGACTCCTCACTCTCGTCCACCTAAGGTGGCACTCTACTGTACCCTAGCCGGCATTGGCTTTGCCCTTTTGGGCAGCTATTAGTTTCTTCGGCGGTATCACTGCATTTAAAATATTACAGTTAGAAGGTTGAATTCTATAATCATGACCCTATCGCATGATCTAGAAAAGAAAGAAAGACAACCATCCTGAAGTGCCTTGTAGCCTCATGTTCATAAGTATGGCACGCAACATACTCCTGAACAAGACTCTACTAGTCACAGCCTGTAGACACCCTGTACCACTTATGTCATGACCTAACCTAGGGCCGCGACGGATAATTGACACTGAGTGCTGACCATCGCTAACCTACTAATATTCTATTAATAATAAAGATAAGCTGGCAACCTAGTCATATATACATACATATTTGCTGAAAGCATAATGTCTGGAAAGATGACAAGGCTATCACATGCTGACATACATAACATAATGACTGAACCAAATAGGGACATATCTACAGGCCTCTAAGAGTGCTGAATTGAATGTACAAAGGATGGCACAAGGCCCCGCCATACTTACTAGATGTATGTACAACACACAAATAGTAGTAAACTCTGGAAGGAGGTGGAGTGACTCCAACAGCTGGTATATAGTCTACCAACGTGGCTCAAGGTCTGATCTCTCTGTACCTGTGCGGCATGAAACACAGGGCCCAAGAGAAGACGTGGGTATGATATGTACAAAGTATGTATGGCTGGAATATCTAATAAAGTTGCTGAATAAAAAACTGTAAGACTGGAATGTACATCTTTAAATCTGTACTAAAGTATAATAATATATTTGGAAATCTAAAATGTGAAATGCATATAAATTGCAGTCTGACTGAATCTGAAATTGAAGACTAAACTAGACTATACTGAGAATTGACTGTAATGTTGGCTGGTAACTAATAACTGATAACTGAACTAGCCTTACTAGTAGTCATGCATATATAACAAACCTGGCGGGTGTTATGGGTTATGTCCCCCCAGCCACTGATATCTAGTCTCTCTGGTCAGAGTGCGTGAATGACACCCGGTCACAATAGGTGTTTCAACTACTGCCTGAAGCAGAGGAATTGTGCCCCCAGATGGGCAGTATCACACGTGATTGGACTGTGCCCAATGTCCAGCCTCTTTGGGGGACTCTAAATCACACATAATATGATCATAATGCAAGCATAAGCATGTATGAGGCGTAACACATGTGGCAGCAATAGCTATGAACTCAAAGGAATGATAGAAAACCCTAGATAGAATTATAGACACAACCTAGAACTCAGAATTTGTCCAACTCTTTAAAGTTTCCCCTACAACTGGATGATCCGCATAAATAAATCCAGCACTATAATATACACGGGAATGGATACCTGGCTAAACTAATAATATAAATAGATTAAATGGATAACAAGACGAGACGACCATATGGCATAACAAATCCGCAGACAAAATCTCTGGATATCACTACTTTCGGATATTGCAACCTAATTTTCAAGGTCTAAATCAAAGTTATAGATTATGGTCTTCATGAAAGTTTTGGATATAAGTCTTAAGGTTCCAGCAAATCTTAAATCATCTCAATATCAATTTCGTACAAAGATTTATTCTCAAACTACTAACAATTTTCCGAAGATAAAAATAATGTTCAATATTTTGAGCCAATATTTCGTGCTGCTATTTTGGACATCTTTCACTTTAGGTTTTAGTACCAAATTAAGTATATACAAGGTTCCCTTGATGCTATACAAGGACCCATAAAAAATACCAAGTTTGGAACTAAGACAAGCTTCAAAAGCTATAAGATAGATGCCTTGTCGAAAGAAAAGTTTAGCCTTACATACCTTTAATGTTTCTTGCTTCTAAACCATGTTTCCCTTGAATTTAAAACCTTCCAAAGCTTCAAAAAGCTATAACATAGCAATTAGTCACTTTCCTTAGCCATGAAGTTATTCTAAAACTTAAGCTATAGATTTTTTTTTTTTTTAAAAAAGGTAGCACGACGTTACATTCATCACGTAGAGTGTTTTGATGTAACCCGTCATCAATTTCGGGTTAAGATTGTTTTTCTTCCTTCCAAAATACTATCAATAGCTTAACGTTCATAAAGCTCTGTTCCTACTGTGAATGTTCTGGAAATGATGAAAAAGAAGATAATTTTTCCTTTTATATTCGAAGCATTTCACTTCTAGCACTCTTTTGCACTTATGTCCCTTCTTCTGGCATGACTTCTGACACTCATATCTCTTTATCTGGACATGGTATAAGCAAAAGATATTTAGAAACTACATTCCAAGATCTTCAATTTAGTATAAGATACAACAACAAAAACAACAAATGTTATTGCTCAAAATTGCTCGTTACATGGAAATTCTTCACTCGAATTTCCACAACTTAAATCCAATTTGTCTCAAACTTTATATTTAATATCTAAATATCATATATAGTTATATTATGACTTTAGACTTACTTAATTCATGCTTAACATGTTATTAAAATGATATACGTCACTTTAGACATACGGGGTGTAACACAACTCTTTTTATATGGCTTCATTTTTGTCTTCTGCACTTCAAAATCAAAACATCCCGTTTAATCTTCAAAACCATTGAAATAGTATAGATTGAATGACCAATTATACATCAAAAAAAAGTGTGACCAAAAGAAAATATCATAAAAAATGAAGCATGCTTAGAACATTTTAATATACATGTTGTCTTGACTTTTAAACATTATTTTTTGAAGCAATGGGGGAAGGATTGATGACGGGAAAGGCTCCTACACAATGACAGACAGGTAAGACGAAAAGAAAAGCACAAAACAAAAAAAATTGAAGTAAGACTTAGTGGCCGTTTGGCTATAGATACCTTTCTTTTAAAAAAAAAAGGTGTTTTTGAAGTTGAAGTTATGTTTGGGCATGAATTTTAGTTGAAAAAAATGAAGTTTTGTGAGTGGAGAAAATTAATTTTTTGAAAAATTTGACTAAAGTGCTCGAAAGCAAAACTATTTTTGAAAAAAATATCCAAAAAGTGACGATTTTTTCTTGGGGCAAACATGTTTTTCAATTTATTTTTTTAGTTTTTGAAAAAAGTGAAAAAATAATCATGTACAAACGGCTACTTAGAAAGAGTAAAGAATATTTATACACATGGACAGAGCGTGTATATCACCTTTATTCACAAATTAGGAGTGCCTTTTCAATGGGGTATATATACCAATTCAAATTAGTTCTGGCGGGGGGTGACAACACTCAACTCACACCTCTAATGAGATATGAAATTCCGTCACAATAATAATACTTAACTTTAGAGTCGAGGTTGTATCCACAAGGAACAATGTGATGCGATTAAGGTAGTGAAAGGATTAAACCTATTGAACTAAGCCAAACGAGAATAATAAAATGATGAAACAATATTTACAACTATTAACTATACTAGGAAAGTAAGTAAAGGTGATAAATAATTTTCTCACAAACAAAGGAAGACAAGTTTGGAGCCTTGGATGAAAATATGGCACAAAATTTATATATTATGGTCGAGCCAATCTAAGGTAACCTCTAGAATTCGTCAGACCTAAGAGAGTTCTACTTCGTTACGCTCGCCAGAGCCATAGTTCAACGCCTAAAGTGCTTATTCATTGACCCAATGAAAGAGGACATATCCCTAGTGTAACCTCTTTTAGATGAGTCAGACTAATTTTTATCCAACAACACTCAAATCCTTGCAAGCTCTATTATCCTAAGCTGGTTAATCTCGTTAGAGTCTTTAACCAGTTAAATAAGCATGTAACCCTAGTGTCATGATCACAAAAGTTAAGAAGTTAAAGTGATCATAGCTAGATAATCAAAACCCATCATTATAAAAACATGGTCATGAAATATTCTATATATTCATGTCCAAAATCACACTAACTAACCAAATCTAGCAATTCAAATCAAAGAAATAAAAAAAATAATAAAGAATTGCTCATTAAATTGCAGTCATTCTTCAATGTCCAAGGTTTGTTGAAAAATCCTTGCTCCCAAACTTAGAAAAATTGTCAAAGATATGAAAAATATCTTAAAACTAGCTATTTATAGTCCCTAAAATTATTTCAAGTTATCCAAAAATAGTCCTTAGGTTTGAAGAAAGAAAACTCTGCATTTTTTTACGAATAACCACCCAGGTGCGAAACTTTGACTCCACGTAGCAACATTTTAATGAACAGCAAAATGGGCGGCCGCCCTTTCGAAAGGCATACCACCTTTCTCCTGAAGCTTCAAAATCTACATTCTGCTTTGTTGCATTGGGTAATCTCCATTTTTTAATGGGCGAGCCGGCCTCTGCGTTTTCTTAATTTTGGTCTTCCTTTTGACTTATTTTCACTCTAATCTCTTCCACAATTCAATCAACCTACAATACGCAATTAACCATGATAAGTGCTCTTTATTTCATCAATTTAACACAACGAAAGGAAAAGTATAAGTATGTAATATGTGGTATTTTAGCCACGCATCAGGGGAGGGGAGTAGGACTGCCATGAATGTACAAGTGTGAGACAAGTTCAGGGGGTGTTTATGCATTTTCTCTTTCTGAAAACACTACAAATTACATAAAAATATCAATTTGCCATTAAACTCCACCCCCAATCCCAACTTAATATTTGAACCCCTTCCCCCGCCCCCACCACTCCAACTCTAATTTAATTTCCTTTTTTACCTTTTAACCTATCCCACTCTTATTCCACTTCTCCGAATAAACCCTTCCTATATTTTCGGCGACACCATTTAAATTTAAAGTGTATGTGCCTTCACTCCTAATTCTTTATGTAGTTAAAATGTCTGATGGTTTGAGTAAGAAGGTGCTATTATAGAGTTGTTGCCAAGCATTTGATGGCATGGACAATTTATGATGTGGGGAGACCATTTTTCAATTGTCTGAATCCTAATGTAAGTGAGTTTGAATTGGGTTTTCTGTGATTGAAACTAGGGATAGTCTTAGTGATGTAGTACATGTTTTTGCAGAATGAATCGTGTGGATATTAGCAGTGGGATGGTGAATAAATTTCTTTAAGAATTTTAGTTATCATTAATATCTTGAAAAAGAAAATTGATGATGCTAAGTTAGTGTGAAATGTTTTGTAAGAACAAATGGTTGAGTTGGAGATGTATGCTAAGAGAAATTATTCCAAATTATTCTTCTATAGAAACCCTAACATACAAAAAGTTTGGGGGGCTGCTTCTCGATCATTGAATTTTGGGTGTTTAATTTTCAGGTGACTGTTTTGGTTTAAAAGATTAGTATATAATAGGGTTGAGGGTTCAAAATTAAGTTGGGGAGAGAGATTAATATCAACATGGCATTTATATAAATTTTGTTGTGTTTTTCAAAAATAAGAAATTGGGCTAAATGACTTCCTTAATAAATAATACTTTTGAGGCAACAACAACAACAACAATAACAATTTACACATTATAATCTCATAAACATGATATAGGGACTGTGAAATATACGTAGACCTTTCCCCACATCGAATAAAGTAGAGAGGTTGTTTCTGAGAGATCTCCGGCTTAAGAAGAGTAGTTTTGAAAAGAGTATGTAAAAGAGATGGAAATAAATGAAGTTAAAATTAAATCCTAGTATTAGTAGAAAACCTCTCTCTTCATGTCATCTCAACGTAGATTGAAAATAATGTGCGCCAATCGGGAACTATGGCTAGAGGGCGAGGAAATCGATGAGGAAGACTACCAAAGAATCGTATTCTTTCAATAGGAAGCTCGGTAACCATAAAAGTTCCTTATGTTAGTACTGAACAAGGACATAAGCTAGCAGCTACTCCAACTAGCTCGTTAGTTGGAAGCTCAACGGAGAAGATGACTGGAGGAGATATGAAGAAATTGCAAATGAACCAGAGTCAAATTGCCAATAAGTTAGCTGAGGAGAGATTTGCCTCGCCACTCCAAATGGAAAACCTAGACTCAAACCTAAAAGGGAACGCAAGTCAAATAGGGCAAAATGGGGACCAACAACAAATGGCTACAACTGAGGTCAATGAGCATCAATCTGCAGATTAAAAAAGGAAAGCAATAGAGCTAGAATAAGAATAAGAATAACCAACCTGGAACCATCCTCGTAGACTGGACTGTTTTCAGGTAATCGTCAATTTAGTAACAATATGGCTTCATCTTACTTTAATCTAGTGATGTTACATGGTAAATAGATGGTTCAACTAGAACAAAAAGAAGTGGATAAGGAATTAGTAAAATGGAGGAATGCACTAATAGTCTATGCACTAAGGGAAGTTCCAGGATACAACAATATGTACAGATACATCACCCAGAACTGGACTAATGTTGCTAAGTCGGACATTTTCCTCAATGAGGAAAGATATTATGTAGTAAAATTTTAGAGCAAGGATGACTTGAGTGAGATATTGTACTCAGGGCCATTCACTATTAATAACATACTTATGATTTTGAAATAATGGACCCCAGATTTTGAAACAATGGACCCCTGATTTTGATCTAAACTCAGAATTACTCACAAAAGTACCATTGTGGTTAGGGTTCCCAAAACTCCCCATAAATTACTGGATCTGCAACTCTGAGCGGAATTTCTAGTGCCATAGGTATCCCAATGCATGTTGATCGGTGCACATCATACCAAACTAGGATTTCTATGCACGTATTATGATAGAGGTTGACGTTACTAAACCCCTACCTAGTGAAGTTACTACGATAGATTCACAAGGAACAGAGTTTACCCAGCAAGTGGTGTATGATTGGGCTCCTGAGTTCTTAGGTAAATGTATTAAGATAGGACATGACTGTGCAAATATGGTCACACAACCTGGATCTGCACAACAGAGAAGGATAAGAAGACTAAGGCAATGACATCCTCAATGGCAACCTAGGCCTGTTGTAAATGGAAACCAAGGTATAGTAGCAACAGGGAAAATATTCAGCAAGGGTAGTAGGTTGAAAGGAAATATTAGCAGCAACTGATCGAGGCAAGAGTGGAAGAGTGTAAACAAGCCCTGTCAAGGAACAACTTATCAAATACTGCAAAGACTCAACCTACAGAGAAGGTGATCCAAACACCCAGGAAGGAAGAGCTATATGGATGAATCTACCATAAGCCTAAAGAGTGGATATGAAGCATTAGAAAGAGATACTCAAGAGGTTAATGTTCACCCTACCTGATAAAGGAGTGGGTGCAACTATTAGCCAATGCACTGGTTAGTGTGGAACATTGGAGGGGTGAATAAGAGGTACACGAAAAAAGAATTATCCAACTACCTCAGGAAGAACAGAATAACACTGTGTGGATTTGTAGAAACTAGAGTAAAGCAACCTAATGTTGATAAAATTGCAAGGATAATAGTGCCAAGATGGAGCTATGAGTTCAATTATAAATATGCTATAAATGAGAGGATATGGATTCTATGGGATGACAGGTAGTATGTTGTGTAAGTACTACAGAATGTAGATGAATTCATTAACTATAGTGTGAAGGGCAAGTCTGGTCCACTCGGTTGTCTGATGACCATACTGTATGGGATGAACCCAATAGAGCAGTGAAGGAAACTGTGGGAGCATCTGGTCCTTCTAACAATGCAGGGAACTAAACCCTGGATTATGTGGGGAGACTTCAAAACTATTTTGAGATATCAAGATAGAAAATTTGGTAATCTAGTTTGTGAAAGGGAAATTCAGGATTTTGCTGAATGTGTGGATAATCTGAATATGCATGAATTACCTTGGCAAGGGGGTATTACACATGGACCAACAGCCAAAGAGGAACAGATATATTATATATTAAAATTGACAAAGCTATGGGAAATGATGTGCGGATGCAGGACTATGGACAACTGTTTGTTGATTACCAGTTACCTAATATATCTGACCATTCTCTAATGCTTATTAATGTTGAAAGTGGCAGCACCATTCAGGTTCTTCTGTGTGTGGGCAGATTACTCTTAATTCATGAACATAGTGCAGAAGACTTGGTGACACCAGATAAAGGGATAGAAAATTAAGAGTATGGGAAATGCTAAAAGCTCTCAAAGTTGATTTTGAAGCTTTTAAATAAGGAAAAGTTCAATAGTATAGAATAAAATAGCAGCCAGACCAGAAATGAACTGGAGAGTATTCAACAGCTGATGCCAAGCCATTACACTGATGATCTTACTGACAAGGAGAAAGAATGTATCATGAAGCTGGAGAAGTGGAGTTTGATAGAGGGGAGTGCCTTCTAGCAGTAAGCAAGAGCTAATTGGATTAGGCTGGAAGATGGCAATAACAAGTACTTTTCTGCAGTATTAAATGAGAGAGCACAGAGGAAAGCATAACTAAACTTATTTCAATTGATGGCCAAAAGTTAACCTCACCCGATACCATTAAGATGGAAATTGTTCAATTCTATGTCTTTTATGGGAAAAACAACTTATAGTATCCCAATAGTAGACATAAATGTTATGCAAATAGGTCCAAAGCAAAGCCAGTATTAGCTAATTGAGGTAATTGAAATTCTAAAGGGTCCAGTGGCCATTGAAGATATGAAGGCTCCTGAAATTGATGGATTTAATGCTCTCTTCTTTAATAGAACTTAGCCACTGATCAATAAGGAGATATGTGCAGCAGTTCGAAAGTTTTCAGAACAGAGCTGTAAATTGCACTACTATCACCTCATCCCAAGAATGTGAAACCCTCCACTATATAAAAGAGTACAAACCTATAGCATGTTGTTCAGTACTCTACAAACCCATTGCTAAAATCCAAGCAGCCAGAATGCATAAGGTAATTCCATCTACTATAAGTGAAGCTCTGTCAGGTTTTGTCCCAAGTAGGAAAATAGCTGATAATATCATCCTAGCACATGAGATAGTGAGAGCTCATACAAGAAAGTTTGTGTCACCCAGAGTTATGATCAAAATGGATCTCCAAAAAACTTATGATTCAATGGAGTGAGGTTACTTGGAACAGGTAATGGAGGGCTTGAAATTCCTTACAAAATTCTTAAACTAGATAATGGGTTGTGTAACTACTGTAAATTATACAATTTAAGTTAATAGGTAATACACTAAGAGATTTGTTGCAGAAAAAGGACTTAGGCAGGGAGATCCAATCCCCCTCTTCGTCTTTGGTATTGCTATGGAGTATCTAAGTAGGAACTTGAATCTCCTAAGCACTGATCCTAAATTTAAATATCACCCATGGCATGCAAAGTTGGCAAACTCATCTTAGCTTTGCTGATGACTTGTTATTGTTTGATAAAGGGGAACTAGAGTCAGTCAGATTACTACATGAGAGGTTCAAAAAATTTTGTGATTCTTCTTTTCTTCAAAAAAATTTAAGCAGGAGCTCAGTGTACTTTAGGGGTACTGTAGAGCTGAAAAAGCAAAGGATGCTGGATCACCATAGGTGCATAAGGGGTGAGATGCCCTTTAAGAACCTAGGGATCTCACTAGATACAAGGAAGCTGAAAAGAGCCTCCTAGATATGATAGTGGGAAAATAATCTCTTGGATTGCAAAGAAACTATCCTATGCAGTAGGATTCAGTTGGTGAAAACAGCCATCTTTGGTGTCCAATCTTTTTGGGCACAACTCTTTATACTACTTACCAAAGTGATGTACTTTACAGAGGTCTATTGCAGAAGTTATATATAAAGTGGGGCAAATTCTATCACTAAGAAATCCCTAGTGCCATGGGATAAAATGTGCCTACCAAAATCTAGAGGAGGATGTGGTCTCATCAAGCTCAAGTTATGGAATAAAGCTGCCATTTTTAAAACATGCTGGGACCTTAGTAATAAAAATGATAAACTACGGATAAGATGGATTCATACCTTTTACACAAAAGGAAGATGATGGAGGACATTAAAAATACCACAGGAATGCTGTTGGATAGTGAGAAATATTCTGGCAAGCAGTGTTCAGCTTCACCAAATTAAGATCTTATCAACTAACAAAAGAAGCCTAATAGGTAGCATTTACAAGAGCCTTGAGGAACTGCCAGAAAGAGTTGTTGGAAAACTTGGATGTACCAAAACAAGGCAAGACCAAAAACCATCTTCACCCTATGGCTGCAGATCCAAGATAGATTGCTCACTGTGAATAGGGTTAGAAAATGAGGTATGATAGTGTCACCTGAATTTGTGCAACACGGAGATGGAAACAAGGGATCACCTATTCATGCAGTGTAGTTATTCAGTAGAGGTATGGAAGATGCTACTAACACGGGAAAAATAAGAGTTCAAGCTGAGGAATACATGGAAAAATGAGCAAGAAGACCTCAGAGCAATGGTAAAAGGGAAATCAAAGCAAGCTCAACTTCTAAAGGTGATGTATGCAGAGCAGGTTTATGCAGTGGGGAGGGAAATAAATGCAAGGATCTTCGAGAAAAAAGGAGATGCACTGGACCAGATTGGTAAGAGATATAGCTTATATGTGCATTGTGAGGTTTGGAGAGAACATCCAGGATTTAACTAGAGCTAGATTTGTATAGGAATTTGACTATCTTGTATACTAATAGTAGAGTAGTGTAAGTATTTTATGATTTGAATAGCTGTATGGGTTGTATACAGGCTTAGATATGTAACTTCTTTAGGTGATTAATAAAATTATTAGTTACCTAAAAAAAAGAAGGAAAGAAATGACATGAATAGAATGGAAAAATAGGAACGCCAAGGTGAAGAAAAAGAAACATCATAAAAATAGAGCTAACCAGGAAAAAAAACAACAGAACTAGTAAAAGGTAAGAATACGATAAAGATAGAAAATAGTAACACTACTGATAAGGTTCCCTTAAACCCCACAGAGAGCCATGTTCCCCACATAAAGGAAAGAAAATACTCTCAATTGTATTATAACCTTCTACCCTAATTTTTGACTTCCATTCTATCCTAGCTAGGATTAAATCCTCAATAATATGAAGCTGAATAATGACTTTCCTAATCAAGGAGTGACATGTTAGTAAAATATTATTAGTGCGTTGGATAATTAAATCTTTTTCAATGATCTAGTGGTAATTTTAACTCTTCGTGAAGGCAGCATCCCATCTTCTTAACCTCCAATATATACATTTAACACCTTATTGGACGCCTCTGAATATTTATAACGAGCACAATATAGCTAATATGTAATCCAATATTGTGTAGCTAAGAATTTGGTAACGTCTTATCTAGGTTAAGAATTTTTTTTTTTTTTTTTTTTTTTGGCTTAACCCAACATTAAAACTAACTCGTAAGATAAGTATTTCCCAAAATCATACAAGACAACAATTCGTTTTATCTATTAATATAAATACTATTGCATGTTTATTTGTGGATTTCAGTTTTAGTTGGATTTGGGAAATTGAGAACGAAATTTTAGCTTGAACCTATAAATTTCAAGTTCAAATTGTAACTTGAGTGGCTTACAAGCGTCATTGAAGATTTCAACCTTCACTCAGAAAATTTCAAACTTTTAAGAATGTTGTATTTTATTTATTTATTTATTTTTTAGAAAAGCTACATACCCATTGGAAATCATTTGGAAATTGAAGTTGGAAAAAATGATATTGAGAGTTCTAAACTGGCTAAGATGATGCATAGAAGAAAGTATCATGTAACTTAGGTTTTATTTTGTTTGGATTGAGTTTTACATATTGATATATCTGTGGTTCAGCACCAAATAAGTATTGACTGTTCCCAAAGATACGCTAATTGCCAAGTAACCTTCTGTAAATGTATTTGATGGGTTACTAGATTTTTCATTTGTGTAATCGATTTAAAATTAAAAAATTACACCCAGTATTATTATAGAGATTTCTTTAAAAAACATAATAATATTTTACCACGTTACGAAACGTAACAACATTTTTTTACAATACTACCAAACATAGCACAATTTGAAAAACCAGGTTCCTTCTCTCTCTCTTCTCTCCAACTTCCACCCTGTTGTTTTCACGTCCACTGCCCCTCCCCTCTTCCTCGTCGCAGGCGTCCGCTCCCCTTTCCCCCACCGTTGCCGCTGTGGTTTCTATGTTCTATGTCCCTGATGCTGTTCGCGTTGTTCTCCCTTTACCCCTCTCTCCCCATTGCTCCATTCCAGATCTGGGCCGCATGAGTTCCGGTGGCGATGGATCTGCTATTGCAGAGCAGATTCTGTGTTTTCCAGTGAGTACTCGGCGCTGATGCTTGCTCCTTTTCTTTTTTTTTTTTAAAATTTTTACAGTGGGACACGACGGATCTACGGTGGTTGTGAAGTATGTTTAGTGGTTGTTTACTGTAGAGAATGTATGACACGTGTATTCTGATTGTATACTTGATACGAGCTTAATTAGAATTGGAAAAGAAGATCAGAAGCTGAAGGTAGAAGCAGAACTGAAAGAAGAAGCAGTCAAAAAGTAGTTAAAAAGTTAGTCAGGGCACGTGAGAGGCACGCGCCGAGAAAGTTAGTTACAACTAACTCTCCCGCCAGTTCATTCATTTCTTTTCTCTTTTTAAGTTGAGTAGAATCATTAGGGAATCCATTCAGATATTAACGTTGTAATCAGTTACTCTTCCTACCCCAATCTGTAATTTCCTTTTCCATATTAGTGAGGGTTTGTTCAGGAGCTATTCCCCAAATTGGTTCTTTAGAATTCTAAAATTTTCCCCTTTCTTAATTCAGCTCCTATCATTGGTATCAGAGCAGACGCTCCTCTGACCTGTAATAACAATGGCAGAACACAATACACGAATTCAAGATCTTTGCAAAGAAGTAGATGGCCTTCGTGGATTAGTAGAAGGAATTGTAGGGTCTGTTGAAGAACTGCGCAAGGCTGTTGATGACAAATTTATTGAATCTATGGATGAATTCAAGAGGTTATTGATGAATGCTATAAACCCTAATGGGGTTGGTCGTGCTATAGAACCTGTAAGAGAGGAGAGATACACAGGTTATCAGCCACCCACTCGAACCCACCAATTGGAATTTCCTAAATTTAATGGGTCAGGCATGAAGGATTGGTTGTATAAAAGTGAACAATTCTTTGAAGTTGATGAAACCCCTGAACTCTCTAAGGTCAAACTTGCTTTATTTCATATTGAAGGGAAGGCTCTGCAGTGGCATCAGGCCCATATGAAAGCTAGGTTGTCCAGAGATTGGCCAAGCTGTAGTGAATACATCAAGTCTCTATATACTAGGTTTAGATCTGAGTTGTTTGATGACCCAATGGGTGACCTGAAGGACTTGAAACAGGTAAATTCTGTGCAAGATTATGTTGATAAATTTGATGAACTACTAACTAGGGTTGACTTATCTGAAGACTACATAATTAGCTATTTTTGTAGAGTTTTAAAAAGAGAAATTGGATTGCCTGTTAAGATGTTAGGCCCTAGTACATTGCAAATGGAAATTAGCCTAGCCAAGATTCAAGAAGAGATCCTTAGCTTACCTTCCCAAGATAGTAAGCCTGCATTATTACCCACACCCAGACAGAACCAGAGGCCCCCTACTAACCTATCACTAACCCATCATTCACTATACCTACCATTACTCAGAATAAAAACACCTATAAGAACCCAAGATTTTTGTTCCCAGCTGAATTAGAGGAGAAAAGGGCAATGTACTTGTGCTTTCAATGTGATGAAAAATATGGACCTGGGCATGTTTGTAGGAAGAAGAGGCAATTATTCTCTATGGAAGTAGAGGAAGTCATGAAATCTGATAATAATGATAAAGATATTATGTTTGACCCAGCTGAATTGCTCACTATGATAGCCCAAGAAGGGTTAGCAACTGATTCAGAGGGATCAGTTTTGCCTTTTGTATCTGTACATGCTATGAATGGCAGTTATGACTTTAGGACAATGAGAGTTACTGCTTCTGTTAAGGGAAAAACAGTGCACATTCTGATTGATACTGGACGTACTCATAACTTGCTGGACCTTAACACTGCTAAGAGATTGGGCTGTTACTTGTCCCCATTCACCCCTTTTGCTGTCTCAGTAGCTGATGGGAACAAGGTGCATAGCAATTACATGTGCAAGGGTTTCACCTGGAAAATGCAGGGAGTAACTTTTGAGTCAGACATGTTGGTCCTACCTCTAGGAGGGTGCATTATGGTCTTGGGCATCCAATGGCTCATTACACTTGGTGACATTTCTTGGTATTTCAAACAGCTAAAGATGGAGTTCAGAATCAAAGGGCAAAAAGTTTCATTAAGAGGTATGCAATCAACAACAGTTAAAGTGATACAGCAAGAAAAGATGAGCAAATTATTGGCAAAACCTGCTGAACTTTGTATGATTTCTCTAGCACTAATGATAGATTCCAATTCTTCTAGTTCAGCTAACATAGCTACTATGGAGAAAGAAGTTGAACCTCAACAACAAATTAACCCACAGTTGCAACAGGTTCTGCAAGCCTATGCTGATATCTTTGAGGTACCCAAAGAACTGCCACCCCCAAGACAACAAGATCATAAGATAATTTTAAAGGAAGGCACTTCTCCTATTAACATCAGACCATACAGATATCCTGCAGTTCAGAAGACTGAGATAGAGAAGATGGTGGATGAGCTACTAACTGCTGGAGTCATTAGGAGTAGCACAAGCCCCTATTCCTCTCCTATAGTCATGGTGAAGAAGAAAGATGGGTCTTGGAGGCTGTGTGTAGATTATAAGAAACTGAATGACTGTATAGTTAAGGACAAATTCCATATTCCAGTAATTGAAGAGTTGCTTGATGAGCTTTATGGAGCTAAATACTTCTCCAAGTTGGATCTAAGATCAGGGTGCCACCAGATCAGGATACATGAGGAAGACATTCCTAAGACTGCTTTTAGAACACATCATGGACACTTTGAGTTCTTGGTTATGTCATTTGGTCTGGCTAATGCCCCCTCTACATTGCAGAGTCTGATGAACAAATCTTTCATCCATACCTCAGAAAGTTCATCTTAGTTTTCTTTGATGATATACTCATATATAGCCCCACTTTGTCTGAGCATTTATTTTATCTTAAAGAAACATTTAAGGTCCTGATAGCCAATGTCTTGTTTGTTAAGAAGAGCAAGTGTGCATTTAGGGTTACTTAGATAGACTACCTTGGGCATGTGATATCTCAGGAAAGAGTTGCTATGGACAGTCACAAGGTTTCTGCAGTTCTGAATTGGCCTGTTACTAACAACATCAAGGGCCTAAGAGGCTTCTTGGGACTGACAGGGTACTATAGGAGATTCATTAAGGGCTATGACACCATTGCAAGGCCCCTAACGGACCTATTGATAAAGGGTAACTTCAAATGAAATCTTGCTGCAACTCAAGCCTTTGAATAACTGTAATCAGCTATCACTTCTGCACCCATACTAGCTCTTTCAGACTTCTCTAAAGAATTCATTGTGGAAACTGATGCCTCAGAAGAGGGCATAGGTGCAGTACTACTTCTGGACAACAAGCCTATTTCCTTTTTCAGCAAAGGACTATCTGAAAGAAGTCAAGCACTATCAGCCTATGAGAGGGAGCTACTAGACCAGGTGACTACAGCTCAGTGATGGAGGTCTTACCTTTTGAGGAGACATTTTGTTGTCAAGACAGATTATCATAGCTAAAAGTATATATTGGAGCAGAGAATAGCAACCCCAAGCCAGCAGAAGTGGTTAGTCAAACTCTTGGGATATGACTACTCTATTTCCTATAAGAAGGGCAAAGATAATGTGGTAGCTGATGCCCTCTCTAGAAAGACAGAGGCCACCCAACTTTTCAGCATCTCTATTGCACAAACTGACCTATTGACTGAAGTGAAAAGTACTTGGCTACATGACCCTGCTATTCAGCAACTCATTCACACTATACAAACACAACCTGGCACCAAACCTCATTATACCTATGCAGTTGGGTTATTAAGCAGGAAAGAGAAGCTACTGGTGGGCAATGACACTACAGCGAGGAGGAAACTAATTGCTCTTTATCATGACAGCTCTTTGGGTGGTTCTGGCGTCACTGCCACCTTGCATAGGCTAAAACAACACTTCTTCTGGAAAAAGATGAAACATGATGTATATGCATATATCAGGGAATGTGAGACTTGTCAAAAGTGTAAAGGTGGGCATGTAGCATCTCCAGGCTTACTCCAACCCATTCCAATCCCTGATAAGGTCTGCAAGATATTTCTATGGACTTTATAGAGGGCTTCCTAAGGCTGTAGGCAAGGAGGTCATCCTTGTAGTAGTTGACAGATTAAGCAAAGTTGCACATTTCATGCCACTAAAGCACCCATATACCCTAGATATTGCTCAGATCTTTATGGACAATGTGTTCAAGCTGCATGGGATGCCCCAATCCATAGTATCAGACAGAGATGTGGTCTTTACAAGTAAATTCTGGAGGGAACTTTTTAAGCTACAGAAAGTGTCCCTTTTGACATCCTCAGCTTATCATCCTCAAACAGATGGTCAAACTAAAGTTGTAAACAGGTGTCTAGAATGCTATCTGAGGTGTATGACCTTTGAGAAACCAAAGGATTGGCCCAACTAGCTATCCCTGGCAGCGTGGTGGTACAACACAACTTTCCACTCATCTACTACTCTCACCCCTTATGAGGTAGTCTATGGTCAGCCCCCACCCCCTTTGCTGCCATATATGCCTTTTGACTCCCAATTGGATGTGATGGATAGGAGTTTACAAGCCAGAGAGGCTACACTAAGAGCATTGAAGTCACAGCTCCAAAGAGCTCAATGCAGAATGAAGTCCCAGGCTGATAAGAAAAGGCCAGACAGAAGTTATGCAGTAGGAGATTGGGTATACATTAAGCTACAGCCCTATATGCAAGTGTCCCTAAAGAGTCATGCATTCCAGAAGCTCTCAGCTAAGTTTTTTGGGCCTTTCCAGATCATAGCCAGAGTTGGACCTGTAGAATATACTCTGACATTGCCCTCTCACACCAAAATCCATCCCACTTTTCACATTTCTCAGCTGAAGAAGAAACTGGGCTCCCACACTGCCTCTGTCACTTTACCTGAGGTTGATTCAGACTCAGGTCATGTTTTACTGTCCCCAGAGGCTATTCTAGACATGCTCCTAGCTCAGAAGAATGGAAAAGCCATCACTCAAGTCCTAGGAAAATAGCTGAATGTTGCACCTGAAGATAGCGCTTGGGTCAATTTGCAAGACTTCCAGTAGCAGTTCCCTCTCTTTAATCCTTGAGGACAAGGATGTTTTAAGGGGGAGGCATTGATACGAGCTTAATTGGAATTGGAAAAGAAGATCAGAAGCTGAAGGAAGAAGCTGAAGGAAGAAGCAGAATTGAAACAAGAAGCAGTCAAAAGTTAGTTAAGGCGCGTGAGAGGCACGCGCCTAGAAACTTAGTTATAATTAACTCTCCCGCCAGTTCATTCCTTTATTTTCTCTTTATATAGTTGAGCAGAATCATTATGGAATTCATTCAGATATTAACATTGTAATCAGTTACTCTTCCTACGCCAATCAGTAATTTCCTTTTCCATATTAGTGAGGGTTTGTTCAGGAGCTATTCTCCAAATTGGTTCCTTAGAATTCTCTATTTTCCCCCTTTCTTAATTCAGCTCCTATTATTACGTGGTGTATACATTATATATATATATAGTGAATATACACCAAATATACAATGTGTACACACTTAACATACAATAGATATATAGAATACATTTTTAGTTTCTTCATTTGTGTATGGTGTGTATGTCCTGTGTATAAGCACGCATACACCGTGCATACATTAACCATATAGAGAATATATAAATAAATAATAATTGTATGGGTGTATGTTTACTGTATTTTCACTGTATGCACAGTGTATCATTGTTCATACAATGAAAATACACACATCCAACAAAAAAAAAAAGAAATAGCAAAAAAAAATTTCCAGCGATCGACGGCCGGAGGCGGCTGGGGTTCTATGATAGTGTAGGAGGGGGAAGGGGGGATCTAGGGTTTTATCATGTATTTGCTATGTATTGAAAAAATGTTGCTATATTTTCAAAATAGGATAGTAGTAAAATTTTTGATATAAAAAAAAAGAAAAAAAAGAAAAAAGAAAAAGCCTGTATAGTTTTATAGATTGCCCATTTTAATTGGAGTAACATACAACGATCAGACCCATTATTGAGTTCGATTCAACAATTAATTTTCTAAGCTAACAAAGATAGCCATTGAATACGAGAAAGATAGATAAGAAATTGGACAGGGACCATGCGTTGTTGGTCCATATTAGATTGTATTTTCCATCTAAAAACTAAAAATACAAAAAAGAAACATATTTTCGATAATTATTGTATGGGCCTAAAACTAGTTTAGGATCACAAATCGTATTTGGGTAGCGAATACAAGCAATTCTTAGTATCAAAGTCGGAACAATGTAAATAACAAGCGTAAATGCAAGAAATAATAGCGATTTCAATATATGGATATGAGTACAAATTTTGCCAGAGTTTCTGTATGTATTTCTGAATGAATACAATGTAAAATGAAGTGCTATTTATAGATACAATGAGCCTTGCCCACGTTTTCCATAATTGATCATGCCAAACCCCACGTTCAGCATATCTAGTAGTGGAGTTAGTGGGCCGAAACTGTAGGCATCCTGTTGACTGCACACGACCTCGTTTCACCGTGGCATAGACTGTTAACTTCGAGCGCTTGATTGAGCAATCGACCGAGGTGACACTTCATCGAGGAAACATCTTATTTTCTAACTTCGGTCATCAGCTTCGATCTATCACTTCTTTCTTTTATGGCCCGCCTCGGCTTGCAGCTCGATAATACCCGTTCGGTCACCACCGGTTTTCTTTACCGAGGTGCCACGTCGGCACGCCTATTTTTACCCAATACAGATAGTCTTGCCACTCCTCGATCAGTTACCGAAGTTGCGAGGAGTGGAATGAAATTCTGCAGGAGAGTGACGTGGCTTAACCTTATCCAGGCTTTTCAAATTTTTACCAACGGTGCGCGTCGTTTCAGTTCACTATTCATTAACACGTGGCGATTGCTGATTGGATACCGAACGGCCACACCGTTTTTCTCTCGTTTTCCAACGTTATAATGATGACTTTTCGCCATTTGTTTTTCCCAACGACCTGTATGTATTCTTCCCTTGCAAGCTTTTCTTATCACTTTCAACATTTGCGAGCAATAGTAAAGAGAAATAACATCTGCTTCCGTTTCCATTTCAATCAGCTTCTGCTTTTACGAAATCCTTTGCATTTAAAGCCATAACCATGTCAGCAACACACTCCAGACAAGATTCAAGTGACTCAGGTGAAAGGGCGAGAATTTCATGCTACGCTGCTGCTATAGCTAGTGGCGACTTTATCGCCACTGTGCCGGCGCTGCAGGTAATAGAGGCGGAGGGCGGTGGAGAGGTGACCTCAAGCGCCAGTAGGTCTAGGCAGCGTAAGGAGAGAGCCGAGCGCGATAGAGCTGAGATGGGCGAGGCCGTCAGCATAGAGGAGGAAGGTGACGTCATTGGTGATGACGCCATGGTGGTAGTTGGCGCTGACGCTGAAGGGGTCACCCATAGGGATGGCGATGGCGAAGGCGATGACACCGAGAGCGAGGATGACTCCGAGGCCAAAACTGAGACCGGGGATGAGCTGCCCGCTACCGAGGGTGGGCATGATGCTGAGGCTGGACCTTCGGGTCCTGAAAAGAAATTACCAAGGATTCCTCTCGAGCAGGAGCTCGAGCCACATCAAATCATTCCATCGCACTTTGACAAGGGTAAAGATCTGAAGCTTCAAAAAAATCCGCTGATCAGGAAGAATTAAATAGAAATGTGCCAGTGAACACGATGCCGACTCGCATAACACAAGCTCACATAGAGCGAGTTCGGAAGGATTATGGATTTTAGTCCGAAGTGAAAGTGATCATCCCCAATCCAACTAGTAGGGTGTACCATCATGTGGAGGGGTAATCTTTTGCGTACACCTACCCCTTCACCATTGGATTCACTATCCCCATTCATAGGGTAATTGACGATTTCTGCTGAGCATACAACTTATGCTTGGCTCAATTGGGCCCTGGGGTTTGGAGAGTCGGTCCGTGTTTGGATTGGCTAAGTAAGAAGGCCAAGGTGGATTTTACTTTGCAGTATCTCATTTCTCTTTATTACCCTTATTTTCACAAGGCTGGGGATGTGGCTTTAAACAACCGAGGCAAGTATGCACTTCTCCACAAAAGCGAGGATCACGGAGACCGAGGGTGGTGTGATCGCTACGTTCTTTTGGAGACTATCATTTTATCCACCGCACCTGATTTCCCAAAGAGGTGGAATAGTACACGTAAGTGCTCCCCCATTCTCAACTTCTTCTTCGGTAATCATTCTTGTTTACTAACCTTAGCCCATTTTTTGCTCTTCAGCTAACAAGGTTGCTATCGTCCCCCCTGAGGGTTTGACAAAATGGGTCAAAGCTGTGACCTGGGCCCGTAAACATCCCATTCGGTCATGGTTGGAAATGGCTGTGTAATTCGGCTGGCTGTGTAAGAGGCATGGTAAGCTTTTTAAGGTTTCTTACTTGGTATGTTATTCGAAGCTCTTAGTTTGGTTATTAATCTTCTTTTCCTCGATGTCAAGATTTCCAAATCGCGCCATCAACACAAAGAAAAAGAAGAAAAAGAAAGGGAAGGGAAAGAAGAAGGATGATGAAGATACCGAGTCGGATAACGATCTGGCTTCAGTAGCAGTTCTGGCTGGTGACCTGAAAGAGCTTAAGGCTTTAAAGCCTTCGAAGGTTTCAAAAGGGTCCTCGGGTCAGGGATCCTCAAAAGGTAAACATTGTCTTCGGCTAATTCATCGGTCTTTTCTCTTTTTGCTTAAGATTCTTCTATGTTTTCTTTTGTAGGTGTGAAGAGGAATAGGGCGATTTCCAAGAAGCCCTCCAGTTCTGTAAATCCTCGCACCGAGGCGGTAACTTCTCCTCCACCCGAAGCGGTGGCGGTAACACATCGACGGCTGATTGATGAGCCCAGCAATGAAGCTATCGAAGGCTTGGAGGCTCGAAGAGACATTGAGGTTGTGGATCTTGAAGATCAAGAAAATGACTCCGAAGCAGCAGCTGCTAAGGCCAAAGGCAAGGCCAAAGTTAGGGAAGCTGGGGCTGCTGCCATTGAAAATGAGGTGGATGCTGGCGCCACTGGAGCGCAATCTGAATCGGCGAGACTTTCATCCTCGGAGGGGTCTTTGTGAAAGCTCGACGTATTAACCTCTTCGAACTTACTGGCATGCACCCGAAGCGATATCTTGAGTCTTATGCCCTTGCTTGGCCCCGCGGAGGACGCCGTCGTTCGACCATTTTACCCAACTCAGCTAGCTAATACCCTTGCTGCCAATGCATTCAGAGTAAGCCTTGAGACCTTCGGTCTTATTCTTTTCTTCAGGTATTCATTCCTACTGATCTCTCGATAATTTTCATTCAGAGCTTCGTTTTATCCTTGAGGGTTGTTGAGATCGACGCCACGAGGAGCGAGGAGGTTCAGCGCGTTGCTCGCGCCTGGGACAGGCAAAGGGACAACTTCAATGCACAAATAGCAGAATTGAGGCCAAGTTGTCCAAGTCTTGCTCCGATTTGCATAAGCTGAGGCTGCTTCCAAAGAAAAGATTCATGCCCTTGGTGATGGCTTCCAAGTTGAGCGCACGAAGCTAGAAGCCGAAGTCACAAGGTTCAATGCAGAGCTAGCCCAAGCTAGGGGTAAATTTGAAGAAATGGCCAAGAAGCACCACGAGCAGCTAAGAGACCATGTGCTTCACATTTAGAGGTTGGAAGGTGCAAACTCCAAGCTTCCAGCTCGTGAGGCCGAGGTTAGATTGCTTCGGGAGGAAATCACTGACCGCAAAGCTAGGGCCAAGATCAAGGCCAAGAAGGAGGAGTTGGATAAGCGTTGGGCTGTTATCAAGTCTCGGTTGAAGCTGCTCAAGCAATGTCGTGCTGATGAGCTTAACTTGGAAGAAGAGATCGCCAAAGCTGAAGAAAAGGTGGCCCAAGCTCAGGCTATTATCGATTACCTTCCCTCAAGTGAAGCTTCGAGCGAGGATGAAGAAGAAGAGGAAGGTGATGAGGATGCCGAGAGGGCTGTCGAGGAGGGAGATTATGATCCCGATGCCTAGATTCCTGTTCTCACTTCTTGTCTTTATTTTTGTGTAAGACTTCGGGCTTTTATGATATACATGCTTTGGACCTTCGGGTCTTTTTGATGTAAACAGTTTGCAGCATTCGGGTCTTTGAATGAAATGATTTTTCATTTCTTGTCTTAAATGTTAGTTTTTGCATGAACCAAACATTTAAAGTAACTTGCTTGTAAGACTTGGTCAAATAAAACCGATGCAAACTTAGAACGACGTTTCGTTCTCGAGTCAATGCATTTATAAGTGCAACTTTGGTGTGCAAGATTATGGAAACAAAGAGATATGGAATCAAGTTTATTTCATTGATAATACCAACGAGCCACAATCGGTTTTTACATAAGGACAAATTGACACATGCCACTATCGGGCGTAATTACAATATACTAATCTATTTCCTCGGTGTTAGTCCCTGGTTGTCGAATAGATAGACTTCTGTTGGGAGGCTCGGTGTCGACCTAAATTGCAACCCGCCTCTTACTCCCCCCTAGTGTTCGGGTGTGAATCTTGATGAAGATCCGAACATTGGAAAACATTTTATCCGCTTCCTAAAAAGGTCAAGAAAAATAAAACAAGGAGCAAGTTAATACATTTCGACCGAAGCCCTAGGAGCGTTTTTCGGCTCGAGGCTGAGGGTAGATTTTAAATGATCAAGGAACGCTAACCTCGATTTCGGAAGTAGTATCGCTTGAAATTGGAGATGTTCCAATTCAAAAGTTCGGGTATGCGTTGCAGATCTTCAATTTGATAACCTTTCCCAACAATTACCTTGACTCTAAAAGGTCCTTCCCAGTTTGCAATGAGTTTTCCCCCATTCTTTTCTTTGGTTGACTGGTTCGTGGCCTTCAACACATAATCACCAACTTTAAAATCTCTAAGTTTAGCTTTCCTGTTGAGATATGCGTCGATCTGCCTCTTTTGCGCTGCTAACCGAACCAAAGCCAACTCTCTCTTCTCCTCGAGCAAGTCCAACTCTATGCGCATGGCTTGCTGGTTGGCGACCTTGGTGGTATGGGCGTACCGAAGACTTGGTTCGCCCACCTCCACGGGGATAAGTGAATCCATGCCATAGGCGAGGGAAAATGGAGTTTCGCCGGTGTTGTTCTTCTCTATTGTTCGCATAGCCCATAGCACACCTGACAACTCTTCGGGCCAAGGGCCTTTTTCCTCATCGAGCCTCTTCTTGAGATTTTCAATTATTACTCTGTTTGAAGATTCGGCTTGACCATTGGCACTTGGATGGTTGGGGTCGAGGCTATTCTCTTGATTCCCCATTGTTTGAAGAAATCAGTGATGGCTGTTCCCATGAACTGCTTACCGTTGTCATATGTGATTTCCCTTGGGACACCGAACCTATAGATAATGTGCTTCCTAATAAAATCGATTACTTCCTTTTGTTTCACCTCGGTGAGAGCTCCTGCTTCCACCCACTTTGTGAAGTAATCGGTTAGGACCATAATGAATCGAACACCACCCTTTTCCTTTGGTAAAGGGCCAACTATATCCATCCCCCATTTCATGAAGGGCCATGGTGACACGACATACAATGGTTCAACTTGTTGATGAATCATTCGGGTGTGGCGTTCACATTTATCACATTTTTTTTACGAAGGCCTTTGCATCTGCACTGATAGTGGGCCAATAGTACCAAGCTCTAAGTAACTTGCGCACCAAGGAATTCCCCCCCTCCCCTAGTGATTACCACACTCGTCTTCGTGTATTTCGGCCATCACGTATCTAGCTTCGTCTGGACCCAAACACTTGGCCATCGGGCCGCAATACAACCTTCTATATAAATTTTCCTCGATCATTGAGTACGAGGCTGCTTGGGTCCTCAACTTTTTGGCCTCTTTCTTGTCTTGGGGATGAGTCCCCGAGTCGAAGTAAGAGATAAACTTAGTTTGCCAATCCCATTTGTGGTCCACCGAGTTGACTTCCAATTTCATTTCTCTCACTTACGCGGAAAGCAACCGAACCACTGAGTCAGTCCCTGAGTGCACTTCGTCAACCGCCGAACCCAAATTGGCCAGGGCATCGGTATTCTCCTCTCGAGGCACTTGTTTGATCTGCCATTCTTGGAATTGAGCTAAGATTCTTTGTGCTCGGGTCAAGAATTGTTGCATTCTGGGCTCACGAGCCGTATACTCACCGAGCACTTGGTTTATCACCAGTTGCGAATCACATCTTAGCTAAATTCTCTCTACCCCCATTTCTTTGGCTAACTCTAAGCCTGCTAGGGCTGCTTCGTATTCAGCCTCATTGTTTGTCACTTTTTTTAACCGAATCGAGTGCCTGATTTTCTCCCCGGTGGGTGCTTTCAACACAGTGCCTAATCCCGAACGCTTGGAATTAGTTGTCCCATCGGTGTAAAGTACCCATAGCCCCGAAGTAGACCCTTTCGACATTGAGTTCTCTTTTTCCGCTTCGGGCATGATCCCAACACTAAAATCAGCTACGAAGTCAGCCAAGACTTTGGCTTTAATAGCTGTTCAGGTTTGATAGGTAATGTCATACTCACTCAATTCTACTGCCCATTTTGATAACCTCTCCGATAACTCAGGTTTATGCAATATGTTTCTCAAAGGGAAAGTTGAAACTACTGCTATTGGATGACATTGGAAGTAAGGTCGTAGTTTTCGAGCAGTAACAATTAAAGCAAGTGCTAGTTTCTCCAAATGAGGATACTTGGTTTCAGCATCGAGGAGTTTCTTGCTCACATATTAGATGGGTTGTTGCTTTCCATCTTCTTCCCGAACCAGCACAGCACTAATTGACACTTCGGATACAGCCAAGTAAACTAGCAAAGTTTCACCATCTTTTGGCTTGGCGAGCAACGGCGCGTTAGCCAGATAACATTTCAACTCTCTTAGCGCTTCTTTACACTCCGGTGTCCACTCGAAGTGATTATTCTTCCTCAAGACAGAGAAGAATTTGTGGCATCGCTCCGAAGACCTTGAGATGAATCAACTCAAGGCAGCGACTCGGCCAGTTAAGTGCTGAACTTCTTTTACCCCGGTCAACTCTTCGGGGATCTATTCGATGGCTTTGATCATATCTGGGTTGGCTTCGATTCCTCGTTCGGAGACAATGAATCCCAAAAATTTGCCCAACCCTACACCGAAGGCACACTTCTCAAGATTCAATTTCATGCCATATTGCCTCAGAACAACGAAAGCTTCTCTCAAATGATTCAAATGATCTTCTATTCGAATAGACTTTATCAACATATCATTTATGTAGACTTCCATAGATTTTCCAATGTACTCTTTGAACATGTGACATACTAGCCTTTGGTATATCACCCCAGCATTCTTCAAACTGAAGGGCACCATCTTGTTGCAGAAGGTACCTCGGTCAGTGATGAACGAGGTCTTTTCTTCGTCTTTGGATCCATGAGGATTTGGTTATACCCTGAATAAGTATCCAAGAAGGTTAACATTTTGTGTCCAGCCGAGAAGTCTATTAACCTGTCTATTTGTGGCAATGGGTAGGAGTCTTTGGGGCAAACCTTGTTTGGATCAGTATAATCTACGCACATCCTCCACTTGCCGTTTTTCTTGGGCACGACGACTACATTAGCCAGCCACTCTGGATATTTCACCTCTCTTATGAAGTCACTCTCTTGCAGCTTCACGGTTTCGTCTTTGATTGCTTTTTTTTTAACCCCGGCATGAGGTCTTTTCTTCAGCTTCACCGGGGTAAATTTGGGGTCCACATTCAGTTTGTGGGTCATGATCTCCGGATCGATACCAACCATGTCTGAATGGGACCAATTAAAGTAATCGTTGTTGGACTTTAGGACTTCGATGATAGCTTTCTTTGACTCCGGGTCCAATTCCAAGCCGACAAATACTTTTCTTTCAGGAAAATCTTTCAATAAGGTGAAAGATTCCAATTCTTCAATAGTTGAGTCCTCGATCTTTTGTTTCCGAGGCTCTTGAATGCACACCGGGATCTTTTCTGTTTCTCCTCGGGGATCCTCCTCGCTTGACCCCGGTTGCATTGATTGCTATTGTTTTGGCCCAGTCGGGGCGACTCCACTTTTCAATGCAACCGAATAGCATTCTCTTGCCACTCGTTGCTCTCCCTTTATTGACCGAACTCCCCATGGGGTAGAGAACTTGATCACTTGATGAAGAGTGGGTGGAATAGCTTCCATGGAGTGGATCCATGATCTACCGAGGATCACATTGTACGCCATGTCCTCGGGCAAGACTTGAAACAGTGTTTCCTTGCTAACTCCTTTAGCAAACGTCTTGAGATGATTTCACCGAATGTCTTCTCCGTGGAGTTGTTGAAGCCAGTCAACACTATCGCCTTAGGGATAACTTCATCCTTCAGCCACATCTTTTTAATGGCCCCGTAGCTAATTATGTTGATTGAGCTACCGGCGTCAATCAGGACTCGTTTGATATCCGAGTCATTTATTCTCAACATGATGACCAAGGCGTCGTGATAGGGGAACATCATCCCATCACAATCGTCATTATCGCACACAATTTCTTTACCGGAGCCTCCAACTCGAGTTCTCTTCTCCATGGTGATTGACAGCTTTGCGAACTTCTTTGCCGCTGCAAAATTCACCCCGTTTACCTCTGACCCCATGGTGATGAAATTCACGACTCTCTCCGGGGGTGGCCCCCGAGGTGGTTTTCCATCACCTCGGTTCTTGATGTAGTTGTCCTTCCCCCTGTCGGTGAGGAATTCGGCTAGCACACCCTTTTTCAACAAGTGTGCCACCTCATGGCGCAATGCTTTGAAGTCCTTGGTTCGGTGGCCATAATCTGCATGAAACTCGCAGTGCAGATGTTGATCCCTTTTGTCTGCTGGAGTTCTCATGTCTTTTGGTATCCTTATTCTGGCGGTTCCCTTCACTACATTGACCAGCTCCGAGGTCGATATATTGAAGTTGTAGTCAGGGATCCGAGGTAATTCTTTAGTTTTTGAGACCAAAGCTGGGCCTGAGGAGTTTCTTTGGTTCGAATTAGGAAGAACCTTTCCTCCGAGCCATTGGCTCACATGTTGTGGGTTTCCAAACGAGTTTCCAAGCGAATTTCCCAGCCTCTGACTGACAGGCTGCCTCGACGACGAGGTGTATGCCTCATACCTCCCCTTGGAGTTGCCTCGCGGCGCCTCAACATGATAAGAGGATTCTCTTCAGTTTTTATAGTTGTGGCTTCGGCCATTGGTTTTCCATTCGGCTTCTTCTAGCCTTATCTTGGTATAGGCTCTATTATGCAAACTATCCCATTTCAGGCTCTGATATTGCTGAAGCTCCCTTCGCAACTTAGCAACGGCGTCAGAGTTTCGAACATTGATACACTTCTCAAACGCCATGATTGCTAGAGTGTCATCTATAGGAGGTACTTCCATGCGCTCAACATGAAAGCATTCGAGGAAGTCCTTTAATGGTTCACTGGGCCGTTGTTCGACTTCAAATATATCCTCCTTCCTCTGGATGATCTCTGCGCCCCGATGTGCACTTTAACGAACGCATTAACTAGCTCTTTAAATGTGGAAATCGACCCCGGTTGTAGGCGCATGTACCACCAAAGTGCTCCCTTCTCAAGAGATCACCAAAGTTTTTCAGAAACATTGATTCCTTCTCTATTTCCGTTAAGTCATTGCTCTTTACCATAGCCATGAATTCGGTGACATGCTCTTTGGGATCAATGGTCCCATCATATTTCTTCAATAAGAAGAGTTTAAATTTTTTGGGAGTTAGGGCTGGGGCAGCTTCGGGCCTGAATGGCAGCTCCCTACATTGGTCGATATCGAGGTCATCTTGAACTTTAGTCACCCCAGGGACGCTTTCGAAGCGCTTTTCCACGCGCGCCTCGACGCGAGCCTCAATTCGGGCTTCGATTTTTTTGGTTAACTTTTCAACGTCAACCGAAGATGTAGTTTCTGCACGGCAAAAAGTGTCCCGAAGTGTGGCGTTGCGCTCGGTAAGGTACCCGAACCCCCAGATGTGGCTCCATTTTGAAGTCCCCCTGTTATCGCGCATGTAGGAACGAAGAGCGGGATACCTCTATTTGGGGCCACAGGCTGGGCTTCATTTGGGGTTGAACTATTCCTTGCCCTTAACGAGGCACGAAACTCAGCATTAATATTGGCCTGTTCGGCCTGTTGCTCTTGCAGAGCTCTTAGTGTGGCAACAACGTAAGCTTGAAATGCTTTGGTTGTCATCGAAGATGAAGAAGTTGGATTTGATTGAACGCTAGTGTGACCATCGGGAGTTAACTGTTGTTCAATAGGGTTGCTGCTATTATCAGCCATATCGTCAAGTGTGTCGAATAAAAAGAGTGAATTCGAATGAAGAAGACGTTCAACCTTGGAAAAAAACGTTTATGCATGTATCCCTACAGACGACACCAATTTGTATGGGCCTAAAATTGGTTTAGGATCACAAATCGTATTTGGGTAGCGAATACAAACAATTCTTAGTATCAAAGTTGGAACAATGTGAATAACAAGCGTAAATGTAAGAAATAATAGCGATTTCAATACATGGATGTGAGTACAAATTTTGCCTGAGTTTCTGTATGTATTTCTAAATCACTACTAAAAATACAGCATTTTCAGAGCGAAATTTCAGACCGAAATACGGTTGGAGCCCATCGTCTGACCAACGCGGTGGGATAGTTCAATGTATTTTTATTAAATAGTTTTTTTTAATATAGCCGATCGCCGCGGTCGGACAGGAATTAAATTTTTTTAGCCGACCGCCGCGGTCGGACGTCGGTCGCCAGGCAGAAAGTATAGGACACGGGCATAGCAGCCCGTTTTTTATTTCCCAAATCCCACTTCTCTCTCTCTCTCTCTCTCTCTCTCTCTCTCTCTCTCCTTTCTTTCTTTCTCCCATTCTTACCCGACCCTAAACCCAAATCTATTAAAAAAAACACTCTTAATATCTAATCAACAAGGTTTAACATCAATTCCATTCCTCTACAACTTGGCAAGTTTAATTTTCATAGTTTTCTTCCTATTTTCCCCAAATCCGAAAACCCTAACTTTTTTATCTATTTTTTTGTAGTTCTTCCATCTATCAAAGTTGGGGATTAGTAAATCAGTGGTGGTGGAGTACAAAACCGTCCCTTGAGGTGAGTTTTATGGTGAAACACCAATTTTTTTTAATTTAATTTCAGCTCATTTTTTTAAATTTTTTCCTATTTTTGATTTCTAGCTCATGAAATTAATCCATGACATAGTAGTTGCTATTTGGTTGTAAACTAGTTGACATAGTGTTGTTGTTTGGTTTGGGAAATGTTTAAGCTAGTTTGACATTTTAGTTGGTATTGCAAAAATTAGATTGATTGGAAAAGTGGGTGTTGTTCAAAAAATGATTGGGTTATTGAATGCAAATTTAGAAGATGATAAATTGGAAAGTAACAAATTGAAATCTTGTAGTGAAAAAGTTGGTGTTCCATGGAGAAGAGTACACTTTGAATGGGTTGTTATTGATCAATGTTGTTGATGGTTTCCTTTAGTAGTGTTGTTGTTGTTGTTGAATGTTGTTAATGGTGGGTACTACTGTTGTTGTTGTTGTTGTTGTTGTTGTTGTTGTTGTTGTTGTTGTTGTTGTTGTTGTTGTTGTTGTATTGCTTTGAGAAAGAATTGTTGGTGTATAGTGTAGTTTGGTAGTTAGATTCTTTGAGGCATTTCATCAAATAAGTGGTGAGCAACAAAGACATAATAGGAACTAGACATAATAGTTATACATGCTCTAGTCTAGTGAATAAAAAATAAGTATTAGGCCTATAACTTGAATTCAAAATTTAAGTTGAATAGTTTGCAAATAGTTTTAAATTACTCCAACTAAGTATAGATAAGTAAATAGTTTTATCATTTTGAATAAATAGATATAAGTTGCAAATGAGAAGTGTTATTAATTACTAAATGATAATCTTAGAGAAAAAATTAGTTAGTAATATAAAAGTAATTGACTTAGAAAATTATACAATTACTTAATCTTATGAAAATTGGTAGTGTATCAAAGAAATATTTGTTTAAATATTTGCAATTTAATATGCATCTCAAACGTGTAATTTTTGTATAGATATGGTTAATGAAAGTCGTAGTTGGATGTATAATAGAAATAATCCCGGCCGATGGGGGATGAGTGCAGAATTTGCAGTAGGTGTTGAAGATTTATTGAAAAGGCGAAAACACTTGATGATTTTATACGGTAGGGCCAGATTAAGTATCCTTGTGTGGACTGCAAGTGCATAAAAGGAAAAATTTTGGAAGATGTTGAAATGCATCTTTATAGGAAGGGTTTTATGCCAGATTATTTTGTTTGGGTTTATCATGGAGAGTCTAGGGATGTGGGGGGTGATGTTCATTTTCAAAATGCTTATATCGGTGGGAGTGGTTCATTTGTGGAGAATGATCTTGATAATTATCGAATGAACGATATGGTTAAAGATGCTTTTGGGATGTACCCAGAGGAGCCATCCCAACCGGGTACATCGCAACCAAATGTTGAGCACATTCCTAATGATGAGGCAAAGCTCTTCTATAAACGGTTGGAGGAAGCTAGTCGTCCATTGTACGAAGGCTCAGTGCATTCCAAGTTGTCAGTTGCTGTTAGATTGTTAAGTATTAAATCTGATTTTAGTATATGTCAAGCAGCCATGGATTCCATCATTGACCTTATGAATGATCTCAATCCGACTAACATGGCATTACCAACTAATTATTACCACACTATGAAGTTGGTTTCCACGTTAGGTCTTTCTGCTCAGAGAATTCATTGTTGTGTCAACGGTTGCATGTTGTTTTATAAGGATGATGCAGAATTAGATAAATGTAAATTTTGTGAGGAGCCTCGTTACAAGCCGGTTTTAAACCCTAAAAAGAAGCCGATACCTGTTAAGTCGATGCATTACTTACCCCTTATACCTAGGTGTAGATGGATGTATCCTTTTGAGATGGATGTATCCTTTTGAGAGGTAAGGTCTCTTAAATTAGTCCTTAACTCATTTTTTAATTCATCTTAAGTAAATTAATTAATATAATGTATTATGCAGAATTATTTGCAAGTGTAAGCGGGACGTGAAAAACAGGAACCAAATTGAGGGGTCTATATGTGAGGCATATCTGGCTAGAGAAACTTCTCATTTTTGCTCGTATTATTTCGATCAAAATGTGCCATGTTTGCGAAATAGGCCGGATCGACATGATGTTGGAGACATCAATAATCCGAATTATCCACCATTTTCTATATTCAATCAACCTGGTAGAGGAAAGTTAATGACCGAAGTATGCAAGTTCAATGACCGGGACAGAAAAGCAGCTACAACTCATGTTTTGTTGAATTGTCCCGATGTCACGCATTTTTACAAGTATGCTTCTTTTTACAGTAAAACCTAACATTCAAGTTTCATCAGTAATCTAACTAATGAGATTTTTTGGCGCATTATCCAGTCACTTTGTTGGAGAATTTGGCGCCTCTGCTGTTTATGAACAATTTTCAGATTGGTTTAGAGAATTTGTAAGCATTATATAAACAAATACATAAGTTTTTTGGTATATATATCTTGAACTTTATATAGGTACTCAATCCGGATAATGGTATAAACTTGAACTTTATATAGGTACTCAATCCGGATAATGGCATAAACTTCCCATTGTTGCATGATATATCTCATGGGCCTTATTATAAATACAAGAGGATGTCTAAGTACTTTGTTAATTGGTACAAGTTCTATACTAGAGAATGGTCCTTGGGGAAAAAAATAAACAACAGCGGTGTGTGTGTGAAAGGTGGTACTGGTGACCAGGATGTAGACTTTGATTACTATGGTGTGATTGAGGAGATTCTAGAAATAGAGTTTACAGTAGGTTGGCCTCGTAAAATATTGGTGCTTTTTCGTTGCAAGTGGTTTGATCCGAGTCCAAAGGGTACGAGGGTAGACCCATGTTCTAAAATAATTGAAGTTAATCACAAAAGGTCATATGGACATTATGATCCTTTCATCATTGCCCAGAATGTGAAGCAAATGTGGTACGTTCCTTATCCACCGACAATGAACAAAGCCAAAGCCAAATCCAAAGCCAAGGCCAATTGGTGGGCTGTTCTAAAAGGCAAGCCGGTGGGAATAGTGGAAGTAGATAATGTATTAGATGTTGCATATCAAAATGAGGTATCTACCGTTCCCTTGATTGCGGATATTGAATTAGCCGACCAGTTGCAACATAGTGAAGGCATCTATGAACAGTTTGATGAATCGGTGGTTAGACGTAGAAAAAACACGACTAATTTTGGAGAAGGAACATCTAGGGCAAACGAGGAGGATGAATATATGGATGACGTTGAAACAAGTGAGGAAGAATTTGTTGACAGCGATGAGACGAGCGAGGAAGAGGAAATAGCCGATGACCTTAACGCGAATGATGATGATTAACATGTTCGTAGTTTGTTGTTTTTACTTTACTACAATTATTTGCACTACTTTATAAATGTATTCCATAAAAATTTATAATTTGATTATATTGTGCTAATTTATTGTGCTTATTTTACAGATATGTCATCTTCGGAGAAGGCTAGGGGGAAAAGAAAGGTTCAAAGTACCTCGCCTGCTTCAGGTCATACTACTCATCCTAGACATGTACCTCATATGCTTCCTACACATCCTCCGTCTGCATATGCTCCAGGTTTTTTCACTCCTCCTCCTGCCTTTCCCCCTGGCATGCCCTTTCCTACATCGCCTGGGTATGTCGTTCGTCCGTATGGCATCGGTTCATCATCCATGCCTCAGCCATATTCCAGTCCGTCACCATCCCCTTCATCATCTACTCCTTCTGGATCTACTTTGCCACCTTCTGATCCGAGCTCGGTGGACGCTTTGGTACCACCTACTATACCATATTATGATCCGAGCTCGCCTTATTACATTGGTCCTGCAGGATCATATGATGATGACGGGAGGGTGAGGCTTTATCCTGAGGGTAGTCGTGGTTAAGTATTATTTTTTGTTATTTTTTAAGTATTTAATTCTACTATGAAGTTTAATTTTTTAGTATATTTATTAACACTAGAAATTTTTATCTAGTTTTACTCCCTCGATGGTGGCTACTCCCATAATCACGAAATGCATTAAATCTAGATGGACTGAGCCATGGCCATCCTGGGGTAGGGTACCCTTCCATGTACAGCTGGGCATGTTTGACGATTTTCAGGTAATAACTATATTTTATTTTTTAATAATTTAGTTAAGTGTCACTTTTTTAAAAATCTAATATTTTTAATTATTTCAGGCAAAGTATAAATGGCATCCTGCATTTGATAACATTGCCCGAAGCGCAATTTTCTTGGAAAATGTGCAAATAGAGTGAAAGGCAACATGTATGATTGTCGGGCCAAAGGAAAGAAGCCCGAGTGGATATACGATCACGTTTGGGCAAAACTTCTACAATATTGGGATAGTGATGAATTTAAGAAGAAGAGCACCCAAGAAAAAGCTGCACGAGCTTCCGAAAGGGGTGGATCGCTGCACACTGGGGTTTCGGTTAGCGCAGCGACTTAGCGGATGATATTGGTAATTTATTAATTAATTGTATGTATTATTTTATGTAACTCACATTAATTTTCTATCTAACTTGTCATCTTTTTAATTTTATAGGAAAGGCAAGAAGGGCGGCCAGTTCGTGTGCCTGAAATCTTTAAGAAGAGGCATATATACAGAAACATAAAAGGAGAAGAAGTGTGGGTCGAAGACCGCGCTAAAGTGCTATATGTAAGTTATTAAATTCAATCTTTTAAAGTTATTAAATCCGTCAATATTTGTCAATCTAATTCTTGTTATTAAATTTTTTTTTTAGGAAAAGGCTACGGTCTATGAAGAAAGGATGTTGAGTCAGCCATCCGAGTGTGGTAGCAGTACCCCAGCGCAAATGACACTAGAGGAGGAAACCGCACTATGGTTGGAGGTGAACGACGGAGTAAAGAAGGGAAGTGCTTACGGTCTTGGATCGCAGTATGCCTCAGAACGTCTAAATCCAGGTTTGTTTGGCAATTACACTCCTCCTGCTAGTTCAATTAATCCCTCGGTGGAAGCCTCTTTGCGCAATGAAATCGAATAGCTTAAGAGAAAGAGTGAAGAAGAACGTTTGCGCAATGAAGAAAATATGAGAGCCATGCGGAAAATGATGCAGAACATTATGTGTGGTGGTGCGGACAAGGGAAAGAAGGGCAAGGGCGAGAGCAAGACCAAGAGCAAGAGCAAAATCCGGGGAAAAGGCAAGAGCAAACGTCAATACAGCTCGGCGTCTGAGTCGGAGTCTGAGTCTAGTTCTGAGGCAACAGAGTAGTAATAATGGATTGTTGATGTCTTAGACTTGTTTTAGACATGTATTAACTTGTTTGGATCACTATTCGGATTGACGATGTTATGTAAATTGTTAAACTTTCAATTTAAAGGCAATAAGCCTTGTTTAGACTATTATTAAGCCTTGAGAAGCCTAATCTTCTTCTGGGTGCTGTTTTTACTATTTTTACAGGTGGTGTAGCTCTAATTGCAGGTTTACACTGTCTTCCGACCGCCGCGGTCCAAAAGCGGTCCGAAATCAGGTTATTTCTTTACCCAGAAAAAAGAAATTTCCTACTTTTGTCACGACCCAACTTAGGGCCGCGACGGATGACCAACACTAAGTGTCGATCATCACTAATCCTACTGATAATATGCTAACCATTATAACTGATAAACAGAATAAGCATAAACCTAGCTGATAAGGAGTATGCAATGCAAATAGCTGACAAGGTTAACATAAGCTGACATACATAACATACTGACTGCACCACACAGGGACATATCTACAGGCCTCTAAGAGTGATGAAATGAATATACAAAGGACGAGATAAGGCCCCGCCATATCCAAGCTGGCTGACTGTACACATACCAAAAGATAGGTAACTCCAGGAGTAAGCGGAGTGACTCCAGTAGCTGATAGATGGCCTACTAACATGGTTCAAGCATTGATCTATCTGCACCTGCGCGGCATGAAACGCAGCGCCCCAGAAAAGGGCTTGAGTACGATATGTACCAAGTATGTAAGGCATGAGCATATAATATGTCATAGCTGAATGAAACTGTAGGCTGGAATATAAATATGTAAACATGAGCTGGAGCATAGCAATATAGCTGGAAATCTGAAGAACGTACTAAACATGATATGAATATAAGCTGAAGTCTAGCTGAATCTGAACCTGAAGACTGAGCTGAACTATACTGATAAATACTGTAATATGACTGATAGCTGGTTACTAGAAACTGGAACTGATAACTGTCAACTGATACTGACGCTAAGAACTGGTGGCCGATAACTGAGAACTGATAACTGTTAACTGATACTGAGCTAAAACTGAACTGTTATCTGAACTGGTACATGTCTGGTGTTATGGGCTATATCCCCCCAAATCAGGCAACTGAACATCTGAACTAGTACCTGTCTGGCGTTATGGGCTGTATCCCCCAAATCAGGTAACTGAAAACCGGAACTAGCCTCATGTATAATCATGCAGTGCATATTGTGGCTATATATGCATATATAACAAACCTGGTGGGTGTTATGGGCTATATCCCCCCCAGCCAGTAATATCTAGTCTCTCTGGTCAGAGTGTGTGAATGACACCCGGTCACACTAGGTGTTTCAACTCCCGCCTGAACCAGAGGGGCTGTATCCCCCAGACGGGTAGTATCACACGCGACCGGACTGTGTGTCCAATGTCCAGCCTCTATGGGGGACTCCAAATCACACATAACATGATCACAATATAAGCATAAGCATGTATGAGGCATAACACATGTGGCAACAATATATATGGACTCAAAGGAATGATAAGAAAACTCTGGATGGAATTGTAGACACAACCTGAAACTTAGAATCTGTCTAACTCTTTGATTTTTATAGAAATTTCGGCAGAGTTTCCTCTAAAACTGGATGATCCGCAAAACAGAACCAACACTATACTATACACGGGAATGGATACCCGGATAAACTGATAACATAAACAAATTAACTTGATAACAAGATGAGAGTGGCGTAACAATTCCACGGATGTACAGAATTTCTAGACAGTACCAGCGTCCTGTATTGCATCATAGTTTTGAGGGTGCAGATAAAAGTTATAGACCTCATGGTCTTCATGAAAGTTGTAGATATATGTATTAGGATTCTGGAGATTCTTAAATCATCTTAATATCAATTTTGTATAAGGAGTTATGATCAATATACTAACAACTGTCCAAAGTTCAAAACAATTTTCCAGATTTTGAAACGTTTTGCCTTTCTGATTTGGACGTCTTTCACCTTGGATTTTAGTACTAAATTAAGTATATACAAGGTTTCCTTGGTACCATGCAAGTTTCTCACAAGAAAAACTAAGTTTAAAACTAATAAAAGCTTCAAAATCTAAAAGATACATGTCTTGCCAAAAGAAAGGTTTAGCCTTACATACCTTTGATGTTTCTAGCTTCTAAACTTCGTTTCCTTTGAATTCCACACCTTCTAAAGCTTAAACAAGCTATAAAATAGAATTTAGATACTTTACTTAGCTATGAAGTAATTCTAAAACTCAAACTATAGACGAAATTGAAGGTAGCATAATGTTACCCTAATCGCGTAGAGCGTTTTGACGCAATCCATCTTCCGTTTCGAGTCAAGATTGATGTTGTTTCTTCAAAATCAAAAAATATGGATTAAAACTGAAGTAAGGTCTGTTTAAGTCGTGGTTTTACTGGAAATGTCGAGAGAGAGAGAGAGAAATTTCTCTTTTATAATAAAAACATTTCATTTCTAGCCCTCTTTTGCGCTTATGTCCCTTTTTCTGGTCTGACTTCTGACGCTCATATCTTTTTATCTATAAGTTATATGAGCAAACCATTAAAAGTGTTGGAAACTACACTCCAAGACCTTCAATTTGGTATATGATATGTCCCCAAAAGACTTCATATAATACATGAAATTAATTGCTGAAAAAGCTCCGTTACAAGGCAATTCCTTAGTCGGTTTTTCCGCAACTTAAATCTGATTTTTCTCAAACTTTATATTCAACATATAAACATCATATATGGTCATATTATTACTTTAAACTCACTTAAATCATTCTTAACATGATATTATAATGATATACGTCAATTTAGACGTACGGGGTGTAACAATATTCCCCCGTTAGGAACATTCGTCCTCGAATGTTAAATGAAGTATGTAGAAGCATTAAGCAACGATCTGTTACATACTCGAAGTAATGAAGAGATGTGTATATTTGGCTCTCATTTCGTTTTCAGCTTCCCAAGTTATTTCTTCTATATTATTGCTTTGCTATAGCATCTTAACTAAAGGAATGTCTTTCGTCCTTACTCGACGAATCTGCCTCTTTAAATTGCAACTGGCACCTCCTTATTAGTCAACTGTTCTGTAATCTGTACATCCTCTACTGGTACAACTCTAGAAGGATCTCTGACACATTTTTTTTTGAGCATGGAAACATGGAATACTAGATGTACCTCCTGAAGGTCTGCTTGAAGGTCTAACTCGTAGGCTACACGCCCAACTCGCCTGATAATCTGATATGGACTAATAAATCTAGGGCTAAGCTTTCCCTTCTTTCCAAATCTCATAACTCCTTTCATAGGTGATACTGTCAGGAATACCTAATCGCCAATATGAAATTCTAAATCTCAATGTCGATTATCTGCATAGGACTTCTGTCTGCTCTGCACTGCTAATAATATTTCCCTGATCAACTTGACTTTATCAATTTCTTGTTGAATTAAGTCTGGACCTATCAATTGAGACTCGCCAACCTTGAACCATCATATAGAAAACCTGCATTTGTGCCCATACAAAGCTTCATATGGCACCATCTGTATGCTAGAATGATAGCTATTACTATATGCAAACTCTATCAACAGTAGGTGACCATTCCAGCTGCTTCTAAAATCTAACACGCAAGCTCTAAGCATATCTTCTAACGTCTGAATGGTCTGCTCAGCCTGTCCATTTGTCTGGGGATGAAATGTGGTACTCAGATTCACCTGTGTCCCTTAACCTGTCTGGAACGATCGCTAGAAATTAGCTGTAAACTGGTGCGCCCCTGTCTGAAATAATAGATACTGCGATACCATGTAGGCGCACTATCTTTCTGATATAAAGTCTGGCATAATCCTCTGCTGTATATGTAGTTCTAACAGGAAAGAAATGAGCTCATTTAGTAAGCCTGTCAACTATAACCCAAATAGAGTCATATCTGCTCCGCATACGGGGAAAGCCTGTAATGAAGTCCATATTCACTGCTTCCCATTTCCATGATGGAATCTCGATTTCCTGTAACAAGCCACTAGGTTTTTTTTTTTTTTTTTATGCTCGACTTTAACCTGCTGGCAGTGAGCACACTGAGCCACAAATTCTGCTATGTCACGCTTCATTCCGTCCCAATAATAAATCTGCTTAAGGTCATTATAAATCTTAGTCGAATTAGGATGAACAGTGTATCTGGAATAATGTGCATCTGTCATAATCTGTCCACATAAATCTGCAACATCAGGAACACAAAGTCTATCTTTATATATAAGAACCCCGTCACTAGTAACCTATATAATAATTTTGGTTTTCTTCTGGCTATCTGCCTGTATTGAACTAGAACTGGATCCTCATACTGGCGCTGCTTTACTTATGTCACTAGGCAAGTAGTGGTTGCGTTCTGAACTACAACTCTTGCGTCCTCTGAATCTATTAATCTGACATCCATGCTGGCCAACTGGTAGAGTGTATGAGCTAACTTTATTTTCTCTGGTTGTAAATAAGATAGACTACCCATAGGCTTGCGACTAAGGGAATCAGCAACAACGTTCGCTTTACCCGGATGATAAAGAATGTCCATGTCATAGTCCTTCAACAACTCTAGCCACCGCCTCTATCATAGGGTTAGCTCCTTTTGCTTAAATATGTACTGGAGGCTCTTGTGATCCGTATAAATATCAACATGAACACCGTAAAAATAATGTCTCCAAATATTCAATGCATGAATGACTGCTGAAAGCTCAAGATCATGGATGAGGTAGTTCTGATCGTGCTTTTTCAGCTGCCTAGAAGCATAAGCAATTACTCTTCCATGCTGCATTAAACACAACGAAGACCAATTCGAGAAGCATCACAGTAAATGACATAGCCCTCAGATCCCTCTGGAAGTGTAAGTACTGGAGCTGTTATCAACCTGTTCTTTAGTTCTTGGAAGCTGTGCTCGCAAGAATCAGACCACTCAAATTTAGCTGATTTCTTTGTCAATTTGTTCAGTGGAGCTGCAATGGAGGAAAAACTCTCTATAAACTTTCTGTAATAACCTGCCAGCGACGCCAACTTTCCCAGTTTTTTTGCAATCTCCCACCGCGTCGGTCGCCTAGTTCAACATTATTTTTTCCACCTATAAAATTAGGCGACCGCCATCCGACCGAATTTCGGTCCGATGTTCGACCGCGGCGGTCGGAAAGCTGTGGGCGACGACTATTTAGCCGACCGCCTTGTTAGGTCGGACAACGGTCGCCTAGCCGACCATTGTCCGACCGGATGGGCGGTTGGAAAAGCCCTGATTTTTAGTAGTGAATGAATACAATGTAAAATAAAGTGCTATTTATAGATACAATGAGCCTTGCCCACGTTTTCCAAAATTGATCATGCCAAACCCCACGTTCAGCATATCTAGTAGTGGAGTTAGTGGGCCGAAACTGTAGGCATCCTGTTGACTACACACGACCTCTTTTCACCGGGGCATAGACTGTTAACTTCGAGCACTTGACTGAGCAATCGACCGAGGTGACACTTCACCGAGGCAACATCTTATTTTCTAACTTCGGTCATCAGCTTCGGTCTATGACTTCGGTCTTCTATGGCTCGCCTCGGCTTGCAGCTCGATAATACCCGTTCTGTCACCACCTTGCCAGGTTACCGAGGTGCCACGTCGGCACGCCGATTTTTACCCAATACAAGTATAAACAAAGCATATGCCGTATTATCCTATGCCAATGAATTTGTAACAATGCATTTTGGGACTCAGTTTACTTGTAATAGAGATCTGTATGAATTGGGTAAAAATAGCCATCATTTCAGTTGAAAAGCTAAGAGAACATAGATTTTATAAATGAAGTTTACTTCAGATTAATTGCCAGGTATATAAGTTAAATCATTGTTAAATGATAATCACAGAGGCAAATTGATTGGGGAAATTAGAGTAAAATACTTAAAAGGTCACTCAACTTTAAGAAATGTGTGACCAAAGTCACTTTGCTTTGAATTGTACTAATAAAGTCACTCAACTTTGAGAAATGTGTGACCAAAGTCACTTTGCTTTGAATTGTACTAATAAAGTCACTCAACTTAAGGCAATTCTCACCAAAAGTTATTGTAACCAGATTTTGCACAATCATCTCACCGAAAATCTGACATGGCATTTTCATTTTTAATTATATATACATGTGGCATACTTTATTTTCCATATAGGATTTTATAATAAGTTGATTAACCCAACTCTTAATCCATAACCCATTTCTCTTCCACATTTTTTCGGATCCATCTTCTTTTTCAAAATGGATGGTCTAGATTTAATGAAGTAAAACTAAATGTTTGACCATGGTTAGAAAAATATATCTTCCTATTTTAAATTCAAAGCATCTAACATATCTTATAATTTAGCAGCAAATTTCATCCCTCCTCCTAAATTATTTTTCGGTCTCCAAAATTTTCGTTTATTTATTGTTTTAATAAAACTTTGTTTTTGCTAATCCAATCTCAAACATATAACAGAAAACCAAAAATAGTGTTAAACTATTTGCAAGTGATAACATCGTAAGGAATAGAATTAACAAGACAAGATTTAATAATATCAATTTACTCAAATAACAATATACGAAGAAATTCTTTTCACACAATCATATCAGTTAAAACTAGTTGCGAAGATAGTACCTAATATTCTGCTCATAGTTATTCACATTTTATCTTGGAAAGAATCTTTCCGACCAATTCATAATACTTATAGAAATCACATAGATCTTCTGCACTTCTATATCTAAAATAAGATGAGTTTGTTTAACAATTAATGTAATTTTTGCTGCTAAATTATAGGATTCTTTAAGATAAAATGAATTTGAAATAGAAAGATATTTTGTCCAAACCATAGTTAAATACCTTTATTTACCCTATTAAATCTAGAACATTGGTTTTAAGGAGGGCCAAGTGTCATTCATCCAAATAAGAAATTGAGAAAATGGAGACACTAGATAAAATATATATTTAACTATCTATTATATTTAACTAATCTACCTATTATCTATTATATAAAATATATATTTAACTAATAGATTTGAAAAAAATAATGATTCTAACCATAACTAATTAAAGAGTTAAGTACTTGAAAGAGTAGTAAAGCTAATATTTTGACAGTACCCGTAGAAATTTAGCAATGACACAATATTCTACTATTCTAATAATTTAAAAGAACACTTTCCAAATCCTTAGAAAAGTATTCAACTTATTATAAAATCCTATATGGAAAATAAAGTATGCCACATGTATATATAATTAAAAATGAAAATGCCATGTCAGATTTTCGGTGAGATGATTGTGCAAAATCTGGTTACAATGACTTTTGGTGAGAATTACCTTAAGTTGAGTGACTTTATTAGTACAATTCAAAGCAAAGTGACTTTGGTCACACATTTCTCAAAGTTGAGTGACTTTATTAGTACAATTCAAAGCAAAGTGACTTTGGTCACACATTTCTCAAAGTTGAGTGACCTTTTAAGTATTTTACTCGGGAAATTATTTGTAACCAACAATTTCGCTGTCATGACATAGTGAACCCCAAAAGTGATAGTAGTTAAAGCTTAATAAAAAGTTGTATCATGTACGCTAGATGATTAATTAGTTAAAGCTAATTAACTAAGTATCATTTAAGTTTGTATACAGTTTTTCTCATTTGTTCAGCTCATAGAAGAGGTGGGAACACCAAATTGATCTCTTGGCTGCCATAGCAGCTTAGAGAGTTGGTGCACTATCTTACATACTAATCAAAGCCAAGAGAGAAGGGAATTCGACGGCCCTTCACTCTCAACCCCGGCCCACAAAAAGTTATATCCATCAATAAGAACAATTTTTTATCACTGCGCACGCAAAGACAAATTTTACAATGCCATAAACATAGAATTAGATGAAAGAAAGTGACTTGAAAAAGCCCCTTCTTGTGGCTTTTGGGAGTCCACTAATTATCAAGAAAGAATCCTTCAAAGCTGCGCACAAGAACGTACGATTCTCTACACATATCTGATCTTTATTCTTTTTTTTTTCTCTGTACTATTCGTTCTTAATTTGTTCAATTTTATAATTTTCTGATATTGACTACCGTTTATCAGTCCAAGGGAAAAGCCTTGAGCCATTGAATGGGGTCCAAAAAGAAAATGTGAACGAATGGGTCAAGAATCCCAAGTTCTTCAACCTTTACAGGCTTTGATGAGGTGGCCCATGTTTCCTTTTTCTTAATATAATCACCAGTATTTGATCGGGATTTGATCTCGCCTGATACATGTCAACAAAAGGATAGGTTGACCGATTACAAATAGAATTCGATTAAATCTGAAGTCGAATACCACAAAAAGCTCAACATTCAGTTGCAACTAATAATACGCTAAGTAAACTAGAATCAAACAATTCCAAATGAAATAACTTTATAAATTATTGACTAAATTACTAGTTAAATTAACGACTCATAAAAACAAAGGAAATAAAAGGATATGTGTGTCTCAATAAGTAAAACGCATAGTGTAGAGATTTTCCCAATTGTTGGAATAAATTACTGACAATTACCTAACATCTAACCATTTTTTACTTCTTGGTCGTGAATTCTCAAGTTAAAACAAGTTTCTCCCGATTAAATACGATAATTTTCTAGAATAATCTTTTGAACTAATGCTAGGTGATTAACAAAATGACTCATAATAACCATGAAAAAGCTTCATTCTTCCTAATCCCACTCTTAAATCCTCACAATTATCTTTCATTTAATTAATTAAAAGTGTCGTTATTCAACAGTTATCCAATTACGTAATCTCCCAAGTAATAAAAAGTATTATGACACGACTTATTAAGGACCCTTCAACTAATTACAAGAAACATATTGTTGAACAAATAAAATTATAAAGAACGTCTTAAATATAGAAAAATTTCCAAACAAATCAACCAAAAATATGTTCCATAAAAAATTCGAGATAACGTATTTAACAACTTATCCTCAAACTCAGAATTAAATAAAACTGGTCAAAGTATTATCCATAACAAGAAAAAATAACAAACCGTTAGGAAAAACTCTTCGAATCTTCAAACACTGGACTTGAAGATCTTCCTAGCTCAACTAGCCTCCACAATGGTGTTCTCTTCTTTCCCAAGTCGAGATGTGGCTTAAACTCAGCTTAGAAACCTTTTATAATTTGTTTTTTAATCAGAGAGTTAACTAGGTATTGCACCTAGCGACCAATTTAAATATATAGTTATTGTGCATGAGACTCGAACTAAGAACATAGGTCATAAGTTTGATACCTCTTCACCAGTAGACGAGATAAAAGTCGTTAGACAAAATTATTTTTCAACTAATAATTGCAGAAATTTTACCTACCTGCGTTGTCGATGACGCATATAAAAAGTTTCCCAAGTTTCATAATAAAATGCAATGGTGATGCGTTGGAAGCTAAGCTATCTGCCCCTCACTAGCTGCTTCAGACTATTTCTAAGTGTTGGATGCGGCCAAGATGCGCGGCATCACTCATTCTTAGAGCTATCAATTTTGGCTAGCCTGACCCAACCCAGCTCAAGCTACAAGGGTCTTGAAATTGGACAAGCCAGAGTGAGCCTGCCTGATATTTATGGGCCACCAAATGATGAGGCCAACCCAAGCCTAAGTTGATCGCGGGCTGATTTTGGTATGCCAACATGTTAAAATAGTTTTTCTACTATAAAATCTTAACGTAAAATGAAAAAAGAAAACATAAAGTTTTATATATATATTATATAGTAACCAAGTTTCAAGTCTAGAATTAAAGTATCACAACAATACATTTGTACATTCTTTGAGCATTGCCGAGCTGGATCCTAATACTCTACAACAACAACATACCTAGTGTAATTCCACAAGTGGGATCTAGATCGTATTACTCTACTATAGTTTATATTTGAAAGATTATTTGATGTATTATCTTTTACTTCTGAGTTGCAGAGTTGTGTTTTAAGAGTAGTTATGCAGCTTAAGAAATATTTGCATATAAAAGCTTGCATGTAGTGGGTTTGGCTTCTCTCATACTTTAAAATTCTTGTTATTTCTTTCAATATTAAAATTTTTAAATTAAATAATTTATTTTAACTTTTATCGTCAAGCCCAACCTCGATCAAGTCTCATGGGCTGATTTGCCTACTTAGGTCGGCTTAAAAAGCCACGGTCTTCATTGTGTTCGAAAAATCTTAACCTAGTCTTATTAAATTTAAGAAAAATTTTCATATCTAACCAAATATATACCATGGCCCTACATTCAAATAGCCATTGAACATCTCAACATATGCTAGTCAAAATTTACCCAATATAAATATGTCTAAGTTGATTCTATTTCTAAAAAGTAGTTAAGAAAAGAAGAAAATTAAGGAGCTCAACTCCCTCCCAATAAGGAGAAAATTACGGAGCCCTATTCCATCCAAACAATCATCTTCTTTGCTCGATTTTTCTTTTCTTTTTAATTTTTGACTCTTATATATATTTAGTTTCACCAAAATTATTTGTAATCATTAAATAGATAAACATCAAAAATGCATTTAAATTGTTATTATATTTACACAATATGCAATAGTAGTTGGTAAAAATTATATACACTTAACATCTCCAAATGTATAACATTATGTATAAAATATTCTATTGATATGAGTGTGATATATTCTATATATTTATGATATTTATTTAAATATATAATATATTGATATTATTATACATAAAATATTTTGTTGATACAAGTGCAATATATTCTGCATATTTATGAGATATTATTTCAATAGATAATATATTGGTAATATTATACTTAAGATATTTTATTAATACAACTGAAAATATATTTTGCATATTCTACATATTTTATTGATATGAGTGTGATATATTCTGCATATTTATGACCTCATGAATACATTTTATTGATACTATAAAAATATATTACATATACACCAACGAAACATCAAGCATACATATCTCATATATATTGCCATCTCCATGCTTAGAAAATTTAAACCTCAAAATATACAACATATAAGTACTGTTAAAAATGCATCTGAATATATACATTAAGTATATCTAAAAATTATACAAATATATGCAACACATGTGGGGTATGGAAAACTTGGTCTCCTTAAAAATGAGGATTGCTTAAGCAAATTATAAGGCTCTCATAGCAATTAAATAATTTTTGCGCCAAACTAAATGATCAGCTCCGAACCAATGTAGCAAACCGATCGAATTACGCGAAACAATTCTTGGAACTCATCCGAATATCGATTACCTCCATATATGCCAATCAGTTAATGCTTTCCGCGCTTCTTGAAACAAAAAAAATCGGTTTGCACTACTTGTAATAGATTGAAAGCTTTATTTTCACTCCATCAATTAAGAGTTTCCAATTCATCTTTACAAAAAATTCTTGTTTCAAGTTCATACAATTATTGTCTTGCAAAAAATTCTTGCCGTGAGTGCAAATATTTTTGGGAGTGTAGTACATTCTTTCAATAAATTGTTATTTGTGTGGATGAAATTGAGAAATAGGAGGACCTATAAAAGGATTAAGAGTGTTGATTATGTTTTGTGGTTGTGATTGCTATAATTAAGGATCTTTATTTTATACCATTAATAAAATAATTAAGAGATACTTTATTTAATAAATAAGGTAACTGCCTCTCTATCTCCCTATAATAGAGGCATGTTTATGAAAAATATTACCTAGAAACGTGGACTAAATTTAGTTAAAGTCTTTTTTAAAAATGGCTATAAAAGTGGAATACCAAGCGGTAAAGGTCTATAAACTATAAATTTTAATAAATATGTCTATTTTAATTAAATAACACTAATAAATATCTATACACTGTAAAATTTCCAAAATTTAAAGCTAGATCGGGCCGACCCACGGTGTAAAGCCCAAATTGACGCTCTACTCATTCTTCGCTCCAGTAGTATCAAATGCTCTATGGGTGCGTTGAGGGCTAAGCACTCTACATCTTCCAAGTTCAAAATTTGTCATTTTTTCATACTTTTTTAATAGATTTTTTTTTGGCCTCAAATGATCCTAAACATCAAAAATTGATAGTCAAGCTTAATTTGAGTATACTGAAACAGAATAAAACACACAAAGTTAAGGGGCGAACATATTAAAAGATATATGTGAATTTAGCCCAACATCAGGGTTAACTAATTAAACTTTCAGTCACCTATGACCTATTAGAAGGAAAATAGTTTCTTATAAGAATTTGTCCATTTTTTCTCTAGCACTAAAACCATAATTGAGGGTGGAGGAATTCCATCACCTAATATGTCCCTTCTTTGTTTTGTTTTTCATAGTTGAAGGCTAAAGAATCACACTAATCCTTCCCCTATTCTTTTACTCATACTAGTTTTCTGCAATGCACGTGTATTCTTAATAATTAGTATAAAATTTATAAATATTTGGTAATAAGCATGTGTTGAGTTGTCCTTAAATTAAAGAGGAAAAAAAAATATAAATTCAAAGTCCTGATATATCAAATCTTATTTGGTCAATATTTTTCATTTTTGCAATACATGATTGTACTGAAATTACTATTGTATGAAGGTCAATGATATATAAACGATTGATCATACAAATTTTATAATATATCAAGTACTCCGCTTGATATCAATACATTTTTTTATATCTCAATAATACATAATTTAAAAGTGAAAACGTCAGCTATGTTTGCAAATGTGGCACATCTTAAATTTTTTATCTTATTAATAGAAATTATTGTCGACTCCTTTTTAGAGCTGCGAACAAATCAAGATGTTGTTGTCGAATAAAAATAGTATTTTGTAAAAGTTGTATATTAATTCGATCAATATATATTTTCCTTAATATGGCTAAAAGATCATTATCAATTTTATGATCTGCACCCACATAAAATAATTTTATGATCTACACCCACATAAAATAATACTTATTTATGATAAAAATAATACATGTAAAAGCTGTATAAGAACCAAAACAACTCTTGCATGTTCCATCACCTAATTCATAACTATGAGTTGTTTTATCCGAGAATTATATTTACTCATTTGGTGTCAATTATATTTCTACAGTTGTTAGTTCCGTTTTTTTCTTTTGGTTATCTTTATTAAACCCTTCAATGATGTATAATTACATCTTTGCACATGAATAATTCTTGAAAAATAGTTAGCTGAAAGGTTAGTTTGGTCTTTTAACTTTACATCTTTACGGACTTCCCACTTTAGAGCTTTATTAGGAGAAATTATGCATCAATCCTTACCATCAACCTTAGTGCATGTGAGACGTCCTCAAAATTAAAATCTATTAAACATGACCTTCTTAAGTGAGTATAGAATTTTAAATCAGTTGTTGTAAAAAATTACAACACAAATTCATACTCCTTGCGTTCCAATTTATGTGTCATAGTTTGACTCGACATGAAGTTTAAGAAATAAAGGAAGACTTTTGAAACTTGTGATCTAAAATGAGGCAGAAATATTTGTATGCTTGTAAATCATTTCATTATTGGCAATAGTTACCAAATTTTGAATGCTGTCATTTTTCTTGAAACAAACTAATAAGGAAATGCTGTCAAATAAATTTGAACGGAGAGAGTATATCTTTATGAGATTGAATGCGAATATAAAAATTTATTGAGCATGAACTTCTTTATGGGAGGGATTTTCAAGTCTGAAATGGTTATGCGCGAGAGTGGGCTGGAGCCATTGCTTGGTTTGCTCTAAAGAGTTCTGTGCGTCTTTCCCTTACTCCAAAATGAGTCTTCCTCGCCCAGGAGCTACTTAACCATATTTGGAATTCAATGATTTTATTAAAACTCCTGCCGCAGATCATCTTGGACCAGCTCTAGAACTGTGTAAATTAGAATTTTAAGTCAATTGGCGCAAAAATACTATTTAAAGCCTACTACCTTTATGACATTGGAAGCAAACCTAAAAATAGAACGACACTCTCAAATTTATTACAAAATAAAGTATTTTAGGCAAAATATATATGATTCGTGTATGTGTGTATGTATATATATATCAAGTTGAGAATCCAATAACCAACACTAAATATCATTATTCTAAAATTTAGAACCCATAAGGTTCAAATCCTGGATCCACATCTGCATAAAATGGTATAAAAAATGTATATACATGCATATATATATATATATATATATATATATATATATATATATATATATATATATATATATATATATATATATATATATATCTATATATACATGGTTGTTAAAGTTTGTATATATTTTGTAAAACATTAATTGCTATGTTTTGTAAAGTGAGATAATATCATTCGAAGACTATTCTCAAATATTATATATTTTTGTAATCTCTCTCTCACTATATCAGTGGCGGATCTAGCAGCATGCCGATGGGTTCGGCAGAACCCAGTAATTTTAGCCTGCACTCTGTATTTTTATTAAAAATTTCACTTAATATGTATAATTAAACTATACAGAACCTAGTAAGCCAAAAGAATTATAGCCTAGAATCCACAAACATAAAATTCTGGATCCGCCTCTGCTATATATATATATATATATAAAACTGATGCGGTTGATAAGATGCACCCATTCATGCAATTCGATGCATGCTAAATAAATCAAGCATTTGCCTTTTTTTCCTTTTAATTCTAGCATATATATATATATATTACTCCTTATATATAAGGGAGAGTTGAGCTGCCTGCTCAACCATGGTTAGGGATATTTTTGGTTTTACACTTAATGTGTGCATATATAAAATTGTACGGTCTAGCTTTGGGGTTGTTTTTTGCCTATGTTTTTCGAAAAACCCAGTGCTCCTTTTGAATTACCACACCTATCCTCTGTCTTAACCAGCCGCTGTAATGCTACTTTTGGCAACCCAATTTATGTTTTGCTTTGGCGTTTTGTACATCTTGAACTGAAAACGAAAAGTCCGATGATAATTCTCAAAATACCCTCATTCATTTTTGCCAATTCTAATCATATGATGTAGTTATCCCTCATATCTATCCTCTTAAACTTTCGCTCTTCCCAAAGATTCAACTTTCAAGCTTTCCTTGTTCCCAACAATTCCGTTGAAGCACTCGATTTCTCAGAAGAAAAGGGTTCTCTATATCTACTTTGCTTAAATATTTAAGAGTTCTCTGCCTTAAACTTATTCGCGTCGGTTGTTGCTGTGCGTCTTTCTTTCTGTGTAGTCTATTTTTGCCCTGATTTTGTTTACTGTTCAGCCTTTTGTTCTGCGGTAGCTTTGTTTGTTTGAGTTGTTATTAAAATACCCATCCTACATGAATTGTTACTGAAGTCAGTTTATATAAATTTGCGACAAGATGGGTATTTCAGAAGGGGATGTGTTTAGGAAACATATGACTGAATGCAAGGTGTTTTGTAATTTCTAATCGGTATTTATTGTAAATAGATTATTGTAAATAGATTAGTTATGTAAATTGTATAATGGGCCAAGCTCGTTAGGTTTACTTGGTCCCTAAGTTAGGTTTAGGGTTAGGTTCTCTAGGTTTCTTTTGTATAAATAGGGGACTCCCCTCATCAATGAAAGCAAGAGTTTTCACCCAAATATTATTTCTCTCGTGTGAGTGTGTTCGGTTTTACATGGTATCAGAGCCATCGTGAAACTCTTCAAGTAGAAAAGTAATGGAGGCTCCAAAAGGTGATGTTGCAGCAGTACGGAAGACAATATCGCCGTACGATATCACTTCGAATGATAATCCTGGTTTGATTATCACACAGGTCCAGTTGACCAGTGAAAACTATGAGGAATGGGCGCGGTCGGTTAGAACGGCGCTGCGTGCAAGGAAGAAGTTTGGTTTTGTTGACGGATCGATCAAGATGCCCGATGAAAAGTCGATCGATTATGAGGATTGGTGGACTATCAATTCTCTTCTGGTGTCGTGGATTAGGAATTCGATCGAGCCTACTCTTCGGACCACCATATCGCACATGGAAGTAGCGAAAGATCTATGGGAGAGTATTCGAGAACGTTTCTCCGTGGGAAACGGACCTCGGATTCAGGAATTAAAAGCGGCTTTGGCCGGTTGTAAGCAAAAGGGATTAACTGTTGCTGCTTACTATGGAAAACTGGCTATGTTGTGGGAAGAACTAGGAAATTGTGATAAGTTCCCAACTTGCTCGTGTGGAAACTGCACGTGCAATCTAACGGTTGCACTGGAGAAAAAAAGGGAAGAAGATAGGGTTCACTTATTCCTTATGGGCCTGGATGAAAGCCTTTATGGAACTGTCCGTTCCAATCTCTTGGCTCAGGAGCCGTTGCCATCGATGAATCAAGTCTATCAAAAGGTAATCCAAGATGAACGGGTCAAAGGGATGGCACGAATTCAGGAAGAACGAGGGGAGGTAACGGCGTTTGCTGCACAACGATCACAGCCGCCGAAGACAGGCTATAAGGAGTGTCACTTGTGTGATCGAGGAGGACATCCTCCGGAACGCTGCTATGAAGTCATTGGCTATCCGGAGGGGTGGGTGCATTATCCGAAGCAAGGCACTTCGAATGGAGGACGTGGTAGAGGAAAAGCTGAAGGCAACAAAGGTGGAAGAGGTCGTGGACATCAACAGTTTGGTTCAAATGCTGGTCGGGGACGTGGCAATAATCGAGCAAATGCTGCTCAAGCTGAGCTCGAGAATGGAGAAAATGGACACATGAGTGTGCCCGGACAGGCTAACCTGTCCGGAATAACAGGTGATCAGTTGCAGATGCTGTTCGATTTGCTGAAAAAGGAAAAGGCAAGCACAAGTGAACCTTCGATCGGTAAGAAAACTCATCCTTCATGGATTATTGACACGGGGGCGTCAAATCACATGACCGGTCAGATAAGTATTTTGGAGAATTTACGAACAATACCAAAGTGTCCGGTAGGTCTACCGAACGGAAGCAGTACGATGGCGACTCAGGAAGGATCCATCAGATTTAACGAAGACATGGTTCTTCACGGAGTGTTATATGTGCCCGAAATGACTTGCAACTTGATTTCTGTGTCTCAATTAATTAATCAAGTTGGTTGTAATGTAAATTTCACTAATGATTTGTGTGTTATGCAGGACCGGGTTACGGGGAAGTTGATTGGAGCGGGTGAACAAAAGAACGGACTCTACTACTTTCGGACGATACCCGTGGTGAAAGCTGTGAAGGTCGATGTGGTGGACTTATGGCATCAAAGGTTGGGACATCCTTCGATGCAAGTAACGAAATCTCTTTCAGTCGTAGAAGATAGTGGGAAAGGTAGCTTAGAAGAAAAAGCATGTGATGTATGCCTTAGGGCAAAACAAACTAAAAATGTATTTCCTTCGAGTAATAATAAAGCTGCTGAACCTTTTGATTTAGTTCATTGTGACTTGTGGGGTCCTTATAGAACTGAGTCTTCGTGTGGTGCATCATATTTTTTGACTGTTGTTGATGATTGTTCACGAGGAGTATGGGTGTTCCTGTTAGTCGATAAGAAAGAGGTCGGACAAAAATTGAAGGGTTTCTTTGCAATGGTGGAGAGACAATTCAATAAACGGGTTAAGTGCGTTCGGAGTGATAATGGAACCGAATTTGTAAGTCTGAAAGGGTATTTTCTCGAACAAGGGATCTTGTTCCAAACTTCGTGTGTGGGGACACCCCAGCAAAACGGTAGAGTTGAACGGAAACATAGACATATCTTAAACGTGGCACGGGCGCTGCGTTTTCAAGCTAATTTACCAATTGACTTCTGGGGAGAATGTGTGATGACGGCATGTTATTTGATTAACCGGACACCCACTAAGTTGTTGAATGGGAAGACACCTTACGATATCTTGATGGGTGTGACACCGAATTATGATCATTTGAGGGTGTTCGGTTGCTTATGTTATGCTCGCAATCAAGGACGAACAAGTGACAAGTTTGAAAGTAGGAGTCGTCGATGTGTGTTTTTGGGTTATCCAAATGGGAAGAAAGCATGGAAAATGTATGATTTGGAGACAAAGGAGTTTGTGTTCTCGAGGGATGTGGTGTTTTACGAAAAGGAATTTCCATTCGCCTCCAAGGAGACTGATGCCGAAAAACGGACACAAGATACGGCTTCTGTCACCGTTGCATTGGAGGAGGAAGAGGAGAGTGTGCAAGGAAGGGGGGGTGTTGAACCCGAAGTCGTGACTCCGGTGAGTGTTGAACCCGAAGTCGTAACTCCGGTGAGTGAACCCGAAGAGGTGACTCCAGAAGCTGAACCTGCGGTTGTCCCCGACGTTGAACCCGAAGAGTTGGGTCGGGGAAAACGAACTAAGAAAGAGAATACCTTGCTGAGAGACTTTGTTACTAATACGGTCCAAAAGATGAGTCACCGGGTATCGTCCTGCGTTCGAAAGTCTGCTTGTTCATCTGTTTCTCAACAACCCTCCGGTAAGCCCTATCTTCTAGCACACTATGTCAATTGTGATAATTTCTCTTCGAAACATGTGAGTTTTCTTGCAGCTATAACGCAAGGACATGAGCCTACCTCCTATTCGGAGGCGGTAAAAAGTGACAAATGGAGAACAGCCATGGGGGAAGAATTGAAGGCATTGGAAGCGAACAGAACCTGGGAGATAGTTCCCTTGCCTACCAGGAAGAAGGCCCTCGGATGTCGATGGGTATACAAGATAAAGTACAACTCGGATGGAACTATTGAAAGGTACAAAGCAAGGTTGGTGATTTTTGGAAATCATCAAATCGAAGGGGTTGATTATACGGAGACGTTTGCACCGGTTGCAAAGATGGTGACAGTCCGAGTTTTTCTGGCCGTAGCAGCTGCCAAAAATTGGGAATTGCATCAGATGGATGTGCACAATGCATTTTTACATGGTGATCTTCACGAGGAAGTATATATGAAATTGCCTCCGGGACATCGCATGACGGGGAGAGGAGCTGTGTGTCGCCTTCGAAAATCATTGTATGGTTTAAAACAAGCTCCCCGATGTTGGTTTGCGAAGTTGTCTGCTGCACTTAAGCAATATGGGTTTCGACAATCATATTCGGATTACTCATTGTTTACGATGAAGAAGGGAAATGTGCATTTAAATGTGCTTGTTTATGTGGATGATCTGATTATATCTGGTAATGATTCGAAGGCAATTCGAATTTTTAAGTTATATCTCTCGAAATGTTACCATATGAAGGATTTAGGTGCCTTGAAATACTTCTTGGGAGTTGAAGTGGCAAGGGCTCCGAAAGGAATCTTCCTGTGTCAGAGGAAGTATGCATTGGATATCATATCGGAAACAGGCTTGTTGGGGGCAAAACCGGTTGGTACGCCGATAGAACAAAACCATCGCTTGGCACTTGTGTCTGGTCGTTTTATCAAAGATCCTGAACGCTATCGGCGACTGGTTGGAAGATTGATTTACTTGTGTTTTACACGACCGGATTTGTCCTATAGTGTGCATGTGTTGTCGCAATTCATGCAGAGTCCCCGTATTGAGCATATGGAAGCGGCACTCAGGGTTGTTCGATATTTGAAAGGCTGTCCGGGACAAGGCATTGTATTTCATTCTCAGTGTGATCTGAGATTGCACGGGTGGTGTGACTCTGATTGGGCAGGCTGTCCGTTGACACGTCGATCGTTAACAGGTTGGTATGTGTCGTTAGGGGACTCACCGATATCTTGGAGAACGAAGAAGCAACAGATCGTGTCGAGGTCCTCCGCTGAGGCAGAATATAGATCGATGGCGATGACTGTGTGTGAATTGAAGTGGTTGAAAGGGATTTTATGGAATCTGGGAATTGATCACGATTCTCCGATGAATTTGAAGTGTGACAGTCAAGCTGCGTTACATATTGCTCGGAATCCAGTCTTTCACGAACGCACTAAACATATCGAAGTCGACTGTCATTTTGTTCGGAATGAAATCATTGGAGGAGTCATTCGTCCCAGCTATGTGCCTACGACCACGCAACTTGCTGATATTTTTACGAAGGCGCTGGGACGCACCCAGTTCGAATTCTTCCTTAACAAGTTGGGCGTAAGGAACCCTCACGCTCCAACTTGAGGGGGGGTATTGTAAATAGATTATTGTAAATAGATTAGTTATGTAAATTGTATAATGGGCCAAGCCCGTTAGGTTTACTTGGTCCCTAAGTTAGGTTTAGGGTTAGGTTCTCTAGGTTTCTTTTGTATAAATAGGGGACTCCCCTCATCAATGAAAGTAAGAGTTTTCACCCAAATATTATTTCTCTCGTGTGAGTGTGTTCGGTTTTACAGTATTGCTTTGGTCATGTTTTTTTTAGCTTACCTAATGATTAATCGCTTTTTCCCTTAATCGCTTCCTAACGTTGAGAAGTTTTGCTGCCTGCAGCTCCTTGACATTCTTTTAAAGTAATACTTAGTGAATTTTATAAAAGATATACTCAAATATAGTGCATTGAAAGTTCTCTGACTACGTAAATTCAATCATATCTAACATGAAGTCTACAATATTTACATAGGCTAGGTTGTACGAAAAAGCTAGCAAAAAAATACATCTGTGGGCTACATATGTTGCTTCTTTCATCTAAAAATTTAATGTCTCTTTCAATCTAAATTGTTCACCAAATGTCCTTGGGAATACTTAGTAAAAATCTCTCTGTGTTTTGCTTTTTATAGCCGATCAAATCTGCTTTATTTTTCGTCGTTTCGCTTAGCTGGCCTGGTTCTCGGTTTTTCTTTTTACTTCAATAGGCAGAATCAAACATTGATTACAAGTCATAATATTCAAGAAATTGAGCGTTTTGCCTGCTTCACATTTAGAGTATGATAGAATCGCTACTGAAACTCGACACTTCAATAGGAAAAATTAAGTTAGAAAATTGTAAATGCTAAAGTAAACTTCTTTCTTCGAAGAGTAATCCAAGAAGGCTTGATGTTGGACTTTACTAACAAAGCTACTACTACGTATTCAGGCAACAAACTTGAGTTACTGCTCACTACTCTACATTGTTGAGTTGCTTGCCTTATTTGGATTTATTTGTAGACTATATAGATTTAGGTTACACGATTTTCTTACCCTTGAATTTTCTGTTTAATTTGTAATTTACTTGGTTGCTTAGTTGAATGATATAGGCATATGAAATATATGTGATATGTACTAAGGATATGGACATATGAAATATATGTGATATGTATTTTAGGTGACAACTTCTGCTGCGTGTGGGATAAAAGAACAACGCTATCTGTGTTTGCTCATCAACACTAACAACAAGTAAGTAATTCTACATTGCAGATTAGCTTCTCGCTGGACCCGATTGACAGTATTCCTAAGTTGTATGTCTGCTACAACTGCCTTTGGTTGCTTACTTTTGTGTCTTTATTATTGTTTTGTGTATTATTTTGCCGTGTATTGTGAACTATAATTGAGTTACTAAATATAAAACTTACAACTGAACTTGTAGCATAAAAGCTCCAGTTTATGAACTATAACCTTCGAATAGATATTTGCACACTCTTAAAAAAAAAAGGAGTCATACAGATATAGAACACGATAAAATGAAAGAACGGATGCAGTTGAACGAAAAGGGCACACCATTATTATTGCAGCCGCTATTATGAACATATGTTATGGAGATATGATATTATTACTGCTGGCTGAGTATGCTTAGAATACGAAGTTTGGTATAGAAAATGGTAAGATTGATCCAGTCTTGGAGCACTTGAGGAAATGGTATCAGAAGGTTGAACACATAGCTTATGCCAGTTTGAAACAGTCGCAAAGAGTTGTGGATCCCAGTGCAAGTATTAGCACATATGTCGATATTAGTTGACATAATGGTTGGATTGACAACCTCAATAGATCGGAAAGTAGTAAGATTTTTGAAACATGTTGCTTGATACAAGCTACGAAGTATCACAAGAATTGAAAGTGTAATTCAAACCAGCATAAGAAATGCTACCAAACTCTCGATGGTGTTGTCAGAACATCAAACAAGGAATACCAATTAACGCTAAATGAAGAACTAAGGTGTTCTGGCCCTGTAAAGGACATGAATTAGGCATAGATTGAAGTGGTTAGGATCACAGCTATAGCATGTGTCATTTGGTGGAACTTGCACCTACCATACGTTTTGGTTAGAGAAGAGGAAGATGAAGAAGAATAGGGGGCACACCCTAAAGAAGAACCATGACAGGCACCAAGGTGTAACCAAGTGAAATATGTACCATGGTTTAGGCTGCTCGGGAAAATTCCATCATTTTCCTCAACTAATAATAAATATAAGCAACTGATGGTTTTGCATTCTCAGTCTGGAAAAAGCACTATTATTTTCTGCTGCATTTTAGCTTTACATGAGATCGTTGCATTTGTATGTTACGAATATGGCTAAACTCACTCTTTCTCATTGGCCACGAGGAAGTATTGGCCATAGTGGTGCTTGAAAGTTTGTTGTGCATATAATCTTACAGATAACAGTACTTCAGCATTGGGAAATTGATAGAAAATTAAATGCACACATCATGAAAGGTGGTGGCGACATTTGTTAAAGCTTCTATTTTGACAACTATTTACATAGAGAGGAAGATATTAAGGGCTATATAAATGATAGTTTTAGGTTGCATATTATAGCTTTTAACCAATAATTTTTATCCCGTCATCAATGTTTTGCCACTACAACTGAAAGGGAAGCTAAATTATGTCACTTAAATCGAAAGTGAAGATTCTTTGGCTATAATTGGTACAACTGCTATGATTAAGAAGCAGGCAGGTACTTTGGATCCTATTCTTTTGCGTGATGTATGCATTACTTAATACTTAAATACTCTGCTTTATGTAATTGAGTTCCAGTATCTCGGCTATTTTGTTACTTTGTTAGCATTGTTTTTGTTTGTTCCTCTGAATTAGTTGTTACTGTAAAACTATGGAAATGTCCTGCACTTAAGGTTATTGGAATCTTTTCCAGAAGTTAAAAAAGGTGGATGCTGCACTTGCATTAAGGTCTTGAATTGGAGAAGACCATGGAAAATTAAATATGCTGAAAGGTAACATTGCAAAGAAGTCTCCTTTTTTGTACTTCCCTATAAACTAATAGGGGAAACTGAAACATAAGTACAACACCTTCTAGCCTGGCACCAACATGTTGCTCTTGATACTTCTGACAGCTTGGAGCTGAAACTGTCAAATGATTCAACTATTGTCCATGGAAATGTTGCAGGATCAGGAGCTCATCCTGAAGGATCAGAAGAAAAGAGCAGTACAAATACATATATTCATATGGAGTTGCATGAACGGACCATGAAGAGACACGTGCTGACTATTCATCAGACTCAAAATTGAATAGAAGTGTCCTGTAACTCATGGAGATATTGTGGCCGGGAAGGTGCTGAAGGAGGCCATAATGTATTTCAATCTGAAGCCAAGAAGTTGCTATTGTAAAACCCTGCTCATTCATCGTAGCTCCAGAAAGTTTCTTTGATATCTAAGAAGAGTTCACTTCTTCTCAACAGCTTAAATAACGAAACTGAACAGTTATCGGGCCCATGCTGAGCATGGGCATCAAGCCACTAGTATATAGATAATAAACACATATAGTAGGTTAACATTGATTGGGAATGATATTTTTTAAATGGGATAGATAACACAAAATCATAGATAAGAAAGGAGTTGCAACATGGCCTACAAATAGAAACATTTTGATATGGTTCAAATGCATGAGAACATGAGCAGTCATCATATTCTATGCAGTTGGCCCCACCACTTTGTATGTGATCCCGAATAATTGTATTTGGTTAGTTATATAAGGTGACAATTGAAGAAGATGAAAATGAAAGAAATTATTAGGATTCTTTGTTTATGCCTAAAATTTAGCACTCTAGGTTAAACAGATAATTTATATTTGATTACAGGCAATAATGTAATTATGAAGAATAAAATAAAATAAAAGTGAGAAATTAAAAGTTGTATTCCTTGAATAAGGGTGGACTCCAGTCGAATCTACATGATGAATTACAATAAGGGTGAGAGTTATATATAGGCTTAGGTTTACCCTAATCCTACTTATAGTAAAATACTATTTTTATACTCCTTTAACCCATTACACAAGTTGGTTATACGAGGTAAAACATAACTAGGGGATTAATATTCTCAAGGCGACCATGTATGTGACTGATGAGCGGCAATGACTAATAGACTGAGCGTATATTTTTAGCACCCGTTAACTTGCAGGACAAGTTTAATCCTCGCCAGCCACCTCGCAATCCCGTAATTATAGGCGACATATTTTTACCCACACGGTCAGCCCCCTCCCCCCCAACTTTTGGAGTGCTACCATAAGTAGTCAGGAAGTAAAAAGAAGTGTGAAAGAAGGTGAAAAGACCTAAGCAAACTCTGTTCACCCCCCCCCCCCCCCCCGGACGTTCTATCATCGGCGTGCATCAGATCATACTCGAGTACACCTACTTTCTATCTTCGAAATGACGAACTGCGACCACATATGCTATAATTATTATGTTCCCACGTCTCTTAATCAATGTGCATGCCTCTTGAAGTTCCCCCATGCTTTATATGTACATCCACTTTGTCATTTCTAGACTTCATCCTCGTTCTTCATTGTCTTTTCACTTGTATTTACTACAACAAATTTCTCCTTTTTTCTCAAATCTCATTTATTTGCAATGGCTAATGCTCTAAGTTTCCTTCCCGACAACTTCAAGACTCAAGATTTTATTCCGGTGAACCCTAATTTTGAGAATTATGGCTAACTATTTTTTTTTCAAGCTGAAAATAAAGAGAGTACCAATAACGTTACAATTGAAGCTTATCCTTCTGTAATACAAGAGGGAGACCATCAATGGGTCAAGCTTGACCGTGGTTGGAGAACAGATGCCAAAATCATCGTCCCAATCATTGAGGAGAGGGTTTCCAGCCGACCCAAGGTTATTCTTTTTTTCATACATACCCTTTTACTAACGAGCTAAGGCTTCCAGTGCACCCTATCATTGAACAGGTATGCCACCAACATAACATCTGCCTGAGCAAAGTTGGCCCTTCTATATGGCATCTAATCGCCATCTTGGAGAAGCTAGCCACCAGTGTTGGACTTGAATTCACTTTCTGGCACCTTCATGTTTTTCACTATTTTGGCTGATTTAGTCGGACATTCTGAACTTCAAAAGGCATAGTACGAAAGCTATTGTCTCTAATAGTGAAGACGCCATTGATTGTGGATAATGTTGCCGCTATATTGCCCTTCTAACCACCGATTTAGTCTCGTCCATTCCTTTTCCAAAAGTTTTAAAAAGAAAGTGAAAGATGCCTTTATAATCATGTTTCTTAACTCATGCTTGCTAATAAGCTTTTTATTGATCCTTCATTCTTGAGTCTCACAATGCTTCGCTTGAATTATTCTCCCTTGTCCCGCACTGACATGGTCGAATGGGTTAGAGACTCTTCTCTTCCGACCCTTCGACTATAATGAAGTTTAGAGCCATGGCAGCTATTAAGCATTGGCGAGAAAAACATCACGGTTTAAATTTTTCTCTTTTTGTGATGATCAACGGTCTTTTTCCGTTGTCTAATATTTTTCTACTTACTTAGGCCTCCTCTGCAATGACACTGGATCCGTTATTTTGGAGCTCAAGATTTCTGATCCATATACGGAAAAGTTGCCTGACTTTTCGGTTGCTGTTGAGAGAATAGCTGAGCAGGTCAGCAATTCTCGATCCTCGAAGAAGAGGAGAACTGTTGGGCCTTCTAGGGCCGCCTTCGCCACCCCTTTTTTTGCTTTGTGGGGGCTAAAGTCCCCTGACAGACCAAGTTGTCGACCGCCGGATCTCATTCATCAGTTGCCCCCTTAGTCTTGCTAACACCATCCTTCTTCCCCCACTCTGCAAAGGCGGTGACATGTTATTGAGGTGAGTTCCGGAGCCGAAGAAGAAGTTGGTGAAGATGATGCTGATGTCGATATCTTGGTTCCTCATCTAGGTTGGTTGTATTTGTTTAGTAGTTGCACTTCGTATTCCAAGCTTTTCTATTTATTGACTAGTGCTTTACTTATCTTCTTCTTGATGATTGGATGTCCTACCCTGATAGATCAAACTTCTATACCAGCGGACCAAACTCCTGCACCACCTAGTCCCCCTTTTAGACACCGCTCTAGGAAGGAAGTAGTTGGATCGAGCATCGCAGTCCCTGAAAGCGAGCTGTTGAGGTAAATACTAGTGCACCCGTGGCTGAAGAAGCAATACACGGAGATGATCGTAAGATTGTCTTGCATATACTCGTGGGGGTAAATGAGTTCGAGCACCCTGACATCAGTTTTGAAAATCTTAAGGGCCTAGTTTGTCCAGCTGAGCAATGACACTTCGCGTATCTCAATTCCCGAGTTTTGATGGCTAACTTTAGTGAATTTACAATGATTGCAAGTGTTTTATACCTTATGCCTTCCCTAGCTGATTTTAGCCTTTCAAATGTCACTTACTTATCTTGGCAACTGGACATTCATAAGGGTTGGTTGCTTCCCTAGAGGCTCTCCATCAGTTCAACCGCCATGGAGAGCTAGAGAAGCGCCTCCAAGAAGAGAATGAGGTGTTGAAGGCTACCTAGACAGTTTGCCCCCCGACGTAAAAGGTCAAACAACTGAAGGATAGAAGAAGATCTTTGAAGTCGATGCCCGTTAGAATTGGCTTCATTAGGAAAGGCTAGAAAAAACGATCGAAGAGATGGTCTGGAGGCACAGAGAGCAGGTCGAGGGGCTTAAAACGTCCCTCAAAGAGAAAAAAGTAACGGAGGGCATGGCTAGGAGAAAAATTACTTATTTGAAAGCCTCATTAACAGGCTCGGAACTATATTTTTCGTCTATCGAAAGGAAACTTGCTAGGGATGAGCAAGGAGTCAGCTCACCTTCGAGGTGTTGCTCAGCAGTTGCAGGATGAAATTGACCGACTGTGAGGAAAACTCACATCTCTTGAAAGAATCTGCAATACACTTTTTGACCAACTTGACTCTGTGATCGAAAAGCAAGGGGTCAGGCATGACCGCGCGACCTTGGCTACAGGACTTGCCACTTTCCAGAGGGTACATGATATTCCTAACCTCGACTTAGCGGCTGAGATCGAGAGGCTGCCTTCTTTGATGGTTGTAGCGAAAGCTCAATTGGCCTTCTACGCTGAAGAGGTTTCATATGAGGTTAATGGTAGTGATGATGGTAACGTCCCTCCTGAGGGCCAAGTTGGTGATGAGGCTAGGGCGTGCAGGGATACCGCTCTGTAAGCAAACCTCCCTCTTGACCAGAATTAGTTTCATTTTCTGACCAACTTTTTTTTCTATTTTGTTCTTGGACATACTTGTACCCTTCAGGCCATGGGAACTATTAGCATCTTTCACCATTAATGCAAATGTTATTTATCTTAATTTTGTTTTGAGTTTTGAGCTATAGTTGCATGAACTACCTCTTTTTATTCCTTTGCTTGTTGAAATGAACGCTTTGCACAAAGCATATACCTTTGTTTTTTTAAATGAAAGACCTCATACTTATGCAAGTTATTTGAACTTACTGCCCGATGAAGGTCTAATTTCCGCCTTTATAAAGGCATCCTTTATTTAGTTTGATGAAAACAATTTGCGCCCATGGGGGAACTTTATATTTTTACCTAACAAAGGTGTCTTTTTTTAGAAAGGCATAGCATGTGTCTACTAAGGGACGTCTTTATTTCTTTGTATTAGACAAGACTTTTTTGCACCCATACAGAATGTCTTTGCTTGTCCACTTGAGTGTGTAAGTCTTTCTGGCACTGTGCAGGTGAGCACGCTACCCCACATATAGGTGCAAGTGTTGAATTGACGATTTCAACATATGTCGTAGCCTTGGGCTTAGCTAGAGTTGATCTAGTTTAGTTAAGTTAACAACTTCAACTTAAAATATGGCCCAGGGCGAATTCTAATTGGATCTAGATGATGTAAAAACTGACTAAAACTGAAATAATAACTTTATTAAATCGAGGACGTAAGGTCCAAATATGAAAAGAGGCGCCGAACCCATAACATCCTAAAAAAGGGTGCTGAACCCGTAACCTTATTGCAAATAAAAATAGAAAAAATCACAAAAATAAGTTAAAGTAAAGAAAAAAATACAAGATGTTCTGTCCCCAAATTACTGGCATTCTCATCCTTCCCCCCCCCCCCCCATCCTTCAAGCATCCATGTCCGTGTGATAACGAACTTTGATGTTGATGCTTAGGGGTCTTCTACTGCTTTGCAGGGTTTGAACCCTTTCTGCTCGCTTGCTTTGGCTTCTCCTAAGATAGTTGTTATGTAATATTCCTTTGTAGTTTGCTGCTCACCACGGATCTCCTTTATCCCCCTTATAGTCGGATATTTCACTTTCATGTGTAAAGTAGATGGTGTTCCCTATATCTCATGTATCCAAGGTCGCCCTAAAATTTCGTTGTATGGGATATCATCCCTCATCACTTAAGAAGATGTTACCTTGCTAACACTAGACATGTAAACTGGCAAAGTAATTTCTCCGACTAACTTCGCACTCGAGCTGTTGAACCCGACAACGTATATGAGTTTATGTATGAGTTCATGACTATTTGGTCCATAATCCTTATAGTCTTTACAAATTTCCACTTCATGAGGTTTATAACATTGCCAACACTAGCCAGGACTCACTTCACGTCCGTATATCCGATCCATAGGGTAATGACCAAAACGTCATGATGTGGGAAGACAGAACCATCGAGATATCCATCTTCATCACCCTTATCCTCGACCATCTAGGATCTCAGGCCCTACCACTATCACGTTGATGGATCTCTTTGCTTTTGGTAGCTTGGGGTCCATCCACATATATGTTCTTAGCATAAGTATACAACAACAACAACAACAACAACAACAACAAACCTAATGCTATCCCACGGGTGGGATCTGAGGAGGGTGAGATGTACGCAGACCTCATCGTTACCAAGGTAGAGAGGCTATTTTCGATAGACCCTCGGCTACTGAAAAATATTTTGCAAACATTTTTATAAAGAGACAACAAGATAAAAGCACAATGATAAATCAGATATTGACATAAAAGCTAAAGGTAACCTAAGTGAAAAGAAAATACAAAGCAATATATAGTTAAGGAATAAGATATGAATAGAAAATATAAACAAATCATACTGATGTCAATTTATCCAAAATCACTCAAATACAATCTAACCTTCTACCCTAATCCTGGAGCTCCATGCTTTGCTACCTAGGGTCATGTCCTCGGTGGTCTAGAGATGAGTCATATCCTGTCTAATTACCTTGCCCCAATTCTTCTTCGGTCTATATCTTTCTCTTCGTAGACACAACACTACCAACCCATCGCACATCCTCACTGGGGCATCTGTGATCACCCTTTTCACATGTCTAACCATTGTAGCCTTGCTTTGTGCATCTTATCTATCACTGATTCCACTCTGACCTTGTCACGTATAATCTCATTCCTAATCTTATCCATCCTAGTATGCCTACATATCCATCTCAACATCCTAATTTCTGCTACGCTCATCTTCTGAATGTGTATGTTCTTGACGGGCCAACACTCTAGGTGGCACTTTCTTATCGTTGAGGACCCCCGGAAGTGAGCCTCCACTTCATCCACCCTTGCCCCTATTTGATGTGTGGCATCACCATCAATTTCTTCATTACCTTGGATGATTGAGCTAAGATACTCTAATCTTCTCTAATTGAGAATAACTTGTGTATCAACAGTCACTTCCAATTCACACTCATGAGATGTATCACTAAATTTACACTCCATGTACTCTATTTTCGTTCGGCTCAGTCTGAAGCCTTTAGACTCTAGAGTCTATCTCCAAACCTCCAGCTTAGTATCAACTCTACTGCATGTCTCGTCAATCAAAACAATATCATCTGCAAATAAAACACACCATGGTACCTCCCCTTGAATACTCCGTGTTAATTTATCCATCACCAGAGCAAATAAAAATGGACTATGCGCAGACCCTTGATGCAAACTCATCTCGACAAGGAAGAGATCCGAGTGACCTCCTACTATTCTCACTCGGGACTTAGCTCCATTTTACATGTATTTAATCACTCTGATGTATGACAAAGGCAGACCTTTAGCTTTTAAGTATCACCACAAAACCTCCCTCAAGAATTTGTCAAAAACCTTCTCTAGATTAATGAAAACCATATGTGAGCTCTTTTTCTTTTCCCTATACTGCTCAACCAACCTCATTTGAAGATGATTGGCTTCCGTAGTTGATCGCCCAATAATGAACTCGAATTGATTCTCAAAAATAGTGATAACCCTCCTCATCCTCTTCTCAACTACCATCTGCTAGACTTTCAAAGTATGGCTTAGCAGTATGAGACCTCTACAGTTGTTGCAATGGTGAATATCACCCTTGTTCTTGTACAATGGTACCATGGTACTGTACCTCCACTCTTCGAGCATTGTAGCAGTCCAGAGGATGACCCCGAAAAAACCTGTTAGCCACTCCATACCTACTCATCCTTTTAGTGCCATTTGTTGAGAAAGTGCGCTACTTCTAATATTAAGGCCCTGCAGTTAGCACTATTGCGGTCGTGATCTCTGTGAAACTTGAAGTAGAGGTTTTAATCCCTTCTCCCTGGATCAGCCCTCATGTCTTTGGGCCAACAGGGCTATGTATTCTTCACGTGATCTTTGAAAAATCCAACTGCATTCACGTGTAACCGTTGTCGGGTGCTCCCTCAATGTATTCGGAGCCTTTTTTACTGTAAGAAGCCATTTTTCGGGAGTCTTCTCCCTATCCACTAGCTTTGGCGTTGATAAGGATCAAATAGGCGGAAGCGATAAACTAAGATGCAGAAGCAATAATCATAAGATAGCAAGAAAATAGGGACGAGGAACAACAGAAATAGAAGAAAAGAATGGATAAACAATTCAAATCATGAATGTATATCCGAGAGAGGAAGGGAAACTTGAACCATGCAAGGAATCCGTACTAGTGACGAATATCCTTAGGTTCCAAGCAAAGAGATAATCCGAAGCTTCAAGCTTCAACAAGAAGAAGGCCTTGCCTCTCTTTCGATGTCTATTTTTCAAATCTAAAACAAGCTCTGATACCAAGGCCTTCTTCTTGTTGAAGCTTGAAGCTTCGGATTATCTCTTTGCTTGGAACCTATGGATATTCGTCACTTGTACGGATTCTTTGTATGATTCAAGTTTCCCTTCCTCTCTCGGATATACATTCATGGTTTGAATCGTTTATCCATTCTTTTCGTCTATTTCTTTTTTTCCCGGTCCCTATTTTCTTGTTATCTTATGATTATTGCTTCAGCATCTTAGTTTATCGCTTCCGCCTATTTGATCCTTATCAGTTTGGTATCAGAGCACGGATCGGGTGTTGTTCCTACAAACCCTCGATCCTTGTTCATCGTATCTTTACTTTAGTGTTCTTCTTGTGAAAGAAGAAAAAACAAAAAAAATTGAAAAAGTTGAAAATCCAAAAATTTGGCATACCTTGTTGGTGTGATTGGATCTTGTTATGGATGTTATTGGAGATTGATGCTTGTTTAAAACCCGTTGTTTGGGTACCAAAAACACGTGGTTTGGATTGGAATCAAGAAATTTGAAAATTTGAAATTCCAAATTTCTTAAACCCCTTGAAACCCTTGTTCTTGAGTTCATGTCTTGATTCTTAGGTTTGATTGATTGTTGGTTGTGAGATTGATATCGAGGATTATAATATATCATTTTCTCGTTCATTTGGTACCAAGTTTACATGATTTGGAGTTGTGAATCAAAAGTTCAAGAAAATTGAACCCAACTAGAAACCCTTGTATAAACCGCTTTGAATCTCGATTGTGATCTTGTTTTTGGTTGTTTGGACTTGAAATTCATCGGAAATTGTTGGGAAATACTATACACAACTTTGGGTACCAAGGTATTTGAGAATCGGGTTGAAAACGTTGAGGATTTGGGTGAAAAAATAAAAAAAACCCATTTTCGGAGGTGCTGGGAGCAGGCCCCAGGCGGACCGCCCACGCCCTAGGCGGGGCCGCCCACATCCCTTACTGGTCATCCCCCAGGTGGATCGTCTAGGCCACTGGCTGGTTGGTTTTGTCTCGTTTCGTTGTTTTTTGTGTTTGTTTCGCTTCCGTACTTCTTAGTTAGTGTTTCTAAAGTATTAGTCCTACTTTATTGACACTAATCTTTAAGCTTTTAGGGTGTTGCGCGTCTTGGAATCTTTACTTAAAGTCGTAGAATTTGCTTGCTTCAAGTGCGCATTTTAATAGCTTCCATACATCAAGTCACATAAACTCCATTCTGAACCATTAATTGGGTGCATTAGTTGATTGATCTTGCCATTGTGATTACTAGTCTTGAGTGGAAAAAGACTTGAGTGGTGAGAACAATAGAGTGAGGTCACAAAAGCCAATGACCTTGAGTGTATACACGAGTAGAAAGAAAATTGAGTGACATATTTTGAGTGATACACGTGAGGGAGTGAATTTGTGAGGTCCTTAACTCTTTGGTTACAACTATGTCTTCGGCTGATGATTGTGGAGGGTACGACTCGTGTGGGGATGATGGAGACTATGGTTCCTCTGATGGTGATGACAGATATTTCTATGATGATTCCGGGAACCAAGGCTCATATGATGATGAAGCGAGTCACTATGTTGATTATGAAGATTAAGAAAACTATGAGGCTTGCGAAGATGAATGTGAAGATCCCTATGCTTCTAGTAAAGAAATTGAAGATGGTGACGCTTCAAGGTATGGTGAACCTACTTACTCTTCTTGTGATGAATTTAAATATGATGGTAGTGACATAGAGAGAACGGATGGTGAAGTTGATTATACAAATTTTGCATATGCATCTTCTTTTGGTGTTGTTTGTGGTGTGCAAGGGAGTAGTAGAGGTCCTTCCATTAGTATTGGAGCAGGAGGTGGTTGTTCCATGGGAATGAAGAAGCTTGCCTATCCTACTTATGCTAAACGACTTGATGCTTCCAACTCCCATGTGAAGGGTGGAATGAGAAATGTTGCTTTTACCGTGGTTGGAGTACATTGCTCTAGTAGTGGTGGTAGGAATGGTGCTATAGGCCATGGAACCAAGGGGAGAGGCAATTATAGGTTCCATAGTGGTACTCCTTCCTCGACTTTCAACAACACTTCTAATGTTGGAAGAGTGACGGGAAGTGGAAGTTGTCCTAGTGGCGTTGCTAGGAGAGGAGGGATGAGGGAGACTCAAGTTGAGGGAAATGTTTTTCTTGAACTTCCAAGTTTCTACTTGGATGATCCTATACGAAACTTGGGTCTAAGGAGGTTCGTTGTTGCGGTGGAAGGTAATGGGAGATATTTGCTCAAGATTGGTAGCACCGATGCCAATTGCATTAGCACCTCGTTAGTTGATGAGCTAAGGCTACCTTGCTATGCCTTAGAGCATCCTTATGAGTACCTCGGAGTGTGGGTGTCTAAGCAAGCTCGGGTGTACATATCACATAGGAGTTATTGGGGTTATGTGTGGTGTGATGTGTATCCCATGAAGCATTGTGATGTGTGGCTAGGTGAGCCATGGTTGCAAGGCAAGAAGGTGCGATATGGTATTGAGTATGATAGGTATTATGTGAGAAAGGGCCAAAGGACTTTTGACTTTGAGCCTCTTGGGGAAAAGATCAAGTCACCTCCTAGTATACCTTCTAGGGCTATGCAAAAGGAAAAGGAGCAAGAACCTCATCCTATGGTTGAAAGAGTGAACCCAAGAAGTCCTACAATCACAAGCAATAGAGGGACTAGTGCAAGAAGAGAGTTGAAAATTGTCGGCAAGGTGAACCCCAACCACAAGCTCCAAAGCCAAGTGGTTCACCAACAAAGAAGATAGAGACCTCAAGTGATGAGTCTCTTAGTCCTAGATTCCGGGTTGATGTTAAAAGCTCACCTACTCCGGCTATGGGTATTCTTGGGCCTCGTCCCAATCCACCCGAATTTGAGAGACAAAAGATTGAGAGGAGTAAGGGAGTGACCGGTGACCTTCCTCGAGTGGAAAAAGGAGAGGATGTGTTGAGTGATGTGAGTGGGATGTCACCACCCGAATCTACACCAAACCTTGAAAGAAAAATGAGGGGAAAAAAAGAAGGAAAAAGAATCATTGAGAGTGAGGACACCTCTTATTCTAACCTTAACCCTTTATCTTTTTCTTCTACTTGTGATAGCTCTTGTGTAGGAACTCTTGGAGGCAAACCAATGGAGCCTCAATCATGTCCTAAGAAGCATGGACAAGGTGAAGAAAATCTTCAATGTGAGCTTCAAGGTGAAGAAACAATTCAAGACACTTCAAATGCATTGAGGGAGCAAGATGGCCACTCAAAGGTATGTAAAAGTTCTTCCCTTCACGTTACTTCCTTGTCATGTGTTAGTATTTGTGAAGGTTCTATACTAGTTGCTGAGTCATGTGAATATAATGTGTTTGCAACTAGTGTAGAGTCGGTTGGTCAACTTGTATGTGATTGTGAACCACTAGTTGAGAGGGATGATAAGCCACATCATGATGTGAGCTCAGTTTTCATTGAACCTCTCATTAGTGAAGAATGTGTAGTTGACCTTGCTTGTGAACCTTGTTATGACACCCCACCTATATTTGACAAAGGGGAAGACGAGTTGAATGAATATCCTATTCTTTTCCTTGATGAATTTCTTGATAATGGTGGACTTATGTGTCGTAGTGAGGATGGTTGTGACCTTAAGGAGTCTCTAGAGTATGAGATGGATCGATTTATTTTCAATGACTCCTCGAGTGAGAGTGAAGAGCCTAGTCTTGATACTATGCTTTTGTGTGACCCTGAATTTGAGGTGCATGCTCTTACATTCCCATTGTGTGAAGATGAACTCATTTTTGGTAGCAAATTATATCGGACTAGGGTTGGTAGTAAAATAGAACCTCCATGGTTTGTAAAGTTAGACTCTATGGATGATCCATTGTTTGGAACTCCAAATGGGATGAGTGGTCTTGATATTGGTTGTGTTGAACCATCTTCTAGTAGTCCTAACCTTCATTGTGTGGACTATAATGATGAAGGACCGATTTTGGAGACCTTCCTTTGGAGTTTGTCAAGTGAGGGAGATTGTCCTAGAGGTGGATTTGGAGGTAAGGAAGTCACTCTTGGTGTGTGTAAGAGTGCTTCCAAGAAGGGGAGTGGAGTATTTGATGTTAGTTGCCAATTGAACTACTTTGTTTACTCCACCCCACATGTTGATCACACCTTTGGTGTTGAGCATGCAAAAGCCAATGAGTCACATTGTGATAGTAATGCATTGAAGGCTTGGTGTGTTGACCATAAACTTGGAGGTCATGAGGAACTTAGTTGCTTAATCTTGCATGTTCCATGTCTTATTGATCTCTTTGCTTGTTGTGGTAGTGAGTGCTTGTCATTGTTGAGCCAAGAACTTGTTGTTTCCTTTGGAGACATAAGCCTTTTGATTAGTACTGATACTTGGCTCTATCACAAAAGTGTGATTTTCACATCACTTGCATTCACTCTCGTTGGACTTGCCTACTCTTGTAGTGGGAAGTTTTGGTTTGTTCTTATTGGACTTAGGGATCATAGGAATTTTGATGACTTGATCTTGCATATTCTCTATCCTATTGATCTTTTTGATAAATCATGTATTGAGTGCATCCATTGGGGAAGCCAAGTACTTGTTGTTTTCTTTGGAAACATGCGCTTTATCATTGTCATTAATACTTGGTTATACCATAAGAGTGTGTTTTCCACACTACTTGCACTAACCTACTCTTGTAGTAGGATATTTGGCTTGTTCTTGTCTTTGATTGTAGGTCTTGATGGTTTGCTTTCGAGGACGAAATTCTTTCAAGAAGGGGAGGATGATAAGGGTCAAATCTTGCTTAAAGTACTTACCATCAAGAGCCGGGATTGGAGGATGCAAAGGATGGGAAGCCAATAGCTTTTGGAGCAATTTGAAGGAGTGTTGAAAGCACCCAGGCCCAGGCGCTCCGCCCAGAGCAAGAGGGAGCTAGGCGCTCCGCCACCAAGGTGGGCGCTCCGCCCAGCCTACTCCACTGACCACTTTTTGAGGCGCCCCGCCCAAATGCTAGGCGCTCCGCGTACCTTGCAGTCAAACCAAGACGACACTTCTATTATTAGCCTAGTATTATTTACTAGTTTGACCCTACATGGTCTTTGTTATTACACCCAACTTGTGGGGTTATTTTAGACTTTATTTAGAAGTGTAAAACCTCTATAAATACTACACTTAGGTCATTGGCTCATTAGTTTTAGTGAATGTTTAATTGAGAGAATAGAAGATAGAATAGGCTTGGCCATTCTTGTTGAAGCTTAGCTTCATGTATCTCTTACTTAGAATCCATGGTGGATCACCGCTAGTATGACCCCGTTAGTGGTTCAAGTCTCTTTCTCTCTTTGAATCAATCTACTTTGGTTAGTTTGATTCGTTCTTTCTTCTATTTTCTGTTCTTCCCCATCCCTATTTCTTTGTTATCGTGGCTTAATTGCTTCCGCCTCTATTTTACTTGCTTCCGCGATTTTGATCCTTATCAGACGTGTCCATTCAAAAATCTCTCATATTCTTGTTTACTCTGTCCTTTTTATCCTTGGGCTCATCTATTTATTCATACTTACGAATTCTACCGTTGTTTTCCTTTGATATTCGAAATATCTCAGACTCGGTTCTAAGCTTATGACTGTAACATTGGTTCAATGCATCCCACATCTTCACCGAGTTCTCCTGCAAATTTTTCTAAAGTTTTCGTGTGGTTGCCAAACCTCGGGGGTTTAAGCTTTAGGCAAAGGCCACCATCGCTATGCTATCTGGCACTGGAGGAAGCATCATTCGCTCTTTTAGGAACCTTTCCAGGTGCACCTTCAGAAACTCTCCCTCTTGCTGCTTGATTTTGAAGATGTCCTCCATCCTCTTCTCGCACTTCCAGGAACCATGGTGTGCCATTTTGAATTGGTCCTACATCTGTGCAAAAGACTCAATCAACCCCTCTAGCTACTGAGTGTACCAAGTTAGGGTATCTTTAGCTAAGGTAGAATTTGACTTCTTCACCAGCGCTGATTGGATCTATTCTCTAGTCATATCATTTTTTTTTGGTTATTGTGACGTAAGGCAGACACGTGATCCTCAGCGTCCGTGGTGCCATCATACCTTAGTGACTTCAATAAATAAAAATTCTTTGGCAGCGATGTGCTCTGTTCCTTTAAGTTTGTTAAGAAAACTTGTCCTCGTCTACCTTTGTTATTATAGGTGCAGTGTTCGGTATCTGATTAATTAGCTCGTTGGTTTTCTTTAATTCCTTGAGTAGTGCCTGTATAATGCAAAATTCTATAGATGCTGGAACGTTGGCTACACCAGAGCTTCCAGGGGTTGTATTCAAGTCGATTTGTTGTGCTACAAAGGCTGGGGTGTTTCCCAAAGGCTTTAATCCGTGAGAGGATTCTAGTCGCGGTGCCGATTTTGTAAAAACTTACTCCAAGCGTTTGGCTAGTGTATCAGCCATCAACATTGAATTTTCTGCAATGGATGTTGTTGCTTAGCCTCAAGGAATTTTTTGAACACCTTTTCCATCTTGTCTTTGGCCTTGACTAGGGTTCCTTCTTGAGTGGGTCTCCTTGTTGGGACCGTGACTCGCTTTGGTCACCTTCTTCTTCCAGGTCTATCAGCTCCTTGGCTGTATATGTATCATAACTGATGGGATTGTTGTGATCCTTCGTGACATTGTTTGCTATTTGGTTAGCGTTTCGAGAGTCCACTGTTGTCTTGCGGTTACACCAAACTGTTTATGCCTAAAACTTGCACTCTAGATTAAACAGATAAATATATATTGGGTCATAGACAATAATTTAATAACGATGAACAAAAAGGAATAAAAACAAGAAAGTAGGAGTTTGATATTTGGTGAAAGTGCACGTTCGTAGCCTTCGTCTCACCTCACATCTAGCTACTTTACTTGTTGTTTTAGTAATGCTCTATTTGTTTTATGCTTATATGGTTTGTTTTATTGTGTGGGAACGAAATGGGCGAAATTTGTTCGTTCTAGAGCTTAAAAGAGGCAAAATCGACGCTTTGAAGTCTAAGTAGAGGCCCGAGACATAAGAGGAACGAGTTCGAGATAAAAATTCTAAACCGACAGCAGAAATAGCCTACCACGTCGCGCCCCGCGTAGCGTGACACGGTAAGGGCGAAGGCATGGGAGTTGGAAAATTTATAATTCTGAATAAAAAGGCTTGTCGGGCGCTTCATGCGATGCACTGCGCGACACGGAAAGTATATTTTCCTAATCTAGTTTCAGACTAGTTTTGCACTACTAGAAAAAAAGTGTATTGCAACGGTTCAAAATGTGTCGCAATAGGCATCAAAACCGGTGTCGTGCGTCTATTACAACCATTTCCAAGCCGTCGCATACTAAGCCATAGCAATAGGTCTATTGCAACGCTTTTGAGAACTGTCGCAATAGACATATCAGTTGCAATGGGTTTACATCAGCCCACTTCCCATCAATTGCTACGATTATATTCTCAACTGCAACGGTCTGGCAACCGTCCCAATAGCCTTTTTGCAGCGGTTGTTGAAGTCACCGTAAACGTTGTTTTCATGCTATTGCTATGCATTTAAGCACTAGCGCGACAATTATTTTATGATATTGCAATGGTTAGATTAGGCTACTGTGACGGATTTTAGAGTTAATACAATAGTTTTTTGCTTTTGTGGACATAGGGTTTGTTCCTACACTATAAATAACTTTATACACTGAAATCGATCTTGTTATTAACATAATTTTAATCGCAAAAACATGCTAGTTTATCCATATACAGTAGCAAAATCCCCCAAGTCATATATGTCTGACAAATTCAAGAGTAGCATTCAAAAATTTATCAAAATGTCCAAAACAAAGGACTCCTAAATAGAATATATAATACTAGGTCTTCCGCCGATTAAACAAGGCACTCTTTAAGATCAAGCTCCTCATTACTTTGTTGCCCCTCATGTTCATTTAATTCACCTATAAAACCGTCAAAAAACTAAGAACAAGGTTATTGCACAATTAATTAGAAGTAAAACATAATACATGACATTTTATTTCAATAAGAAACCTCATAGAACTAGAAGAGCTTTAAGCAAATTCTCCATTCTAAGATAAAAGTATTTCTCCAAACCAATCATAACCCAAAAATTTTAAAAAAAGAAAAAAATTCACCAACATATCAAACCTCAACATGAAAAGCAAATGAAGTTGTTGCTACAGTAAATGAACTTATCACTAGTTCAACAAGATTACCATGAAAGGGGAAGAACAGTTTAGATGAAAACGAATCTTTTTGGGATCTTGCAAGAATAATAAGATGCTTAAGATATAAATAGAAAACAAAGTTAAAATGATTGAACATTTTCATATTGAGATATCCATTATACTATCATCGTTATAAATTTTAACATCTACTACATATTACATAGCTTTCAATTTGAACAGGAGATAGATGCTATCACCAGAGGGCACAAATGACTATTATTCAGCAATCTATTGATTATGCTAGGAGTTAATGAAATTAAAATGTTATCACAAATTCCTTAAAATATTATATAAGAGGGAGGCAGTTTGGCAGAGCCAACCACCAAGTGGATTTCCTACTGCTAACAGAATCTCCCAAAATAGAGCTTCTTGCTTTTTTGTTTTGTTTTGAACGCCCATTCATGACTATCAAACTCCGTGTTATAGAAAAGCAAATAAAACAATTCAGCTATTAAGAAAAATAGAAGACAATATAAAGGTGCCTAGAATCAATTCTCAAAACAAGAGTAAAAATAGAACCTTATTATAGATGTGCATGACTATAACCACACGCTCAATCGAGTAAACTGGTGTACAGTATCATCCTAGATTCTTTAGTAAACAAATACGGACATGATTTATGGTAGATAGATCCGGGCATATGCAATGCAGGACTTGCATGTTAATATGAACTCCTCAGCACAAAAATAGGATAAAACTTATTCTATGACATCAATATACCATCAACACGATGGTCAGTATGAAAACCCAAAACAATATTTATTCAGCTTATTCCTCCCAAATAATAAGGAATAAAAGTGTCAATTCAGAAAAGTATTCAAATCAGAAATGTTTATCAAGCACCTCATGGCTTAGATCAAAATATTAAGGAATAAAAGTATCAAATCAGAAAATTTAATCAATAGTTTCGTTTGCGTAATATATGCAAATATTCTGCTGGGGTCTATTCTAATGCATCAAATTTTGGATACTTTTCATTTCTTGCTGTATAGAAAGTATTACATAAATAGTGAATTATGAAATTAATTGAACTGTAGAACCCAAAATCAAATTATACATAGTGTCTCATACATTAGAAGAAAGTTTTCAAATTGCTAAATTACAAATTAACTTAAAATTCAACAATTATACGATATTCCATGTATGCAAATGAAAATTCCCCTTCTATGACTATTTCATAAATAAGAATGTGCAGCCACAAATGAATAATCAGGTAAAATATTTATACATCTTTTATTCCTCTAATGTTACTATCTTCTATGAGCGTTGAAATTTTTAAGTAAAATAATTTTTATGCTCATATTCAGTTTTTTAAACATGTTAGAATATTTTCTTAAAATATATGACACATTCTGACGCCTATTAGCATACAATTTAGAGTCATTTCATTGAAAAAATAAAAAGAAGCAGCAAAAAGAAAACTTTAAAAACAAGTGATGTCTAAAACTAAATTCCTAATAAATAAAGAAAAGAACACAATTAGGATGCCGTTGGGCCTGTGCTGATTGCCGTTAGTATTTTAACAAGGCATAACCATTCAGAGGGGTCAGCTTAGCAGCCAATTATGTTCCCACTTATTTTCTATGTTAACAATTTTCTGACCTTACCATAAACATTGAACTAAACTTAGGAAGAAAGCTAATTGCTCAAGGACTGCATTTGTGAAACTAGATGACAAAGAATAAAGTGAGTAAAACCACCTGATGTTTGGCATTTTATGCCTATATTTCCTTAATATTTCCTTACGTTTGAATACTTTATTCGCTCGTTTTATGGTTTATGAATGTGGTTTTGCACTAATTTTATGTCGTGTGTGTGTAGGTTGTTATGCAGTGCAATTGGAGCTTTTAAGAGCATGATTGAGCAAGAAAAGATTGGATTTTGATTGAGGATTGGATCGAGCACACGAAGGCACAACACGAAACGAGAAAAGGAGAAACGAAACAGAAAAATAGCCTGGCGCTACAGGAGGCGCGCCGCGCCGCCCAGAGCGCCCAGCTTCTGGCGCGGTTTTCCACGCGGCGCGGCCCAAAAGCGTGCCAAGTTCGACGGGTTCTGATTGTTGTAGCGCGTTACGAGGCGCGCTGGAGCGGTTTTTACTTCCTATTTCGTCTAGGATTAGGTGTAACTTATTACTAGGTGTTTGTAAACCCTATAAATACTCTTTTACTTAGTTTTTGATAGGAGTTCAGACCTTTGGAGCAAGTTTTGGAGGAGAGGGGAGGAGCCCTAGATGTCTTCTACACAAGTTCTTTCTCTCTTTCTCTTATTCTTCTCTTTAATTCTATAGTTTGTTTGTTCTAGGGTTAGAGTAAATACATGAAGGTTGATGTTTGAAATTTGATTTCTATATATTGATTTACCATTATGGATTGTCTATTCTTTCTTGATCATAATTGTTTGATTATTGAGGCCTGATAATTGAACACTATCTATGGTTTTTGGATCGAACTCGAAAGAGGGAATTTAATTACGCAATAAGAAAGAATAGGACTAGTTTGTGAACCCGGGCATCGGGGAACTAATTTGTGAGTAGGATAGACATATACTTGCTCGCCTAGTTTAACTCATTACAGAATTCGTTAATGCGTGCACGTGATTCAACCCATAGACATATAGGGATTGGAGTAGCCTGCATAGACCGTGAAGAATCGAAAGGTTTTCATGGGTACATTTAACCTGTAGTTAGCAATCTAGGAAATCAGGAAGTAGAATCAACTGGAAAACTCAACTGGATTGTTCGTAACTCTGACCCGGGACCGTCATCTTTTATTGATAACAACTTAGAATTTGCTCTGTTACTTGATTTCAATTACTTGTTTTTATTATTGCATTTAGTTAGTAAATTCTCAACCATTGGAAAAAGATCCCTGAATAGTTTTTAGGAAATTGTTTGCTAGAATTCAGTCTGAATAGTCCTCATGGGAACGATACTCTACTTATCACTTTATTACTTGTCGACCACGTATACTTGCGTGTGCGTTTGGAGCAACAAGTTTTAACAGTGCTCAATCTTCATGTCACCATCCAAACACAATGTTGAAAAATGATTGGAATGAGGTCCAATGCGCTTCAATTCTAAAGTTGCATTACCTTTGATACCCTCACTTGCACAAACACTAGAGTCATCAAATATGATGTTTTCTATTTCCTCATTTGACTCTAATGTAATTTCCTCAACCTTGGCATCATCAACTAATATTGAGTCGAGTGGTAGGAATTCCACTTTTTGCTCCTCAAATTGGCTTCTAAGCTCTTCTATCTCAATTCTACAATTTACGACAACTGATAATTGGGCATTAGACACCTCAACCATATCACTCAAATTCTCCTCCAAGTCGTGAATAGTCAAGCCAAATTCGTCGATCTCTTGCTTGAGCACAACCCTTTCTTCCATAAATTGCCTCGTCATATTTGTAAGTTCACTCCTGAAATCCCCATAAGCTTCTAAGAGTTTGGCTTGCTCCATTAGCCAAGTTTCGCTAACAACCTGCACTTTATCGCTCCTGTCAAACTCACAAACATCATTAGAATCATCACAACAATTATTGGGGGAAGGAGCATGACACTTAGGACAATCATTCCACCGACCACCACACAATTTACAAAAATTCCAATCAAAGGTGGTAGAAAATTCACATAACCAGTCTCGCAGGGTTGAAAGACTCGGACAATTTTTCCAAAACTGATGTCCTCCACAAAGTAGACAAGAATCAATAAAATTTGAGCAACCATCATTCAACCCACTTTCATTAAAAGATGCCATGTAAAGACAAGTAACACAATACTAAACTAAACAAAAATTAAACCTGAATAAAAAATAAGTAATCGTTCAAAAAGAAATCAGTTCGTAATTAGTCCCCGGCAACAGCGCCAAAAACTTGTTGCTCCCAAACGCACACGCAAGTATACGTGGTCGACAAATAATAAAGTGATAAGTAGAGTATCGTTCCCACGAGGACTATTCATACTGAATTCTAGCAAACAATTTCCTAAAAACTATTCAGGGATCTTTTTCCAATGGTTGAGAATTTACTAACTAAATGCAGTAATAAAAACAAGTAATTGAAATCAAGTAACAGAGCAAATTCTAAGTTGTTATCAATAAAAGATGACGGTCCCGGGTCAGAGTTACGAACAATCCAGTTGAGTTTTCCAGTTGATTCTACTTCTTGATTTCCTAGATTGCTAACTACAGGTTAAATGTACCCATGAAAACCTTTCGATTCTTCACGGTCTATGCAGGCTACTCCAATCCCTATATGTCTATGGGTTGAATCACGTGCACGCATTAACGAATTCTGTAATTAGTTAAGCTAGGCGAGCAAGTATATGTCTATCCTCCTCACAAATTGGTTCCCCGATGCCCGGGTTCACAATCAAGCCCTATTCTTTCTTATTTGCATTAATAAATTCCCTCTTTCGAGTTCAATCTAAAAACCATAGATAGTGTTCAATTATCAGGCCTCAATAATCAAACAATTATGATCAAGAAAGAATAAACAATCCATAATGGTAAATCAATATATAGAAATCAACTTTCAAACATCAACCTTCATGTATTTACTCTAACCCTAGAACGAACAAACTATAGGATTAAAGAGAAGAATAAGAGAAAAAGAGAAAGAACTTGTGTAGAAGACATCTAGGGCTCCTACCCTCTCCTCCAAAACTTGCTCCAAAGTCTAAACTCCCATCAAAAACTAAGTAAAAGAGTATTTATAGGGTTTGCAAACACCTAGTAATAAGTTACACCTAATCCTAGACGAAATAGGAAGTAAAAACCGCTCCAGGGGCGCTATAACGGGTGCCCCGCGCCTCGTAACGCGCTACAACAATCAGAACCCGTCGAACTTGGCACGCTTTTGGGGCGCGCCGCGTGGGAAATCGCGCCAGAAGCTGGGCGCTGTGGGCGGCGCGGTGCGCCTCCTGTAGCGCCAGGCTATTTTTCTGTTTCGTTTCTCCTTTTCTCGTTTCGTGTTGTGCCTTCGTGTGCTCGATCCAATCCTCAATCAAAATCCAATCTTTTCTTGCTCAATCATGCTCTTAAAAGCTCCAATTGCACTGCATAACAACCTACACACACACGACATAAAATTAGTGCAAAACCACATTCATAAACCATAAAACGAGCGAATAAAGTATTCAAACGTAAGGAAATATAGGCATAAAATGCCAAACATCACCACCCCACACTTGAACCTTTGCTCGCCCTCGTGGGACCTCATTCCAATCATTTTTCAACATTGTGTTTGGATGGTGACATGAAAATTGAGCCACCCGAGCCTATGAAGAAACAAAAGGAGGACGAACAAGGTGCTTATATTTTAGAGTTTGTGATGCCGAGGAGACAAAACGACATCCCTCATTTAAAGGCTAAGAAGTGCAAAATGCGGCATTGTTTACTTGGTCCTGTTGTATTTTTGCCACCACCCCAATACCATAGTTGTAAACTTGAGGCAAAGTTGGGGATTCAATTCATTAGTTCAAGGTGGAGACAAAAGTGATGAAGTTGTCTTCGTTGTGCCACGACTTTAACTAAGGCGCTTCTTGTGAGGCAACCCAATTTGCTTGCTTTACTTTTATTTATTTTTATTAGTATTTTTATAGTTGTATATTACTTTGGGTGATTCTTTGGATTGCAGGTTCATGTAATGTCGAGGCTAAGTGTGGGGTGTCCTCACCTTTGCCCAATATTGATGACCTGATCAGGGAAGTCTGAGTACCTCATACTATATGGAAGCTTGGAGGATGCTAGCACCAAGGACTAGAATCTTCAGGAAAGTTTTCTTTACCTTGCACTTTCTTATTTTTAGCACTGAGGACAATGCTTAGTTTAAGTGTGGGGTGGGAAACTACCCTTTATTTATTTTTGAGGTTAGGGATGCATGTACCATAGGATTTTTCTTTTGTCACATGACTTTATTTTTATTTGTTTCTTGCTTTAATATATGAAAAAAAAATTAGAAAATCAATGAAAAATTTCAAAAAGATTTTCATTTTTAGTTTTATTAGTGGTACATGTCATCCACCCCGTGGTTTTTCTTATGGCCTCGGTTCTTTTCCACAGGGAGACCTTTGAACCGGATAGTTTTTATTTTTTAGGATTAGAATAGTTAGTATAGGTGACCCTAGACGAAGGAAATAGGTGGAATGCTAGGTGCCTGTCACGACCCAATTTCCAAGGGCTCGTGATGGCACCTAAACAACATTTGCCTAGGCGAACCAATGAAACAAGATGCGGAAAAGAACAATAATGTGAAAAGGTCATAAATGGATATATAAATATAAAAGGGTGAAGTCCAAAAGAATATATCCACAAAAGAATTGGAGCATTCTAAGAGTGACTCAATAAAGTATGAATATACATCAAAGAAATCGGAGTCCTATCTCTAAGTGACTCCGGCGGTATGCCACCACGGTCTGTGTGGTCGGCTCACCTCAATCAAAAGTCTCAGAAGCCTCGGGAACCGCTACCGTCCGGGCTGCTGACTAGATGAAGGACCTGCGCACGTAGCAGAGTAAGTTATGAGCCGAAGCCCAGTAAGATCACCGACAGGCCCGCTAAGGTACCCTTGCGGGACAAGTCGCTACATGCATCATAAGCAACAACATACTATAGTAATCATACAATAAAGTAGTGAAATCACAAATAGATGTAACACATTCCATACACACAAGTAGTAACCAGAAGTCTCAAGGATTATGCCCATCCAACGTAAGGCATAGGTCAACTCAGCGGCGGTTTGGAGGTCCAATCTCTACTCCCGTGCCGACTAACCTAGACCTACGATGGACTAGCAACACCACTACTAAGTATCAACCATATACCGTGACCCGAAGTCACTATCACAATCATGAATGAGTAGACCAACGACCCGTAGTCGTTGGCTCATCTCAAATCTGTCTACGATCGCACCACACCCCCTGTCAAGTGCGTCGTATCTCAATAAATCAAGTGACCACACCACACCCCCTGTCAAGTGTGTCACATCTCAAAGATCAAGTGTCCACACCACACCCCCTGTCAAGTGTGACACATCTCATAGTATAGGCGACACCACACCCCCTGTCAAGTGTCCATCTAACAGTATTAATATCCACGACATTAATAACAATAACAGAAATAATAACAGAAATATTAATAACGATAATATTTCACAGTCACCGTAACCCAGGTTGGTTATGCTAGCTGAACGTAAGGCGAAGGTTAATCCGACCACAGTTTGGGGGTACAATCCCTACTCCCATGTCGTCCAACCCAAGGTTACGTATAGACAGCACTACCCAACCCGGTACGTGAACAAATCAAGTACCAATATCATACAAAAGCCGGCAAAATCCTCGGCAAGACATTTATCATGACATGCCGGCAACATCCTCGGCCATGTCCCGAGTTCTTGCTATCTAAGCATGGCGTAGCAAGCGTTACTACGATATAAATTTAAGCTACCTCGACGTAGCGTTTAGACCGGCACATACCTCGGTCGAGTCACAATCTCGCTATTTATAACAAACAATAATAGCAAGTAATTCACATCATTAATCCTAACCATTGTTAGGTATATATATGCGTACATGAAGCATACTAGCATGAAGGAAGAGTCCACAAGCACAATAGAGGTCAAGTCTCACTTACCTCGAAATTCGGGCTCAAATGCCGGGAAGAATCTCCTTTCCCGCTCGCCTTGTCCGCGAAGGACTCTCCACTAGGTCTATTAAGACAAGATATAGCACATATGAGTGCTCAATTATAGCTATTTAAGCCTATAGGCATCCTAGGGTAAAAATTACCAAAATGCCCCCGGGTAGGGCCGAGCCCTAAATTTACAAAATGTACTTTTTCGGACTCCCCACGCTCCTGTGAGTCCAAAAGTACACTTAGATTCCACATGCGAGCCTTGCTCGATGTCTTTCCCCAATTCTTAAGAATCTAGGGTTCTAACCCATTTCCAAGAATCAACCCTTTGATTCTTGTGTTAATCAACATAAAGATGGATTGAAAGGGCTTACCTTAAGTGTAAGTATGATTGGTTCTTCAAGAAATACCCAAAAATCGCCTCAAGAGCTCACCAAATGATTTTTATAAGTTATGAACCGAAATGGCCTTTTTATAGCAGTTTTTTGCCTCTGTGACAGCTTCTTTTGATAAAATCATAACTTTTGATGGGAATGTCCAAATGACCTGAAACCAGTTCCATTTGAACCACGACTCAAAGAGCTACAACTTTCATATTTTGAGTTTTTCGTAATTCCTTACGGATTGGCCGAAAAACCAGCTTTTATCCGGCTGTTTGCGCCAAAACAGAACAGAAAAGTCGCACCAGATTTTCTACTGTTTTAGGGGCAAAACGGGACCCTACGAAGCTCAGAATGATCCCAAATTTTGCACACAAGCCATAAAATACTTGGGTGACATGCTCGTCAAGATGGAACTCAATTCGGACCTCCAGAACTCAAAAAGTGGGTCCCACGGCAAAGGTTCAATGTTCGACTTTCGCCAAAATAGCGAAATTTAACCAAACGACCTCGGAATCCAATTCCGAAAGTTGCTACAAGTCACAAATGACTATACGAACCTAACGGAACTTTTGGATCTCTCATCGGAGCTCATTTGCTCAAATCGAGCTCGGAAACCTCTTTTAACTCTTTTAAACTTCCGAAACGGGGACTTTATCAAAAGTCCTATCAAACGAGGTCCGTTTTCAATTTTGAAGGTTGCTACATATCATAAATGACGAGACGGACCTAACGGTGCGCTCGGATTTTCCATCGGGGTTCGTTTACTCAAAACGACCTATCGAAACCCCAAATTCCTTTCCGGAATTTCATAAACGGATCCTTTTCTCGAAAACCTATCAAAACGGACTCCGTTTCGACTCAGATTTCACAGACGGGTCATAAATGACCTAATGGAGCTTTTGGGACTGTCGACACGTAAATCGAGGTCCTGGATCCCGTAACAACTATTTGAGGGTCGTTACATTCTCCCCCACTTAGACTCTCTGCCGTCCTCGGACGAGCCTAAGTCTAAGGTAGGATCCACACACTAGCCACGGAGCTGGCACTGATTTCGAGGACCCCTCGGTACCACCCAAAATCAATAAAACTTAAAAATGCAAATTCAGGCTTAGAAAATACAAGGAGTTCATACCTGAATCATCGAACAAGCGCGGATGCCTCTCACGCATCTCGGACTCAAGCTCTCAAGTGGCCTCGGCAATGGAGTGATGCCCCCACTGAACTCTCACAAGCGGGATCACCTTCGATCTCATCTTACGGACCTCTCTAGCCACAATAGCAATAGGCTCCTCCGAATAAGCTAAGTCGCCATCTACCTCCACGGAAGCCATATCGATCACATGAGACAGATCGTGAACATACTTCCGGAGCATGGACACATGGAACACCGGATGAACAGACAGAGAGGGAGGCAAAGCCAGTCTATAAGCAACGGCGCCAACGCGCTCCAATATCTCAAAAGGCCCAATGAACCTAGGACTGAGCTTGCCTTTCTTCCCAAATCTCATAACACCCTTCATGGGCGACACTCTGAGGAATACCCGGTCCCCAACCATGAACTCAAGATCTCTCCGCCTCCGATCTGCATACGATATCTGCCGGCCCTGAGCCGTGCGGAGTCGATCCTGAATAACCCGGACCTTATCTAAGGTCTGCTGTACTAAATCGGGCCCCAACACCTGGACCTCACCAAACTCGAACCAACCGATAGGCGAGCGACATCTCCGACCATACAATGCCTCAAACGGAGCCATCTGGATAGAAGCCTGATAGCTATTATTATACGCAAACTCTGCTAGCGGCAAATGGCTATCCCAATGGCCTCCAAAATCAATAGCACACGCCCTCAACATATCCTCGAGGATCTGAATGGTCCGCTCAGACTGGCCATCAGTCTGCGGGTGAAATGCAGTGCTGAGATCGACCCGAGTACCCAGCTCTCTCTGAAAAGATCTCCAAAACTGAGCTGTGAACTGAGCACCTCGGTCAGAAATGATAGAAACAGGAGCACCATGCAATCTCACAATCTGCTCAATGAAGATACGAGCCAGACGCTCCGAGGTATAAGTAGTCCTCACTGGAATGAAGTGAGCCGACTTCGTCAGTCGATCAACTACTACCCACACCGAATCATGCTTACCCACGGTCAGCGGCAAACCAACTACGAAATCCATAGTGATCTGCTCCCACTTCCACTCGGGAATGGGCATAGACTGGGTCACCCCGGCTGGCCTCCGGTGCTCATACTTCACTTGCTGGCAATTCAAACACCGAGATACATAATCAGAAACATCCCTCTTCATCCCTTTCCACCAATACAGCTCTCGAAGATCATGATACATCTTCGCAGTACCCGGATGAATGGAATATCTCGAACTGTGAGCCTCTGCCAAAATCATCTGCCTCAGCTCCACAATGGCTGGAACACATACCCGGCCGTTAAGCCGCAAAGCACCATCATCACCAATCACGAACGAGGACACTCCCCCACTCAGGACCCTGTCCCGGAGATCTCTCAGATAAGGATCCTCGAACTGCCTTTCCCGAATCTGGGAAGCTAAAGACGACGGAGACCCCACATATGCAAGCACCCGGCCTGGAACAGAATCATCAAACCGAACCCCACTAATGGACAAAGCCTGCAACTCACGGGCCAACGGCCTCATATCAGCATCAAGATAGGCGAGGCTACCCATGGACTTCCTACTCAAGGCATCGGCTACAACATTAGCCTTTCCGGGATGATACCGGATAGAAAGATCATAATCCTTCAGCAGCTCTAACCAGCGGCGCTGTCTCCCGTTCAAGTCCTTCTGAGTGAACAAGTACTGGAGACTCTTATGATCGGTGAATATCTCACATGGCTCGCCATAAAGATAGTGCCTCCACAACTTCAGTGCAAACACGACAGCTAACAGCTCCAAATCATGGACAGGATAATTCTTCTCATGGACCTTCAGCTGTCTCGAGGCATAAGCTATCACCTTACCCTCCTGCATCAGAATGCTACCCAGGCCAACACCCGAAGCATAACAATATACGGTGAATCCCCCGGATCCACTAGGCAAGGCCAACACTGGCGCTGAAGTCAACAGAGTCTTAAGCTTCTGAAAGCTAGACTCACAGGCATCGGACAACAGGAAAGGAACATTCTTCTGGGTCAACTTCGTCAGAGGTGCTGAAATAGAAGAAAACCCCTCGACGAACCGCCGATAATAACCTGCCAAGCCTAAGAAACTCCGAATCTCTGTAGGAGAAGTAGGCCTAGGCCAACTTTGAACGGCCTCTATCTTCTTCGGATCAACACACACCCCATCCTTGGTCACCACGTGACCTAGGAAAGATACAGAATTGAGCCAAAATTCACACTTGGAGAATTTGGCATACAACTGCTGATCCCTCAGAGTCCGAAGAACAACTCTCAAATGCTGCTCATGCTCCTCCCTGCTCCTCGAATAAACCAAGATATCATCGATAAACACAATGACGAAGGAGTCAAGGTAGGCCTTGAACACTCGGTTCATCAGATCCATGAAAGCAGCTGGGGCATTCGTAAGCCCGAAAGACATCACCAGAAACTCATAGTGGCCATATCGGGTACGAAAAGCAGTCTTGGAAACGTCCTCGGACCGAATCCTCAACTGATGATACCCCGACCTCAAATCAATCTTCGAGAAGAAGGTAGCACCCTGAAGCTGATCAAACAAATCATCAATACGCGGCAAAGGATACCTATTCTTGATAGTAACCTTATTCAGCTGCCGGTAATCAATACACATCCGCATAGAGCCATCCTTCTTCTTCACAAATAATACCGGGGCACCCCATGGAGACACACTGGGCCTAATGAAGCCCTTATCGAGCAAATCCTGAATCTGCTCCTTCAGCTCCCTCAACTCAACAGGAGCCATACGATACGGGGGAATAGATTTAGGTTGAGTGCCTGGTAATAGATCAATGCAAAACTCTATCTCCCGCATAGGCGGCAAACCCGGCGAATCATCAGGAAACACATCCGGATACTCACAAACAACCGGAACTCTATCAAGGGATAACTCCTCTGCCCGGACATCCCGAACTGAAGCAATATATCCCTCGCACCCACTAGATATCATCCTCTGCGCCTCCAAGAAAGAAATGATCCTACTCTTCGGAGAAGGCCTGGAACCTCTCCATACAACCCGAGACTCACCCTCTGCCCCGATCGTCACGGACTTGGCATGGCAATCCAAAGTCGCATGACAGGAAGCCAGCCAATCCATGCCCATAATGACATCGATATCAGACATATCGAGCAGCATCAGGTCCACTAAGGACTCTACACCACAGATGGAGATCATACACTGCCGATAACCCCTATCTACACATATAGAAGACCCGACAGGGGTGGCAACCATAAAGGGATCATCTAAGAAGACCAGATCCCTGCCCAAGCAAGGGGCAAATCCCGGCGACACATACGAATAGGTAGACCCCGGATCAATAAGAGCATAAGCATCGTGGCCACAGATAGAAATAATACCTGTGATGACATCATTGGATGCCTCAGCATCCTGACGAGTCATAGCATAGACCTGCGCCGAGCCTCCTGAACCCGGAGCTCTCTGAGACTGCTGTCTAGGAGGAATCTGAGAAACAGGCCTGGCGGCCTGAGGACCAGATGGTACCATAGCTGCGGATCCCTGGCGAACTGATGAAACATAAGGGCAATTCCTGACATAGTGCTCTGGAGACCCACACTCAAAACATCCATCACCTCTACCTCCTCTACCGCCTCTACCACCTCTGCCATGACCACCTCCAGACGAACACCTCCCATGATGCCTCTGATGGCACCTCCCGAACTGCGGCGGACCAGACTGCGAAGAGCCACCCCGCCTCTGGGGTGACTGAGGCCTCGGGGTCTCTGAAGAAAAATCCTGGGCAGGCAAAGCAGCAGCCTGGGGCCTAGACTGAGAACGGCCCTGATGACCCTGACCCCTCTGAGCGGATCCACTATACCCACTAGACTGACGTGATCTCTTGGCCGCCCTCTCCGCGTCAGCCCTGGCGAAGATATCCTCCATCCGCCGCGCCACATCAACTATCTCAAAATATGACTTGTTGCCCATATCAGGGGCAACAGCTACCTGCAAGCGGGGATGAAGACCCTCAACAAACCGGAGGACCTTGTCCCTCTCCTGAGCCACCATAGCTGGCGCAAACTGAGACAACCACAAGAACCTGGTGTCATACTCTGAAACAGACAGGTTTCCCTGACTCAACCCCTCAAACTCGCGCCTCTGAGCATCGTGCTGACTCTGGGGCACGAACCTGCTCATGAACATAGACACGAACTCAGCCCAAGACAAAGGAGGGAGGTCACTAGACCTCTGCCGCATCATGGAGACCCACCATGTCTCCGCATCTCCCGATAATCTGAAAGAAGCACACTGCACCCCTAAGGTGTCTCTAGTACCAAGAACTGTCAAAATCTTCTCACACTTCTGAATGTACCTCTGGGCAGTACATGTAGCTGAGGTACCGTCGAACTCTGGAGGCTGAAGCTTCATGAATGACTCTATCCTTTTGGCAACCTCCTCAGTGCCCATAGGAGGAGTAGAAATAACAGGACCTGCCTAAGGAGCAGAAGCAGAAGGCTGGGCAATATGATCAGGAGCAGCCTCAGAAGTAGGCGTGCTCATAACAGGTGTGGTCGGCTGAGGAGCCGAAACAGGAGCTGCAACATCATCTCTGACAGGGACCTGATGGCTAGACAAGGCCATCAGTCTCATATACTCCTCTGAAGAGATCACAACGGTGCCTGGCACAACAGCAGGCACAGGGGGAATAGATGCTGACAGAGTCGCTGCGGACACTGCAGGGATAGCTGTGTCCTGCCTAGTGGCTGACGGGCGACCTGCCCGAGTCTTCTTAGCAGCTGGCGGCTGCGTAGGTGCTGATGGCTCTCCCGCAGACGCGGGTGTAGAAGATGCAGCCCTCCTGGCTGAGGATGCTCGCGTCCTCGCCATCTGATACAATACACGAAAAAGGGTCAGCACCTATATAAGCTACTCAGCACGAATAGAGATGAAACGAAGGGAAAATATTTCCTAACATGCCCTTGTAGCCTCTCGCTCATAAGTATGGTCGGCAACATACCCATAAGCAAGACTCTACTCAGACACTGCTCCAAGACTCCTAGGACTCGAATTAGAACCTAGGGCTCTGATACCAAACTGTCACGACCCAATTTTCAAGGGCTCGTGATGGCACCTAAACAACATTTTCCTAGGCGAACCAATGAAACAAGATGCGGAAAAGAACAATAATGTGAAAAGATCATAAATGGATATATAAATATAAAAGGGTGAAGTCCAAAAGAATATATCCACAAAAGAATTGGAGCATTCTAAGAGTGACTCAATAAAGTATGAATATACATCAAAGAAATCTGAGTCCTATCTCTAAGTGACTCCGGCGGTATGCCACCACGGTCTGTGTGGTCGGCTCACCTCAATCAAAAGTCTCAGAAGCCTCGGGAACCGCTAACGTCCGGGCTGCTGACTGGATGAAGGACCTGCGCACGTAGCAGAGTAAGTTATGAGCCGAAGCCCAGTAAGATCACCGACAGGCCCGCTAAGGTACCCTTGCGGGACAAGTCGCTACATGCATCATAAGCAACAACATACTATAGTAATCATACAATAAAGTAGTGAAATCACAAATAGATGTAACACATTCCATACACACAAGTAGTAACCAGAAGTCTCAAGGATTATGCCCATCCAACGTAAGGCATAGGTCAACTCAGCGGCGGTTTGGAGGTCCAATCTCTACTCCCGTGCCGACTAACCTAGACCTACGATGGACTAGCAACACCACTACTAAGTATCAACCATATACCGTGACCCGAAGTCACTATCACAATCATGAATAAGTAGACCAACGACCCGTAGACGTTGGCTCATCTCAAATCTGTCTACGATCGCACCACACCCCCTGTCAAGTGCGTCGTATCTCAATAAATCAAGTGACCACACCACACCCCCTGTCAAGTGTGTCACATCTCAAAGATCAAGTGTCCACACCACACCCCCGTCAAGTGTGACACATCTCATAGTATAGGCGACACCACACCCCCTATCAAGTGTCCCTCTAACAGTATTAATATCCACGACACTAATAACAATAACAGAAATAATAACAGAAATATTAATAACGATAATATTTCACAGTCACCGTAACCCAGGTTGGTTATGCTAGCTGAACGTAAGGCGAAGGTTAACCCGACCACAGTTTAGGGGTACAATCCCTACTCCCATGTCGTCCAAACCAAGGTTACGTATAGACAGCACTACCCAACCCGGCACGTGAACAAATCAAGTACCAATATAATACAAAAGCCGGCAAAATCCTCAGAGGCATTTATCATGACATGCCGGCAACATCCTCGGCCATGTCCCAAGTTCTTGCTATCTAAGCATGGCGTAGCAAGCGTTACTACGATATAAATTTAAGCTACCTCGACGTAGCGTTTAGACTGGCACATACCTCGGTCGAGTCACAATCTCGCTATTTATAACAAACAATAATAGCAAGTAATGCACATCATTAATCCTAACTATTGTTAGGTATATATATGCGTACATGAAGCATACTAGCATGAAGGAAGAGTCCACAAGCACAATAGAGGTCAAGTCTCACTTACCTCAAAATTCGGGCTCAAATGCCGGGAAGAATCTCCTTTCCCGCTCGCCTTGTCCGCGAAGGACTCTCCACTAGGTCTATTAAGACAAGATATAGCACATATGAGTGCTCAATTATAGCTATTTAAGCTTATAGGCATCCTAGGGTAAAAATTACCAAAATGCCCCCGGGTAGGGCCGAGCCCTAAATTTACAAAATGTAATTTTCCGGATTCCCCACGCTCCCGTGAGTCCAAAAGTACACTTAGATTCCACATGCGAACCTTGCTCGATGTCTTTCCCCAATTCTTAAGAATCTAGGGTTCTAACCCATTTCCAAGAATCAACCCTTTGATTCTTGTGTTAATCAACATAAAGATGGATTGAAAGGGCTTACCTTAAGTGTAAGTATGATTGGGTCTTCAAGAAATACCCGAAAATCGCCTCAAGAGCTCACCAAATGATTTTTATAAGTTATGAACCGAAATGGCCTTTTTATAGCAGTTTTTTGCCTCTGTGACAGCTTCTTTTGAAAAATTCATACCTTTTGATAGGAATGTCCAAATGATCTGAGTTTCATGTTTTGAGTTTTTCCTAATTCCATACGGATTGGCCGGAAAATCAGCTTTTATCCGGCTGTTTGCGCCAAAACAGAACAGAAAAGTCGCACAAGATTTTCTACTGTTTTAGGGGCAAAACGGGACCCTACGAAGCTCGGAATGAACCCAAATTTTTCACACAAGCCATAAAATACTTGGGTGATATGGTCGTCAAGACGGAACTCAATTCGGACCTCCAGAACTCAAAAAGTGGGTCCCACGGCAAAGGTTCAATTTTCGACTTTCGCCAAAATAGCGAAATTTAACCAAACCACCTCGGAATCCAATTCCGAAAGTTGCTACAAGTCACAAATGACTATACGAACCTAACGAAACTTTCGGATCTCTCATCGGAGCTCATTTTCTCAAATCGAGCTCGGAAACCTCTTTTAACTCTTTTAAACTTCCGAAACGGGGACTTTATCAAAAGTCCTATCAAACGAGGTCCGTTTTCAATTTTGAAGGTTGCTACATATCATAAATGACGAGACGGACCTAACGGTGCGCTCGAATTTTCCATCAGGGTTCGTTTACTCAAAACGACCTATCGAAACCCCAAATTCCTTTCCAGAATTTCATAAACGGATCCTTTTCTCGAAAACCTATCAAACGGACTCTGTTTCGACTCAGATTTCACAGACGGGTCATAAATGACCTAACGGAGCTTTTGGGACTGTCGACATGCAAATCGAGGTCCCGGATCCCGTAACGACTATTTGAGGGTCGTTACAGTGCCTTTGATTTGTTTGATACCGGTGGACTTGGACTTGATTGCATGTGCTATTTGTGGTGTCCTTGGGTTTTAATTTGATGCATGCCTATGAAAAATTGGAACGACCCCCTTGAGATGCTTGAGTCCGCTTGCTTGACTTGATTGTGAACCTTTGTGCATGAGTGCTTAAATTTCCACAAGTTGCACTCTAAATGCTTGATTGGGAGTTGTTGATGGAGCCATTTTGTGTGGACCGTGTGCAATATGTGTTGTGAGGCATGTTCTTGTTTACTCCATGTTGCATGTTAATGTCTAGAACTTGCCCCGTGTGTGTGCAAAGCGAAATCCTAGGTTTGCTCTAGTCGGGAAATGATACAAGGCCTTCTTTTGATTTGCCTACCCTTACATATATACCTTGAAAAAAAAATTGTTGTTGTGATTTCTTTGATCCTTTTTGTTGGTACCCACACCCCGAGCCTACCCATTTGTTCTAAATTGACTCTTTTGGCCCTTACTCCTTAAGCACTTTATTGATATTGTGTTGTTGATTGGAGTTGTGGTTGGATGTTGGGAGGTTTTTGAGTGGAGCTCATGAAGGGGAATAATTGAAAAATTGTGAAGTAGTGAAAAGCATTGGCAAGGTTGGATGAAATTGAAAATTGAAAAAATAGCAAAGTTGAAAAGAAAAGAAAAAGAAAAAATTGTGGAAAAAGAAATAAAAAGAGAAAAGAATATCCATTCCTTGCTAGTGTGTGCTTAATAGAAAAATGCTACTTGTGTGAAGGTGTATGTGTAGAAGTTGTTGATTTGGGTGGCTTGATGAGATTGATGATTAATTTGAATGTGATGTATTAAAGTGCTTAGGGAGGTAGTCACTATTACCATATGTAGCCTACCCGCCCCTTAGCCTACATTACGACCTTTCTAAAGTCCTAGTTAATCCCGGTTGGAGTAAGCTTACATTAGTGGAGTCCTACACTACGGGCAAGCCTATGGTACGTTGTGTGTGACATGTGAGACTTTCATGAGAGTGAGTGAATTTATTTGTATTGCCCCCATTCTATTCATGATATTGATTTTGTGTGTGATCTTTGGGGGGCACTCTTTTGCTTCATATTGGTGAGGGCACGTGGTTTGCATGAAATAGGTGAAGTTGATGGTTCTTGGTTGAGTAGATAGATGTGATTTTGTGGGAGCATGGTTGCATTAAGTTGAGTTTGTGCATTTGAGCTATTTTGGGGTGGTTGTTTCTATATTTTTGATTTTGATAATTTGTTGGCATGTTGTGGATCCATAGTAGTCATGTGTGCATTGGTTCAATGGTCGGTATCAACCATAGTCATAGGCAGACCTGTTTTACCTAGGTTGGGGAAGTGAGATGTGACTTGCTCGAGGGCGAGCAAAGGTTCAAGTGTGGGGTGGTGATGTTTGGCATTTTATGCCTATATTTCCTTAATATTTCCTTACGTTTGAATACTTTATTCGCTCGTTTTATGGTTTATGAATGTGGTTTTGCACTAATTTTATGTCGTGTGTGTAGGTTGTTATGCAGTGCAATTGGAGCTTTTAAGAGCATGATTGAGCAAGAAAAGATTGGATTTTGATTGAGGATTGGATCGAGCACACGAAGGCACAACACGAAATGAGAAAAGAAGAAACGAAACAGAAAAATAGCCTGGCGCTACAGGAGGCGCGCCGCGCCGCCCACAGCGCCCAGCTTCTGGCGCGGTTTCCCACGCGGCGCGCCACAAAAGCGTGCCAAGTTCGACGGGTTCTGATTGTTGTAGCGCGTTACGAGGCGCGGGGCACCCGTTATAGCGCCCCTGGAGCGGTTTTTACTTCCTATTTCATCTAGGATTAGGTGTAACTTATTACTAGGTGTTTGTAAACCCTATAAATACTCTTTTACTTAGTTTTTGATGGGAGTTTAGACTTTGGAGCAAGTTTTGGAGGAGAGGGGAGGAGCCCTAGATGTCTTCTACACAAGTTCTTTCTCTTTTTCTCTTATTCTTCTCTTTAATCCTATAGTTTGTTCGTTCTAGGGTTAGAGTAAATACATGAAGGTTGATGTTTGAAAGTTGATTTCTATATATTGATTTACCATTATGGATTGTTTATTCTTTCTTGATCATAATTGTTTGATTATTGAGGCCTGATAATTGAACACTATCTATGGTTTTTAGATTGAACTCGAAAGAGGGAATTTATGAACGCAATAAGAAAGAATAGGACTAGTTTGTGAACCCGGGCATCGGGGAACCAATTTGTGAGTAGGATAGACATATACTTGCTCGCCTAGTTTAACTCATTACAGAATTCGTTAATGCGTGCACGTGATTCAACCTATAGACATATAGGGATTGGAGTAGCCTGCATAGACCGTGAAGAATTGAAAGGTTTTCATGGGTACATTTAACCTGTAGTTAGCAATCTAGGAAATCAAGAAGTAGAATCAACAGGAAAACTCAACTGGATTGTTCGTAACTCTGACCCGGGACCGTCATCTTTTATTGATAACAACTTAGAATTTGCTCTATTACTTGATTTCAATTACTTGTTTTTATTACTGCATTTAGTTAGTAAATTCTCAACCAATGGAAAAAGATCCCTGAATAGTTTTAGGAAATTGTTTGCTAGAATTTAGTCTGAATAGTCCTCGTGGGAACGATACTATACTTATCACTTTATTACTTGTCGACCACGTATAGTTGCGTGTGCGTTTGGGAGCAACACCACCTCGCAGACGCATTTCATCACACAAATATGCATATATATACACAAAGAAGCTTCTTAAAATAAAAGCCTATTACCAATTGTTTTAAAATAGCCAATAAAAGTTCTATACTGTGACATGATAAATATTGTATATGACAATGAAAGAAAAAATGGAAGAGGATGCAAGAAAATCCCAAAAGGTAGGTAGAATTACCTGACCAGACCAACAACTTGAAGCGAAGAACAAGAAACCAAGTAGAAACTGCACTAATTAAATTTTTTCATTTTCCTAAAAACAAAAGAATGTATAATGGTAATAAATGGAGGAAATGATGTTCACTTCAAAACAAAATTAAAGAGACAACAATCAAACCTCAAATAGTGGGATTATGGTGCCATATTACTATACTTTACAACAAAATTTCAGTTTATATTGTTGTATCTCAGGCCTGGTCAAGATCAGTGTTTTGAAGTGATTCACCAGCTTAGTCCACTAGAACTTTTCTAATTTCTTTTGTGTTTAATTCTTTTTATTAAAATGCTGATGATATCAATGTGTTGTACTGAAAGAATATAACTTTACTGATAAATACGCAACTTTTAATACTAGGCCACAACTGTATAAGTACTGTTAGCCATATAAGTTACACACCAAAAACACTTCACCTTTAGCAGGCTGAAGCATCCAATTCAAATTTTGGACAAAGTGCACTTCTTAATTTTTGTTACAAAATACAAAGCTTTCTGAGAAATTGCCTTAAAAGTTGTATTCTAGCCGTTATGGGAGGTCGCCTTTGTGTACAGTAAAGACAACAACACACAAAAAAGGTGGACAATGATCAAATTATCAGTACTTTAAACTTGAAAAGCACTAGAATAAAAGCTATAATTTAATTCAAATTTGGGCTCAAAGAAAGAAAAGAATTAGGGCTTTACTGCAACTGACCTGAAATTAAGCTCACAAGTAAGCAGTCAAGATAACTGTTGACTGATAAATTCAACGATTGTTGAAGAAACGAGAGAAGAAGAGACACCTTGTACTACAAATGAGAGAAAAAATGAAACGCTATTGTTGAAGAAGATGAAAAAATAGAATAACCAATTAGTTTAACAATGAAACAGATTTCCAGAGAAGTATATACTTGTGCTGCAATCGGACAGCTAACATTCAAGAGGAAAAAGATGCACTTTCATACACTTTTTAATTTTTCCTTTTTTTTTATGACAACCTCGGTGGTCTCTCCACTTTATTTCTTAGCAAACTCATTAGTAGATTCTCATTCATTAATGACTTAAGCTAACACTTTATCACCACACAAAAATGAACCATAAAAAATTAAAGATAAGTACATACATTAAATTGTCTTAGAATTCTTTAGGACTGGCATTCATAAAGTATGAAGATAGGTTATCATTAAACATGAATCTCCTAGATTAACCAGGTGACTTTGAAACTAGAGCCCAAGGTTAAGGTTATTACAGCCAATAGAAAAATAAAGTTACCATCCTGTCATATTTCTCTTGATGTTGTGAATTCCATGTTCAATGATAACATGCATAGTATTCCCAAACACATAAATTGGAGAAATATATTATCCAACAATGTCGGAAAGCATGAAATGCAGACCAAAAATTTACAGAACCAAAAATTCATAAAGCCATAGTATTTTTAAGTAGCACATAGCCACATATCATAATCTGAGATTCAAACAAGAAGAATTAATTCACTAAACTTAGTTTTTCCTTTCAATTTGCTATTGAGAATTCAATACATATCACTATTAAAAGCTCAAAATTAAGGTTCAAAGAAATTAGGAGTCTACCTAAAATTATGCTCAAAAGAAAGCAGCAAAGAGAACTGCCAACTGGAAAACTCGATCGCGACTTTCGACCTTTGGAATTGTTGAAGAAATAGACCCGATAGGAATTGTATTAAACTAGTCCTTTGACTTGTCGACCTTTATTTGGCATTTAATATGGAAAATATTCGATGGCTTCTGAAGTGAGTCAAGCCAAAGGTCGCCGTGGGTGACATGCCGGAGGTCGCCGTCGATGATGCCAGAGGTGGAGGATACAATGCTGGGCTAAGTTCGGAATTTTTGGTAGATATATTTTGAAAAATAATGTTTGTCTTTGGTAGATGATTCCAATGTAAATTATAAAAAAATACAAAAATTATTTTAGAAAAAGAACGTGGGGCCACATATATTGATTAATAATTAGGAGAGAAAATCAGGAGGGAAACTCAATAGATAAAAAACTTAATATAACCGCCGCATCAGACTATTCAATTTCAATATTTATATAAACTGTATAATTAGGTCACTCTATCGCAACGGTTTTCATTTATTGCGACGACTCAGTTTTAGAAGCGTCTCGGTAGGTCTTCATTCATAATGCAACGGTTATAACCGTCGCCATAGATACTCAATTGCAATGGTTGTTTAACCGTCGCAATATAACCATTGCGACAGGTCTAATTTTTATTATTTGGAGGGGTTTTTCCAAGTCAGTGTCAGCTCAAGTAGTTCTAAAATAGTATAAATACATCCTTAAATATCTTTGAAGGGGTTGAATAGGATTTTGGAGGCAAGGGAGTGAAGACATCAAGTCCAGAGGTCGTTAGACAACAGATTTCAAGAGTTTTTTCTCCATCTATCTTATGATTCTTGTTGTAAGTGTGCTTTTATGTTTGAGCATGAGTAGCTAAACTTAAATGTAGAGTTACGATGTACCTTTTTATTGTTGAAATGCTATAAAAAAGTATTATATTCTTTCATGATTCTATTTATTATTCTCTATATCTACTTGTGATTATCTGCACGACTGTGTTGGTTATTTGATCTAGAGTTACTCGGAAGAGAACATAGTGTTAGGTTTGAGTTGAATGCAATACTTCTCTCTAATTAATTGGAAGATAATTAGAGAGACGTTAGGGAGAGCTAAGAATATCGAATCTGATTGTGGCACGTAATAGCTATCTAAACGCCTATACTTAGTTCGAAAAAATAAATCTAGGTGAAAAATATAACTGCTTGGAACAGAGTTTGTGTAGTTATAACCCTAAACCCAATAGAGGAGAAGACATTGTTATTTTAGGAACTTGTCTGCAGTTCATCCGGCTAATCAAGGAAATCATAATCTTAGGCTCTTTCATATTCATTGTCACCGTCAAATTATTCATGTTACATTTTTACTTTTGTTTTTAGTTACTTTATATTCTTAATAAATTGTAGTAATCATTTTGAGTTGATTGGATCTAGAGACCTGAATAGTAAATTATTACTTTGTAGACGTGTGTTCCCTGTGGAATCCGACTCTGGATATAAATCAAATATATTTGTGACGACTGCTTAGTTCCTTTTGTAGGACATAGTTAGGCATTATCAACTTTTTTAGCACTGGTGCTGGGAGCAACGGTTCTAGTAGTGGCAGAATTGCTGAGTTTTTAGTGAATTCAGATTTTCAATGGTTTGTAGGTGTAAATATTGCTAGACTTTTGGTTTGATTAATTTTTTTAATCTAGTACGTATTGTTAGTTTATACAAAGATAAAAAAATGCATGGCATCTGGAAACTATGTGTGGCTAGGTAATGGTTATTCCTAATGCATTCCACCCTATTTAAATCCAGAGGTAACCACATATGGAAAAATCGTCAATCTTATGTGTTCAACATGTGCCACATGTGCGGTGGTCAAGATTGTCATTTTATTGGTTGTGCTTATATTTCTTACCCTTCTTCGAGCCACTATTATGATGGTTCTACTTTTTTTGGTGATGTTAATACGAGGAACAAAGTGGAGGATGTTGAGAGAAAACAGAAGACCGACCTAAATGAGATTCAAGTTTCTATTAAGCAAGGATAATTAGACCTAAATGAGATTCAAGTTCCTATTAAGCAAGGATAATTAGCAACAACTACAGATACAAAGCAATGAAGAGTTTGGTTTTGAAAGAGGAACTGATATTCTACTTGAGTAGCTAAGAATTGAATTTTTATTGGAGGAGTCATTACTTGAAGACCAACCATCTAGTCAAATGGTGTTTGGGATGCAAATGTTGATGAAGTGGCGCTAGAGTCAACCAAGGATGTTGAAGATGCGAATTGACTCCAGTTTATGTCAAGAAGCGGATGTCGAAAATAAATTTAGGTTTGAACATGTTGCATTTCATTTGAAACACTTCTAAACATTGTGTTTGGAAAGAAACATGAAAATCAATTCATCTAAGCCAATGAAAACTTTGAAGAAGAGGTGCATGGGCCTATATTCTGAAATTAGCATTTCCAAGTAGGCAAGAAGACACTCCTCGGTTGAAGGCCAAGAAGTACAAAATGCAATCTTTGGTTTTTTGCGTCACCACCCTAAGAACATTATTGTAAACATGAGTCAAGTTTGGAGAATCAATTCATTAGCTCAAGATGGAGGCAAAAAGTACAGTGAGTTAGAGAGTTAGACGCCATGCCACGATGTAAACTAAGGCGCTGCGTAGAAGGAAACCTACGAGTGCAATGAAAAATAGTCAAATATATATATATATATATATATATATATATATATATATATATATATATATATATATATATATATATATATATAAAGTATATGTCACTTGTTTGTTTCTTTGTGTAGGATTGAGAATATCGAGTTTAAGTTTGGGGTGGATGCATCTCATACTAATGATGATAATGGCTTGACCGGCGGAAGTCTGAGTATCCAACTCTCGAGTTCACAAGTGAATCTAACACAAGTTTGCACGTGCTTCGGGCTGTTGAGCCAGGAAGTTTTCTTACCTTCTCTCTTTGTTTCTATGCTCTAGGGACAGCGCATGATTTTAAGTGTAGGTTGGGGAACTTTCCATGATATCTTTGCATTTTTGAATATTCCCCATTGGTTTTCCTTAGTGCATCGATTCTTTTCCAAGGGATGAATTCTTTGTACCAGGGATAGGTTACCTAATTGAGGTAGTTGCTCATGCAACTCTTTGCTTGCTAAGCATGGTTTAGATACTTTTGAGCTTGATTTATTTGTTATTTTCGTGAATATCTTGCTCTATTTATACCTTGAGAATGTGGAGTACCCTACTTTTATGCATAGGCTCATGTTTTGACTCTTAGGTATGCCATATCATGATAGCTTGTCTTGCTTTCTTTTAAGTGAGTGTCAGAGTTGATCGGTCCTAAGTGAGTGTGTTATTGTGTGTATGAGGTCTGTAGTATTCTGTGATCATTTGATGTCTGGGACTTTGTTCGATTGTATGCTATGTGAGTTCAAATATTACTCAGTTTAGGTAGGGATACAAGCATTTCTTTGTTAAGACATTGATCCTTTAGCCTACACGATATATTTTGTCCATAGTTAGCTCCTTTGAGCTTTAGACTTTTTTTTTTTTTTTTTTTTTTGATAATTGCATTACAAGCTAGAGACCCCTTCTTTCGAGCCCTTGTATCTCTTTTGAGCACTAAAGGTTTGGATGAGTGGTAAACACCTAAGTGTGTAGTGATATACTTTGTGTATGGACTGTTGAAATAAAATTTCTAGAGGTGTAGTGTTTTGAAGAACTATTGGTACGAACGAAAAAAAAGAAGAAGAAGAATAATAAAATAAAAGAAAAAGAAAAAAAAAGAAAAAATGGAAAAAGAAAAGAACATTCCTAGATAATGGAAATTTCTCAAGCTTACAGAAGATGGGAGAATTGGAGTTGGCAAAGTGGTAAGTGTTGGTGAGATAGGACAAAGAGGAAAGGTGCTAAAAGTGTTAGATGTAATAAAGTGCTTAGGGAGGTGTAGTCACTATCATCATAATATATCTTACCCCTCCCAAGCTTAGATTACAACTAAATAAAGACCTAATTGATTCTAGATTGGGCTAGTTTGCATGAGTGAAGTATTGCATGAGAAGAGGTTCAGTGCATCTTATGAGTCACATGATGTTTTTTATGAGTGTGAGTGAATTCTTCCAATCTTATGTCCCAAGGTTTGCTATTATTCTTCTATGTGTGTGGGACAATCTTGTTTTATGTGGTGAGGGCACATGAATCACGAAGGATAAGAGAAGTTATTAGACATCTTGACTAGAGTGAGAGGGCAAGTTTAGAAAGGCTGGTGTTAGAGAGTCAGATCTTGAGTCTAGGATGTTATCACTCGGGCTCTAATCATTTTAAAAGTTCTTGGCATTGGAGAGCTAGAGAGGAGTATGAGGAGTACTTGAATTGAGTTCTAAGTTGACAAGTGATTGTTAAGGGTAGAAAGTAGTAAGGATGGTGAAGAGCTTTAAGTTTGCTCACGAACGAGCAAAGGTTCAAGTGTGAGATGTCGATATTCGGTGAAAGTGCACATTTTTAGCCTTCGTCTCACCTCACAACTAGCTATTTGTTGTTTGAGTAACACTCTAGGGGGTCATTTGGTTGGGAGGACTAAAAATCAACGATATTTCATAAATTTGGGATTATAATCCCGTGATTAATAATTCCATTCTCCTAATGGGATAAAACAGTACCATAATTTTGGTATAAAATTTATTCCAAATTACCAAGTAATACTAACAAATGTGGGATAAATGTTATCCCAAATTCAATTGTAGAACTATTATTTCTATCCCACCAACTAAACGACCCTTAGGTATTTTATGCTTATATGGTTTATTTAATTGTGTAGGAATGAAATGGATGAAATATGACTGCTCTGGAGCTTAAAAGAGGATAAATCGGCACTTGAAGTTTCAGTAGAGGCTCGAGACACGAGAAAAATGAGTTCGAGACAAAAATTTTGAATTGGCAGTGGAAATTGGCTACCGCGCTGCACACTGCGTTGCATAGCGCGACACAGTAAGGGGGAAATCCAGAGAGTTGGAAATTTTATAATTTTCGAGAGAAAAAGCTTGTCATGCCGCGCCATACGATGGGTTGTGAGACGCAACAAATAATTTCCTACTCTGATTTCATATTTATTTTGGAGGAGTTTCTCCAAGTAAGGGTCGGCCTAAGTTATTCCAAAAAAGTATAAATACATCCTTAAATATCTTTTGAAGGGGTTGAGTAAGATTTTTGAGGCAAGGGAGTTAAGACATCAAGTTCAGAGGTCATTAGACCATTGATTTTTACATTAAATATCTTATGATTCTTGTTGTAATTATATTTTTTACATTTAAGAATGAGTAGCTAAACTTAAATCTAGGGTTATGATGTACATTTTTATGGTGGGAACGGTTTAAACTAGTATTATGATTCACGTCATTCTTTCACAATTCTATTTATACTTCTCTATATCTACTTGTGATTATTTGTATGACTGCATTAGTTGCTTCATCTTGAGTTGCTCAGAAGAGAACATAGTGGTAGATTAGAGTTGAATACAATACTTCTATCTAATTGATTGGAAGATAAAGAGAGACGTTAGGAAAGGTTAGGAATGACGAATCTGATTGTGGCACGTAATAGCTATTTAAACGCCTATACTTAGTTTGGCATAATAAATGTAGGTGAAAAATATAACTGCTTGGAAGAGAGTTCTGGTAGTTCTAGAATTTACCGCCAATAAAAGAGAAAATGACGTGATTTTAAGAACTTGTCTGCATTTTACCCTATTAATTAGGGAAATCATATATTTAGGCTCTTTCGTATCGATTGTCACCGTTTATTTGTTCATTAGTTTACATTTTACTTTTGCTTTAAGTTATTTAATAAATTCTACTTTGTCTTTTGGAGTTTATGGGATGCTCCTTGTGGGATTTGACCTTGGACTTAAGCCGAATATATTTGCGACGACTACTTATTTTCATTTATAGGACATAGTTGGACATTACCGGATTTGTTTTCTTTAAGTAAGGTTGGAGTCTAGTCGAATCTCGATGATGAATTGCAATGAGAGAAGGGGGTGCGTGTATGTATATATAGTCTTAGGTTTACCTCAGTCTTAATTATGCTAAAATACTATTGATATTCCTTTGACCCATTATAGAAGGCGGTTATACGAGGTAAAACCTGACTATGAGACTAATATTCTCAATGTGGGGGTAGGTATGTGCCATTCTGCTTAAGGCCCGTGACTAATAAGTGGTCGTAGCTAGGGGTGGGCACTAAACCGGAAAAATCGAAGTACCGAACCGAACTAATTCGGAACTTCCGATTCGGTACTTCAATTTTTCGGTTCGGGTTCGATCTAAAAAATTTAAAAACTTCGGTCTTCGGTTTAGAGTATTCTGGAATTTCGGGTACCGAAGAACCGCATAACCCGAAACTTTTAAATTTGATTACTACCTCCAGAATCAGCACCTGCTCCTCCAATAGTAATACCACCACCAATTTATAATTTTGCTCTTCCACCACCCGATCCATCTCCGCTGGTACCTCCGAGGCCTTATTATAACGATCCTTATGGTCCATCTCCACCTTTGAACCGTCCCATGCCACCACCATACTAGTTAGCACGCAACTGCTTTTTTTTTTTTCCTTCATTTTATTCTGTATTAGATGCATGTTCGATGCTTTATAAGTAAAATATATCTAGCTAATTATTAAGATGAACTTATGAATAACTTATTATGAGTGTCTTTGTACTGAGCTTAGATCATGTGACTAGATATTACTTTTCGTGTACAAGACTGTCTAGTGTTTTGTTGGTTATATAAGGGTATTGTTTTACTTCTCCTGAATTTTGAAATACCCTCTATCTCCCATTCAGTAGCTGAATTTAACAACAAACAAAGAAATTGTATGCGTCTGGATAATATTTGGTTGAAGTTTGACAACATAACAAAAGAAAAGTTAGAAGTAGAAGTTAGAAAAAAATACTAGTAATTATGTTCTCTGCTTCCTAACTTTGTAAAACTGGTGAAAATTGTTCTCGAAAAGCGAATAACAGGAGGAATACAAAATATTTTCTCCATTATCTGCAATTTTTTAAACTGCATGTTGTAGCAAAAGTACTTCATACAGTGTAACTTTGAATCTCGATTTTCTTTTCAATTACGTAAAAATAGTGACTCCCACAACTCTTAAGTATTAAAAATGTTTGAAACTATAATTGAAGAAAACGAGAAATAGTATTCGATTTTCTTTTCAATTACGTAAAAATAGTGACTCCCACAACTCTTAAGTATTAAAAATGTTTGAAACAATAATTGAAGAAAAAGAGAAATAGTTTAACTTTTTCGAATAGGTACTGTATTTTCCACATAATGTCACTACCATCAAATTAAGTCTAAAACATAGACGGAACAAGATAAGGCGACCGCAGCACTTAGTTACAAAGAAATTTGTAGCAATAATAAATGCCATATTTGAGTTTTGATACAAAGGGAGAGTGTTAAAAGAGAGTTAAAGAAGTCACGCTTTCTCAATTTTGCTTTGCGAATCCTAATGGTATAAACTACTCTATCCATTTCGGGTTAAAATTTTTTGTTCGGTTTTTTATTTTGAGCTATAAATTTTGGTGTAAACCGAACAACCGATGTACCGAATCAAATACCGAACTAAAAAATCGAACCGAATTGAAGTATAAAAATCACGAATTTTTCTACACTTCAAACCGAACCGAAGACCGAAGTATCGAATCGAAGTTTGGCAAAAAGCGAATCGAACACCGAACGCCCACCTTCGTGGCTAATGGAGTAGATGTATATCCTTAGCACTAGTTAACTTGCATGGCAAGTTTAGTCCTCATCTGCTGACCTTGCATTCTCATAACTGGAGGCGGCGTACTTTTAGCTACACATTCTTCCCAAGATTTTTTTTTTTGGGTTCGTGGCTTGTGACATATGTACTTTAGTTGGACAGTTGTCAAACATTAATTAAGACTTGTTTGAATTGGTAGGATCTCGAATACAAGTGTGAGGCCAATATCCTCTAAGTTAGGTTGCACCGATTACTATTTGTAAGGTTTAAGATAATTCTTAATTGATCGAATTGAGTTGTTTAAAGGGAATTCCATGGAGTTTGAGAGCCAAAAATACAATTCTGCCTAGATACAGGTGTCTATTTATCTGTTAAGCCAACATTGTAAGCTTCCATTGTCATTTAAAACGTAACATGGCGAATAATACAACACTTCACGATGGCCTCCTAAAGCATTCATAAATAAAATTACACACATTTAGGATCATGAAAGTCCTAGTTTTGATATCAATGCTTGTGGATACTTTTTTTTTTTTATATTCAAATGTAATTTGACCACATGGGAAGAAAAACACAATTAGTAACGTTCAGTAAGAAGTTGGTATTTTATCAGAGCACTACTCTACATATCCTAATCACCATGAATACTTGAGTTTCAAGTGATCTTCAGAAGGGTTAAGATAATCTGCAAAATAGAAGCCATTGACCCTAACCAACCAATAACATTCATTATGACCACTCGAGCATTCCTTTACAACCTTACTATCAAAAACGTTAAAGACTATGGTCTTTGTATTCCAAACAAATTCACATTTGAATTTAGTTGTCCCCCAAAGGTTCTCATCGAAATGCCAATGAAAGCTATCTCCTTTATAAAGGAAATGTCTTCCAAGATCATCATTTTCAGACCAGCAATGGAGGAACAAGGAATTCGTATTTTTAGGGAGGTCATCAACAATCCACACATGATATTTGCATAATCGACAGTTGCATTTAATAGCAAAAACACTATTGAAAGAAAGGATAAATAAAAATGAAAAGATAAAAGTAGTGATGTTAAAATTCATGCTGCGATGAGAAAAAGAGAACTGCCCCACTATGAATTAATACTACGGACTTTCCTCCTCTTATTGCTCTTATTAGTGTTTCTTCTTCACACAAGAATGAAAAGGCTTATGTATTTAGATTATACACATACAAAATAAAGTCAAACTGAATTAGATTACACAATCAATGGATTCTTGGAGTTAGTGAAAGATAGCACCTCCAGGCATTACCGATATTCCTTTCATTTATTTAAAGTTAGATTTGACCACTAGTGTAATAACTGTTGAAACTTCACATTAATTTATACTCCCTCCTATCCCAAAGGAGGTGCTATTCGGCCACACCATTCTTGGCCACACCTTGACTGCACTCGTGTAATGATTAGGGTACCCTTAATATATGTTTGGCTTCTTAAACTATTTTTTCCCTTCAAAACTTTACCTCCAACCGAACTATTAAATGTAGCATATTCCCAAAACCTTGATCCCTACAAAATATTCATGGTTGGGAGATGAAAGGTTAATATACTAACTTTACATAATACGTATCCATATACGTACATACATAATATCTAATTATACTTTTTCTTGTTTTTTAAATATACTTTATTTATTAGAATCATTTCTTATACCATACACATTCGCACATCCATCAACAAATATTTACTATTTAGTTGTCCATAACTTTTTCTATCCAAAAATTTAATACATAAATATATATCCGAATTATATATTAAATTAATATTTAATATTTATTAAATATGTATCCAAAATACATAATATTAAATATATATCCGACATATTTAAAATATATTTTTTTAAAAATGGCTATGGAAAGAAAGAAACAACAAAAGGTAGACAAAAATAGTAATTATTCTTTCCTAACGGTTATGTGGTGTAATTTTTTCAATTATATAAACATAAACAATAATATGAGTGTTTGTTTAAAATAATGACACCTAATTTCATATTTGGACTGATATTATAGTATAATTAAATTAATGACTCAATATGAATTATATTTAATAAATATTTCAAAAATATTTTATGACATAACTAATTAGACATGAACAAAATTATTTGTTGGAGGTCTAAGGGTGTAATACACTATAATCACTCACTTTAATTGCATCATGTAGTCACTAGAATACAAATTTATGTGATCACATTTATACAATAGCATGATGTACGCTACGACATTATACCGGTGACCTTAACTCGCCACATGGACCATTGTGGGATGTCTAATGGTGTCATTACCTATGATCACTCACTTTAATTGCATCACGTTGGCAAAAGAACGTACATTTTATGTGATCATATTTATACAATAGCATATGTACACTACGACATTATACCGGTAACCTTAACTTGCCACGAGGACTAATGTGGGAGATCTAAAGGTGTCATTAACTATTATCAATCACTTCAATTACATCATGTAGTCACAAGAACATAATTATATGTGATTACATGTATATAATAGCAAAATGAGCACTACGACATTATATCGCTAACCTTAGCTCACCACACGGGCCAATGTGGAATATTATATACACTATTGTGATGCACAATACGAAATTAGACTAGTGACCTTTAGGGTTTAGAGTTTTATGAATCTGGACTTAAAAAGCACATAAAAAAATGAATCTAACCAAACTCGAATTCTAAACCTCAACCTCAAGTTATTACGCTTAACACCACTTTGCTAGAATAGAATGTTCTGCCTAAACAACTAACTTTCGTTTCTTTGTTTAACGTTGTAGTTGGTCGTCAATAGGTGCGTAATTTATTGTAGGCACATTTAACGACGTGAAATTATAAACATAAATATTAATGATATTATTTTTAAATAATGACCCTAATTGCATATTTTGGACTGATAATATTGTGTCATTTAATTAATGATTCTATACAAATTACATTTAATAAAATAATTTCAATATTGTAGTGTTCTATTAATTAATCAAGAACAACATTATATGTGGGAGATCTAGGGTGTCATTAGCTATGGTCACTCACTTCAATTGCATCATGTAGGCACAAGAATACAATTATAAGTGCTCACTTATATACAATATCATGATGTACAAGTACAACATTATACTGGTGATCTTAACTCACCACATGGACAAATGTATGATATTTAAAGGTGTTATTACATATAATCACTCACTTCAATTGCATCACGAAGGCATAAGAACACAATTATAAGTGCTCACTTGTATACACCAGCATATGTACAAGTACGATATTATACCCGTGACCTTAACTCATGAGATGGACCATTGTGGGATATCTAATGGTGTCATCACCTATAATCACTTACTTCAATTTCATCATGTTGGAAAAAGAACACAATTATATGTGATTATTTGTAGACATTTATACCGATAAACTTAAGGGGTCGTTTGGTTTGCGAGACTAAATATCAAGAAAATCCCATAAATAATCTCACCACCTCCATGGTATAAGTTATAAAAATAATTTAATAATAAAATTTATCTCGAAATAATTAATACTTCTAAACAAACGTGGGATAACTATTATCCTTATCAAAACCAATCAAACGACCCGTAAGGATTAACAGTTAAGGGTTTAGGGTTTGGAGTTTAGGGTTTAGGGATTACGGTTTTAAAAGGCACATAATAAAAAAAAGTTAGAGCCTAACCAAACTCGAACCCTAAACCACCACCTCATGTTAATAACCCATAACCACTTTGCTGGAATAACATCATCTGCCATATGACTAACCTTTTGTTCCTTTATTTAATGTTGTAGCTTATTATATTTAGGGGGTATTCAAGGAGGAAAAAATATAGGCACAAATTTTTAAACTAAAATATCTAATAAAATTCGTGAAGGAAAAATTAAAGTAGAGGGAATTATTAGGTGCCATAGTCAACATTTAAAGGTGTACATATATTGCTCAAAGTATTAGGGTTAGAAAATGACCAATAAAAAAAGAGTTGGGAATTAATCTATAAGTATAGTATACAATTTTGTAGTAAATACATGAAAAATGGAGTATAGTATACTAGTAGTATGTATTTTGTATGTATTTCGTAGGTATTTTTATGCTCTACCTAACCTCATTAAATAATTTATGGGAAACAATCAAATGCATGTTTAGTTGTGAAAGTGCTTTGAGAATATAACTAAGAATTAATAACATGAGAGAGAATTATACAAATTATTCAAAATTAACTTAAAATCTGATTAGGGGTATAAATGGAATAAAATTAATAAATTTATTAAAAAGATGCGTGAAATTACTATAATAACCCCATTTGAGACGTTTGGGTCATAAATAGTGTGGTCAATTATATTTTTCGTATCCCAAATTAGTTATCACTTTAGGAGAAATGGTTTGTCCCAAATTATTTATTTTTTTAGAATTTCAAGACTAAATTTATTAGTGTTTTTCAACTATATCCTTAATAATTAAAAATATTTTCCAAAAAAGTTAATAATCAAACATTAAATAAGGGTATTGTAAAATACACTTTATTTAATAATTTTCTTAATGGGCGTGAAAAAGCTGAAAGTAACAGCTAAGATGGGATAAGGGAGTATCCATTTGCATCTGTATCAATCTAGATTATCGTGAAAATAAGAAATTCTAAAGCAAAATATTGATCAACGAATATGACTGAAAATTTTGAGAACTCTTTTACTCGTCAAATACATTAAATAATTTCTTCAAATAGATTACACTGTATATGTTCTAAAATTGAAATATTTAGGATTCATATCAAGTATGCTAGAACATGTTAGAATCTCCTAATGCCTTCTGCCCAGATATAGGATCTTTAAAATGTGTAAAACCGTATCCTATCGGGTGATACACAAACAATAAATGCAATATATATTTTTTCATATACATAATGGCGGCACCACATTGAAGCAAGCGATGTCAAATGATATACCTTACCCAAGAAATTTAGTTATTTATGTGTATACTGCAAGAAAAATAACAAAATATTTGATAATTATAACGGTTGACTCCCCTTTATGTAAAATAAAGTTTGAGCTTACGCCTACTAAATGAAAGTTGATACCTCTAGTAAAAATTCTTAGTCTGCCATTGAATATACATATTTATGATTTATTCATGGTGAAATGACAGTGTAATTTTTAAACTTAACTTCATTGATTTGTTGTAAATAAATAAATTTTTATCCTTTAAAATGCAATTTACATTGAACTATGCAAAAGATAGTAGATTATCATGCACAACTCTGCCATTCTGATTGGTGAGAACACTAGCAACTAGTGTAAAAATTTGACCCCGTAATCACTTTGCGCCATAAATGAAAACTAGCCAACTGCATAAAATTCATTGAAAACTAGCCAAATTCGAGAAATATAGAAAAATTCGAATATTTTATATTTTATATTGAGATTTTGAACTAAATTTTCAAAATTCTAATATTTTATACCGAATTACTTAATATGAAATCCTAGTAAAAAATACTGAGACTTTGAACATGTTAATTCAAAAGTTCCAGTACAAAATACTAAGACTTCAAATATGAAACTCCAGCAAAATTTGCTGGAACTTTGAACTCAAACCAAGTAAAATTTGCTGGATCTGGCTTGGGTTTAGCTCAAAACTCCCAGTAAAAAATACTGGGACTTCTAATATGAAGCTCCGGGATAAATGTGAATCCCTTAAATATGAATCACTTAAATATAAATTTCAGAAAAAAGTATTGGGACTTTGAACATGTTAGTTCAAATGTCTCGGTAAAAAATACTGTGACTAGTCTGGGTGTTGTCAACACCAACAGGTTGTAAATGTGCGTATAATTATTTGACTATTTCTCAACTAATTTTAAAATAGTGGATAAACTCACTTATGGCGTACTAAAATGTCTAATTATCAATTTTTCACGCAACTAGCGGATAGAAATTCGGATTCCACGTCACCGTATGGACTAAGCAACAAATCGAGCTCACAAAGATGGTTGATTGGGCTTGGAAAATGATAATAGGCTAAATTTGGGCGAAGTGCACCAAAGGCCATTTTTGGCAGTGATCTTTGGTTTGAAGCCACTTTTTTTATTGATTTTATATGAGAGGTCACTTTTTGAAACTTTAATTCTTTTGGGTTGAATTTCACACAAGTTCCGTCCACTAGGATTGAAGTTTAATTTCAGTCCACCACAAGGATTAGGTTCAACTTCAGCCCACAAGGGTTGAAGTTTACGCATATATACATTAAAGTTCAACCCTTACAGATTGAAGTTGAAACTTCATAATTTAGGCATGAAGTTCAACTCACAAGGTTTGAACTTCAGCCCACAAAGATTGAAGTTCCAAAAAGTGGTCTCTCATTTAAGACCAATAAAAAAAGTGGCTTCAAACTAAATACCAGTGACAAAAGTGGCTGTGGGCGAAAATTTTACACTAAATTTAATGGGAGAATTTAGGAAATAGGTTAAAAAAAAGGGTGATTTTGAATATTTTAGCAATTTAAAGGTGGTCTTTAAAAATTGAGTAATTTTATATTAAATAAAGATGAAAGTACGTTGTTTATGCCTAAAATTGTACGTATAGGCTAAACAATTAATTATTGTTAGGGTCATAAACAATACAGTAATTACGACAGAAAAGTAAGTAATATGATGAAAACAGTAATGAATAAACGAGACAAAATAAGCAAGAAAAGGTAGAGTAATTCTTATTCCTTGAGAGTAGCCGGATTCCGTGGTGAATCGTCTTATGTACAATACAATGTAAGGATGGATATTTATAGTAGTGATACCCAGTCCTAAATAAGGTAAAATACAAAGACTAATAAGGCAATGGGCCTACAATTCAAGGCGGTGGTATATACTAAACTCTAACTAGGAGACTGTAAACCTTAGGCGGCGGAATGTATACCCTGCGTCGTACAGTCGTGCTGCCTAAACGGTCATTGGCTTCAGGAGCGAGCGTGTATCCTCTGCGCCTGGTGACTTGTAAGATAGGTCTAGTCTCACCAGCTGGACTTGTATCCCCGTAATAGTAGGTGACGTATTTTTGCCCACACAGTCAGTCACTCCACTTGCTGAATGCTGATGCAAGCAGGTGAAAGAAGCGTGACAACAGACGTAAAGGTGCGACAGTACTGATGCCTGCCTCCTTGCCTCTTCACGTGCATCTCATTAAATGAAAATTCCTTGGTACTACAATGTGTCCCTCTACGATTTGAGGGGTTCTCCTTTGACCATCTTATGGCTTTTTATTCTCCTCCTCTTCATAAAGCGGGCATGCTGATGTTCATAAAGCGGGGAAAGAAAGTGTAGTCCCATAGTGTGGATTCAAAACACCGTAACTGGGTGTACAGGTATGTCGCTGTGCGGACGGCTGACATAGTATCCTCTCTTCCCGTTCCAGAGGTCTTCCACAAAAAGTGTAAGCCTTCATTAAATTGCCTTTATACTTTGCCTCAAGTTGCTTCGAATTGATCTCCTTCTTCTTCTTTTTTAGTGAACACTGTGTCTGACATCTCCTTGAGCCATAATAAGTTGATGATGTGGATCGCCGCCATTTTTATGAGAACCCTTTTGATTTGTTGACATTCAGAGCCTTGGCCAATGTAAATGGCTGGTGGGTGAAAGACCATGGTAACTCATTATTGTCAGACCCTCTTCTTTGCCCAAACTCTTGATTTCTGCACTTAACTTGTCGTTGCCTCAGGATTTTCTCATCGCGAAGTGCCACTATCGAGGGAGATCTTGATTTCTGCCCCGTATATTGCTCCTTTACATGATGTGCTGCATCTGGTGGGAGAATACTTGAGAGGGTGAGCAGCTCTCATTCCTCGAAGTGAAGAAGATCTTATCGGTCTACTAGCGTGGTAACTGCCAGTGAGACCTTGATAATTTTTGATGGCGACGGTGAACTCCCACAAATGCCCATGCCTAACGCCGTTGAGTAACCCCAATTGTTGCTACTGAATTTGTTCCGTCCACACGAAAGCGTAGGCTTGATTGAAAAGACCCCCATAGCTGAGGAAGAAGCTAATATGGACGATGATGTGGTGCTTCCAGCTGTTGCTTTCGAGCCCCATTTTCCAGGTTAGACCTTCACCATTTATGGACATAATATTCTTTCCTTGTGCACTTTCAGAAATTGATTTCTCCTACTTGCACATGGAACTCGCTGCGGCAACTTCGGCCCCTGAAGCCTCTGATTCCTTTCGATGTCGACCTTGCAAAGAAGTGGGCGTAGATGTTGTGCATCAACTCGTGAGTGGAGCCCGGGAGGTTGTGATCCCTATTGCTGCGGGGGTTAACCTAATGAAGACTCCAAGGGTTTTGACAAATCATATCGCCCAATTTGTTGGCCCTACTGAAAAAGAACACCTTTCTGGCTATAATGTCATGAGCTGCTTGAAGTCGCCACTGGATGCTCTCTTATGGTAAGCTTTCCTTCCTCGTTGTACAAATCACAACATTGTTTCTCTCCACTAACTGCTTGCTCTACCCATTTCCTAGGGGTTGATGGTGTACCATGAGATACTCCACTGAGGTGGCCTAGAGAAAAATCTTTTTAAGGAGATCGATACCTTGCACAGACAAGTTGCTAGCCTGCAACCCTTTGTAGAAAAGGTTGAAGAGTTGAAGGGTGAACACCACGCCATTCGTGATGCTTATCGAGCAGAAGCCTTGAAGAGCATGAACTTGGAGAATGCGCTGGCTAGCGAGATTCGTAAGCGCAAACAGACCGTGAAGACCCTTAAATCTTCCATCACAGATGCCAAGGTTTCAAAGTAGCTTCATCTTAGCAATGTGAATCGCCTGGAAGAGGTCGTGGAAGACCTGCAGCTACAACTATATGGTATGGAGGAAAAGATGAATGCTGCCGAGAAACATACCTCGAATTCCTAGGGCCTCTCTGCCTTCCTACAAGATGAGAATGACAAATTGAACGGCAAAGTGGCGTCTTTTGAGCGAATCCGTGATAAGCTATGTGATGATGGTCATTTGAAAGACCAACGGATAGATGCTCTGAATGCTCATCACATAGCAGAGGTGGACCGTGCCAACGTCACAGCTACTCTTGCCACTCTCCTCCGGGTTCCTGACGACCCTAACTTGGACCTAGCTGCTGAGATTGCCTCGTATACCAAACTTGACGACCCTAACTTGGACCTAGATGCTCCGCTTGAGCCTGACTGTGAAGAAGGTTCTGAAGAGGGGAGTGGAAAAGAAGATGAGACGCTGAATGGGGAACCTACAGCTGTTGAAGCAGGACCTTCGTTGAGTGTTGTCGACGAAGAGAGTCCCCCGAGAGAGGAATGATGAGTGTTCCTCCCCCCTTTTGATGCATATTATTGTTTTTCTTGCATCATTATTGTGAACAATTGCCCATGTTTTTCGGGCGTAATGATATGGTTTCGGGTCCGATTTGAGGCGTTTTAACTTGAATAACTTGTTTGTTTGTGACACTGTTTAATTTCCACTGTAAAAAGTAAGTAATTCTAAGTTGTACCTCTCAAGACGTGTGTACCTAAGATTAGATGTCTTTCGGTCGTCCTGTATGTTGTAATGTTTAGACCATTTATCAGTGAGCTTACTTTGCGCAATTATGTCTGTTGTGCACCAATATTTTGCGGCTATGTTGCATCTGCATGAGATGGCAGTTTGCGCCCACAATAGAACAACTTTAGGCCGTGTGATAACAGGCAGTTTTTGCGTTCGACTTCGAACTTCTCTACTTAATTACTCGACTATTTAAGACTTTTTGGAACTACACGAACAGGCATCCCCGTCGGCGTGTAGGTGCAGTTTTTGAATTAAAGAGTTCAACTTACGAATAATGTCTGGTGGCTGAGCTAGACGTGATCTAGTTCTAAGTGAGTAGTGTGCCCTACTTTTTTTCATGAAAAGTGGGTGTATTACTTCAACTTGTATTTGGCTTGGGCTATTAATATTTGGATCGTATATGGATCTTAATTTGTAAAGAAAACTGACAATATGAATAGTAGTTCATTAATAAAGTCGTGGAGCCTAGAATGTTGTGGGTGAAAACCCGTAACATGTCATAGAAGCATGAAAATGTTGTAATCTAAGAATTAAAGAACTAAACAAAGTAAATTCTGAAAAGAAAAGTACTTCAACTCATCCCTACTCCTACTCCTCCGCGAAAAGCGTCAATCAACCATACCATCTGAATCGTAGTCTTGGTTAATTGCAGTTTCAGGGTCTTCGGGGACTTCAGAGGTGTTCACTCCGGGCACTTCCTCAGGGACAGCTACTCCCAAAATTGCGACCGTGTAACACTCTCTTGCTGCTTCCTGATCACCATTAACTTCCTTTATCCCCTATCGGGTAGGGTATTTAAGCTTTTGGTGCCACGTAGATGGTACTGCTATGATTTGATGGATCCACAGTCGCCCAACAATTGTGTTGTAAGGAACTCCCCCTTTTATTATCTGAAAAAATGAAACATAATCTGCACCTGGCAGGTGAACAGTAAAGTTAACTTCGCCGATGGATCTTTCGCAAGAGTTATTGAAGCCAGCGAGCGTATACACACTCGATACAATTGTGTCCTCGAGCCCTATCGCTTGCAGTGTATCCCATCTAATAAGGTTTATGGCGCTACCGGCGTCGACCAAGACGCATTTGATGTCTGTATCTTCCATCCTGAGTGTTATAACCAAGGCATCATGGTGATGAACATTGCAATAGATGCTATCCTCACCACTGAATATATTCGTCTCATCTCGGGTGCAATCCTTACGAGGTGTTATCACACTGTCGCTTGACCCTTTGAGAAATGTTGGACTCCAATTATGACGTTGATGGACCTCTTAGGGTCAGGTAGATCTGGTAGTCCATCTTGGCTCTCTCTTTTGGTGAATGTATATTTTCCCCTATTGGTGGAGCAGGTTTTTGAGATAACCCTTATTCAAAAAACCCACGACTTCCAAGATTAATGCTCTGCACCTGGCCATATCATGCATGTGGTCCCTGTGAAAATTGCAATAAAGATTCTTATTTCTTCTGCCTGTCTTGTCCCTCAAATTGCTTGGTCAACGTATTTGGGTGTCCTTCATATGATCCCTTACGAAGTCTACGGCGTTGACTCGCAATCCAAACTCTTCGAACCGATTAGGAACCCACTCCATGCTGAATGACCCTTTACCTCTATCTTCCCACTTTGGAAAATCATCTCTATAATCCCTCATGTTCCGCTTCCCTTTGTCTCCCGCTCGATGCTCCTCCACATATCCCCATTTCTATCCTTGGCAGATGACGTCTTGGATAGATGGTCGAACTTCCTCGGGAATAGATGACTCTCCGGGCTCAAGGAAAAGCTTCTCGGTGTACCTTTGGTGCAAAGCACTCCATGTTGTCATTGGGTGCTGGGTTAAGCTCCATTGCAACTCCCTGGTGGCCAACGACCCCTTTGAATTTAAACTCTGCAAAAGGCTACCACAACGATGTTGTCAGGGACTAGAGGAAGCTCCATGCGTTCCCTCGGAAACATGTCAACGTAGTCCTTTAGCATCTCATTATCCCGCTGACGTATCTCGAAGATATCTTCCATGTGCTTCTCCATCTTACAAACACCAGAATGCACGTTCTCGAATAAGTCTTGCATCTGAGTGAACGAATTTATAGATCCCAATAGTAGCTGAGTGTACCAAGCGAGGGCCCCTTTAGTCAGGGTCGAGCCAAACCTCTCAACTAGAGCAAATTGGATTTTTTTCTTCAGTAATCTCATTCATTAATCTTCACATCCGTGTAGTACGCAGCAATATGATCGTTTGAATCAGTCATCCCATCATACTTCAAGTTATCCGGCAAGCGGAAGTGCTTTGGTATGCGGACCGGTGCGGCACTTGCTTCGTAGGCATGTTTGTAAAACATCTGCTCATCTACCGTGGTAAGTTGGGGTGGAGAACCCGACACATTACCAATTCGGTCGTGGATGTCCTTCATCTCCTATGTGAGTTCCTAAATGACAAGAGCTCCTTTGAAGTCTTGGTTATTGATTGTTGACGAGCCTCCAAGGGAAGCATCCATGTTGAGTCTCCGGCTAGGAACAGATGCTGGTGAATTGTTTATGGGCACTGGTCCTCGCGGGGATGCCGGCCTCTGAGATGATCCAGCAAACATTGCTCATTGCATTCGAGATACCCCTTCGATCTCGTTATTCGAGTTCTGTTCTGCCTGCTCTGAAATAGATTCTAGGAGATTAACAATGAAAGTTCGGAACTCAGGATTACCTTCCAGTGATCGGTTTCCTTCCCCATTACTGACAACATGGATCGGTTCTTAGGAGGAATTGTTCGGCTGCCCGACAAGATCTTTAGGTTGGATGTTAGGATCATTGAGATTCTTCACTGACTCGTCTACTGCGTCTACAGTATTCTTTGGAATGCTATCATCGTTAGACATGATTGCACCTTTTCCTTCGTATATTACCTACAATTGTCTGGGCCCCATGGTGGGCGCCAAACTGTTTATGCTTAAAATTGTACGTCTAGGTTAAACAATTAATTATGGTTGGGGTCACAAGATTACGACGAAAAAGTATGTAATATGATGAAAACAATAATGAATAAACAAGACAAAATAAGCAAGAAAAGATAGAGTAATCTTATTCCTTGAGAATAGGCGGATTCCGTGGTGAATCGCCTAATAGAGCACTTTCCATAATTACAAAATATCAATGTACTTTTTGGATCTGTAATTACAAAAATGCCACCGCACCTTTTTAATTCGAAATCATAAAATATGCCATTGCTTCCTACAAAGTAGAAAATAATGGCAATTCCTCTTTGTTTCACGTCCATTTTGTGAATAAAGAATGTCGAATCGTCATCGTTTTGCTCATATACAAAAATCAAAATATAATATACTATAAGACCAATCCGATATTATTTCTTCATATTGTGAGCAAAAAGTAATGTTCATTTTGTAAGTATATGATGCAAAATTAGTTCTACTTCACACATCCACAAAAAAGACCTTCAAGTACTTATATATTTAGAAATAACGACAATCCATCTATTTTTATGCATATAATTGTGTTTATGCATATAATTATGTTCGTTTTATGAAAAAATAAGGTCAAATCAGCCTCACTTAGCACATCAACCAAAAAGACTTTCAAATGCTTATATATGTAGAAACAACGACAACCCGTTTGTGATAATGCATATATTAGACCAAATATTGTGTAAGTTTTGTGAAGAAATTAGGACTAATCAGCGTCACTTTACACATCCACAAAAAAAACCTTCAAGTGCTTATATATTTAGAAATAACAATAATCCTTCCATGTTTAACGCATATATCAAACCAAAAATTGTGTCCGTTTGGTAAATAAATGATTCCAAATAGTTTTCAATTCATTTATCCATAAAAATACATATGAAAATACAAAAATCAACAAAACCTCAAAGAAAAACATAATTACACCAATCATTCAGTATTTATTCATAATGTGAGTCAAATATTAAGTATATTTTGCAAACAAATCAGTCCAAATTGTCTTTATTTCAATCATCCATAAAAAAACATAAGAAAATATAAAATAAAGACGTTGTGTCTGTATTTACTTACAAGTGAGCCAAATTACTATGTCTATTTTACAAGCAAATGACATCAAATCGTTATTACTTTGCCCATATACAAAAATCCAAAGCCAAGATAAAATCAAGATAATTCGTCTGCATTTACTTACAAATGATCCAAAGTAGTCTATCTATTTTACAAATATATGAAAACAAATCGTCATCACTTTGCCAAATACAAAATTCAAGCAAACCTAAAACACAGTCAATCCGATATCATTCGTACATTCTATTACAAATTCATTAGTCCAAACCGTCATTACTTCCGTAAATTCATGATCAACTCATGATCCAATCCAAGAAAAAAGAGAAGAAAAAAGAATGAAAAAGGGTCAAAATTGCCCCTCTACTATTTGAAATAAGTTAAACTACCCTCCGTTAATGTTTATAACCAGAAAAACCCCTACCGTCCTACTTTACTTCAATTCTGCCCTCAAATTAGACTGAGGGACGTGTGACACTATCTGGTCGAATAAACAAACCAACATTGTATATATCCTGTTAAAAATCAAATCCACTCAAATTATAACCCATACCCAAACCATTCATCCCACTTAATGAAACAACCCCGCATTCCCCAACCCTAGTTAAAATGCCTACATGAAATACACTATAAAAAAAAAAACTGAAAAATCTACCTCAATCGGCCCTATATCCTCAAGCGTTATTAGTCTCTAGGGTTTCTGACCTGCAAAAGGTGCGATTTAACTTCACTAGTTGTTTGATTCAATTTATTGTTTGGATGTTCTTGTCTCAAGGGTTTCTTGATGTTTTATTCGTATTAGGGTTTTAATTATTTTTTCTAGAATAGTCGTTGGTCTTTAGCCTTTTAGTTTATGTTTTATGTTATATTACGTTGTTGATTATAAAATATCACTTAGGGTTCTCACTATTTCATGGTTGTAAATAGTAAATCAGTTAGGGTTCTGTCTTATTGGGAGTTGTAGAGAATATTTCACTCGATATGTAAAATTTATGTTTCATAAGTGGTTATGGTAGTTATGGTTTAGCGTTTAGTGAGTTATTTCTAGGGTTATGTTTCAGAAGTATGAATTTGGGTCCCCTTTAACAATTTTATATAGTATGTGTTGCATATTTAACTATGGGGGGACCCTTAGTGTGTGCTTTAATTGTGGTCCCCTGTATCCACTTGTTTTTGTTGAGTATTAATGGATTACTTTATAGGTACTGAATTTTTTATTTTTTGATTTATTTATTATTATTTGTCACATGTGTATAGTGAATAAAGTATATTTCAAGTGGACTTTATCTTTAATTATGGTGATGAGTAGATTAGAGCACCACATGTGGTATTCCAAGAAGCTGGTGCACCATTGGAAAGGTTATGACTCTAATCTTCTTTCTTTTATAGACATTGTTAACGAATACATAAATAAGTTAGGGTTTATGGGTTGACAACAAATTCTTGTTTGTGGCCCTTCTGGTAAATTTTACGAGGTACAAGGGGATGATGGTATTAGGGTGTTATTGGATCTTGTTTCTGATGAATTTTTTGTCTTTAACACATTTACTATAGATGATTATGAAATTCATGTTGATGTCCCTAACGTAGCACAACATAGTGAGACTTTTTTATTTATTTTTAATGAAGTTGGTACAGGCTGTAGTGAGAGTGAGGGTGAAGATGAGATTAAGTGATGTGAGAGTGAAAATGAAAGTAACTCTGTTGATATTGATTCTGAGTTAGAGGTATTTTCTAGGCAAAAGAAAAGAAATATACCATAAGGGTCGCATGATTATACGGAGTGGTCTAAGGGTATGTCTTTCAAGAACGTAGCTGAAGCTAGAAAGAACATGAGATTTCATGCACTTGCTAATAAGGTAGAGCTAAAGGTTGTTAAAAGTCACAAGAAAATGGTGAGGTATGGTTGTTCATTAGGCTGCAAATTTTTGTCTCTTATATCTAGGGATGGAAACCTGCCAGGGGTTAGGATTAAAATATTGAATGGTGAAGAGCATACTTGTAATACAGCTTTTTATAACATGGTTGTAGACTACTTTACAATTTTTCAATATTTCAAGAGGAAGTTACAGGGTGAACGTAAGTATAAAGTAAAGAAGATGAGGCTTGATTTGAAAAATACTTTTGAGTTGAATGCTAGTGAATGGATATGCAGAGGGCTAAGAGGGTGGTTCATGAAGTGTTAGAAGGCAACTTTACTTATGGATATGACAAATTGGAGGCTTATGCCAATGAGTTAAAGGAATCCAATCCAGGTAGTGATATTTTCATTAATCTGTCTAAAGATGAATTGGGTGAAGGAAAAAGAAGGTTCTTGAGAATGAATGCCTACTTTTATGCACTGAAAAAGGGATTTAAGGAAGGTTTGAGACCCTTTATTAGGTTGGATGAGACTTTACTCAAAGGTAAAGCTATAGGGCAGTTGTTTGTGGTTGTTGGACAGGATAACATGAATCACTTCTACCCTATTGCATGGGCAGTCGTGGATAAGAAAATCAAAAGGACCTAGACATGATTCTTAGAGTGTCTCAAACATTCATTGGAACTCCAAATTGGTGAAGGTATAAACTTTATGCCAGGCATGCAAAAGGTATGTGATCTCTATTTTTTTTAACTGACTCTGAAAATGAATTTGTCCTAATTATTTCTGTTTAACTCATAGACAAAGGGTTTAAGAGAGGCAATCAAGGATGTGCCACCAGAGACAAAATAGATTTTGTGTTAGACACATAGAAGCAAACTGGTGCAAGTAGTGGAGGACTGGTGAAATGAAGAAGCTGCTTTGGTGGGCTGCATGGAGCACATATGTGGAGGAATTTAAGGATCAGCCTGGTGAATGAGGTGCTATGGATGAGGAGGCTGTATCAGATTTAATGGGATACCTACCTCAGCAATTGAGCAGGGCTTATCTAGACACTCTATGCAAGAAGCAGGGAGTTAACAACAACTTCATTGAATCTTTTAATGCTTGGGTGCTGGAAGATAGATGCTAGCCCATTATAAGGATGTTAGAGGATATTAGGATCCAGGTGATGAACTAAATGAGGAAGCGAGAGGATTCTATCATGCAGTGGCCTGGTGAACTGTCTCCATATACCACATCATTGTACAAAAAATATCTGACGATTGCTCACACCTGCACGGTTAATTCAATAGGGATGATGGTTATGAGGTGGCAGAAAAGGATGATCAACATACTGTTAATCTGGAAGAGCAGAAGTGCACTTGTAGAACATGGGATTTCACTGACATCCCATATCCACATGAAACTAGAGAACTGTTGCACAAGAAGACGGTTTCTTTGGCACAAGTGCATTGGTATCATAGTAAGGACGCTTATTTTACTGACACGGCCTAAATTTCGACTAGGCCGTGCGAGCACTCGACATCCTCCCCTAAACCCGTCGGGCGAAGCCTTTTGAAGTGAATTCACAAAAATAAAAATAAAATCAACTTTCATAAGAAATAAAACCTAAAGGGACACAAACATAACTATACATAAGCTGTAAGAAAGAAGTTATATCTGACTACCCAACATACTAGGTTTATGGCTATAGAGACTAGACATCTAAGAGTGCAGAAGAATACAGACACCTCCTGAAGGAAGCAAAATACAACTGAAATAATAAACATAAAACTGGTGATCATACTGAATAAAAGCTGGCTCACCCTGACAGCTGAAGTCGTATTCCCTCCTTGACAACGTGGAGAACTCAATCCTGGAGCGAACCTGCCGAAACGAAATCAATAGACAAGCAACAATCAACAAACAAGGGTGAGTCAAAAGGGCTCAATAAGTGGAGGAAGGCTAGCCACCTCGAAGAAGTAGATATGCTAGCTAGGGAGAAGAAAATACACAAACCAAATTCACCTTGTTTCAACTATAAAAAGGCAGTGTTCGATTATAGCTGAAAACACCTAAGAAACCATAAACTCATAAACAACCAGGGATACGAGCCAGAAATATATCAACAACCAGAAATACATGATACCTACACAAATATCGCACTAAGTCACAAAATACACAACAACCGGTGCAATGAGATGAAATTAATGCAGTATAATGTAATGGGGTCGCATGTGCTCGTAATCACGTCCCGAAGCAGAGTTATCTTGCATTCGATAAAATATTAAGCTGAGGCGGAATACTCGTGCACACAGTATCTCACATAACAGTGGAATACTCCTGCTCCTGGGGCGGAATACTCCTACACCCTATATAATATAAAGCTGAGGCGGAATACTGCTGCAGTCAGTATCTGACATAAGAGCGGAATACTTCTGCACCCGAGATAATATAAAGCTGAGGCGGAATACTCCTGCACTCAGTATCTGACATAAGAGCAGAATACTCCTGCTCCTGGGGTGGAATGCTCTTGAACCCGAGATAATATAAAGCTTAGCCGGAATACTCCTGAACTCAGTATCTAACATAAGAGCGGAATACTCCTGCTTCTGGGGTGGAATACTCATGCATCCGAGATAATATAACGTTGAGGCGGAATACTCCTGCACTCAGTATCTGACATAAGAGCGTAATACTCCTGCTCCTGCACCCGATAATATAAAGCTGAGGCGGAATACTCCTGCACAACGTATGTGACCTAGCAGCCCATGACAAGAAAATATAATACATATGAATGCGGTATGATGCAATAATAACCCTTCACCGGCGCGGAACTCTCATCGACTATCAGGAAATACATGTCAAGCTCAAAACCGGAGTACAAGACTTAGATGCTCAATACAACACTAACAATAGGTTATAACATATAATATACAATGTAAATCCAAAGCTAAGGCGTATTGAGTACGCCTATCGGCAGTTTCACACGTAAGGAACACGTGGTAGAGTATCCACATGGCCAAGGGCCTCGAAAGAAATGGATATAATCACTTACCTTATTCAAAAGTTGGCACTGGTATTCAACAGTCGCTTTATCCTTTGAATTCATTGCCATACGATCCCACTGGATGTTTCGTGGGTAAATATTCTATTTTTTCCTGCTCTTTTTCTTTTTCTTTCTCTATTTTCTGACTTTTTTCCCCTTCTACCTTCCCTCTGTTTTCCGTTCTTGTTTCTGTTCGTATGTTGCGTTGAAACATTCGGCTAAGGGATATGCCACCGACTACCTGACTTGCCTTTTCATTTTTTTTTGGTTTTCCTTTCGTGATGAAGTTTAAAACGGAACCCTAGGAAATTCAAAATAATTATTTGTACACAAGTTATATAAAATTTATGTGACGTACTCGTTAAGGCGGATCTCAAATCGGATTCCTGAAACTCAAGATGCGAAATAAAACGAAAAAAAATCAAATTGTTAATTTCCAGAATTTTAGCGGAAACTATCCGAACGACCTTAAAATTGACTTTTCAAAGTTCACACAAGTCACAAGTACATACGAACCTAACAGCGCTTTCAGATTTTGAATCGGAGCTCATTCGCCAAAATTGAGCTCGCAAACCTCTTTTTAAGATTTACCGACAAAAAAAATTGAAACCTTCTTCTAATACCTACCAAACGAAGTCCGATTTAGTTCAAATTTTACAGACATGTCTTAATGGACCTTACAAAGATTTTAAAATTATCGGCACACCAATCGGAATCCAAGCTTCCGAAATGACTGCCTAAAGTCATTTCATTATCCTCCACTTAAACTCTCGTTCGTCCTTGAACGAGCCTAAGTTTAAATAAAAATTTACACAGATAACAAAAGAACTTGCATGACCTTCATAAACTATTCCATGGATATTATCTCATAGTTACAGTATCAGAATTATAACACACACATACCAAATTCTTTGAATAAAACATGTCTGTATAATCTCATAATAACATTGCCCGTCTTATTCCGACTAAGTTGACACTTCGTCAATCACGAGAGGAGAGTTCAAAATTTTAGAAACAAAGATACATGGAACTCTGGATGGATTAACATGATTCTGCCGACGAATCACCTCTTCGATATACTTTTCGATATAGAACATGTCGATGAAACAAATAATTAGCTTACGCTTCAGCAACGCCTTAGAGATTTAATATTAGTATTCAGTATTTGAGGAAGACTCCTCCACTTAGAGCATAAACTCATACATATAATTTGAATAGGAATAGCCATCCTCGCACAACATGCTGGATTAAGGAAGACTTAGCTAAAATATAACGCGGCTCACACTTGAGCTACCAAATTACCCTCGCGAGTTGCCAAACAGCTGTAATTCTCTAGTTCACAACTCCATAACTTTTCCATAAACACCATCGCCTGATGGATCAATTCTGGGGTGAAATGATGCCTCTTATTAGCCTTAGTAGCCTTGAAAAACAACAATGTGCATACAACGCTATCTTGGCGCGCACTCTGGCTCAACACAGGGAACATCACAAGCGGCTACTAATCACCCAAGTTCACTAGTGCCACACGAAGAAGAGATGGAACTGGATTGAGGATATGAATAATTAGAGCTTCAGGAATTCAAGCAGCTCATCTTCTTATTTGCTTGGCTACCGAAGATAGACTACTTCCGAGTCAGGCTAGCCAAAGGATCGCAATTAAAGAAATAGACATTAATGAGCTTTATGGAACAACATCTATGTCAATTTAACCTTCCTATAAGAAAGAAACTCCGACAATTTACCAGAAAACTTTTTGTTTTATAATCGAAACAAGCTCATAGAATGACATGACTCTACTAGCATCTTGAACCAAGGGAAGACACATAGATCGAATATTACTTACTAATCACTTTGCACCGAAAGAAATAATAACACTTTCTGATGGTGATGAATTAGGATCCCATATTCTATTAATACTGAATTCTGAGGAGAGAGGTAAACCGACTTTGCATAATAATAGAAGGTGGCACAACAAGATGCCAAGCACAAAATACCGACACCCACTCCTAAATTTTTCACATTTAAACCAGATAAACTAGTAGGGTCTCACAAATGCCAGGAATAAATCATACCAGAAGCTCAATCATCTACTACAGCTGATTCTTAATAGAAACGACATCCTAGGAAACCATGGAAACATGATAAGATAAACAAATTCCAGATCAATCGGAAGACTCAAATCTTGCTCACATATAAGGGAAGATGAAATTTGTGGGTCTACTATATAGGATAGCTCAGTATCCCGCCAGACTAATAATTCATAAAGCTGCCTCTGCAGCTGAGCCGAGCCAGTACCCTGATAATTACTTCCAGAAGAATCACAACCACCATGCTCTCTATTTCTACTGGACGGTGGCATTTCTCTGCCTGACTAAGATCTAAATGAAATCTCCTGCAACTGTGCAGGTTCCTGATTACGAGAGAAAGGACGACTGCCTACTTGCAGGTGTAAGGGAAAACTCCTCAAAGGATAACCAGACGCACAACAATGATAACACATTTTCGCAGCAAATGGAAGCTGGACAGATTGTTGATAGCTACAAAGAGAAAATTAAGTTTAATCTTAATGAACTATTCGCGCACTCTGAGAATCACGCTCTACAAGCTGCGATAACCTGGCAGGTGACCTCCCAAAATAATCAGAACTTTTACCTCCAAATAAGGTACCATGGTGGCCACCAGGGCCGTGGGATCTCTTGCCCTCTCGCTCTAACTTATGGTATGCCTAATACCTCTAAGCAATATCAACAACAACATCAAATAAAGTCCTGACCTCAATCTCTCGAGCCATCTGGGACCTCATGGGGAGGGGAAAGGTCATCAATAAATCTTCAAACCTTTTCGAAAGGCTCATGGACTAGTTTTAGTGAATATCCAGCCATCCTAGAGAATTCAATCTCATATTTTGAAACCAACAGACTAACTGACCGGCTACCTTGTCTAATCTACTCAAATTGGCGAGAAGTTTCACTTCGCTCGCTGCGCGAAAGGAATTTTTTCCATGAATCTAAATGAAAATTCTCACTAAATCAGCTTAGGCAAGCCCTACCTAGCTGATAAAAGAGCGATGCACCAATCCAATACTGAACCTTGGACTTGGGAAGCAGAATAATCAACACCATATCGCGCGAGATAACCAAGATCCTAAAGGATACACTGTCATCATTTTATTTTTAAAAAAATATACGAGGATTATCTTATGCATAGCCTAATAATATCGGAAGGTTCAATCGGGTGAAATAAAAGAGCCTCTTCAGGGACTTTGACTGAACTATTACCTGGACTAGCTAACCAGCCAGAATAACTAGACGCACAACACGTGCTGCCTTTGGAACACAGTTTACTGGGGTAATATTAGGAACGGGAATAGAAGCTTCCCCGAAGACCGAACGTCTGCATATGCGGAAACCTGATGAGCTATATAGGGAATAGGAGGTTCTTGTGGTGTCTGCACCACCAAGATTCTCGTAAAAAGCATTGTACAGAGTTAGGAGAACCACAAGGCCCTGCTCCCTTTACCCACCGTGAGCAGGCACAGTCGGTGCCTCCGCAACTGGATCGTCTGCACGATCAACAACTCTCTGGGCTTGGGCAGCGCTAGCCCCAGGCTAGACTGCTTCGTCCTAAACTCCTATCCTTTCCTGATTCGTCGCATGAGGGTTCATAATTACTATGAAGTAATTAACGAAAATATTTTTGCATCCCAAACCAACGCACGATTAGAAAAAAAAGGAAGAGAAACTTCTTAAATGCCATCATAGGCTCTGTAGATAAGTACAGACGTCTACATACCCATCAGCTAGACTCTACTAGACACTGTCTTAGTCTGGATAGACTCTAAACTGGGCTCTGATACCAATTGACACGACTCGAATTTTGACTAGGCCGTGCAGGTACCTGACATCCTCCCCTACACCTGTCGGGCGAACCCTTCTAAAGTGAATTCACCAAAATAAATATAAAATCAACTTTTAGATAAGAAATAAGACCTAAAGAGAAAAAAGAACATAGCTATACATAAGCTATACAAAAGAAGTTACAGCTGACTACCCAACATACTAGGTTTAGGGCTATCCAGATAAGATATCTAAGAGTGCAAAAGAATACAGACACCTCCTGAAGGGAGTAAAATACAACTGAAATAATAAACATAAAACTGGTGGCCATCTTGAATAAAAGCTGGCTCACCCTAAGATCAGAATTCATTTTTGCTCGTTGACAACGTGGAGAACTCAATCCTGGAGCGAACCTGCCGAAACGAAATCAATAGACAAGCAACAATCAACAAACAAGGGTGAGTCAAAAGGGCTCAATAAGTGGGGGAAGGCTAGCCACCTCGAATAAGTAGATATGCTAGCTAGGGAGAAGAAAATACACAAACCAAATTCACCTTGTTTCAACTATAAAAAGGCAGTGTTAGATTATAGTTGAAAACACCTAAGAAACCATAACTCATAAAAAACCAGGGATACGGGCCAGAAACATATCAACAAGTAGAAATACATGATACATACACAAAACATCAGACTAAGTCACACACAGAACAACTGGTTCAATGAGATAAAATTAATGCAGTATGATGCAATGGGGTCACATATGTCCATAATTCCGTCCCGAAGCAGAATACTCCTGCTGGGATATACAATCTAATAACCAACTGGAGCAGAATACTCCTACTCCTGGGGTGGAATACTCCTGCACCCGATATAATATAAAGCGGAGGCGGAATACACCTGCAGTCAGTATCTGACATAAGAGCGGAATACTCCTGCTTCTGGGGCGGAATACGCCTGCTCCCGAAATAATATAAAGCTGAGGCGGAATACTCCTGCACTTAGTATCTGACATTAGATCGCAATACTCCTGCTCCTGGGGTGGAACACTCCTGCACCCGATATAATATAAAGCTGAGGCTGAATACTCCTGCATTCAGTATCTGACATAAGAGCGGAATACTCCTGCTCCTAGGGCGGAATACCTCTGCACCCGATATAATATAAAACTGAGTCGGAATACTCCTGCACTCAGTATCCGACATAAGAGCGGAATACTTCTACTCCTAGGGCGAAATACTCCTGCACCCGAGATAATATAAAGCTGAGGTGGAATACTCCTGCACTAAGTATCCGACATAAGAGCGGAATACTCCTGCTCCTGGGGCGGAATTACTACTAGGAAAAAGGTGTTTTCCAACCGCCAATATGGTCGGACAGCGGTTGGTGTCCGACCAAACGAGGTGGTCGGATAATGGGTGGTCGCACAAGGGTGTCCGACCGATTCGGTCCGATGTTCCGACCGCAAATCAGTCGGACACCGGTCGCACATTGTAATTTCAGGAATAAAATTTATTAAGCCAGGCAATTGAATCGATCCGAGGTTGCAAAATTCTGAAAAAAAAAAATTTCTTGAGCCAGGCAACCGAGGCGGTCGGACATTGTCATTTCTGGGCAATAAAAATTACCCAGACCTCGGACCGAGTAAAACCTGCAATATAAAACTTGTAATTAGAGCTCCACCACCTGTAAAAGCAGTAAATTACAGCACCAAGTAAACAATAGGCTTCTACTAGCCTTAATTATTTTCTAAACAAGGCTTATTGCCTTTAAACTAAAACTTTAATAATTAACATAACATCAATACTTCATAATAATTCAAACAAGTTAAACTTAACAACAACAAGTCTAACAATCAAAGAAGTTTATCAAAAATGAACCACAAGTCTAACACATCTCTAAAACATCAACTATCGATTATTACTACTCCCTTGCCTAAGAACTAGACTCAAACGACGAACTGTATTGGCGTTTGCTCTTGCTTTTCCACCCTGCTCTTGCTCTTGCTCTTGCTCTTGCTCTTGCTCTTGCTCTTGCTCTTGCCCTTGCCCTTCTTCTTTCCCTTGTCCGCACTACCACATACAAAGTTCTGCATCATTTCCCGCATGACTCTCATATTTTCCTCATTGCGAAAATGATCTTCTTCACTCTTTCTCTTAAGCTCTTCGATTTCATTGCGCAACGAGACTTCCACCTTGGGATTAATTGAACCAGTAGGAGGAGTGTAAGTGCCAAACAAACCTGGATTTAGAAGTTCCGAGGCATACTGCGATCCAAGGCCGTAAGCACTTCCCTTCTTTACCCCGCCATTCACCTCCAACCATAGTGTGGTTTCCTCCTCTAGTGTCATTTGAGCTGGGGTACTGCTACCACACTCGGATTCCCGGCTTGCCATCCTTTCTTCATAAGCCGCCATAGCCTTTTACTGAAATTTTTTTAATAACAAGTATAAGATTTACAAATATTGACGGATTTAATAACTTTAAAAGATTGAATTTAATAACTTACATATAGCTCTCTAGCGCGCTCCTCGACCCACACTTCTTCTCCTTTTTTGTTTCTTGTATATATGCCTCTTCTTAAAAGTTTCAGGCACGCATACTGGCCACCCTTCTTTCTTTTCCTACAAAATTAAAAAGTTACAAGTTAGATAGAAAATTAATGGGAGTTACATAAAACAATACATATAATAATTAATAAGTTACCAATAGCATCCGTTGAGTCACTGTACTAACCGAACCCCCAATGTGTAGCGATCCACCCTTTTCGAAGGCTCGCGCGGTTTTTCTTTGGGAGCTCCTCTTCTTAAATTCATCACTATCCCAATATTCCAGATATTTTACCCAAACGTGATCGTATATCCAATCGGGCTTGTTTCCTTTGGCCCGTCTATCATACAACTTACCTTTGACTCTATCTGCGCATTTTCCAAAGAAATTGCTTCGGGCAACGTTATCAAAGGCAGGATGCCACTAACACTTTGTATGAAATAATTAAAAAAATTAGATTTTTAGAAAAGTGACACTTAACTAAATTATTAAAAAAATAAAACATAGTTATTACCATAAAATCGTCAAACATGGACAACTTTACGAGAAAATGGTACCTTACCCCAGGATGGCCATGGCTTACTCCATCTAAATTTAGCGCATAATGTGACTAAGGGAGTAGCTGCGGGCGAGGGAGTAAAACTAGATAAAAATCACTAGTGTTAATAAATATACTAAAAAATTAAACTTTACAGTAGTATTAAATAGTTAAAAAATAATACTTACCCACGACTACCCTCAGGATAAATCCTCGCCCTCTCGTCATCATCATATGATCCTGGAGCACCAATGTAAAAAGGCGAGCTCGGACCATAATGTGGTACAGTAGGTGGTACCCAAGCGCCCACCGAGCTCGGATCAGAAGGTGGTACAGTAGATCCAGAAGGATTAGATAATGAAGGGGATGGTGATGGACTGGAAGATGGCGAAGGCATAGACATGCCATGCGGACGAACAAGATAACTAGGAGATGTAGGAAGTGGCATGCTAGGGGGAAAGGTAGCGGGAGGAGTGAAAAAAACCTGGAGCATATGTAGACGAAGGATATGTAGGAAGCATATGAGGTACAGGAGCAGGAGGAGTAGTATGACCTGAAGCAGGAGAGGTACTTTGATCCTTTCTTTTCCCCCTAGCCTTCTCTGTAGATGCCATATCTTTAAAATAAGCACAGTAAATTAGCAAAATATAAGAAAATTATAAATTTATATGGAATACATTTATAAAGTAGTGCAAATAATTGTAGTAAAGTAACAAAAACAAACTACAAACATGTCAATCATCTTCATTCGCGTCAAGGTCATTGGCTATTTCTTCTTCCTCACTCGTCTCATTGTCATCAACAAATTCTTCCTCACTTGTTTCAACGTCATCCATATATTCATCCTCCTCGTTTGCCCTAGATGTTCCTTCTCCAAAATTAGTCATTTTTTTTCATGTCTAACCACCAATATATAAAACTCTTTATAGATGCCTTCACTATGTTGCAACTGATCGGCTAATTCAATATCCGCAATCAAGGGAACGGTTGAAACCTTATTCTGATATGCAATATCTAATACATCATCTACTTCCATTCTTCCCACCGGCTTGCCTTTTAGAATAGCCCACCAATTGGCCTTGGCTTTGGATTTAGCTTTGGCTTTGTTCGTTGTCGGTGGATAAGGAACGTATCACACTTGCTTCACATTCTGGGCAATGATGAAAGGATCATAATGTCTATATGACCTTATATGATTAACTTCAACTATTTTAGAACATGGGTCAACCCTCGTACCCTTGGGACTCGGATCAAACCACTTGCACCGAAAAAGCACCAATCTTTTACGAGGCCAACCTACTGTAAAACTCTATTTCTAAAATCTCCTCAATCACATAGTAATCAAAGTCTACATCCTGGTCACCAGTACCACCTTTCACACACACACTGCTGTTGTTGGTTTTCTTCCCCAAAGACTATTCTTTAGTATGAAACTTGTACCCATTAACAAAGTACTTAGACATCCTCTTGTATTTATAATAAGGCCCGTGAGATATATCCTGCAACAATGGGAAATTTATGCCATTATCCGGATTGAGTACCTATATAAAGTTCAAGATAGTTGTACACATTAAACCAACTAATATATATATATATATATATATATATATATATATATATATATATATATATATATATATATATATATATATATATATATATATATATATATATTCAAGTTTCATCATTAATCTAACTAATGAGATTTTTTTAGCGCATCATCCAATCACTTTGTTGGAGAATTTGGCGGTGCTGCTGTTTATGAAAAATTTTCAGATTGGTTTAGAGAATTGTAAGTGCTATATAAAAAAATACATAAGTTTTTTGCTATATATGATGCGCTAAAAAAATCTCATTAGTTAGATTAATGATGAAACTTGAATGTTAGGCTTTAATGTAAAAAAATCATACTTTTAAAGAGGCGTGACATCGGGACAATTCAAAAAAACATGTGTTGTAACTGCTTTTCTGTCTCGGTCAGTGAACTTGCATACTTCGGTCATTAACTTTCCTCTACCATGTAATTCGGATCATTGTTGTCTCCAACATCATGTCGATCGGGCCTATTTCGCAAACATGGCACATTTTGATCGAAATAATACGAACAAAAATGTGAAGTTTCTCTAACCAGATATGCCTCACATATGGACCCCTCAATTTGGTTCTTGTTTTTCACGTCCCGCTTACACTTGCCAATAATTCTGCATAATACGTTGTATTAGTTAATTTTCTTAAGATGAATTAAAAAAAATAAGCTAATAATAACTTAACGGACCTTACCTCTCGAAAGGATACATCCATCTACAGTGCACCAGGCCTCGTAGTAGTGCCTCTTCCACGAGGTGAATTGGAAGATGCTCCATTATATTAAAGAAACCAAGGGGAAAGATTTTTGTCAACTTAGTCGTGACAACATGAAAGTTACTTTCCAACGACTTAAGATTCTCTTCCTTCAATGTCTGAGAACACAACTCCTTAAAAAATAGGCTCGTCTCTATAATGGGTTTCCAAACTTTATCAGGCAAGCCATTGAATGCAACTGGGAATAAGTTTTGCATGAAGATGTGACAATTATGGCTTTACATGTGAGTCAATTTTCCTTCTGTCATATTAACACACCTTTCTAAGTTTGATGCATATCCATTAGGTATCCTCAAATTCTTGACCCAATCACAAATCATTCTTCTCTCATCCAATTCGAATGTGTAACTGGCCTTGGGAAGCCAAATCGTGTTGCCAACTTGAGATAAGTGTAACTCAGGTCGCCTACAAAGTTCCTCAAGGTCCAACCTGGCCTTCACATTATCCTTTGTCGTGTTCCTGACATCCATCACAGTATTAAAGGCAGCCTCGAAAAAATTCTTCTCAATATGCATGGGATCCAGGTTATGTCGAAGAAGATTATCCTTCCAATAAGGCAACTCATTTGTTTAGTACAATTATGATCAACACCATAACCAGGTGATTTAGATGGCCGTTGCTCTGTTACCTTAGGATACACCTTAACCTTATCCCATATTTCTCCTCCTAACAACCTTCGCGTAGGCTCCTAAAAATCAACCTGATTCTTCATAAATGCACTACTGTTATTCCTAAACGGATGATTCATCTGCAAGAATCGACGGCAACAGTCGAACCATGTAATCTTACCGCCATTTTTCAAAGAGAATGCTTTTGTATCTTCCATACAATGAGGGAAAGAGAGCTTACCAGCAGTGGACCACCCATACAACATTCCATAAGCTAAAAAGTCATTTATAGTCCACATCAAAGAAGCATGCAGTTGAAAGTTCCGTTTCTTTTAATTTATCATATGTTTCCACACCTTCATACACAATAACTTTAACTTATCAATCAAAGGCTGTAAAAATACATCAATCGAGGCTTTCGGATTGTACGGCGTGACAAATACGGGCCAACAAGAATAAGGTGTAGACGAGACATCAAAAGGAGTGAACCTATCTGAACATAAACCCAACCTTATATTTCTTGGTTCACTAGCAAATGCCGGATACACCTGATCAAAATGTTTCCATGCCTCACTATCTGACGGATGGCTTAGAATGCCAGGCTGTTTTGTACGATCATGGTGCCATCTCATATGACAGAGCTCATCGACTCATATAACCTCTTTAACCTAGGTATAAGGGGTAAGTAATGCATCGACTTTACAGGTATCGGCTTCTTTTTACTGATTAGAACCGGCTTGTAACGAGGCTTCTCACATAATTTACATTTATCTAATTCTATAACATCCTTATAAAATAACATGCAACCGTTGACACAACAATAAATTCTCTGTGCAGAAAGGCCTAACGTGGAAACCAACTTCTTAGTGTGGTAATAATCAGTTGGTAATGCCATGTTAGTCGGATTGAGTTCATTCATAAGGCCAATGATGGAATCAATGACTGCTTGAGATATACTAAAATCAGATTTAATACTTAACAATCTAACAACAACATACAACTTGGAATGCACTGAGCCTTCATACAATGGACAACTAGCTTCCTCCAACCATTTATAGAAGAACTTTGCCTCATCATTAAGAACATGCTCAACATTTGGTTGCGATGTACCCGATCGGGATGGCTCCTCTTGGTACATCCCAAAAGCATCATTAACCATATCGTTCGTTCAATAATTATTAAGATCATTCTCCACAAACGGACCACTCCCTTCGACATAAGTATTTTGAAAATTAACATCACCACCATTCCCTAGACTCTCCATGATAAACCCAAACAAAATAATTTGGCATAAAACCCTTCCTATAAAGATGCATTTCAACATCTTCCAAACTTTGTCCTTTGTGCATTTGCATCACACAAGGACACTTAATCTGGCCATACCGTATAAAATCATCAAGTGTTTTAGCCTTTTCAATAAATTCTTGAACACCTACTGCAAATTCTTCCCTCATCCCCCGCCGCCCGGGATTATTTCTATTATACATCCAACTACGACTTTCATATTCCATATCTACATAAAAATTAAAAGTTTTAGATACATATTAAATTTCAAAGATTAAAAAAAATTACTTTGATACTAGTATTAGTAATCATCACTTTACTTAACGTCAACCCACAAATTCAAAATAAATCATCACTTTAATTTATTTTGGCTTTTCTTTCGATACACTAAGCTTGACCAAAGATACTAGTATTAGTAGTATTATATCTAAGTCAATTACTTTGATATTACTAACTAATTTATTTTCTAAAATTATCATATAATAATTAACAAACTTCTTATTTGCAATTTATATCTATTTATTCGAAATGATAAAACTATTTACCTATCTTTAATTAGTTGGAGTAATTTAAAATCCAAATAATTTATTTCATTCAAATTAATTTGTAAAATAAGATATTTTAAGTTGTTTCGCTACTATATTATTTATAGCTAATGTCGCTTAAACTCTAATTTAAATAATTCATACATTACGAATCACTACATTAAAAATTCATATTACTAATTACCCATAAGGAGAATAACTTTAAAATTGTCATACTTAATGATTTTCAATTTTTGAATTCTAGTTATAGGCCTAATACTTATTTTTTATTCACTAGACTAGAGCATGTATAACTATTATGTCTAGTTCCTACTATGTCTTTGTTGCTCACCACTTGTTTGATGAAATACCTCAAAGAATCTAACTACCAAACTGCACTATACACCAACAATTCTTTCTCAAAGCAATACAACAGCAACAACAACAACAACACTACTACACACCATTAACAACATTCAACAACAACAACAACACTACTAAAGGAACCCATTAACAACATTCAACAGTAACAACCCATTCAAAGTGTACTCTTCTTCATGGAATACCAACTTGTTCACTACAAGATTTCACTTTTTTACTTTCCAATTTATTATCTTCTAAATTTTCATTCAATAACCCAATCATTTTTTGAACAACACCCACTTCTCAAATCACTCCAACTTTTACAATACCAACTAAAATGCCAAACTAGTTTAAACATTTTCCAAACTAAACAACAACACTATACGTATAATCAAATGCCAACTTGTTCATCACTAAATAGAAATTACTATTTCAATTTAATTTCATGAGCTAGAATTCAAAAAAAGGAAAAAATAAAAAAAATGGGTTGAAAATAAAAAAAAATCGTGTTTCACCGAAAAACTCACCTCACCGGCCGAATTTGTACTCCAGCACCACTGATTTACTAATCCCTCACTTTGATAGATGAAAGAATTACAAAAGAATAGGTGAACAAGTTAGGATTTTCGGATTTGAGGAAAATAGGAAGAAAACAATGAAAAGTAAATTTAAAAATTTGTAGAGGAATGGAACTGAGATTAAACCTTGTTGATTAGAGATTCAAAGTATTTTTTTAAGAGATTTGGGTTGGATAGAGGTAAGAATGAGAGAGAGGGTAAGAAAGAAAGAAAGAAAGAAAGAAAGGGGAGAGAGAGAGAGAGAGAGAGAGAGAGAGAGAGAGAGAGAGATCGGAAATAACGGGCTGCTTCAGCTTTTTGTATGCTACTGTTCGACCGACGCGGTCGGACTGCGTCGGTCGGACATTTTAAAAAAATCTATTTAATATAAATAAATTAAATTATCCCACCGCGTCGGTCGGATGAAGGACTCCGACCGAAATTCGGTCTGACTTTTTCGGTCTGAAAACCCAGTATTTTTAGTAGTGAATACTCCTGCACTCAGTATCTGACTAAAGAGCGGAATACTCCTGCTCCTAGGATGGAATACTTCTGCACCCGAGATAATATAAATGTGAGGTGGAATACTCCTGCACTCAGTATCTGACGTAAGAGCGGAATACTCCTGCTCCTGGGACGGAATACTCCTGCACCCGAGATAATATAAAGCTTAGGCGGAATACTCCTGCACTTAGTATCTGACATAAGAGCGGAATATTCCTGCTCCTTAGGCGGAATACTCCTGCACCCGAGATAATATAAAGCTGAGGCGGAATATTCTTGCACTCCGTATCTGACCTAGCAGCCCATAACCAGAAAATATAATACATATGAATGCGGTATGATGCAATAATAACCCTTCACCGGCGCGGGACTCTCATCGACTACCAGGAAGTACATGTGAAGCTCAGAACCAGAGTACAATACCTAGATGCTCAATACAATACCAACAAAAGGATATAACATATAATATACAATGTAAATCCAAAGCTAAGGCGTAATGAGTACGCCTATGGACGGCTACACATGTAAGAAACACGTGGTAGAATATCCACAAGGCCAAGGGCCTTCAAAGAAATGGATATAATCACTTACCTCATTCAAAAGTTAGCACTGCTACTCAACCACCTCTTTGTCCTTTTGATTCATTGCGAAACGATCCCACTGGATGTTTCGGGGTAAAAATTCTATTTTTTCCTTCTCTTTTTCCTTTCCTTTCTCTATTTTCTGATTTTCTTTCCCCTTCTGCGTTCCCTCTTTTTTCTGTTCGTATGTTTTTATCCCTTAGCCACCGAGTACGTGACTTGCCTATTCATTTTTTTTTGGTTTTACTTTCGTGACGAAATTTAAAAGGGAACCCTACGATTCAAAATAATTCCAAATTTTTTATACAAGTTATACAAAATTTATGTGACGTACTCGTTAAGGCGGATCTCAAATCGGATTCCCAAAACTAGAGATGCGAATTAAAATGAAAAAAGATCAAATTGTTAATTTCCAGAATTTTAGCGGAAACTATCTGAGCGATCTCGAAATTCACTTTCCAAAGTTCACACAAGTCAAAAATAATCATACAAACCTAACGATGCTTTCAGATTTCGAAGCGGAGCTCAGTTGCCAAAATTGAGCTCGAAAACCTCTTTTTAAGATTTACCGACAATAAAAATTGAAACCTTTTCCCGATGCCTACCAAACGAAGTTCAATTTAGTTCAAATTTTACAGAATTGTTCTAATGGACCTTACAAATATTTTAAAATTATCAGCATACCAATCGAAGTCCAAGCTTCCGAAACGACTACCTAAGATCGTTTCATTTACTCACTTACGAAAACAAGATGCAATCAGTAATGGGAGAGAATTTTCACAGGCCATGGAACCTCCACAATATTGCAAGATTGCTGGCTCGCCTAGAGTCAAGAGAACTAAAAAAAAGGATGAGGCACTCAGGCAAGGAGGCTGGTCTGTTTTAAGAAAATGAATGGTGATCACTTGTAGGAAGTGTGGACATCCTAATCACAATTCTAGGACATGTGATAAGGTAACAAATTATAACATTCCATTTAATTTGTAATTTTTTCTTAAGCGAAGAGTCGACTAGGCAGTACACGTAGCGACCATTTTTATTAATAACAAGACAAAAAATAATATTGTGTTTATAGAGTGAGGTGAATTATAAAATGAACAAAGAATAAACGGCCAAGCTAGAGAAACAATAGCAACATGTCAAATTGTCATATTCACTTCTTTGGGGTGAATAATATACATTGCTAATACCACCAAATGAAGCAAAAATAACATTTCGACAATGTGCTTAACATTAAAGACCATTCTAGCTAGTAATTTTAACTTAACTATTAACAAACTAAACTTGTAACTCTTTGACTTTGTCTTGCAGGCAAGTAGATGAAACGACCTTAGGTAGTCGTTTCAGGAGTTAGGACTTTGATTTACGTGCTGACAGTTTTAAAATCTTCGTAAGGTCTGTTAGGACATGGCTGTAAAATTTGATCTTAATTCGACCTAGTTTGGTAGGTATCGTAAGAAGGTTTCAGTTTTCATTTTCGGTAAATTTTAAAAAGAAGTTTTCGAGCTCGATTTTGCTGAATCTCGCTCCGATTCAAAATCTAAAAGTGTCGTTATGTTCGTATGATTATTTGTGACTTGTCTGAACTTTCAAAAGTAAATTTCGAGTTCGTTCGGATAGTTTCTGCTAAAATGCCGAAAGTTAAAGAATTTGATCTTTTCAATTTAATTCGTATCTTGAGTTTCGGGAATCTGATTTGAGATCCGCCTTAATGAGTATGTCACATAAATTTTGTATAACTTTTGTGAAAAATTTGGGATCATTTTGAGTTTCGTAGGATTACCTTTTAATTTTCGTCACGATAATAAATTTTTAAAAGAAAAAAAGAAAAGAAAACATAAAATAATAAGAGAGGAAATGGAAAGTCGATGGAAAAGCTTAAGGGATAAATATCCCTTAAAGTTTGAGGTTGAAGGACGATCAACAACAGAAATAAGGAGAAGCAAGAGGCAACACGGTGAGAAAAATGCAAAAAAAAAAAAAATAAAATAGGAAAAGGAAAGAAAAAGGAGCAGAAAAAAATAATTTTTTTACCCCGAGGCATCCAGGTAATGATGTTAATTCATTAGTTAGTTTATTACGTGTGTTAGAATATATTTTAACGGTAGAAATCGGGATATTATACATCGTTCTAACAAGTTAAATTGATAGTTTAAAGGGTTAATTGGACCCTGATAATGGAAATTGATTATATATTCATATTCAAGGAGTTATGGACAACCCATAAATTTAATTTATTTTGGTTATGGTTATGTGACTTTGAATCTTGTATACAGGCCTGGCCTGCGCATCGCGTATGCGAATAGTGTATCATGTTCCTAACTAAATTATTCTGAGATGTAAGGAATGAAGCCTTTAGCTCTATTTGATATAGTTTTTCTGCTTATTGAATAGAGCGGGATCGTTTGGCAGTTAATCCAAAAGAAAAAGCAGTTGTTAAGTAGCAAGGCTAGCTTTGGAACATGGTAAGTGATCATATCAATTTCTTTGGTGGCCTTTCGCCTTGTGGATAATCTACCATGTGTTCCTTACGTGTGTAGCTGCCGACATGCGTATTTATTACGCCTTAGCTTTGAATTTACATTGTATATTATATGTTATGCGCTGATGTTGGTATTGCATTGAGCATAAAAGCATTGTGCTCTAGCTGTGAGTTTGCATATACTTTCCAGAAGTCGATGAGAGTCCCGCACCTGTGAAGGGTTATTATTGCATCATATTGCATTAATATGTATTATGTTCTGGTTATAGGCTGCTATGTCATATACTGAGTGTAGGAGTATTCCGCCTCAGCTTTGTATCATATCGAGTGCAGGAGTATTCCGCCCCAGGAGAGTGCAAGAGTATTCCGCCTCTTGTTTATATCATATCGGGTGTAGGGGTATTCCGCCTCAGGAGAGTGTAGAAGTATCCCGCTCTGGTTTATATCATATCGGGTGCAGGAGTATTCTGCCCCAGGAGAATGTAGGAGTAATCCGCCTCTGGTTTATATCATATCGGGTGCAGGATTATTCCGCCCCAGGAGAGTGCAGGAGTATTCCGCCTCTGGTTTATATCATATCAGGTGCAGGAGTATTCTGCCCCAGGAGAGTGCAGGAGTATTCCGCCTCTGGTTTATATTATATCGGGTGCAGGGGTATTCTCACCCAGGAGAGTGTAGGAGTATTCTGCCTCTGTTTATATTATTTCGGGTGCAGGAGTATTCCGCCCCATGAGTAGTAGTATTCTGCTTCAGTTGGTTACTATATTGCATTCCCCTCGAATGCAAGAGTATTACGTTTCGGGATGGAATTACGGGCACATGTGACCCCATTGCATCATACTGCATTCATTCCATTTCATTGCACCGGTTGATGTGTATTGTGTGATTATAATGCTATATTTCGTATATGTATCTTGTATTTCTGATTGTTAATATGTTCGGGATACCTATATGTTCTACCTTATAAACCCTGGTTGTTTATGAATTTATGGTTCATACTTGTTTCCAGTTATTATCCGGCTCATGCCTTTTGTGGTTGAGATAATGTGAATTTGCTTTATCTGCTTTTCTTCTCCCTAGCTAGCTATCCTATTCTTTGAGGTGGCTAGTCTGCCCCCACTTACCGAGTCCTTTTGACTCACCCTTGTTTGTTGTTTGTTTCTTGTCTATTTATTTTGTTTCGGCAGATTCGCTCCAGGATTGAGTTCGCCACGTTGCTGAGAAGCGAAGACAACTTCAGTTGTCAGGGTGAGTAAGCTTTTGTTCAGGATGACCACCAGCTTTATGTTTATTATTTCAGTGGTATTTTGCTCCCTTCAGGAGGCGTATGTATTCTTTTGTGTTCTTAGATGTCTAGTCTGGATAGCTCTAAACCTAGTACATTTGGTAATCAGTTGTAATTTCTTTTGTACAGCTTAGAGGTATCACTATGTCTGTGCTTTTCTAAGTCTTGTTCTTATTTATGAGTTAGATTTATATTTGTTTCCTAATTCAATTGGCAAGGGTTCGCCCAATAGGTCTAGGGAAGGATGTCGGGTGCCCGCACGGCCTAGCCAAAAATTCGGGTCATGTCAGTTGGTATCAGAGCCCGGTTTAGAGTCCATCCAGAGTAAGACAGTGTCTAATAGAGTCTCGCTGACGGGTACATAGATTTCCTTACTTATCTACGAGAGGTTATGATGGCATTTAGGAAGTTTCTCTTCTTTCTTTTCTAATCGTGCATCGTTCTGGGATGAACAAATATTTTCATAAATTCCATCGTACTAATGGTGAACCCTTGGGCGACAAATTAGCACAGGTTAAGAGTTTGGGATGAAGCAACCTAGCCTGGGGGCTAGCACTGCTTAAGCCCCGAGAGTTGTGAATCGTGCTGACGATCCAGTTGTGGAGGCCCCAGGATTACGAGATCGCGGTGAGCAATGAGAGCATAGCCTTATGTTTCCCTCAAGTCTTTACGATGCTTTTTAAGAATATTGGCGGTGTAGATATTGCAAGAACCTCGTATTCTCTATGCAGCTTATTAGGTTCCGCAGATGCATAAGTTCGTTCTCAGGGAGCTCCTGTTCCAGTTCTTGATATTGCCCCAGTAAATTATGTTCCAGAGGCAGCATGTGTTGTGCCTCTTATTTTTCTGGCTGGCCGAGTTCCCGAAGATACTGCATTATTATATCCAATTGAACCTTTTGATAATCTCAAACCATGCATCTAATAATCCTTATTTTTTTTAAATAAAATTATGTCAGTGTATCCTTCAGGCTCTTGTCTATCTCGAGCAGTATGGTGTTCATTATTATACTTTCAAGTTTCAGGATCCAGCCATGGATTGGTGGACCACTCTTTTATCATCTAGGCAGGGCTTGCCTAAGCTGACTTGGTGTGAATTTTCTCGTAGATTCATGGAAAGTTCCTTTCGCACAGCAAGCGAGATGAAAAGTGTCACCTGTTTGAGTGGACTAGACAAGGAAGCATGTCGATTTCAGAATATAAGATTGAATTCTCTAGGATGACTGGATATGCACTAGAACTAGTCCATGAGCCGTCCAAGAAGGTTCTAAGATTTATTGATGGCCTTTCTCCTTCTTTGAGGTCCTATATTGCTCGACAGATTGAGGTCAGGACATTATTTGATGTTGTTGATATTGCTCAGACGTATGAGGCATACTGTAAGTTAAAGCAAGAAGAGCCAGAGCGCGAGAGTAAGAAATTCTGTGGCGCTGGTGGGCAACTATGGTACCTCTTCTGGCAAGGTAAGGGTTCCGACTTTCGTGAGAGGTCACATGCCAGGTTATCTCAGCCAGGCGCATGATTCTTAAAGTGTGCTAGTAGTCTGTCAAAATCAGACCCAGTCTTCTCTTAATGGCTATCAGAAGTTTATCTAACACCCATTTTTAGCTTAAAGGTATTATCATTGTCGTGAGCCTCATTATCTTAAGAGGAACCGTCCCTTATTTCAGAAGGAAGACAGTTGTCCCTCTTCTTGCCTTCAGGCACCTGCCCAGTCGCAGAGGATTTCATTTAGATCTTAATCAGCCAGAGATATGCCTCCATGCGGCAGAGGTCACGAGTGTGGTGGCAATGGTTCTTCAGAAGATGATTATCAGGGTAATGGCTCAGCTCAGCTGCAGGGGTAGTTACCAGTCTGGCAGGATGCTGAGGCATTCGATGTAGTAGACCTCTCTAGTTCTTTTTCCTTATATGTGAGTAAAGATTTGATTGTTTTGATCAATTTGCCAATGGTGTGTCTTATCATGTTTCAATGGGTTCCTTGGATATTTTTATTAAGAATCTGTTGTGGTAGAGGGGTGAGCTTGTGGTATGATTTATTGCTGGTATTTGTGAGACCCTACTAGTTTATCTGGTTTAAATTTGGGAGAGAGTGTCGGTATGGTCTGCTTGGCATCCTGTTGTACCACCTTCTCTTACTATGTCAAGTCAGTCTACCTCTTTCCTTAGAATTCACTGTTGGTAGGATGGTGAGATTCTTATTCATTACCATCAGAAAGTGTCATTATTTCTTCGGGTGTAATATGATTCGTAAGTATTATTTTATGTACATGTCTCCTTTTGGTTCGAGACGCTAGTAGAGTCATGTCATTTTATGAGCTTGTTTCCATTACAAAAAGAGCTTTCTGGTAAATTGTCGGAGTTTTATTCTTATTGGACGATTGAATTGGCATGGATGTTGTTCCATAAAGCATTTAATATCTATTTCTTTAGTTTCGATTCTTTGGCTAGCCTGACTCGGAAGTAGTGTAGCTTTGGTAGCCAAGAAAATAAGACGATGAGCTTCCTGAATTCCTGAAGCTCTAATTATTCCTATCTTCAGTCCATTGCAATTTTTTCTGGGTAACCGCTTGAGATGTTCCATGTGTTGAGCCAAAATGTGTATCAAGGTAGTCGGGTAAGCAAATTGTTATGTTTTAAGAATACTAAGGGTAATGAGAAGTGTAATTTGACCTCAGAGTTGATCCATCAGGCAGTAGTGCTTATGGCAACGGTATAGAGTTGTGAAGTCGAGAGTTGTGCTGTTTGGCAACTCGAGAGGGTAATTTGGTAGCTCAGGTCTGAGCCGCATTCTGTTTTCAGTTACGTCTTCCTTAGTCCAGTAGACTCTGCGAGGATGGCTATTTTTTATTCAAATTGGCGGTATGAGTTTATGCTCTAAGTGGATGAGTCTTCCTCCAATAGAATGCTGAAATTAAATCTCTAAGTCATTGTTGAAGCGTAAGCTAATTCTTACTTTACCCACCTGTTTTATATCGAAAAGTATGTCGACGAGGTGATTTGTCGGCGGAATCATATTAATCCATTCAGAGTTTCGTGTATCTTTTTCTTCAAAAATGTAGAACTCTGCTCTCGTGATCGAGGAAGTATCAGCTTAGTCCGAAAAAGACGGGCAATGGTATTATGATATTATCCAGATATGTTTTATTCCATGAGTTCGTTGTGTGCGTTATAATTCTGATTCTGTAACCATGAGATAATATACAGTTTACAAACTTCGCGCAAGTTCTCTTGTTATCTGCGTGAATTTTGCTTTAGACTCAAGCTCGATCGAGGACGAACGAGAGTCTAAGTGGAGGAGGATGAAACGACCTTAGGTAGTCGTTTCGGGAGTTAGGACTTCGATTTACGTGTCGACAGTTTTAAAATATTCGTAAGGTTCATTAGGACATGTCTGTAAAATTTGAGCTAAATTAGACCTCGTTTTATAGGTATCGAAAGAAGGTTTCCGTTTTCATTTTTGGTAAATTTTAAAAAGAATTTTTCGAGCTCGATTTTGGCGAATGAGCTCTGATTCAAAATCTGAAAGCGTCGTTATGCTCGTATGATTATTTGTGACTTTTCTGAACTTTCAAAAGTAAATTTCGAGGTTGTTCGGATAATTTCTGTTAAAATGCCGAAAGTTAAATAATTTGATCTTTTCGATTTAATTCGTATCTTGAGTTTCGGGAATCTGATTTGAGATCCGCCTTAATGAGTATTTCACATAAATTTTATATAAGTTGTACGCAAAATTTGGGATCATTTTGAGTTTCGTAGGGTTACGTTTTAATTTTCGTCACGATAATAAAGTTTTCAAAAAAAGAAAAAAAAAAAGAAAACTTAAAATAATAAGAGAGGAAATGGAAAGATGGTGGAAAAGCTTACGGGATAAATATCCCTTAAAGCTTGAGCTTGATGGACGATCAGCAACAGAAATAAGGAGAAGCAAGAGGCAACACAGTGAGAAAAATGCCAAAAAATAGAAAAAGGAAAAGAAAAGGAGCAGAAAAATAGAATTTTTACCCCGAGACATCTAGGTAATAATGTTAATTCATTATTTTAGTTTATTACGTGTGTTAGAATATATTTTAACGGTAGAAATCGGGATATTAGACATCGTTCTAACAAGTTAAATTGATAGTTTGAAGGGTTAACTGGATCCTGATAACGGAAATCAATTATATATTCGTACTTAGGGAGTTATGGGCAACCCGTAAATGTAATTTATTTAAGGTTTGGTTATGTGACTTTGAAACCTGTATATAGGCTAGGCATGTGCTTCGTTTATGCGATAGGGTATCAGGTTGCTAACCGGATCGTTCTAAAATGTAAAAAATGAAGCTTCTAGCTTTGTTTGATATAGTTTTTCTGCTTATTGAATAGAACGGGATCGTTTGATAGTTAATCCAAAGAAAAAAAAGGTTGTTGAGTAGCTGAGCTAGCTTTGGAAAAAGGTAAGTGATTATATGCATTTCTTTGGTGGCCTTTGGCCTTATGGATATTCTACCACATGTTCTTTACGTGTGTAACTGGCGTTATTACGCTTTAGCTTTGGATTTACATTGTATATTATATGTTATTCCCTAATGTTGGTATTGCATTGAACATAGAAGCATTGTACTCTGGCGGTGAGTTTGACTATACTTTCCGACAGTCGATGAGAGTCCCGCACCGATGAAGGATTACTATTGCATCATATTGTATTCATATGTATTATGTTCTAGTTATAGGCTGCTATGTCATATACTGAGTGCAGGAGTATTCTGCCCCAGGAGTATGCATGAGTATTTCGCCTCTGGTTTATATCATAACGGGTGCATGAGTATTCCGCCCCCAGGAGAGTGCAGAAGTATCCCGCTCTGGTTTATATCATATCGGGTGCAGGAGTATTCCGCCCCAGAAGAGTGCAGGAGTATTCTGCCTCAGCTTTATATCATATCAACTGCAGGAGTATTCCACCCCAAGAGAGTGCATGAGTATTCCGCCTATGGTTTATATCATATCGGCTGGTTTATATCATATCGGGTGCAAGAGTATTCCACCCCAAGATAGTGCAGGAGTATTCCACCACTGGTTTATATTATATCGGGTGCAGGAGTATTCCGCCCCAGGAGAGTGTAGGAGTATTCCATCTCTGTTTATATTATATCGGGTGCAGGAGTATTCTACCCTAGGAGTAGGAATATGCCACTCCAGTTGCTTACTATATTGCATTCCCCTCGAATGCAAGAGTATTTTGCTTTGGGACAAGATTAGGGGCACATGTGACCCCCCCCCCCCCCAATTGCATCATATTGTATTCATTCCATTTTATTGCACCGGTTGCTGTGTATTGTATGATTATAATGCTATGTTTTGTATATGTGTCATGTATTTCTGATTGTTAATATGTTCGGGATACCTATATGTTCTATCTTAAAAACCCTGGTTGTTTATGAGTTTATGGTTCCATACTTGTTTCCAGTTATTATCCGGATCCTGCCTTTTGTGGTTGAGATAATGTGAATTTGGTTTATCTGCTTTTCTTCTCTCTAGCTAGCTATCCTATTCTTTGAGCTGGCTATTCTGCCTCCACTTACTGAGTCCTTTTGACTCGCCCTTGTTTGTTGTTTGTTTCTTGTCTATTTATTTTGTTTCGGCAGATTCGCTCCAGGATTGAGTTCGTCACGTTGTTGAGGAGCGAAGACAACTTCAGCTGTCAGGGTGTGTCAGCTTTTGTTCAGGATGACCACCAGTTTTATGTTTATTATTTCAGTGGTATTTTGCTCCCTTCTGGAGGCGTATGTATTCTTTTCTGTTCTTAGATGTCTAGTCTGGATAGCCCTAAACCCAGTACATTGGGTAGTCAGTTGTAATTTCTTTTGTACAACTTAGAGGTATCACTATGTCTGTACTTTTTTAAGTTTTGTTCTTATTTATGAGTTACATTTATATAATTTGTTCCTAATTCAATTGGTAAGGATTCGCCCAATAGGTCTAGGGAAGGATGTCGGGTGCCCACATGGCCTAACTAAAAATTTGGGTCGTGTTAGTAGATCCTTACACAATTCAGCTTTTAACTTCTCACCTTCAAAACGGATTCCATGCTCATTGAGGTGGTCACAGAGACGCCCAAAAAAAGCTCCATATTGTAAGGTCGGTCGCTGAGTATGATCCAATTCTATGCCTAATTTTCTAGCTGAAAACGAGCTCACCAGAGCTCTCGTTGAATATCCCAATATTCTGTACCATAGAGCTTTATAACATTGACCTTAAGCCTTAATGAGCTGAAAAATGGTGTCCAAAAAATCATCCCATCGCATACCATTCTCTTAGTACACAACCCCAACTTAAATGAATAAAATTTCAGCATAGAACCTATCTGTATTGCTACTTCAATTAGACTGTCCATGGAGTAAAGAATTGTTGTTGACAGTGATAGTAAAAGACTATGCAAAGCTGAATTTTTATAACAAATAAATAGGGTAAAGGTCTCCACAGCGAGCGAACCACGACCCAAAGGCACTGTCAAGGCAGCGAAGATGTATTTATAACTATAATTTTTCCAAGCATGCAACTAATGGAAAACAGAAATGTACAAGTAATGAAGAGATGGTGCAGGCTACTGTTGAAGAGAATATCCATTTGTCAGCCCCTCAACATTCACAAAGCAATCAGACAAGTGCATTTACTTTAATGCCTACCCCAAATTTTCATAATCCAGACTTTGTGCATGAAGAAGATCCTGATTGAAGGCATCAGGTTGTTTCAGAGGCACTTACTATGCTTTAAACAAGGCTGCAGCTCAATAGGCCTATTGGAGGAAGACAAATAAGCTTCAGGGATGACCAGACCTGAGTTAGTGTTCAAACAGACTTACCCTACTCTCCAAGAGGCTTGTCATGGATGGGCAAGGCTGCTATGATACAAATCAGTTGGAAAGGGAAATCCAACAAAAGATTGGGAAGCTGAAGCCAAGGAAAAGGTACACAAGATCTAGTGTTTTCAAAATTGGTGGATGTTTTTGTTAGGTGTGGTAATGTAGTTACTCCAATAACAGTACTATTAATGTCCTTAGATTTTTGGTCACGTAACTAACTATAGGGAGCAGTACCCAACTCTTTATGACTTTAATTTGGTGATGACAAATGCATATGGATGCTATATTATGACCCAGTTTGTGCAAGTTTTTGGGTTATAATATGGCAGATCACTCTCAATGTAAAAGATAATTGGTATCTATTATGCTAGTGAATGTTGCAGTTTAGTTATCTGTGTTATTTTTCTATTTTTGAATATGTATTAGGAGTTTATAGTTAATCAAAATCATAGTGGTTGTAAGATGCAGTTTGTGTTAATTTTCTATTTTTGAATGCGCATGAAGCGGCCATTTAAGCTGAGTTTATAATTAATCATAATCATATTCAATGTAAGATGTAGTTTGCACAACAATATTACTAGTTTTGGATTCAACAATTCATATAAACTTACAAAATTTCACACAATAGTAAAAGAACATCAACAATACTAATTTTGTTCAAATACAATGTTGTAACAAAATCAACGAACAAAGCACATCAAACACATATGAACATTTTTTATCTTGGACATTTCCTCCTTTAATACAGCCCTTTTTTCTTCTTCTTGGTCCAATTTTGCCTTCAAGTTATCTCTTTCAACCTTAACCGCAACCAAAGAAGTATTCAAATTCATTAAGTTAACCATACACACTTCCAATTCAAACTTCAATGAATTGATTACAACCATTCCTCTATCAGAGAACTCTTCATCTCGCCACTCTCAATAGCAATATGAATTGACCTATCCATTACCCAATATGAACATACCCATAAATTTATTACAATAATTAAAGAGGAAGTAAAATTAGAAATTTTATTTCAGATTTAGCACACTTGTAGAATCTCCCTCCAGGAATAGAAGTTGTCCATGAAGTAAAGCTTCTCGCGAGCTCCACACAGGGGCACTTTCTTTATGATGAACAACTATTTTAAGACATGGTTATTGTGGGGAATTATTTCCTCTAATTTAGAATCTTGAATGAGAAGGGGAAATCATTTACTTAGAGAAAATATTACATAGTAATGGTGAAAGGTTGTTTTATTAAGTGGGATGAATGAGTCGGGTATGAGTTATAATTTCTGTGGATTTAGTTTTGAACCGGGTATATATAATGTTTGTTGGGTTATTCAACCAGCTAGTGCCTCGCGTCGCTCCGTCTAATTTGAAGGTAGAATTGAAGCAAAGTAGGACACTAGGGGTTTAGCTGGTTAAAAATATTAAAGGAGGCAGTTTCAACTTTTTTCAGACAGTAGAGGGGCAATTTTGACCCGTTTCCCGAAAAAAGAAATAAAGAAAGAAGAAAAAGAAGAGATGTCCCCTAGTTTTTGGAGGAATATACAAAATGATAAATTATAGTAAGTAATATGATGTTTACTTAATGAACAAAACGTTATCAGAAAATGGAATATTATGATTTCTGCATATAGTCGTAATGTGTTTCCAAGAAAGTCACTCTACTTGTATAATAAAATGGTTTCTCAAGGCATCAGGGAGAACTCGTCCACTTTTTCTTCTGTATGTGCTAACCTAGGTTTATACAAACCAATGGTTTTGTCGATGTGAAACAAACTTGTCTGTTTTTTGTTGAGCCCGTGTCTACTGAAAAGTCATTTATATCGTCGAAAATTTTTTCCCGAGTTCTAAAAATCAGATGTACGCTAATTTTGTGTAATTTTTTGAAAAACCAAGGTTAGCAATAGAAAGAAGAAGCCAAGATGAAGTTGGAGATATAATTTTGGCATAATCCCGACGACGACCAGTGGTAGTCAAAGGTGGTCAACGGCCGTTCAGACACGGTGCCATGGTGTGAGAAAGAGGAGAGGTGGAGATTTTCTAGAGAGAGAGTGTAAAAGAAAAGTTTCCAAATAATTGTATAAGGTGCTTAAGGGATAGAAATGAAAATATCTTTAAAAGTGTTTAAAAGTTCAAGACCATGAAAATAGTGCTCAGTAAATCAAGACCATGCTCAAAAGTGTTCAATTCACATAAAAAAAATCGAAATTTAAGAAATATGTAAAAAAAAAAGGGCGGTCTTGAAAGATTGAGCTATTTAAAAGTGATCTTTAAAAATTATGCACTTTTACATTTAATAAAGCTAGAAGTCCGAAAATGCCCTTAGTAATAGAGCACTTCCCGTAATTACAAAAATGTCATCGCAATTTTTTGAAGCTGTAATTATAAAATTGTCACCACACCTTTTTGAAGCCATAATAATAAAAATGTCATTGCTCTCTACAAACTAGAAACAATGTCATTCTACAAACAAATGAGTCCAAATCGTCTTCCCTTCATTCATCTACAAATATATATATGAAAATACAAAAATCCAAAGTAAAACATAACTACACCAATCTGTCATCGTTTATTCATAATGTGAGCCAAAAAATTAAGTACATTTTGCAAAAAAAAAAAAAAAAAATGAGTGCATTCTTCACTTCATTCATCCATTAAAATATATATATGAAAATATAAAATGAAGACAATCCGGCCGTATTTATTTAAAACTAAGCAAAAATACTCCGACTATTTTACAAATAAATGACACCAAATTGTCATCACTTCGCTCATATAAAAAAGTTAAAAGAAAACATAACTAAAGGCAATACGACATCATTTATTTACAGTGATAGCCGAATTCTATGCATATTTTGCAAACAAATGACTTCAAATTGTTATTACCTTTTTATAATATAACCTACTATAAAAAAGAAAAAAAGAAAAAAAAGGAATGATATTTTCCCTTCATACCCCAACTACCATATGCACGACGAGGAAGAGGAGTCGGAACAGGAGATTGAGATGGAGATGGAGATTCTTCTTCAACATTATCGGTAGGTAATGGGATGGAGTCGAATTATCAAGGAAGAGATCTGTTGGCGGAGGTGCTGGTAGAGAACTCACATTTGGTGACGGCGATGAAGTTTCGGGAGGTGCATGCATCGGTTGGTGGTGGAGAAGTTAAATCTCCACTGAATTACGGTGCCCTTGCTGGACTTGGTGAACTTTCCGGCATATCTAAACAATTATAAGTAGCAGTAGTACGATTCATTTTTTCATATTGATTTTGGATTAAGGTTTAAGGGTAGAAGTAAAAATATTTTTAAAAGTGTTCAAAATTTTAATACCATAAAAAAAGTGCTCAGTACTTCAAGACCACGTACAAATATGCTCAGTATCTAATAAAAATTATGACAATAACAAATAGGCCGATTGGTGTGGGAGTTTTACAGAATATGATACTTCAGTACACATGTCTACCTTATGAACCCCAAAGGATATTTAATGGTATGCCTAGGAATTAGAATATGGAGGCAAATGTATGTCATAAAAATTTGTTATAGTAGGTTATTTGTTTGAAGTCTAGAAACTTCCTATTTTCGGTAAAGAAGAAGAAAGTTCTTTCTTCATTAAAAAAAAAAAAAAGAAAAAAAAAAAAAGAAAAAGAAACTTCGTTCTGTTAGTAATTGTCATACTATGTGATATAGGTGTAGGCATTCGAATTTTGGTGTATTAAATCTATAAAAAAATTGAATTAATTTTTAAATTTAAATAAAATATAATGCCACATGTCAAATTACGTGACGCCAAATCAAATGAAATAACCAAATAGAAGTACGCCAAGTGTACAAGGATAGGTTCTAGCTATCCAAATGAGAGCTTATTCAATATTGATTTTGCAAATTCAAACCGACCAATCAAATTAAAGTAAATAAGTTTAGCTTAATCACAACTCTCCTATTCCACCACTATATATATATATGGAGCTAGCTACCTAAAGTCAAAAAGTGGAACTTAAAAAAAAAGGAAGGACAACAAGGAGGAGATCATCCAAACGGGGGAACAACAAAAAGAAGAAGGACATCTAAGGAAGATCATCAAGAAAGACATCAAAGGAGGCCAAGTAAAGAACATCAAGCAAACTGAAGGGCAATCAAAGAAGCTTCGAAGGAAAGCTTTAATAGTCTTCTTCTACGTGTGTGATCTACGTCCCTGTTCAAGTTCCACAACGGAGACAACGATCTACGTCCATGTTCAAGTTCAACAACCGAGACCACGATCTACGTCCCAGTTTAAATTCAAAATAAAGTTCAAATCAAGATTCGGCATTCGCGAGTTTAAATCATCTGTTCGTGGTAGTTTAATTTCAAATCTTATTCGTGATGGATGTCAAAGTATTCGTGATAGACAACAAATCCAAGATCAAGCTTTTTGAAATTAAATCCAAAGTTCATCAAGTTTAAGATCAAGCTTCCGAGTCCTTGAACCAAAGTTCGTGTGGAGAAGAATCAAATAACGTCATTTACAAAAGTAATGACACTCTAGAGATTGTAACTCGCATCTTCTGTCGATATCAAATACAAAGTCTATTTTCACTATTTCTTGTCTTGAGTTTTCTAAACTTCAAAATTTGTTGTTACAAATTTGGCACGCCCAGTGGGATCAATTCTTCTTTTCATCTCTTCTCTCACAAGCAAAAGAAAGTCTTCAACAATGGTGGCCAAATCCGGAGCAATATCTCGGTACTTTAAATCTTGTCTTCATATGCTCTCAAACAAGACTTGAAGTGGAGGCATCTGTAGATAGTAAAATTCTGTAGAAATTAGGGCTTCTACAAGATAAGCCCATTAGGGTTACTTGGAGGGTAATGCACCAAACCCTAACTCACTTCTATAAAAAGGGTCTATATTCTCAAGCAAAGGTATCTCAAAAATTCTATAAGATCATCTCAAATACCATAAATTCGGGATAGCCACAAATATTCAAGATACCAAATATGTCTTTCAAGCCGCTTCTTGATAATCAAATACTTCCAGAAGATCTATATCATCCTATGTTCAGAAAATACGCCGCTAAAGCCCGCGAATTACGGATACCAAATCAGAGGGAAGAATCAAATGATCACCAAAATTAGTACAATTTTGATGAATAAAAGAACTTATTTTCTTTATATTGTTTGTGATTTATTTTTCATAAAGCAAAATTTTATTGCAAGCAATATGGTCCATCTATCATTCTCTCTTTTGTTTTTCCTTTTTTAGTTGAATTGATTTCAATGTGATATTGACATTTCTTAAAATACAACCTAGAAAATGCAACCTCCGTCATATTTTAAGAGGGTCATTTATCGATTTTAGCAATTTCCTTTGAGAAAAGATTCGTAAAGAATGCAATTTACCTAATTACTCTATCTTGTTTCTTGACCACTAAACGCAGCCACTTGTGAAAAGTGCGTACAGTTAATCACTTTAAACTTTGGGATAAAATGGGTAAAATTATAAAAAATTAATTAATTTTATCTTCATTTCAGAAGAAAAAGAAATTTATACTAGTTTTTTGAGCTAAAATGACACACAAAATTGGGTGGACATGAAAACCTTTTGTGCACCCACATATTCTTATAATATTGTAAGAAATTTTTTATAATTTTAGTTTGCCACCCAACGTTCGGTATTCTAATTAGAGCTCTGATTGATCCGAATTCGCACCGCATAAGGCCCATTACGGGAGAAGCGCTCCCTACCAAAATTATTTTCAATCCCAAAGCTCGAACACGACAGCTTTGATTAAAGGTGAATGTATCCTATCATCATAATATTTTAATAAAGTTGAATGCTAGACTTTAAAGTGGGATCATGTTTTTCTATTTTGATCATTTTATTTTGAACTCTTTTATACGAAGTGCCATAACGAACAAAAAGGATTTGTACAGAAGTCCTGCTAGATGCCGGAAATAAGTTTGTAGTCCCAGCGGAAAAAATGTCTAATATTTATAGCCTGTTTGGGATTGCTGCAAAAAACTGCTTATTTTGAGAAGTACTTTTGGCATAAGTACTTTTTAAATAAGTACTTTTGGATAATAAGCAGTTTGTGTTTGGACAACTCATTGGAGAAGTACTTTTGATAAATAATTTGTGTTTGGTTAATCGTTACAAAAAGTACTTATCAGTGTCAAATTACGAAAAGGACATCCAAATTCATTTTACATTTGGATTAATAAAAATAAAAAAATAATTTTGAATATTTATCATAAAATATTTTAATTAGAAAAATTTATTTAGTTAAATGTAAAACATAACGTAAAAGATATAAATTTAAGTTATTGAACAACATAAAATATAGTTAAATCAAAGTGATAACAGAATTAGGAATTTCTAGTAATCACTTGCTTTTAAAAGATGATTTAAAGAGTAGGACATCCTATATACGATTGAAAGTAATACCTAGAAATAAAAATTAGTCCTGGAGGAAGAAGATTTGTAAAAGTACGTAGTAGAAAAAAATAGGAAAAAGAAAAATATAATTGTATTTTGAGAGTGATATGGTTAATTTATAAGGAATAATATGGTAAATATGAATTCTTGGTAAGGATATTTCTGTCTTGAAAAAATTAATAAACTGCTTCTGCTTCTGCTTCTTCCAAGAAGCAGATATTTGTAGCTTCTCCCCAACAGCAGAAAAACTGCTTCTACCTAAAAGTACTTTTTTTTAGTTGCCAAACACCTCAAAATTCTAAAAAAAGTACTTTTGTTGAAAAAAAAGCACTTTTGGCTTTGGAGAAGCAATGCCAAACAGGCTATTAGTCTCCTTATGGAGATTCTGTAGAGATTTTTTGGAATGAAATTCTGGAAATTCGCCGAAGAGTTTTCTGGGGTCTGCTAGGAAATATTTCGAGTTCTAATGATGAAGACATAATGGCATATTTATAAATCTACAATGTAGTTACTATAAAATTTAGGAATATATATGTAATTAGCACAATTAAATTTTACTTGTGTTTTGGGTTTGGCCCATTAGTTACTTAGATCATGTTTGGCCAAGCTTCTAAAATGCCAAAAGTAGTTATGTTTCACAAAAAGTACTTATTTTAGTTAATGAAAGTGTTCGACCAAGCTTTTGGTTAAATATTAGTGCTTTTGCAAAGAAGCGAAAGCTGTTTTTCAGCTTTTAAGCAAAGTTAAAAAAAGTAGCTTCCGTAAAAAATAAGAGCTTCTGATATTACAGGACAAGAATAGACATATAAAAAGATTAGGAAACAGCTTATATATATATATATATATATATCATTTTTCGTAATATAACGTTTTAAAATAAGTTTTGAAATATTTGTAAAATACAAATTACTAACAAAAACACTTCTCACATGATTTGGCCAAATACAAATTGTTATTCTTTAAAAGCATTTTTTCAAAAGCGCTTTTGTAAAAAGTACTTCTCAAAATGAGCTATTTTCCGTAGCTTGGCAAAACATGCAAGTAGCTTGGCCAAACAGGCTCTTACTAACCAAGATAAGCTAGATTCCTCAACTTCTATAAATACCCATTCATGAAATGAGAAAAGATGAGTAGTTTTCATTCGAAAATTGTGTTTGTTATTCCCAATTTGATATGGTATCAGAGCCACCATCAGATCCGTCGGAGTTCTGAAATCTCTAAGTGAAAGTGTGTACTGATGGCTGCTCCACCCCCCAGAACTCGTGGCAGAGGAACATTTTTGTTGACAGAATAGGTGGATGAAATACGATTTCTCTGTACGACCTCACGTCAAACGACAACCCAGGTTTGATTATCACCCAGGTCTAGTTATCTAGTTAAAAGTATGATGAATAGGCAAGGTCAGTTCGTACGTCCCTACCTACCCAAAGGAAGTTTTGTTTTGTTGATGGAACCATCGTAAAACCTGACGAGGGTTCGATGGATTTATAGGATTGGTAGACGATAATCTCGTTGTTGGTAGCATAGATACAGAACTATATTGAACCTACTCTCCGGACCATCATATCACAAATAGAGTGTGTAGGTAAAAATACAACACCTATGATTACGAGGATACGAGTCTAGCTGGTAAAGACTAGGCTCTACAAGTCATTGCGCGCTGAGGATACATGCCTACTGCATAAGCCATGGTCACGCAGCAGGCACGGACCAAAGGTTATAAGGCATAAATCCCGCTGCCTTAGGATTCCATTCTCCTAGTTAGAGAAATTAGTATTTCCGCCTTAAGTACGATGTAGGGCAAACTACTATGAGACCGTTCACCCGGAGTCAAGCCAAAGAGGTCCAAGAACCTCACCTATACTTGATGTGGAAAGGGCTTGAAGATGGGAGCCTTGGAAGCAATTTGAAGAAGTATAACATGATAACAAGTCCAGGCGCTCCGCCCAAAGAGGAGGCGCTCCGCCCAAACAACTCGTTGATGAAGGATCCAGGCGCACCTCCTAAGCAATAGGCGCTCCGCCCAAAGAGGAGGCGCTCCGCCCAAACAACTCATTGATGAAGGATCCAGGCGCACCTCCTAAGCAATAGGCGCTCCGCCCAAGAAGCCATGCAGTCAGGCGCTCCAGCGCTCCGCCTAAACTGCTCACTGGTCAAATTTAACAATTTTGGAGGCGGAGGTGGCCGCTCCACCTAGTAGGTCCGCCTAACTTGCTGAATTTCGTTATGTAGTCTTTACTAAAATAGCCCTGCGAGGTTTAGCTATTATTACCCAACTTGTGGGGTGTTTTCTTAACTACCTAGGCTTTAGGGAAACTCTATAAATACCTCAAAGCCCTTTTCATTTCATTTAGCTTACTTTGATTATTAAAAACAAACACTTGAGAGATAAGAATCCTATTTGAATGAATGAACCTTTTGGCTTGAACCAATTAGTGGATCTAGTTGAGTCTCATTCCAAACCCGACCGGACTATTTTGCAAGACCCGGGTGCGTCTTGAGGACTGCTCGAATAGTATAGGCTATCCTTGACCCGATTTGAGGGTGTTACGAGACCCGTTCCTCGTATCTACTTCGAAGGGAGTTCAAAATCCGTCTTGCTCCTATCCTTTTTATTTTGCTTCCGTGATTACCCTGCATCAGTTTGGTATCAGAGTAAGTCTCGGGATTTGTCTCTACAAACCCTCGATCCTTGTTCATCGTGCCTACGTTAGTTTCTAGTTTAGATTCTTGTTATTGTTGTTGAAAAAGAAGAAAAATACAAAAAAAATTGAAAAAAAAATGAAAAACACCAAAAAAATTCAAAATACCTATTTTAAAACCCTATCTTGCAAGACTTTGAATCATGATTGTGATCTTGATATTGGGTGTTTGATGTTAAAAATCATTGGGGTTTGTTGGGGTTAGTGAAAAAAATTTGGGTACCTTTGATTTTTATAAAACAAGGTGAAATCATCGAAAATTTGGGTGAAGATTGAAGAAACACGTTGTTGAGAAAAGCTGAAGAACCAGTTCAGGCGCTCCGCCCAAATTCCAGACGCTCCGCCTAAATCAGCTATTGGTCAAATTGTGAGGCGCTTCGCCTGTGCTAGGCGCTCCGCCTAACCCTGTAGCGTGGTTTTGGGTAGTTTTCTTCTAGGTTTTCATGTTTTATTTGATTGCATGGCTTCTGGTTAGTACTATTAGAGTAATATTTCTACTCGATTAGTACTAATTATTTTAGCCTTTAGGATTATCATGCTTAGTGGAGAGTAGAGCTCAAAGAAGAATCGTAGAACCATTTGTTTTAAGTCCGCACTTAAGGAGCCTAGCGTCCATCGAGTCCCATTAATTCCACTCGTCCCAAAGAGTGCTTGATCTTGTGGGTTGTTTGGTTGTTGATTAGGAACGTGGTTCAACTACGTGGTACCTTTGGTTCAAGTTTGAGTGATAAATCCCTCACCACTAAACGAGTGTATCCGAGTGACATTCAAGTGAGGTTTGTGTGTGAGGTAATTTCACTAACCGTTTGCTTGTTTTGTAGGTACAATGGCTAGTGAAGGTGAAGATCCCCTTAAGGGTGCCTTGGCTACTATAATGGCCAAGTTGGATGGCATGAACCTAAGTCTTAAAAATCTTGAAAGAAGGACCCCGAGTGTCCAACTTGAAGCCGGTGAGGGTACAAGTGGCTCAACCATTACCCTAGAATAATTTTCCGAATTGGTTAAGAAACAAAAGCTAAAGGATGATGTTGCTCGAAATGAGCATGTGTTGGGAAATCCCTAACAAGTGGGCATTCCCCACTTTATGGGCAATCCCCAAAGGGAAATTCAACTCCCTAGAGCCCATATAAACATTGCATCTCTTGAGCATGTTGATGAAGCTCAAGAAGGGGAGGAACCCGAGCTTGATGATGAAGAATATGAAGCTCCCTATCTGATTAGAAGAGCTATGAATGGAGGCCGGGAATTGAATAGGGGTAGAGGCCGAGGTCGTGGGCCACCCATGGGGAATGATGGAGGGAATGTTAGAAGGGATTATGATGCTTATGGTGACAACTTTGGGGGCCAAGCGGAGCCTTACCGAGGAGGTCGTGACAACAATAATCTCAATAGTGTGAAGCTCACTATTCCTACGTTCAAGGGACGTAGTGATCCGGTTGAGTATCTTGAGTGGAAGGTAACCATGGAAAGAGTGTTTTATACGAATGACATGACCGAGGTGAAGAAAGCCAAATATGCTATATCTTCCTTTGAATCTTTTGCTTCCACTTGGTGGGAGTCGACCAAGAGGTCAAGAAGAAGAAATGCTTTGCCCGTGAACCTTACTTGGGATGAATTGACTCATGTGATGGATGAAAACAAGGCTACAAGACGGTTAGAGAGTACTACAATGAGTTTTAGCAAATCCGAATGACCTTAGATATGGATGTGGAGGAAGATGAGCAAGTCGTGATTCGATTCAAGAGTGTATTGAATCGAGAGATAGCCTCCCAATTGAGGTTTCACAAGTTTGCTTCTCATCATGATCTATTCGAGGCCGCAGTTGAAGCCGAGAAATAGCTCAAAGAAGAGAAGTCCACCCGCTATAGGAGTACTACTTCTACTCTCGTGAGTAAGCTAAAGGAATGGAAGACTCCAAACACAAGTGGTGCAAGTGCAAGTCGAGATGTGAAGAAGACTTATAAGAAGCCAACACCAAATATGGGAGGTAATTCTAAAACTCAATTGAACACAACTACTTCTTCTTCTATTCAATGCCACAAGTGTAAGGGGTATGGTCATTTTGCTAGAGATTGCCCTACTCAAACGAACATGATTGTTATGGATGATGGGAGGGTTTATGAACAAGATAGTGAACCCAAGGATGAGGGGCTGGCGGAGAGTGAGTCAGTTGAGGGATGAGAGGAAGCAGATGGAGATGACCCTAACATGTTTCTTGTTATTAGGAGGAGTTTGAGTGCTATGCTTGTAGAGGAGAATGAAAATGTGCAAAGAGAAAACCTCTTTCATGCTAGATGTCATGTGATGGGGCAAGTGTGCTCATTGATAATAGATTCAGATAGTTGTGCTAATGTGGTGAGCCAAACTTTGGTGTCACAATTGAAATTGCCTACCTTGAAACACCCAAACGCCTACCGTTTGCAATAGTTGAGTGAGTGTGGGAAGTCGAAGGTGGTGAAAGAAGTCTTAATTAAGTTCAAGATTGGGAACTGCCAAGATGAGCACATGTTTGATGTGGTGCCTATGCAAGCTTGCCATCTCTTGTTTGGTAGGCCATGGCAATATGATCGAAATGTGGTACATGATGGCTGTGTCAACACTTATACGGTCAAGCATGAGGAGAAAAAGTATGTGCTCAAGCCCTTGATGCCTAAACAAGTGAGTGAAGATTATAGGTGTATGAGGGAGTTGAAAGATGCGGCAAAGGCTAAGTCAACTGTGGAGACTAGGCCTTTGGCCGGGAGCCTAGTTATGGCTCTACCATCTTCTACCGGTAGCATTTGTGCCATGATGCAACCGGGAGAGATTTTGAGAGGAAATGATGGCACCAAATTGCTCATTTTCCTAGTGCACAAACGTATGGTTTTATCTTCCGAGTTTGATTATTCTTCTAACCCTTTGCCTAGTGCTCTTGAAAATATTTTGAAGGTTTTTGGGATATGTTCCCGGATGAGATGCCAAGTGGTCTACCTCCATTGAGGGGTATTGAACATCTATTTGACTTTGTCTCGGGATCCCGGATCCCAAATCCCAAATCCCAAACAAGCCGGCCTATAGAAGCAATCCCGAAGATACAAAGGAGTTGCAAAAGCAAGTGGATGAATTGCTTACCAAGGGCTTGGTTCACGAGAGCTTAAGTCCGCGTGCCGTGCCTGTAATGCTTGTTCCAAAGAAGGATGACACATGGAGGATGTGTGTGGATTGTCGAGCGGTCAACAAAATTATGGTAAAGTATCGACATCCCATACCTCGTTTAGATGATATGCTTGTTGAACTACGTGGTTCTAGCATCTTTTCAAAAATTGACCTTAGGTCCGGTTACCACCGAGTCCGTATGAAATAGGGTGATGAGAGGAAAACCGCATTCAAGACCAAGTTTGGTCTATATGAATGGTTGGTGATGCCCGTTGGCCTCTCCAACGGACCTAATACCTTCATGAGGCTAATGAACCATGTGTTGAATCCATTCATCAACAAATTCGTGGCTGTCTACTTTGATGACATTTTGATATATATCAAGTCATTAGATGTCCATGTTGATCATTTAAGGCAAGTGCTTGAAGTGTTGAAAACCAAAAAGTTCTCTGCTAATTATAAGAAATGGGCTGTTGAAAAGGTAGTCTTTCTTGGTTTTTGTGTGAGTGCCCAAGGAGTGGAAGTCGATGAGTCCAAGGTGGAGGCCATTACAGATTGGCCTACTCCCACTACCGTGTCTCAAGTAAGAAGCTTTCATGGTCTTGCTAGCTTCTATAGGAGATTTTTGAAGGGCTTTAGCTCCATTGCCGCTCCACTCACCGAATTGGTGAAGAAAGAAAAGCCTTTTGTATGGGGAGAGGCTCAAGAAAAGGCCTTCCAAGAATTGAAAAGTAGGTTGAGTACCGCCCCTTTATTGTAGTTGCCCAACTTTAAAAAGGTATTTGAGGTTGAATGTGATGCCTCAGGGGTGGGAATTGGAGGTGTTCTCATTCAAGATGGGAAACACATAGCCTACTTTAGTAAAAAATTGAAGGGTGCAACCTTGAATTACTCTACGTATGACAAGGAGTTGTATGCCCTAGTGAGAGCTCTTGCTCATTGCAAACATTATCTTTGGACTAGGAAATTTGTGATTAAGAGTGATCATGAGTCACTCAAACATCTTAGGGGCCAAGAGAAGTTGAACAAGAGGCATTCCAAATGGGTAGAGTTCATTGAGAGTTTTTCTTATGTGATTCAATACAAGAGGGGAACCGAAAATGTTGTGGCAGATGCAATTTCTAGGAAGTCTGCTCTAGCCGCCACTCTTGCCTCCAAGCTCATAGGTTTTGAGAGCATCAAGTTGATGTATGCTCATGACCCAAAGCTGAAGAGAATTCATGAAGCTCTCGAGTGTCATACCCGATTTTGGACTTAACTCGAAGCGAGTAGGATTTTGGATTTGACTGGGTGAAATTGTTTGAGTTTAGATGTTGGAGTCGCCACATAATAAATTTTCTAGGCATATTAGGTCACCTATTAATTTTTAATTCCATTTAATTAACTCCGGGTTGGTCTATGGGTCAGAGATTCAGGTAAGAGGTTCAAGTTAACTCGAGAGGAAGGGGTTACGCACCTCTCGAGCTGCACCAAATGTTGTTATCGGCCGGACTTATAATTGGGATTCTATAAAATAACTAACTATGCAATATAAGTTAGAAATAATTATTCAAATCAAGTAAAACGACTCTTTCTACTAATTGTTTTCTTCCTTGAAACACTTAAGTGAAGTAGACCCTTGCAAAAATAAATTAAATTAGTTAGTATATAAAAAATACAATAATAATGATCAAATGAAAATAATATAATTTAAAAAGGACGTTTTCAGGGCGTTGTTTTTCAAGATTGTCCGTCCAAATGTACCTTGCAAAAAATGTGCAAATGAATTAGTACATAAATAAATACTAATAATAATAATGTTAATAATAAAAACAATGAAAGGATTTAGTTCTATTTTAAAAATAGACCGCCGTCTCTTATCCCATTTGACCTCGCAAAAAATATAAGAAACTGAGTTAGTAAAAATAATAACAGTAATGATAGTAATAATAATAATAATACTGAAAATGATAATAGTAATAATAATAATAATAATAATAATAATAATAATAGTTTTAAAATAAAGGGGAAAGGGATTTTTTAAAAGTGTCGGCTCAGGTGTATATGAATTGGATGGAGGTTAGGGACGTCGATACGGCTGCGAACACGCCGGCCGGTCGTGTTGCCATGCCAAGTGCCGGTCTCATTACTCCATTACCGGCTCGTTTGTAGTCACGACTTATACACTTCATCATAGCCTTTTGTTTTAGGGGCGCGGGGGATGGGACTGTTTGTCCGTTCAAATCAGTAGGCCTCAATAATTATTTTCCTTGGCCAATTGATGTATTATCCGTCAATTCCGTGTATGTTTGTCAATTCCTTGTGTAGGCCTCAAACAAAAGTATTTTCATAGGCCAATGGTGTGATATCTGTTCAAGATCAGTACATCTCCAGTAAACATTCGAGTAAGCTGTCGATCTGCAAAACTCGGAGAAAATTAGTCAACCCCAAAAGATTAATAGAACAAAAATATAGTAGAACGAGATCTTTAGTGAAAATAGATAAAATAGAGTGGCATCAGACAAAGCCCAAGTCATCAGCTTTCCAGTTAAAAACGGCAGTGATGACACGTACACCATCGAATTAGAGAAGGAGGAGCGACGAGACTCCCACCGTTAATAAATTATTTTCCCCTTTAGTTTCAGTAACAGATCAGACTGGAGCAGGGGAAGAAAACCAGTGTCACCGGCGACGAGAATTCCCCGTCGCGGTAGTGTTTTATGCCTCTTTATTCCAACCCCCTTTGTATTTTCGATTTGTCTTGTTGGTTTCGTGTGGGTGTGATTCTGGATTTTGAATTGTGGGTGTAAAAGTGAAGGTTATGGGTGTGTGTTGATCTGTATATATGTGTTTGGTATGATGGTGTAATAGAGACAGAGAAGGAGGGAGTTTTGTGGGGGTGTGAGTATTGTTGGATATGTTGAGGAGAAGGAGTGTATACGGAATGCATGTGAAAGTGTGTGTGTATGTGGAGGATTTTTGGAGATGGGAGATGTGTTGTGCGTGTATGATGAAAGGGATAGGGGTTATGCCTGTGAGTTGATTTTTGGGGAAGAAGACATCGAGGGAAAAGATCAAGAAAGCCAGTGAGGTCCTCGTGGGGTATGTCTGTAAGTTGATTTTTGGGGAAGAAGACGTCGAGGGAGAAGACCAAGACAGCCAGTGAGGTCTTTGTGGGGTATGTCGGTATATGTCTGAAGTGCCCCCTTGAGGATGTAGAAAAATGGTGTATACATGAATTAGGGAGGAGATTGAGGAATTAGGAGATTGAGGGGATTTTGGGAATGATTTTAAGGATTTAGGAAATTAGAAAAGATTAGGGAGGGATTTTAGGTAGATTTGGGGATTTGATTTAGGAAAAGATTTGGGGGATGAACTTGGATAGGAAGACGTATCTAGACTATTATTTGGTCTAGATTCAAGGTGTAATTAGGAAGAAGGTTTGGGATTTAAAAATTAAAATAATAAGAATGTATTTGGTTAAGAAATTTGGGTAGGTTCAAAGTAGAAAATGTATATAAATAAAACTAAATAAAGATAAATAAAGAATTTTGGGGAGTAATTTTAAAATATGGAAGAAGTAATAGTAAAAAGAAATTTGGACACTTTAATTGGCCAATATTTAACTTAAAGGTGTAAAAATAAAATATAGATAAACATATATTATAAAATGCACAAATAAATATTAAATAAACTCATATAAAATTATTTAAATATACATAGTTACAAATAATTGCTAATTTGCATAAATAATCACAAATTGAAACAAAATTGACATGTAGCCTAAATGACATAATTATTTAATATAGCCACTAATATTATAAATGTAATAATTTTTACAAATAGTCATAATTTTGACAAATAGCCTAAATGATGCAAAAATTACGTAATATAGACACACTTAAGTATGTAATATATAAATAGAGGATAACGCACGTAAATGCATGATTTCTAATGCACATTTTGCAGAAATAGTCACGTTGCACCCTTAAGTTGAATTATGGCCAATTTTCAAAAAAAGGAGGGACAAAATTGGGTGACAACAGCTTCCCCTCTTTGCCCGGGGATGATGAAAGAGTCTTCAGGCAAAGATAGTTGACGGAGCAGCCAATTTTGTCACGACTGGAAGGAAAAAATGATTGAAGGGGAAATGGGAGTTTTTGGGTGTTTTTGGCCGAACCCCGGTCTCTGAGTTGCCTACATATCTCCGGTTTCACGAGAATCAGGCCGTGTGTAGTTCTAGAATGATATTTTCCCTGTGTGAGAGATTTATGACGCACGATTTGGGATGTAAAGAGTAAACTTATCCAAGTACGTAAAGTTTAGATTTGTGTATGCTTTGCCTTTTCTGCGGAATGAATATTGTATAAAGTAAGGATACTATCGAAGATGAGATAACATCAATAGGTCGGGTGTGGGAAAAAAAAGCTTATAATCATCCTAGTTATGAAAATATGGCGCGCTACACACCCATAAAGAGGAGTTTATATGTACATAGTTTCAACTTCATCTGGACAGCTCAGTAAGCTCGTCTCAAATATTGCCTTGACTGAGCTGGGAAGAATTTGAGGAGCGAGTTTTATAAATGCGCGTGACTCAAATAGATGGACACGATTAAGCACGAAAACACGCACGATTAATGCAGATAGGCTTGAATAGGCAAAGTAGGTATTGGTTTGAAGGAAATTGATAGGCTTGAATAGGCAAAGTAGGCATTGATTTGAATAAAATGCAAAATGACATCCCAATTCGCAATGAAGGATTAGGCAGATTACTTGTGAGGGCATTAAATTATCGACTTTTGGGCATGTCAGAATTCGACATAATAGGTATTTTGCAGGTAGGACAAAGGCGCTGTCAAAGTCGAGATAATATCGATAGACCGAGTATGGTAAAATAGGCTTGTAAACGTCCTAGTTATGAATATGTGGTGCACGACACACCCATAAAGAGGGGTTTACATGGGCACATTTTCCACTATGACTCGATAAAGAAGTCATCTTGGCCTCGTCATTGTCTTGAATGAACTGAGGAACATTATGGAGCAAAGCACGATAAATATGCACGATTCAAACAGATAGGCACGAATAGGAAGGAATACGAAGCTGGTACCCAATCGAAAAGGAAAGGTTGGGTAGATTACGGATACGCGTATTGAACAGTGGATTTAGGCGCTTTGGGATGTATTTGAGGTTTTGTGGTTGCATAATCGGTTGTGATTTTGGGAGCAGTTGTGAAAGTGGGATGCAGGGGTTTGTCAAGAGATCAGAGAGTCCTTAGAGCAAGAATTAGGATAAATGCAAATAAAGATAAAGATGAAGATAAAGTAAACTTTCCTGTTTAGTTTAGCTCTCCTTTGTCTGGTCCGCTTTTCAGGTGCTTAGTGCCAGGGAATGTGTGTCTCTCCTCTGGGGGATATCTATTTGCTAAGTGTTTCTCGTCAGGAGTTAGTTGCTTTGTCGTGCTGAAATGTTAATCATCTTGCCAGTTGTGACGCCGGATTTTTTGTCCATTGTTTTTCGTTCTTTAAACGAGTGTTTGTCATGTCGGGTTGTATACACTTTTTGTATTGAGTTGTGTATCTCTCTATGCAGGGTTGCCTATCGTTCTTTCATTTTGTTTGCACACCTTTTGTCATGCTGTCCTTTCAATGGGCTGTCTTCCTATTACGGTGTCAAAGTTTGCATCGGGCTGTGCACCCTCCGTGGTGTCAGTTTTGATATCGGGCTGTGTACCCTCCATCGTTGCTTCGGGTTGTGTGCCCTCGGCAAAATTAAATTCAAATCGATATCGGGTTGTGTACTCTCAATCAACGCTTCGGGCTGTGTACCCTTAGCTAATTTAAAATGACAAATCGGTATCGGGTTGTGTACCCTCAACCAACGCTTTGGGCTGTGTACCCTCAGAAAATTTAAATAACAAATCGACATCAGGTTGTGTGCCCTCAGTCGACGCTTCGGGTTGTATGCCCTCAACTGATGTAAATCGATATCGGGCTGTGTACCCTAAATCGACGCTTTGGGTTGTATGCCCCCAGCTAATTTAAAGTGATAAATCAGTATCGGGCTGCGTACCCTCAACTGACGCTTTGGGCTGTGTACCCTCAGCTAATTTAAATGAAAAATCGACATCGGGTTGTGTGCCCTCAGTCGATGCTTTGGGTTGTATGCCTTCAACTAATTTAAAACGACAAATTGGTATCGGGCTATGTACCCTCAACCGACGCTTCGGGTTGTATGCCCTCAACTAATTTAAATGACAAATCGACATCGGGCTGTGTACCCTCCGTCGACACTTCGGATTGTATGCCCTCAGCTAATTTAAATGACAAATCGACATCGGGCTGTATACCCTCAGTCGATGCTTTGGGCTGTGTACCCTCAGCTAATTTAAATGACAAGTTGACATCGGTCTGTATACCCTCAGTCAACGCTTCGGGATGTGTACCCTCAGCTGATGACAAATTCTACATTGGGCTGTGTACCCTCCTTCGATGCATCAAGAGTGAAGTGCAACAAGTAGAATGCTATTGTATGTCATGCAATGTGCTAAAGAGGCTATCATGTTGCTGTTGTAAGGACTTTTCTTGAAATTTTTTGAGGGGACCTCAAAAATTTCTGCCCCAGTGTCAAGTTTGCGTCTTTTGGGAATTTTTGAGGGGATCCTCAAAAATTCTGCCCCAGTTTATTGAAAGATCACCGAGAGAAGGTTGCTGCATTGCACTGAACACCAATGTATTGGCTAAAATCTGCATTTCGCCCTTTAGTTTGACGATTGGATGTATTGATGACTATGAGTATGTAAATATTTTGCATACTCAGAATGGGGTTTGATATTTGGATTTTTCTGGATTTTGAAGGTTGTCAAAATGGTATTTGTCTTAGGTTGTGCTTCGAAAGTAATGGAGCTAACTCTGATGGATAGGCCTTTGGAGAAAGTATGTTTATGGTCTGGGGTTTGCAGTTTCCCTTTGTTGGTTCTTTTTTTTTTGTTGTACAACCGTTTTGCTTTGGGTCAGTCAGACTTTGAACTTTATGTTTCAGTGCTGGATGTCTTGCGGTGTCATGGTATGGAATGTTTAAGTGTAGGCCTAGTTGGATCATATTTAGGAATGGGTATCTAGGGAGTAGTTTGTTTGCTGGTTGCAATGTTTTTTTACTGAGTTAAAGGAATAATGACGTGAGGTTTTGTCTTTTTGTATGTCATTGACGGTGTTTAGCCCTGATAAGGTTATATTTTGGGAAGTCTTGATAGAGGGTAGGTTGTTTATTGTGTAAGTCGGGTGCAGCGTGAGGTTGTGAGCTTGTCAGCTTCGATTGTATAGGGATTGGATTTCTTTGTCGCGACTCTCGTTTGAGTGTAATGCAAGTTTTACGCATTGGGATGGTTCATAGGACTTTGTTATAGCAGAAAATGTTTTTGGTTTGGCTTGCCATTTAGGCTTTCTTTTTTTTTTTTTCGAATGCAGATTCTTGACCGATTTCGGTGTTCAAACGCAAGGCAACCATAACACAGTGGTGAAATGCACAAAATAGTGTGGGCTTGTTAGCAAAGACTTGAAGCAAAAATGACACATGAACTTAGTAGAATGCCTAGACCATGGATGACGGATTAGCGCTTGAATTTGGAGGTTGTGATAGATCGTATAGATATCACAAGGGATTGCCTAAGTGCTTGATGTAGCAGTCAAGGCAAGGATTTTGACCAAACGACCGACGCTTGTTCAAGAAGGAGGTGGGGTGTTTGAATGTCTATGAAAGGTGGTAAAGAAGTTGTGTTAAGGAATAGATTGTGTTATGTGACAAAAAGGGTTGTTGGGTTTTGTTGAATACCGGTCCTTGAGTGCATTTGTCATCATTTCTTGCAAATTTTCTTGTCATGACGCCTATGTGTCTTTCAAAGAGGTTTTCAACATCTTTCATACTCGTCGACCAACTGCTGCACTATAGTCTTTGCACCAACTTTCCTTGTTGGATAATATCTTATTGTTGAGCTGCCGAACTCAATGTAGGTTGCTCATATCATGTGTAGTCTAGTTTTGCTGCGTCCTATTATGGTTGTTGTCATGAGAATTCATATCACCCCAATAAAGACCTTCGACCAAAAATTGCTCTAGGAAGTCTATTTGCCAGTGCTTTTGTATCAGCTCAAACCTTGCTATGGTAAGAGTCTCAAAATAAACTTCAGCGTCTTGCTTTATCTTTGTTAGTGATAGAGACATGCTTCCAAATACTCCGGGGGTCTCCAGGTTGGTCATGTAATGATTGCTTTGTCATTGTGTTTCGTCTCTCTTTTGCATGTTGAATTGGCTTGCTTGTTTTGGTTGTTTTGCACAAGTATTTGCTACACCTATGTTTTTCAATGTTGTATTTCACTGGCCTTTTGACTATTATTTTGATCATGATGGGAATAGGTTGGAAAGTGCTTTGGGTCACAGTCATGTATTGTCGGTGGTATGACTGTGCGGACAGGTGCAACAAAATGATCCTTGGATGCTGGTGTCAAAAGGTCTTAAGGTTCCTTTAAGTTTGACCAACATTTTCCTTGCCTTGTCAATTTTCATATTGCTCGATAGATCAATTGAGGTGCTTCGGGCAATAAGCCCGACAGTTTCTCATTTCTCGAATAATTGAGTGTGGGATTCGGCTAGTGGAGTGTTGTTTCTTTTCGGTCTTTGGTTTGAATTAGGGTGAGGCCTTAGGAGGATATGGTAGTGTATTTTCGGTAGTTCGATTGGGTGTTTTTGCTGGTATGGTGGATGATTTGGTGTTGGGATGTGGAACATAGCTCAAGTGGGCTGAGTGTTGTAAATAGGATATTTAAGTAGTATATGAGGGTAGGGATAAAACGGTGGCGTTGTTTGATAATAGTGGTTGAAGATAGGGTCTTGAATGGTTGCGACGAAAGAGACTTCATCTTTCTTCTTTTTAAAAGGCTCGTATTTTCAGACTAGCTAGCCTTATTGTTAGTTCGTAGTGCAGCGGAGGTAATGCAGAGATAGGAGAGGGCCGGTGGGAACTGCTGTGAAAACTTCCCTATTTTGGAAAATCCCTGACAAATACACTCACTTAACCATGTCCTTTTCCTTGGTATTCAACTCGAGCCAACCTTTTGGGTTACCGAATTTTGAGTTTGGTAGGTGAACTTGGAGACAGTTTTGACATGCGAAAGATTTCAGATACCAGGATTTGATCATAGAGTAGGGAGATGGGGTGCCTCAATAGGAGATTGAATTTAGAAAAAGAATTCCTTTAGAGACCTAGAGCAACAGACCCATTCATGCAATGCACATATATCAAATAAGAAATGCATCATATAATACGAAGGACCGTTTTACGCACGATGGTTTGAAAAGCACTTTGTGCCACATGTATCATTTCACTTGCTAACAAAATGCGAAGTCTAAAGATAATATTGCATTTATTGGACTTTTGTTACATTTGCTGATATTGAAATAGTGTAAGAGAAAGAAAACATTGCTATAGGACTAGATCATGGTTAGGTGAACATCTTTATGCTGATCCTTCCCCAGAAGATTCTTCTTCTTCTTCCTCGGTTGAGTCTTCCTCTGACAAGCTCGCCTCTGATGAGTATCCTTGGAAGATGATACTGTCTGCATCAGTTAAGAGCCGGGATATGTCAAATGTGAAGTTCTTCAACATTTCCCAAGCCTTGCTTCCTTTCTCCTCTATTCCTTTATTTGCAATAGAGTTCATCCCCTCGCCAGCCCATACTCCAATAGACTCTATGTGTTTTGTCAGGAGCTTTTCCTTGCTCCGCCATTTGCCTTTTTCTTCGTTCTTTGCTTCGACCAAGCTTTGCTTCTTTGCTATTTTCCCTTGTGCCCTTGTCAGTCGTTTGCGTAACCTTTTGTACTCAGATTCTAACTCATCAGCATTCCTTTTCCTTTGTTGTTGAACTTGGTTGAATTTCCCTTGCTATGTCCTTCCTAAGCCAGTCTGGATAGTCTTCATCATAGCCAGCATCAAACCTGTCTCGTCTAATAGTCTTGATTCCCATTCGTTGCCTTTCTTTCCAAAGTTCCATTATCTTGTCCTTAAATGGGATCACTCCTCCGAGAATATCCGTTTTGAAACTTCTGATGTCTGCAATTTGGGGTACAGTCTGCTTTCTCCATACTTGTCTAAGTGCCCTTAAAGGAGTGTATGGATAAAATTCCTCTAAAACCCACTAAGATGAAAAATGAGTCTTTTTCTGACCGTATAATTACTGTTCTGCTGGGAAAGTAATAAAACATCCATTGGATGTTTTCAGGTGTTAGTTGACAGAACATGTGGTGCCAACCGTTGGAAGTTGTTGGTTGGTCCCATTTCCAAAAAAGCATTGTCCATATGGGTGGTATGAGTCAAGATGTAGTTTTCTTTCGGTATGGAATGGAAAGCTTGGTCTTTGTTATCCATCCTTTGCAAATGCTCCATCAGCCAGACTTGTAAAAGCAGATTGCATCTTCTTGCATCTTTCTAAAGCTCGGTACATCTCTGCAACAATCATCTGTACCAAAGTGTAGTTCTTGTTAATGTCTTTGAGTAAGATATCAGCAATTGAGACCATGCAAACATCAACTCGTCCTTTGTGTTGTGGAAAGACGACAACCCCTTAAATGCTGGTGACAAAAGCAAGCACCCTTCGCTCTTGCCAATCTGCCTGGTCAATATTGAAATAGCCTTCAGATTCTTGAAATGCCTCTCTATACCCAAATTTGATGTAGAGGGAAGTTAGAGAAATTCCTAATTGTCGTATACTGTCTGTGCACAACTCAGGTTTAAACCCTACCATTTCGAAGAACTCCTCGGTTGTAATGTTCTTCGACATCAAGACTTCTTCACTTTCAAATGGTAATTGAATTAACCCACCTATTTCCTCCAGTAATGGTGTTCACTCTACATTCCCAAAGTGAAAGACTGCTCGGTCTGCATCCCAATAATGTACTGCTGCTTCTATCATCCCTTCCACTGCAATGTGCTCCATTAGTGAAATCATATTACCCATCACCATTCTGACTCGGTCTTGTTGATCTATTCTTAGGTTTTCCCACCAATCTCTGAGCAACTGAAGGGGTTTAACAACCATGTCAAATGTTCTAGTGGCCATGATCTTTTTGGAAAAGGTGAAGGATGATAGGAAAAGGGAGAAGAAAAATGACTAAGATTTGCTGCACTGTGAGCAAAATGATCAACGTGCGGCACAAAATTTTGAAAACAATGTGCCAGAGGATATGAGGAGATGTGTCGTTGTGAGTTGAGAACTGTTTAGACACTTTAGAAGGAAATTGCTAATGGACTTTTGACATGCCAATGATATCAAGTCTTTATATAATGCTTAAAGGATAAATGTGCGTTATGCGTCATCCCGTCTATCAAACGGTTATTTCTGCTTCAAATTGGGCCTTTAATGCCTCTTTGGTTACCATTTAATGCCTTTGAATAGCATTGAATACAGAATGATTCCAATTGTTTAGGAAATAAACAGTCGTTTCTGATTTAATTTGGGCTTTTGACGACTCATCGGTTACCTTCGTGCATTTGAATGGCATTGAATAAAGAATAACTTTGATTGTTTAAGCAATCATTTTTGATTCAATTCGGGCTTTATATGCCTCTTGGATAACCTTTGTGCCTTTGAATAACATTGAATACAGAGTACCTCTGATAGGTTAAGCAACCATTTCTGATTCAATTCGGGCTTTTGACGCCTCTTGGGTTACCTTCATGCAATTGAACGACATTGAATACAAAATAATTTTGACTGTTTAAGCAATCATTTCTGATTCAATTTGGGCTTTTGACGCCTCTTGGGTAACCTTTGTGCCTTTGAATGGCATTGAATACAGAGTAATTCCGACCGTGTAGAAACAAACAATCATTTCTGATTCACTTTGGACTTTTAAAGCCTCTTAGGAAACCTTTGTGCCTTTGAATGGCACTGAATGTAGAACAATTTTAATAAACGGTCTATATTTGCACGTTTAATCCTTTAAGTAAATGCAAAATAAATCATGTCCAACGCTCTTTAGGGGTTGAAAATCCGTTAAGATTGTTTAAACAAGTTAGCCTTTCGGACTTGAGAACAAGTCGACTAGTCATGATGCATGATTCCTATCGCCGCTACTAATGAATGGAGTTAGCTAGACCGGGTGTTATTATCCTCCCAAGCGGACGGCTTGGGAGCGGGAACGTCTCGAACCAATTAGATTCCAAGTCGTTCCCCCTAAAGGAATTTTTATGTGAGGGAAGATGTGGTTGTAACCACCGTATTTTCAATGCACGATTTAGAGAGTTGCTAGGAGTGGCGGAAGGTATGCATGATATGCATAAAGATGTACAAATTTTGAAATAAATGCACAAGTCAACCTCGGGAGTGGGAGTAAAACAAACACATGAAACAACAAGTTTGAAATAATTTCATATGCAACATATAATATGCATGATAGGCGTCAGATGATGACGCTTTTGGACGAGGTTTCCTAATGGACTTTAACATACCAAGGATGTTAAGCCTTCCTAATTTGATTATGGTATTTAAAATTGAACGTGTATTTTGTATCATCCCAATTGTTCTCATAACCCAAAATTAACAGAAAATAATTTTATAAAATAATTAATTTTATTGTGGAAATAATTTTTTTGCTTTAGGTAAATAGAAATAGTAATTGATATTGTTACATAAAAAGTGGAAGAAATTAATTTAAAATCTATGATTTTTTTTCATAAAAGTACAAAACATTAATCTCGTTCATAACCAAAATTTAATTTTATAAAATAATTGGGTTTGTTTGAATAAATGTAGAAATAACAATTTTTAGAAATAAATAATTGATTTTGTTATGAGAACCCACTTTTATGTGAATAAATGGTTTACATTAGACACGTTCAAATTTAAATAAATGTACACATAACATATTCAAATGTCCCTTAGGGTCGGAGACCCGTTTGGTTCGCTCAAATATGGTGAACTAATAGACTTAGACATGAGCCGAAGTCAAAATGGCCCTAAATATGGTTCTTCCATGCGGACAACCAAGGGGTGGAAACGTTTAGAATTGTTGGTTGTACCACGGACCAACTAGATTCTAACCGTTCCTCCTAAATGGTTTTTTTATAGTGAAGCGACTGTGGGATCCACGTAATCGCCGTGTGTGTATAAAGTATCATTTTTTAAGTGTGGGGGAAGTGTGAGTGACATGAAAAAATAATATAATATAATCACACAATTCAAAAAACATAAAAAATAAAAACTAAACTTTAATCCTGCAAAAGAAAAAAGTTAGTATCGGAATAAATGAAAATAAAGCAAGTAAAGAATCCCAATTTAAAATCTGTTATGGTTTGAACCTTAATATCCCCAGCGGAGTCGCCATTCTGTCATACCCGATTTTGGACTCAACTCGAAGCGAGTCAGAATTCGAATTTGACTGGGTGAACTCGTTTGTGCTTAGATGTTGCAGTCACTACCTAATAAATTTTCTAGGCGTATTAGGTCACCTATTAATTTCTAATTCCACTTAATTAACTCCTGGTTGGTCTACGAGTCAGAGATTCAGGTAAGAGGTTCAAGTTAACTCGAGAGGAAGGGGTTAGGCACCTCTCGAGCTCCACCAAATGTGGTTACCGGCCGGACTTATAATTGGGATTCTATAAAATAACTAACTAAGCAATATAAGTTAGAAATAATTATTCAAATCAAATAAAATGACTCTTTCTACTAATTGTTTTCTTCCTTGAAGCACTTCAGTGAAGTAGACCCTTGAAAAAATCAATTAAATTAGTTAGTATATAAAAAAATACAATAATAATGAGCAAATGAAAATAATATAATTTAAAAAAAACGTTTTCGGGGCGTTTTTTTTCACGATTGTCCGTCCAAATGTACCTTGCAAAACATGTGTAAATGAATTATCACGTCAATAAATACTAATAATAATAATGTTAATAATAAAAATAATGGGAGGATTTAGTTCTCTTTTAAAAATAGACCGCCGTCTCTTATCCCATTTGACCTGGCAAAAAATATAAGAAAATGAGTTAGTAAAAATAATAACAGTAATGATAATAATAATAATAATAATAATAATAATAATAATAATAATAATAATAATGAAAATTATAATAGTAGTAATAATAATAATAGTTTTAAAATAAAGGGAAAAGAGATTTTTTGAAAGTGTCGGCTCAGGTGTGTATGAATTAGGTGGTGGTTAGGGATGTTGATACGGCTGCGAACATGCAGGCCGGCCGTGTTGCCATGCCAAGTGCCGGTCTCATTACTCCATCACCAGATCGTTTGTAGTCACGGCTTATACACTTCATCATAGCCTTTTGTTTTAGGGACGCGGGGGATAGGACTGTTTGTCCGGTAAAATCAGTAGGCCTCAAATAATTATTTTCCATGGCCAATTGTTGTATTATCCGTCAATTCCGTTTGTGTCCATCAATTCCTTGTGTAGGCCTCGAACAAAAGTATTTTCATAGGCCAATGGTGTGATATCTGTTCAAGATCAGTACATCTCCAGTAAACATTCGAGTAAGCTGTCGATCTGCAAAACACGGAGAAAATCAATCAACCCCAAAAGATTAATAAAACAAATATACAGCAGAACGAGATCTTTAGTGAAAATAGATAAAAAAGAGCATCAAACAAAGCCCAAGTCATCGACTTTCCTTTTAAAAACGGCAGTGATGACAACGGAGCGACGTGCACCATCGAATTAGAGAATGAGGAGCGACACCAGCTGAGTAGCGGCGTCGTTGCGACTCCCACCGTTAATCCAATATTTTCCCCTTTAGATTCAGTAACAGATCAGACGGAGCAGGGGAAGAAAACCTGTGTCACCGGCTACGAGAATTCCCCATCGTGGTAGCGTTTTATGCCTCTTTATTCCAACCCCATTTTTATTTTCGATTTGTCTTGTCGATTTCATGTGGGTGTGATTCTGGATTTTGAATTGTGGGTATAAAAATTAAGGTTATAGGTGTATGTTGATCCGTATGTATGTGTTTGGTATGATGGTGTAATAGAGACAGAGAAGGAGGGAGTTTTGGGAGGGTTTGAGTATTGTTGGTGATGTTGAGGAGAAGGAGTGTATACGGGATGTGTGTGACAGTGTGTGTGTATGTGGAGGACTTTTGGAGATGGGAGATGTGTTGTGCGTGTATAATGAAAGGAATAGTTGTTATGCCTGTGAGTTGATTTTTGTGGAAGAAGACGTCGAGGGAGAAGACAAAGAAAGCCAGTGAGGTCCTCGTGGGTATGTCTGTGAGTTGATTTTTGGGGAAGAAGACGTCGACGGAGAAGACCAAGAAAGCCAGTGAGGTCTTCGTGGGGTATGTCTGTATATGTCTGAAGTGCCCCCTTGAGGAACTAGGAGATTGAGGAATTAGGAGATTGAGGAGATTTTGGGAATGATTTGGGGGCATGAACTTGGACAGGAAGACGTATCTAGACTAATATTTGGTCTAGATTCAAGATATAATTAGGAAGAGGGTTTGAGATTTAAAAATTCAAATAATACGAATGTATTTGGTTAAGAAATTTGGCTAGGTTCAGCGTAGAAAATGTAAATAAATAAAACTAAATAAAAAGATAAATAAAGAATTTTGGGGAGTAATTTTGAAATATGGAAGAAGTAATAATAAAAAAGAATTTGGACACTTTAACTGGCCAATATTTAACTTAAAGGTGTAAAAATAAAATATAGATAAACATATATTATAAAATGCACAAATAAATATTAAATAAACTAAAATAAAATTATTTACTAATAAAAAACGTATATAATATAAACGTATTAATTTTCACAAATAGTCATAATTTTGACAAATAGCCTAAATAATAAAAAAATTTGCGTAATATAGCAACACTTAAGTATATAATATATAAATAGAGGATAACCCACGTAAGTGCATGATTTCTAATGCACATTTTGCACAAATAATCCCGTTGCAACCTTAAGTTGAATTATGGCCAATTTTAGAAAAAGGAGGGACAAAATTGGGTGTCAACATCGAGAAAGGAGAAAGAGTTTAGAAGTACTAATGGGTAGATGACTATATCTTTAAAAATGGTAGAGTTTGTGTACCCGAGTCCTCATGGAGAGAATTGCTTGTTCAAGAAGCACATTGTGGGGGCTTGATGGGTCACTTTGGGAGGGATAAGACCTTGGCCATTCTTATGGAGCAATTCCATTGGCCTAAGATGGGGATGCAAGTTGAGAGACTTTTCAATACTTACCTTGAGTGCAAGCATGCTAAGTCCAAATCGAATACACATGGATTGAACACTCCCCTTCCTATACCTACTAGCCCGTGGATGGACATTTTCTATGGATTTTGTTATGGGATTACCATGATCTGGGGGGACATGATAGCATTTATGTTGTCGTGGATAGTTTTCCAAGATGACTCACTTCATTCCATGTAAAAAGTGTGATGATGCATAACATGTTGCTTCTTTATTCGTTGACCATGTGTTAAAGTTGCATGGTGTGCCTCAAACTATTATGAGTGATAGGAACACTATAAAAGAGTGCAATTTATTCCTTATTTAAAAGGAAAAATATTTCAGAGTTTCTGAGTAAGTGGTTCTGTTATTTACGAAAGAAGGTATTTATTTATTTATTAAAAGAGCACTTTCGAAAATCCACTAAAAGCGGTTAATCCGGCAGTTTTTACGAATTTTAATAAAGATAAAGTAATTTAGAGTTTTAGGAAAAAATATAGGATAAATAATAAAGAAGTAAGTAAATAAATAAATAAATAAGCAGATAAATAATAAATAATAAATAACTGAATATTTAATAAAATAAATAAATTGATAAATATATAATTTAAATATTAAATAATGATAAAATGGTACAATTTTAATTAAATTTTGATTTGCACTCATTAACTGACAAACGGTTCTTAACACCTTAAATTAATTGGCGCGTCCCAAAGAAACGGGATAAGCAATTGTATAAACAGTTCTAAACATGCGATAAGATAATAATTTAATAAAGCGGCTATCCTACCAAGCTTCTATCATGCAAAGTCCTAGTCCGATTTTCAGGGATCCTATAACATGCTTTTCTAAAGGGAACGGGGGAGAGGGAGTTTAGAAGGTAGAACCTGAATATAGCAAACTCAATCACTGAGCCTTGAATTTTATTAGTTTTCATTTTTCGGGGATCTCAAGCCTGAAAATGCGATGCGGATCAAACAACTCCAATGCAAATAGCCAATCCCAGTTTTTGAATTTTAATCAACTCGCTCCCAAGGAATTTTTATGCCAAGAAAATAAAGGAAGATAAGGATTAGTAAATGGTAGAGGACAATTTAAAGATTTTAAGACAACAGTGAAGGAATATGCGGATTGCTATCACAGGAAATTCCAGAAATAAGCTAACTGATGCTCCTTAGAAAACTCTGAACTAGCTTCATTTAAACATACAGAGAAGCTTCATTTAAACATACGAGTGTTCTTGGAATTACTAACTGTTCATGGAACCTTTAGATCCATCAGATCCTCATGCACAGCTCTTGTATTTTTCAAGATTGAAAGCTAAGCAAGCAAATTCAAGAATACATCCCAGAGTTGATACTAACTACAAGGTTAAAGAATGCACATGATACTTACACTAACCTATGCACATGTACATACTCCCTCCAAGCCTGCAGCACATACATACACTCCCTCACTCACTAGAATCAACCTGAACCCCTTTCAGGACATCCACCCCTAATCCCTTGAACAAAAAATAAACACACACCTGCGCTCCCTATACACACACGCAGACCTACGAGGCTGCTTTCAAACATTCAGGACCTGCAACACCTACACCAATCCTGAAGAAACTGGACAGAACAATCTAAAAATAACTGCTACAACCATCAACTCAAACCCTTACCAATAATCCCTACCTGCTTCTACTTTCTTATTAACCAAACAGAGAAAACAAGGAACCAAAGATGAAATCTTGGAGAGAAAAACATTTTATCACAACTACAACATGAAAGAATAATTCTTTTTTAACACCAAGCTAATCAAAGATGACAAACACAGGCAAAGAATTAAACTTTATCGCAATAAAGGTGATCCAAAACTCAATAAGAAAATAACAGGTTTAATTTAAAGAGGTTTTAGCAGTTTTGAAGACAAGAACAATGGAAAATTTCAAGAAAAATCAAGCAAACTGATTTACCAATATTCTCTCAATTTCTCACACTTTACCAGCATGCCCTGAACTCATAGATTACAACTAAAACACAAAGCAAAACCTGAAACACCTCCAAAAACTCTGGCTACTAACACACATAAACCACTTCTAAACCAACACCAAAAGCTGATGCCTAACCAACTCTCTCTGATTCCTACCTACTCCTCTCTGAACTCTCTTGATGCCCTAAAACTGAACTAGACATATCTTCTACTCCAAACAAACTTCAAACCTCTCTAACACTTATCAACACCTGGAAACATTCATTGCATAACACTCTCTTCACTAAACTAATGCTAAACTCCAAAACAAAACCATAAATTCAAAGGGCAAAACAGACTCCTCCTCTCCCAAGCAAACCCGCTTCAAAGCAACCAAGACCAGCCTGAATTCCCTCACTCATAACCAACTACTCTTTGAACTCTACATACACACTTGCAAACTACACACACACCACCAGCACGCTCATACTTCACCCTCCCTGCACTAGAACCAACCTAGAACTACCTTATACACTCTCGTCACTTGACTAATCCCTTACCTGAACCTGCATACACACAAAAACTGCCTGAGCAACCTGCAGATATCCAGGAACTAACCCCTGCTATGGCTCCTTCCTGAACAACTCCATTTTACCAGGACACCCTTTCAAACAAACAAGAACCACAAAGAGCCTTTTATATTGACTTCAGCTTCAGAACATAAGCATAGATAGAACTGGACTCTGCATACCAACCAGTCGAGAAAGAAGCAACATATTAAACCAGATAAATATCAAGACAAAAATGGAACTAACTGAAAAGGGTGAAGATACAGAAACATGAAATCCCTCAAAATATTTAAACTTTACGCTTTAACACACCTAAAGAATTCAACTTTATGCTGCGAAGAACTTAACAGGGAGTTTCTATGCCAACTTTATCACCTCAAAAACTAAAGGAACCAGCTTTAAGCTCACAGTTTTCCAGCATACATAAAAGGTTATTGATTTTAATTCAATGAACATTTTTGCTAAGCTTATCACACTTTAAACACAATAGCATAAAGAAGGGGGAAAAGCAGAGAAGAATCACCTGTTTTGGAGCAGTGAACTGAGACTAGGATCCGAAGAAAATACGACTCAACCCAAGCGACTCGACTCAGTGTGATGACTCAAACAAGATCGTCGACTCGAATCTAAAAACAGAAATTACAGTGACACTGAGTTTTTGATTTTTTTTCTTAGAAAACTAAAATAATTTAATGTCTATATATGTTCTCTATGCTGTCTCTTCCTTAAAAATGAACTCCAGAACCCATAAAATGAGAATAAAAGTGAGTATAAATACCTGCAGCTAGGGCTTGGATTCACCATTGAATTCTCCAAATCAACCTTTCTCTTTTTTACCCTTTTCCTTTTGAGACAGATAGTGGGGGGGGGGGGGGGGGAGGGGGAGGGGAACAGTGGGGTAGGATTTTTGGCGGACTAGAGCAAGATTTGGGGAAATCAATTGGGATTAGGGGGGAATTAGGGGTTAATCGGGTTTTAAGGAAAACTGATTTGGGGAGTGGGTATGAACTGAAGAAGTATGTAAAAATTTTGCCCAGCGGCCACTTTTAATACCGGTATTTGGTTTGAGGCCACAATTTTCTTTGGTCTTACACTAGAGGCTAGTTTTGGGCCTTTACTAAATAAACATTGACTTAAGTTCTGATCATTGACTGAAGTTCAGTCCATACGGCCCCTTGACTGAAGTTCCATCTTTAAGGACTGAACTTCAGTCCATATAGCCCTGGACTGAAGTTCCGTCTTTAAGGATTGAACTTCAGTTCATATGGCCCTAGACTGAAGTTCTATCTTTAAGGACTGGACTGAACTTCAGTCAACATGGTCCTGGATTGAAGTTCTATCGTTAAGGATTGAACTTCAATCCATATGGCCCTGGACTGAAGTTCAATCTTTAAGGACTGAACTTCAATCTTTAAGGACTGAACTTCAGTCCAGAGAACTTCAGTCAAGATGGCTCTGGACTGAAGTTCTGTCTTTAAGGACTGAACTTCAATCCGGCCTCTGGACTGAAGTTCTATCTGTTAAGCGAAAGTGGCCACAAACTAAATACTTTGGTATTAGTGGCCTATGCCCAAAGACCAATGGCAAAAGTGGCCTTTCGTGCACTTTCCCCAAGAAGTATGTATGTGTAGTGTGATAGGTATATATGTTTTTGCATGAATAAGCTAGCTTTAGGATTTAGAACAAATTTTGCCATATTTTTAGACGACAATAAGTAAGTGGAGGAATTACGAGGGTAAGCTGAAATTAAGGTTGTAGATTGCGATTTTATCCCTTTCTTTTAAAAGATACAATTTATTTCCTTTTAAATTTAAAATTATTCTTAATTTATAAATAATTAAATATTAATTAGAATTCCGGGACAAAATTGGGTGTCAACATGGGGTGCTCTTGGCACCATGTTATTTTTCTCTACGTCCCACCACCCTCAAACGGATGGGCAAACCGAGGTGGTGAACCGAACTTTGGGTGGTCTTCTTAGAGCTATGATCTGAGGTAAGGCCGGTACTTGGGTTGAAAAGTTGCCTCTTATGGAGTTTGCATATAACCATACCTTGTATAGAATGATTAGCATGGCTCCATCTGAGTGTGTTTATGACTTTAATCCTTTGAATCCACCTGATCTAACCCCTTTTCCAAAGGATGTGATTGTTACTTTTGAAGGAAAGAGTCGAGCTAAGGCTATGATTGAGATCCATGCCAAAGCAAGGAAGAACTTGGTGGAAGCCTATTCAAAGGTGATAATCAAAAAAACAAGGGAAGGAAGAAGTTGGAACTCAAGAAAGGAGATTAGGTATGGTTGCACTTCCGCAAAGAGAAGTTTCCAAACCTTAGGAAATGAAAGTTGGCACCCGAGGAGATGGACCATTCCAAGTGTTATCCAAGATCAACAACGATGCCTACGTGATTGATTTACCCGGTGAGTATAATGTCTCAAATACTTTTAATGTTTCTGACTTGACTCCTTTTGATGTAGGTGAAGAAGAGGTCGTGGATGATGAAGCCGTGATTTTGAGGACGAAATCCTCTCAAGAAGGGGAGGATGATGTAGGGCAAATTACCATGAGACCGTTCACCCGGAGTCAAGCCAAAGAGGTCCAAGACGCTCATCTATACTTGGTGTCGAAGGGGCTTGAAGGTGGGAGCCTTAGAAGCAATTTGAAGAAGTATAACATGATAACAGGTCCAGACGCTCCGCCCAAAGAGGAGGCACTCCGCCCAAACAAATCATTGATGAAGGATCCAGGTGCACCTCCTGAGCAATAGGCGCTCCACCCACATTCCGGGCGCTCCGCCTAAAATGCTCACTTGTCAAATTTGACAATTTTGGAGGAGAAGGTGGGCGCTCCACCTAGTAGCTTTGCCTAACTTGCTGAATTCTGGATTTTTGTGTAGTCTTTTACTATAGTGGCCCTGCGTGGTTTAGCTATTATTACCCAACTTCTGGGGTGTTTTGGTAACTACTTAGGCTTGATGGAAACTCTATAAATACCTCAAAGCCCTTTTCATTTCATCTAGCTTACTTTGATTATTGAAAACAAACACTTGAGAGATGAGAATCCTCTTTGAATGAATGAACCTTTTGGCTTTAACTAATTAGTGGATCTAGTTGAGTCTCATTCCAAACTCGACCGGACTATTTGCACGACCCGGGTGCGTCTTGAGGACTGTTTGAATAGTATAGGCTGTCCTTGACCCGATTCGAGGGTGTTACGAGACCCGTTCCTCGTAGCTACTTCGAAGGGAGTTCAAGATCCGTCTTGCTCATATCCTTTTTATTTTTCTTCCGTGATTACCATGCATCACCTATAGTCATTGTATTTTACCATAATTAGGACTGGAGTAAATCTATAACTATGAATATCCCTTCCCCCTATTGTATTATTATCAAGTGTTTCTCCAAGAATCCGACTATTCTCAAGGAATACAATCTCTTTATTTTCCACTTGATTTACTTTTCCTTATTATTTACTGTATTTCTTGTGACCCTTTATAAATTTAATCTTTTTAACCTACTAAGCTATTTTTAGGCATAAACAGTTTTGTGCCCACCGTAGGGCCTATGCAATTATAGGTGTTTACGAAGGAAAAGTATGACCTATCGTGGCTGACGACGTCTATAAGTATCCTAGCGACCTTGATAGACAGTTAAAAGTCGCCCTTGTAAGCCCCATCCTTATTGATAGCAACTATAGTGACGATATACCGTGAATAAACAATAAGCTTAAAGACACCCTTTCCAACTTGCACAAAGTACAAGCGGCTCATAACTTGGCCAACATAGTTGTGACTGTGACTAAGCATCAGAAAGCACTATTCGCTGGTTCACTACCGATGCTAGCATACCCTCAAGGATCCACGCCCTAAAGCAATTCTTTGAAAATCGCAACCCCAGACCAGGGTAGCCGATGGAGTATTGATACGATCTTCATAGGCCTAGGGGTTGATATGGAGAAAACCAGAGCAATTATGGTTTATGAAGCCAACCAGGAACTGAAAAAGAGACGTTGCATCAGTGCGATTGAGTTAAGTGAGAATGAAAGAAGAGAGCTCCTCTTCCCACAACACGATGCTTTGATCATTACCCTCAGGGTACTTGACACCCAGGTTAAGTGCATACTGGTGGACCCAGGTAGTGCCATGAACATTATCCCACGGGAAGCTGTCTGTAATATGGACCTACAAGTCCACATAATCCCCTGCCGATATACGATGACCAGCTTCAGCACCTCCATCAAGAGGTTGGTTAAAGAACTAGTCCCCTTGGTTCTCATCCCAGGAGTAATGAAGCTAACGTCTTTCCAGCTGATGACATATGATCTCTCGTATAACATCATCCTAAGAAGACCGTGGATTCATGAAGTACGTGCGGTACCCTCAACGCTACATCAAGTCCTCAAATACTCTACCACGTAGGGGCCATGGGGGTGAAGGAGATACGAGGGAAGCAGAAGCTATCCAAGAGCTATTACATAGTCGTCGTCACGTGTGCAGTAAAGAAAGAAGTAAAAAATGAGCAAAAGTTTTCGGACAAACTACTCGGGCCTTGCCTAGTAACAAGCAACCCATTCGAGCCAGAGAAGCATGAGGATGCTAGACCCAGGGAGTCATCCATTATCTCACAAGACTTAGAGGGGGAAGAAAAGACCGTCAATGCTATCGTAGATGACCTGGATCCCCTAATCTTTGACGAGAAGTCCCCGGATAAGAAATTCTACAATTGGCAAAACTTTCAACCGAGGCCAAGCAAGAATTTACCAACCTACTGCGTGCTCGGACATGCGCTTTCACCTGGACGCACACCGACATGCCCAGAATTTCAATCAATGTGATAACACACAACCTGAATGTTGACCGCGGCTTCAGGCTAGTTAATCAAAATAAGCAGACACTCAGTCGAGAGAAAGGCCAAGTAGTTCCCGAAGAGGTAGAGAAGCTATTGAACAATGAGTCAATTCACGAGGTTCGTTACCAGGATTGGGTATCGAACGTATGTGTCGTCTCGAAGAAGAACGACAAGTGGAGGATGTGCATTGACTTGACTAACCTAAATAAGGCGTGCCATAAAGAATCTTTCCTAGTGCCTAACATCAATCAACTTATAGATACAATGGCTAGACAGAAGCTCTTAGCTTCCTAGATGCATATTCAGGGTACAATCAGATCTTTATGAACCCAGATGATCTAGAGAAAACTCTTTCATTACGGATAGAGGCACCTACTATTACCGAATAATACCTTCTGGTTTGAAGAATTTAGGGGCAACTTATCAAAGGTTGGTGAACCTGATATTCAAGGACAAAATCGGCAATACCATGGAGGTTTATATCAAAGACACGTTAGTCAAATCAGAATTTGAAAAAGATCATATCAAACACCTGAAAATAGTATTCGAAATATTGGATAACATTTGTATGAAGCTCAACCTTAAAAAATGCGCCTTCAGCGTATCATAAGGAATATTTTTCAGATTCATCGTTTCGTGCAGGGGAATATAAGCTAACTCTGTCAAGATTGAAGCCATTAAGGTCATACCATAAGTGCTAAAAAGCAAAGAGGAGGTAAAAAGGTTCAATGGTCGGTTAGCCGCACTCAGCCGGTTTATCTCACAATTGTTGAAAAAGGTGTCACAATTTCTTCAATGTGTTGAAGAAGAATAAAAGCTTTGAATTAACAGCGTCCTTTAGAAACAAATAAAAACAGAATCTATAGGCGCTCCGGGATTTGAAGCAGTATCTCTCCAATCCCTTATTACTGACTAAGCCATGTGAGGGAGAACAACTACTGTTATATCTGGTGATGTTGGAGGTAGCAGTAAGTGCATTCTTCAAATGAGAAGATAAAGGGGCACAATCTCCTATATACTACGCCAACAAATCACTTTTGGATGTAGAGACACGTTACCGACACTTGGAAAAGCTTTCCCTAGCACTAGTGGACACAACAAGGAAGTTACGACCATATTTTCAGAGCCATACGTTCGTTGTGGTTTCATCCTTCCCATTACGGACCATCCTACATAAGCCCAAACATTCAGGAAGGCTAGCAAAGTAGGTCATAGAATTAAGGGAGAATGACATTAATTATCAACTGCGCACAACTATTAAATCACAAGTCCTCATAGACTTTGTGGCCGACTTCAGCAGCGACATGATGCCAAAGGCCAAAATTGAGATGGAAAAAATAGGAGTCGTCCTTGAAGAATGGGTGATCTACACAGCTAATTCTTCCATGCGTCTCATCCTCCAGCAGAGCGTTTACATTCAGTATATGTACCATATCCTTTCATGAAGTAGGTGATGGACATCGTGGTGCCCATGCCCAAACCACCCGGAGGTATCAAGTTCCTTCTCCTACTGACTAAATACTTCACCAAATGGGTGGAATCAGCATCTTACGCTCGAATTTCAGAACAGGAGGTGATACAATTCATATGAAAAAATATCATATGCCGGTTTGGAATTCCTATTGAGATCACCTATGAAACGGACCTCAGCTCGTGGGAACCAAAGCACGGTGTTCTTGAAAGAATGAGAGATCCAAAGTATAATAGCAACACCTTATCACCCCTCGGCCAATGGCCAGGCTGAGTCTTCTAATAAGACTATCGTGGAAAACCTACAGAAGCACCTCAAGGAAGCTAAAGGCAAGTGGCTGGAGGAGTTACTAGGAGTCTTATGGTCCTACCGTACCACAGCAAAAGCAAGCATAGGGGAAAATCCATTTTCATTAACTTATGGAACGGATGATTTGATCCCTATAGAGATGGGTGAGTCCAGTCTATGCCGCTCATTTGCTAAGGAGGGGCCGAATAATGAGGCTCCGGCGCTTTGGCTTGATATGTTGGATGAACTTCGGTAATTAGCAGCAACACGCCTAATGGCCCAGAAATAATGAGTGGAGAAGTACTACAATGCTCGGACCAATCTGCGTTACTTCAACATACGAGACCTGGTCCTCCTTAAAGAATCTTAGAGTACTAAAGAGGCCAGCACTGGCAACATAACCTTGAACTGGCAAGGGTCGTACAAGTTACGGGGCATCACTGGAGAAGGTGCATATACCCTTGAAGACATGGAAGGAACAACTATTCTAAACAATTGGAACATCACTTGGTTTAAGAAGTACTATTCTTGAAAGTCCAATAGGTCGTTACACTCAGAACATGTATTCTCTTTCTTGTTCTTCTTTTTTCTTAAAGGGTATCTAGCCCCCATCAATTTTATTTAAGTTTTTTTAAAACTTTTGTTGGCCAACGCGCCTTTCTTTTTATTCAATAAGACTGCTATTCTATTTTAGTCAGTTTTATATTAAGATCCTTCAAAGATCCAATTATTCATAGCCCTCAGCCACATTTGAGTTGAAGTAATACACTCATTCTTCATTACGAGTTAGAGTAAACTACTCACTCAAGCTAGATCACATTCAGTTAAGCCATCAGGAATTATCGTACGTTTGAAATCGTCAATTCAACAATTACACCAACACGTCGGTGGGGATGCCCTCTCGCATAGTGCTGTTAAAGACTTAATGACTCGAGTGGATAAGCACAACCGTTCTACTTTGAACACAAAAATGCCCAGTTACACATAACGTGCTAAAGACGTCCCCTTGTGGGAATGGGCCTTGCCCTATACAAAAGACGTCTATCACAGACACAACATAAGCCATCACCTGCTGATGCATAATAAAATAGCATCCTACAAGCGCGCAAATGTCTTCAAACAGAGAAACGCCCAGAAAGGCACAAAAATGTTACTTGACTACCTTATAAGTAAATACGCAGGGATGCACAAAAAGAACACATATCGATGAACGTCTGTTTTCAACAATATCAAAGGCTCGTAGGCCATAGTTATAATTGAATTTTTTTAGTACAATGCTACATAACAGATATTTCTAAGAAACCAAAGCGATCTAGCGGACTATGACTTGAAAAAAGGCTTCTGGATTTCGCACGGCCGAAGTGCTTCACCTGGAATTGAAAATCCTACCTAGCAGGCACGTCGTAGTATTTCCTCAGCATGTAGAAGGCGAAATTACCAACATAACACCCCGAGCAGCAAATATGTTGCAATCAATACCGGCACCGAAAAATAACTTGAACTAAGGAATCCCTTAGTAGAACGGGGGAAGAAATAGAAATGCTGCGCCTCAAGATGTAACCTGTGGACCTCTGACAAGTCGATGATATAAACCCCCATTGATTAAACAGTAGTGAAGTGCCTGCCTCCACAGTTGTCTATTTTTTGACTTGTCTTCAGGGAGTATTCCCTTTATGAAGTAGCTAATCAGCGTGTGACGTTGTTTTAAGGCAGAACTTTTGTTTGGAACTTCGATGTTCATCAGATTCATGGGGGTCAGTTTGATTACTATCTGCTGGTCGTCTAGATCAGTATGTGGATCCTCTGGGACGTTGCCCTTGTTTGAGCTTTCCTCCTTATAAACAAACTCCCATTTGCGGAAATTTTTCAAAAGTGATTTACTTTTCTCTTGCCGATCTAATGCTCAAATACTCTCTGTGGCAAAAACCTCATTCGCGCGACTGACCACCAACTGGGAACTACTGAAGAGGCTGACCTCTCTAACCCCTAATATGTAGGCTATGTCAAGAGCTTGAGTTATGGCCTGATATTCTGCTTCGATGCGTGGAACTTTTGCGACCTTACAAAAGACCTTCCCAGTGGGCGTCTTGATCCATAAATCAAGGGTGGCTCCCTCTCCTTCAAGATCCACGTCCATACGAACTCTCTAATGCCCGGGCTCGATTGTTCCTACATGTTGGATTGATTCCTCCGCCTTTGCTGCTAATTCTTTTAAAAAATCTGAGGTGAAGTCTTCTAAAGCTTGCGACTGGATAGTTTTTTGTGGTTGATAAATGATATCGTATTCTCCCAGTTCATCAGCCCATTCTGCCACCACTTTTGAAAGCCTAGGAATGGACAAAATGGCTCGTAATGAAATCGAAGAAACCATACTGACCGTATGGATGAGAAAATACGACTGCAATGAATTGGACGGGTAGAGGTGGATGCCCATCTAAGTACGAAAGCCCTTTGCTGGCATATTTAATGGGAAGTTATGATGCAAGCTAAAGTGCTGATCAAGTACCCGACAATAAACTGAGGCCAATGACATGAAACCAAGCCAAGTTGCTCCATGACATACACATTCAGTTGGCTTGGTCGGGAGGAAGTATGTCTTCGGAGGTAGAATCGCAAACTGCTAGATCCGAAGGCCACATATTCAAATTTGAGGCCGAGGACAAAGTGACCGGACACCAACTCTTGGCGCCGAGCAGCACAGAACCGAACACAACAAATTGTGTTCGAAGTGAAGTGAGCGCCGGTGACAAATGTGTTCGAGCAAGCAACCAAGTACCGAAGTCAAGGCTGCCGAACACTCATCCAAGTGTGATCGAGCACGCAACCGAGCACCGAAGTCAAGGCTGCCAAACACACTTTAGATCAGCCCTGCATGGCTTGTTCTTATTGGTCACCTGTGACCATTTTACTAGTTTGCCCTTAATATTTTTTATATAAACCTTGCTCCATTCCATTGTAAGTAGCTAGTTTTTTGGATATTGAGTAATGAATGAAATCGCCAAGAGCATTTGTTGTCTCCGATGAGAGCAAACCCCAGTGTGGGAGTCTTGGACTTGTGGCTTTCGGTGGATCCGATTGAACATTTCCTCTTTGATCATTCAGTTTGCAAGAGGCAATGTTCTCTTGAGGATTGTTGCATAGTTTAGGTGATTGTTGAATTTCCTTTCGATCGAGCTTTGAGACAAGTTCCTCACTGTTCTTTTGAATAGAAGCAAGTCTTGTCTTGCTTCTATCTTTTTATCTTGTTTTCCGCTGTTGACCCTGTTGCTAGACTTATCTTCAGATTTGGCTTGCATCATCTTGGTATCAGAGCACGGTTTGGGCTTGTTTCTACAACCCCAAATCCTATTCAAAGTTATCTTTAAATTTCGTGCATTTGTGTCTTTGTTTTCCATTTCGTGTTCCTGTTATTGTTGGTGTTGTTATCTTGCAAAACAAAAAAAAGTAGAAAAGGAAAATTCCAACCATTGATTCTTGATCACCATTGTTTCCTGATTTCAACGAGCACCTGTCGTATACGATTGACGACTAGGGTTTCGTGGTGAAATTTTGGACTGTTTTGAACATTGGTGATGACTGAAACTCGAACCCCAGCTTGAATTGGATGATGTCGATGAAGACTGGTGGATCTTGAGTATTTTGTGGTTGCTTTGTGCTTAAAATTTTGAAGTCTATAATTCAAACCATTGTCCGTACGCCGGAAAATTGTTACCATCGTAACAGTCTACGGACACGAGAGCTGAATCTTAGCTCAAAGGACTTTGAACTGATTTTCCTCCGATTGTTGCTGTAACGAAGTCGAACGCAACCCAGAAATTTTGCTGCATCGTGGTCAGTGAGCGAAGTGAAAAGATGTCCATACGTCGGAGCTAAAAGCTTCATTGTTCCATTGAAGAAGAAGGGGTAAAATTTTTAAATCCAAAAACCCTAGGTGAAATCGTGTCGGCTTGAAAAGGGAAAGCGGATAAGGTAAAACCCTATCCGTACCAAGGAGGGAACACTCTTGTACGGACGGGAGTTGGTGTGTTCGAGAAAGATTCCAAAGGGGAATCGAAGGGTAGATTCTCCTAGGTTATAACTTTTCTTTGTGTTCGAAAATTCACGATAGTGGATCTCTTGAGTAATCTCTTCTACTCGAGGTTGTACTACCGCATTTGAGCTTTTAGGAAATTGTGCGAGGGGTGATCGAAGTCCAAAATTTCGTAGAAAATTTCTTTTGACTCCCCATGCTCAGCTTAAAAAGCGTCTGTTCCATCGAGTCGAACATCACTTCATTCTTCCCGAAGAGGCAGTGACTATTGTCGAACTTGAAGGATCTTAGAGGACATTGATCAATCAGACGAGCCACTGCTAAAAATTCTTTGAGTGACCGAGGACACTTACCCCCAAATTGAGTGCTACGGAGTGCTACTAAAAAGGTGAGGGAGTATGTGAGGTTGTTTTCAATAACGTTTGTTGTTTTGCAGGAATAATGGCTCACGAAGGAGATGAGCCACATTGCATATTATCATGTCCAAATTGGAAGAAATATCCTTGAGACTTGAGAATGTTGAAAGAAGGACCCCTAGCGTCCAAATTGAATCCGGAGAGGGAACCAGCTGAGGTTCTACTCTAACTCCTGCCCCTTTTAAGGAGGTAGTGAAGAGATATGAGCTGAAAACCAAATTAGCTCCATAAAATCATGAGTTGGGCATTCCCCAGCCCTTGGGAAATCCCCAAAATTATGTCCCACTTTCAAAACCCATCAGGATTGTTCCACCATTCGAGCAAGCTGATGAAACTCAAGTTGGAGAAGGAGCCGAAGATGGAAATGATGACTATGGTTATGGTTTTCTTAATCAAAATAGGAGACCGATGATGGGAGGAAGGAATGTAAACGGAGGAAGAGGCCGAGGTCGAGGGCCACACTTCGGTTACGAAGGAGGAAATCCAAGAAAAGAATATGGTGCCTATGGTGAAAACTTGGGAGCTCAACCGGAGCCCTACCAAGGAGGTCGAGATCACTTCAACCTTAACAGTGTGAAGATCAATATGCCCATGTTCAAAGGGTGTAGTGATACTTCCAAGTACATCGAGTGGGAGCTGACAATGGATCGAATCTTTGACACCAATGAGATGACCGAACTGAAGAAGGCCACCTATGCTATATCGTCGTTTGAATCTTATGCATCTGTGTGGTGGGAAACGGTGAAGAGATCGAGGAGAAGGTCAGCATTGCCCGTAAATCTTACATGGGAAGAACTGAAGCGGGTAATGAGAGAAAAATATGTCAATGCTTCCTATCGACATGACCAAATCAAAAAGCTTTATGAGTTGAAGCAGGGTTCACAAACGATGGATCAATACTACCATGAGTTCTTACAAATTCAAATGGCTTTGAATATAGAAGATGAGGATGAAGAGCAAACAGCTGTTCGATTCAAGAATGGGTTGAGTCGTGATATAGCCTTCTATTTGAGGTTTCACAAGTACCAATGTCCATATGGAGTCTATGAAGCTGCAGTTGAAGCCGAGAAATGGCTCGAGGAGGATAAGTTCAACCGTTACCGGAGTTAATCTACTACCCCGGTAAGTAAGCCGAAGGAATGGAAGAACCCGAACACTAGTGGCAACAGTGCAAAACCCAAAGTGAAGAAGACTTATGAAAAGCCAATGCCAAATGTGGGAGGTAACTCTAAGACTCAGTTGAACACACCATCATCTTCTTCTACTCAATGCCACAAGTGTAGAGGGTATGGTCACTTTGCTAGAGATTGTCCTACTCGAAAGGCCATCACTCTTATCGATGGAAAACCCCAAGAGCAGGATAGTGAGCCCGAAGAGCAGAATAGTGATGAAGGGGAATTAATTTTCGAAGGAGAAGATGCAATCGAGGATGATGATCCTCGATCATTTCTTGTTGTGAGAAGGAGTTTGAGTGTAATGTTACCCGAAGACGATGAGAATGTGCAACGTGAGAACCTTTTTCATGCTAGATACCGAGTCAAGGGTGTAGTCTGCTCGATGATTATTGACTCCGGTAGTTGTGCTAACGTTGTGAGTCAAACATTGGTTTCGGATTTGAAGTTACCCACCTCGAAGCACCCGAACCTATATCGGTTGCAATGGCTTAATGAATGTGGTGAAGTGAAGGTTACGAAATAAGTGTCGGTCAAATTCAAAATTAGCAAGTACATTGACGAGCTTATATTTGATGTGTTGCCAATGAAAGCTTGCCATCTTCTATTTGGGAGGCCATGACAGTTTGATCGAAATGTTGAGCATAATGGCAAGGCTAACACCTATACTGCCACTCACGAGGGAAGAAAGTTTGTGCTTAAACCGTTGACTCCGAAGCAAGTCAGTGAGGACTATAAAAAAATGAAGGAGCTGAAGGAAGCGGCTAAAGCTAAGATTCCCATCGGTGGACCAATTATGGCCGAAACAACAGCTCCGTCACTCAAAGTCAAAAACATTTGTGCAATCATGCAACCGGGTGAAATTTTACGAGGCAACGGCACCGGTCAAATGATGATTGGCCTCGTGCACTAGGGTATCCATTTAACTCGAAATGATGATTTGACTAACGATAACCCTTTGCCTTTTTCAGTTCGTAAAGTTTTGCAGGACTTCGAGGACATGTTTCCCGAGGAAATGCCAGGTGGATTGCCTCCATTACGAGGAATCGAGTACCAAATAGATTTTGTACCGGGGTCACAAATCCCCAACAAACCTGCATACGGGTGTAATCCTGAAGACACCTAAGAGCTCCAAAGGAAGGTTGATGAATTGCTGAACAAGGGCCTCGTTCGAGAGAGCTTGAGTCCTTGCGCCGTTCCTGTTATCCTTGTCCCGAAGAAGGATGGAACATGGCAAATGTGCGTTCATTGCCGGGCAATCAACAAAATAACGGTAAAGTATCATCATCATATCCCTCGATTAGATGACATGCTAGATGAGTTAAGTGGTTCTTCATGCTTTACAAAGATAGACCTTAGGTCTGGTTACCACCAGATCCGAATGAAACCCGGAGACGAGTGGAAAACCGCATTCAAGACCAAATTCGGTCTCTATGAATGGTTGGTAATACCTTTTGGCTTATCCAACGCCACGAGCACATTCATGCGACTGATGAACCAGGTGCTCAAACCGTTTATAAATAATTTTGTTGTCGTTTACTTCGATGACATCCTTATTAATAGTGAATATGTGGATGAACATGTCGAACACCTAAGGCTAGTGCTTGATAAGCTTAGAGAGGAGAAGCTGTATGCTAACTTCAAGAAGTGTGCCTTTTGTGTCGAACATGTGGTCTTTCTAGGATTTGTTGTCAGCGCTAATGGTGTTGAAGTCGACGAATCAAAAGTCGAAGCCATCAAAGATTGGCCAACTCCAACCTCGGTAACACAAGTTCGTAGCTTCCATGGCTTAGCTAGCTTTTACCGGAGGTTTGTTCGAGACTTTAGCACTGTGGCAGCTCCTTTGACCGAGCTGGTAAAGAAAGACCATCCATTCATGTGGGGAGAGTCCCAAGAAAGGGCTTTCCAAGAGTTGAAACGGAGGCTTTACTCTGCCCCTTTGTTGCAACTCCCTGACTTCGGCAAAGCATTCGAAGTTGAGTGTGATGCATCCGGAGTTGGGATCGGAGGAGTGCTTATGCAAGAATCGAAGTCGATCGCTTACTTTAGCGAAAAGCTTAAGGGTGCAACCTTGAATTACTCAACGTATGACAAGGAGTTGTATGCCCTCGTTCGAGCACTCGCCCATTGGCAGCACTATTTGTGGCCTCGAGAGTTTATGATTAAAAGTGATCATGAATCTTTGAAACATCTTCGAGGTCAGGAGAAACTGAACCGAAGGCATGCCAAATGGGTTGAATTCATTGAGAGTTTTCCCTATGTAATCCATTACAAAAAGGGAAAAGACAATGTTGTGGCTGATGTGCTATCGAGGAAATTTGCCTTAGCGACCACACTCGCCTCTTGGCTCATGGCATTTGAAAGCATCAAGTTGATGTACCAAGACGATCCCAAGCTAAAATGCGTTCGAGATGCAATCTTGAGTGGCCGAAGGGTTGAAAAATATCAGTGGCACGACGACTACCTCTTTAATAATGGGAGGGTTTGTGTGCCGGTGTCATCGTGGAGAGAGTTCTTAGTTCGAGAAGCTCACTCCGGAGGCTTGATGGGACACTTCGGCGTCGACAAAACTCTTGGTATCTTAACCGAGCAGTTCCATTGGCCAAAGATGCAACGAGATGTGGAAAAGCTTTGCAACGCTTGTCTCGTTTGCAAGAAAGCTAAATCAAAGTCCAACCCTCATGGATTGTATACCCCGTTGCCTATGCCTGATCGACCTTGGGTTGATATATCCATGGACTTTGTCTTGGGGTTACCAAGATCGCGGGGGAGAACATGATAGCATCTCCGTTGTCATGGATTGATTTTCCAAAATGGCTCACTTTATTCCGTGCAAGAAATGCGATTGTGCACAACATGTTGCTTCCTTGTTTATTTCTCATGTGTTAAAATTACATGGTGTGCCACGTAAAATTGTGAGTGACTGGGACTCAAAGTTCTTGAGTCATTTTTGGAAATGTTTGTGGGGTGCCCTTGGCACCAAACTACTATTCTCGACGTCTCACCATTCTCAGACTGATGGATAGTCCGAGGTAGTTAACCGAACCTTGGGGTCTTTGCTTCGTGCAATGACCAAAGGCAAGCTCAGAAACTGGGCTGATCGGTTGCCCATGATGGAGTTTGCATACAATCGAACGGTGCATCGAATGATAAATATGACCCCGTTCGAATGTGTGTATGGTTTTAATCCATTGATTCCACTTGATCTAACCCCATTGCCTCGAGGTTTTGTTATTGATTTTGAACGTACTCATCTAGCTAAAGCTCTGCTCGAATTGCATGCCAAGACAAAGAAGAATCTCGAGGAAGCTTTGGCCAAAGTGGCATTGAAAAAAAACAAGTGGCGAAAGAAGTTGGAGTTGAAGAAGGGAGATTGGGTTTGGGTTCACTTCCGAAGAGAGCGATTCCCAAACCAAAAGAAAGGAAAGTTGGCTCCTCGAGGGGATGGTCCATTTCAAGTGCTGAGCAAGATTAACAACAACGCTTATGTGATCGACCTCCCAGGTGAGTATATATGTGTCCAACACCTTCAATGTGACTAACTTAACTCCTTATGTTGTAGGCCAAGAACCGGAGACAGATGATGAACCGATTTCGAGGACGAAATCTTCTCAAGAAGGGGAGGATGATGCAAACAAAAGTGCTGATCAAGTACCCGACAATCAACCGAGGCCAATGACACGAAGCCAAACCATGTTGCTCCATGACATGCACATTCAGTTGGCTTGGCCGGGAGGAAGTATGTCTTCAGAGGTAAAATCGCAAAGTGCTAGATTCGAAGGCCACATATTCAAATTTGAGGCTGAGGACAAAGTGACCGAACAATAACTCTTGGCGCTGAGCAGCACAGAACCGAACACAACAAATTGTGTTCGAAATCAAGTGAGCGCCCGATGACAGATATGTTCGAGCAAGCAACCAAGTACCGAAGTCAAGGCTGCCCAACACTCATCCAACTGTGATCGAGCACGCAACTGATCACCGAAGTCAAGGCTGCCGAACACACTTTAGATCAGCCCTGCCTGGCTTGTTCTTATTGGTCACCTGTGACCATTTAACTAGTTTGCCCTTAATATTTCTTATATAAACCTTGCTCCCTTCCATTGTAAGTAGCTAGTGTTTTAGATATTGAGTAATGAATGAAATTGCCGAGAGCATTTCTTGTTTCCGATAAGAGCAAACCCCAGTGTGGGAGTCTTGGACTTGTGGCTTTCGGTGGATCCGATTGAACATTTCCTCTTTGATCATTCAGTTTGCAAGAAGCAATGTTCTCTCGAGGATTGTTGCATAGTTTAGGTGATTCTTGACATTCCTTTCGATCGAGCTTCGAGACAAGTTCCTCACTGTTCTTTTGAATTGAAACAAGTCTTGTCTTGCTTCTATCTTTTTGTCTTGTTTTCCGCTGTTGACCCTGTTGCTAGACTTATCTTCAAATTTGGCTTGCATCAAGCTGTCTCCAATCTTCTTCTCGTGCGAGCTCTGCATTCCATGCTACTTCCAAAAAAAAAAAAAAAAAACAACAACAGGTGTTCTCCATGGACCGGCTCGGTTATTGTTGGAAGCTGCAAGAATTGCACCTTGACCCGAGTCAATACCAAGTAGTAGTGTATCACCCATAATGGCTCATCGTGCTTTACCAATACTTCGATCACCTGGTACAATAGCTCTGCTAGCTTAGGGATTAGTTGGCTTATCTCTGATAGCCACTCCTTTAACACATCGGTTTCTATCCTAGCCTTTCACTCTATCGTTTTATACCAGAGGGATTCCTCATCGATCATATTTACCTAGGCTATTGGCCCTTCGTCTTGTCCTCTGTCGGATATTGGATAGTCTCCAGCCGAAGGCCACTCACTCCGCAAGTTGTTTATCTCGTGTGAGGTATGGTATCTGAAAACTTAGTGGAGTGTTGAGGGTACCTCCTTTACGCTGTGTATCCAAGGCCACCCCATGATGATATCATACGAAATATCACAAGTGAGTACCTAAAAGGAGGTTATGCTCGTCATGCTCGGGATATGAACTGGCAGAGCTAGTTTTCCAACAGACTTTTCTCGGAGGTTGTTGAAGCTGATTATCCTGTGAATGCTTGGGATCATCTGATGGTCTTGGCCTAACTTCTGTAGTATCTTTCTCCGAACAACGTTCACATTACTTCTTAGGTCAACCAAAGTTTGCTTGATCTGTAAAATTTGATACCTTTATTGGGATGGTGAGAGTGTCCTGATGTTCTCCTTCGTCCTCGGGACTGAATGCAATAGGACTAATGACCGCCCCAACTTGTTAGTTCCCCATGCCATGACAGGTCCCGGGTTTGTGAAGATTGCATTGATGTGCCGCTTGCCCCAGTGTCCGGTGCTCTCGACCACCCTCGTCCTTCTTCAATCAAATCCTTGAGGTGTCCCTCCTTTAATAGATGCTCGATTTCCATCATCAGGGCCTTGCGATAAACTATAGCATGGCTGTTTCTATGATGAAAATTACATTAGGCCGTTGTATTCCTCCCGGTTGCTACTTATACGGTGGGCAGCCACCGTACTTTTGGCCCTAGTTTTCCGAATTGATTGGAAACCAATTCCACGATGTTGACTTGAAAACAAAAATCTCGGAAGCTACGGGCTCGGTGCATTTCTCTTGTGGCCCGGGCCCCCGGGTGATCCCTGCTTTGTTTCTCCTGTTTGGCTCTGTGTCTTTCCTTTTACTCTTCTTCCATCCCCTTATCCCGCAAGGGACGGACATCCTGCTCGTTTCCTTCGTTCAACTTCAGGATTCTGATAGTGCTCTAGTTCCAGGCGGAGCTTTTCGGTGTACCTTTGATGTAAGGCACTCCGTGATGACAAAGGGTGTTGAGTATGACTCTACTGCAATTCCTGGTAGCCACCGACCCTTTGGAATTTAGGCTCTTTCCAAAAGCTGCCACAACAATATTATCGGGGATTGGAGGAAGCTCCACATTCCCTTTGAAATCTTTAAATGTAGTCTTTCAATAGCTCTCGTCGCGCTGTTGATTCGCAAAGATGTCCTCCATACGCTTCTCCCATTTACGGGCGCCAGAGTGCACTTTGTTAAACAAATCTTGCATGTGGGATAATGACTAGATGGAGCCCATCGGTAGCTGAGTGTACCAAGCAAGGGCACCGTTAGTCAAGGTTGAGCCGAATCTTTTCACCAGATCAGATTGGATCTCTTCCTTCGAGATTTCGTTGCTCTTGACTACTGTATAATACACCGCAATATACTCGTCCGGATCCGTTGTTTCGTCGTACTTCAAGTTATCTGACAGGAGGAACTGCTTTGGTATGCGGATTGGTGTAGCGATTGATTTGTATGCATGCTTGTAAAACTTTTGCTCATCTACGGTGGTTACCTAGGGTGGTGCACCCGATACGCTACCGATCCGATTGTGGATGGCTTTCATCTCTGTTAGGATGTCCTGAATGACAGGTGTTCCTTTGAGGTCATCATTATTGACTGTCGTTGAACCTCCAGAAGTGGCGTCCATATTGAGTCTACGATTAGGAGGGGATGCTGGAGTATTATTCATGGGGGCCAGTCCTCGCGGGGATGCTGCCTCTGAGATGATCCAACAGGGTTGTTAGGAGATTAACAAGGAAACCTCTGAGCTCCGAATTACCTTCGCATGATTGATCGCCTTCACTGTCGTTGGGAACATAGACTGGCTCCTTGGTGGGATCCTTTGGCTGTATGTTGGGATCACCAGGTTCGGTTCCTATACAGACTCATCCACTGCGATGGTAGTGTTCTTTGGGGTGTTGTCATCTAACATGACTACGCCTTTTTCTCGTATAATACCTACAATTGCCACAGCCCCATGGTGGGCACCACACTGTTTATGCCTAAAATTAAATGTCTAGGTTAAACACTTAAATTTATGAATGGATCACAAGCAATACACTAAAATATGACGGAAAAGTAAGTAAATAGAGAGGAAAATAATAGGCAAGAACGTAAAGACTTTTATTCCTTGAGAATAGCCGGATTCAATGGTAAATCGCTTGATGTACAATACAATGTAAGGAGGAGTATTTATAGTAGTGATTACCCAGTCCTAATTATGGTAAAATCAAAGACTAATGAGGCTCATGGGTAAATTCAAGGCGGTGGTATATCCGAAATCCTAACTAGGGGATTGTAACCCTAAGGCGGCAGGATGTATACCTGGCGGCAGGATGTACTCCTTGCACCTGTACCGCCTGAACGGTCGTAACTTGTAGAACATGTGTGTATCCTTTATACTCGGTGACTTGTAGGATAAGTCTAATCTCGCCAGCTGGACTTGTATCCCTATAATAATAGATGCCGTATTTTTGTCCACACACATGAGATGAGAAAGGTGATAATTTTTCACCCAAAATTGTGTTGGTTGTTTTCAATTTGACAAGAATTAAAAGTTAAATATTTTTATAAGGCAAGCCAAAGGATAATCACTAGTGCTGAAATACAAGTGTTTGCGTTACCTTAATGGACGGATCTAGCACCTCTTTTAACATTCCATCTCCCGCTCCATAATTCTTCATTTTTTAACCTAATAGACAAAACTCCTAGTCTTCACTAACTCATATTGCTAGTAAGGTCTGATGATCGCTAATAGTTTGTCTGGTATGGGACTACAAATTATTGAGCCACTTATGAAGTGAAAACATGCAAGAGTGCCGCCAAAATGCCGTACTATTGCAAATCCTACTATAACAAATGCAAACATCACTAACCCTTGTTTGTTAAGTGGGTAGCTTAGGAGTAATATTTCTCGTTTACCAAGATTGGCAGCAGGGATTAATATTTTTTTTTTCATTTATCAGACCAAACTAAATACGATGATTTTCTAAATTTAAAATCAAATTAGATCAAAATAAGACATTTCTTAATCTTGATTGATTTTGGTTTCTTAGATTTTTATTTGATAATGTTTCTACAATACAAAATATGTAAGTGGTTTCAAAATACGCAACAGGGTGAATACAATACTTCACGGCCATAGTAATTCGGTCACAAATAAAATCAAACACATTTAATATTTTATAAATCCTTTTAGTTTTGACATCAATGCTTATGAATACTTCATTTTTTTCTCTTTGAAGTAATTGACCATATCGAGACACAACAAGCAGTTGGTGTTTTATCCTAGCAGTGTTGTTTTCCATATCTTATCACCATGAATACATCATTTGCAAGTTATATTCAAAAGTGTTGAGATAATTACAAAATAGAAGCCATTTATCCTTACTAACCAATAACATATATCACCATGACCCCTGCACTTGCTTGACATCTTACGATCAAAAACATTAAAAAGTATGGTCTTCGTATTCCAAACAAATTCACATTTGAACTTAGTTGTCCCTGAAAAGTGCTAACAGAAATGCCAATGAAAGTCATCGTCATTATTAAGAAAATGGGTTCCAAGATCAGTTTCTGAAGACTAACAATGGAGGATCAAATAATTCGTATTATTAGAGAGGTCATCAGTAATCCACATCTGATAACGAGTCAAAAGAGAGTTAGGACTATTAACAACAAAACCACCACTGAAGGAGAGGAAAAACAAAAATGAAAATACTAAAGTAATGATGTTAAAATTCATGGGGAGAATGAGAAAAATCGAATTGACCCCAACGAATAACTAAGGTGTTTTTCTCCTCTTACTATTTCTCTTACTAGTGTTTCTTTCACAAGGATGAAGGACTTATTAATTTAGACCATTCATGCAAGTACAAAGGCAAACAAAATTAGATTACACAATGTACTAACCTAAATCGGATTAGGTAAATCAATCGAATTTGTGATGGGTTTACAAACAATATATTGTATCAAAGTTGTTAGTTAATTGAAGCAAATGAATAATAAGAACACTAGTAAAGGATTTCATTAATAATTGCTTTGAGAGTGCAAATAAACAGAGTTTCTGTAAGCTATTTATAGCCTATCATTCTAAGGCCAGTTAAGGCCATTAGTCCATATTCAGATCGTGGCTTTGCCCATGACCTCTTCAATTAAATGCGGAGTTAATGGGAAGGGATCGTGGGACGACTCTTGCGCTGAAGCTGAACTGACTTCCCGAGGCTTGGGTTTCTCACCTCGGAGGTATGTATTCGCTGATCACCTAGGAAACTCATCTCGAGGCTTGCCAAGGATCCTGACCTCAGGGCTTCGCTTTGGAGATCACACTGTCTACTCGTGTCCAATCCAACGAACCTTTGCATGATATGTCCCAAACCATGTGCTCGAGGCGCCATGTGTGTAAGCCATTTTTTACCCAATACAGATAGTCCCTCCACTCCTCGAGCAAGTGACAGAGTTTTCGATAAGTGAGATGAGATTAGGCGGGAGATCGACGTGGCAACACGTGTGCCTAGCAATTCGAAAAGGCAATCATCACTTCAACTCCTTGCCCGTTACATGTGGTGAGCATTGAACGGTCACGCCAATTTAATTTTCTTTCCCAAGGAAAGGCAATGATGATTCAACCTGATCGTCTTCTTCCACATTTGAAAATTTTTTAGCAACAGTGAAATTCCCTAAGCAAACAAGATAATTCTCATCTGCTCTTTTCTCAAATCTTCTTTAAATACTCAAAATCATCCTTTTAGCAAGAATGTCTGCTACCAATTCAGTGCAAAACTCTTTAGGTCCTTCTGAAGAAAGGATGCCGGATGTCGCCTCCATGATTGTTGGCGGTGATTTAGTTAACGTTGCTGAGCAGCTAAATGTCATTACTTCGTTAGATGAAGACAATGAGGCGACATATGAAGCGGGTGGCTTGAACACTAGACACAAAGCCACTGCTAGTCGGAATAAATCTGGTGAAGTAGATGGTGAAGATGATGATGCCAATGCTACTGATGAAGTGAGCGGTGGATGAGCCGACGTTGGTATGGTTAGAGGGGTTGAGGCAGAGTTCTCGAAGCCCAAGAAGATCTTTGTTGGGAAAAAGCTCGAGCCCTATCCGATCATACCCTCGAGCTTTGACATAGAAAAAGATTTCAAATCTCAAGACCAGTCGGATGCTCAGTAGGAGAATTAACAGAAATATCCCAGTGCAAATGACACCTACCCTAATTACCCAGACCCATGTGGCCTTGGTTAGGAGGGATTGCAACTGAGGCCTCTAGGTCCAGATTCATGTACCCGACCCGACCAACAGCAGTTCTGACCAGGTAGAGGGTCTCTCATTCATTTATACTTACCCTTTTACAATTGAATTTTATTTCCCTGTACACGGGATAATTGATACGTTCTGCCGAACATACAACCTCCACTTGGCAAAGCTTAGCCCCGGGCTTTAGAAGGCCTTTTTTTGTTTGGATTTGTTAAGTCGAAAAGCTAGTTTGCCTTTTCTGTGGGCAAAACTACGCCACCTACAATTACGGGGTTACGAGTCTAGCTGGTGAGACTAGACTTATCTTATAAGTCATCGAGCGGAGAGGATACACGCTCACTCCTAGAGCCAACGACCATTTAGGCGGCACGGCCATAGGACACATGGTATACATCCCACGGCCTAGGGTTTTACAGTCTCCTAGCTAAGGTTTAGTATATACCACCGCCTTGAGTTATAGGCTCATAGCCTTATTAGTCTTTATATTTTACCTTATTGAGGATTGTTTATCACTACTATAAATACCCCTCCTTACATTACATTAGAAGGAAGGAGATTCACCACAGAATCCGACTGTTCTCAAGTAATAAGAACTACTCTGTATTTTCTTGCTTATTTCGTCTTTCTTTACTTATTACTATTTTCATCATATTTACTTAATTTTCTGTCGTAATTACTGTATTGCTTGTGACCCTAACCATAATTAATTTTTAACCTTGACGTACAATATTAGGCATAAACAGTTTGGCGCCCACCGTGGGGCCTAGAAAATTGTAGCTATTCTACGAAGGAGAAGGCACAATCATGTCTGACGACGCTAGCAGTATTCCAAGGAACACTACAGACGCAGTAAACTAGTCTGTGAAAGATCCCAGTCATCCCAGCGTATAGCCTAAAGATCCCGTTGAGCAGCCAAAAGACACCTCTTAGGAGCTGATCCTTGTTGCAAGTTACGGGGAAGGCAATCAACCTCCGAATGGTAATTCAAAATTCAGAGGCTTCCTTGTTGATCTCCTCAAAACTGCATTCGAGCGAAATTCAAGCAACATAATCGAGGATATCCCAGAGGATAGGAGTGATGATTAATGGATAGTCTCAGAGGCCAGTATCCCCGTGAGGACCAGCGCCCATGAGTAATTCACCAGCATGCGTTCCTAGCTGAAGGGAGCTCTTGTTTTTCAGGACCTTATAAAGGATATGGAGGCCATCCACGACCGGATTAGTAATGTGTCGGGTGGTCCACCCCTAGTTACCACAGTAGATGAGAAAAAGTTTTACAAACATGCTTACAAAGCAACTGCTACACCGGTCCTCATACCAAAGCACTACCGCTTACCAGATAACTTGAAGTATGATGGAAATGACTGATTTGGACGATCATATTGCTGCATATTATATGGCAGTGAAGAGTAACGTGATTATCGAGAAAGAAATCTAATCTGCTCAAGTGAAGAGGTTTGGCTCGACCCTGACTAAGGCGGCCCTCACTTTGTACACTCAGCTACTAATGGGATCTATCGAGTCATTTACTCAGATGCAAGACTTGTTCAAGAAAGCGCATTCTGGCACCCGTAAGCGGGAGAAACGCATGGAAGATATCTTCGAGATATGCCAGAGCGACAACGACTGCTAAAGGACTAACTTAACAGATTTCAGATGGAAAACATGGAGCTTCCTCCAGTCCCTGACAATATCGCTGTGGTAGCTTTCGACAAGAGTTTGAATTCAAGGGGATTGTGGCCACCAGGAAATTGCAGTGGAGTTTAACCCAGCACCCAGTGACCACATATAGCGCATTGCATCAAAGGTATACCAAAAAAGCTTCGTTTAGAGCCAGACAATTCTCATAACCCTAAAGTCGAGCAAATGAAGAGATTAGGGAGCCCTTCTCTAAAAGCAGAGGGGGTCGAAAGAAGGGTGAAGCCAAAGGCTCAGAACAAATCAGAAGCTGGAAGGTAGAATAACTCTCGAGCATCAGTGTCCCAAAAGAAGCAGACCAAACCCCATAAACTTAGGGGGATGTGGTTTGCGAGTCAACATCGTAGACTTAGTCGCCAATCACTTCGGTAGACTAGGTCCAAGGGTCCGATGGCCGCCTACCATGAAAGGAGCCATGGGAAGGAACAAAACGCCTTATTGTGACTTTCATCGTAGAGGTGGTCATGCTACAGTCGACTATAACACCCTAATATTTGAAATCGAGCATTTGCTGAAACTAGACACCTCAAAGATCTAACTGAAGAAGGACCATGGTGTTCCAAAGAACCAGATTCTGAAAACTTGAAGACTATCAATGCAATTTTTGCAACTATGGAGCCCAACACAGCCTGAGGGACTACGGTACCATGGGAATTAAACAGTCCGATCTTATTTGGTTTGGAGGAAGAGGCAGAACATCAAGACGACCTTATCGTGGCCCTAGAAATATCTGACTTACACATCCAGCGAGCTATGATCGATCCGGGGAGTAGCGTGAACATTATCCAGGGGGAGGTACTGCAGAATACCGGCTTATGCCGTAAAGTAGCATCAAGCACCTGAAAGATAATTAGTTTCTAAGGATCTCGAGAAGAGCCTGTCGAGGAATTAGCTCTACCGGTTCATATACCGGGCATGACGAGCATAACCTCTTTCCAGGTATTGAATTTCAGTATACCATATAATGTCATCTTGTGATGGCCATGGATACACAGTGTTAAGGGAGTACCCTCAACACTTCGTCAAGTTTTCAAATACCCGACCTCATGCGGGATTGTTAGCTTATGGGGTGAGCGGTCTTCGCTTGGAGAGTATCGTCCTACATATGGCAAGGATCTGAGTGTCTGGCAATTAGCCAAAATAAATATGGCCGAAAAGGAGCCCATCGATTTCGAGGCCATGGAATGAAAAGTCAGAGAAGAGATCAGCGAACAACGGAATCGGTTGACAATGATGGATCAGCTAGTCCCCCAAGCCGCAGTATTGGTATGTCAGCTCTCTGAGGTGCTACGAAGACAAAGGGGCCCCGATGGCTGATACAGAGTTACCTAACCGTTGCCCAGACAAATATACAGCTCCTACAACTTCCAGTAATAATTGAGACAAAGCCAAGTGAGCATCTGTAACTATATGTCTCGATCTTAGAAATAGCATGGAATGCAGTCCTTGTACGAGAAGAGAACGGGAGGTCATTTCCCATAAAATACGCCAACCAAAGACCTTCCCGTCGAGACAAGTTTTTGCCTTTACTCTTTTAGTTTATTGCGGCCGTGATCATGGCGACCCAGGAGCTGCGCTCATATTTTCTTAGCCATACGGTCAGCGTGCTCTTCTCGGACTCTCAGAGGATATGACCGAATTGGCTGAGATAATGGGAGAGTATGAGTTTCTCTACCATCCCCGGACATCTATCAAGTTGCTGGAGCTAGAAGGTTTTACCTCAGACTTTGTGGAGAAATGAAGAAACAATCAAGTCCGGGCGTTGGGAGGTTGGCATTAATGTATATTACAAACGGAAAGAAGTTGACCTCGATCTGCGGGTTAGGACACCCACTAGGATGGTATTTCGCAAGACCACCAAAGCTCAAAGCAACGAAGCAGAGTATTAAGCTATAATTCAAGCTCTTGTCTTAGCCTACATATTAGGGGCCAGGAAGGTCACCCTCTTTAGCAACTCCCAGTTGATCGTCGATCATGCCAAGGAAGGTTTTACATTGGAAGGAATCTGCACGTCGGATCGGCAGCCGAGAATGAAAGCACTCTTGGAAAATTTTCAGGCATGGGAGTTTTGTTAGCTTGGATAAGCTTGGAGTTTTGACTGATGATTGAGGAACGGATTCAAAGGACCTGTTCCTTTGAATCACTGCAGCAGAATAGATAGTTCATGCAAAATCGTTTAAGTTGATATTATTATTTATCCTAAAACTGACGTATATCTTGATAATTATGCAGGCCTAATCGGATACGAAAAGATTGCATAACTAAGGGATAAAGGATTCGGATTCTAGAAGGAAGAATCCAATTAGGACTCAAAGTCAAGGGATCTTTGGAGTTCTAATTCATCGAGACTTCTTGGCTGTTGGAAGCTATAAAACGTGGAGACTATCAGCCATAGAAACACACACACAAATACAGAGAGCATCGAGCAAAAGCTGAGAAGAATTATTAGCTTATTTGTGTAATCAGTTAGCTACAGTAGAACTAAGTGAGAACTTGTTCCTTAGATTGAATCTTGTAAAAGTTCGAGTCTTAGTTCAACTGTAGTAGGCAAAAATTGAGTTGTAAACTTTCTGGTTCAAGTCGTGGACTTGACACAACTTCACTAATCGTGAGAAAGATCACTAAAGGATTAGAGTTAGTCCTAGGTTAGTAAGAGTGAGTCTTGTAACGAAGTGGGTCTTTTTACATAGTGAAGTTGAAATCCTACTTGAGAAGTAGGTCGTGGTTTTTTGATCCCGTGTCTAGGGGTTTTTCCACGCTAATATCTGGTGTTCAATTACTTACAGTTTTAATTCCGCACATCGTAGAGTAAAGGAACACATTTTAAGGAACTGGTCCTTAAAACAATAAAGTGGTGTAATCGTGGGAAATAACAATTGGTATCAGAGCGGGTTATCCTTGAAAAGGCTAACACCTAGGATTAGATGAGTACATCACGAGAGAACAGTGAGGGCCAGTCAATGGTTAGAGCACCTTATTTCAATGGGAAATACTATTCATGGTGGAAAGAGAGGATGCACGATCACCTTCAAGCAGAAGACTATGAATTGTGGGACATAGTAACTGAAGGTCCCATGATCCCAATGAAGAAGGATGCTGATGGGAAGGATGTTCCCAAAACCAGGAAGGAATGCAATGCTGAAGACATAAAGCAATGGGAAAAGAATGCAAAGGCAAGGAAGTGGCTGGTTGGTGGACTTAGTCCTGACGAATGCACTAGGATCAGAGGGTATGCCACTGCAAAGGAGATTTGGGATGCTCTACAAGTTGCACACGAAGGAACAAGTCAGGTAAAAAGGTCCAGAGGTACACTTCTTTATGCTGAATATGAAAGCTTTAAAATGAAAGAAGAAGAATCAATCTCTTAAATGTATACTAGATTTAATGCCATTGCTTCTGAACTTATCTCTTTGGGAAGGGTTTTTACTATGGAAGATAGGGTAGAAAAGATTTTAACTAGGGTTCTTCCAGATTCTTGGGAGATCAAAGCTTGTGCTATCATTGAAAGTAAAGATTTAACCACTTTATCCTTAGATGAGCTTATAGGCAATCTAAAGACTTATGAACTGAGGAAAAAGGTTAAAAACATAGGAGCACCAGTTAAAACTGAACCTAACCTAGCCTTGACTGCTGGTGATAAAATCATTGATGATAAGGAACTGGTCCTTATCGCTAAAAGTTTTCAGAAATATTTGAATAAGAAAAGGGAAATTAGTGGACAAGGTAGGTCTACTAACATGAAACAGACTGGAGAATGCCACAAATGTGGAAGCTCGGAGAACTACATCAGCAAATGTCCAATTATGGAAGGAGAATGGAGGAAGAAATTCATTGATGAAAGGAAGAAGGCTAGGGAACAGGTCCATAAGAGAAGTGGAAATCCCAAAGCGTTGGTTGCAGGATGGCAAGACAGTGAAGACAAAATAACTGATGACGATCTGGATGAGGATCTTGCTCTAATGGCACTTGGAGATTCAGAAAATGAAGAGGATCCTGAGGTATTTGTTTCTAAACTTAAAGAAGATGTAAAAAGCATGTCTAGAGAAAAGTTGGTTAAAGTATTCCATATTGTGCTAAATGAATTTAAAACTCTGAGGGATGATAATCACCAACTGCATGATAAAGTTGACTGTTTAGAAACAGAATGCAAAGAGAAAATAATTAAAAATGATTTTCTGGAAAGGAAGATTAGCATGCTTGAGGAACAGGTCCTCACACTTGAAACAACTGCTCAGAAATTAGAAAATGTTAAAACAGTTGTAAAAAGTAAAGGTATTGCTAATTCTCATCAGATCATTGATGAAGAAAAACTAATAGACACAGCTGATGAATTGTGTAAGAAAGATGAAAAGATAAGATCTTTAGAAGAAGACTTGCTTAAAACAAAAATGGAATTAAGAAAAACTGTAGAATGGAACAAGTCTTCTGAAGTACTAGAATGGTTACAGGAAAATCATAGTAGTAACAGGAAAGGTATTGGATTCATGAAAGCACAGAGTTCATCCAAATGGAATCCAAAGAGTAAGTACTTATCATTTCCTGAAAACTGGCTATGCACTCACTGTGGGAACACTGGTCACCGAAAAGCAAATTGTCAATCTTTAAAAAGGGCTGCCCAGAGGAACAGGTCCTATAAACCTGTTCAAAATCCTATGAAACAGAAGAATAGGTCCTACAAACCTGTTCAACATTCTGTAAAAAGGGAAAATGTTCACACAAAGAAACCATTACCATTCTGGGCTAAGAGAGATCTGATACATCATTTTTCAAAAGGAAAGGAACCCAAACTAGTTTGGGTTCTTAAGACTAACCCCTAGTTTTCTTTTGCAGGCTAGAGTGAAGGAGACAAACCACAAATGGTACATGGACAGTGGTTGCTCAAGACATATGACAGGGCATAAGGAACTGTTCCTTTCACTCTCAGCCTTCCAAGGAGAAAATGTTTCCTTCGGTAATGGTAAGAAAGGGGAAATTATTGGAATTGGAAAGGTAGGTAGGTCTGATTCACACTGTATAGATAATGTATTTCTAGTAGATGGGCTGAAGCATTGCTTATTGAGCATATCTAAATTGTGTGACAAAGGTAATAATGTTAATTTCTCATCTACTGGATGCACTGTGACTAATCAAGCTTCTGGAGAGGTTATTTTTTGCTGGGAAACAGACATGGAAACATCTACAAAGTAGACTTGCTGACATTATCTGATGGAAGCTTGAGCTGCTTAACTGTGGTGCAAAATGATCCCCTCCTATAGCACAAAAGACTAGGACATGCTAGTCTTTCACAATTGAACAAACTTGTGTCAAAAGACTTGGTGATAGGTCTTCCTAACATCAGGTTTAATGAAGAAAAAGTATGTGAAGCATGTGCCAGGGGGAAGCAGGTAAAATCCACCTTCAAATCGAAGAAACAGGTAAGTACCACTAAACCTTTGGAACTGGTCCATATGGATTTATGTGGCCCTATGAGAACAATGAGTCGTGGAGGTAAGAAGTATGTTATGGTATTGGTGGATGATTACTCCAGATTTACATGGACTATATTTCTTGCATCTAAAAAAGAAGCATTTAATGCATTTTCAATCTTTGCTAAGAAAGCTCAAAGAACTCTAGATAACCATATTGTTGCCATTAGGTCAGATCATGGAACTGAATTTGAAAATCATATGTTTTCCAATTTTTGTAATGAAAATGGCATTAATCATAATTTTTCCTCACCTAGAACTCCACAACAAAATGGTGTAGTGGAAAGGAAAAATAGGACTCTAGAAGAAATGGCAAGGACTATGTTGATATCTGGAAATCTTCCACAGAACTTTTGGGCTGAGGCTATTAATACTGCATGCTACATAATAAATAGATGTATGACAAGACCTTTAATAGAAAAAACCCCATATGAATTGCTTAAAAGAAGAAAACCAAACATTTCTCATCTTAGGGCTTTTGGTTGCAAATGCTTCATACACAACAATGGGAATGATGCATTTGGAAAATTTGATCCTAGAAGTGATGAGGGAATATTTGTTGGTTATTCTTTAAATAGTAAATCTTATAGGGTGTTTTAACAAGAAAACATTGAAAAATGAAGAAAGCATGCATGTTAAATTTGATGAAACTGACAGTCTCACTCAAAAACAGGTACAGGAGGATGAAAAATTGGAATGTTGAAAGAGTTTGAACTTAATCCACAAATGCAGATTCTGGATATGAGAAGTGAACTGCAAGGAACTGTTCCTCAGGACAGAACTGAGAAGAGTAGAACTGAAACAGGGGGAACAAGTGTTGGTTCCACCTCACAAACTGGAAACACTACTCTATCAGGAACTGTTCCTCAGCAGAGGACTTCTGACAATGGATTGACACCCAAGCCTTTCAAGTATCAAAGGTCACATCCTGTTGATCAAATAATCTCAGATAAGGCTGCCGGAGTTCAAACTAGATCAGCAGTCAAGAATCACAATCTGTGTGCCTTTAGTGCCTTTTTATCTCTTGTTGAACCTAAAAATGTGAAAGAAGCACTAAAGGATGCAGATTGGATTAATGCTATGCAGGAAGAACTGAATCAATTCCAAAGGAGTCAAGTTTGGCATCTGGAACCCAAGCCAAGGAACAGGTCCATAATTGGAACAAAATGGGTTTTCAGAAACAAACTTGATAAGGATGGCATGGTAACAAGAAACAAGGCCAGGCTAGTTGTTCAGGGATATAGTCAAGAGGAGGGTATCGAGTATGATGAGACTTTTGCTCCAGTTGCAAGACTGGAAGCAATAAGACTTCTTGTAGCCTTTGCTACATACATGGAATTTACTCTACATCAAATGGATGTTAAGAGTGCGTTTCTGAATGGTCACTTGAAAGAAGAAGTGTATGTCAAGCAACCTCCAGGATTTGAAAGTGAACAGTTCCCTGCACATGTGTACAAGTTGGACAAGGCCTTGTATGGGCTCAAGCAGGCACCAAGAGCATGGTATGAGAGGCTATCAAAATTTCTACTCCAGCATGAATACAAGAGAGGTAAAATTGATAGTACTTTGTTCTTAAAAGAAAAAGGTAAGGATCTCTTAATTGTTCAAATCTATGTAGATGATATAATTTTTGGTGCCACTTGTAAAAATTTAAGTAAGGAATTTGCAAACTTGATGGGGAGTGAATTTGAGATGAGCATGATGGGTGAACTCAATTTCTTTTTGGGTTTACAAATTAAGCAAACCTCAAATGGAATTATGATCCATCAGCAAAAGTATGTTAAGGAATTACTTAAAAGGTTTGATATGGATAATGCTAAGGAAATTGACACACCTATTGCCACTGCCACAAAATTGGATCTTGATGAACATGGAATATCAGTTGATCAAAAATTGTATAGGGGTATGATAGGTTCTTTACTTTATCTAACTGATAGTAGACCTGATATTGTGTTCAGTGTTGGTTTGTGTGCTAGGTTCCAATCAGATCCTAAAGAATCTCATTTGAAAGCTGTTAAAAGAATATTGAGGTATCTGAAAGGAACAGGTCCCTTGGGACTTTGGTATCCAAAAGGTGGTAGTTTTAATCTTGTTGGATATACTGATGCTGACTATGCAGGTTTCCTTGTTGATAGAAAAAGTACCTCAGGTATGGCACATTTTCTTGGTGAGTGTTTGGTTTCTTGGGGAACTAAGAAACAAAATTCAGTGGCACTTTCCACTGCTGAGGCTGAATATATTGCAGCTGCTTCATGTTGTTCACAGTTGTTATGGATCAAACAACAATTACAGGATTTTGGTGTTGATGTAGGAACTGTTCCTATATATTGTGATAACACTAGTGCTATTAATATGACAAAGAATCCAGTGCATCACAAAAAGACTAAACACATTGATATAAGACATCATTTCCTAAGAGACAATTATGAAAAAGGTTTGATCACCATTGGATTTTGTCCTACTGAAAAGCAAATAGCTGACATTTTTACTAAAGCTCTAGGTAGAGATGATTTTGAAAGAAATAGATTGGAATTAGGGATGATCAAATTCACATAAAATCATCAATGCTTTACTTCAAAATTGGCTAGAAAATTGCTCTTAAAATGAATTTTATTCAAGTCATTATGAATAATTCAGTCCAGTTTAATACTTAAATGTATACTCTTATGTCATATATCTTATTTAGAGTTGCTAAAATTTAATGATGTTACCCTTATGCTCTTAGAATTTCAGATGATCAAAATGTTGCAAATTGGAAGGACACTGAATTCTTGTGTTAAAAACAGGTATGTACTCGTTATTATTAAGTTAATTTAGAAGTATAAAGGCTATACGTAACTTGAGATTAGGATAAATCCCACTAAGTTTCCTACCTATATCCAAAGTGTAAAAGAGTCTCATCGGAGGAACAGTTCCTACTCTGAAAAGGTAACCTGCAGCCTAACAGCTCTTTTTCTCCGGGAGACTCCCAAGAGTCCTTAACCGTTGCATGTTGTGCTAAGGTAAGTTGATCGTTTTTCACTCTAACTCTAATACCTAATTCACTCTATAAATACACTTCTTCTTCCTCATTATTCTTTTACATTGTTCATCAATTAAAACTATCACAATTTCAGAAAGAGTAGTAAATTATTTGTTAATTCGAATTGCAAAAATGTCTCTTGCTTATGATAATTCTTCAACTGCACCTATTGATAAACAACCACAAAATCTTAATCCTCCCTCACCCATGGAAACCACTGACCTAAACCCTGAAGTCCCTGAACCAATTCCAGAAATACCTGAACCTGAAATTCAGGGGGAAGGACCAGTTCCCACGGCTGAATCAATTGCTGAGCAGGTTGAGGATTTATCAGGTTCTATGGTGTTGTATTAGTATCAGGTAAACTTCACCTACCCTTTGAATGTTGTTATAGAGGAGGAAGAAAAGGGAGAGGGGTCTGGGGTTGCTCTTGAGGAGGAACCTATTAGGAGTTTGGAAGCACCCATGCATGGGTCATCAGGGTCTCCAGAGGCTGCTCCTAGAGTACCCATGGAGGATGTGATCGATGTTGATGAGGCTATCAGTGATAGTGATAGGCCCTTGGTAGATTTGATCAAAATTAGGAGTCTGCAAAGAAAATTGGCTAGAAAGGGACCTATCGATGCTCATGTAACTACTGAAATTGCTGCTAGGTTGAAGAAAATAAGTGACAGTTATAAGCCCGGAAACAAAAAGAAAGTTAAAAGTTCCTCTAAGGCAAAAGGACCTGTTCCTTATGCCTCAACCCCTGCTTCTAGGATTAAGAGGACAAGAAGTGCTGCTAAAGCTGCTGATGAACAACTAGCTGCTGCCTTGGAAAGGAGCAGAAAAGGGAAAGGAAAATAGGTGGTTGAAGAGGAAGAAGTGGATGATATTGATCTTGCTGATTTTTCTGAGGATGATGAGATGGTAGATGCTGAGGAGGTGGTGCCTCAGTCCAAGAAAAGAAAAGTTCCTGAGAGAAGGGTAACAAGAAGCTAAGTTAAAGCTGCAGAGAAAGCTGCTAAGAGGACAAGGTCCTCCAAAAGAGTGGTTGTTTCCGAAAGTTCTGCTAGTGATAGTGATGAGTCTGTTGCTGGAGATGAGAGTGATAGTGATACTGAAGGTGATGAGTTTGTGCACTGTGTTCATGAAGACATGTTGACCAGGAAGGTTTTGAAAGGTCGGGTAATGTCTGATGTGCAAGAAGAAGAAATATTGTAGCTGTTGCAAAAACTGCATGCTCAGGGTTGGAGGGACATGGTCCTTAAGATCTCTGGGAGGTGTGCAAAGGGGATGGTGCAAGAGTTCTACAACAACTGCTCCATCAGAGAAGATAGAATTACTACCTCTGTCAATGACAATGTAATTATGTTTGACACAAGGGAACTTGGTGAGCTGCTGGGGATTCCTGCTACTGGGTATGCTAGCTATGTCAAGAAGGTTTGGCCTGACTTGACAAACTTGCCTACTGATTTGGAGATCACTAGGAAGTTTGCTGAGAATGATGGGGAAGAGAAACCCAGAGCTGTGTAGAAGAGTGAGATGCACCCACAGCATCAAGTATTATTCGAGTTTGTAAACAAGATTGTGCTGCCAAGGCAGGAGAAAAGAGGAGTTGCCAGTTTCATGGACCTGGTCCTTATGGAACTGTTGGACACTGAAAAGCAGATCAACTGGCCCAGCTTTATGATCCACCTGATAAAAAGGGTGATTGCTGGGAAGAGAAAGCACTCCTTGCCGTTTGGTTTCATTCTGACTGATGTGTTTGCAAAGTTGAAGATTCCCTTGGAAGGGGTGGTGAAGGCTACAAAGAAGGAAAAATTTGGGTGTGCTACATTGATAAGTTGTGATTTGCCAGTTCAGGCTGATCCTCCACAGGCTGGTGTTGGGAGGCAGCCATTGAACAACAAAGTGAGGGCACTTAGGCAGCAGGCTGCTATTCAGGCTGCTGAGATAGCAAGGTTGGAGGAGGAGAAGAATTACTGGAAGGCAGAGGCCTCAAAGGCAAAGGAGACAAATGAAGGGATGCTCAAGAAGATGTTTGAGTTGCTTAACAAGTCTCAGGGACCTGGTCCTTCCACATCCTGACCACCTTAGCCTTAGCCTTTAGCCATCTTTTGTCTAGTGGGATCTAGCCTAGCCTAGTGCCTTAGCTTTTTTTTCTTCTTTAGTTGTTGGATAATCATGTAGTACTTGCTTGTATCCCCTGATTTTAATATATGATTAAATGAAGTGTCTTCGATGGCTAATATCATTGTTTTGCAGTTGCTTTAACTTGATTTATGTTTGCATTTTGAGTTGCCTTACTGGCCATGTGTTGATTAATTCTAACACTTTAGTTATATTTTTATGCAACCTTTTCAATGATGCCAAAAGGGGGAAGAGTAAGTCTGATTTTTGCATGAAGTTATACCTAATTGACAATCTGTTCCTTAATGATAAATTAATTCTCCACTTATTAATTGTCTTTTTGAGCTTAAGTTGTACTGCAGGACATTAAGGAGATGAAGCTATGAGTATGAATTTGTCATCATCAAAAAGGGGGAAATTGTTAGCTTGGATAAGCTTGGAGTTTTGACTGATGACTGAGGAACGGATTCAAAGGACCTGTTCCTTTGAATCACTGCAGCAGAATAGATAATTCATGCAAAATCGTTTAAGTTGATATTATTATTTATCCTAAAACTGACGTATATCTTGATAATTATGCAGGCCTAATCGGATATGAAAAGATTGCATAACTAAGGGATAAAGGATTCGGATTCTAGAAGGAAGAATCCAATTAGGACTCAAAGTCAAGGGATCTTTGGAGTTCTAATTCATCGAGACTTCTTGGCTGCTGGAAGCTATAAAACGTGGAGACTATCAGCCATAGAAACACACACACAAATACAGAGAGCATCGAGCAAAAGCTGAGAAGAATTATTAGCTTATTTGTTTAATCAGTTAGCTACAGTAGAACTAAGTGAGAACCTGTTCCTTAGACTGAATCTTGTAAAAGTTCGAGTCTTAGTTCAACTGCAGTAGGCAAAAATTGAGTTGTAAACTTTTTGGTTCAAGTCGTGGACTTGACACAACTTCACTGATCGTGAGAAAGATCACTAAAGGATTAGAGTTAGTCCTAGGTTAGTAAGAGTGAGTCTTGTAACCAAGTGAGTCTTTTTACATAGTGAAATTGAAATCCTACTTGAGAAGTAGGTCGTGGTTTTTTGATCCCGTGTCTAGGGGTTTTTCCATGCTAATATCTGGTGTTCAATTACTTACAGTTTTAATTCCGCACATCGTAGAGTAAAGGAACACATTTTAAGGAACTGGTCCTTAAAACAGTAAAGTGGTGTAATCATGGGAAATAACAAGTTTGCCTATCGAGAAGGAGGCTCGAGCAAAGGCAAAGTGTCCGAGGATTCATAGAACCAGCAGATAGTTGTGGAGTTAACCCCCGTGGACCTGATGAACCTTGAAGTTCCAGACACAGGATCTGTCACAGGGCAGCATCACGCGCTGATCAACTACCTAAGCAAAGGAATCCTCCTTGAAGACAAATCAGAAAGTAGCCAATTGCGGAAGTAAGCCGTTCATTATTATCTGATTGGCACAGATTTGTACCATCGGGTTGTCAGCGGCCCCGAAGTATCATCTCGAGGCTCAGCACCCTCGTGCAGGGAAGCCTAACCATACGCCCCCGAACTTTCCGAGGGTCGAGAATAAACTATCTTAAAAGCATCTATTTTTATGTTTTAAGTTCGTTTTGACTTTGGTCGCAGTATTTTCATACTCATCAATCATATTGCATGTTTTCACCCACAGCATCTCAGGCTCAGCACCGCTTTATGAATAAAACTACTATTTTTACTTAGTCAGCTTTATTTATTTATTCGGATCCATCTACAATCCAACTATTCATTGCCCCGGCCAGTCCTAAGTTGAAATAATACACTCACTTTTCACTAAAAAAGTAGAGTACGCTACTCGCTTAAAGCTAGACCACGTCTAGATCAACCACCAGGCATTATTCGTGAGTTGAACTTGGTAATTCAACAATTGCACCTACACACCACAGGGACACCTGTTCGCATAGTGCCAAATAGTCTTAAATACTCGAGTAACTTAGCAGAGATATTCGAGGTCGGGCGCAAAAGCGCATGTTATCACACGGGCTAAAGTCGTTCCATTACGAGCGCAAACAGCCATCTCCTACAGATGCAACATAGCCGCCAAATACTGGTGCACAACGAACGTAATTGCCCAAAGCAGACTCGCTGATAAATGTTCTAAAGCGATTAGAACATTCAGGATGACCGCAAGCCATCTAATCCATAGATGCACAAACATACTACTTGACTATACATTAAAAAATATGTAATAACATAAGTACATATAAAATTATTGATGAACGACCTTTCATTAATAACAAACAGCCCGTAGGCTCATAATATATATTTAGTTCTTCCTCAATATAACATTTGTTCATAACAATTGTAGAAAAAAAAGGAAAGGAAATAATAAAAATAGGGCTCCTCAGAATTAACATGGCTGAAAATACTTTATTTGGACTGTAGCTATAAGCCGTAAACAGTCCGGAGTTCTTCCTTTCTTCTGGCAGCCCGAGATATGTCAGCCCGAGCATTCCTTCAAGGCACACTGTCGTTGGTGCAACCAAATCCTATCTCCTTTATAAAAGCAAGGGACCTCGAAAGCGTCTGAGTATAGGCCTGACCTTCTCCCATCTCACCGCAGAGCTTAGAAAGAAAGCTTGACCATCAGAGTCAACCTCAGCTGGTCAAACCGGAGTGCACAGCCCAGCAGATCTTTGTGTGCGAACGGAAGTTAGCCGAGAGCGGAAAGGCTTAAGCTGGGAATCCGCCATGAGGGAACCTCTTCCCACAAATTTTCCACAGCCAGCAGCTGAAGAAGCGTCGCAATAGCGGTTCAGCTGAAGCAGATAACCAAGGTGAAAACCATGAATCATGTTGAGATCCAAAGCTAGGTGATACCTTAGCCACCCACCGGTGTGAAGCTAAATCCTCTTGTATGCCATGAAATGGAGCCGAGCAGTGGATCACCAGCTTGGTACCATTGAAGGAGTGGCCTAGACACACAAAGTATCTTGGTGGAGGAGCCCCATGGCAGATGACGGGATTAAGACTCTTGACCCCTCATTACAAGTGGAATATCACAGTAACCACCGTGTTAGAAGATGAGTACACTGGAGTTAGTGCACATGGCGTAATGAAGACATCCCAAAAGATGATGTTTGAATCCCAGTCAAACTTCAAGACTCGGGGGACTTCATTCATTCCTTCATAGATGAAGCAAGAAAAGAAGATAACTATAGATTAGTTTCCTCCTATAATTCTATCGAGCATCATCTATTCGGAACAAAGTAGAGTTTCTGGGAATATCACACTAGGATCAAAGGAATACATTTTTAGGAAGGGAAAATTTTTCATAAGGGGTTTCGCAGGCAGAAAGGGATAAGGATGGAGCACGAAGCGGTCAAGCGTCATTACTGATGTAGATATGAAACGATTCGAATTAGTTAATGGCAGTTCCAGAAAAGGTGTATGGAATCAGTATCAACCAATCAAAGGGAAGCACACGAAGTTCTCGAAGAAATCTGTATCATTCTTAGTCAAAGAGACTGCGAATCGCAAAGAGTCAATGAGATATATTTTCACATCTACGCCGCTTTCACTTCCTGACTGCTTATATCAGCACTCAGCGAGTAGGGGGACTGACTGTATGGGCAAAAATATTCCACCTACTATTACAAGGATACAAGTCCAGCTAGCGAGACTAGACTTATCTTACAAGTCATCGGGCGTAGAGGATACACGCCAGCTCTAGAAGCCAACGATCGTTTAGGCGGCACGGCCATAGGACGCAGGGTATACATCCCGCCGCCCAGGATTTTACAGTCTCCTGGCTAGGTTTTAGTATATAACATCACCTTGAGTTATAGGCCCATAGCCTTATTAGTCTTTTTACTTTATCTTATCTAGGACTGGATATCATTACTATAAATATCCATCCTTTCATTATATTAGACAGACGACTAATAAGAAATTACTCAACCTTTTCTTGCTTATTTCATCTTGCATTAGTTATTACTGTTTTCATCATATTTACTTACTTTTCCGTCATAATTACTCTATTGCTTGTGACCCCAACCATAATTAATTGTTTAAAATTGACGTACAATTTTAGGCATAAACACCTTTCACTTTTTAGAATTTCATCTCTCTCATTTACCCTTCATTCCACAAAGCTGGGGTTGTGGTTTTGAATCCTCGGGGCAAGTATTCCTTGCTTAGAAAGAGTTAAGACACATGAGACCGAGACTGATTCGGCTGCTATATTCTTTTACCAACAAAGCTGCTTGCCGGGCCTAGGTTCTCCGAGGTATGGAACGACAAGCACAAGTGATCCTTTGCATGATTTATCTATCTTTCAAATCTAACCTTGAGCTTAACTTTCATCTCATGCTCTAATTTTTGCAGCAAGCAAAGTTCTAGTCCGAGCCCCCGGCTGACCTATTTGGTTAGGTTCAAGGGATGATTAAGGCTCAAACCCGGCCCGAGAGGACTTGGATGAGCATTGCCGGTGAGCCAGATAATAAGTAGTGTGCAAGAGGCATGGTGAGTCGTTTGTCATAAGCCAATCTTCTTGGGGATCGCCCGATGTTTCCTTTCCACTGATTTTTCCCTTTTTATTGCAGGTTTTACCAACAGGACAGTGAGCATCAAGCCCGAAGAGAAGAAGAGAAAAAAGGGAAAGGGGAAGAAAAGGAGAAAGATGCTCCCGACGCTGATACTAGCTTAGCGGCAATGGAAAGCTTGCATAGTTCTTTGAAGACAGCTAAGACTTCAAAAGTATCGAAGGATTCCTCTGGTCAGGGGACCTCTTCTAAAGGTGATGACAACATTTTCATATATCGCTTCACTTACTATTTAAAAATCTTCTTCTTTTGCTCCTAAGCCTCCAGTTTACACTCTCGTTGCAGATTTAAAGAGGAAAAGAGGGGTCTCGGAGAAGTCGGCTCGAGAAGTACGCCAGCGTACCGAGGCAAAAAATGACAAGCCTATTGCCGAATCCTAGTTAAAGTTGAGGGATGAGGCAGATGAAGAGTGGTTTGAGGTCCCCAAAAATGTAGAAGTGGTAGACCTCGAGGGGTCTAACCATGCGGCTGAAAAAGCCAACCTTCCATTCATCTGGAGAAAGGGTGACTGCAATGATCCGTCGAGCCGACTCCGAGCCTCCTAATGGATCTGCCTCTAGGTGAGCTATGAAGAGGATCAAGGTCCCTGCCGACCTATGTCTCTTTGACGGCTCGATAGATAGTCCCATGAGCCTGAGGGGGCTGTTCGAGCTGAAAGAAGAAAACCATGTGAAGGACATGTCCTCTGGGATGTTGTTTGTTTATTTGGCATCAAGAATAGTTCAGGTAAATTTTGATGCGCACACCCATTATTTTTTATTAACATCCTTATTCTAAAAAAATTTTCGTCAATCTTTCCGCATAGCCTTTTGTACTCGCTCAAGTGCATGCTAATTGAGTGCAACCGAACAGCACATCTTCAACGCATGAGAAATGCTTGGATAAGCAAAAAAAAAAAGGGGGCACAAAGCTGATTATCAAAGTTTCATTAGCAGTTACTCGCTTACTGTTTGTCGAGATTTTACAGAATTTTAGCAGCGCTGCAGCAGCATTTGGAGCATAACGCGGAACTTTTTCTTAGCAGTGAACTTGGGCAATCGTTGATATGAGCTAGACTTGTCAACGAGGGTTTGAAGAATCACGCTCGAACAAGCAAATTCTATCCTAATCTTTTGTTTCAAATTAGGACATCATTTTGAATTCTTTCCTATTCGTGCATCCTTTTCTGCCAATCTTGCAAGTCTTCATATCTAAGTGCCGTCGAACTACATATAGCCTGATTCTCTTTCAGCCCGAGATATGTAGGCAACTTGGAAACCGGAGTTCGGCTATGCCTATAAGCCTCGACTTTTGGTAAATGGAATCAAAAGTCATAGGCTTTATCGTGATAAAATTGGCTTTATGTCAACTTCTTTACCCTGAAAACTCTTTCATCCTTTTTGGGTAAAGAGGGACATCTGTTGAAATCCAATTTTGTACCAAAATTTTAATTAATGACAAATGAATTTAATCAAGTGCAAGTTTTAAATTTTAAAATAAATTAATGAGTATTTTGAAAAAAATGACTAATATCGCAAAATATGACCCCAATTTCTGTCTACCCATGCAATCCCTTCATTTCCTAACTAAGTCCAAATAAAAAGGCTAAATTCGCTCCTAACCTAAATCCTAGCCTATCTATGCAAACTCCCCATATACACTTCATACACGCCAAATCAGCCCTCACCCATTTTCCTAAATCTACCCGACCCATTTCTTTCCCCAAATTACAAGAACCCCTAATCCCCTTTCCCTAATCCTTTTCAATTCCCCAAAAATTTAATCCATATTTCCCCCTCTAAAAACCCTCGAATCAGTCCAAATTAGTTCTTGCTGGTCCCCCCCACATCTCCGCATCATCCCTACCAGAACAAGCATGAATCGTTATCATCCATTTGAAAAGCAAGTTTCAATTCGAGCCGTAAATCATCCTAACGGGCAAATCTTTTAGAGGAAAAGGTGAAAGTGGTACAATCTGAGAGGAATATACCATTTTCACCCTTGTCTCTAAAGAAAAAGTGAAAACGAGTAAGGGTCGACTTGGAATTTCAAATGGGAGCCAAGTCCTAAAATGTCAGGTATAAAATCATATTATTCGAGTGATCTTTTTTTTTTAATGGGAAGGGGATTTAAAAAAAGGCAGAGAGAAAGTATGAACAACATATAGTTAGTTTAAGCTTCTTTTTTTTCTTAAAATGCATATAGGTGTGTGCTGGTTTTTCTAGTTCTTGTTCTTAGCATCGCTTTGATATTATCATTGCACCGGTCGTATCGTCACTTCGTCAAACAAGTCATCGACCTTGTTCAAGTTGCTTAGTCGAGTCATGTTCTTAAGCTCGTCGCCTTAAGTTTACTGCCCTGCAAAAGGTTCGATCTTTCCCTTTTCTTTCCCTGCCAATGTTGTGATTACTATTGCGTGCTTGGTTTCTTTGTGTAGTTTAGATCAAAGTCTAAGCCTTTTTGTTAGATCCGAGCCCTTTTTTGTAGTTCTTATATATCAGTGCTTTTGTATGCTTGCTCATTGTTTCTTTGAAACTAGTTTTGAACACGATATTAGCCTGCTATGATGATAAAATGATGTTTGTTTACTGTGAAAACTTGTTTGATCTTGTGAATCAGTGGTTAGTTGTTTGTCCAGGGATCTAGGCTTGCCTCTAAATTTCTGTTTGAAAGAAGAATAGTAGGTTCTGGTATCCAGGTCTTGTTCAGGTTGAAGCGCGTTTGTGTGTGTGTGTATGGCCTGGTAAGTTTGTGAGAAGTGAAGAGGGAGCTCAGGTAGGAGTCTGAGGGAGATGTAGAGTGTATGCTTGGTTTCTGCAGGATGTTTAGAGCTGAGTGTATGTAGGTATTTTGGCTTGTATGTGCAGGAGTATTTGGATCTCTATTTTGGTTATCGAAAGAGTAGAAGCAGGTAAGGGTATAGGGTTGCAGGTCTTGTGGTTTCTAGATTGATTTTGGCATCCATAGGTATGCTATAGATGTCCAAGGAGGTCTACAGTTTGTGGAGAGAGGTTAGGTGTTAGTATGTGCAGTGTGATGTTCCAGAGTCTGGTGTAGGTGTTTGTTTGGTGAAGTTGAGGGGGTATGCAGGTCTTAGCTTAGGTTCCTGGTGCTGCAACTTCATTTAGAAGTTAGTGGGTGGCAGTGAGTGTATAGTTTTTTATCTGGCTTGTTGAAAAGTTATTAGAGCTTTAGTTGTTGGTTCAGGTTATTTATATAGGATTTGAAGTAGTCCAAGGAGCATAGTAGGAGTAGGGGTTCAGGGAGTATTATTCCTGGAAGTCGAAGTGTTGTTTAGGAGTAAGTGTGTTCTGCTTTCTGCATTTTTCCTGAAGGATAATCTGATCTGGTGTATGTTTTGGTCTCCTAATTGAATACAACTATAATTTTATGAAAAGCTCATCTTTTATGTTTGGTTTGAATGAAAGTACTATAATGGTTTACTAGTTTTAATTAATCTATTTTAAGTAAAATGCACTCCCCGGTGTGTCTTAAAAGGAGTTCTCGAGTATTCTAGTCTTTAGACCTATTAGTCTTAGGGGCTGTGAGATGTTAATTATGTTCCTTGGGTTTAGCATATTACCATAGAAGTTCATCCTTTAATTAGCTATGTTTTGTCTAAAATTCGACTTTTAATCTTCGTTAATAAAAGTTTTGATCTTAAGATAATCCTGTCAAGGGCATAGTACCTATTGTTGTTACTTACCTTTATGAAATCAGATCCTCATAGATTTACATCTCAAAAATTAGAGTTTGTTGAGGCTATTCTAATTATTTGCATCTGAATGCAATGGAATATTTAAAGGCTTTGTCCTCAATATTCAGATCAATTGCTTAGTATCCTATTGCATGTGTTGTTCCCAAGCTTATTAGTTCCAACTTATTTTTCTTTAAAATTTAATTTTCATAAGTTATCCAACAAAGTACTGCATCTGAACTTCTAGGGTACAACTTTTTCTTTTGATTGAAATATCTCGTCATTCAGGCAAAGAAACCAGTTTCCTTTTCGTAAATTTTAAAACTTGTAAAAAAAATGAATGAAAATGAATCAGGTGCATGTTTAACTTCTAGGGTACAACTTTTTCTTTTGATTGAAATATCTCGTCATTCAGGCAAAGAAACCAGTTTCCTTTTCGTAAATTTTAAAACTTGTAAATAAAATGAATGAAAGTGAACCAGGTGCATGTTTAACTCTCTAGAGTCGTTACTCTGGCAAGTTGTCATGAACTGTATGAGTTAAATCATATTTGTGTATGTTTATAAAACCTTCTTTTCCTCAATGATTAATCTTAAGTTTCCATCCAGATATCTGCAATTTATATGTACTAATTCTTGTATGTTTTGCCTGTTTTGCATGGTTAAATATTGGGAACGAGTTGCTAAACTCAAACTGGGTCGACTATTTGCCTTGGAGCTGTGTGATCCACATCGCATTTTCGGGATTAAGTTCCCCGAAAAAATGAAAACTTATAAAATTCAAGGCTCAATGATTGAGTTTGCTCTATCCAGATTCTACCTTCTAAACTCCTTCTTTCCCTATTCCAGTTAGAATCTATGTTATTGGATCCCTGAAAATCGGACTAGGACTTTGCATGTTAGAAGCTTGGTGGGATAGCCGCTCTATTAAAGTTATTATCTTATCGGGAATTGAACTCTATGAGATCGAATCTCCTGTTGTTCCTCAGTAGCTCAGTGGTCGCAGGTTTAGAATTGTTTATGCAATTGCTTATCCCGTTTCTTTGGGACGCGCCAATTAATTTAAGGTATTGAGAATCGATTGTCAATTAATGAGTGCAAATTAAAATTTAATTAAATTTGTATCTTTATTTTATGATTATTTCAATTATTTCTTTACCAATTTACTTATTTTATTAAATATTCAGTTATATATATATATATATATATATATATATATATATATATATATATATATTTATTTAATTACTTATTATTTATTATTTATTTACTATCTATTTACTTATTTATTTATTTACTTATTATTTACTTCTTTATTTATTTATTCTATATTTTCCTTAAAATCTCTAAGTTATTTATTTTATAAAAAAAAATCGTGAAAAACCGCGGATTAACCATTTTTAGCGGATTTTCGAAAGTGCTCTTTTAATAAACAATGACCTTTTATCGAAAATAAAAGAACCACTTATTAAGAATCTCTAAAACTTATTTTTCTTTTAAATAAGGAAGAAATGCACTCATTAATTAACTTTTGGTTCCTAATAATCCTAAATTAGGTGGCGACTTCAAAGAAGCCCTTGGACTCCCATTTTGTTGAAATTACATACCGATTGCATATTTTTATGTATTTTGGGAGGGTTTAACAACGTGGTGACTATGCTGGGGAGCATTTAATGGTTCTAACCATAAGGCTTTCACGAATTTTTTTGTTTGTATTGTTTGAATTGTATGCCGATACTAGTATGTGTAGCTTAATTAATTATTATATTGTATGTTGAAACCAGTATGATTACATCTATTGTTTATTTCCAAGCATGTTTAGTTAATCTAATTGATTGTTGTGTGTCACGAAAAGCATGTTACTACACCCTTATTGTGCACATATATAAACTGGAATTCCGTTCATATTTCTTCCACTCTTGGGAACCTCTTGCATTCTCACTCCAATTATTCGCGAGGTGTGCCCATGCGCACCCGCACTTTCTTTCACTAAAGAACTATTTTGATGAGTTGGTACACCGGCGGTATTCGTGGGAGTAATTCGACTGTGAGGCCGCTTGCCACTCACCTGTTAGCCTCAACCGTTAACCCACTCTTAGACGGAGCTTTTAGGAGCATGCATGCATTTACACCTTAGTCTGCACCCGGTCCTTAGTACCGCCTCCATAGTTAGGAAACCGCCTTTACGTCAACGGTTTTTGAAACCAAATGACAATGCATATTATGTGTTATGTGATAACGAATCCTCAGTCCTATCCATATTTTGAGCACAATCAGATTTAGAATTTTGTCTCCTATTTTGTCTTTTAGGCTAGAAAATAGAAGAATTTAGCAGAATCTATGTGGTCATAGCAGTCCACAGAGAATTTGAGATCATAGTATAGAATTGCAGTCCGAGGGAAAGTTAGGTAGATCTGATTCAGGTGTTTATGTAGGGTGTAATTTAGGGTGGATGTAGGTATGAATGTTGTTGGATTTTGCTGAATGGGCAATATAATGGAGTATGCAAGTTCCATACTAAGAGGTGAAGCCCTAGTGTCTTTTAAAGATCAGTGGGGTCTATCCTATGAAGACATGTGTGTGTGCAGGCTTACGTTGACTAACCAGCTGCAACTTTATGAAAATTGAAGTATGCTTGTCGCATACTAGGCGAGTGAAGTCCCTGTGTCTTTGAATGACCGGTGGGGCCCCTCTTTGAAGACCAATGAGGTCTTGTGTTGTTCCCAACGCACACGCATGTATACGTGGTCGACAAGTAATAAAATGATAAGTAGAGTATCGTTCCCACGAGGACTATTCAGACTGACGCTTAACAAACAATTTCTAACTAACTATCCAGGGATCTTTTTCCAATAGTGAGAGTTTTGTTAACTAACAAACAGTAATTAAAGTGGTGGAAATTCAGTCAAACAATGGAGCAAACGTTGTTTGTAAACAATATTAAGGAGACGGTCCAGGGTCAGAGTTACGAACAATCAAGTCGAGTTTTCTAATTGATTCCACTTCTTAAATCCCGGATTACTAACTAACAGACTAAATTTACCCGTGAAAACCTTTCGATTCTTCACGGTCTATGCAGACTACTCCAATCCCTATATGTCTATGGGTTGAATCACGTGTACGCATTAACGAATTCTATAATTAGTTAAGCTAGGCGAGCAAGTATATGTCTATCCTACTCACAAATTGGTTCCCCGATGCCCGGGTTCACAATCTAGCCCTACTCTTTCTTATTGCTATCATAAATTCTCTCTCTCGAGTTCAATATAAAAACCATAGATAATGCATAATTATCAGGCCCTGACAATTACACAAGTAAAATCAAGAAAGAATAAGCAATTCGTTATGGGATTCAATATGTGGAATTCAACCTTCAAACATCAACTTTCATGAAATACTCTAACCCTAGAACGTAAGATTTAGTCACGCATACTCATAATCACAAGGCAATGAATTGATGAAATAATGATGTAATGATTAATAGATGAAAGAATAGGAATAAACCCTTGTTCAATGAAGTATGGTGCCCTCTATTTGCTCCAAAGTCTGAACCCCTTTCAAAAACTAAGTAAAAGAGTATTTATAGTATTTACAAAAGCCTAGTAATAAGTTATGCCTAAGCCTAGACGAAGTAGGAAGTCCAAAAAATGCTCCAGGGGCGCTATAGTGGCGCCACGCGCCTCGAAATGCGCACAACTAGGCAGAACCCGTCAAATTCCATACGCAATAGCCACGCTCCGTGTTGAAAAACGCATCAGAACCTTGGGCGCCATAGGGGTGCGGCGCGCCACTCACCACGCCAATCTAAATTCTGCTTTTCCTTGCTCCGCAGCTCGCTTCGTGTCATGCCTTCGTGTGCTCGATCCAATCCTCAATCAAATTCCAACCTTTTCTTGCTCGAGCATGCTCTTTAAAGCTGCAATTGCACTTCATAACGACCTACACACATACGACACAAAATCAGTGCAAAATCACATTCATCACTTAGAAAACGCGCGAATAAAGTATCCAAACGCGAGGAAATATGAAGGAATTATGAGCATAAAATGCCAAACATCACCACCCCACACTTGAACCTTTGTTCGCCCTCGAGCAATCACAAATAACTTCCCAACCTAGGTAGAACAGGTCTGCCTAAGACTACGGTTGATACCGACCATTGAACAAATGCATACAAGACTACTATGGGTCCAACAAACATGCCAATAATTTATCAAACTCAAAACATGAGAACAACCACCCCAAGACAATTCAAATGCACAAACTCAACTCATTGCAACCATGCTCCCACAAAGTCACACCTATCTACTCAACCAAGAAGCCAGAATTTTACCTACCTCACGCAAACCGTGTGCCCTCATCAAAATGAAGCAAGAGAGTGTCCTCCAAATATCAAGAATAGAACGGGGACAATAGCATAGAAATAATTCACTCACTCTCATGAAAAGCTCACATGTCACACACAATGTACCATAGGCTTGCCCGTAGTGTAGGACTCCACTAATGTAAGCTCACTCCAATCAGGATTAACTAGGACTTTAAAAAAGGTTGTAATGTAGACTAAGGGGCTGGTAGGAAAAATATGGGTAATAGTGACTACCTCCCTAAGCACTTTAATACATCACAATACAAATTAAGCACAAGTCTCATCAAAGCCACCCAATCAACAACTTTCACACACACCTTCTCAACAAGTAGCAAAATTTTTTTCTTTTAAGCACAACACTAGCAAGGATGGATATTCTTTGCTCTTTATTTCTTTTTCCAATTTTTTTCAGTTTTTTTTTTCTTTTCATTTGTTTTTTTTTTCTATTCACTTCTTTCCAAACCTTGCCAATGCTCCTTCAACTACTTCATACTTTTTGTCAAATATTCTCCTCATTGGTTCCACTCAAAAACCTCCTAATATTTCAACCATAAACTCCACAATAATATAACACTATCAATTAAAGTGCTTAAGGAGTAAAGGGCCAAAGGAAAGCAATTTAGAATAAGTGGGTAGGCTTGCGGTGTGGGTGCCAACAAGATGTCAATATGGTCACAACAATCAAGTCCAAAGGTGTATACAAAAAGGGTAGGCAAATCAAGAGAAGGCCTGTATCATTTCCCGACTAGAGCAAACCTAGGATTTCGCTTTTCACACACACGGGGCAAGTACTAGACACCAATATGCAACACGGAGTACAATAAGAATATGCCTCACAACACACATTGCACACAGTCTACACAAAAAGGCTCCATCACAACTCTCAATCAAGCAAGTAGGGTGCAACTTGTGGAAATTAAGCACTAATGCACAAAGGTTCACAACATAGTCAAGTGAGTGGACTCAAGCATCTCAAGGGGATCGTTCCATTTTTTTTCTAGGCATGCATCACAATTTAAAACCAAAAGACACCATAAACAGCACGTGCTCAAGTTCAAGTCCACCAGTATCAAACAAGTCAAAGGCACCTAGCATTCCACCTATTTCTTTCATCTAGGGCTACCTATAACTAACTACTCTAATCCTAATAAAAATAAAAACTACCCGGTTCAAAGGCCTCCCCGTAGAAAATAACCGAGGTCATAAGAAAAATCACGGGGTGGATGACATGTACCACTAACAAAGACTAAAAAGAAAATCTTTTTGAAATTTTTCACTGGTTTTCTAACTTTTTTCATATATTAAAGCAAGAAACAAATAAAAATAAAGTCAAGTGACAAAGGAAAATCCTAACGGTAGATGCATTCCTTACCTCAAAAATAAAGGGGAGTTCCCCCACCCCACACTTAAACACAAGCAGTGTCCTCAGTGCTAAAAGTAAAAAGTGCAAAGGTAAAGAAACTTCCCTGAAGGCCAGACGGCCTACAATGGACGGTGTGCGGTCCTAATCCTCCTCCTCCACATCTATGGCACCTCCCTCAGCGTCCGTCTCCACACCATCACTGTCCGGATCACGGTCTACGATGTCCGAATCAGTGTTCTCATGCTCCTCCAGGGGCAGCACAACTGTCTGAGTCATACCCAGCAGGCGTCTCGAAGAGTCCAATAAAGGAACTGTGCGATCAAGCGCAGCCATATCCATGCCAGCCTGCCGGGCCATGTGCTCCATCATCAAGTACTGACGTGCAGACAAGTTGGCGTCTATGTCCCGCCACTCGTCTGCTGTCAGTCGCACTGGTGCAGTGGTGGTCACACTCTTCACCGCGGCGATATCAAAAGGCTTCTTAATGTCGGGGACAATGCGATCCCCGACCTCATCAACTGGGACTCCAGCCTTCTCCAGATACCGGGTAAGAATGTTCCCAAAGTACAATCGGCTACATGTCTTCGATTTCCTTTGCTCTCTCATCACTTTCAGCATGTAGTAGCCAATGTTAACCGGCCTCCTGGTCATGAAAAAGTAAATCATGCACGCCCGGGTCTTGGTGACCTCAGAATAATGAGACGCAGGTAGGATGCATGCATTGATCAACCTCATCCACACTCGAGTTGTCTTCAAAAATTGCGAAAAGAGCATGTGTTTGTGTCTTCCTGTCTCAGTTCGCTCCCACCTATGAGTGGAGCTCTCACCACACAATGCCTCTCGCATGGCCTTGTAATCAGGCCGCTTTATAAACTCCCTAATCTCGTCCTAATCTGGGTCCTCTACCTCCAAGAAAGTTTTCAATGTAGTGTGATCCAACTTCACCTTCTCACCGCGAATAGAGACCATGTCATCATCTTTCCATGCTTCATCTGGGTCCCAATTGGCATAGAGCTCCTGTACTAGGTCGAGGTTAGCATGGCCCGGACTCTCAAAGACCAAGTCCCAATGCAAGGCGTGAATAGCATCACCCACCCCCCGACAATTTTGATCAATCTCCTCTCATCAATGGCTTGCTCGGGAATACATCCCGTAAGCCTCACACTCTTGTACCAAGTTTGGCTTTCACCCTTCTTCACAAAAGAGAGGCCGAACCTCGTCTTACCACCGGGCCTTGGGATAGGCACCACATCTTTAGGAACTCTAGCCTTGGCCTTGGCCTTGGGCTTGGCCGGTGCCTTGCCCTTTGCTTTGCTCGATGAGGCCCCGGCTTGGAGTGACTTTTTAGGAGCCGAGGTGGAGGAGGAACTCGTTTTGGGAGATGTTATAACCATGGTGCCTACATCAAACAAAAATACGAATGTGAGATTACAATACAAGCCCAAAGTTAATTTGGTGGGCACCACCCACACTTATCGCTCATTCTATGTATCAACAATTCAACTCATAACCACGAACGACCCTGCACTTAGCGAAAACTAGCATTGCACAAATTGCCACGGGTGTGGACTTCATGATCAAGCTAGTGGGGGTTACAAAATAGCCAATTCTATGCATGTGCGACATCCAATATTCAACTTAAGCCTAAGGATAACATTGCTACTCCAGAATTCACAAGGTTAAGCATTTTTCATAGTTGAGGCATTTTATCAAACATTTGGTGTGCACAATTTTCAACTTTCAATTTCAATGGCTAAAGTAGTGTATCAACCCTCCTAAATTATTGGGAGATCCCTTTTTACAAGTACACAAGCTAAACATGAAGCACAATTATGAATATAAGAAATTTAAGATCAAATTCTAATCAACATACTTGCACACTAGTTAGGGAATTAAACATGGAAAGAGATTGTTAACTTACTATGTAGAGGAAAGAGAAGGAAGAAAATTTCTTACTTGAAGAATTTAGAATGAGTGGAGAAGAACTTGTGATCAATTTCAAGAAGTAGGAATGATTTGGGGGAGTTTTGGGAGTGTTTTGAGAGAAAATTATAAAGAAAAGGGAAGGGGGATCGGGTAAAGAGGGGAAAAGGGAATCCGGGTCGCGGGTTAAAACCCATTTGGACCCAGATTTTAAAAAAAAATTTGCCTAGCGCGGTGAGTCCCACGGCGCGCCACTAAAGCGTGCGCAAATCTGCACATACTACCCACCCTCGCGCGATGGGAGGCGCGGGGCGGGCCTATAGCGCCCAACTTTTTTTCTTCAGTGATCATCCAGGCGCGTTGGGAGGTGCGGGGTGCTCCCAAACGCGCCTGAGAAAATTTTTTCATACCAATTTTTTTTTTGATTCCAAGTGCGAACCCAAGCGCGGGGCATGCCTCAAAGCGTCCCATACCCCTCAATACATCAACTGCATCTCGTTTAGCACTCCCGACACCTACAAAAATGACACAACAAAACAAAAACTTTGTGACACTATAAAACACAAAACAACTACACTATTACAAGTACAAACTCGGGTTGCCTCCCGAGAAGCGCCTTATTTAACGTCGTGGCACGACGAGTATCAATCATGGATCCCTCAAAGTAATGGAGGTACGATGATTCACCGAACCTCCCCAATAATGCTTCACCTTTTGGCCATTCACGTCTTCTCCGAATCGGGAGCTCTCAACTCAACCGCTCCATGCGCGGTAAACGGTAACACGAACTACTTCAAACAGAACCGACCATCTAGACTTCAACTTGCCCAGAAATAGCTTCAACCTCAAATTAAACAACAACACCATCTGCCCAGGCTCAAACTGACGACGCTCAATGTGCTTGTCATGCCACTTCTTTGTCCGTTCCTTATACAATTTTGTATTTTCATAAGCATGGAAATGGAACTCTTCAAGCTCATGTAATTGAAGCATTCTCTTCTCACCTGTCAGTGCCATATCAAGATTGAGCTTTTGAATCGCCCAATATACTTTATGCTCTAGCTCAACGGGCAAGTGACAGGCCTTACCATAAACAAGCCTATATGGAAAAGTTCCAATAGGCATTTTAAATGCAGTCCGATAGGCCCAGAGAGCATCATCTAACTTCATAGCCCAATCATTCCTCGAGGCATTCACAGTCTTCTCAAGGATTTGCTTGATCTCTCCATTTGACACTTCCACTTGGCCACTAGTTTGGGGATGGTAAGCAGTTGCCACCTTGTGGCGAACTCCAGACATGGCCAACAATTTATTAAACAACCGGTTGCAAAAATGAGTACCTTCATCACTGATTATAGACCGCGGTATCCCAAAACGAGTGAAAATATTTTTCTTCAAGAATTTCACCACCACACTCGCATCATTTGTTGGAAGAGCCACAGCCTCCACCCATTTAGACACATAATCAACCGCCACAAGAATGTATTTGTGGCCCATGGAAGGCGGGAACGGACCCATAAAGTCAATCCCCCAACAATCAAACAGCTCAATCTCCAGAATATTGTTCAAAGGCATCTCGTGACGCCTAGAAATAGTACCCGTTCTTTGGCAACGATCACACTGCTCAACAAAAACATGAGCATCTCTAAACAAAGTAGGCCAAAAGAACCCAGACTGAAGTACCTTTGCAGCTGTTCGATCTCCACCAAGATGGCCACCGTAAGGAGAGGAATGGCAACTCTATAGAATTGGCTCAACTTCTTCCCTTGGAATGCATCTCCTAGCTAATTGGTCAGGGCCTATCTTGTACAAATAAGGCTCATCCCACACATAAAATCTGCTCTCATGAAGGAGTTTGCGCTTTTGCTCAGCTGTAGCCCCAGGAGGATACACATTACTCACAATTAAGTTCACCATATCAGCATACCATGGCACCTCGGCTCCCGCTAACGCAAAAAGCTGCTCATCAGGGAATACCTCTTTGATCTCAGGACCTTCATCTACATGATCTCTATTCTCCAGCCTTGACAAATGATCAGCTACTTGATTCTCGGTCCCCTTGCGATCTCGAATTTATACATCAAACTCTTGCAATAGCAAAACCCATCGAATTAGCCTAGGCTTGGAATCCTTCTTCTCAAACAAATACCGGATTGCGGCATGATCAGTGTAGACAACAACACGAGCACCAACCAAATAAGATCTGAATTTATCAAAAGCACACACAACAGCTAGCAACTCCTTCTCAGTGGTGGTATAATTGGATTGGGCTGCATCAAGAGTCTTGCTTGCATAATAGATGGAGTGAAAGATTCTTCCAATTCTTTGGCCTAGAACAGCCCCAATAGAATTATCACGGGCATCACATATCAATTCAAATAGCAAGGACCAGTAGGAGCAATGATGTATGGTGCAGTCACCAACCTTTTCTTCAATTCTTCAAATGCTTTGAGACAAGCACCATTAAACTCAAATTTCACATCCTTCTGCAACAACTTGTACATGGGATTAGAAATTTTGGAGAAGTCCTTTATGAAACGCCTATAGAAACCCGCATGTCCCAAGAAACTACGCACCCCCTTAACAGAGATAAGTGGTGGTAATTTCTCAATAGCCTCAATCTTCGCTTTATCTACCTCGATCCCTTGCTTTGACACCTTGTACACAAGTACTATGCCTTCTTGAACCATAAAGTGACATTTTTCCCAGTTCAGCACCAAATTTGTTTCTTCACAACGGCTCAGCACAGCGTCTAAATTCTTCAAGCAGTCATCAAAGGGATCACCAACTACCGAGAAATCATCCATGAACACCTCAACAAATTTGTCCACCATGTCAATGAAAATAGCCATCATGCATTGCTGAAAAGTCCCTGGGGCACTACATAATCCAAACGGCATCCTCCTAAATGCATAGGTGCCATATGGACAAGTAAATGTAGTCTTCTCTTGATCTTCAGGGGTTATCACAATCTGATTGTAGCCCGAATACCCATCCAAGAAACAATAATACTCGTGCCCAGCAAGTCTATCCAGGATTTGATCAATAAAGGGAAGTGGGAAGTGGTCTTTCCTGGTGGCCTTGTTCAGCTTTCTATAATCAATGCAAATTCGCCACCCTGTGACTGTTCTTGTAGGAATCAATTCATTATGCTCATTCTTCACCACTGTCATGCCCCCCCTTCTTTGGAACACATTGCACTGGACTCACCCACTTGCTGTCAGAGATAGGAAAAATAATGCCAGCATCTAGCCACTTGATAATTTCTTTCTTCGCCACCTCCTTCATGATTGGATTTAATCTCCTCTGCTGCTCTATAGATGTTTTATGGCCTTCCTCCAAAAGAATTTTGTGCATGCAGAAAGAAGGACTAATCCCTCTAATATCAGCAATGGTCCAACCAATAGCTCTCTTGCGCTCTCGCAGCACTCTCAACACCTTTTCAACCTGCAAATTAGTTAACAAAGAAGAAAGGATCACAGGCAAGGTATTACCCTCACCCAAATAAGCATAAAGCAAGTGAGCAGGTAAATATTTGAGTTCAAGAGTAGGAGCCTTCTCAATAGATGGTTTAGCAGGAGTTAAGGTCAACGGTCTATCAACCTCCTCAAATTTTTTTCCACCCTGGGATGAATTTACTCTCCATATTAAGAATCTCTACATATTCTTCCATTTCATCATCCTTCAGGATATCATCATCATCACACAAGAGTGCCCTCTCCAGAGAATCAACCTTAGAGGCCAAGAATGACCTCTCATCAGCAGTCAACTCATCATCTACCACTTTTACCATGGACAACTCTTCATAATGGGAAGGAAGCTGGGTAGCTCTGAACACATTGAATACAGCTTCTTCTCCATTCACCTTCATAATCATCTTTCCAGCTCTAACTCTAATGACAGCATCACCAGTAGCCAAAACTCCTCTCCCCAAGATGAGAGGAACCTCAGGATCAGCTTCATAATCAAGAATAATGAAGTCAACAGGCAATATAAACTGGCCAACTTGTACAAGCACATCCTCAATAATCCCCTCGGGACATGTCAGAGAGCTATCAGCCAGTTGCAGAGTCACAGTAGTTGGTCGTGGTTCACCCAGGCCTAGCTTTCTGAAAACAGATGAAGGCATTAAATTCACACTAGCACCCAAGTCACACAAAGCTCGTCCAACCTCATGCTTCCCAATTTTCAAAGGAACAGTAAAACCGCCAGGATCCTTCAATTTCTGAGGAAGCTTGCTTCTAACTCTAGAACTGCACTCTTCAGTAAGTGTAACTGTCTCAAACTCAGTCAGTCTTCTCTTGTTAGCAACAATATCCTTGATCTATTTAGCATATTTGGGAACATCCCGCAAAAGCTCCACCAAAGGAATATTTACCTGAATCTGACTCAAGATCTCCAAAAATTTCTTGCATGCTGCATCAACTTTCTGCTTCTGAAGTCTCTGAGGAAAAGGTGGTGGTGGTCTCACAATAGCAGGCTCGGGCTGCTTTTCTATCACTTTCTCAGCTTCTTTCTCCACCTCTCTATCAGCATTAGGCTCTAACTCACCAACAGGTTTCTTTGGCTTTCGGGGAACTTTTTCTAGAGCTCTTCCATTCCTCAAAGTAACTACTTGCACAAATTCTTTAAGATTTTTCTCTGTATCACTTGGCAAAGCACCCCGAAGTTTGTTATTCTGTGCTTCAGCTAGCTGCCCCGTTTGTCTCTCAAGATCTTTCTGAGCATTGGTCAAATCTTTTATTGTTTGTGCCTGAGCTGCTGAATCATCCATGAGTTTTTGCTGCCCTGCAAGAATTTTTCTGAGCATATCTTCAACTGAACTCAGCTGTTGTGGCTGAGCCTGCGACTATGACCTCTGCGGTTGTGCATTTTGAAAATTATTTTATGGTCTGTCATTGGCTTGTGGCTGCTCACGGTTATCCCTCCAAGAGAAATTTGGATGACTGTGCCAATTGGTATTGTAGCTATTAACATATTGATTGCGATTCTGACCCTGTGGCCTGTTCTGATTACCCACATAATACACTGACTCTGGATTAGCTGGACAGACGTCAGTAGCATGATCATCTCCACAAACCTCACAAAAGACTTGAAGTTGTTGCACTGGAACTACCTGTTGTTGAGTCTGCGGCAGAGCTAGCTTGCTAATTTGATTAAAGAGCATCCATCTTCGCCCTCAGCTCTGAAACTGCATCTAGCTGAAGTACCCCAGCAGATTTCTGTGTAGTAGCTCTACCATATCCCTGCCAATCAGGATTGCTCTGCAAAAACTTGTCTAGTAATTCATAGATCTGGTGAAAGTTTAAGGCCAGTACTTGGCCTCCAGCAGTAGCATCTACCACGATCTTAGTATGCGCAGTCAACCCCTCCACAAAAGTATGTGCAAGAACCTCATTGGATTGGTTGTGGTGTAGACAATCTCTCAATAAAGCTATAAACCGCTCCCAGGCTGAATACAAAGACTCTCCTTCTACCTGTCTGAAGGACATAATTTCACTCCTCATCTGAGCTATCTTGGCAGATGGATAAAACTTAGCTAAGAACTTCTTAGCCAAACCCTCCCAAGTAGTGATAGACCCAGGTTTTTCAGCCTTTAACCACCTCCTTACTGCCCTAATCGGTGAGAACGGGAAAAATGTCAAGCGGACATAATCAGTAGGAACTCCCGTTGGTGTATAAGTATCACTAATCTCCAAGAAATTCTGAATGTGTTCCTGCGGATCTTCATGAATTAATCTTGCATATTGCCCAGTCGTATGAAGAAACTGAATCATACCGGGCTTGATCTCAAAGTTCCCGGTGATAGAGGGCTTCACAATGCAAGACGCCACTCCCCCCAGGCTGGGAAGAGCAACATCTTGCACCGCTATTGCTCGTTCTTCTGCCATTTCAGTGGGCAAGAAAGCAAGTACAATTGCTAGTGCTTCTCTGTCTCTCGCTTCTCTTCTCACCCTTCTCAAGGTCCTTTCAGGCTCGGGATCAAAAGGTTGAGTGGTTCGACCCTTCTATTCCTTTGCGTGCAAAACCTGTTGCCTGAAACAGCACAAGAAACTCAACAAAAAATTAAATCTGAATAGATAATAAGTAATTGTTCAAAAAGAAGTCAGTCAATCGTTTAGTCCCCGGCAACGGCGCAAAAAACTTGTTGCTCCTAACGCAACCGCAAGTATACGTCATCGACAAGTAATAAAATGATAAGTAGAGTATCGTTCCCGCGAGAACTATTCAGACTGATGCTTAACAAACAATTTCTAACTAACTATACAGGGATCTTTTTCCAATAGTGAGAGTTTTGTTAACTAACAAACAGTAATTAAAATGGTGAAAATTCAGTCAAACAATGGAGAAAACATTGGTTGTAAACAATATTAAGGAGACGGTCCAGGGTCAGAGTAACGAAAAATCCAGTCGAGTTTTTCAATTGATTCCACTTCTTAAATCCCGGATTACTAACTAACAGATTAAATGTACCCGTGAAAATCTTTCGATTCTTTACGGTCTATGCAGGCTACTCCAATCCCTATATGTCTATGGGTTGAATCACGTGTATGCATTAACGAATTCTGTAATTAGTTAAGCTAGGCAAGCAAGTATATGTCTATCCTACTCACAAATTGGTTCCCCGATGCCCGGGTTCACAATCTAGCCCTACTCTTTCTTATTGCTATCATAAATTCTCTCTCTCGAGTTCAATCTAAAAACTATAGAGAATGCATAATTATCAGGCCCTGACAACTACACAAGTGAAATCAAGAAAGAATAAGCAATCCGTTATGGGATTCAATATGTGGAATTCAACCTTCAAACATCAACCTTCATGAAATACTCTAACCCTAGAACGTAAGATTTAGTCACGCATACTCATAATCATAAGGCAATGAATTGATGAAATAATGATGTAATGATTAATAGATGAAAGAATAGGAATAAACCCTTGTTCAATGAAGTATGGTGCCCTCTATTTGCTCCAAAGTCTGAACCCCTTTCAAAAACTAAGTAAAAGAGTATTTGTAGTGTTTACAAAAGCCTAGTAATAAGTTATGCCTAAGCCTAGACGAAGTAGGAAGTCCAAAAAATGCTCCAGGGGCGCTATAGTTGGCGCCCCGCGCCTCGAAACGTGAACAACTAGGCAGAACCCGTCAAATTCCACACGCAATAGCCACGCTCCGCGCTGAAAAATGCGCCAGAACCTTGGGCGCCATAAGGGCGCGGAGCGCCACTCACCGCGCCAAGCCAAATTCTGCTTTTCCTTGCTCCGCAGCTCGCTTCGTGTCATGCCTTCGTGTGCTCGATCCAATCCTCAATCTAATTCAAACCTTTTCTTGCTCGAGCATTCTCTTTAAAGCTCCAATTGTACTTTATAACAACATACACACATACCACACAAAATCAGTGCAAAATCACATTCATCACTTAGAAAACGCGTGAATAAAGTATCCAAACGCGAGGAAGTATTAAGGAATTATGGGCATAAAATGCCAAACATCATCTTGGCTACCTAAGAAACTGAGAGGCTTGATTAAAGTCGAGGACCAGTGAGGAGCCCTATGAACAAAGTCTGTGAGCCTTGCAAAACCTAGGAAGCTGAGAGGCTTGTCCAAAGCCAAGGACTAGTGATGTTTTATTTGTAAAAGGTCAATTGGAACCTTTTACGATTTGCAGTCTGCCATTGTGAAGGCAATTGAAAATTTCACTCCTGGATGTTGTAAAATAATTGGGAGTTGTGCTTGGAGGAGTGTGGATGTTTGCAAAAGGTATGGAGGATTGTTTCAGGTTTTAGGCATTTTGGTTTTTAAATTTTGTGCAGATTGTTGTGGAGAGCATGAGCTGTGTTAGAATTTCGAGTTGACACTAACTTTGGGAAGATAGTTGGGATAACAGAATTGCAGTGTCAAGGTGGAGAAATAATTCTCACAGAAAGAAAGTTTTGCATTATTATTGTTATCAATTATTGTTATTTATTACTTACTCTAAATCTGAATTGCTCAGAACTGGCATGGATTATTTTTCATTACCACTTATTTGCTTATTAGGCTTACCTCTGGCACAAAAGAGGCACTTTACAGGGTAGGACACGTTTGCAATTTATTTATGCTCAATTACTTGTGTTTGCCACATGTAAAATTATCTGTGTAATATGCGATTACTTGCTAAATATGTGCTGCTTGCCTTAAATTTGTTGGCATTGATTGCGCTGTGATTGAATTTGTTCGGTGGTATGGTAAGATTAACGTTATGTTACTTCAACCTATCTTTTGTAAAAGTTAACCGCTTTATGAAATTATTTATTCATCTATTATCTGAATTCATGCAGACCATTTTTAAAACGCCTGTTAAATGTTATTTTGTTTATCTTAACCCGAGTCTTGTTATTTTGCAAAATATTGTTTAGTGTCATATTTTAAAGTATTCGCAAGTGTGTTTCCCTTTTTGAAAATAACTTTAGAGTTAAACAAGCGTTTTCGCATCTGGTTTACTTTAACAAAATATGTGTCCTGCTTAAAATTTTGGGCCTTTTTAGTACGGTCTCAATTTTTCTATTTTGGAATAAGTTGACCCATCAGTTTCAGCTTTAACAAATTTTATTAAATTCGCTATGCGTTGCTAAAGGGTTAATTATTTTGAACATCAAGATCAGGACCTATGGCTCGTCAAATTGCTTTGATTGATTTGACCGGAAATGATGAATCCCACCAAGAAAAGGTTAACAAGCTTGAAGCAACAGTAGCAAGTTTCAAAAAGAGACTTGATAGCCTTACTGAATTGGTTGTCGCGCTCATGGATGCTCGCAACCCAGTGCAAAATGTGCCAAGCCCAAGACCAAGTGCTCCTGTTGCTCTTATCTTTACTGTTGCACCTCCCACGATGCAAGTAGCTCCAACATTTGACTGTGATGCTCAACAGTTCCCTAATTTTCATGCATTCCTGTTGGAAAAGGAATTTGGTGGCTTCTCAAAGACGAGCAATTAGAAAAGCAACGGGGAAGGGCTTCCTAGGGCTGAAGAGAGCAATGGCACAATGGCAGACGGGAATGCTCTAACATCACAAGCAGACTTAAGTGATGTAGAAAAGGGAAATGTGAATGATCTTGACGTGGCTTATCTGCCAATGTATGATGGGATAGGAAATCCTCATGATCGCTTGAAAGCATACCTCACTTGGGTCGCAAGGTATGGACCAAGCAATGAAACCAAGTTGAGAATGTTTGCTAGGACATTTAGGGAACCAACTTTGACGTGGTTTGCAATACAAGGTCCTTGGAAATTGGACAATTAGGATAATCTAGCCCTGGACTTTGTCAAGCATTATGAATTCTCAAACCCGACTCTTGCAAGGGGCAGTCCACTGAAAAGAAAATCTGTAGAGCTTCAAGAAGAGCCGGTTGCAGTAATTTCTGACAAAAGAAAGTGTGTATCGGTTGAGGCATAGTCCAATGATAAAGGAAAAGTTGTCATGTCAAATCTTTCGCCAGTCATAGCAGGGGAACCCAGTGCCATTGAGCAAGTAATTGTCAATCCAAGTTCGCAGTCAAACCGCATCCAAAAGATTTGCTTTCGCATTCACATGGCTCTCAGAATGTTACGCAAGACTGTTTGAAAGGCTCGTGGGGTTCAATTGGGTACATCCTATAGAACAAAAATCGTGTCGGTCCCTTAAGCCTGAAAATTTTGGAATATTCTGCATTTACCATTCAGGAATGAATGGGCATTATATTGGGGATTGCATTACCTTTAAGGAGAAGATTGAAGACTTGATTAACTCTGGACAAGTCAAAGTCTTACCTTCAGAAGGACCTGGAAAACAGATTCCTCGAAGAAGGGCATTTAGGCATCTATCAAGTTCCAGAAAAGCAGTAGAATTGCAGAAGCAGAAGTTAGTTTATTTGCATTATTAGGAAGTAACTGTTGTAATTTCCTTTTGTCAGTTTTGTTGAAAAAAAAGAAAGAATATAAAATTATGAATGTTTGACTCTATTTCTATATAAGCAAACTACGGTAACCGGTTTCCCAAGGCGAAAAGCATAGGCAACTCATATCGAGTTTCGGTTACACAAGCATTTGGAAAATATCTTCTATGTAAGCAGAACTACGCACGGTCTGATTCTCAAGGAGGGATATGTCGGCTCCTCCATCGGGCTCGACCCTTTAGTATTTAAATTTTAAATCTCCCAAAGATAGACTGGGGTAAATTTTGGAAAGCAAGTAGAAGACGTGAGAGATTGCAACTGGGGCAGCTTTTGCAAAACCATTTGAAGTATTGAAAGTCATAACTGGGGCTGTTTTGCAAAGCAAGTAAAGATGTTGAAGTCGTAACTGGGGCAAAATTGTGCCAAGGTAATTGAAGATATTGAGTTGATTTTATAATTATCAGAAGCAGCTTTTCTATGAATTGGTGCAGATTGTTATTCTACAAACAAGAATCGATAGTCGAGCAAAGCATTGATGTTCAAAATAAGCCGACCATTTTAGCAAATTGTACCAAAATGGTCTAGCACGCATGCTGATTTAGTAAAAACTTTCAAAGTTGTTTTTCTCAACTCGTATCTTGAAAAAATCAAATTTTGTTAATCATTGAGTTTCGAACTCTCAAATCTTTTACTCCGTTGTTGAGTTAGGATTTTGGTCCCATCCATTCGGCCCAATGGCCTATTTTAACTTAAAATTTTATTCATGCATTATCATTTTACGTATTAACTTGCTTTTGTTCAATCTGTAGAATTCATTTGTTAAAGGTTGGCTTGCATAGAACACTGAAATGGCTGAGAATCTGCATCAAGGACGAAATGACATGGTAAAGCAGCTTCAGGCAACCAGTTCTGGTATGGGTGTCTTGCAAGCGCAGAATGGTGATGTTGAAGAACATGTGGTCCAAAGGAATAGAATTGTCAACTTTTTCAACACTAGCATACCTTTGCCAAATGCAAGCTCTACCTCCAATCCACCTTAATTAACAATGCCTCATTACCCAATGCCAATATCTATCGTATATGAAAAAATCCCACAACAATATCTTACCAATCCAAATGCTTGGCCAGCTGCAACTTCATACCAACCGCCTTTTGTCACTATGCACGTTGTGAGAAATCAATCAAATCAAGTGATAGTGCTTCCACAAGAATTGCCTAGGAAAGAAGTTGAGGCAACTGATTCGCGCAACATGGATGAACGAATCTGAAAATTGAAGAAGGTCATTCCAGACGAGTTGCGCTAAAGGAACATTCAGAATTTATGTTATGAAAATTTTTGCATTCACCCAGACTTTGAGCTTCCACGTGGGTACAACATATCAAAATTCAACACTTTTGATGGAATACCTTCATTTGAAAGATTATTGCAGCAGATTGATCGGAATTGGAAAGAATGAAGCTTTGCTGATGAGATTATTTAGTCAAAGTTTAACTGGATAAGCACTCGCATGGTATACTAAGCAGGATTTTACTAAATGGCACACGTGGGAGGATATGGCCGATGACTTTGTGGAACATTACAAGTTCAACGTAGTAGAAGATCCTCAATTTTTTTATTTGCGCAAAATCAAGAAGATGCCGCATGAGTCTGTCGCAGAGTTTGCTATGCGATGGAGGCTAGAAGCTTCTAAGATGCATCCTCCATTGCCTGAAAATCAGCTGTTAGCAATCTTCATTGACATTCAAGAAGGCATATTTTAAGAAAAGCTACTTCTAGCCAATTTAGAGGATTTTTCTAGTTTAATCTGGTACGCCAAGCTACTAGAAGAGGAGCTTCGAACCGGAAGGTTGGTCGACTACCACACTATGGTGCCAACGTTCACTCGTTCTGATAGAATATTTAGGATTCCCAGCCTTCCCAGGTGCACTACAATCATGATATATAGAATCTAAGTCACCAGTATCAGCCTCATTAGGCACCATTTGGTCATCAAGGCGTGAAGAAGTTAAGACCTCGTACTTTCACTTCTCTACACGTATCACTGTTAGACATATTTGAGAGATTGAAAGCAGAAGGGCTTCTGCAAGCAAAGAAGGGATGGATCCCATAGAATCCGCCTCAAGGATTTGATTTAGCAAAGAGGTGTGCATATCACTCAAATATTCAAGGCCATGACACAGAAGAATGCTTGGCACTTAAGCACAAAATCCAAAATCTAATTGAAAAGGGCAAGATAAGTATGAGGCAAGAGCAAACAACGAATTATGGTCCTCCAGCAATTAATGCAATTATTATCTGAGGTAATTCATCAAAATTGGCACCAAAGCATTTTAAAAGGAAGCGTGAAGTTTAGCGAGAGGATTAAATGACAGCACTTTGTTGTTAAAATGGCTTTTTATTGCCCGACTATCTTATGTTTTCCTACTTTTTTGAAGTTTTATGTAATGAACTATCTTGTACCCTTTACTAGGTTTTTAATCCCGAAATCAATAAAAATCCATTTTCCCTAAATAAGCCAAGCCAAAGCAATACATCTGATTGCCATACAAGAAGATGCAGATTTGAAGCTGCAGTAGGTGTTCAATCAAGCCAGTCACTATTTGTTCAAAAACTAACAGTTTTTTTCTTTGAAAATAGGGGCAAATTCGTTTTGGTGCTACTACAAAGTTCAGCATAAAGAAAGAAGGAGCAAAGCAAAATGTTGAGGCTTTTTGGGCCCATCTTTCAGAACTCATGATTTTTCTTTGGATGCAGGAATTCCAAAAGCAGTAGAATGAGGAGAACTAGCAACCATCAATTTCACAAAAATTATTCTCCTTGCCGCATATGCAGAGCAAATCTATTTCTTTCTTTTCCATTATAGCCTTTACTTTATTATTCACTCGTTTTCTAACGCATTTACTCTAAATTTTGCAGGAATTGAACATCGGTATCAATATGGACCGAAGGCAGCATGAACACTTTGCAGCACTATCAATACAAGTAACACGACCTAGCTTTGCTTATTTGTTTTGCATTATCTTACCTTAATTAATCCAATTTGCAACTTTATTTTGCAGGTTACTATCAAATGTAGGCTCGTTCGCCTTATAAATAAACGTTTAGGCCTCGTTCGCCTTACAAATGAATGTTTTAGGCTTGTTCGCCTTATAAAGGAACGATTTAGGCTCGTTCGCCTTATGAATGAATGTCTTAGGCTTGTTCGCCTTATAATTGAACGTTTTGGGCTCATTCGCCTTATAACTGAACGTTTTGGGCCTGTTTGCCTTATAAATGAATGATCCGGGTTCATCCACCCGTAAATCGCATATGCAGATTTACTTCAATTCGCGGAACATTGGATGCTTCAAGACTGGATGTCTCATTTGCTTTGTCAAGTGATTGGAGCACAATTCAAGATTAAATTTCAAACTGCCGCTAGATGATTAAAACGTTATGCTTTATCATCGTTTATTGCCGAAAGGCAGCATTTCTATTTCCTAAAATTCTTGAAAATTTCTAAAATATCAGTTTTATTTCTATTCCGCTAAGAGAAAATTGACTAAAATTTCATTGTTGTGATTTGCAGATATTGCTAAGTTTGAAGAAGCACACGCATCAATGAATTTTGTGTCCTTTGCTTTATCTTATGATTTAGGCTCGTTCACCTTATAATCGAATGCTATATGCTTGTTCGCCTTATAAATGAACATTTTAAGCTCGTTCGCCTTATAGTTGAACGTTTTAATCTCATTCGCCTTATAATTGAACATTTTAGGCTCATTCGCCTTATAATTGAACGTTTCAGGCTCATTCGCCTTATAAATAAACGTTATGTTACCTGCATAGACTACAAATTAGACAAGTCAACTTGAGACATTATGTCTCGTTAGTCGACTTATTTTGTAATAGCCTTATATTCTGTAATTCGTACATGCTTTACTTATTGTCATGTTTTACTGTCTCAGAATAATAATCAGCTTAGAGGTTCCCCGGGCGAAGCGCCTTATCAGTTGATTAAAGGTTTCCAAGTTGCGCTAGGACGTTGGATGCTTCAGGACCCGATGCCTCATTGCTTTGTCAATTGAATGGAAGCACATTCTGAGATTGCATTATAGACTACCTCTTCATGATCTAAAGCATTACGCTTTATCATGGTTTATTGCTGAAAGGCGGCATTTCTATTCCCTATATTCCTTGCAAATTGTTAAGCCTATCCATTTCATTTCTATTTCGCTTTGTGGGAACGTTTACTAAAATACCATTTTGTGATTTAAAGATATTTCTAAGTCTGAAGAAGTACCTGCTTTAATGAATTTTGCATCTTTTGCTTGCCTTATGGTTTAGGCTCGTTCCCTTTATAAATGAACGTTTTATGCTTGTTCGCCTTATAATTGAACGTTTTAGGCTCGTTTGCCTTATAATTGAACGTTTTAGGCTCGTTCGCCTTACAAATGAACGTTTTAGGCTAGTTCGCCTTATAAATGAACGTTTTATGCTAGTTCGCCTTATAAATGTACGTTTTAGGCTTGCTCGCCTTATAATTGAGCGTTGTGGGCTCGTTCACCTTATAATTGGACGTTTTAGACTCGTTCGCCGTATAATTGAATGTTTTAGGCTCGTTCGTCTTATAACTAAACATTAAAGGTGCAACGTGACTATTTGTGCAAAATGTGCATTAGAAATTATGCATTTACGTGTGTTATCCTCTATTTATATATTATATACTTAAGTGTGGCTATATTACATAACTTTTGCATCATTTAGGCTATTTTTCTTAACTGTGACTATTTGTGAAATTAGTACATTTATAATATTAGTGGCTAAATTATATAATCACGTCATTTAGGCTACATGTCAAGTTTGTTTCAATTTGTGGTTATTTTTGCAAATTAGTAATTATTTGTGATTATATATATTTAAATAATTTTATTTGAGTTTATTTAATAATTATTTGTGCATTTTATAATATATCTATATCCATATTTTATTTTTTACACGTTTAAGTAAAATATCGGCCAATAAAAGTGTCCAAATTCCTTTTAATATTAATTCTTTCTTATTTCAAAATTACTACCCAAAATTCTTTATTTATCTTTATTTATTTACATTTTTACTCTGAACCTAGCCACATTTCCTAACCAAATACATTCTCATTATTTGAATTTTTAAATCTCAAACCTTCTTCCTAATTCTACATTGAATCTAGACCAAATAATAGTCTAGATATGTCTTCCTGTCCAAGTTCATCCCCCCAAATCTTCTCCAAAATCATTATCCAAATCTACCTAAAATCCCTCCCTAATCTTTTATAATTTCCTATCCCCAAAATCACTCATCTTTATCCCCTAAATCCTTTCCTATCCCAAAAATCAATCCTCAATCCCTCAAAATTAGGCCATCCCCAACAACTCTTTTTCTCCAAAAGTGTGTACATATACACACATGACAGTACACGAAAAAGGGAGGACTCCTCAATACACGACCCCACTTCCCCTTTGAGTGGTCTTCTTCCCCAACACCTATCAACAACTACATGCATAGAAAATCAATAGGGAGACCCCACCCTCTTCTTCTTCCCCACAAATATTCAATACATAGAATTCCCCTATCTTCTCTTTATACATACAGTATACTATACTCCCTCTTCCCCTTCATCCTCTTAGACACCCACGAGCCAATTAACAGACACACACTAAATCGAACAAGATACAGAGTACAATACACAGACCCACATAACGTACACACGCACCCCGTCCCTCCATCGTTTTCAATACCCTCATTTCCTTTCCAACATACATCTACAGAACCAGGGATATCCAAACACATACACGCTCTTAAATCAAACGAAAAACAAGAGGGGAGATCGGGATGGGGATTAATAGATAGGGGATAAGGATTGGACGGTGGCACCACCGTTGAAAACATAGTGAAACAGATATCCACCATCGCTTGAATCACTGGAGTAGCAGCGACGTCGGTGGTGCCTCCTCAGGAGAGAAACCACGCCGACAGCCGCTCCTCCAATTCCGTTGTCGATGGTTCTGTTTGAATGTTGTTTTGTTCATTGGTTTTCATCGACATTCTCATCGGCAAGATTTTGTCGTTACTGTTAATCCCATTTGTTAAGCTTATGCAGTTTAACTTGTTCTTGATATTTCTGATAGTTTCTGCAGTTCACTCGTTTAATTGCACCCGTTGTTTGTGCCTTGACGATTGTTTGATCGGTGTTATAAACTCTTTTGGCCTGATTTTACTCTGGTCAATTGTGTATTGATGTTTGTCTTGCAGGGGGCTTGGTTTGAATATTGACTTTGATTCATTTGCAATTACAGTTGGTCCATTTATTTTGGGTTATTCCGTTCTCTACTTTTGACCCGTATTTTGGATATCAATTTGTTGCCTAACCATATTTGTTGAGATTTTTGCGGTGATCCCGACACTGATAAGGCCTATGAAAATATACACACATATTTGAGGCTTATACAATGAATTTACGGACTAAATATCAAATATGGCCAAGGAAAATAAATTATTTATTTGAGGCCTATTTGATTAATTTAAACATGATACTACACGTGAACGACTCATTCGCGCACCCCTAAAACACACAAAAGGCTATGATGAAGTGTATAAGCCGTGACTACAAACGAGCCGGTGATGGAGTGATGAGACAGGTACTTGGCATGGAAACACCACCGGCCGGCGTGTTCGCCGCCGTATCGACGTCCCTAACTTCTACCCAATTCATACACCTGAGACGATACTTTCAAAAATCTCCTTCCCCTTTATTTTAAAATTATTATTATCATTAGTACTAGTATTAGTATTAGTATTAGTATTAGTATTAGTATTAGTATTAGTATTATTATTATTATTATTATTATTATTAGTATTATTATTATTATTATTATTATTATTATTATTATTATTTTCATCATCATCATTTTCATTATTTTTATTAATATTATTATTATTCACTAACTCTTTTTTTTTAAATTTTGCGAGGTAAAAATTGGAAAAAGACTATAACCTATTTTGGAAGAGAGCAATTCAGAGAGAAACCTTTTTGTCATTATTATTATTTTGTTCTTATTATTATCATTATTAGTATTTATTATTATTTTGATTACTATTTATTATTTATTATTGTTACTTTACGAATTCATTTTCATCTTTTTTGTAAGGTGCAATACTTAAGGAGGAAGCCTATTAGGATCTCTTATCTCAATTATCATATCATATAGTTATTTCTTTATATCTAATTAGTTAGTTTAAGTTGCTTAGTTACTTATTTTGAATCCCAATTATAAAGTTCGGCCGGTAACCACATTTAGTGGAGCTCGGCACCTCTTCCTCTCGAGTTAACTTGAACCTCTTACCTAGATTTCTGGTTCGTAGACTAAGTTTCGGAGTTAATTGTAAAATTAACTAGAAACAAAATAGGTGCCCTAATACACCTAGTTAAAAAATATGTTAGGTGGTGACTGCAACACTTAAACTCAAACGAGTTACTCAGTCAAATTTGAAACCCGACTCACCTCGAGTTGAGTCCAAAATCGGGTATGACAGAATGGCGACTCTGCTTGGGGATGTCAAATCTCAAACCATAACGGACTTTAAATTTGGATTCTTTATTTGCTTTATTTTCTTTTCATTTATTTCAATACTAACTTTTCTTCTTTTTCTTTTTTGCGGGAGTAAGGTTTATTTTTTAATTTTATGTGTTTTATTCCTTAATTATTTGATTACATTTTCTTTATTATTGTTCATATCACTCACAGTTTCCCCACTCCAGGGAAACAATACTTTACACACACACGGCGATTACGTGGATCCCACAGTCGCTTCACCCCAAAAAACCTTTTAGGAGGACATTTTAGAATATAGTTGGTCCGTAGTACAGCCAACAATTTCAAACGATCCCACTCCTTGGCCGTCTGCCTTGGGGAACCGTGTCTAGAATTACCCAGCTCTTAGTGGAGACTCTTGTCTAGGACCATGCATCATGTCATATTTGAACGAACCAAATGGGTCTCCGATCCTAAGGGATGTTTGAATATGTTATGTGTGCACTTATTTAAAATTGAACGTGTCTAATGTAAACCATTTGTTCACATAAAAGTGGGTTCTCATAACAAAATCAATTATTTATTCAAACGAACTCAATTATTTTATAAAATTATTTTTTGGTTATGAACGAAATTAATTTTTTTCCTATTTTTATGAAAACAAAATCATAGATTTTAAATTAAGTTCTTCTACTTTTTATATAGCAAGATCAATTACTATTTCTATTTATCTAAAGAAAAATGTTATTTCTATATTTATTCAATAAAATTAATTATTTTATAAAATTATTTTCTGTTAATTTTGGGTTATTAGAACAATTGGGATGATACAAAATACACGTTCAAATTTTAAATACCGTAATCAAATTAGGAAGGCTTAACATCCTTGGTATGTTAAAGTCCATTAGTCAACCTCGTCCAAAAGCGTCATCATATGATGCCTATCATGCATATTATGTGTATTGATGTGCTTTGCATATGAAATTATTATTACTAACTTCTTGTTTCATGTGTGAGTTTTACTCCCACTCCCGAGGTTGACTTGTGCATTTACTTCAAAACTTGTGCATATCATGCATACCTTCCGCCACTCATGGCAACTTTCTAAACCGTGTGTTGAAAATACGGTGGTTGCAACCACCTCTTCTCTCGCATAAAAAATTCATTTAGGGGGAACGACTTGGGATCTATTTGGTCCGAGACGTTCCCGCTCCCGAATCGTCCGCTTGGGAGGATAATAAAATCCAGTCCAGCTAACTCCATTTCCTTAGTAACAGCGCTGGGAATCATGAATCATGGCATATCATTAGTCGACTTGTTCTCAAGTTCGATTGGCCAACTTGGTCAAACAATCTGAATTGGTTTTTAACCCTAAAGAGCGTTGAACATGATCTATTTGCATTTACTTAAAAGATTAAATGTGAAAATGTAGACCGTTTATCAATATTGTTCTGCATTCAGTGTCATTCAAAGGCACAAAGGCTACCTAAGAGGCCTTAAAAGCCCAAGGTGAATCAGAAATGATTGTTTATTCCTACACGGTCAGAATTACTCTGTATTCAATGCCATTCAAAGGCACAAAGGTTATCCAAGAGGCGTCAAAAGCCCGAATTGAATCAAAAATGATTGCTTCAACAGTTAGAATTATTCTGTATTCAATGCCGTTCAAAGGCGTGAAGGTAACCCAAGAGGCGTCAAAAGCCCGAATTGAATCAGAAATGATTGCTTAAACAGTCAGAGGTACTCTATATTCAATGCCATTCAAAGGCACAAAGGTTACCCAAGAGGCGTCAAAAGCCCAAATTGAATAAGAAATGATTGCTTAAACAATCAGAGTTATTCTATATTCAATGCTATTCAAAGGCACGACGGTAACCGATGAGGCGTCAAAATTCCAAAATTGAATCAGAAACGACCGTTTATTTCTTAAACAATTGGAATCATTCTGTATTCAATGCTATTAAAAGGCATTAAATAGTAACCATAGAGGCATTAAAAGCCCAATTTGAAGCAGAAATGACCGCCTGATAAATGGGATGACATATAACGCACGCTTATCCTTTAAGAATTATATAAAGACTTGAAATCCTTGGCATGTCACAAGTCCATTAGAAATTTCCTTCTAAAGTATCTAAAGGGTTCTCAACTCACAACGACACATCTCTTCATATCCTCTGTCACATTGTTTTCAAAAAATTGTGCCACACGTTGATCATTTTGCTCACAGTAAAGCGAATCTTAGTCATTTTTCTTCTCCCTTTTCCTATCATCCTTCACCTTTTCCGGAAAAGCACGGCCACTAGAATATTTGACATGGTTGTTGAAACCCCTCAGTTGCTCAAAGATTGGTGGGGAAACCTAAGCATAGATCAACAAGACCGAGTCAAAATGGTGATGGATAATATAATTTCACTAATGGAGCACACTGCAGTGGAAGGATAATAGAAGCAGCAGTACATTATTGGGATGCGGAACGAGTAGTCTTTCACTTTGGAAGTGTAGAGTTGACACCATTACTAGAAGAAATAGGTGGGTTAACCCGATTACCATTTGAAAGTGAAGAAGCTTGATGCCTAAGAACATTACGCCCGAGGAGTTTTCCGAAATGGTAGGGTTTACGCCTGAGTTGTGCACAGACAGTATACGACAGTCGGGAATTTCTCTAACTTCTCTCTACATCAAATTTGGGTATGGAGAGGCATTTCAAGAATCCGAAGACTATTTCAGCATTAACCAGGCGGATTGGAAAGAGCGGAGGGTACTCACTTTTGTCACCAGCTTTCTAGGGACTATCGTCTTTCTACAACACAAAGGATGAGTTAATATTTGCATGATCACAATTGATGATGTCTTACTCAAAGACACTAACAAGAACTACGCTTTGGTACCGATGATTGTTGCAGAGATATACCGAGCTTTAGAAAGATGCAAGAAGGGCGCTGGTTTCATTGAAGGTTGCAATTTGCTTTTACAAATTTGGGTGATGGAGCATTTGCAAAGTATGGCTAGCACAGACCATGCTTTCCATTCCATACCAAGAGAAAAACTACCTCTTGACTCATACCACCCGCATGGACAATGCTTTTGGGAAATGGGACCAACCAACAACCGCCAACAGTTGGCACCACATGTTCTATCAATTGACACCTGAGCACATTCAATAGATGTTTGATTACTTTCCCAGCACAACGGTAACCACACGGTCCGAAAAAGACTCATTTCTCATCTTAGTGGGCTTTAGAGGAGTTTATCGATACCCTCCTTTAAGGACACTTAGACAAGCAGGGAGAAAGCATATTGTACCTCAAATTGCAGACATCAGAAATTTCAAAGCAAATATTCTCGGAGGAGTAATACCGTTCAAAGACAAGATAATAGAACTTTGGAAAGAAAGACAACGAATGGGAATCGAGATTATTGGATGAGACAGATTTGACGCTGGCTATGATGAAGACTATCCAGACTGGCTTAGGAAGGACATAGCAAGGGAAATTCAACCAAATTCAACAACAAAAAGGAAAATGAATGCTGATGAGTTAGAATCTGAGTACAAAAGTTTACGCAAACGACTGACAAGGGCACAATGGAAAATAGCAAAGAAGCAAAGCTTGGTCGAAGCAAAGAACGAAGAAAAAAGCAAATGGCGCAGCAAGGCAGAGCTCCTGACAAAACGCATAGAGTCTATTGGAGTAAGGGCTGGCGAAGGGATGAACTCTATTGCAAATAAAGGAATAGAGGAGAAAGGAAGCAAGGCTTGGGAAATGTTGAAGAACTTCACATTTGACATATCCCGGCTCTTAACTGATGCAGACAGTATCATCTTCCAAGGATATTCATCAGAAGCGAGCTTGTCCGAGGAAGACTCAACCGAGGAAGAAGAAGAAGAATCTTCTTGGGAAGGATCAGCATAAAGATGTTCACCTAACCATGATCTAGCCCTATAGCAATGTTTCCTTTCTCTTATACTGTTTCAATATCAGCAAATGTAACAAAAGTCCAATAAATGCAATATTATCTTTAGACTTCGCATTTTGTTAGCAAGTGAAATGATGCATGTGGCAGAAAGCGTTTTCCAAAATCATCGTTCATAAAACGATCCTTCATATTGTAGGATGCATTTCTTATTTGATTTGTGTGCATTGCATGAATTTTTCTGTTATTATAGGTCACTAAAGGAATTCTTTCTCCATATTCAATCGCCTTTCGAGGCACCTCCTTCCCTACTCCATAATCAAATCCTGGTATCTAAAATCTTTCGCATGTCCAAACTGTCTTTAATTCATTCAAAAGTCTGTTACCAAAAGGTTAGCCCGAGTTGAATACCAAGGTAAAGGACATGGTTAAGCGAGTGCACTTGTCAGGGATTTTCCGAACTAAGGAGTTCTTCACAGCAATTCCCACTAGCCCTCTCCTATCTCTACATTACCTCCACTGCACTACAAACTACCAATAAGGCTAGTCAGTCTGAAAATACGATCCTTTTAAAAAGAAGAAAGATGAAGTCTCTTTCGTCACAACCATTCAAGACCCTATTATCAAACAGCGCTACTGTTTTATCCCTACCCTCATATACAACCTGAATATCCCATTTACAACAATCAGCCCATTTGACCCATATTCCACATCTCAGCACTAAACCGTCCACCATACCAGCAATACACTCAATCCAACTACTAAAATACATTACCATACCCTTCTAGGCCTCTCCCTGATGCCGGCCAAAGGCCAAAAAGAAACTACACCCCACTAGCCGAATTCCTTCCTCAATTGTTTGAGAGATTGGAAACTGTCGGACTTATTGCCCCAGTACCCCGACCGTTCCAGCAAACACTATGCACATGGAGAGAAATTGTCAAAGTAATAAAATGTTGGCCAAACTCAAAAGGCATACGTTACTCACTTTAGGACCTTTTGACACCAACATCCAAGGATCATTTTTGTTACACCTGTCTACACAGTCACGCCACTTACAATACATGACTGTGACCCAAAACACTTTCCAACTCGTCCGAGCATTCAAAGGGCCAGTGAAAGACAATATTGGAAAGGCAAAGGTGTAGCAAATACTCGCGCACAACAATCGAAAACGAGAAAACCCATTCAACTCGAAAAAGAGAGGCAAAGATACAATGACAAAACCATCATTATATGATAAACCTAGAGATCCCTGGAGCATTTGGAAGCATATCTACATCCACTAGCAAAGATAAAGCAAGACAATGAGGTTATTCGACACCCTTACCGTAGCAAGGGTTGAGCTGATACAAAAGCACAGGCGAATAGACTTCTTGGAGCAATATTGGTCGAAGGCGTTATTGGGGTGATATGAATTCTCATGAAAACAACTACAATAGGACGTGGCAATGCAAGAGTACACATGACATGAACAACCTACATTAAGTTCGGCAGCTCGGCAGATGTTATCCAATAAGAAAAGTTGGCACAAGGACCATATTTCAGCAGTAGGTCGACGAGTATGAAAGACGTTGAGAACCTCTTTGAAAGACATATAGCCGTCACGATAGACAAATTTGCAAGAAAGGACAATAAGTGCACTCAAGGTCTTGGTGTTCGACAAAAGCCAACATCCTTTTCTGACACACGACACAATCTATTCCTTACATAATGTCTTTATCACTTTTCAGTGACATTCAACTCCTCATCTCCTGCTTAAACAAGCTCCGGTCGTTTGACCAAAATCCTTGCCTTGATTGCTACATAAAGCACTTAGGCAATCTCTTGTGATATCTATACGATCTATCACAACCTCCAAATTCAAGCTCTAACTCGTTATCCACGGTCTAGGCATCCTCTTAAGCTCATGTGTCATTTTTGCTTCAAGTCTTTGCGAACATGCCCACACTCTTTTATGTATTTCATCACTCTGTTATGGTTGCCTTGCGCTTGAACGCCGAAATCGGTCAAGTATCTACATTCAAAAAAGCCTAAATGGCAAGCCGAACAAAAACCATTTTCTCCTACAACAAAGTCCTTTGAACCATCAGCATATGACACCAGGAGTATTTAGACAATTCTAATACCGCACAACCTGCATTATACTTGTTGACACTCAATTTCGTCCCAAAATTTAAATTAATGACTGATTATTTAAATAAAAGTCAATTGTAAAAATTAATTAATTAAAATTAAATTTAGTTAATTAAATTAATTAAATTAAATTAATTAGTTAAGTTTAGTTAAAGCATTAATTTCAAAGGAAAAGGGATAAATGTGCAATGCGCACTTTAAAATCCAGCCTACCCGTGCAATCACCTATATATCACTTAAACTTATCCTAAAAGAGGCCAATTTCGTAAAGCCAACCTTAATTTGTTCATTTACACAACCCATATACCTAATATACCCGGCCCAAACCCATCTCCCCTAATCAGAAATCCTATTTCCCTTACCCATTCCTAAACCCAATCCCCTTAATCCCTAATTCCCCTAATCCTAAATCCCAACAAGCGATTAACCAAGTTCCCCTCAAATCTGAATCACAGAAACGCCAAAAAACTCGTACCATGGTCCCCCAACTCTCCTTTTCCCTCTCACCAGTACAAAAAAGCGATCCGATTCGTTCATTTCAAATTGAGTTTCAATCTGAGCCGTGGATGATTTCAAACGGGAAAATCCTTGATGACAAGGATGAATTCAGTACAATCCTTAAGGGATTTGACTAAATTCACCCTTGTTCTACAAGGAAAAGACAAATTTGGGCATGGATTTAAAGGCAGGAGCAAAAACCCTAGCTGCAGGTATAAAAGCATTCTTTTACTCATTATTTGGGGGGGAGAAAAGACACATTAAAAAACGGCAGTAGAAATAGATTTAGAGTTCAACTTTTTCTCTGAAAATATGCAGTGAGTGTTCTGTTTTCTGGTTGTGTTCCTGGTATTGGGTTGCTACTATCGCTTCCTTGTTTTCGCGTCGCTTGTTTATCATTCGAATCGTCGACTTTATTCGAGTCGCTCAGTCGAGTCGCGTTTGTTTCGGACCCTCGCCCCATTCACTGCCTTTATTAAGGTAATACTTTTCCTCTCTTGTTTTTGCATCTCTTTACTATTTTGAACTTGTTTCTTGATCTTAAAATGAGATTTTAATAGTGTATGAAACATGTTAAGTGAAGCTGTGATCTTTGTATTTTGGGACCTAAACTGTACTTATTATTCAGTGTATGTGAAATGATTGACCTTAAGCATGTTTTCAAGTTTAAATCTGCTTCAACATCAGTTAGCATGAAGAATCAGTTTGGTTTGAAATCTTGAATCATTGAGGGAGTGGGATTTCAGGAGAGAGTTTGTTTGTTTGGTGATGAAAGTCAGGCAGTGTAGTCGTGTGTGTGTCTGGTTATGCAGTAGAGGATGTTAGTGAGTTCAGGGAGGGGAATAAGGAGTAGCAGGTTAGTCTCTGGCTGAGAGGGTGTTGAAGGCTGCTGCAGGTGCTTCTGTTTTTGGAATCAGGGAGTTTGTTTGGTTGTGTATATGCTGGATCTATTCCCTGGTCCTTGTAGAAGTTCTTGGTTATGAAGGATGTAGGTGTTAGGTGTTGTCTCTGATGGGTAGCAGGGGTGTAGTTGGAAGGTATGAGTGTGTGTGCTGATCGCTTAAAGGAGTTCAGGAGAGGGTAATAAGCAGGTGTAGTCCAGGGAGTCAGGGAGGTTTGATATGCTGTATATTCAGTGAGATTCTGGTAGTAGCAGGAAGCTTAGGTCCTGTGTGTGAGGTCTGTTCTTTGGTGCGGAAGGGTGGCTTGTCTGGAGGATGATTGGAGAGTGTCAGACAGCTTATAGAGAGATTTGGAGTATGCAAGGAGGCATAGTTAGGGGTGTTTTCTGTTTCTTGGTTGATTTCAGGGCAGTAAAAGAGATGATAATATTGTGCAGGTTGTTAAGAAGTGTAGGAGTTGGTGTAGAAGCAATAGGGAGTCCTGGGGACCTGAGGGATTTAGGGTATTGCTGTGAGGATCTTTAGTTGTTCCAAGGCTATTTGTGGGCAGCTTAGAGTTTGTTTTTTGGAGATCTAGGGAAGTTAGGAGTGGTGTTGATTGGCAAGCTGTTTGATGGGGAGTTTCCGGATGATAGCAGGTTGGTCTAGAGTAGGTTGGTGGTGGTTTAAGTGGTGCAGCTAGCAGCTATGAAGGTGTGCAGGAATCATTTGGGGTGTTATAAGGTGCAGAGTATTCTGATGAAGGTATTTGCGCAAGAGGAGTCAGTTTATTAAGCTTCAGGAGTTTAATAAAGTAAAACTTAAATTTTGGTTATAGGAAGGTTAACTTCCATTACATTGTCTTTGTTTAGATCAGTAGGCTTTGTTATTCTCATAACTCAATTATTCCTTAGTATAAAGTTAATGATTTAGTTCAGTTTTGAAGAGTAATATGCAAGTCATAGCTGTTATCTTTATTTAAGTTAATAAATTGTTACTCTGCTTGGATTCACTTTATAATCTAATTCATTTAGCCCTTAGCCTCATCACATGTCTTTTTTATAATCTGGAATGTTTGACAGTAGAATTTGGTCTATGTTTTTATTGAGTTATATCAAGATCACTAATTTAACTTGGGATCATTGCTTTCTCATATTTTCTAGCACTAGTTTTATTAGTATCTACTGGCATTGTTACTAATCCCTCGACCCACTCTCAGATGTTGTTTTTATGTTTGCAATATATCTGCTTTATTTAAGTTTTCATTTGCACTACCTTACATTTCTTACTGTCTCTATGGGATAAACCTTTGTCAATAACTTGTGCATTGTGTAAAGTTTACTTTCTTTTAGCGATGAAAGCCTGACCTTTTGCATATTACTTTTAAAATTAGTACAATGTAATGTCTAGGTTATATATGTCAAAATATACTCCACTTTGAAATTTGAGAAAGTTTGTTTAAGCCTTTATTGAAAAGATAAATTTTATTTTACTTAGTTTGATTCTGGTTCCATATCAAAGTATAGCAGTCTGTTCCGTTTTCATTTAGGCCATCGATCATTTTATTGCTTAACCATTTGTTTAGCTCTTCCGAATAAGTAAAAGTGATCCTAAAGCTAGAGACTAATTGTGCCGGTATATTAGTTTTCATTCTCTTTGAATACATCACTTGTTTCTTTTCAATTTTGTTCGGCATCATTCTGTGTGTCTAATCCTTTTCTCCTATAATTTTTTTTCTTTGCATGAACACTTGGGATTGAGTTGAATTAAAACTCACAAATTGGGACGGCTGTTTGCATTTGAAGTTATTTGCTCCGCTTCGCATTTTCGGGACTTGATATCCCCGAAAAATGTAAAAGAAAAAATGAAAATCACAAAGTCCAAGGCTCAATGATTGAGTTTGCGCTTCCGGGTTCTATTTTCTAAACTCCATCCTTCCCCGCTCCCTTAGAAAATGCATGTCTTATAGAATTTCCCCATAGACCGGATTAGTAGCCCGGTAGGATAGAAATGATATTTGAATTGTGAATAACTATTGTAAATCACTTAAATTATTTTTATATGAATACTTGTATCATTTCTTTGCGAATCGTCAATTTATTTATGGATGTTTAGAATCATTTGTCAATTAATGAGTGCAAATAAAATTCGATTAAAATTGTACCTTCGTCATAATTTGCATTTGAATTATTTATTTATTGATTATATTAATATTCAATTATTTATTTATCTAATCTAATTTATTTATTTAGTTAATCCATTAAATTTTGATTCTTTATTTATTTATTTACTTAATCTAATTTATTTAATTTCAATTAATCATTTATTTAATCAATTAAATATTTATTCATTTATTTATTTAATTAATCAATTATTATTCATTTACACCTTTATTTAATTAAAATTGATAAGTATTCATTTATTTAATTAAGTTATCTATTTGCTTATTTATTTATCTATTTAATTAATTAATTAATTAATCCTTTATTATTATCCAATTATTTATCTAGTTTGTTTTATTTATTTACTTAATCTTATTTAGCCTTTATTTATTTAATCAATCCATCAACCTTTATCTCATTATCCATTTAATTAATCTTAAATTTTGTTGTTTATTTATCTAAGTATTGGCATAATCAAACCTTATCTTATTTATATTATATTATTCATTATCTATTTATTTTTATTTAAAATTTGTCCTAAACTGATTATCGTTAAGTAAAATTCGTGAAAATCGCCGGATTTACCGCTTTTAGCGGATTTTCGAAAGTGCTCCCGTAATAAGGACCTTCTTTCGAATTTAATAGAACCACTTACTCAGAATCTCTGAATTTAATTTAATTTCTTTTAAATAAAGGTTAAATTGCACTCTTTAGTTAACTTAGGTTCCTAATAATCCTTAAATTAGGTGGCGACTCCAAAGAAACCCTTTGGAGTCCCATTTTGTTGAAATATACCCGAAACCTGTCTTTTCTTAAAGAAAGGGTAATTTTGGTGTTCAACAATACTCACACGATAGTCACGACAAAGAAATCCAATCCCTATGTAATCGAAGCTGACAAAACTCACAATCTCACACTGCACCCAACTTACACAATAAACAACCTCCCTTCCATAAAGACTTCCCACTACAACCCTATCGGGCTCAACCCAATCATGGACGTACAAAAGACAAAACCTAACGCCTTTGCTCCTTTAGGTCAGTCAAATGACATTGCAATCAACAGACAAACTACTCCATGGATACGCATTCCTAAATTCGATCCAACAAGATCTACACTCAAACATTCCATACCATGACACCGCAAGACATCCAGCACCGAAACACAAAGTTCAGAGCCTAATTAACCCAAAACAAAATGGTGGTACAACAAAAACCGACGAAGGAAAACTGCAACTCCCGAACTACAAACACACTTTCCACAAAGGCCTATCCATCAAGCACAGAAAACAATTTTTTTGACAACCTTCAAAATCCGGCAAAATCCAAAATATCAAACCCCAGTCTGAGTATGCAAAATATCCGCATATTCATAATCATAAATACATTCGACTGACACACTAATGGTCGAATGCAAATTTTAGCCAATATATCGGTGTTCAGTACAATGCAACCACCTTCTCTCGGTGATTTGTCATATATAATAAACTGGGGTAGAATATTTGAGGATCACCTCAAAAATTCCAAAACGCAAACTTGACACTAGGGCAGAAATTTTTGAGAGGACCTCAAAAATTTCTAGAAAAGTCCTTACAACAGCAACATGATAGTCTCCTTATCACATCGCATTATATAACAATAGAATTCTACTTGTTGCGCTATTCTTAATGCATCGACTGAGGGTATACAGCCCGATGTCAAATTTCACACTTTCATTAGCTGAGAGCATACAACCCGAGGCATCGATTGAGGGTACACTGTCCGATATCGATTTTTCGTTTAAATTAGCTGAGGCAGCCCGAGGTGTCGATTGAGGGTATACAGCCCGATATCGATTTGTCATTTAAATTAGCTGAGGGCATACAACCCGAAGCGTCGACTGAGGGTACACAGCCCGATATCGATTTGTCATTTAAATTAGCTGAGGGCATACAACCCGAAGCGTCGACTGAGGGTACACAACCCAATATCAGTTTTTCATTTAAATTAAATGAGGGCATACAACCCGAAGAGTCGATTGAGGGTACACAGCCCGATATCGATTTGTCATGTAAATGAGCTGAGGGCATACAACCCGGAGCGTCGGTTGAGGGTACACAGCCCGATATCGATTTGTCATTTAATTCAGCTGAGGGTATACAACTCGAAGCGTCGATTGAGAGCACACAGCCCGATATCGATTTGTCATTTAAATTAGCTGAGGGCATACAACCCAAAGCATAGGTTGAGGGTACACAGCCCGATGTCGATTTGAATTTTAAATTAGCTGAGGGAATACAACCCAAGCATCGGTTGAGGGTATACAGCCCGATATCGATTTTCAGTTACATTTCTTGCGGAGGGTACACAGCCCGAAGCACCGACAAAGGGTACACAACCCGATGTCGAAATTGACACCGCGGAGGGCACACAGCCCGATACAAATCTTGACATTGTAACAGGAAGACAGCCTGGAGGGTAGACATCCCGTTGAAAGGGTGTGCAACAAAAATGAAAGAACAATAGGCAACGCTGCATGGAAAGATACACAGCTCAATACAAAAGGAGTATACAGCCCCACGTGACAAACACCCGTTTAAAGGACGAGAACCAATGGACAAACAATCCGGCGTCACAACTGGCAAGATGATCCAACAACAGTTCAGCACGACAAAGCAACTAACTCCTGACGAGAAGCACTTAGCAAATGGATATCCCCAGAGGAGAGGCACGCATTCTCTAGCACTGAGCACCTGAAAGCGGACCGACAAAGGAGAGCTCAACTTAACAGGGAAGTTTACTTTATCTCTATATTTTATCTAAAATTGCATTTATCATAATCTTATTGTAGGGACTCCCCGATCTCCCGACAAACCCCTGCACCCTGCTCTCACACCTTTTCCCAAAGTCACTACCAATCATGCAACCGCAAAACCTCAAAACTTCATCCCAAGACGCTCAAAGCCACAATCCTATACTCACAACAGTGATCTGCCTAATCCTTCCTTGACGATTGGGTACCAGCTCCTTATTCCTTCCTATTCGTGCCTGCCTATTTGAATCGTGCGCATTTCTCGTGCTTTACTCCTCAATACTTCTCAGTTCATTCAAGACAATGTTGAGGCAAAGATAACTCCTCTATCGAGTTATAGTGGAGAATGTGTCCATGTAAACCCCTCTTTATGGGTGTGTCGTGCACCACGTTTTCATAACTAGGACGTTTACAAGCCTATTTCACCACATTCGATCTATCGATGTTATCTCGATTTCGACAACGCCTTTTTCGTACCTACCAAATACCTATTCTGTCGAATTCTGACATGCCCAAAAGCCGATCATCTCATGCTCCCACAAGTAATATGCCCAATCTTTCACTGCAAATTAGAATGGTATTTTGCATTTCCTTCTAATTAATGCCTACTTCGTCTATTCAAGCGCGTCTGCATCAATCGTGCGTGTTTTCGTGCTTAATCGTGCCCATCTATTTGAGTCGTGCGCATTTACAAAACTCACTCCTCAAATTCTTCCCAGCTCGATCATGGCAATATTGGAGGCGAGTTTACTCATTTACAAGACGAAATGGAAACTATGTACGTGTAAAGTCCTTTTTAAAGGTGTGTAGCACGCCACATCTTCATAACTAGGATGATTATAAGCCTCTTTTCCCACGCTCGGTCTACTGATGTTAACTCATCTTTGGTAGCGCTTTTGCTCCCTCTTTCATTTATCCCGCCAATAAGACAAAGCATATGCGAATCTAAACTTTTCATACTTCGATAAATTTAGTCTTTACATCCAAATCGTGCGTCATAAATATCTCACACAGGCAATACGCCATTTTAGAACTACACACGACCTGATTCTCGTGAAACCCGAGATATGTAGGCTACTCAAAGACCGAGGTTCGGCCAAAAACACCCCCAAAACTCCCATTTCCCCTTTGAATCATTTTTGCCTCCGCACTGTCAACGTCTTTGCCCGAAGACTCCTTCATCATCCCGAGCAAAGAGGGGCAGCTGTTGACACCCAATTTTGTCCCTCCTCTTCTAAAATTGGCCATAATTCAAATTAAGGTGCAACGTGACTATTTGTGAAAAATGTGCATTAGAAATCATGCATTTACGTGTGTTATCCTCTTTTTATATATTATATACTTAAGTGTGGCTATATTACGTAATTTTTACATCATTTAGGCTATTTGTCAAAACTGTGACTATCTGTGAAATTAGTACATTTATAATATTAGTGGGTATATTATATAATCACGTCATTTAGGCAACATGTCAAGTTTGTTTCAATTTATGGTTATTTGTGCAAATTAGTAATTATTTGTGATTATATATATTTAAATAATTTTATTTGAGTTTGTTTAATAATTATTTGTGCATTTTATTATATATGTATATCCATATTTTATTTTTTATACCTTTAAGTTAAATATTGGCTAATAAAAGTGTCAAAATTCCTTTTAATATTAATTCTTCCTTATTTCAAAATTACTACCCAAAATTCTTTATTTATATTTATTTATTTCTATTTATTTACATTTTTCTCTCTGAACCTAGCCACATTTCCTAACCAAATACATTCTCATTATTTGTATTTTTAAATCCCAAACCTTCTTCCTAATTCTATCTTGAATCTAGACCAAATAATAGCATAGATACGTCTTCCTGTCCAAGTTCATCCTCCCAAATCTTCTCCTAAATCATTATCCAAATCTACCTAAAATCCCTCCCCAATCTTTTTCTAATTTCCTATCCCCAAAATCACTCATCTTTATCCCGTAAATCCTTTCCTATCCCAAAAATCAATCCCCAATCCCTCAAAATTAGGCCATCACCAACAACTCTTTTTCTCCAAAAGTGTGTACATATACACACATGACCATACAAAAAAAAGGGAGGACTCCTTAATACACGACCCCACTTCCCCTTTGAGTGGTCTTCTTCCCCAACACCTATCACCACAACTACAAACACAAAAAATCAACAGGCAGACCCCACCCTCTTCTTCTTCCCCACAAATCTTCCATACACAGAATTCCCCTATCTTCTCTTTATACATATAGTATACCATACTCCCTATTCCCCTTCATCCTCTTCGACACCCACGAGCCAATTAGCATACACTCACTAAATCGAACAAGATACAGAGTACAATACACAGACACTTATCTTCTTCAACACCCATACCCCAATACACATCACAGTCTCTTCATTTTCATACACCCACAAAACATACACACTCACCCCGTCCCTCCATCGTTTTCAATACCCTCATTTCCTTTCCCACACATACATCTACAGAACCAGGGGATATCCAAACACACATACTCTCTTAAATCAAATGATAAAACAGAGGGGAGATCGGGACGGGGATTGATAGATAGGGGATAGGGATTGGATGGTGGCACCACCGTTGGAAACATAGTGAAACGGATCTCCACCATCGCTTGAATCACCAGAGTAGCAGCGACGTCGGTGGTGCCTCCTCGACGGAGAAACCACACAGATAGCCACTCCTCCGATTCCGTCGTCGATGGTTCTGTTTGAATGTTGTTTTGTTCATTGGTTTTCATCGACATTCTCATCGGCGAGATTTTGCCGTTACTGTTAATCCCATTTGTTAAGCTTATGCAGTTTAACTTGTTCTTGATATTTCTGACAGTTTCTGCAGTTCACTCGTTTAATTGCACCGGTTGTTTGTGCCTTGACGATTGTTTGACCGGTGTTATAAACTCTTTTGGCTTGATTTTACTCTGGTTAATTGTGTATTGATGTTTGTCTTGTAGGGGGCTTGGTTTGCATATTGACTTTGATTCATTTGCAATTGCAGTTGGTCCATTTATTTTGGGTTATTCCGTTCTCTGCTTGTGACCCGTATTTTAGATATCAATTTGTTGCCTAACCATATTTGTTGAGATTTTTGTAGTTTCTGGATATCATAATCTGGTGATCCTGACACTAATAAGGCCTATGAAAATATACACACTTATTTGAGGCTTATACAATGAATTCACGGACTCAATATCAAATATGGACAAGGAAAATAAATTATTTATTTGAGGCCTATTTGATTAATGTAAACATGATACTACACTTGAACGACCCATTCCCGCACCCCTAAAACACACAAAAGACTATGATGAAATGTATAAGCCGTGACTACAAATGAGCCGGTGATAGAGTGATGAGACCGGTACTTGGCATGGCAACACGACCGACCGGCATGTTCGCAACCGTATCGACATCCCTAACTTCTACCCAATTCATACACACCTGAGCCGACACTTTCGAAAATCCCCTTCCCCTTTATTTTAAAATTATTATTATCATTATTATTATTATTATTATTATTATTATTATTTTCATTATTTTTATTAATATTATTGTTATTCACTAACTCTTTTCTTTAAATTTTTCCAGGTAAAAATTAGAAAGAGACGATAACCTATTTTGGAAGAGAGCAATTCAGAGAGAAAACTTTGTCATTATTATTATTTTGTTCTCATTATTATTATTATTAGTATTTTTTATTTTTTATTACTAATTCATTTTCATCTTTTTTGCAAGGTGCAATCCTTAAGGAGGAAGCCTATTAGGATCTCTCATCTCAATTATTATATCATATAGTTTTTTGTTTATATCTAAGTAGTTAGTTTAAGTTGCTTAGTTCCTTATTTCGAATCCCAATTATAAAGTCCGGCCGGTAACCACATTTAGTCGAGCTCGGCACCTCTTCCTCTCGAGTTAAGTTGAACCTCTTACCTAGATTTCTGGTTCGTAGACTAAGTTTCGGAGTTAATTATAAAATTAACTAGAAACAAAATAGGTGCCCTAGTACGCCTAGTTAAAAAATATGTTAGGCGGTGACTCCAACACTTAAACTCAAACGAGTTACCCAGCCAAATCCAAAACCCGACTCGCCTCGAGTTGAGTCCAAAATCGGGTATGACACTATTCGTGCGTCCTTTTCTGCCAATCGTGCGAGTCTTCGTATCTATGTGTCGTCAAACTACATGTAGCCTGATTCTCTTTCAGCTCGAGATATGTAGGCAACTTGGAAACCGGAGTTCGGTCATGCCTATAAGCCTCAGCTTTTGGTTCATTGAATCAAAAGTCTTAGGCTTTATCGTGACAAAATTGGCTTTATATCAACTTTTTTACCTTGAAAACTCTTTCATCCTTTTTGGGTAAAGAGGGGCATCTGTTGACACCCAATTTTGTCCCGAAATTTTAATTAATGATAAATTAATTTAATCAAGTTCAATTTTTAAATTTTAAAATGAATTAATGAGTATTTATAAGAAAAATGGCTAATATCGCAAAATATGACCCCAATTTCAGTCCACCCATGCAATCCCTTCATTTCCTAACTAAGTCCAAATAAAAAGGCTAAATTCGCTCTTAACCTAAATCCTAGCCTATCTTTGCAAACTCCCCATATACACTTCAAACACGCCTAATCAGCCCTTACCCATTTTCCTAAATCTACTCGACCCATTTCTTTCCGCAAATTACCAGAACCCCTAATCCCCTTTCCCTAATCCCTTTCAATTCCCCAAAATTCGATCTCGATTTCCCCCTCTAAAAACCTTCGAATCAGTCCAAATTCGTATTTGATGGTCCCCCCACATCTCCACATCATCCCTACCAGTACAAGCATGAATCATTATCGTCCATTTCAAAAGCAAATTTCAATCCGAGTCGTAAATCATCCTAATGGGCAAATCTTTTAGAGGAAAAGTTGAACGTGGTACAATCCTAGAGGAATATACCATTTTCACCCTTGTCTCTAAAGGAAAAGTGAAAACGAGTAAGGATCGACTTGGAATTTCAAACGGGAGTCAAGCCCTAAAATGTCAGGTATAAAATCATATTATTCTAGTGATGTTTTTTTTGGAATGGGAAGGGGATTCAAAAAGAGGCAGAGAGAAAGTATGAACAACATATAGTTAGTTTAAGCTTTTTTTCCCCTTAAAATACACATAGAGTGTGCTGGTTTTTCTAGTTCTTGTTCTTACCATCGCTTTGATATTATCACTGCACCAGTCGTATCGTCACTTCGTCAAACAAGTCATCGACCTTGTTCAAGTTGCTTAGTCGAGTCGTGTTCTTCAGCTCGTCGTCTTAAGTTCACTGCCCTGCAAAAAAGGTTCGATCTTTTCCTTTGCTTTCCCTGCCAATATTGCGATTACTGTTGCGTGCTTGGTTTCCTGTGTAATTTAGATCAAAGTCTAAGCCTTTTTGTCAGATCCGAGCCCTTTTTTGTAGTTCTTATATATCAGTGCTTGTGTATGCTTGCTCATTGTTGCTTTGAAACTGGTTTTGAACACGATATTAGCCTGCTATGATGATAAAATGATGTTTGTTTACAGGCCGCTGCTGAGTTGCGAAAAGAGCTCCAATAGTGCAAACCTTGAAATGGGATGATTTGCACGATAGGGAATACACCAAGATAAGGTTGGAGGAAGCCGAGTGGAAAAACAATGGCCAAAATCACTACAAAAATTGAAATGAGTCCTCATATCGCGTCGATGCGCCGCGAGGAAACTCGAAGGGAAGGTATGAACCATACACCTCATCGAGGTAGCCAGTTAGTCAAAGGCTTGGAAATTCGCATGTGAGCCAATGGCTCGGTGGAAAGGTTTATCCCAGCACGAACCAAAGGAACTCTTCGAGCCCAACTCTGATCTCAAAGAATAGGGAGTTACCCCGTATCCCCAATTACAATTTCAACATATCAACCTCAGAATTGGTCAATATAGTGAAGGGGACAGCCAGGGTGAGAATACCAAAGGACATGAGAACTCCTGCTGACAAAAGGGATCAAAATCTACACTGCGAGTTTCATGGAGACTATGGTCACCGCACCGAGGACTGCAAAGCTTTGAGGCTCGAGGTGGCACACTTATTAAAGAAGGGCATGCTGGCTAAATTACTCACTGATAAGGGGAAGGAAAATTACACAAAGAACCGAGGTGATGGACATCTACCTCGGGCACCACCCCACGAGAGAGTTGTGAATGTGATCACCAGGGGTAAGAAGTTTGCAAAGCTGTCGATTACTATGGAAGAAAAAACTCGAGTTGGAGGCTCGGGAAAAGAAATTGTGTTTGATGATGACGACTGTGATGGGATGATGTTTCCCCATCATGATGCTTTGGTCATCATCCTAAGGATAAATGACTCAGATATCAAACGAGCCCTGATTGACCCCGGTAGCTCTGTCAACATAATCAGCTACGGGGCCATAAAAAAGATGTGGTTGAAGGGAGAGGTTATCGCTAAGGCAACTCTGTTAACTGGCTTCAACAACTCCACCGAGAAGACATTGGGTGAAATCACACTCGAAACATTCGCCGAATAAGTTTGCACGGAAACACTATTTCAAGTTCTAACCGAGGACATGGCGTGTAATGTGATCCTCGGTAGACCATAGATTCATTCCGTGAATGTTGTTCCATCCACTCTTCATCAAGCGATCAAATTCCCTACCCCATGGGGAGTTCGGTCGATTAAAGGAGAGCAACGAGTAGCGAGGGAGTACTATTCGGTTGCGCTGAAGAGTGGAGTCGTCCTGTCAGGACCAAAGAAATAGCAACCAATGCAACCGGGGTCAAACGAAGAGGACCCCCGAGGAGAAATAGAGAAGATCCCAGTGTGCATTCAAGAACCTCGTAAACAAAAAGTCGAGGACTCAACTATTGAAAAATTGGAATCTTTCACGTTATCGAAAGATTTTCCAGAGAGAAAAGTGTTTGTCGGCTCGGAGTTGGACCTAGAGTGATGCAACTCGACGCTCATCCAAGCCCTTCACAAGGATCCAAGCTAGGGAGTTGCAACAGCTACAGGCAATGTTCACACAGCTGGAGCTAATTGGGCAAGTAGTGGAGGTTCCAGGGCAGTTTTGCATGCTTACTACCTCTGGAACTGAAAATGTTCACCGCGATCGCGCGTGCACAGACGCGATAACGGAAGGCAAAGGAAAAGTAGTACGCGATCGCGAGAGTCAGACGCGATCGTGGAGGAATGAAAATGCAAAGTTGCATGATCGCGCGTCCACAGACTCGATCGTGCAAGAGGCGGGTTGAAGGCTTGCCTGCGCGATCGCGTGACCATAGCCGCGATCGCATGGACATGAATTAAAGCTCAGCGCGATAGAAACCATCATTGCGCGATCGCACTGAGTTGAGGATCAGAAAGCCCACCAGTGGCTAATGACTTGAAGGCCCAATGTTAACGGTTAATTAAGGCGTTTTGCCAATGTATAAATGCTCCTAAAGTCATTAGCAAACCTAGTTTTTGATGAATATTGATAATTGTGAGGATTTGGCTAAGCTTGTTTGTTTAAGCTCATTACTTTCCTTGATTTACAATTAGATTTCATCTAATTCAGGATCAAATAGTGTTGGTTCCTTTTGTTGGACAATTAGAGGGGTGTTTAGGTTAATCTTTCCCTAATCTACTTCTCTAATTATTTCTAATCAAAAGTGGGCCTTCCTTTCTTCTTTTAATCTTGTTATTTTTGCTTTGTATTTTTTTAAATTTCATGTCATTTGGTATCAGAGCTGGATTAGTGTTTATTTTAACAATCACTAAACCAATTCATGTTCATCAAGTCAAAAAAATAAAGTAAAAATCTCAAAAATATGAGTCTTAGGATTAGGTTTCTATTGAGTGAAATTTTTGGTAACATTTGAATATTGTGATGCCTAAAACTAATTCCAAAAGGAATTAGACAAACAACAACATATTGGTGCTGAATTGAAGGAATAAAAGTTAGGGTTCTTCATCAAGAATTTGGGGTTTTTTGATTTGCTTGTTGAAATCGAAGAATTAATTACTGGGGTTTGTTCACGGATCAACAAGGAGTATTCATCTCAAATTTGGAGCAAAAACACGGTGCTTTGTGAAGATTCAAGTTGCAAAGTGAGCTTCAAAATGGGGTTCTGCTTCAAACCCAGAAGCTTACGCGATCGCGCCAGCTCCAGCGCTATCATGCAGGCCACTAATTAAAAGGCCTACGCGATCGCGACCGTCACACGCGATCGCGCCAAGTATCTCCATCAAAGCTTCGCGAACGCGACCCTAGATCGCGATCGCGCTGAACATCAATTTCCCAGAAAAACAGATTCTTAGACAGATTGTTCGCAACAGCCCCGTAACAGTTTCCAATCAACCGGAACCCAATTTCAGCATCAAGAACAGTGAGTTTCTAAATCACAAACCAAATTTCATCCAATTCCGAATCCGATTTGTGCCAATTCGATTCGTTCCTTTTCTTTCTTCCCTTTCTTTAAACTTTCCTAAAGTGCTTTCGTCAGTTTTGATTGTCCGTGTCTCGTCACAACAATGCCTTCTGATCCCGAATTAGTTGAGTTTGATTGTCAAGTTGGATTTAGTGAGCAAAGAACAAACTTGTAATAGCCAAAGAGTGGAAAAAGGCAAGTGAGGAGAGAGCATTAGAGTGAGTAAAAGCCGACGTTGAGTGCAGACACGAGTTAATTGAGTGACATCAATTTGAGTGTAAACACTTAGGGAGCGACTCGGTGAGGACTCTTTCTACTAACATTGTTTGTTTACTTGTTTGTAGGTACAATGACTCAAGAGGGTGGCGAAGTGAACATGGAACTTAAAACCATGATGCAAACCATGTTGGCTAAGATGAGCTTCTTGGAAAATAAGATTGATGGGTTGGATGGGATGGTGAAGGAGCAAACAACAAAGGAAGGGCTTCGGGAAAAGGGAAAACAAGTGGTTAGCACACCTCCAACCGTGGGGGTGCGGGGTGATGGACCAAGCCAAATTTCTCGGGCCAATGATCGCTGCTCTCAAATGATGGTCCAAGATACCTATTCGCTGAATGTCACTCCACAAGTGAGGGACCCTACTCTTGATCTCCCAAGGAATGAGCAACCAAGGAATGATACCCCAAAGCCACTTGATGATGAGGGTCTTCATGAGGATGAGAACTATGATAGTGAATCATTTCATTATCCGGGTAAAGCCCAACGTGGGGAACTCCTTTTGGGGGAGCTAGGGGTCGAGGTGGTCGATTTGGGGGAGGTTACCAAGGGAGGGTGGACCGTGATGGAGACTACTATGACCACGGGGGTTATGGTGGGCAACGAAGGTATCATGATGAAGATAGGGGGTTGAACATTATCAAGGTCAACCTACCTACCTTCCAAGGTGAGAGTGATCCGGATAAAATATGGAGTTGGTGGTCTCGATGGAGAGAATCTTTCAAATCAACAACGTCCAAGATGCTATAAAGGTGAAGTATGCTATATCTCAATTTGAAAGTTATGCTTCTACTCGGTGGGAGTCCAAGAGAAGACAAAGGGAAACACAAGTGCTCATTGCCAATGGGGGTTGGGCGGCTTTGAAAGCCATGATGGAGGCTCGGTTTCTACCTCCACACTATGAGGATGAATTGCTCAAAAAGTTCTACAATTTGACGAAAGGAACCAAGAGTGTGGCGGAGTATTTTGATGAATTTGAGAGGACTAGGATAAGGGCTAACGTGCTAGATGATGACCGGTCTCTCGTACCAAAGTTTCGTGACGGTTTGAATAGGGAGATCTCCTCCCCAATGGAATTGCACCGGTTTGAAAGCTTGATTGAGGCATTCCAAGCGGCTCAAAAGGTGGAGAATAGGATCAAGCTAGACAAGTCTTACAAATCCAAAAACATTCCACCCACTTGGAACAAAGGAAAGGATAATGTGAAGGCTTCTACCCCATGGGATAAAGCTAAGGAGCCCAAGCATTACTTCAAAGGCAACTTTGAAAGAACCAAGCCCAAGTAGGAGCCCAAGGTGAGAGGTAATAAAGCTAAACTTGAAAACTTATCTAACATTCAATGCTACAAGTGTAATGGTCATGGCCACATGATGCGAGATTGTCCCAATAGGAGGACTATCATTGCTTTGGGTGATGGGGGCTATGAAACGGGTGGTAGTGATGATGATGAGATAGATAGGGGTATGCCATGTGACTATGATTTTGATGAGGAGGTGACGGGAGATGGGCAATTAGAGGAAAACTATCTTACCCTTGTGGTAAGAAGAATAATGGGGGCACAAGTAAAGAAGGATTTGGAGTCGAATTAAAGGGAGAGTTTATTCCATACCTATTGTAAGGTTCAAGGTGCTACTTGTTATTTGATTATTGATAGTGGTAGTTGCGTTAATGTGGTGAGCACCACCTTGATTGAGCAACTTAAACTACCCACTAGAAAGCGCCCACAATTTTACAAACTCCAATGGTTGAACGAGTGTGGTGAACTTAAGGTGACCAAGCAAGCCTTGATTAAATTCAAGATTGGGGACTACCAAGATGAGCTTTTGTTTGACGTGGTTCCTATGCAAGCTTTCCATATCTTGCTTGGTAGGCCTTGGAAATATGACCGCTTGGCAAAGCATGATGGCAAGATTAATAGGTATGCTTTGGAAGTGGGGGTCAAAAATTTGTTCTCAATCCATTGACCCCGGTGCAAGTGAGTGAAGGTTATAGGAAGATGAGGGAGTTGAAGTTGAAAAGAGAGAAAGAAAAGAAAGAGGGAGTTGTGGAGGAAGGGAGAGTGGGAGTTATTACTCAAAAAAGTGAGGGACCAAAAGAGGGAGTGAACTTGTTCTTGTCTAGGAAGGAATGTTTGAGAGATGTAGAGGAAGGAGTACCCATGATTCTCCTCCTACATAAGGAACATGTTTTGCTTACTAATGAACTAACCCCTTCTTTGCCTAGTTCTATTTCTTCTCTTTTGCAAGGTTATGAAGACATCTTCCCCGAGGAATTGCCTAGTAGGTTGCCACCACTAAGAGGCATTGAGCATCAAATCGACCTTGTTCCGAGTTCACAATTGCCCAACAAGGCCTCTTATAGAAGCAACCCGGAAGCTACCAAAGAACTCCAAAAGAAAGTGGAGGATTTGCTTGGGAGAGGACTTGTGCAAGAAAGTTTGAGTCCATGTGCAGTCCCGGTCATCCTAGTGCCAAAGAAAGATGGGACTTGGCGCATGTGTGTGGATTGTAGAGCCATAAACAAGATTACGGTAAAGTATCGTCATCCTATTCCTAGGTTAGATGATATGCTTGATGAATTATGTGGATCTTATATGTTTTCTAAAATTGATTTGCGGAGTGGATACTACCAAATTCAGATGAAACTGGGTGATAAGTGGAAGACGGCCTTTAAGACCAACTTTGGTCTTTACGAGTAGCTTGTCATACCTTTTGGCTTGTCCAATTCTCCTTCAGCCTTCATGAGGTTGATGAACCATGTGCTCAAATCCTTCATTGGATAATTTGTTGTGGTTTATTTTGATGACATCCTTATTTATAGCAAATCCATTGATGAGCATGCTAATCACCTGAAACAAGTGTTTGATGTCTTGAGAAAGGAACAACTATTTGCTAATTTGAAAAAGTGTTCTTTTTGTGTTGAAAAAGTTGTTTTCCTTGGTTTTGTGGTGAGTGCCAATGGTGTGGAAGTAGATGAGGCTAAGGTGGAGGCCATTAGGGATTGGCCCACTCCTAAAAGCATTTGCAATGTGAGAAGTTTTCATGGGTTGGCTAGCTTTTATAGGAGGTTTGTGAGAGGATTTAGCACTATAGCCGCACCATTGACCGAAGTGATAAGGACGGATAAGGTGTTTGTGTGGGGGAAAGAGCAAGAAGAGGGTTTTGTAAAATTGAAGGAAGTCCTTAGTTCCACACCTCTTCTCCAATTGCCAAACTTTGATAAGACCTTTGAGATTGAATGTGATGCTAGTGGGGTAAGCATTGGAGCCGTGTTGATGCAAGAACAAAAGCATATTGCCTATATTAGTGAGAAACTCAAGGGAGCAACCACTAAGTATTCCACCTATGACAAGGAGTTGTATGCCTTGGTGAGGGCATTGGCTCATTTGCAACACTACTTTTGGTCCAAAGAATTTGTCATTAGAACCGACCACCAATCCTTAAAACACCTCAAATCCCAAGAAAAATTGAATGTGAGACATGCCAAATTGGTGGAGTTTCTTGAGACTTTTCCCTATGTCATCCATTACAAAAAGGGAAAAGAGAATGTGGTGGCGGATGCCTTGTCAAGAAATTTTGTGCTTCAATCAAGAAGGCACTTGTTGTTGAATACGTTGGGTTCCAAACTCATGGGCTTTGAGAGCATGAGGGAGATGTATGTTAATGACCCGGAGTTTGGAGAACTTTATGCTAATTGTGAAGTGGAGGAAAAGGATATAAGAGTCAATCGATTGTGTGGTCAGGAGGAACTTAATAGCGATGTGGAAAAAAAGAGGTTCACAAGTTTGATGGCTTCTAGTTTAGGAATGGGAAGCTATGTGTGCCTAATTCATCTTGGAGGGAATTGCTAGTGAGGGAGGCCCATAGTGGGGGACTAATGGGGCATTTTGGTGTAGGCAAAACAATGGAGATTCTTAAGGAACAGTTCTATTGGCCCAAAATGAGAGTGGATGTTGTGAGGGTATGTGGCCAATACTTGGAGTGTAGGCAAGCCAAGTCAAAGCTACTTCCACATGGTTTGTACTCACCCCTCCCCATTCCCTTAGGTCCTTGGCTTGATATCTCTATGGATTTTGTCCTTGGATTGCCTAGGACCAAAAGGGGCAAAGATAGCATTTTTGTGGTTGTTGATAGATTTTCTAAAATGGCTCACTTCATTCAATGTCACAAGGTTGATGATGCATCTCACATAGCTAACTTGTTTGTTAACAATGTGCTTAAATTGCATGGGGTCCCAAAAACTATTGTTAGTGATAGGGATCCCAAGTTCCTTAGTCATTTTTGGAAGGAGCTTTGGGGGAGGCTTGGCACAAAGTTGTTGTTCTCCACTTCATGCCACCCCCAAACCAATGGCCAAACTGAGGTTGTTAAAAGAACCTTGGGTGCCATGCTTAGAGCTATGGTCAACGGGAAACTAGCTTCTTGGGAAGAACATCTACCTTTGATTGAATTTCTTATAATAGGACCATGCACACATCTACTTGCATGACACCTTTTGAAGTTGTGTAGGGTTTTAATCCCCTTACCCCCCCCCCCCCCGGATCTTACGCCTTTGTCTAGTGATGTTTTCTTAAGCTTAGATGCCAAGTTTAGAGCTCAAGAGATGAAGCAACTTCATGAGCAAGTAAGGAAACAACTTGAGAAGAAAAATCAAGAAGTTGCCAAGAAGCCAAATAAAGGAAGGAAGAAGATCATCTTTGAGCCCGGTGATGGGGTGTGGGTTCACTTCCGGAAGGATAGGTTCCCAAACAAGAGGACGAGCAAATTGATGCCTAGAGGCAATGGCCCCTTCAAGTCCTTGAACGCCTTAATGACAACGCGTACAAGGTGAATTTGCCAAGTGATTACCAAGTGCACAACACGTTCAATATGTGTGACTTGTCTCCGTTCAAAGTCAAAGATCAAGTGAATCCGCGGACGGATTCTTCTCAAGACGGGGAGAATGATGCAATCCGACGCTCATCCAAGCCCTTCACAAGGATCCAAGCTAGGGAGTTGCAACAGCTACAGGCAATGTTCACACAGCTGGAGCTAATTGGGCAAGTAGTGGAGGTTCCAGGGCAGTTTTGCATGCTTACTGCCTCTGGAACTGAAAATGTTCACCGCGATCGCGCGTGCACATATGCGATAGCTGAAGGCAAAGGAGAAGAAGTACGTGATCGCGAGAGTCAGACGCGATCGCGGAGGAATGAAAATGCAGAGTTGCGCGATCGCGCGTCCACAGACTCGATCGCGCAAGAGGCGGGTTGAAGGCTTGCCTGCCCAATCGCGTGACCATAGCCGTGATCGCGTGAACATGAATTAAAGCTCAGCGCGATAGCAACCATCATTGCGCGATCGCACTGAGTCGAGGATCAGAAAGCCCACCAGTGGCTAATGACTTGAAGGCCCAATGTTAAGGGTTAATTAAAGCATTTTGCCAATGTATAAATGCTCCTAAAGTCATTAGCAAACCTAGTTTTTGATGAATATTGATAATTGTGAGGATTTGGCTAAGCTTGTTTGCTTGAGCTCATTACTTTCCTTGATTTGCAATTAGATTTCATCTAATTGAGGATCAAATAGTGTTGGTTTCTTTTGTTGGACAATTAGAGGGGTGTTTAGGTTAATCTTTCCCTAATCTACTTCTCTAATTATTTCTAATCAAAAGTGGATCTTCCTTTCTTTTTTTTAATCTTATTATTTTTGCTTTGTGTTTTTTAAATTTCATATCATAGAGTCGAAGAAAGCTATAATCGAAGTCTTGAAGTCTAACAACGATTGCTTTGCTTGGTCCCGTTCAGATATGGTCGGTATCATCCAGAGATCATGACCCATAAATTGAATGTAGATCCCTATTTTACCCCTGTAAAACAAAAGAGGAGGCCACACGCCGGTGTTAAAAAGAAAGCAATCGAGGATGAAACTATGAAGTTGCAAGAGAATGGCTTCATAATAGAGGTAAAGTACCCCGAATGGCTGGTCAATGTCGTCGTCGTGCCCAAAAAGAATGGCAAATGGTGGATGTGTGTAGATTACACAGATCTAAACAAAGCCTGCCCCAGGGACTCCTATCCATTGCCACAGATAGACAGGTTAATAGACTCTACGGCTGGACACAAACTATTAACCTTTTTGGATGCCTATTCGGGGTATAACCAAATTCTCATGGACCCAAAGGACGAAGAAAAGACCTCGTTCATCATTAACCGAGGCACCTTCTGCTACAAGGTAATGCCCTTCAGTTTGAAGAACGCTGGGGCGACATACCAAAGACTGGTGTGCCGCATATTCAAAGATTACATTAGAAAGTCTATGGATATTTACATAGACGATATGTTGATCAATTCTATTCGGATGGAAGATCATTTAAACCATTTGAGAAAAGCTTTCACTGTTCTGAGGCAATACGGCATGAAGTTGAATCCTGAAAAGTGCGCCTTCGGTGTAGAGCCGGGCAAATTTTTGGGATTCGTAGTCTCTGAATGGGGAATCGAAGCCAATCCAGACAAGATCAAAGCCATTGAAGAAATCCTCGAGGTGTTAACCGGGGTGAAGGAAGTTCAGCGCTTGACTGGCCGAGTCGCTGCCTTGAGTAGATTTATCTCAAAGTCTTCAGAGCGATGCCACAAATTCTTCTTTCTTGAGGAAGAATAGTCACTTCGAATGGACACTGGAGTGTAAAGAAGCGCTAAGGGAATTGAAACGCTATCTGGCTAACGCATCGTTGCTTGCCAAGCCAAAAGATGGTGAAACTCTACTAGTGTACTTGGCGGTATCCCAGGTGTCAATTAGTGCTGTGTTGGTTCAGGAAGAGGATGGCAAGCAACAACCCATCTACTATGTGAGCAAGACACTCCTCGACGCTGAGACCAGGTACCCTCATTTGGAAAAACTAGCACTTGCTTTAATTACTGCTGCTCGGAAACTACGGCCTTATTTTCAATGTCATCCAATAACAGTAATTACCACCTTCTACCTGAGAAGTATATTGCATAAACCGGAGTTGTCCGGGAGGTTATCTAAATGGGGCAGTAGAATTAAGTGAATATGATATCACCTATCAGCCCCGAACGGCCATTAAATCCCAACTCTTAGCTGATTTCGTGGCTGATTTTAGTGTTGGGATCTTACCCGAAGCCAAAAAGGAAAACTCGATGTCGAAGGGATCGACCTCGGGACTGTGGGTACTTTACACCGATGGGGTGACTAATTCTAAGGGTTCAGGATTAGGCATAGTGTTGACAGCGCCCATCGGGGAGAAAATCAGGCATTCAGTTTGGTTCAAAAAAGTGACCAACAATGAGGCCGAATACGAGGCGGTTTTAGCAGGCTTGGAGCTGGCCCGAGAGATGGGGCTAGAAAGAATTGAGTTAAGGTGTGATTCACAACCGGTGGTAAACCAAGAGCTCGGTGAATATATGGCTCGTGAGCCCAGAATGCAGCAATTCTTGACCCAAGCACAAAGAATCTTATCTCCATTTCAAGAGTGGCAAATCAAACAAGTACCTCGGGAGGGGAATACTAAAGCCGATGCCTTAGCAAACTTGGGCTCGGCAGTTGACGAGGCACACTCGGGGACTGATTCAGTGGTTGGGTTGCTCTCTGCACAAACGAGGGAAATAAAATTTGAAGTCAACTCGGTGGACCACAGATGGGATTGGCGGAGTAAGTTAATCTCTTACTTCGACTCGGGGACTCTCCCCCAAGATAAGAAAGAAGCAAAGAAACTAAGGACTCAAGCAGCTTAGCTATATAGGAGATTGTACAGCGGCCCGATGGCAAAGTGCTTGGGTCCAGATGAAGCTAGATATGTGATGGCAGAAATACACGAGGACGAGTGTGGCAACCGCTCGGGGGGAAAGTCTTTGGTGCAAAAATTGCTTCGAGCTGGGTACTATTAGCCCACTATCAGCGCCAGATGCAAAGGCCTTCGTGAAAAAATGTGATAAGTGTCAACGCCACACCCGAATGATTCATCAGCAAGCTGAACGCTTATATTCAGTCGTGTCACCATGGCCCTTCATAAAGTGGGGAATGGATGTCATTGGCCCCTTACCGAAGGGAAAAAGAGGTGTTCGGTTTATTCTTGATTTAACCGATTACTTCACAAAATGGGTGGTGGCAGGAGCTCTCACCGACGTTAGACAAAAGGAAGTAATTGCTTTTATCAGGAAGAACATCATCTATAGGTTCGACGTTCCAAGGGAGATTACTTGTGACAATAGTCCACAGTTCATGGGGGCAGCTATCACTGATTTTCTTAAGCAGTGGGGAATAAAAAGAACAGTGTCGAGCCCCTACCATCCAAGTACTAATGGACAAGCTGAACCCTCAAACAGAATAATAATTGAAAATCTCAAGAAGAGACTTGATGAGAGAAAAGGTCCTTGGCCCGAAGAGTTACCAGGAGTGTTGTGGGCTATGCGAACAACAGAGAAAAAAGCACCGGTGAGACCCCATTCTCCCTCTCTTATGGCATGGATTCACCTATCCCCGTGGAAGTGGACGAACCAAGTCTTCAGTATGCTCACACCACCGAAGATGCCAATCAGCAAGCCATGCGCATAGAGTTGGATTTGCTCGAGGAAAAAAGAGAGTTGGCTTTGGTTCGGTTAGCGGCACAAAAAAGACAAATTGAGGCTTATATAAACAGGAATGCTTAGAGATTTCAAAGTTGGTGATTATGTGCTAAAGGCTTCAAATCAGTCAACGAAGGAAAAGAATGGGGGAAAACTCATTGCAAACTGGGAAGGGCCTTACAAGGTTAAAGCAATTGTTGGAAAGGGATCTTATCAGATTGAAGATTTACAAGGCAAACCCGAACCCTTGAATTGGAACATCTCCAATTTGAAGCGGTACTATTTTTAAAGTCAATGTAGCATTCCTTGACCATTTAAAATTCACTACAGCTTCGAGCCGAAAAAATGCTCCTAAGGCTTCGGTCGAAATATGCTAACTTGCTCCTCATTTCGTTTTGCTTGACCTTTTCAGGAAGCAAATAAGACGATCTCCATTGCTCGGATCTTCATCAAGATTCAAACTCGAACACTGGTGGGGAGTGAGAGGCGAGATGCAATTGAGGTCGGCACCGAACCTCCCCTGCCAAAGCCTATCTATTCAGAACTCAGGGACTAGCGTCCGAAGAATAGATTAGCGGCATGTATTTTCGTCCAGTAGTGATGCTTTCTAAATGTGTTTTTGCGCCTAAGCCTTGTTAAACTAGGCCTTATGTAAAGTCCCTTCGGAATTCGATTGACATCATCAATGAAATAAACTTGATTCAATATCTCTTTGTTTCTATGATCTTACATACCGAAGTTATATTTTAAATGCATTGACTCGAGAATGAGACGTCGTTCTAAGTTCGCATCGGTTTTATACGATCAAGTCTTGCAAGAAAATTACTCTAAGTGTTCGGCTCATTAACCCTTGAAAGGCAAAACAAAAGCTAACACTGAAAACATAAAATGAAAATTCATTAAGTCAAAAGCCCGAGGGCTGTGAAATTGTTTACATCAAAAAAGGGCCCGAAGGTCCAAAGCATATACATCAAAAGGCCCGAAAGCCTACACAAAAACAAAACAAGAAGTGAAAGCAAGAACTATAAGCTTCGGGCCCATCATTTCCCTCCTCGGAGGCCCCATCCTCATCATCATCATCTTCTTCTTCATCATCTTCGGCATCTTCATCGCCTGAACCTTCACTTGAAAGAAGATCGTCAATAATGGCTTAAGCTTTGGCCGCTTTATCTTCAGCCTTGGCAATTTCTTCCTCCAAGTTCAGCTCACCGGTACGGCATTATTTAAGCAGCCTTAGCCGAGACTTGATAATAGTCCAGCGCTTGTCCAACTCCGTCCTCTTGGCCTTGATCTTGGCCCTATCTTTACGATTAGCGACTTCTCCTCGAAGCGATTTAACTTCGGCCTCAAGAGTTGGAATCCTGGAGTTTTCGCCTTCCAGCCTTCGAATGTGAAGCACATGGCTTCTTAGCTACTCATGGTGCTTGTTAGCCATCTCCTCGAATTTACTCCTAGCTTGGGCTAACTCTGCACCGAACCTCGCGACTTCAGCTTCCAACTTCGAGCGCTCTGCTTGAAAATCATCATCAAGGGCCCGAACCTTGGCCTCAGCAGCAACCTCAGCTTCTTGCAAGTCAGAGCAAGACTTGGACAACTTAGCTTTCAATTCAGCTATTTGAGCATTGAAGTTGTCCCTCTGTCTATCCCCAGCTCCGGCAACACGCTGAATCTCCTCATGCCTCGTGGCTTCGAGCTCAATAGCTCTTAGTGACAGAACGAAACCCTGAACAGGAATTAATAAAGGGTCAACAAAGCGAATACACGAGGATAAAGATAAGGATGATGGAATCGAGGCTTACTCTGAGTGCGTTGGCAGCAAGATTGTTAGCTAACTGAACCGGGGAAAATTGCTGCACAATGGCGTCCTCTTTTGGGCCAAGCATGGGCAAAAGGCTCAATATATCGCTTCGGGTGCTCTCCAGAAGGTTTGAAGAAGCTGACACCTCCAGCTTTTGCAAGGACCCCGCCGAAGTCGAAAGCCTCGCAGGTTTAGATTGTGCCGTAACAGCGCCAACATTTGTTTCTTTCTCAGTAGCACGAGCCCTGACTTCTCCAACTTTAGCTTTACCTTTGGCCTTGGCAACAGCCGCTTCAGAATCATGCTCATGATCCTCGAGGTACACCACTTCGACCTCCCTATGAGATTCCAAGCCCTCGGCGTTCTCATCGCTAGGCTCGTCGATCAGCCTTCGGCGCGTTTCAATAACCGCTTTGGGTGGATGGGAGTTCGTCACTTCGATGCGAGGATTCACAAGCACGAGGGTTTCTTTAGAAACGTTCGCTCTCTTCACACCTACAAAGAATGATGTAGGAGGATCATAAGCACAGGAACGAAGAGAAGTAAATGCAAATATATTAATCGAAGACAATGTTACCTTTTGAAGATCCTTGACCTGAGGACCCCTTGGAGGACTTTGAAGGCTTAAAATCCTTGAGCTCCTTCAGGTCACCAGCGAGACCTGCCACCGAAGCCAATTCATCATCGAAATCGGTATCCTCTTCATCCTTCTTTCTCTTCCCTTTTCCTTTCCCTTTTTTATTCTTCCTCTTGTTGATGGCTCGATTTGGAAAACCTGCCACCGAGGGAAAATAATTACTGAAAAAATAAAAAAGTTTTTATAACATCCTTGATAAAAGGTCATAAACAACTTACCATGCCTTTTATATTGCCAACCGAAGCTAGCAGCCATATCCATCCAAGACCGAATGGGACGCGAGCGGGCTTTGATCATAGCTTTGACCCATTCGGTCAATCCCTCGGGAGGGACAATAGCAACCTTATTGGCTAAGGAGCAAGAAATGAGTTGAGGTCAGAAAATGAGAGCAATTGCCAGAAAAAATTAGGAACGAGCGGACACTTACGTGTTTCATTCCACTTTTTTGAGAAATTAGGCTCGGTCAATAAGGAGCTAATCTCCACATAGATTGTAGCAATCACACCATTCTCGGTCTCCATGATCCTCGCTCTTGTGGACAAGCACATGCTTACTACAGTTGTTCAAGGCCACGACCCCAGCCTTGTGAAAATATGGATAGTAGAGAGAAATAAGATGCTGCAGAGTAAAGTCTACCTCGGCTTTCTGACTCAGCCAGTCCAGACATTGCACGACCCTTCAAACACCGGGGCTTAATTGAGCCAAGCATAAGTTGTATGCTCGGCAGAATTCATCAATCACCCTATGAACGGGGAGAGTAAACCCAGTGGTGAATGGATAGGTGTATGCGAAGGATAACCCCTCCACATGATCGCAGCATCTGCTAGCTGGATCGGGGATAACTACTTTCACCTCGGACTCGAAGTTACAATCCTTTCAGATTTGTTCTAAGTGAGCTTGGGTAAGGCGAGTAGACGTTGTTTGCACAGGTACATTTCTATTCAGCTCCTGCTGGTCAGCTGATTGCTTTTTCAGCCTAAGGTCCTTTGCTGGTGTCGAAGTGTGAGGGAATAATTTGGTGAGGCTCGAGCTCTTGCTCGAGGGGAATCTTCGGGAGTTTCTTCTCTAGACCCGAAGGTTCAGCCTCGGCAGTGTGCCCACCCTCGGTAGCAGGTAATTCACCCCCAGTCTCTATGGTGGCCTCAACATCGTTATCCTCATCCTCAGCGTCGTCGCCTTCGACACCGTCATTCTTATTGCTGACTTCCTCAGCATCAACAGCAGCTACAACCATGGCTTCATCCCTGATGACATCATCCTCTCCTTCCGCACCGACATCCCCGCTCACATCAGCTATACCGTGCCCAGCTCTAGCCTTGTACTGCCTAGAGCGGCTCGCCAGGGATGTCACTTCGCCACCGCCAACCTCCGCTTCAATCACTTGCAGTGGCGGAACGGCAGCGATGAAATCGCCGCTGCAATCATGGCGGCTATGCGAGAAGTTTTGTCTCTTGAGTCACTGGAATCCTGAGTGGAGTGCGTCGCAGACATGATTATAATTATGGGTGTAAGGATTTCTTAGAAATAAGAAGCTGATCAAGACAAAAATGGATGTTTCCTCTCTTCTTATTATTGTTGCTTGCAGATGATGAAAGTAATAAGAGAAGCTTAGAGTGGAAATATTTATAGGTTATTGGGAAGGCAAGTTGCGAAAGGCCATCATTATAACGTTGGAGAAGCAAGAAAGACGGCGTGACCGTTCGGCAACCAATGAACGGTCGCCACGTTTCACGGAAAAATGATTTGAAAGGACTTGTAACGTCTGCAGATTTTTGAAACGCTTGGATAAGATTGAGCCACGTCACTCTCCCGCGAAATTTCATTCCACTCCTCGGTAATCTTAACTTGGAAATCTCGAATAACCCTAGCACTTTTTAGCAGTTTAATTCTTCTCCATAGCAATTTAAGACACATATTTTTTAACAAAAAGTTTGTACATAAGCATATTTACTGGTGTAATAAATAACTAATGTTGATTATAAATAGTGAAAGTCTATTTGTTTGTTGAAGTTTTTAAAACGGGACAAAATTTAAAAAGTAGTCTTGAAAGGTGATATATAATGATGTTTCTACATTTTAACCAAAAATATTGACATTCACGGAAAGAATTTGCATTAGTGGTGTTAGATATTGTAGCTAATTTACTGGTAATCAATTTATTCAAGTTTTTTAACAATTGTGGCCTTTGAAAATCTTTAAACGTAACTATTAAAGATTTGCCTGATATAAATCAACAATTAATAACACACAATTCAATAAGCAATTAGTATTTTTATCCTAGCAATGCTGCAGTATTTATATCACCATGGATACATGAACATTAAGTCACTTTCTAAAGGATTCAGATAATTTGCAAAGTAGAAGGCGTTTGTCCTAACTTTCCAATAACATATATCACCATGATCTTCGCACCGGTTTGACATGAGATGATTAAATACATCAAAGGTTTTGGTCTTCATATTCCAAACAAATTCACACTGAAATCTTGTGTTCTCCCATATACTCTCACGAAAATGCCAATGAAAACCATCTCCATGTTGAAGGAAATGACTCCCAAGATTAGTGTCTCTAGACCAACAACGGAGGAACAACGCATTTGTACCATTAGGTAGATCATTAGCAATCCATACCTGATACCTTTTGAAAGCAGAGTCAGAACTAGCAGCAAAAACACCATTGAAGGAGAGGATTAATAAAGTTGAAAAGACTAAAATGGTGATGCTATAATTCATGTTAAGAATAAGAAAAAGATAATTTCTCTAATTAGATTTTTCTCCTTCACACAAGAAGTAAAATCATGAAAAGGCTATTTATGACAACCTCCATTAACTTAGCACATACAAAGTCAAACAAATTGGATTATACAATCTATTTCAATCTTGGAGTCATCCATTAAGCATTAATTCATGGAATGCTCTAATAAATACTTAAAATTACACTAGACCTATACCATAATAACTATTGAAATTTAAACACTAATATACGGTGAAATATAAGTATCATTACAGTGCTTTACGTTAGCGAATAGACTAAGGATAATATTTTTAAATACCTAATAAGTAAAATGTAATTCAATATGAGAAGCTGTTCATGTTTACTTGAGAAATACCAATAATTATTTTTCTTGAAGTTCAGGATCTTTCATTTTAAAAACTCCAGTATTTTATCATGAAGTTTGGAACTGAAAATCAGAAAAAAATTAATGACTTTGAACGGCTTTGACTACCCTAAAACTTTGCAAACATTGATTATTGGTCGCTTCGTGCTTAAAAAGTGGCTACACTGCCTAAATTTCACTACTAAGGCTTATGACGCACCAGTTTTTGCATGAAGAGACACTGCTGGCGTTGTTGTCATCGTTTTGGCTCGGTTCTCCATCAGGAAAAAATTTGGGCAATCGCTAGAAGTCACACAGGAGAAGTTCTTGGCGATCCCATGTCTTGCTAATAGAAGATCTAGCAATCACAAAGAACTTTCTCATGGAAGCAAAAAAATATGACATTTCTCATAGGGTCCAAATTTGTGACGAGACGCCAGAAGTGTCCTATTGTATTGTCTTGTGCCAATAGGCTTGATTAGTTTTTCAGAAAGATTCACAACAATAATACAAATCCGAAGGGGTGGTTTACAGAAATAGGACACTTCTTGGGGGAATTTTCAAAACTAGGCACCCTTCAACACAAAATTACAAATGACAGGCCACATTTCATCCATAGCACCCCCTTTATTTTTACATTACACAACATATCACCCCCTTATTTTCAAAATTACACAACATAGCACCCATTTAAACTAAAACCCTAGGAACCACTCCCTCACCCTCCCCCACCACTGCCCCACCACCAGAAACCGACCTGCCACCGCAGCCGCCGCCGGCCGGTGGCCGGAAAACCAAAAATTCGCCGGATTTGTTTATTTTATTTGTGGATTTGTTTAAATAATTGTTTTTTGATAATTTTATACACCTAAATCTATCAAAATAATAAATTATACATGTAAATACATATAAAATTGTGTATGCAATAGGGAAAATACAAAAATATATACAAAAAATATAAATTTTATACAAAACATCCATAAAAGTGCACGAATCTGAAACTTATACTATTTTATTCATTGTTCATACATGCATATACAGCTTTATACAAAAGTTACAATGCATAGAATGTGTTTTATACACTGTTAATGCGTACATATACAGATTTATACATTTTTATACACGTTTACAGAATTGTATAAACTTGTATAAAAGTGTATAAACTCGCAAAACTGACTTTAAACAGTGCTTCGGGCAGCTTTTACACAAAAGCTTAACAAACATCCCAGATCTATACAGTTTTATACAAAAAAAACACTAGATCTAAATATTAAACAAAAGTTTTAATAAAAAACTAGTAGATCTCAATGAATTTTTATGATAAAAGTGAAGAAAAAAAATAAACTCGATAAATAAACTCCTCACCGGAGTTTGGATCGGAATATACACGAAAATCAACATTGCTATTCAAAAAGCAAAAAAAAAAAAAAAAAAAAAAAACGAGAAGAAGAAGAAGAAGCAGCGGCGGCGGCGGCGGTGGTGGTGGTGACAACCTCGGCGACGGCGACATTGGTGGTTTGGAGGAGAGAGGATGACGGTGGGACAGTGGTGGAAGAGTGAAGGGGGGGGAGGGCGGCGGATTATGTGTAATGGGGAAGAGAAGAGAGAAAAATGGGAAGGAGGGAAGGAGGAGAGGAAAAATGGGGGCTAGGGTTTTTTTTCTTTATAAAGGGGGTGCTATGGAGTGAAAGAAAAAATAAAAAAAAAAGGGAGGGGGTGCTATGTCATGTAAGGTAGCAAAATAGGGATCTTTTTTGGTAATTTTCATGAGTGGGGTGTCTCTCAATGTAATTGTCCCCACTTCCTGTGCACCATCAAAAAATTGTCTGCCATAAGGAAAGTCTTATGAAAATGGCTCCCGTTCTCCAGGATTTTACCTCTAGCGATCTCCAACAATTATTCTTGATGGGGTTTTTTGTAAAACATTTGTTACGAGGATCAAAACTGCAACATTGACAGCAAATTTATCTATTTCGCGTAAAAAACTTCAAATTGAAATATGCTCAATGATCCGGCCTACTTGCAAAAATATGACACCATAAGCAATGGTTTGTCTTTTTGCCCGCGCTAGGGGTTTTGCAAAAATGACCCTATTCAGGTTTAATGAAAAAAATTCGGATGGAAACACTTCTGTCAAGTTTTTAGATCTAGGCCAAGACTTGCCTTTGTACCTCTCTGCTTTTCAACACTTATCCCTTCAAGTATAGGCAAAAGGCAATACTTGCCGCACTTGATCGTTGCCTTTGACCCCCTCTCTATTTACCAACACTTACCCTTAAAGTGTTGGTAAAAGGCAGCACTTGCCGAACTTGGTCGTAAGTCTTGGCATGCCCCTTCCAGTCTTTCCCTGCATTCTCGCCATATAACTTGAAGTATTGGCAAAACAGTACTTGCCCTTGAAGTATTGATAATTGCCCATCAGACATATGCTCTAGTTTTCATGTGCGCATAAATTAGTTTTTTCTATAAGGCAGCGGTTCGTGACATTTTAAAAAGTTAAAGACATTGAACTTAATATAATAAGTTATTGCCTATTGGCAAAAGTTTCAATTGTAATGACTTGTGAACAATCAAGGAACACAAGTAATTTTAGCTTATGAAGTAGAACTTGTGGACAAATAAGAGGTAGCACTCACCTTTTACCCTTCATGCGTAGGTAAAATTTATTCTTGAACTCTTCTCACATTCTTCCAGCTAACTTAAAGTGTTGCCTAGGCAGCACCTGCCTTTGACATTCTTGCCTAGGCAATACTTACCTTTGACCTCTTTCCACATTTTCGCAAATAATTTGAAGTGATGCCTATGGATGAAGCGGATGCGAATTGACTAAAATTTATGTAAGTGGGAACACACACTTAGAGATAGTAAATTTTGGAAATATCGGGTGAAATTATTTCCATATTGAGGCCATTCTTGCATACCATCTGTCTTTTTCCTGTTACAAATTAAGTCTAACTAGCAGCCCCATGGTTTGGACCAAAATATGGACTAGTTGAGGCCTATATGGAGAAGCAAAGTAGGCATGTTTTTGACGGGCAGGTTATTTGTTGTGATATGTGAATCAAATTTTTACGTACCCAGTAGATATTTTATCGTTGTTACATTTTACATCCTTAGTAGAAACTCTTTTTTTTTAGCTCAGATATCCAGGAAAATATGGACTAATTAAGTTCTTGGCAAGCCTGCTAGGAATTTTGAGCTTAAGTCTGGCGATGAGTGCTAAACTGTAAAAGAAATTGTATGGGGCCAAATTATAAGAATAGCGCTAAAGTATCGTATTCCTAATATGTTGGTGGGGTAAGATTGTATACTTCTCATCCTCCCCAAACTCCACTAATAAATATCACTGGGTATGTTGTTATTGTTGTATCCTATTTCTGTAAATATTTCTATGTGAATTAGCCTGCAAATTTAAAAAGAATAGCACTACAACATTTTGCATACAAGGAATTTGCCTCTATTTTTATCAGTAAAAAACTTTGAGTTATTAAATATTAACAATTGAAAGGTCTCAAAGAGTCAAAGAATATAATGCTACCATTTACCATGCAACTCAACAAAACAAAACAAAACCTTATTGAAAAGCGAAATAGAAAACTTAGCTCAACTAATGGCCTAACATATTCCAACTATTTCCATTTATCAATTCTTAGGTTTCACTACAAGAAAATTGGCTTCTAAGGACAAGACAAATGGTCCTTAAAAGTCCAAATTTGGTTCTTAAAAAGCAATAGCGACCAGATTTTTGTACACTACAAGAAAATTGGCTTCTAAGGACAAGACAAATTGTCCTTAAATGTCCAAATCTGGTTCTTAAAAAGCAATAGCGACCATATTTTTCTGGTCGCCACCGTCCCTAAAGGCTCCGTGGTGAAAGGGGAGTGCCATTTCTGGTCCTTAAAAGGCAATTGCGACAAGGAAATTTCCGGTCCTTACGGACCACACTTCTGGTCATAAACATGGGATAATCTGCACGCCCAAAAAACAGCGACCAATTGTTACTGGTCCTAAAAACTCTTTTAAGATGAAAAATCTGGTCCTAGGAGAGTTTTAGGGACCCCTAAAGCTCTATATTCTATTTGCTCTTATCTTGTCATATTTCCAAAATATTATACAATTTCCAATAGAAATAATCAAATGCACCAAAGCAAAATCATCAACAAGGTCAATTCAATACATACATGCAGTTAAATTAACAAAATATTGGAGTAAAATCCCAGTAGTAGCTCTGTATATCCATGATGTAAGTCATAGTACTGTTTATACAATGCCTTGGGAAAAAAAATATCAAACACCTCTAGCAAATGATATAGTGTTCGCTAAAAGTCCTAGCAAACTGACAACTATTTTGTCAACTTGTTCAGAATCTTCACTTGCATACTAAGGTCTGAAAACTATTTTATCAACTTGTTCAGAATCTTCACATGCATGCTAAAGTCTTCAAACCCTGTCAAAAGTAAAAGATAAATTCATTTTAGAAAAGCTACAAATATTAGTTTAAGTATTTTTCCTCTTAATTCAAGTCTAACAATGAATTTAACCTCGCACTTGGAAAAGATTAAATTCTTCAAGAGTAATTATAAACTGCAAGAACGTAACATGCTATAGCAGAAAAAAATGCAGCACATGAACTTACAGCTGCACTATAACTGTACAAAGAATTATGCTCCATATTTTTTAGCTTCCAGACACTTAAATATCAAAAGTTGATGCAGGTAAAGACTATTACATGTTTCTGAAGTCAAGTTACACAGAACCTGATTTGAGATAAAGTACACCAGATAGAAGTATGCACCAGTGACTTGTAATACAGTGTACTACAGAAACACAAAAGTAGTTAAACTTGTTCCCACACAGTATTACAAAACTTCTGTCTGGTAAGTTAGTCTCACCAAAGTTCAGTTCTTTTATATATTAACAACATCACAGCCCTCACATAACTTAAGTTGGTCATATGAGGAATAAATGAACAACCAACATGAGTGAATTTCTTGTGTCGTACGAAGTGATCAAGGTTTCTAACACAAGAAATGATGCCTTTTTATCTAAAGGACACTTTCTCTAAATATAAGCAGTAAATCAGAATTGGGTCAATAAGTTAAGATAAAGTGCCTCATTGAGAATGAGTCATAATGCATAGCTTTATAAGTTATACGGCAAGAAACGACATGGTAGAGACTTGTTTTTAATATCTTATTCCTACTCCATATATATAGCAGATTATTTTTAAGAGCACTCAACAGCACATTGAATAAAACTAGTTTCGTAGTCTTGATATTTACCTGCACCATTTAAAAGGGCGATATCGACTATCATTAAATAGGATGAACCTGCACGGAGACAACACGAAAGAACACAAATAAGAAAGTAAGTTGCTTCAGCTTCACAAAAATTCTGAATGTAGAATGACACTACATCATAGGATAAGTAAGAAATAACTCTCTACATATAGTAGTATCAGATGTGTTTTCCGTGATAGGAAATGCAAAAAGTAGAAGTAATAGGATAGAAGTTTCTTCTTACTGACATCCTATTAAGAGATGGGTCACCTTAAATGTTGTCCCAAAACATTAACACAGTCTGATTCACTAACTGGGAGAAGCAGCAATTGGCATAAGAGCTATCACCTAAGACAATAGAAAGAATTAGAAAATATGGATCATTTAATCCCTTTAGCAAGGAAAATTGTCATTCATTTTTAGCAGAGATAATATGAAGAAGAATACAACCCTACTAGGGCAACATGGAACAAAATAGTGAAAACTAAAAGAAACATTATGGAAGAAATCAAAGGCATTTAGAGCCAAGAGCAACAGATTACCTTTGGCCTCCAACCAATCCATTATTACCTTCCTCGACACTAAAATATAAAGAAAAAATACAACACTACTAGGTATCATGGAACGAAGTACTTCAGATACAGAGCAAAAAGACAAGATTCAACTTAACCAGTTAGCTACACGAACAAACCTCAATCAATAACTAATTGTTTCAAATTGTAGAGCTGGAAAACTCTCTATGATAAACAAAAAGAGTTTTCACAAATAGTGTCTTAAAATGGATAAGAAATAATTTAAGCTGAGTATATATAATTCAGAATAACCAAGTACATTTAACTCAGGACAGCGTCTGTCCTATAACTTATCTACCACTTCTATTGATTAACCATCTCCATGTGCAATCTAATTTTCCTTGTTTAATCACTGTCACCTTGTAGTAAAAACACAAATAGAATATAGCAAACAAAGACGAAGCCATCTCCAAATCAAAATTTGCGAAACTCCAATCATAATTACCTCTGTGAATCTTTGCTTGTTTTAACTTTCAGCAGCTCTCCCACATAATATTGCAAGAACACTGCAATTTTTTGTGGATGCTCCTTCATTTTGAAAAAATCATGCTCACTTGGCTCCCTTTTCCTATCAATGTACATTCATGACTTCAAACACAATCCTCTAACGCTAACCAACTGCACCAAATAAACCATTTAGCAAGACTTGAAAAACAACATCCTATAACAATGTGGAGAACATACAAAAATACTCAAAGTGCCAAAGCACCAAACTCAGTGACACTATAGATAAAAAGGAGTGCAGCAAGATATTACCAGAATTTAATCTGAAAAATAACTAAACCATGTTAGGGATAGCCCTAATTGCAGAAAATTGCCCATATCCACTTGAAATTTTTGGATTTTAATCAAAGAACCCTAGTCCAGGATATAATCAATACTCATTCAAAAATCATAACATTTTTGTCTAAAATGAAAGTTCTAATACGGAAAATCACATATACCCACTGGAAAGTTCAAATTACTAATGAAATGAGAAGGGAAAGCACCAACGGCGAACTTGGCACACGCAAAAGAACTCATCGGAAGGACCGCTTAGAACAGATAGACAGTCCAAACACTTATTGAGATCGATGAAAACCGGAAGTAGATGAAGCAACGGCAGTACCTGGATGTGCGGATAGAGCATTGGAATTGTTTCACAATTTAACCTGTTTAGGGATTTTGAGCAATGGAGATAAGTTTTTAGAGAGATTTTTTGTTTAGTGGTGAAGTGATTTTTTTTGTTTTGTTCGTTTTTCATCATATACTACTTTTTAAGAGTAATAAAATTTAAATTGGCTCTGTGCCCGTTCAATAGTATTTATTCCCTTCGTTAGTTGAAAATAAAAGGTCGAAAATTAGGGACCACCTAAATATCTGGTCCTAGTAACTAGTACTCCCTCCGTCCCAATTTATGTGGCACCATTTCCTTTTTTGTCTGTCCCAAAATAAGTGGCACCTTTCCTTATTTGACAACTATTTAATGCATCATCTCTATTTTACCCTTGTTGGGCCCTACATACTTTTAAACCTACCAACAACTTTTTTATTATTCAAATCTTCTCTCTCTTACTTTTTCAAGGGTAAAATTGATATTTAACAAGGTCAACCTCTATTTTCTTAAACTCCGTGCCCGGTCAAATGGTGCCACATAAATTGGGACGGAGGGAGTATGTTTTAAGGACCAGACTTCAAGTGCAACTGCCTATATGTCCAAGAGAAACAGTGAGTATCTGGTGCACTTGATGATGGAAGCAGCGGATCAGAGTTTTATTTATGGAAGAAGTCCAATTACTTAGTGATTGTGATAAATAAGGAAGAAACATCAGAGGATTACTTAGTTCACACGGTAGAGGCGGGTAACTGAGAAAAACCCTATGACCAAAGGTATAAAAGCAAAAGGAAGTGTCCAAGTTGATCATTCACGAGAAAAGGCAAAGCAAAACACAACAGTTCTTTGACATTGTGCAAGTTAGCAACTAAGAGTGAAGACATTAGTTTAATAGCGTCAGTTATCTGTTTTGAAATTAGTGTTTGATTTGTAAACCTAATTTTTCTCGTTGAAGCATTTTGTTAGGTCCCATTGTGATACTTTTGAGTTTTTGTTCATTCAAACTAGGTTTAGTTTGAGTGGACTTAAGCTAGAGTTTTAGTCCAATACTTAGAGCTTGAGCAAGGAGATTTTACCACATAAAAATCTTGTGTATTGATTTTATTTTTCCTGTTTGTGCGAACCTATCTCACTTTTGTGTTAAAACAAAATAGGTTTACCGAGGCTTGCTAACGTGAGCCGAAAACAATGACCTGACACCCGAAAAAAACCGCAATTATGCCGATACAGATGGAATTGCTTGAAATACCAGCGAACTAAAGACAACCACAACTAATTCCCTATATTTTTGGAAGTTTTCTTCCACCAATGTTGTCAATAGCAGAGGATGAGGAAGACCCCAAACTGTAGCAAGGGTGATTTTCAAATGAGCGGGTCGAAGGTTTAGCTAAAGCAATCAGAGAGGAACTAGCAGGTCGAAAACTGGAATTCTCAGACACCACAGTAAAGCCAGCTCATCAGGAACCAGCTGAGACAGTGAAAGGTAATCGTAGTCCCTAAAATGGTAAGTCACTAACCTATGTTCCTCCTGTAACAAGGGATGAGAAGTAGTAGTGAAAATTGAGACAAATGATATTAGGAAACAAGAGGATTACTGGAAATGTGCACTTATAGGGTATGTAATTGGGGATAATCCATATGAAAAATCAATGGAGAATTACATTAAGTTTGTCTGAAATTTTGTGTCTATACCCAAGATCCTGAAGCACGACGAAAGTTATTTTGTTTTAAATTCAATTCCATTGAAGTGTGTGAATTGGTTCTCCAATCATGACCATTTACCTTTCACAAAAAACCTTTTATTCTACGGTATTGGGATATTGACTTCTATTTTACACTATAATGCTTGACACTGATACCTCTATGGGTGAGTTTTCCTAGTTTACCGGTCGGTTATTGGTTGTCTGAAGCTTTGAGTAAAGTTGCTAGAGCAATAGGGAAATCTCTGTACAGTGATAAATTCATGGCAAATATGGAAAAGATCTCGTATTCTACGGTGCTAGTAGAGGTTGATGTTCGCCAACCTCTAGTGGATGAGATTGACGTTGAAACCTCCTTAGGATTGTTTAAGCAGCAAATAATGTATGACTGGAGACCTAAATATTGCTCTGAATGCCTGATATTTTTTCCCACCACAGAAGATTGTTGCCATAAGAAGCAAGAAGAAGCTGAACAATTCCAGGAGCTTCCAAAGAGAAAGAGAAGGAGGAATATAGGCAAAACCAGACGCAGAACAAGACTGAATGGCAGGTAAAACAGCCGATGGTGGAGTAGGTTCTAGATCAAAAGAAAACTGAGGCAATGATACCTGACAAAGCTGAAAAACTGAATGCACCGAGAGAAACTCAGTTTGGTCCTGGAAAAACTCAAGAGGTCTGAGATGACATAACAACACTGAACAACTTTCTACAACAATTCCAACTGTAATAGGGGATGTAGTAGTCAGCTTATCTAGGGTGGCTGGACCAAACCAATTCAACCACCTATGATCATAATCCACATAGAACATTAGAGAGCTGAATAAGCCCTTCAGACAACTAATCTTTTTGGCCAAGAATGAGATAGAGCTTATGGGATGCTTTGAAACTAGATTAAAAGAAAGAAAAGAAAAAAAAAATAATCAATAAAGTAGCAAGGGGTTGGAACACTTGCAAAAATTATCAGCATGCTGCAAATGGAAGGATCTAGTTACTTTGGAGAAACTCTATTACTATCCAAATCTTGAAGGTGGATAAGCAATTCATTCACTACTTAGTAGATGATCCTGTAAGTGGGTTTTCCCTCTTTTTAACAGTCATGTATGCAAAGAATTATATTCATTGTAGAGAAAATTTTGGGTACAAGCTCATACAATTAGGTGGGCTGGTACAGGACCCTTGGGTGCTGTGTGGAGACTTCAATAATATTTTGCCATCAGAAGATAAGATTGGAGCACCAGTCACTCAAGCTGAGACCCAAGGGTTCAAAAAATGCATAGATGCACTACAGTTGACTCATCTGAAAGTTGTTGGGTGGCAGTTCACATGGTGCAACAAACAACAACCTAGTAAAAGAGTATATAGTAAAATAGACTGGGCCTTAGGGAATCTCTAATAGATGCAAGAGAATGGGCATACAAAAGATGATTTTATGAACCCATCTATATCTGACCACTCCTTAATCTTCATCAAGTACTATAAACACAAGCAACTACCACCCTAAACCATTCTAAGTTTTTCACAAATGTCATGGACCAACCTGCTTTCAGTGGCATCGTGACCACTATGTAGATTCATGAAATGAGTGTTAGACATATGCACATGATATGGAAAAAGCTGAAGTGCTTAAAAGGAGAGCTAAAAGAAATAAACACATATATGGCATCTTATAGTCAGAAGTTAAACCAAGCAAGATAACAATTGGAGATAACTCAATCTGAAATTAAGAGACAGGATCAACAATGTTTCCCTACATTATTGCAACAGGAAAAACAACTGATTGAAGAAATCGAAAAGTAGAGCAATGTGGAGCAACAAGTACTAAGATAAAAGTCAACGGCCAACTGGATATGTAGTGGAGATGCAAATTCTAAATACTTTCATGCTTAATGGAAGTTTAGAACAGCCAAATAATCCATTATACTTTGTATGATAGCAATGGAATGAAGATCACTGACCCAACAACAGGTGGAGGCTGAATTTATTTCCTTCTTTGTTGGACTCATGGGCGACTAAGCACATGAACGTCCAGGCCAAAACTCATAAATCAAGAAGAAAGGGAATTGTCTGAGCTATCAACAAAGAGTTAAAATGATCTAGGATGTCTCTAAGGAGGAGATTTTGGCAACTATCAAAGACATGCCCAATGACAAGCTCATGGCATTGATGGTTATCCCATTAAATTTTTCTAAAAATTGGGAGGCAGTTGGAAATGATGTGGTTGATGCAGTTAAAAGCTTCTTCACTACAGGGGTAATACTTAGAGCAATTAAATGTACAACTATTACTTTGGTTCCAAAAGTCCCCTCTCCAACCCAAGTCAAGGACTATAGACTCATCACATGTTGTTCTACTCTATACAAGATCATTGCTAAAGTGCTCACATGGAGGATCAAAGAGGTAATTGAAGATATAGTTGGACACTCTCAATCACCCTTCATAAAAGGGAGAAGCATCTGATCCACACTCAATCCTACACCATTAATGGTGAGGGGCGGTCGTCAAAGATATATATCCAACATAAATCGGGGTCAATTTTCCTAGGGAACTAGTCGTTCAAGTGAGAGAGTCGCAAATAGAATTGATTCTATAATAAAAAGCTAAGGGCGTAAATGGTTAATAGTGGTGTCCAATCAATGGGTAGAGTAATTTCACCTACTTAATATGAGTATGAATATGGTCGAGTCATTTTTTTGTAACCACTAGAATCCACCAGGCCTAAGAGGGTCTACTTTGCTATGCTAGCAAAAGCCATAGTTAGTGTAAAGCCCCGCTACTTTTCTTCATAATTCAATCGGTGATGAACTTGAGGAATTATGAGTTTTCATGTCCGAAGTTGGTAGAGAAATTCAAGAGCTAGCACTGATTCTAGATAGGAGTAATGGTTTTACCTTGATATACATTATATTTGATAGTACAGGAGATACTTGTCAAAATTGGTATAGTGGGCAAATTTTACCCCTTATAAACTATGGCTAATTATGATGATGAAATGGAAATTTTGTGCAAGAGTCAATTGTCACGTGGACAAAGTGGGCCTCAGATTTGGATTTTAAACAACGAATTTCACCGCGTGCCCTCCATATAGAGTGGTTCTACAAAAATGCCCGCACTAAAAAATGTTTTATCAAAATATCCTAGGGGTGGGCACAAAACCGAAAAAATCAAAATACCGAACCGAACCGAACTAATTTGGTTTTTCGGGTTCAGTTTTTCAGTTTTTCGGTTCGGTTCGGTCTAAAAATTTTGAAATTTTGGTTTTTCGGTTCGGTATTCGGTTTCGAGTTTTTGAAATTTCGGGACCCGAAAAACCCGAAATTATTTATAATATCTTCTAAATTCCTAATTTACCCAAAAGGCCAAAACCCTATTTTCATTTTTCCCTCACAAGTCACAAACAAACAGCCGCTCAAACCTTTGAATGGAACAAACAGCCGCTCAAACAAAGCAGTGAAGCTCTGAAGTCTGAACAAAATCGAACAAAGCAGCACTGAACAAAATCGAACAAAGCACTGAACAAAATCGAAGTTTCTTTTCTCTTCTCTTCTTCTCCAGTCCGATCGAAGTTTCTTTTCGAGGTTTGTTTCTTCTCAGTTATGAAAATTCTTTGATAGTTAAGCATAAATCTGCCCTGCATTGGTCTTGAGTTTATATCTGACTTGCACGATCTGTTAAGGACTTAAGCATGTAATCTGCCCTTAATTTCATTCTTGTTATACAATGCCTGTAGAATTAAGAGTTACATCATCCTCTTTTATCAGTATTAATAGCGTGAGAGCTTCACTTAACCATGTAAAAGATGCAATAAAGAAAAACCAGAGGTCTCATGAAGGTACCCAGTCACTGTCAGTTTACATTTTAAACAACTTCTAGTGGGGGTTGTCTTTTCTGGACCCTTTCAATGAGTCAACTTGAGAAAACTTGAACAAGTATCCACCTATCATCAATAATAATGATATGTTTAATTTCTACGTGGACATGACTACACACATCATTGTTTAGCCGTGTGATTATTATATTGTAGTAAGAATTTTCCTGAAATGGCGGCAGCTAAGGCTGCTTGAAAACTTGGATCTTTAGTCAATGAAGAAGCTATTTGTTCTATGAACAACTGTTGAAACTCTGGTCTATTTTGATGATTATCACTTCCTCCTCCTGATGATAATTTGCTGCGCTTATGATTTGTACTAGTACTTGTACTGCTATTCACCTTCTTTTCTTCTGTTTTGGTTTCTGTAAGACTATTGAGAGTAGTGGAACATGGCACTACTATCTGTAAAATTTAATTTTTACTAGCATATATTTAAATTGCATTTTATTAATATCTCTTGTCTAAAATATTGTGTATTTGTGTTTGATCATAGATGGCGGATGAAAGTAGAGTTAGTGCTGAAGTTGCCTCAACTGAAGGTTTACCTGAATCTCAAAGTGAGGATATGTCTATCAGCACTCAAGGTACGAAAAAAAGAAAAGCCATGGAATCTAGATCAAAGGTTTGGGATCATTTTGAAAAAGTGTTTGTGAATGGTGTACTTTCAAAGGCAAAATGTAACCACTGGTGGAACATCTGGATTGAATGCTCATTTAGGTAGATGCACTGTATATGCACCTATTAAGAAACCTGATAGTTCTCAATCAACATTACCCTTTAAACCTATCTTAGATGATGGATCCGATTGGAAATTTGATCAAGAGGAAGTTAGAAGGGCTTTAGTTGAGATGATAATTATAGATGAATTGCCATTTAGTTTTGTGGAGAAAGAAGGCTTTAAGAGGTTTTTGAGTAAAGCACAACCTATGTTTCATATTCCTTCCCGTAGGACTGTGACTAGAGATTGTTATAAAATTTATGTTGAACATAAAAATAATTTGAAGAAGTGTTTTAGAGAAGTAGGACCAAAGGTTTGTCTTACCACTGATACTTGGACTTCTGTCCAAAGAATTAATTATATGTGTTTGACGGCCCACTTTATTGATAGAGATTGGGTGTTGCATAAAAGAATTCTTAACTTTTGTCCAGTCACTAGTCATGAAGGGGAGGATATGGCAGAAGTGGTAAGTAATTGTTTGCTTGATTGGCGCTTGGAGAAGGTGTTCACTCTTACTGTAGATAATGCTGGTTCAAATGATGTCACAGTTAGAGAAGTGTCTAGACAATTGACTGATTGGGGAACTAATTTGATGGAAGGTAAACACCTTCATGTTAGATGTACTGCTCACATTCTTAATCTCATTGTTCAAGATGGTTTGAAAGAAATTGGCCCTTCTGTGAAACGTGTTAGACAGGTTGTGAGGTATGTTAGGCAATCTTCTGCCAGGGTTAGAAAGTTCAAGGAGTGCGTTGAACGTCAAAAGATCGACTATAATAGAGCTTTGGTTTTAGATGTTCCGACTAGGTGGAATTCCACCTGCTTGATGTTGGAAGTAGCACAACATTATGAGTCGGCTTTTGACAGGTTTGATGCAGGCCCTGAAAAGGTATTGTCTACTTATCTTTCTTCTCATGTTTGTGAAGATGGAAGTATTGCAGGTGGACTAGTAAGAAATGATTGGGTGAATGTGAGGAATGTAGTAAAGTTTCTTGCTAGATTTTATGACCTCACAGTTAAAGTTTCAGGTTCTCTTTATGTCACTGCTAACACACATTTTGAGGAAATATGTGAGCTTTATGTGTATCTGAAAATGTGTGTACTTAGTGATGACTTGGAGCTTTCTACGATGGCTGATCAAATGAAAAAGAAATTTGAGAAGTACTGGGGTAATCCTTTCAACATGAACAAAATGATTTTTATTGCATCTGTGTTGGATCCTCGTAACAAATTTGTGTATGTTGATTTTGCACTTGAGGAGATGTATGGAAAGACCATAGGTGATAAAATTCAAGTTGAAATTAAAACTTATTTGGCTTCTTTGTATGCTGATTATGCCGGAAAATATTCAAGTGGAACGGTGGGTTCACATTCTCCTTCACCATCCACTTCATCTAGTGAGCTTTCGACTGATTCACTTAGTGGGTGTGGTGGAAATGTTGTGAGAAACAAGCTTCACTTGAAGAGACAAAAAGAAGATAGTGGAAGTGTAGGTACTAAATCAGAGCTTGAGAAGTATCTTAGTGAAGATCAAGAGCCCGCTATTGAGAATTTTGATGTTTTACGTTGGTGGAAAATGAATGCTCCTAGATTTCCTATTCTTTCAGAGTTGGCTCGTGATGTCTTGGCTATTCCTATCTCTAGTGTGGCATCGGAGTGTGCATTTAGTACGGGTGGCCGTATTCTTGATTCATTTAGGAGTTCATTGACTCCTAAATGTGTGCAAACTCTTATTTGTGTTCAAGATTGGCTAAGAAGCGAGCCTATTCCGATTAGCATTGATGAAGATTTGGATTATCTTGAGCAAATTGAACTCGGTAAGGTTATGGGGCCTTGTTAATTTTTTGTGTTAATTTTACTTGGTTTCGTGGTGTATGACTAATTGTTCTTGCTAATTTATTATTATATTTAGAAATGGCCGACTATGCACGAGATTCTTGCATTGTTGATATATAATTGCATCATTTTCTTGTGGTAAGTGATTAAACATCTACTTTGGTAATTGATAGTTTGTTATTTATTGTATTAATGTATTCTAACTTATGCTTTAATCTTAATGTAATTAGGTCCAAGTTCAAGTTCTACCAAGAGGTGTCGTGCAACTAAATATCGATCATGGGTTTGGTTGTATCTTGAAGTGATTGAAGAGAATGAAGGAGTAGTTCACAAAGTAATGTGTAAGAAATGTGGTAGAAACTTTAACTATAATCCGAAGTATGGCACAAGCGAGTTTAGAGCTCATCTTAAGAGATGTCTACGTTCACAAGCGAGTTTAGGTGTCATCTTAAGAGATGTCTAATTTGATGGATGTTTCATAACTTCGTATTTTGTTATGTTGTGTTGGTACTTGGTACTTATTCTCATACTCACTTTTGTATGGATTGTCTCGCTTGTTTAAAGTTGTTTGAACTTGTTAAATTTGGTGTTAACTGATGCTTGCTTTTACTACTTTAAATCTGTTGTTTTGCTGCTGTTTTCTTGCTTTTTTGCAGCAGTTTTGGTGCTGAAACGCAGCTGAAACGCTGCTGTTTTTCTGCAGTTTTTTTGGTGCTGAAACGCAGCTGTTTTGGTGCAGAAACGCTGCTGTTTTTCTGCAGTTTTTTTGGTGCTGAAACGCAGCTGAAACGCAGCTGTTTTGGTGCTGAAACGCTGCTGTTTTTTTGCAGTTTTTTTGGTGCTGAATTGCAGCAGTTTTGGTGCTGAAACGCAGCTGAAACGCTGCTGTTTTTCTGCAGTTTTTTTGGTGCTGAAATGCAGCTGTTTTGGTGCAGAAACGCAGCTGAAACGCTGCTGTTTTTCTGCAGTTTTTTTGGTGCTGAATTGCAGCAGTTTTGGTGCTGAAACAAAGCTGAAACGCTGCTGATTTTCTGCAGTTTTTTTGGTGCTGAAACGCTGCAGTTTTGGTGCTGAAACGCAGCTGAAATGCTGCTGTTTTTTTGTGCTGAATTGCAGCAGTTTTGGTGCTGAAACGCTGCTGTTTTTCTGCAGTTTTTTTGGTGCTGAAACGCTGCTGTTTTTTTGCCATAAACTTTGGTTTAAACCGAAACACCGATGTATCGAACCGAAGTACCGAACTAAAAAACCGAACCGAACCGAAATATAAAAAATACGGGTTTTTCTATACTTCAAACCGAACCGAAGACCGAAATACCGAACCGAAGTTTCAAAAAACCGAACCGAAAAACCGAACACCCACCCCTAAAATATCCTGTTCGTCCGGAGCCAAGACTTCAAGATAAAAATCATGTAAGTCTTGGAAATTGTCGAAACTTCAAAGGCATGCCAATACCTCAAGTTATATGGTGAGTAAAAGACTGGAAGGGGCAAATTTTGGCAATTGCCAAGACTTATGACCAAGTGCGGCAAGTGTTGCGTTTTGCCGACACTTTAAGGGTAAGTGTTGGCAAATAGAGAGGGGTCAAAGGCAAATCTTGGCATTTGCCAAGACTTACGACCAAGTGCAGTAAATATTGCCTTTTGCCAACACTTGAAGGGATAAGTGTTGAAAACCTGAGAGATAAAGGCAAGCCTTGCCCCCCGACCTAAAAACTTGACAATCCGGATTTTTTTCATTAAACCTTAACGGAGATATTTTTGCAAAACATCTGTTAGTACGGGCAAAAAGTCAAACTATTTGTTTCCGTAGCATATTTCTGTAATTCAGCCGATTTAAAGGAGTGAAGAAGCCCACTAAATAAAAGGTATTAGTTCAGCCCATCAACAAGGCATTAAACGTGTATTCTAAAGCCGAAAGGACAAAGGAGTATATTTTAGTATTAATCAAAATTAGTCAAGTTGTCCGCGTCGCCCACGGTTGAAATATTATATTTGTGAATATGTAAAAGTAATATGTTTAGAAATTTCTCTGAAATATAAGAAATAGTACAAATTTCACGTTAACTAAAAGAGAGGATTTTTGCGAAGAAACTAAAGACACCTTTAATTTTTCTTTCAGTAATCACTTAATCCTAATTAAATGCTCAGCTTTTAAAGTTCAACTCGAAATACATTTTTCCAAATAACTTTCAAAACATAACCAACATAAAATAAAAGAAAAAACATCATGAAAAAGTAGAAAAAAGATCACGAAAACACACTACTAAAAATCAGGGCTTTTCCGACCGCCCATACGGTCGGACAACGGTTGGCGACCGTTGTCCGACCAAACAAGGTGGTCGGTTGCATAGTCGTCGCCCACAAGTTTCCGACCGATGCGGTTGGCACTTGGACTGAATATCGGTCGGCATGGGGTCGCCTACTTTAATAGGTGGAAAAAAATATGATGAACTAGGCGACCGACGCGGTGGGAGATTGCAAAATATCTGGAAAACTTGTTTGAGTTGGGCGACCGCGGCGGTGGGAGATTCTAAAAATCTAGGAATTTTTTTTGAGCTAGGCGACCGCGACGGTGAGAAATTGCAATTTCTGGGTAAAAAAATACCCTGATTTCGGACTGCATTCGGACCGCTGCAGTCGGAAATCTGGGTAAAACCTGCAATAAAAAACTTGCAATTAGAGCTACACCACCTGTAAAAAACAGTAAAAACAGCACACAGAAGAAGATTAGGCTTCTACAAGCCTTAATAATAGTCTAAACAAGGCTTATTGCCTTTAAATTGAAACTTTAACAATTTACATAACATCTCCAATCCGAATAGTGATCCAAACAAGTTAATACATGTCTGAAACAAGTCTAAAACATCAACAATCCATTATTACTACTCCGTTGCCTCAGAACTACACTCAGAACCCAACTCAGACGACGAGCTGTATTGACGTTTGCTCTTGCCTTTCCTCCGGCTCTTGCTCTTGCTCTTGCTCTTGCTCTTGCTCTTGCCCTTGCCCTTCTTTCCCTTGTCCGCACTACCACACATAATGTTCTGCATTATTTCCCGCATGGCTCTCATATTTTCTTCATTGCGCAAACGTTCTTTTTCACTCTTTCTCTTAAGCTCTTCGATTTCATTGCGCAAAGAGGCTTCCACCGAGGGATTAATTGAACTAGAAGGAGGAGTGTAAGTGCCAAACAAACCTGGATTTAGACGTTCTGAGGCATACTGCGATCCAAGGCCGTAAGCACTTCCCTTCTTTACTCCGCCATCACCTACAACCATAGTGCGGTTTCCTACTCTAGTGTCATTTGAGCTGGGGTACTGCTACCACACTTGGATGCCTGACTCGCCATCTTTTCTTCATAGACCGCCGTAGCCTTTTCCTAAATTCATCACTATCCCAATATTGTAGAAGTTTTACCCAAACGTGATCGTATATCCACTCGGGCTTCTTTCCTTTAGCCCGACAATCATACAGGTTACCTTTCATTCTATTTGCATATTTTCCAAGGAAATTACTTCGGGCAATGTTATCAAAGGCAGGATGCCATTTACACTTTGCCTGAAATGATTAAAAATATTAGATTTTAAAAAAAGTGACACTTAACTAAATCATTAAGAAATAAAATATAGTTATTACCTGAAAATCGTCAAACATGCCCAGCTGTACCTGGAAGGGTACCCTACCCTAGGATGGCTGTGGCTCAGTCCATCTAGATTTAATGCATGCGGTGACTATGGAAGTAGCCACGTTCGAGGGAGTAAAACTAGATAAAAATTTCTAGTGTTAATAAATATACTAAAAAATTAAACTTCACAGTAGAATTAAATACTTAAAAAATAACAAAAACTAATACTTACCCAAGACTACCCTCAGGATAAAGCCTCACCCTCCCGTCATCATCATATGATCCTGCAGGACCAATGTAATAAGGCGAGCTCGGATTATAATATGGTATAGTAGGTGGTACCGAAGCGTCCACCGAGCTCGGATCAGAAGGTGGCACAGTAGATCCAGAAGGAGTAGATGATGATGGACTGGAAGATGGCAAAGGCATGGATGATGAACAGATGCCATACGGACGAACGACATAACCAGGCGATGTAGGAAGGGGCATGCCAGGGGGAAAGGCAGGAGGAGGAGTGAAAAAACCTGGAGCATATGTAGACGGAGGATGTGTGGGAAGCATATGAGGTATATTTCCAGGAGGAGTAGTATGACCTGAAGCAGGTGAGGTACTTTGAACCTTTCTTTCCCCCCTAGCCTTCTCCGAAGATGACATATCTGTAAAATAAGCACAATAAATTAGCACAATATAATCAAATTATAAATTTTTATGGAATACATTTATAAAGTAGTACAAATAATTGTAGTAAAGTATAAACAACAAACTACGAACATGTCAATCATCATCATTCGCGTTAAGGTCATCGGCTATTTCTTCTTCCTCGCTCGTCTCATCACTATCAACAAATTCTTCCTCACTTGTTTCAATGTCATCCATATATTCATCCTCCTCGTTTGCCCTAGATGTTCCTTCTCCAAAATTAGTCGTGTTTTTTCCACGTCTAACCACCGATTCATCAAACTGTTCATAGATGCCTTCAGTATGTTGCAACTGGTCGGCTAATTCAATATCCGCAATCAAGGGAACGGTTGATACCTCATTTTGATATGCAACATCTAATACATCATCTACTTCCACTCTTCCCACCGGCTTGCCTTTTAGAACAGCCCACCAATTGGCCTTGGCTTTGGATTTGGCTTTGGCTTTGTTCATTGTTGGTGGATAAGGAACGTACCACACTTGCTTCACATTCTGGGCAATGATGAAAGGATCATAATATCCATATGACCTTTTCTGATTAATTTCAACTATTTTAGAACATGGGTCTACCCTCGTACCCTTTGGACTCGGATCAAACCACTTGCAACGAAAAAGCACCAATCTTTTACGAGGACAACCTACTGTAAACTCTATTTCTAAAATCTCCTTAATCACACCATAGTAATCAAAGTATACATCCTGGTCACCAGTACCACCTTTCACACACACACCGCTGTTGTTTGTTTTCTTCCCCAAGGACCATTCTCTAGTATGGAACTTGTACCCATTAACAAAGTACTTAGACATCCTCTTGTATTTATAATAAGGTCCGTGAGATATATCATGCAATAATGGAAAGTTTATGTCATTATCCGGATTGAGTACCTATATAAAGTTTAAGATAGTTGTACACATTAAACCAACATATATATATTTATAAATATATATAGCAAAAAACTTATGTATTTGTTTATATAACACTTACAAATTCTCTAAACCAATCTGAAAATTTTTCATAAACAGCAGCAGCGCCAAATTCTCCAACAAAGTGACTGGATGATGCACCAAAAAAATCTCATTAGTTAGATTAATGATGAAACTTGAATGTTAGGTTTTAATGTAAAAAGAAGCATACTTGTAACAAGGCGTGACATCGGAACAATTCAACAAAATATGAGTTGTAGCTGCTTTTCTGTCCCGGTCATTGAACTTGCATACTTCGGTCATTAACTTTCCTCTACCAGGTTGATTGAATATAGAAAATGGTGGATAATTCGGATCATTCTTGTCTCCAACATCATGTCAATCCGGCCTATTTCGCAAACATGGTACATTTTGATCTAAATAATACGAACAAAAATGAGAAGTTTCTCTAGCCAGATATGCCTCACATATGGACCCCTCAATTTGGTTCCTGTTTTTCATGTCCCGCTTACACTTGCCAATAATTCTGCATAATACATTATATTAATTAATTTACTTAAGATGAATTAAAAAAATGAGTTAATAATAACTTAAGAGACCTTACCTCTCAAAAGGATACATCCATCTACCGTGCACGGGGCCTCCCAATAGTGCCTCTTCCGCGAGGTGAATTAGAAGATGCTCCATTACATTAAAGAAACTTGGGGAAAAGATTTTTGTCAACTTAGTCGCGACAATAGGAAAGTTACTTTCCAACGACTTAAGATTCTCTTCCTTCAATGTCTTAGAACACAGCTCCTTAAGAAATATGCTCGTCTCTGTAAGTGGCTTCCAAACTTTATCAGGCAAGCCATTGAATGCAATTGGGAGCAAGTTTTCCATGAAGATGTGACAATCGTGGCTTTTCATGTGAGTCAATTTTCCTTCTGTCATATAACACACCTTTCTAAGTTTGATGCATATCCATCAGGCATCCTCAAATTCTTGACCCAATCACAAGTCATTCTTCTCCCATCCAATCTGAATGTGTAACTGGCCTTGGGAAGCCAAATCATGTTGCCAACTTGAGATAAGTGTAACTCAGGTCGCCTACAAAGTTCCTCAAGGTCCAACCTGGCCTTCACATTATCCTTTGTCTTGTTCCTGACATCCATCACAGTATTAAAGACAGCCTCGAAAAAATTCTTCTCAATATGCATGGGATCCAGGTTATGTCGAAGAAGATTATCCTTCCAATAAGGCAACTCCCAAAAGATACTTTGTTTAGTCCAATTATGATCAATATCATAGCCAGGTGCTTTAGATGGCCGTTGGTCAGTTACCTTAGGATACACCTTAACCCTATCCCATATTTCTCCTCCGGACAACCTTCGCGGAGGCTCCTCAAAATCAACCCGATTCTTCATAAATGCACTACTGTTATTCCTAAACGGATGATCCATTGGCAAGAATCGACGGCAACAGTCGAACCATGTAATCTTACCGCCATTTTTCAAAGTGAATACTTTTGTATCTTCCATACAAAAAGGGCAAGAGAGCTTACCGGCAGTGGACCACCTGTCGCACCCCACTTTAAATAAGTAAAGTAAGTGGTTTTCGACTTGGGGTAACTCGTTTGGAATCGGAGTTTTGGAGTCGCCACCTAATAAATTTATCTAGGCGTATTAGGTCACCTAAAAGCATTTCTAATTCAATTTAAAGAAATAACTCCGGGTTGGTTTACTAATCAGTGATTTGGGTAAGTATTCGAAATAACCTAGAAGGAAGGGGTTAGGCACCTCCTAAGTTCCACTAAACGTGGTTCCCAGCCGATTTTTTAAAATTGGGTTTAAAATGGACAAGAAATATAAGTGGATATAGACACACATAAATTAAAATAAATTAAGGACAAATTTCAATACACGTTTAAGATTAAGGCCGTCTAATTCTTAAGGAAGTGACGAATCTTCAAATAAGGTCAAATGTTCAGACGGAAAGAAATTCAACGTAGTGCAACAGTTACATGTTTTCTATGGCAGTTCCAAATATCATCCATGTTGCGCAAATAGCCTCAAATAAAAAAAATCAATCATAATTAACCAACATTGTCTTCTTATACTTCATTTAACAAAAGTTAGCTTTCAAATGACAAAACGTGGAAGATATATATAGTATGGAAAAATGTGCGCCACTAAAGGATGGCATTGTGACATAGTTCGTCACATACCTTTAACTTTGATGGCGACTTTAGTATGAGGTCGCGTTTAAAATAGCTTGATTCAAAGTGAGTGAAATATATTTAAAATATATAAATATAAACATGTACACAAACAATATATATCAATAGTTAACGCATCACATATTGAAAAAAAATATATATATATTTAGATATAGTAAGCAAATATATAACAATATACACACGTAATTAGCAAATAATTAATACATGACAATTAACTTGAAAGTAGATATGACATTTAGAAAATGTTGTAATATATATTGACTAATATTTTTATAAGAAAATAATATATTTTTTATAAAACTTGACCTCCAAAGTTGATAAATCTCTCACAAGTTATTAATTAACTTGGAGTGACTTAGAGAAAGTATAGAATTTGATTAAAACGGGTTAGGCTCCTGCAGATTTTAGCCTTTGCAGAAATAGGCCAGTTTTAAAAATATACTTGCTCATTATTCTTTTTTAGAAAATCACTTGCAGAATACATTTTCCAGAATCTAAGATTTGCAGAAATGCTTTGCTCTTCAGTATCAATTTCGGTTTTAGACCTGTTGCAAACCACCGTAATTTAGCGTTTAAATATTGCACAAAACGTACTAGTTTTCAACCTGATCTACGATTTTGGTCTTTTACATACACAAAAAAAAAAAAAAAGAAAGCTAGAGAAAATTTCCCGTGTAGTCCTTGACTAATCGAAGCAACAACTTGTACATATAGCACTTAATCGAGTAACACATTGCGGTGCATAATTCAAAGTACAAACCAAGAAAATTCTACAAATTTAAATTTTTTATGTTCTAGTTACAAAACAAGTTAAAAGAAGAGATAGGAGGAGGGCCTTTGTCCCATTACATCGCTGATAAGCTTGAACCAAATACGTATTCACTCCCACTTCATGAAAGTGCCAGAAACCAGAATAAAAAGATAGCCTTTGACTATTCCTTCTTTACTTTGATACCTGCAAATAGGATCAGACATGGTATAGCCGTAGAGCTATCCTCACTTTTGTCTGAATTGGACTATAACCTCTGCGAAAAGGGTTAGAAGTAGGGCACAAAGACAACCCCCATGAACACATATAAACAGAGAAGCAGCATGGCAAGCAATTAACCGTTACACACAGATTCGACGATGGACATCAGTGTGAATTTAAAAGAAACCTTCACTTACTTTATAGTATTACCTCAGTGATGCTTTAAAGGCTGGAACGAGTAGTTGAAATAATGTAAATAGTAAAGTGGCAACCAGACAAAGAATTAACCAAGTTGTGCCATGGTTTATTAACCACCGAGTAACAACTTTGCACGAGAAATTGATAAGAGTGATCTTTCCAGCACTTTCAATAGTGATGAATAACAGTAATAGTACAAAGAAAAGAAAGTCTCTTATCCGCGCGTGGAAGGAATAAGAGAAGAGGAAAGTGTCTTTTAGTGTGTGAAAAGTAGAGAGGGGGATTCCTGAAAGCTGCCCTTTTCAATGTAAAAAGATCAAGTATTTATAAGTGTAGTGTAGGGTAGTCAACAATTTAAATTCTATCTCAGAAAGGAAAAGAAATCAGTCCAAGTTCTTAGAAAGGGAAGGAAGAGGTGATATGCTGTTAGTCACACGAAATTAGAGGGAAGATCATGTCATTAATTGCACAAAATCAGTGAGAGATCATGGTTTATACACTTCCTTAATTAACGCTAATTAGACAGATTTTGAAATAGAAACCTATTTTATCTCCTCTAACTGGATAAGTTAAATATCATCCTTATTATTATGTTCACACCTTTTACAAAGCAAAACCAGTATCATGTCATATTTGGGCGAATCACACACAAAATAGAGGAATGACTATAACTGCATCGTATACACCTTCAAAAGTAATTCGAAATTTGAATGACAAGATGACTCTTTCCCTTACTAATTTAGGTTGGCATTGCACATACATACACACATATTTTCAAGAATTTCAGCATATCAAGGCTCAATTTCAAAGCACTGCATATACATTTTATCCTAAAAAAAGCATGTCAAATATATGAACATAATTTGTAATTCAATTTAATAATCATGCTGAAATGGGTAGGAAGTTTCATCAATCACAGAAATAAGAAAAATCTAAAAGGAAGGGGTACCCGTTTACTTTCATGTTGGGTCGGGTCGGGGTCAGGTTCCACCTGTTTTAGCTTAACCCGTGAGGATCAGAAATCAAAACCTCTGTTTCAATAAACAAAAACCGGAACACTGAAGGGTCGATTCACGAGCGAGACGGGTCGGGTCAGTCATGGCTTGAAACGGGTCGGATCGGATTCTACCCCTTCTGCTCGTTTCTTGCTTGATTCATGGAGATTCACGTTCTTTGCCTTGTATACACCGGATCCATTTTGATTTTGTGTTGCAAATACTTGGTTTGGATGATTTTGTGTCCGAATTCTCTATTTCCTTTTCGGACTAGGAGGACCATGAGAGAGAGAGGAGATTTGGTCTCGTCAGTCAGTGTTAGGAGAGAGAGAGGCACCACCGGCGTTGATGGTGGAGTCGCGGATGTTGTGGCGGAGATGGGGCGGGTGTATCGGGTTGGTTTTTGGGGAAAAAGGGGAGAGAGGGAGTGGGGGCGACGGCTGATAAGGGTGAGGGAGTGAGGGGAAATATGTTTTAGGGTTTTTGAGTTGGGGGGGGGGGTGAGAGTAAATATGAAAAATACTAGTTTTACTGTTAGCCTTTGGATCTAGGCAATGCAGGGCCACGATTGTGCCACGCAGGCACGTATGTAAACAACTATATGTGTATGGGCTGATGTGTAGAGTACAAAATTAATTAAAATAGTGCTTATGGAAATTGTGCTATATGCTAGAGTAAGTTGTACCAATGCCAAATATGTGTATATGAGTTATAGGAGTGAGTTTTAGTGAGGTGGAGCTTATGTGGAGCTTAGGTGGCGTATACGTGGACAAAAAGGTGATGACGTGGACTGAATATAGTGGAAATGGAATTGTAAAAATAGCAAATGGCTAATATTTAATTAAAATACTTATAAATTGATACTTGCTTTATTTATCGTTTGATTCATTCGTTATCTCACTACTTTCAATCTTATCAATTTGTTGTCGTCATTCCGATCGCATAAGCTAGTTCGTCAATCTGCTTATTGTTAAGTTACCTGGGATACCTTGCTGTCATTTACCTTATTATATTATTCGATCAAACATATTCATATATTATTCGATCAAATATATTCATACTGCATTCATTCACTATCATATTACGTTCGCTCGTCATCGTATTTATCATCATCGCTGAATCTGTTGTTGTCACCGTAGTTAATCAAAATCGTGCATCTAATTAGGACGAAATCATCTCATCGTAAATTATTGGCTTGCTATTCACTTCGAATTAGTCCGTTCATACTTGCCCTCGAACTGTTTATTCGAACTTGACATCGTTAAGTGATATTTGACATCGAATTTGCACCTTGACATCGATATATTCCTCGTTCTCGAATTAAACCGCTAAAGTTCAATTGTTTCACTAACGTAAGCTGCTTATCAATCGGATCGAATTGAGATATAAACGGTCGCCTTAGACTCAACGAAATATAAACTTAATTATAAAATCTGATACATTTTTGGAAAATACAATTTGGCGCCCACCGTGGGGTCTAGGCAATCGATTTATTCCGAAATTTGAATCGTTTTGATACTACTTACGTTTGTTTCCTTGTCTTGAAATGGCAGATGAACGTAACACCACCACCGCCGCTCTGGACGGTCAGCAACAACTCAATCCCAATGATGGGGTTCCAGTTCCGACCAACGTTGAAGCGGTCGATGAGTCTACCAATCGCGAGCAGGATCCAACTCATGACGACATTCCTGCTGGTTCACAATTGAATGCGCCCCGAGGACAGCGACCGGGTAAGGAGCCCGTGGTCGAAACTGAGTCAGGAGATGCAAATGCGTCACTAATGGCGTATTTGAAAAGGCATGACGCTCAGTTCGAAATGATACAGGAGCAGCTAAGGGTTTTATCTAATTCTATCGGAAACAGAGCACCCACCCCTCCAATCACACCCCCACCAAGCATTCCGACTTCGGTTCCTCAGGGCGCCGTAACATGGGGACTTGCAGCGGGGGTCGGATCTGGGGGATCGGGTACGGCCGCGGCAGCTATGGGAGCTCCGGCTTCGGTTACAGCAGAAGTAAGAATGTTAGAGACGATGCAAACTCTATTGAATGACACAGTGGACAAAAAATTCGGTGAGATAAAATCATTTATGGAGAAATTGCCAGATGTCCCAAAGTTAACGGATGAGGTCGCTAAGAAATCGATCTCAAAACCTCTGTTCCCAGCAAGTGCAGCCCCGATGCCAATTCCTAAAACTTTCAAGTTACCAGAAAGTTTGAGGTATGATGGGACCACAGATCCAAGGGATCACATCGATATGTTTTCGGTTGCAGTTCAGGCAAACAACTTAACTTCGGAAGAAATTAATTCGATCAGCCTCAAAAAGTTTTGTGAGACATTGAAGGGAGCGGCATTGAAATGGTATCTGCAGTTACTTGAAAATGAGATATTTAATTTTGATGACATGTCTGCAAAGTTTATTCGATCACATACCAGAGCAAAAAAGATAGCACCAAGGGTGGAAGACATATTGAATGTTAGGCAACGACCCGGGGAAACCATAAAACAATTTGCGAAACGATTCAACGACGAGAAGATTCATATCCCGAATCTCGAAGAAAGGTGGGCTTACGTGACCTTTGCTAACAATCTGTGCACTGATTCGATTGAGGCATGGAAGTTGAAAGATCGCCTCAGGGAGATTGATGCATGGACATTTGAAGTGCTATATCGAGAATGCGAGCTGCGGATTAGAGCTGAGGAGGAGGAGTTACAGCTAGTCCAAAATAGTTACCATTATGATCGACCTCCACCACGGAGAGTTGAAAATGACAGGCGAAACTTCAGGGACCAACGATGGGAGCCCTACAGTTTCCCTCGAATGGGGAACAACCACCACGAAGCTGGTAGTTCGAAGAATCAATTGAAGAAAGGGCAGTCGAACGCATCTTCGGCTCCGAAAGATCGACCGCTTCCCCCAAAAGTGACGGAGTGCAATTTTTGCATTTCAACACCAAACTTGGTGAATCATTTGAAGGGAATAGGTGAGAAGGTTGTAAAATTTCCAGGTCGCATAAAAACGAATCCAAATACAAGGGATGAAAATCTATGGTATGCATTTCACCATGATTTCGGCCACACAACGGAGGATTGTAAGTCGTTGAGATACGAAGTGGCCAGCCTGCTGCAGAAGGGGCATCTGGTCGAACTATTGAATGACAGAGGGCGGAAAAATTTTAATAAGAAGAAAGACGAGCCGCCAAAACCCCCTGCTCCTAGGAAGACGGTAAATGTCATTACCGGAGGAGATGGCGTTTGTGGAGTAACTTACACTGCCAAGAAATATGCAAAGGTCTCATTTACACGAGACAAGCGAACACGAGATGATATGAATGATGAGATCGTGTTCAGAGATTTTGATTTCGATGACAGAATCCATCCCCATCACGACGCACTTGTAGTCACGATGAGGATCGACGACGCTGATGTGAAAAGGGTGTTAGTCGATGCTGGTAGTTCGGTCAACATCATACATGCAAGGGTAGTCGAACAACTGCAGTTGAGCGACAAGATCGTGCCTCGTTCAACAGTATTGCCAGGTTTCAACAACTCGAGTGAAGTGACCGTTGGAGAAATCACAATTAAGACTTATGCAGAAGGTGTTGAGAATGAGACATCGTTTCAAGTAATGAAAGGCGAAATAGCGTACAACGTGATATTGGGTCGACCGTGGATTCACGCTATGGGAGCAGTCCCTTCGACCCTACATCAAGTTGTAAAATTCCCTACCCCATGGGGAATTCGTGAAATCAGAGGCGAACAACAGGCTTCGCGAGAATGTTACTCAGTAGCTGTTAAGGATGGCTTTCGATTGTAGCAATCACAGCTAGTGGAACCCGTGGTCAGAAGCTTCACTTCGGCTCCGTCGTGCACCTCAACGCAGCTACCGGAATCCGAAGTCGAAGGCGACTTCGCACAGGTTTCACCATATAAGCTAGTGGAACCCGTGATCGGAAGCTTCACTTCGGTTCCATCGTGCGCCTCAACGCACCTACCGGATTCCGAAGTCGAAGGCGACTTCGCACAGGTTCCACCATGTGTGAGAGAACCGTATAAACAAAAAGATGGAGACTCTACGATAGAAGACTTGGAAGAAGTAACATTATTCGATGATAAGCCTGATCGAAAAGTCTATGTGGGAGCGGAATTGGACCCTGAAGTAAAAGCAAGAATCATATCCTTTCTCAAGGATAATTCTGATTGTTTTGCTTGTTCCCATGCAGATATGGTTGGGATCGATCCAAAGGTCGCCACACACAAATTAAACGTCGATCCAAAACATCGGCCGTTGAAACAAAAGAAACGACCAAATAGAGGATTTCGGAGAAAAGTAATCAACGACGAAGTAGAAAAGCTGCTAACGAATGGGTTCATTAAGGAGGTCAAATATCCTGAATGGCTTGCAAACAGTGTAGTAGTGCCAAAGAAAAATGGCAAGTGGAGTATGTGTCGATTATACCGACCTCAATAAGGCCTGTCCAAAAGATTCATTCCCGTTGCCTCACATCGATAGATTGATCGATTCAACGGCAGGGCACGAAATGTTAAGCTTCTTGGATGCCTATTCAGGCTATAATCAAATTTCGATGGACCCATTGGATCGGGAGAAGACGTCATTCATCACAGACATGGGGACTTATTGCTACACAGTCATGCCCTTCGGCCTTAAAAATGCTGGCGCTACTTACCAGCGTTTGGTCACTACTATGTTCAAAGATTTGATCGGAAAAACCATGGAAGTATATATCGATGACATGCTGGTCAAGTCTCTTGAGAAAAAAAATCATCTAAGTCATCTGGAGGAGACTTTCACGATACTGAGGCGGTTCAACATGAGATATAATCCGGAGAAATGCACGTTCGGAGTTGGATCCGGCATGTTTTTGGGATTCATCGTATCGCAAAGAGGAATTGAGGCCAACCCAGACAAAACCAAAGCAATTGAAAGCATTCCCGAAGACTTATCAACGGTGAAGGAATTTCAACAGCTGATCAGTCGAGTAGCCTATCTCAGCAGGTTCATCTCGAGGTCATCTGAACGATGTTACAAGTTCTTTTCGGTGCTGAAAAAGAACAAAAGCTTTGAATGGACACCAGAATGCAAAAAGGCCCTCAAAGAATTGAAGCTGTACCTGTCAAATGCTCCACTCTTGTCAAAACCGATCGAAGGAGAAATGCTGCTGATCTACTTGGCCGTCTCCGATATCGCTGTAAGCGCTGTCCTCGTCCGCGAGGACAGAGGTAATCAATTCCCTATCTATTATGTTGGTAAAACACTGTTGGATGCAGAAACAAGGTATCCGCACCTAGAAAAATTAGCACTTGCACTAGTCACTGCTGCACGGAAACTAAGGCCTTATTTCTAATGTCATTCAATATCTGTCGTAACCACTTTTCCATTGCGAAATATTTTACATCGGCTAGATCTCTCTGGTCGATTAATGAAATGGGCGGTCGAGCTGAGCGAGTATGATATTACTTATCAGCCTCGCACCGCCATAAAATCTCAAGTGTTAGCTGATTTTGTAGCAGATTTTAGCGCTAATATCTTCCCGGAGGTGCAAAAGGAAGAATTGATGATGAGGGATCCCGATCCCGGAGTTTGGAAAATGTTTACCGATAGAGCTTCAAACGTGAAAGGGACTGGTCTCGGAATCTTATTAATAGCACCTACCGGTGAAAAACTCAGGTACGCAATCAAACTACATGCAAAAACTAACAACGAGGCCGAATATGAGGCCCTCGCTTCAGGTTTAAAGATTGCAAAAGACTTGAAGGTCGAACGACTAGACATCAAAAGTGACTCTCAATTGGTGGTAAATCAAATCGAAGGCGATTTCTGTGTTCGAGATCCAAGGATGCAGCAGTTGCTCGAAAAAGTGCAAAATCTCCTTACATCTTTCCAAGAATGGAAAATAGCTCAGATACCAAGGGAGGACAACATCGAAGCATTAGCCAACCTCGGTTCTGCAGCGGTCATCGATGGCAAAATCGATGAAATAGTGGTCCACTTGTTCGAATCACCACTCTGCCGGAGCATCAAAGAGGTAAACAATATTAACCATACTTGGGATTGGAGAAACAAATACTTGTCTTATTTGCAGGCAGGAACCCTTCCCGATGACAAAAAATCTGCCCGATCACTAAAAGCTAAAGCGGCAAGATATTTTCTCTTAGAAAACCAGCTCTACAGACGAATGTTCAGCGGCCCTTTAGCGAAGTGTGTGGGACCAGATGGGACAAACTACGTGTTGAAAGAAATCCACGAAGGCGAGTGCGGCAATAACTCCGGTAGCAAATCGTTGGTTCAAAAGATCCTAAGAGCTGGATATTATTGGCCAACGATCGCAGATGATGCCAAAGAATTCGTCCGCAAATGCGACAAGTGTCAACGATTCGGCAACCTCATACATCAACAGGCAGAGCCACTTCATTCGGTCACGTCACCATGGCCATTCATGAAGTGGGGAATGGATTTGGTCAGGCCGCTTCCAACAGCGCCCGGTGGGGTAAAATTTATTTTAATTCTTACTGATTATTTTTCTAAATGGGTAGAAGCAATTGCCTTGGCTAAAATTCGTGAGCAAGAAGTCACTAATTTATTCATCAAAATATTATCTGTCATTTTGGGATCCCGAAAGAGATCACATGCGATAACGGTAAACAGTTTGTAGGAAGACGGATCACTGCCTTCTTCGAAAAATGGGGGATAAAGCGAATTGACTCAACACCTTATCACCATAGTGCAAATGGATAGGCTGAATCTTCCAACAAAACAATAATCGAGTATTTGATGGAAAGGATGGATGATTCAAAGGGCAACTGGCCGAACGAACTCCCCGGAGCGCTGTGGGCTCATCGGACAACGGTGAAACACAGCACCGGAGAAACACCGTTCTCACTTGTCTACGGAGCAGAAGCACTGATACCGGTGGAAGTGGGAGAACCCAGTCTTCGGTTCGCCCATTCCACCGAAGAAGCAAACAGAGAAGCCATGTTGATAGATCTAAACCTGATCAAAGCAAAAAGGGACATGGCATTTGTTCGAATACAAGCACAGAAACAAAGGGCAGAAAACTACCTCCACAAAAAAATCAGGTATCGATCTTTTAATGTAGGTGACTATGTGCTGAAGATCAAAAGACCGAAAAAGGATGAGCCAAACGAAGGTAAGCTAGGAGCAAATTGGGAAGGACCCTATCGGGTCAAAGCACTAATCGGGAAAGGATCATACCAACTGGAAACAATGGACTCCAAGCCGGTCGACTTCAATTGGAATATCACACAATTGAAGAAGTACTACTTTTGAGATTCTATGGTATCATCAATTCTCATCTTTTAATCTCGCAAAATTTCAATTTCTCCTTCATCGGAAAGAATTATCTAATCAATTGTTTGATACTAACACTCTTAGATGATAGGCATAGTTGGAATCGAATGATGACAAACATCACCCACGAAAACATGAGCTCAAAACGCTCCGATCGGGGTCGATAAGTCTGACGAACATTCTAACGTGGTCTTCATCTATAACGGTTCTCGGTTTTTATTTCTATGACTCCGTTTCAGGACCAGTGTTCGACCACTCATCCTTCATACTCAAACACTGGGGGGGGGGGAGATGGAGTTAGCACGATTGTCATCAACTGATACTGGGGACTGCCCAAGAATCGGGGGCTTCCCATCGGAAGAAGGAACGAGACCGATTGAAGACAATACCGGGGACTCGTTCAAAATTCGACCAAAGTTCTTACGTTCACTCGAACTGGGAACTCGTTCAAAATTCGATCGAAGTTCTTATATTCACTCGAACTGGGGACTCGTTCAAAATTCGACCAAAATTCCTACGTTCACTCGAACTGGGGGCTCGTTCGAATTGGAAACTTGACTATCGGATGTTTCGAAAGTTAACAACTTTATTTTAAAGTCAAAGATTGTCCATTTATGTAAACGATCCGTTAGCGATCAAAAGTCTGTGCCTTTAAATGGTCACATCCTGTAATCGATCAAAATACACGATCCAAAATGTATTTAAAGCCCGTTAGCGGCTCATTTCAATAACATGCAACACTGGTTATATTCTCAACTTTTCACATTTGTCCGACTCGAGTGAAATGTTAGCGAATTTTACAATTCCAAGTTTTTAACCAAGTGTTCATTTTTAATTCCGAACTCATGAAAATGTTCGAAGAGTGCATTGCATGGAGATGAGACGTCATTTCTCATTACGCACTAAGACATTGGGCCCCAATCATCTCTTTCGACGACTATCATTGAACATCAAAATTTTCGAACGAATAAAATCATCTTCGGAAAAAACAGTACAACAATGAAAGGAATATAATTTCATTCATATATGTACATAGCCAGTCATACGACTGCATTTCATCAGCTTTCAAAAATGACTAAAATAACGAGTCGAAAGCAACTACAGATCATTCACCATCAGAGCCTTCATCGGAGGAACTCGCTGGGAGACCAAGATCTTCACGAGTTAACCGCACAATGGCAACAGCTTCGCTCAATTCGGCAGGAACATTGACATCTCAATCCTACATTTCCCTATGGACATCGCGCCTTGATTCTGCGAGGATCAGATCCTTCTTCTTTTCAAACTCTTCCTCGAGATCGCGCCTTAGGGTGGTGGATTCCTTGTGAAGCAACAAGTTCCGCTCCGATAAGCTATCAACTTGAACCATTAGGTCTTCATTACTTTTACGAAGAACGCTCAACTCTTCGAACTGGTCAGCCAACTCTTTGTTCTTGCTCTCCAAGACAGAATTGAGTTCGGCTATCTTCAGATCAAAATTGGCTTCGTGATCACTCAACTAATCGTTCAAAGCTCTGATCTGAGATTCCAGCTCCGTTTGGCGAAGAGCATGCTCATTCGCACTCTTATCAAAATTGGCCAAAAGTTCAGCATACTTGGCCTCTGTAACTTTCAGCTTCCGATGCAGGTCCTCTCTAGCCGAAGTAAGATGAATAATTTGCTCATTCAAAACTTTAGCTCCATCCTGAAGCTGGTGGATCCGATCGGCGGTCTCGATCGCCATTGTGCAGTTCTGAAAACAAATTACAGTCGAAGTACATAAAAATCTATGCAAAGCAAGAAAGGAAATTTTTTATAAGTATGGAGTTTACCCTGAGGGCACTAAAAGAAATCTGAGAAGGCAAACTCAGATCTGAATGCGTGTTCAATCGAGCTTGCTCCATCGGGCAAATGACATCGAATAAATAATCTGCCAACCGCTTTGGGCACCTTAGCAGATCGACGTTGGGTGGCACCTCTATTGTAAGCGATCTGCCACCCCTCTTTTCGGATTCACCCAAAGCGGCGAAGGCAGTAGCTTCTTCGCCTCGAGGAAGAGGCGCGATAGGATCAGCATGATCCGCACCAAAAAATGACGACCCTGTTTCTTCATCGTATTTAGACTTCATCGTCGATATCGGCCGATCCAAAGCTGGCATTTTCCCTTTAGCTGGATCCCTCTCCTCGAATTCGCGGTCAAAAGCCTCGATCATTTCTCCTTGGTTTTCAGGAACAACGCCCAAAGAAACGAGAGCACCTTCTCTACTAGGCAAGCCCACTGAGCCCGAATTGACCTCTTCGGCTACAGGGGAAAGATGATAGTCATCCACTGAAAGATCTCCCTGTTCAGCCACCTTGAGTTGGATGGCTGTCTCTTGGAGTCTCTCTTTAACTGGCTTCTTGGGACGCCTCACTAATCGGTCAGATCCCGATTCGTCCCCAGTTTCCTCTCCCTCGATGTCAATGACCGAGGTCGTTTCTTCGGCGGCTTTCGCCGCTGCGATCGCTGAACTTGTCCCAGCGATCACATCCTCTATGGTCTGGGCGCATCCGATCAACTGCCCCCTTGCCCTTTTTCAACCACCACTATCTTGGGCAGATATTTGTTCCTCAATTCTTGGAACGACTTCTTCTTCTTCTTCGGTGGAGGAGCGTCATCGACTTTATCTCCGCCCTCGGGCTCAGCCTCTTCGTCACTTGGCTCACCTCCAGCACCGGTGATGCCTAAGGAAATATTTTGTAAGTATCAAAAGGCATCAACGAAACAAAAATCGTAAATACAAGAATAGTTCAAAGTTACCATGATTTTTAGCTTTGAGTTTCTTCAAAGCTGCGACCGGCTTCCAAGCTCATTTGTCATTGGTCGTCTTATCAAGTACCCTTATCAGCCATGGTATAATATCGACAACTTTATCGAAGATGACCACATCAGCTGAAAAATTTGGAAGAACTTTGAGATTTAATCTTAAATTCATTCAAAAAGAAAGAAAACGAACGAACGAAGTGCTTACGGGTTCGATTCCAAACACTTGGCAGCAGCTCCTTTTCAGGGTCGGTTAGCTGCTTCATAGGAATAAAGACAAACCGTTGATCCCATCCTCGGAGATCGTCATCGTTGTCGGATATCAAGGCCCATTGACCTCGTTTGGCCAAATTTATCACCCCTCCTTTGTAAACTCGAGGAGAGTATATGTTGAGAATATGGTGAAGTGTCAGCTCCACTTCCGCCTCCTCTGCGATGTATCGCATAATTACAATCATTCTCCATATCATCGGAGAAAGCTGCCCAAGGCAGACATTGTACATCTTGCAAAACTCTTCGATCACATTATCGACCGGGAGAGAAAACCCGATCGTAAAGGGGTAAGTCAGCACCACTGAGTGATCCTCGACGTGAGTCGCGAACGTCGATTTTCTTGAGGATACATCATGTCGATGTCGCCCACTTTCCAACCACATTCCTCTCGAACTCGTGGTATCGATTCCGGCGTGATCGCACAGTAGACTGAATCGATCGGAATATTCTTCTTCTTCCCTTGCTCCGCTTCACGTTGAACGCTGATTTTGCAATCGTACTCATAAGTGAATCTCTTCGGAAGAATTTCCGACCACAACTTCTTGGGACCATAGTCCTTCACCTTCCTTTCCTTCCGCTTTTTTCCCTTCTTGTCTGCTGAAGGACCAACAATGGTGGGAGTTTGCTCCGCCACCGCACCGGACTGCGGTGGGGCTGTGGCGGTAACTGCTGTAGTGGAAGTAAGTTCAACGTCAACAACGTTTTGAGAAGAAGTAGACATTATCAAGGCGCGAATTTGATTGATTTAAACAAAGTTCTTAGAAAATCTGGAGCAAAAGTGACAAGAATTAACAAGATCAGTAAGGAATTTCTGGGGTTTGCCTAAGAAAATTGGAGAGTTTTTAATGATTTGGAGAAGTTTTTCAGAAGTTGTAAAGTGAGTTTTGAAGTGAGTATTTATAAGGCAAAGATCATCATTGCCTTGGGAACCGCCGAGAAACTGCTGCCCGCACGATTTCTGACACGTGTAGCGATGGGAAGTTGAGGCGACGTTTGACGTTTCAAAATGGAGGGACACGAGTATTCCACGTGTTTTCCCGCCAAGAATTCAAGCCACTTACCAAGTTTTATCGAACACACGACTTGACAAGTGGGGGGACTATCTGTATTGGTCGATTTTTGTTCGGTCACAGTCATCGGTTATGATTTCATGAAGAGGCATTAATTGACTTCGGAATCGTTGTGATCGGGAAGAAATGGTTTCGTTTGCTTCCGTGATCGGTTATGTGCTCATTGCGATCGGATATTTTCGAAGACAGCATTCCAATGGATAACACAATTTGTCCTTATCCCAAATTTGTCGGAATGAATTTAGCGGATTCAGGGGAAGTGGGTGAAAACGTGCAACTGTTGGATGAGAAACGTGAGAAAGTGGAGTTCTTCTAGGGTTGAAACTCTTCATCATTTCAACCTATAAATAGGTCTTTATACTCTCATCTGAGGACATGGTGATTCCCTCATCTGAAGCAGCATTACTCTCGGTCTTTATTCAACCACTTAAATATTCTTTCTTTGTTCTTTCAACATACATAGAATTACTGTAGTCATTAGAGCAATCCTTGTATCAAATTCAGCAGTGGCTTGGTTCAAACGTGGATGAAGGATCATCTCTTTCATTTGAAGCACCATCCTCCGGCTCTTCAATACAATAAGCTTTTATCACTTTAATTATTTATCTGCCGCTTGCTCGTTTTAATTGATACTTGCTTTATTTATCGTTTGATTCATTCGTTATCTCACTACTTTCAATCTTATGAATTTGTTGTCGTCATTCCGATCGCATAAGCTAGTTCGTCAATCTGCTTATTGTTAAGTTACCTGGGATACCTTGCTGTCATTTACCTTATTATATTATTCGATCAAACATATTCATATATTATTCGATCAAATATATTCATACTGCATTCATTCACTATCATATTACGTTCGCTCGTCATCATATTTATCATCATCGCTGAATCTGTTGTTGTCACCGTAGTTAATCAAAACAGTGCATCTAATTAGGACGGAATCATCTCATCGTAAATTATTGGCTTACTATTCACTTCGAATTAGTCCGTTTATACTTGCCCTCGAACCGTTTAATCGAACTTGACATCGTTAAATGATATTTGACATCGAATTTGCATCCTTGACATCGATATATTACTCGTTCTCGAATTAAACCGCTAAAGTTCAATTGTTTCACTAACTAACCGTAAAATGTCTAAGATTTTCAGCACTTGTGATGATAAAACATTAGTTGTAACAAAAGTCAAGGAGTTTATCCCCTCCCTACCGATAAACATATCTATCTTTCTAAGAACTTAAAAAAAAATATTGACAAAAGAAGCAAAAGAAATAATTAAACCAAGAAAGTAATTCATTAATTGTTTATATCTTCAACATTGGAAACTTCCAGCACCTCCAAAAGTCTTGGTGACTTTGCCGCTCAACCTAGCTTTATACTCCATTCGGTCCATTTTATTTGATAGGTTTGACTTTACACACACCTTAAGAAATCATAAATAGGCATAGTATTTTTATTAATTTACGCTTTTATCTTTTCTTGGTATTTTCAAGAAGTTTTTCAATATCATTTAATAAGGGTATTATGGAAAAGAAATGATAAAATTTACATTGATGTTCTAAATTATCAAACATTTTGAACTTTTTAAAAATTGAATACCTATCAATTAAAATGGACCGGAGGGAGTATGAATTTACGTGCCCATCATGTGCATTCTATTATACTATCTATGCTTTCTATGTTCAATATGTGTAATTTTGGAATATAAAAAGAAACTTAATTAAAAGAATAAAAATAGGATATGAGATACCAATTAAACATCACATGAATAACTAAAAAATTAATGACATTCACAAATGGGAACATTGTTACACAAAGAAAATAAAGGGATTGAATGCAAACATAAAGCTTTTTAAAATACCTTCATTGTATATGAACTATGGGACATCCAACAACTTGTATTTTTCACATGCTCCTAATTGATACGCCAAGCAGATGAATGAAATGCCAAGCAGATGAGAAGGAAAACTCCGTAGTGTTTCAGCCTTATTAAAGCAATTGATAATTAACCATCCTACATTATACATACTCTATAAAGAATATATATTTGTAACATAGATTTTATTGATTATAGTAAGTGTATTGGGTGAAAACGCACCAAAGTCTCAAACAAGGTCTCGGAGCCTAACACAAAGTCCACTCTACGAGGAAAACTTTCGAGGGGAGATTTCTTGTCTCCTTGCCTCGGGAAATCGCCTTAGGAAACGAGGAAGGGTGAACTTAAAGTATTGAGCTCGGAGTAAGCATCATAACGACGAGACCCCGAGCAGATGTAGCGCTTTGGAAAACGAGACCCGGCCTTTGTAACTGTTGACCGTTACTTCAACACTTAAAAAGATAGATCGTGAGTCAACTACAATTATGTACGGAATAATGGCCATAAAGGCACCATTATGACATTTACAACGTCATTCTTTCTCTTGACTATAAATAGGGCTCATTTGTAAATGATCAGTACGATACAAAACTCTACTTTTACTTGGTGTTTCATTTATTTTTAGAATATTTGTCGCCTCGTTATTTCAAGCTTTTCACTCGGTTTGAATTCAATTGAACTCGAATATCACTTCGATACAAGTAAATTACCAGTTAAACCCAATATAAATTCAATTTGTTGTCCTATCCTGATTTAGTCCAACACAGCAAGTATATTTGAAGGAAATATAACTATTGAAAGCAATTCATAAGTCATTAGAAAATGATACATTAAACCCAATTGAAACAACTTTATTATATATCTTTGGACAAATTGTTAAAAAATTCCACATATCTTGAGAACTTACTAATAGTCACTTGGGACCTGCTCTGAAATCCTACATGATGTCCCACAAAATTAATTGAAATCAGAAACAAAACTTGAGCAAGTGTATGTATAGGAAAATATATTTACCTACACAACTGGAGCAAGTGTAAATGTGATGTATCGGAAAATATGTTTACCTACAGGCGGATTTATAGGGTCCCGGGTAGTTCACGTGAACTCATGGTCGGCCAAATAAACTCGATATATCATGTATATATTTCTAATATTGAGTCAAATATTAATTGTATGTACCTATGCTCTATACTGCTTATTAATTGGTTCATTGATTGGAAGGTTGTCTTTTTACCTTGAGCACAAGGGTTCCAATCCCAAAAGTAACAATTTTTTTTATCTTTGTAAAATTTTATATCATGGTAAATCTATGGTCTTGAAATTCTAGATCCGCCTCTGTTTACCTACTTGAGACTTACTTCAGTTGAGAGCCTGCAATAAGTTCCCCAAAATCAAATGAAATACCAGCAAACAAATTATAAAGAAACTATAAATGTGATATGTTAAATAATATATTTTTAACGTTATCTGTTAATAATTATTTGAATGACTATAAGTCAAATGAAAAAGTTTAAGATGCAACTAATCAAATGGGCACAGGTATGGGGATGAAATCCAAGAACATGTATCGATCATTTCATGTGTCAAAGTAGTATGCGTACTAATCTGGTGGCCTTAGGATGAATGACACAGCGCAATATGTTGATGCAGGAAACTGCCTCATTCATACATTTTTTATCGACATACGGTTATTTGCGTATTATCCAAACTACCTGGATATAATATACTACATATAAGCTCAAAAGCTATGGTGACGTAGAACATAAGAAATGATTTCTACTATATAGAAAAGCCAACATGGTCGTCCATGGGCAAAACAGTAAATTTACTTCATAGTTGATTATAATACTCCATCTCAGTCCACGTGTCTTTTATTCAACAAGCACCAAAATTCTAGAAAGCCCAATTTAGTATCTTCTTGAGAGTTTCTTTCAACTCGAACCTCAAAGTTCCAATCTTTGACAACGAAATATTAACTGAAGAAGAATCCTAATGCTCCACTAGCTCTGACTCGACAAAACGGGTATGCATTTCTTCATCTATGTTCTTTATTCTTCACCGCTTGCATTGAACAATTTACACTATGTTTTTAAAGATTTGAATTCTTTCATTTTTTATCAAATTTATGCAACTAATAAATTCAAAGTATGTTACCCGGCAATCAACATACATTCAGTAAGAGTCCAATATCACAAACGACTAAGAAAATATAATACTAATACTTGGTTGCTGCAATTATTTGTTATAAACTAATTAATCCCCTATAAATGTTTAATGATTTTGGATTAGAACTCTAATTTTAGGAGAATTGGAACTCCTAATTTTATCTATCTAACATGGAATTTGGCACTAATTATCTGGTTTCATGTTTGCAATATCTATAAGCTTTCATTCTTGGTGGAGAATAACTCAATCGCGATGAACTTAATGTTGACGCCTAGCTGGTTTCTACTGCTTTGCTTATCCTGCTTCGGCTTCAATTTTATGATATTGCTTCTTTAGGTGTAGTAGAGGAAGACAATCTTTTGTGTGCACGTGAGAGCCATAAGGCTCCTTTAAAAAATTGTACCTTATATTAGTGCTCTAGATCGAGTTGTTCTAGCTTAAACCTATATTTCAAAAGAGCCGAGTTCATTTTGCTTTTCAACTTTTTATGATATAAGCTTGTTCTTCACTCATTGTTGCCTATATTGCTGTATCTTTACTTAGTGAATGGAGAATGCTTGCGTATAAGTGAGTCTCTCGGCAAGAGAAGTAGATGTTTTCTAGCTTCCATGGAAGAAATGGCCTAACTAGCTATGAGGGTTACATTACAATATTCGATTGAGAAAGATGGTCATATAAATAAAATTTGTTTAATTTTGAAGCATACATATTTGGTTATATTTGGTTGAGATTAAATGGTGGATATTTCAAGAAGAATCATGCAATACAAGAAAGACATGGCACCAATATTGGAAGTGGCTCATTCATTGTTGGGTCAATAAAAAGTTACTTTGGTCGCCAGGGTTACCAAGGGTACATATTTCACGTTCTTGCATAGGTTTTCTCATCTTGCGCTATATTAATCAAGATGGATCTGCTTGATTTTGAAGAGCTAGGAGAACGATTGTGCTGCAGTGATTTAAGATCAGTAATGATAAAGCGAAAACATGTAGTACATGATTTTTGTCTCATTTATCTCTCTGCCCTTATGATGTTTGCAATGTATAACCAACTACTTACTAATTAAAACTTTTGATCACACATTAGTGCCTACCACCAACTTTAAGGATAATCCAAGTCTAGGTGAATGTGAAGGTTAGCTGTTGCAATATGAAGACTACAAGAATGTAATCTACAACGAACGCATCATGTATGCTGGTCAGTAAATTATTCTCGAGTTACTTTATGCTTTCTTTCACAGTTGAGCCATTACGAAGTACTTTCATTTTGTCTAGAAGATCTGGCTACATTCATGTTGCAACTATAAAATCTGATGAACGTGGCAGTTGAAGACCGATGGATATTTCACTATATAACCTAGAAGATTGCTGCTTCAGAACTTGAGCTAACAGAGCGTGCTCTCCTGTCCATGCAACTTTATTCATAGAGGTAATATTCTTGAGAGTCATAGATAATATAGTATATTTTTCTAAAAGTTGTTTGAAGTTTTGTTCAGTTTGCAGTTCATACAGTAGTAAGTTTTCTTCTTCAGTTCTTTAATCAGATTGATGTTCTATGAGTATTGTTAATATATAAGATATTTTCATATCAACCTTGTGGTCTCACAAGGTGGACTTTTCTCAGAAAGTATACTTTCTGTATCAGCAAATGTTTGCATCATAGCCCCAATTTGAAAGGGTCTGCCGTATTATTCCACAAGACTTAGTAATCAACATCATCGTTATAAATTTTACTAAGTTCATTAGAATCAAACTTAGATACAACTTCAACCATAAGTTCATTAGAATCAAACTTAGACAGAACATTGAAACCTATCTTTCTTCTTTACATGATGATTTCTGTACTTGAGAGCAATACCAAAAAAGATACTGCAAAGAGAAGCTTCATTGCAGAGAAGCTTCATTGCTGCTTACTGCACACTTGCTACTCACAGTTGATATAAGATAAGGAGTATATGAAAAGAGGAGTGTATGAAAAGGAGAAACCGTTGGATGCTCATTTTGGTTCCCAAGCTGTCATTACGTAAAAGTTTTAACACATGTCAAGCTTCAGTTCATTGTTTATAGACTCGCATAGGCTTTTATTTATGGTATCAACTGCTTCGTCTAAGGTGCTGCAAAGTCTTATTTGATGTGTATGAGTGACAAGTGTTGCAATAATTTATCATCGATTTGGTGGGTCTGTGTGAGCACGAGCAAACCTTCAAAAACTATTCTTCACGTCGGGTTCTTTTTCTCCATTATTATACACAACAATTAGTCCCTCCAATATTGGGTTCAAAATAATGAAGAGAAAAGAAATGACTGTTATATTCATTTGTGTAACCTATGAAATAAATAAATAAAAATAAATAAGAGATACTGATATTCATTTGACGGAATATGTGGGGATCGGGCATTTAATTTATATTCAATTCAAATAGAAAGCTTATTTACGTTTCACCTGCTTGCCTCTTAATCTTCTAGGAAAGTGATATAATGACCAATCTTATTAAATTCTCCAATTCTCCAATCCTTGGCCTAAGAAAGGTGTTACATCACTCTTTTTTAATCTAGGATTATACTTCATCCGGTTCATATTATTTGATTTTTTAGTTGTTTGCACAAAAATTAAGAAATTCACCTTTTATCATTAATTATGGATGTCATTTACTATATTGTATGGGCCTAAATCGGTTTTAGGATCACAAATCGAATTTGGGTTAGAATATAAGCAAAACTTCGTATCAAAGTCGATAAATGCCAAGAATACTCAAAAAAATGCAAGAAAATAACTGGATTTCAATATATTCTGGTGAGTACAAAATTCAGCAGAGTTTCAGTATGTATTTCTGGATGTGTACAATGTAAAATGAAGTGCTATTTATAGATACAAGGTATAGTCCCACGTTCTCCGCTAGTTATTCATGGCCAACCCACGTCTGGAAGCATTTATGGGTGGAGTTAATGAGCAATGTAGTGGACTGAAGTAGTGGGCAGCAAAGCCGCTTGAATCGGGGGACTCACCAAGGTGCAAGTAGATGGCCTCGGTGGCAGGGCCCTGTTACTTGACCGAGGTGACTGTCATCGAAGCTCAGCTTGCGGCTCGCCTTCGGTGACGACCTCGGTGCCTGACTTCGGCGATCCACTCATTTGCTTCGGTCTCTGGCTTGTTGTTAAGTGCTCCATTGCTGTCAGATCGCATGGCCGAGGCAAATCATCGCAAGCCGATTTTTACCCAATACAGATATTCCCCCCACTCTTCGGTTACTTACCGAAGTTACCGAAGAGTGGAGTGAAATTCCGCGAGAAAGCGACGTGGCTTGATCTTAACCAAGCATTTCAAATTTTGTCAACGGTTCGCGTCTCTCAAGTCACTTCTCACTGACACGTGTCACCCATCTGTTGGCTTCTCGAATGGTCACACAGTTTTTTTTTTTGGTTTCTTCCAACGTTACAATGATGATTCTTCACCATTTGCTTCTTCCATACCTATAAATACTTCCCCACCAAACTTTTCTTCTCACTTTTAACTTCTGCAAACAACAGCGTCAAGAAAAAAGAAAAGGCTTCCATACCTACTTTGATCGATTCCCATCTTTAAGAAAACTCTAAACTCAAATTATAATCATGTCTACCACACATTCTAGGCAAGATTCGAGTGATTCAGGCGAGAGGACAAAGATTGCGCATTACACTGCCATTATATCCAGCGGCGAGTTTATCACCACCGTGTCGGTGCTGCAGGTGATAGAGGCAGAGGGAGGCGGCGAGGTGACCTCTAGTGCTGGTGGTTCTAAGCGCCGGAAAGAAAGGGCCAGGCACAACATTGCTGCGGTAGGCGATGTTGTCAGCCTAGAGGAGGATGATGACGTCATGGGCGATGACGTCATGGAGGCGGCTAGCGCTGATGATGTCATCCATGGGGATGAGGATGCCGCGGGCGAGGTTGAAGGCATAAATACCGCCGAGGTGGGGTCCTCGGGCCCGATGATTCCCCTCGAGCAGGAGCTCAAGCCTCAACAAATTATTCCCTCCCACTTCGACAACAACAAGGATCTCAAGCTGCAGGTCCAATCTGCTGATCAAGAGGAGAAGAATAGAAACATCCAGTAAATATGATGCCAACTCGCATAACGCAGGCTCATGTTGAGCGAGTCCGAAGGGAGTGTAAGTTTGGGGCCGAGGTGAAAGTAGTCATCCCCGACCTAACAAGTAGAGTTTGCCACCATATGGAGGGGTTTTCTTTTGCTTATACTTACCCTTTCACCCTCGGCTTCTCTCTTCCAGTGCATAGGATTATCGATGAGTTTTGCCGAGCCTACAACTTGTGCTTGGCCCAACTAGGCCCCGGCGTCTGGAGAGTTGTCCAGTGCATGGATTGGCTGAGTAAGAAAGCCGGGGTGGATTTCACTTTGCAGCATCTCATCTCTCTCTGTTATCCTTACTTTCATAAGGCCGGGGTTGTGGCCTTAAACAACCGAGGTAAATTTGCGCTCCTACATAAGAGCGAGGACCACGGGGACCGAGGCTGGAGCGATCGCTACATCCTTTTGGAGACCAGCGTTTTATCCGCCGAGCCTGATTTCCCCGAGCTGTGGAACAACACACGTAAGTATCCCTTCGTTTTTATTTTATCACCGGCGATCGTTCATGCTTGCTAACCCCTTTTCATTGTTACTTCTTAACCAACAAGGTTGATATCATACCCTCCGAGGGGCTGGCTGAATGGGTCAAAGCCATGACCGAGTCTTGTGTGAGCTCAGAAAGAACATGGATGAGAATGGCTGCCGAATTTGGTTGGCAGTGCAAACGGCATGGTAAGCTCTTTTGTGATGTTTTACTTGATGTGTCGTTTCGGAATTTTGGCTTCGTTTTGTTGACCTCTTTCCCCTCGGTACTAGGTTTCCGAACCATGCAGTCAACACGAAGAAAAGAAAGAAAAAGAAAGATGAAAAGAAGAAGAAGAGAGATGGAGAGGACACCGAGTCAGATCACAATCTGGCTTCAGTAGCAGGTGACTTAAAGAAGTTGAAGGCTGAAAAGTCTTCAAAAGTTTCAAAGGGGGCCCTCGGTCAGGGGTCTTCCAAAGGTAATCACCATCCTCAGTCTTCTTGCTGATCTTCACTTCTCTTCATTCTTTATTTATTGAAATTCTTTCATGTTACCTCTTGTAGGCGTGAAAAGGAAGAGGGCAATTTCCAAGAAGCCCTCCCGTTCTGTGGCTCCTCGCACCGAGGTGGCAACTTCTCTTGGGCCCGAAGTTGCAGCGGAACTGCAGCGAAGGCTGATCGACGAGCCTGATGATGTCGCTGCCGAGGACTTTGCAGCCCGAAGGGCAGTTGAGGTTGTGGATCTTGAGGATTAGGAGCAAGATACCAGGGCGATGGTTGCTAAGGCCAAGGGTAAGGCCAAAGTTGGAGAGGCTGGGATGCTGCTACCGAGGGGAGAGCTGAAGTTGGGGCGGTTCGGGCACAATCTGAACCCGCGAGGATTTCATCCTCGGTTAGGTCCTTTCGAAAGCTCAAGGTGCCTACTTCTTCAAACTTGCTGTCAGGCACTCGAGGCGATATATTGAGCCTTATGCCCCTGCTTGGCCCAGAAGAAGATAAAGTGGTGCAACCATTCCCCCCAGCTCAGCTATTCACTACCCTCTCCGCCAATGCTCTCAGAGTAAGCTTCGATCTTTTAAATTTACTTCTTTTTTGAGGATGTTCCTTCATGCTGATCTTTGACAAACTTTCTCCCAGGGATTTGTCCTGTCATTGAGAGCTATTGAGCTTGAGACTGCGAGAGCCGAGGAGTTTCAGCGTGTGGCTCGAGCTTGGGACAAGAAGAAGGACAGCTTCAGGGCGCAAATAGCCGGATTGAAGGCTAATCTAGCCAAGTCCCAGTCCGATTTGCTTGAGGCTGAAGCTTCCTTCGAGGCAAAAATTCATGCCTCGACGCTGAGTTCCAAGCTGAGCACTCGAGGCTGGAAGCTGAAGCTGCGAGTCTAAGTGCCGAGCTGACTTGAGCGAAGGGCAAGGCCGAGGAGATGGCCAAGAAACATCATGAGCAGCTGAGAAAGCATGTGCTTCATATCCAGAAGTTGGAGGGTGAGAGCTCCAAACTTTCAGCTAGGGAGGCCGAGGTCGAAGCTCTTCGAGACGAAATCGCCGATCGTAAAAATAGAGCTAAGATCAAGGTCAAGAGGGCTGAGCTGGATAAACAATGGGCCATCATTAAGTCTCGGTTGAAGCTGCTCAAGCAATGCCGCGGCGGCTAGCTCAACTTGGAGGAGGAAATTGCAAAGGCCGAGGCGAAAGCAGCAAAGGCTCAAGCTATCATTGATGACCTCACATCAAGTGAGGCCTCGAGCGACAATGAAGATGAGGAGGATGAAGAAGATGCTGAGGGGGGCTCCGAGGAGGGAGATGATGCTCCCGAGGCTTAGACTTCTGATAGCATTTTTGTTTTTGTGTAAGCCTTCAGGTTTTTTTATTCTTATGTTTTGGACCTTCGGGTCCTTTTAATGTAAATACTTTCAGCCTTCAGGCTTTCTAATAAAATGATTCGGTACTTCTTATCTTCAGTGTTAGTTTATGCATGTATCGAACACCTTAGAATAAGCAGCTCGCTTGCAAGACTTGACTGAATTTAATCGATGCAAACTTAGAACGACGTCTCGTCCTCGAGTCGATGCATTTAAAGTGCAACTTCGGAGTGCAGATTTATAGAAACATAAAGTTATGGAATGAAGCACATTTCATTGATAATATTAACCGGCCGAAATTGGATTTTACATGGAACCAAGTCGAAGCGGACCTTGGGTAAAAACAAAAATTAACAATGTGCCACTACCGACCGAAATTACAATGTACTAAATCTACTCCTCGGATAACAGTCCCCGGTTGTCGAATAGATGGTCTTCGGTTGGGAGGCGCGTTGTTCGACCTCGGTTGCAATTCGTCCCTTACTCCCCCCCAGTGTTCGGGTGCGAATCTTGATGAAGACCCCGGCACTGGAGATCGTTTAATCTGCTTCCTGAAAAGGTCAAGCAAAATGAAATGAGGAGCAAGTTAGTACATTTCGACCGAAGCCTTCAGGAGCGTTGTTCTGCTCGAGGCTGTGGGTTAAATTTTTAAATGAGCAAGGGATATTTACCTCGATTAGAAGTGGTACTGCTTTAAATTGGAGATATTCCAATTTAAGGGTTCGGGCACACCTTGTAGATCTTCAATTTGATAAGATCCTTTCCCAACAATTGCTTTGAGTCTGTAAGATCCTGCCCAATTCACAATAAGCTTTCCCCCATTTTCTTCCTTCGTTGACTGGTTTGTAGCCTTTAGCACATAATCGCCAACTTTAAAATCTTTGAGTTTGGCTTTCCTGTTGAGGTATGCTTCGATCTGCCTTTTTGGGGCGACTAACCGAACCAAAGCCAACTCTCTTTTCTCCTCGAGCAGATCCAGTTCTATGCGCATAGCCTGTTGATTTGCATCTTCGGTAGCGTGGGTGTATCGGAGACTTGGTTCGCCCACTTCCACGAGAATGAGGGAGTCCATACCATAAGCAAGTGAAAAAGGAGTCTCACCGGTGCTGTTCTTCTACGTTGTCTGCATGGCCCACAACACACCTGGCAACTCCTTAGACCAAGGACCCTTTTTCTCGTCGAGCCTTTTCTTGAGATTTTCGATTATAATTATGTTTGAAGAATCAGCTTGGCCATTGGCACTTGGGTGATAAGGAGTCGAAGAAATTCTTTTGATTCCCCATTGTTTGAAGAAATCAGTGATGGCTGCTCCCATGAACTATTTACCATTGTCGCATGCGATTTCCCTCGGAACACCGAACCTGTAGATTATGTTCTTTTTGATGAAATAAATTACCTGCTTTTATTTGACTTCGGTAAGAGCTCCTGCTTCCACCCATTTAGTAAAATAATCGGTTAACACAAGGATAAAGCGAACGCCACCCTTTCCCTTCGGCAAAGGCCCAACAACATCCATCCCCCACTTCATGAAAGGCCATGGTGATACCATCGAATACATAGGTTCGGCCTATTGGTGGATCATCCGTGGGTGGCGTTGGCACTTATCGCATTTCTGCACGAAGGCCTTTGCATCTGTACTGATGGTGGGCCAATAATACCCAGCTCTTAGTAATTTGCGCACCAAGGATTTTCCCCTCGAGTGACTGCCACACTCGCCATCGTGCACCTCGGCCATCGCCTATCTAGCCTCATCGGGACCCAAACACTTGGCCATCGGGCCGCAATATAACCTCTTGTACAGATTACCCTCGATTAAGTGGTATGAAGCCGCTTGGGTCCTTATCTTTTTTGCCTCCTTTTTGTCTTGGGGAACAGTCTCCGAGTCGAAGTAAGAGATGAACTTACTTCGCCAATCCCATTTGTTGTCCACCGGGTTGACCTGCAATTTCATCTCTCTCATTTGCGCGGACAACAACCAAACCACTGAATCAGTCCCCGAGTGAGCTTCATCGACTGCCGAACCTAAATTTGCCAAGACATCAGCCTCTGTATTCTCCTCCCAGGGCACTTGCTTGACTTGCCACTCTCGAAATTGTGCTAAATCCTTTGTGCTCGGTCTAAGAATAGTTGCATTCTGGGCTCTCGAGCCATGTACTCGATGAGCATGTGGTTCACCACCAACTGGAAGTCGCACCTTAGCTCAATTCTCTCCTCCCCATTTCCATAGCCAACTCCAAGCCAGCGAGAGCCGCTTCGTATTCAGCCTCATTATTGGTCACTTTTTTGAACCGAACCGAGTGCCTGATTTTCTTCCCGGTGGGCGCTTTCAAAACTATGCATAACCCCGAACCCTTGCAGTTAGTTTCCCCATCGGTATGAAGTATCTATAGCCCCAAAGCCGTTCCTTCGATATTGAGTTCTCCTTTTCGCCTTCGGGCAAAATCCCAACACTAAAATCAGCTACGAAGTCGGCCAAAACTTGGGATTTAATGGCTATTCGGGGTTGATAGGTGATGTCATATTCACTTAATTCTACCGTCCATTTTGATAACCTCCCCGATAACTCCAGTTTGTGCAATATACTTCTCAAGGGGAAAGTTAAAACTACAGCTATTGGGTGACATTGGAAATAGGATCGTAGTTTTCGGGCAGTAACAATTAAAGCAAGTGATCGTTTTTCCAAATGTGGGTTGTTGCTCCCAACGCACACGCAAGTATACACGGTCGACAAGTAATAAAATGATAAGTAAAGTATCGTTCCCACGAGGACTATTCAGACTGACGCTTAACAAACAATTTCTAACTACTATTCAGGGATCATTTTTCCAATAGTGAGAGTTTTTATTAACTAAGAGCAATAATGTAAATGGGGGAAATTTAGTCAAACAGTGGAGCAAATTTTGGTTGTAAACAATATTAAGGAGACGGTCCAGGGTCAGAGTTACGAACAATCCAGTTGAGTTTTTCCAATTGATTCCACTTCGTAAATCCCGGATTACTAACTAACAGAGTAAATGTACCTGTGAAAACCTTTCGATTCTTCACAGTCTATGCAGGCTACTCCACTCCCTATATGTCTATGGGTTGAATCACGCGCACGCATTAACGAATTCTGTAATTAGTTAAGCTAAGCGAGCAAGTATATGTCTATCCTACTCACAAATTGGTTCCCCGATGCCCGGGTTCACAAACTAGCCCTACTCTTTCTTATTGCGTTCATAAATTCTCTCTTTCGAGTTCAATCTAAAAACCATAGATAATGTATAATTATCGAGCTCTAACAATTATACAAGTGAAATAAAGAAAGAATAAGTAACCTGTTATGGGATTCAATTAATGGAAATCAATCTTGAAACATCAACTTTCATGAAATAATCTAACCCTAGAACGTAAGGTTTAGCAACGCATACTCATAATCACAAGGCAATCAATTGATGAAATAATGATGTAATAGATTAATAGATGAAAGAATAGGAATTAAACCCTTGTTCAATGAAGTATGGTACTCTCAAGTTGCTCCAAAGTCTGAACTCCTTCTAAAAACTAAGTAAAAGAGTACTTATAGGGTTTACAAAGGCCTAGTAATAAGTTACACCTAAGCCTAGACGAAATAGGAACTCCAAAAGTGCTCCAGGGGCGCTGTAGCTGGCGCCCCGCGCCCCCGAACGCGCGCACACAAGTAGTCTACGTCGAAATCCAGGCGCCTTAACCACGCCCCGCGCTGAGAAACGCGCCAGAAGGCTGGGCGCCTTAAGGGCGCGGTGCACCACCCAGCGCGCCAGGCAAATTTTGCTTCTCCTTGCTCCGCAGCTCGCGTCGTGTCATGCCTTCGTGTGCTCGACCCAATCCTCAGTTAAAATCCAATATTTTGTTGCTCGATCATGCTCTTTAAAGCTCCAATTGCACTTCATAACGCCCTACACACATACGACAAAATATCAGTGCTAAATCACATTCATTAACTAGAAAACGGGCGAATAAAATACTCAAACGTGAGGAAATATAGGCATAAAATGCCAAACATCACCAACCCACAGTTGAACCTTTGCTCGCCCTCGAGCAATCACAAATAACTTTCCAACCTAGGTAGAACAGGTCTGCCTATGACTATGGTTGATACTGATCATTGAACAAATGCACACACGACTACTATGGGTCCAACAAACATGCCAACAATTTATCAATCATCAAAAACACGAGAACAACCACCCCAAGATAGCTCAAATGCACAAACTTAACTCATTGCAACCTTGCTCCCACAAAATCACACCTATCTACTCAACCAAGAAGCCACAACTTTACCTATCTGATGCAAACCATGTGCCTTCACCAAAATGAAGCAAGAGAGTGTCCCCCAAATATCACACACAACAATGAATATCAAGAATAGAACGGGGACAATAGCATAGAAAGAATTCACTTACTTTCATGAAAATCTCATATGTCACACACGATGTACCATAGGCTTGCCCGTAGTGTAGGACTCCACTAATGTAAGCTCACTCCAATCGGGATTAACTAGGACTTTAAAAAGGTTGTAATGTAGGCTAATGGGTTGGTAGGATACATATGGGTAATAGTGACGAACTCCCTAAGTACTTTAATACATCATAATTAATTTAGGCACAAGTCTCATTAAAGCCACCCAATCAAAAACTTTCACACACACCTTCTCAACAAGTAGCAATTTTTTTTCTTTTAAGCACATGCTAACAAGGATGGATATTCTTCCCTCTTTATTTCTTTTTCCAATTTTTTCTGCTTTTCTTCTTTTTTTTCTTTTTATTTGTTTTTTTTCCTATTCACTTCTTTCCAAACCTCGCCAATGCTCATAATCAACTACTACACAATTCATTACATATTCCCCTCATTGGTTCCACTAAAAAACCTCCCAATATTTCAACCACAACTCCACAATAATATCACATTATCAATTAAAGTGCTTAAGGAGCAAAGGGTCAAAAGAAAGCAATTTAGAACAAGTGGGTAGGCTCGCGGTGTGGGTGCCAATAAAAAGGTCAAAGAGATCACAACAATCAAGTCCAAGGTGTATATATAAGGGTAGGCAAATCAAAAGAAGGCTTGTCTCATTTCCCGACTAGAGCAAACCTAGGATTTCACTTTGCACACACACGGGGCAAGTTCTAAACACCAATATGAAAACATGGAGTATAATAAGAATATGCCTCACAACACACATTGCACACGATCTACACAAAAAGGCTCTATCACAATTCTCAATCTAACAAATAGAGTGCAACTTGTGGAAAATTAAGCACTAATGCACAAAGGTTCACAACAAAGTCAAGCGAGTGGGCTCAACATCTCAAGGGGGTCATTCCTTTTTTTTCTAGGCATGCATCACAATTTAAAACCAAATGACACCACAAATAGCACATGCAACAAGTTCAAGTCCACCGGTATCAAACAAATCAAAGGCACCTAGAATTCTACCTATTTCCTTCGTCTAGGGTCACCTATAGTAACTATTCTAATCCTAAAAATAAAAACTACCCGGTTCAAAGGTCTCCCCGTGGAAAAGGACCGAGGCCATAAGAAAAACCAAGGGGTGATTTTTTTTCAATTTTTTCATATATTAAAGCAAGAAACAAATAAAATAAAGTCAAGTGACAAAAGAAAAAATCCTAACAGTATATGCATCCCTAACCTCAAAAATAAAGTGGAGTTCCCCCACCCCACACTTAAAACAAGCAGTGTCCTCAGTGCGACAAAGAAGAAAGTGCAAGAGTAAAGGAAACTTCCCTGAAGGCCAGTTGGCCTACAATGGGTGGTGCGCTGGAGTGCGGTCTAATCCTCCTCCTCCCCATCTGTGGCACCTCCCTCAGTATCTGTTTCCACAGCCTCACTGTCCGGATCACGGTTAACGATGTCCGAATCAGTGTTCTCATCCTCCTCCGGGGGTAGCACCACTGCCTGAGTCATACCCAATAGGCGTCTCGAAGACTCCAATAAAGGCATTGTGCGATCATGCGCTGCCATATCCATGCCAGCCTGCCGGGCCATGTGCTCCATCATCAAGTAATGACGTGCAGACAAGTTGGCGTCTGTGTCTCGCCACTCGTCTGCCGTCAGGCGCACTGGTGCAGTAGTGGTCACACTCTTCACCGCGGCGATATCAAAAGGCTTCTCAATGTCGGGGACAATATGATCCCCGACTTCATCAACTGGGACTCCAGCCTGCTCCAGATACTGGGTAAGAATGTTCCCAAAATACAATCGGCTACATGTCTTCGACTGCCTTTTCTTTCTCATCACGCTCAGTATGTAGTAGCCAATGTTAGCCGGCCTCGCGGTCATGAAAAAGTAAATCATGCACGCCCGAGTCTTGGTGACCTCGGAATAATGAGACTAAGGCAGGATGCTTGCATTTATCAACCTCATCCACACTCGAGCTGTCTTCAAAAATTGCGAAAAGAACATGTGTTTGTGTCTTCCTGACTCAGTTCGCTCCCACCTATGAGTGGAGCTCTCACCACACAATGTCTCTCGCATAGCCTTATAATCAGGCTTCTTAATAAAGTCCATCAGCTCCTCATAGTCGGGGTCCTCTACCCCCAAGAAAGTGTTCAATGCAGTGTGGTCCAATCTCACCTTTTTACCCCGAACAGCAACCATATCATCATCTCTCCGTGCTTCATCCGGGTCCCAATTGGCATAGAGCTCCTGTACTAGGTCGAGGTTGGCATGGCCTGGACTCTCAAAGACCGAGTCCCAATACAAGGCGTGAATAGCATCACCCACACCTCGACACTTTTGCATCAATCTCCTCTTGTCAATGGCTTGCTCGGGAATATATCCCGCAAGCCTCACACTCTTGTACCAAGCTTGGCACTCACCCTTCTTCACAAAAGAGAGACCGAATCGTGTCTTACCCCTGGGCCTTGGGATAGGCACCGCATCTTTAGGAACTTTAGCCTTGGCCTTTGGCTTGGCCTTGGGCTTGGCCGGTGCCTTGCCCTTTGCCTTGCTAGATGAAGGCCCGGCTTGGAGTGATCTCTTAGGAGCCGAGGCGGATGAAGAGCTTGGTTTTTGGGGTGTTACAACAATAGTGCCTACAACAAACAAAAAAATACCAATGTGAGATTTCAATTCAAGCACAATTGGTAGGACATCACCCCACACTTATCGCTCATTCTATGTATCAACAATGCAACTCATAAACACGAGCGACCCCACACTTAGCAAAAACTAGCATTGCACAAAATTGCCACGTCTGTGGACTTCATGATCAAGCTAGTGGGGATTACAAAATAGCCAATTTTTTTGAAGGTGCGACACTCAATGTTCATCTTGAGCCTAAGGATATCATTGCTACTCAAGAATTCACAATGTTAGGCAATTTTCATAGTTGAGGCTTTTTAACAAACACTTGGTGTGCACAATATTCAACTTTCAATTTCAATGGCTAAGGTAATGTGATAACCCTCCCAAATTGTTGGGAGATCCCTTTTTACAAGTAGAGAAGCTAAGCATGCAGCACAATTATTAATCTAAGCAATTTAAGATCAAATTCAAATCACAAGCTTGCATACTAGTTAAGGAATTTAACATGGAAAGAGATTGTTAACTTACAGGTAATGGAAAGAGAAGGGAGAGAATTACTTACTTGAAGATGTTAGATTCAGTGGAGAAGAACTTGTGATTAATTCCAAGAATTAGGAATGAGTTGTGGGAGTTTTTGGGAGTGTTTTGAGAGAAAATAATAAAGAAAAGGGGAGGGGATTGGGTAAAGAGGGGGAAGGAATCCGGGTCGCGAGTTAAAACCCGTTTGGACCCGGATTTTTTCGAAAATCTTGCCTGGCGCAGTAGCCCCGCGGCGCACCTCTAAAGCGCTCAACTTCCTGTGTATTCTGCCTGCCCTCGCGCGATGGGAGGCGCGGGGTGGGCCAAAGGCGCCCAGCCTTTTTGCTTCAGGTGTCATTCAGGCGCGTTGGGAGGCGCGGGGCGCTCCCAAACGCACCCGAGCAATTTTTTTCGTACCAATTTTTTATTCCAAGTGCGAACACAAGCACGGGACATGCCTCAAAGCGTCCCATACCCCTCAATACATCAAGTGCATCTCGTTTAGCACTCCCGACACCTACAAAAATGACACAACAAAACAAAAACTACGTGACACTATAAAACACAAAACAACTAAACTATTACAAGTACAAACTCGGGTTGCCTCCCGAGAAGCGCCTTATTTAACGTCGTGGCACAACGAGTATCAATCATGGATCCCTCAAAGTAATGGAGGTACGATGATTCACCGAACCTCCCCAATAATGCTTCACCCTTTAGCCATTTACCAAGAACGTCTTATCCGAATCGGGGGCTCTCAATTCAACCGCTCCATGTGCAGTAACACGTACTACTTCAAACGGCCCCGACCATCTAGACTTCAACTTGCCCGGAAATAGCTTCAACCTCGAGTTAAACAACAACACCAGCTGCCCGGGCTCAAACTGACGATGCTCAATGTGCTTGTCATGCCACTTCTTTGTCCGTTCCTTATACAATTTTGTATTTTCATAAGCATGGAAACGGAACTCTTCAAGCTCATTCAATTGAAGCATTTTCTTCTCACCCGCTAAGGCCATATCAAGATTGAGCTTTTGAATTGCCCAATATGCTTTATGCTCTAGCTCAACGGGCAAGTGACAGGCCTTACCATAAACAAGCCTATATAGAGAAGTTCCAATAGGCGTTTTAAATGCAGTCCGATAGGCCCAGAGAGCATCATCTAACTTCATAGCCCAATCCTTCCTCGAGGAATTCACAGTCTTCTCAAGGATTTGCTTGATCTCTCTATTAGACACATCCACTTGGCCACTAGTTTGGGGATGATAAGCAGTTGCCACCTTGTGGCGAATCCCATACTTGGCCAACAATTTATTGAACAACCGGTTGCAAAAATGAGTACCTTCATCACTGATTATAGCTCGCAGTGTCCCAAAACAAGTGAAAATATTTTTCTTCAAGAATTTCACCACCACACTCGCATCATTTATTGGAAGTGCCACAGCCTCCACCCATTTAGACACATAATCAACCGCCACAAGAATGTATTTGTGGCCCATGGAAGGCGGGAACGGACCCATAAAGTCAATCCCCCAACAATCAAACAGCTCAATCTCCAGGATATTGTTCAAGGGCATCTCGTGACGCCTAGAAATAGTACCCGTTCTTTGGAAACGATCACACTGCTTAAACAAAGCATGAGCATCTTTAAATAAAGTAGGCCAAAAGAAACCAGACTGAAGTACCTTTGCAGCTGTTCGATCTCCACCAAGATGGCCACCATAAGGAGAGGAATGACAGCTCTGTAGCATTGGCTCAACTTCTTCCCTTGGAATGCATCTCCTAGCTAATTGGTCAGGGCCTATCTTGTACAAATAAGGCTCATTAAACACATAAAATCTGCTCTCATGAAGGAGTTTGCGCCTTAGCTCAGCTGTAGCCCCAGGAGTATACACATTACTCACAATTAAGTTCACCATATCAGCATACCATGGCACCTCGGCTGCAGCCAAAGCAAAAAGCTGCTCATTAGGGAATACCTCTTTAATCTCAGGCCCTTCATCTACATGATCTCTATTCTCCAGCCTGGACAAATGATCAGCTACTTGATTCTCAGTCCACTTGCGATCTCGAATTTCAACATCAAACTCTTGCAATAGCAGAACCCATCGAATTAGCCTAGGCTTGGAATCCTTCTTCTCAAACAAATACCGGATTGTGGCATGATCATTGTAGACAACAACACGAGTGCCAACCAAATAAGATCTGAATTTATCAAAAGCATACACTACGGCTAGCAACTCCTTCTCAGTGGTGGTATAATTGGACTGGGCTGCATCAAGAGTCTTGCTTGCATAATAGATGGAGTGAAAGATTCTTCCAATTCTTTGGCCGAGAACAACCCCAATAGCATTATCACTCGCATCACGCATCAATTCAAATGGCAAAGACCAGTCAGGAGCAATGATGATTGGTGCAGTCACCAACCTTTTCTTCAACTCTTCCAATGCCTTGAGACAAGCATCATTAAACTCAAATTTCACATATTTCTCCAACAACTTGCACATGGGATTAGAAATTTTGGAGAAGTCCTTTATGAAACGCTTGTAAAAACCTCCATGTCCCAAGAAACTACGCACCCCCTTAACAGAGATAGGTGGTGGTAAAATCTCAATAGCCTCAATCTTCGCTTTATCTACCTCGATCCCTTGCTTTGACAGCTTGTGCCCAAGTACTATGCCTTCTTGAACCATAAAGTGACATTTTTCCCAATTCAGCACCAAATTTATTTCTTCACAACGGCTCAACACAGCATCTAAATTTTTGAAACAATCATCAAAGGAGTCACCAACTACTGAGAAATCATCCATGAATACCTCAATAAATTTTTCCACCATGTCGGTGAAAATAGCCATCATGCACCGCTGAAAAGTCCCCGGGGCATTAGATAACCCAAACGGCATCCTCCTAAATGCATAGGTGCCATATGGACAAGTAAATGTAGTCTTCTCTTGATCTTCAGGAGCTATCACAATCTGATTGTAGCCCGAATACCCATCCAACAAACAATAATACTCATGCCCAGCAAGTCTATCCAGCATTTGATCAATAAAGGGAAGTGGGAAGTGGTCTTTCCTGGTGGCCTTGTTCAGCTTTCTATAATCAATGCAAATTCACCATCCTGTGACTGGTCTTGTAGGAACCAATTCACTATGCTCATTCTTCACCACTATCATGCCCCCCCTTCTTTGGAACACATTGCACTGGACTCACCCACTTGCTGTCTGAGATGGGAAAAATAATGCCAGCATCCAGCCACTCACCTCCTTCATGATTGGATTTACTCTCCTCTGCTGCTCTATAGATGGCTTATGGCCTTCTTCCAAAAGAATTTTGTGCATGCAGAAAAGAAGGACTAATCCCTCTAATATCAGCAATGGTCCAGCCAATAGCTCTCTTGCGCTCTCGCAGCACTCTCAACACCTTTTCAACCTGCATATCAGACAACAAAGAAGAGAGGATCACGGGCAAGGTATTACCTTCACCAGAATAAGCATAATGCAAATGCGCAGGTAAAGGTTGGAGTTCAAGAGTAGGAGCCTTCTCAATAGACGGTTTAGCAGGAGTTAAGGTCAACGGTCTATCAAGCTCCTCAAATTTCTTCCATTCTGGGATGAATTTACTCTGCATATTAAGAATCTCCACACAGGCAACGGTCAATAATGTAAATGGGGGAAATTCAGTCAAATAATGGAGCAAATGTTGGTTGTAAACAATATTAAGGAGACGGTCCAGGGTCAGAGTTACGAACAATCCAGTTGAGTTTTCCAATTGATTCCACTTCTTAAATCCCAGATTATTAACTAACAGAGTAAATGTACCTGTGAAAACCTTTTGATTCTTCACAGTCTATGCAGGCTACTCCAATCCCTATATGTCTATGGGTTGAATCACATGCACGCATTAACAAATTCTGTAATTAGTTAAGCTAGGCGAGCAAGTATATGTCTATCCTACTCACAAATTGGTTCCCCGATGCCCGGGTTCACAAACTAGCCTTACGCTTTCTTGTCGCGTTCATAAATTCTCTCTTTCGAGTTCAATCTAAAAAACCATAGATAATGCATAATTATCGAGCTCTAACAATTACACAAGTGAAACAAAGAAAGAATAAGTAACCCGTTATGGGATTCAATTAATGTAAATCAATCTTCAAAGATCAACTTTCATGAAATACTCTCACCCTAGAACGTAAGGTTTAGCCACGCATACTCATAATCACAAGGCAATCAATTGATGAAATAATGATGTAATAGATTAATGGATGAAAGAATAGGAATTAAACCCTTGTTCAATGAAGTATGGTGCTCTCAAGTTGCTCCAAAGTCTGAACTCCTTCTAAAACCTAAGTAAAAGAGTATTTATAGGTTTACAAAGGCCTAGTAATAAGTTACACCTAAGCCTAGACGAAATAGGAAGTCCAAAAATGCTCCAGGGACGCTGTAGCTGGCGCCCCGTGCCCCCGAACGCGCGCACACAAGCAGTTTACGTCAAAATCCAGGCGCCTTAGCCACGCCCCGCGCTGAGAAATGCGACATGAAGGCTGGGCGCCTTGGGGGCGCGGCGCGCTACCCAGTGCGTCAGGCAAATTTTTCTTCTTCTTGCTCCGCAGCTCGCGTCGTGTCATGCCTTCGTGTGCTCGACCAAATCCTCAATCAAAATCCAATATTTTCTTGCTCGATCATGCTCTTTAAAGCTCCAATTGCACTTCATAACGCTTTACACACATACGACACAATATCAGTGCAAAATCACATTCATTAACTAGAAAACGGGCGAATAAAATACTCAAACGTGAGGAAATATTAAGGAAATATAGGCATAAAATGCCTAACATCATGGGTACCTGGTTTCAGCATCGAGGAGTGTCTTGCTCACATAGTAGATGGGTTGTTGTTTGCCATCCTCCGCCAGAATCAGGACCACGGTGACTGACACCTCGGACACAGCCAAGTAAACCAACAATGTTTCACCATCCTTAGGCTTGGCGAGCAACGGCGCGTCAGCCAAGTAGCATTTCAAATCTTTCAGCGCTTCTTCACACTCCGGTGTCCATTCGAAGTGGTTGTTCTTCCTCAAATAGAGAAGAATTTGTGGCATCGCTCCGAAGACCTAGAGATGAAACGACTCAAGGCAGCGATTCGGCCAATTAAGCGCTGAACTTCTTTCACCTCGGTCAGCTCTTCAGGGATATCGTCGATAGCTTTAATCTTGTCGGGGTTTGCTTCGATACCTCGTTCGGAGACAATGAACCCCAAGAATTTGCCTGACCCGACGCCGAAGGCACATTTCTCAGGGTTCAACTTCATGCCATATTGTCTCAGAACAGCGAAAGATTCCCTTAGATGATTCAAGTGATCCTCCACTCGAACCGATTTGATGAGTATATCATCTATGTAGACCACCATAGACTTTTCAATATATTCTTTGAACATGCAACACACCAACCTTTGATACGTCGCCCCAGTATTTTTCAGACCAAAGGGCATTACTTTATAGCAAAAAGTGCCTCAGTCAGTGATGAACGAGGTTTTCTCTTCGTCCTTCGGGTCCTTGAGGATCTTGTTGTAATCCCAATAAGCATCCAAGAAGGTTAATAGTTTATGTCCAGCCGTAGAGTCTATTAACCTGTCTATTTCTGGCAATGGGTAGGAGTCTTTGGGGCAAGCCTTGTTCAAATCGGTGTAATCTACACACATCCTCCACTTGCCATTCTTCTTCGGTACGACAACCACATTAGCCAGCCATTCGGGGTATTTCACCTCCCTTATGAAACCATTTTCTTGCAACTTTGAAGTTTCATCTTCGATTGCCTTCTTTTTAACCCCGACGTGAGGTCTCTTCTTTTGCTTCACCGGGGTGAACTTTGGGTCCACATTCAACTTATGGGTCATGATCTCCGGATCGATGCCAATCATGTCTGAATGAGACCAAGCAAAGCAATCGTTGTTGGAATTTAAAACTTCAATGATTGCTTTCTTCGACTGTGGGTCCAACTCCGAGCCGACAAATACCTTTCTCTTGGGAAAATCTTTCAATAGTGCGAAAGACTCCAATTCCTCAATAGTAGAGTCCTCGGCTTTTTGTTTCCGAGGCTCTTGAATGCAAACTGGGATCTTTTCAACTTCTCCTTGGAGGTCCTCCTCGCTCGACCCTGGTTGCTATTGTTTTGGCCCGGTCGGGGCAACTCCACTTTTCAACGCAACCGAGTAGCATTCCCTTGCTACTCGTTGCTCTCCTTTGATTTATCGAATCCCCCAAGGTGTAGGGAATTTGATCACTTGATGCAGCGTGGAAGGAACAGCCTCCATGGAATGGATCCATGGCCTGCCGAGGATCACATTGTATGCCATATCCTCGGGCAACACTTGGAACAATGTTTCTTTGCTTACTCCTTCAGCAAATGTTTTGAGTGTAATTTCACCCATAGTTTTTTCTGTGGAGTTGTTGAAGCCGGTCAACACCGTTGCTTTGGGGACAACGTCCCCTTTGAGCCACATTTTCCTAACGGTCCCGTAGCTGATTATATTGACCGAGCAACCGGGGTCGATAAAGACTCGCTTGATGTCGGAGTCGTTGATTCTTAACATGATGACCAAGGCATCGTGATGAGGGAACATCATCCCATCAATGTCATCATCATTAAACACAATCTCTTTACCCGAGCCGCCAACTCAAGTTCTTTTTTCCATGGTGATAGATAATTTGGCGAATTTCTTCGCAGTTGCGAAATTCACCCCGTTCACATCTGATCCCCCAGTGATGCATTCACAACTCTCTTTGAGGGAGGAGCCCGAGGTGTTTGCCCATCACCTCGGTTCTTGGAGTAGTTATCATTTGCCTTGTCGGTAAGGAATTCAGCCAGCACTCCTTTCTTCAACAAATGAGCCACTTCGAGGCGCAAAGCTTTGCAATCCTCGGTTCGGTGGCCATAATCCGCGTGGAACTCGGAATGCAAATTATGGTCTCTCTTATCCGCTGGAGTTCTCATGTCTTTGGGCACTCTTACCCCGGCAGTCCCCTTGACTATGTTGATGACATGACCCGAAATCCGGTTAGGCCGGAACAATTGGTGGCGCAACACATGCTGCCTCTTGAACATAATTTACTGAGGCAACATTAAGAACTGGAATAGGAGCTCCCTGAGACCGAACATCTGTATCTGCGGCAACCTGATAAGCCGCCTAACAAATAATAGGTTTTTGCGCTATCTGCGTCACCAAGATTCTCGTGAAAGCATCGTAGAGAGAAAAGGGAACCACAAGGCCCTGCTCCATCGGCAATCGCGAGCTTGTACAGCTGGGACCTTCGTAAATAGATTGTCAGCACGATCAAAACTGTCGGGGCTTCGTCAGTGCTAGCCCCAGGCTAGATTGCTCTGTCTTGAAATCATACCGTCTACTGATTTGTCGTATGAGGGTTCACAATAACCACGAAGGAATTAACGAATAAATGAAAATACTTTTGCATCCTAGACCGACGCACGATCAGGAAAGAAGGAAGTTAAATTTCCTAAATGCCATCATAGCCTCTCGTAGATAAGTACGGACGTCTACGTACCCATTAGCGAGACTCTATTAGACACTGCCTTAGTCTGGATAGACTCTAAACCAGGCTCTGATACCAACTGACACAACCCGAAATCCGGTTAGGCCGTGCGGGCACCCGACATCCTCCCCTAGACCCGTCGGGCTAACCCATACAAATAAAATCAGGAAAATAAATATAACAATTCACAAATAAGGACAAGACTTAAAAAAATACAGACATATTGATTCCTCTAAGCTGTACAAAAGAAATTACAGCTGACTATCCAACATACTAGGTTAAGGGCTATCCAGAGTAGACATCTAAGAGTACAAAAGAAGATAGATACCCCTGAAGGGAGCAAAATGCAGTTGAAATAATAAACAATATACTGGTGGCAATCCGGAATAAAAGCTGGCTCACCCTGACAGCTGAAATCATCTTCGCTTCTGAACAACGTGGCGGACTCAATCCTGGAGCGAACCTACCGAAACGAAATAAATAGACAAGAACAAACAACAAACAAGGGTGAGTCAAAAGGACTCAATAAGTGGGGCAGACTAGCCACCTCAAAGAATAGGATAGCTAGCCAGGGAGGAGAAATAGATAAAAAAATTTCTCTTATTTAAATTATAAAAAGGCAGAGCCAGATAACAACCAGAAACACGTATGAAACCATAAACTCAACTAGAGATACGAGCCAGAAACATATCAACAAATAAACAATGCACGTATAAGCAGTTAAGTAGTTATGTACCACAAGTCTATACAATGGTATGAGATGAAATGAAATGAAATGTGATGCAAAGGGTGACATGAGCCCATAATCCCATCCCGAAGCCGAATACTCATGCATTCGGGAGAAATCCAATCTGATAACCAACTGGAGTGGAATACTCCTGCTCCTGGGCGGAATCTCCTGCACCCAATATGATACAATGGAGCGGAATCCTCCTGCTCTTGGGGCGGAATACTCCTGCACCCAATATGATATGCAATGTAATGCATATGAATGACATATAATGCATATGAATGCAATGAGATGCAATAATAACCCTTCACCGGGCGGGACTCTCATCAACAGCCGGGGAGTAGATGCCAACCAGCCGGGTCTGATTTAGCTCAAATTTTACAGATAAGTCTCAATGGACATTATGAATATTTTAAAATTATCGGCACGCCAATCGGAGTCTTAACTTCCAAAACGACTGACCGAGGTCGTTTCATTCTCCTCCACTTATACTCTCGTCCGTCCTCGAATGATCCTAAGTCTAAAGCAAGATTCACACAGATAACAAGAGAACTTGCACGATCTTCATGAGCTACTCCACGGGCATTATTTCCTGATTATAGGATCAGAACATGTATATCGAACTCTTGGATAAAAACATAGCTGGATAATATCATAACGCCATTGCCCAGCTTATTCTGACTACACTGATCTTTCCTCGATCACTAGCGGAGAGTTCTACATTTTCGAAACAAAGATACACGAAACTTTGAATGGATTAATATGATTTAGCCGATAATCACCTATTCAATATACCTTTCGATATAGAACAGGTCGATGGAACTAAGAATTAGCTCACACTTGATGAAATAGGGGGAGCTTTTGAAGTACCTTGTCACTACACACTATAGAAGATTTGATGGAAGCTATATTATTTTTACGAACGCACTATGCAACATCTCAGTTGATGTTAGTGTTGTTCCGCAAGCTCCTTGTGGGAATGTAGTTACTCATATCCTAATGTATGTCAAAGGTTCATCTTAACAGTGTCTATCATATAAGGGTAAGGCTCATGCAAATATTACTGGATAATATGATGCAGACCAAGAATGATATTCAGACTGAACATCTACTTCAGGGTATTGTCTTTGAATTTGAAATATTATGACTTGAAAAAAATTAAAATAAAAGAGACATGTAGTTGGACCATGAGCTGAGGCAGAATACCAGCAACAACGTTGATTACATGTGCATTTATAACGCTAAAGTAACTTCTAAAAGAGTTGAGTGTGAAGGAGATATGCCAATGATGGATGGACGACAAGCTGCACTAGACTTTTAACTCTAAATTTTCATGAAGTATAACAGCGTCAGTATGAGGATCCAGTTCTAGTTGAATACAGACAGATAGCCAGAAGAAACTGGAGTAGCCATACAGGATTACTACTGACGGTGTTCTCATGTGTAAAGATAGACTTTGTGTTCCTGATGTTGCAGATTTACGTGGACAGATTATGATAGAGGCACATTATTTCAAATACGTTGTTCATCCAGGTTCAACTAAGATGTACCATGATCTTAAGCAGATTTATTGGTGGGACAGAATGAAGTGTGTCATAGCACAATTTGTGGCTCAATGTTCTAATTTCCAGCAAGTTAAAGTCGTGTCATCTTTCCAGACTTTATGCTTTCAGCAGATAGGTATGTATATATATGATCAGGTTGCCAGCTTATCTCTAGCATTTATAGATTGTTAGTGGGTTTAGCAATGATCAACACTTCTTGTAGGTTTCTGTCGTGGACCTAGGTTGGGTTAGAGATTTAGTATTACCATTCAGTATTTAGAGGAAGACTCCTCCAGTTAAAGCACAAACTCATGCAGCTATATGAATAGGAATAACCATCCCTGCACAGTCTACTAAACTAAAGAAGATTTAGCTAAAAGCTGAACGTAGGCAGACCTAAGCTACCAACTACGCTTTCGAGTTGTCAAACAGCTGCAATTCTTGAGTCACAACTCCATACATTTTCTATAAGCACCACCGCCTAATGGATCAAATCAAAGGTCAAATGATGCCTCTCATTACACTTAGTAGCCTTAAAAAACAATAATGTGCTTATCCGGCTGCCTTGACACGCACTCTGGCTGGAACATCACGTGTGGCTACTAACCACCCAAACTTAGTAGTGCCGGACAAAGAAGGGATAACAACGGACTGAGGATAGGAGTAATTAGAGCTTTAAGAAGCTCATCTTCTTATTTACTTGGCTACCTGAGCTAGACTACTCACAAGTAAGCTAGCCAAAGAATCGCAATCGAAGAAATGAATATTAAATGAGCTTTATGGAAAAACTTCCATGCCAATTTAACCTTCTAATAAGAAAGGAATTCTGACAATTTGCTAGAAACCCCTTTTATAACCCAGATAAGCTCATGGGATAGCATGACTTTACTAGCGTTTTGAACCAAGAGGAGATATGCGGATCGACAATTGCTTACTAACCACTTTATATCGGAAGAAACCATGACACTCCCTTATGGTGATGAACTAGAATCCCATAATCCAACCAACACGGAATTCCAAGAAGAAAGGTAAACTAATTTGATATAATAATAGTAGGTGGCAGAACAAGATGCCAGGCAGACAATAACGACACTCACTGTCAAATCTCTCATATTTAGACCTGATAAATAAATAGGGTCTCACAAATTCCTTGAATAAATCATACTAGAAGCTCACCCCTCTATAGCAATCGATTCTTAATAGAAAAAATATTCATGGAAACCATAGAAACATGATATGACAAACCATCTCCAGATCGATCGGAAGAATCAAATCTTAATCACATATAAGGGAAGAAGAAATACATGGGTCTACTACATCGGATGCCTCAGCATCCTGCCAGACTAGCAGTTCATAGAACTGCCTCTGCAGCTGAGCTAAGCAACTACTCTGATAATCACCTTCTGAAGAACCACTGCCACCACACTCTCAACCTCTACTGGATGGTGGCATTTCTCTTGCTGATTTAAATCTAAATGAAATCGCCAGCGACTGTGCAGGTGCCTGATGACAAGAGAAAGGACGATTGCCTACTTGTCGAAGTAAGGGAAAACTCCTCAAAGTATAGCCAGACTCACGACAATGATAACAGGAAAACTCCTCAAAGGATAATCAAACTAACGACAATGATAACACCTTTTCGCTGAATATGGAAGCTGGACAGATTGTTGAAAGCTACAAAGAGAAAGCTAAGTCTAATCTTGATGAACTACCCGCGCACTCTAAGAATTACGTCACACAAACTGAGATAACCTGGAAGGTGACCTCCCAAAATAATTAGAACTCTTAGCTCTAAATGAGGTACCATGGTTGCCCACTAGAGCCACGGGATCTCTTGCTCTCCCGCTCTAACTCTTCCCTCTCTAACTTATGGTATGCCTCGTACCTTCGGGTAATATCAACAACAACATCAAATGAAGTCTCAACCTCAATTTCTCGAGCCATCTGTGATCTCGGGGAAAAAGAAAGGCCATCAATAAATCTTTGAATCTCTCGAAAGGCTCATGGACTAGTTCTAGTGCATGCCTAACCATTCTAGAGAATTCAATCTCATGTTCTGAAACCAACAGGCTACCCTGTCCAATCCACTCAAAGTGGAAACACTTTTCATCTCGCTCGCTACTCGAAAGGAATTTCTCTACAAATCAAGAAGAAAATCGAACCAAGTAAGCTAATAAGAGAGCGGTCCATCAATTCAAGGCTGGACCCCTGAAATTGGAAAGAAGAATAATCAACACCACACCGCTCGATATAATCAAGACCCTGAAGGATACGCTGACATCATTTTATTTTAAAAAGAATCACGAGGTTTATCTGATGCATTGCTTTAATATATCGGAAGGTTCAACCGCGTAAAATAACGCAACCACTTTGGGCACTCGGGCCGAACTGTTACCTCGGGTAGCTAACCAGTCGGAACAATTGATGGCGCAACACATGCTGCCTCTTGAACATAATTTACTGAGGCAACATTAAGAACTGGAATAGGAGCTCCCTGAGACCGAACATCTGTATCTGCGGCAACCTGATAAGCTGCCTAGCAAATAATAGGTTTTTGCGGTATCTGTGTCGCCAAGATTCTCGTGAAAGCATCGTAGAGAGCAAAGGGAACCACAAGGTCCTGCTCCCTCGCCCATCATGAGCTCGTACAGCTGGGACCTCCATAAATAGATTGTCAGCATGATCAAAACTCTCGGGGCTTCGTCAATGCTAGCCCCAGGCTAGACTGCTCCGTCTTGAACTCATACCGTCTGCTGATTTGTCATATGAGGGTTCACAATTACCACGAAGGAATTAACGAATTAATGAAAATACTTTTGCATCCTAGACCGACGCATGATTAGGAAAGAAGGAAGTGAAACTTCCTAAATGCCATCATAGCCTCTCGTAGATAAGTACGGACATCTACGTACTCATCAGCGAGACTCTACTAGACACTGCCTTAGTCTGGATTGACTCTAAACCAGGCTCTGATACCAACTGACACAACCCGAAATCCGGTTAGGCCGTGCGGGCACCCGACATCCTCCCCTAGACCCGTCGGGCGAACCCTTACAAATAAAATCAGGAAAATAAATATAGCAATTCACAAATAAGGACCAGACTTAAAAAAAAATACAGACATATTGATTCCTCTAAGCTGTACAAAAGAAATTACAGCTGACTACCCAACATACTAGGTTTAGGGCTATCCAGAGTAGACATCTAAGAGTACAAAAGAAGACAGATACCTCCTGAAGGGAGCAAAATGCAGCTGAAATAATAAACAATATACTGGTGGCCATCCGGAATAAAAGCTGGCTCACCCTGGCAGCTGAAATCGTCTTCGCTTCTGAACACCGTGGCGGATTCAATCCTGGAGCGAACCTGCCGAAACGAAATAAATAGACAAGAACAAACAACAAACAACGGTAAGACAAAAGGACTCAATAAGTGGGGCAGACTAGCCACCTCAAAGAATAGGATAGCTAGCCAGGGAGGAGAAATAGATAAAAAAATTTCTCTTATTTAAATTTTAAAAAGGCAGAGCCAGATAACAACCGGAAACACGTATGAAACCGTAAACTCAACTAGGGATACGAGCAAGAAACATATCAACAAATAAACAATGCACGTATAAGCAGAACAGTAGTTATGTTCCATAAGTCTATACAATGGTATGAGATGAAATGAAATGAAATGTGATGCAAAGGGTCACATGAGCCCATAATCCCATCCCAAAGCGGAATACTCCTGCAATCGGGGGGAAATCCAATCTGATAACCAACTGGAGCGGAATACTCCTGCTCCTAGGGCGGAATACAACTGCACCCAATATGATATAATGGAGCGGAATCCTCCTGCTCCTGGGGCGGAATACTCCTGCACCCAATATGATATGCAATGCAATGCATATGAATGACATATAATGCGTATGAATGCAATGAGATACAATAATATCCCTTCACCGGGCGGGACTCTCATTGACAGCCGGGGAGTAGATGCCAACTCACAGCCAGAGTAGAATACTCAGATCCTCAATGCAATACCAACAACAGGACGTAACATATAATATACAATGTAAATCCAAAGCTAAGGCGTAATGAGTACGCCTATCGGCAGCTACACAGGTAAGGAACACGTGGTAGAAAATCCACGAGACCAGGTGCCTCCAAAGAAATGGATATAAACACTTGCCTTATTACAAAGCTACTCAAGAACCGCGTTGCCCTTTGGATTCATTGCCAAACGATCCTGCTTATTCAATAAGCACAAAATATATCAAGTTAGGCTAAATGCTTCATTCCTCACATCTTAGAATAATCCAGGTAGGAACCTGATACCCTATTCGCATACGCAATACGTAGGCAGGCCTATGTATAGGATTCAGAGTCACCAGACCAAACCCTAAATAAATTATATTTATATGTTGCCCATAACTCACTGAGTACCAATATATAATCAATTCCATCATCGGGGTCCATTTGACCCTTTAAACTATTAATTGAACTTATTATAATGATGTCTAATATCCCAATTTTTACCGTCAAAATATATTCAAACACATGTAATTAACTCAAATAATATATTAAGATCATTACCTGAATGTTTCAGGGTGAAAATTCTATCTTTTCTCCGGCTCTTTTCGCATTTTCTGGCCTTTTTTCCTGCGTCATGTCTTATTTTTCCTTCTGCGTTTTTCGTTTTTGCGTTTCTGTTCCTTTCACGTTGAGATGCGCTAGGGATATACATATCCCCAGTAACCACCGCCCACTTTTCCATTTCATTTTGCTTTTTTTTTCTCTTTTTACCATTTTGTTTTTGTTTTTTTTTTTTCGCAACGAAAATTAAAATGGTAGCCTGCGATTTTCGAAATAATTTTTACTTTTGCATACAAGTTATATAAAATATATGTAAGATACTCGCGAAGGCGGATCTCAAATTGGACTCCCGAAACTCAAGATGCGAATTTACATAGAAAGAGTCAAATTATTTAACTTTCGGCATTTTAGCGGAAATTAGCCGAACAACATCGAAAGTCACATTCATAGTTCACAAAAGTCACAAATACTCATACAAATCTAACGGCGCTTTCGAATTTCAAATCGGAGCTCATTTGCCAAAACCGAGCTCGAAAATCTCTTTTTAATAGTTATCGACAATAAAAACTAAAACCTTCTTCCGGTGCCTACCAAATGAGGTCTGATTTAGCTCAAATTTTACAGATAAGTCTCAATAGACATTATGAATATTTTAAAATTATTGGCACGCCAATCGGAGTCTTAGCTTCCGAAACGACTGACCGAGGTCGTTTCATTCTCATCCACTTATACTCTCGTTCGTCCTCGAACGAGCCTAAGTCTAAAGCAAGATTCACACAGGTAACAAGAGAACTTGCACGATCTTCATGAGCTACTCCACGGGCATTATTTCCTGATTACAGGATCAGAACACGCATATCAAGCTCTTGGATAAAAACATAGCTGGATAATATCATAACGCCATTGCCCAGCTTATTCTGACTACACTGATCCTTCCTCGATCACTAGTGGAGAGTTCTACATTTTCGAAACAAAGATATACGAAACTTTGAATAGATTAACATGATTTAGCCGATAATCACCTATTCAATATACCTTTCGATATAGAACAGGTCGATGGAACTAAGAATTAGCTCACGCTTGATGCAATAGGGGGAGCTTTTGAAGTACCTTGTCACTACACACTATAGAAGATTTGATGGAAGCTATAATATTTTTACGAACGCACTATGCAACATCTCAGTTGATGTTAGTGTTGTTCCGCGAGCTCCTTGTGGGAATGTAGTTACTCATATCCTAATGTATGTCAAAGGTTCATCTGAACAGGGTCTATCATATAAGGATAAGGATCATGCAAATATTACTGGATAGTATGATGCAGACCAAGAATGATATTCAGACTGAACATCTACTTCAGGGTATTGTCTTTGAATTTGAAATATTATGACTTGAAAAAAATTAAAATAAAATAGACATGCAGTTGGACCATGAGCTGAGGCAGAATACCAGCAACAACGTTGATTACATGTGCATTTATAACGCTAAAGTAACTTCTAAAAGAGTTGAGTGTGAAGGAGATATGCCAATGATGGATGGACGACAAGCTGCACTAGACTTTTAACTCTAAATTTTCATGAAGTATAACAGCGTCAGTATGAGGATCCAGTTCTAGTTGAATACAGACAGATAGCCAGAAGAAACTGGAGTAGCCATACAGGATTACTACTGACGGTGTTCTCATGTGTAAAGATAGACTTTGTGTTCCTGATGTTGCAGATTTACGTGGACAGATTATGATAGAGGCACATTATTCCAAATACGTTGTTCATCCAGGTTCGACTAAGATGTACCATGATCTTAAGCAGATTTATTGGTGGGACGAAATGAAGTGTGACATAGCAGAATTTGTGGCTTAATGTTCTAATTGCCAGCAAGTTAAAGTCGTGTCCTCTTTCCAGAATTTAGGCTTTCAGCAGATAGGTACGTATATATATGATCAGGTTGCCAGCTTATCTCTAGCATTTATAGATTGTTAGTGGGTTTAGCAATGATCAACACTCCTTGTAGGTTTCTGTCGTGGACCTAGGTTGGGTCGTGACAAAAGTGGTATCAACGCCTTAGAGATTTAGTATTTAGAGGAAGACTCCTCCACTTAAAGCACAAACTCATACAGCTATATGAATAGGAATAACCATTCCCGCATAGTCTACTGGACTAAAGAATAGTTAGCTAAAAGCGGAACGTAGGCAGACCTAAGCTACCAACTACCCTTTCGAGTTGCCAAACAGCTGCAACTCTCGAGTCACAACTCCATACATTTTCTATAAGCACAACCGCTTAATGGATTAAATCAAAGGTCAAATGATGCCTCTCATTACACTTAGTAGCCTTGAAAAACAACAATGTGCTTATCCGGCTACCTTGACACGCACTCTGGCTGGAACATCACGTGTGGCTACTAACCGCCCAAACTTAGTAGTGCCGGACAAAGAAGGGATGGCAACGGACTGATGATAGGAGTAATTATAGTTTTAAATAGCTCATCTTCTTATTTACTTGGCTACCTGAGCTAGACTACTCACGAGTTAAGCTAGCCAAAGAATCGCAATCGAAGAAATGAATATTAAATGAGCTTTATGGAACAACTTCCATGGCAATTTAACCTTCCAATAAGAAAGGAATTCTGACAATTTGCTAGAAAACCCTTTTATAACCCAGATAAGCTCATGGGATAGCATGACTTTACTAGCGTTTTGAACCAAGAGGAGATGCGTGGATCGACTATTGCTTACTAACCACTTTACATCGGAAGAAACCATGACACTCCCTTATGGTGATGAACTAGAATCCCATAATCCAACCAACACAGAATTCCGAGAAGAGAGGTAAACTAATTTGATATAATAATAGAAGGTGGCAGAACAAGATGTCAGGCAGACCATAACGACACTCACTGTCAAATCTCTCATATTTAGACCAGATAATTTAATAGGGTCTCACAAATTTCTTGAATAAATCATACTAGAAGCTCACCCCTCTATAGCAATCGATTCTTAATAGAAAAAATATTCATGGAAACCATAGAAACATGATATGACAAACCATCTCCAGATCGATCGGAAGAATCAAATCTTAATCACATATAAGGGAAGAAGAAATACATGGGTCTACTACATCGGATGCCTCAGCATCCTGCCAGACTAGCAGTTCATAGAACTGCCTCTGCAGCTGAGCTAAGCAACTACTCTGATAATCACCTTCTGAAGAACCACTGCCACCACACTCTCAACCTCTACTGGATGGTGGCATTTCTCTTGCTGATTTAAATCTAAATGAAATCGCCAGCGACTGTGCAGGTGCCTGATGACAAGAGAAAGGACGATTGCCTACTTGTCGGAGTAAGGGAAAACTCCTCAAAGTATAGCCAGACTCACGACAATGATAACTGGAAAACTCCTCAAAGGATAATCAAACTCACGACAATGATAACACCTTTTCGCTGAATATGGAAGCTGGACAGATTGTTGAAAGCTACAAAGAGAAAGCTAAGTCTAATCTTGATGAATTACCCGCGCACTCTAAGAATCACGTCACACAAACTGAGATAACCTGGAAGGTGACCTCCCCAAATAATCAGAACTCTTATCTCTAAATGAGGTACCATGGTTGTCCGCTAGAGCCACGGGATCTCTTGCTCTCCCGCTCTTACTCTTCCCGCTCTAACTTATGGTATGCCTCGTACCTTGGGTAATATCAACAACAACATCAAATGAAGTCTCAACCTCAATTTCTCGAGCCATCTGTGATCTCGGGGAAAAAGAAAGGCCATCAATAAATCTTTGAATCTCTCGAAAGGCTCATGGACTAGTTCTAGTGCATACCTAACCATTCTACATAATTCAATCTCATATTCTGAAACCAACAGGCTATCCGACAGGCTACCCTGTCCAATCCACTCAAACAGGCAACACTTTTCATCTCGCTCGCCACTCGAAAGGAATTTTTCCATAAATCTAGAAGAAAATCGAACCAAGTAAGCTAATAAGAGAGCGGTCACCAATTCAAGGCTGGACCCCTAAAATTGAAAAGAAGAATAATCAACACCACACCGCTCGATATAATCAAGAGTCTGAAGGATACGCTGACATCATTTTAATTTAAAAATAATCACGAGGTTTATCTGATGCATTGCTTTAGTATATCGGAAGGTTCAACCGCGTAAAATAATGCAACCTCTTTGGGCACTCGGGCCGAACTGTTACCTCAGCTAGCTAACCAGTCGGAACAATTGGTGGCGCAACACATGCTGCCTCTTGAACATAATTTACTAAGGCAACATTAAGAACTGGAATAGGAGCTCCCTGAGACCGAACATCTGTATCTGTGGTAACCTGATAAGCTGCCTAACAAATAATAGGTTTTTGCGCTATCTGCGTCACCAAGATTCTCGTGAAAGTATTGTAGAGAGCAAAGGGAACTACAAGGCCCTGCTCCCTCGCCCATCGCGAGCTCGTACAGCTGGGACCTCCGTAAATAGATTGTCAACACGATCAAATTGTTGGGGCTTCGTCAGTGCTAGCCCCAGGCTAGACTGCTCTGACTTGAACTCATACCGTCTACTGATTTGTCGTATGAGGGTTCAAGATTACCACGAAGGAATTAACGAATTAATGAAAATACTTTTGCATCCTAGACCGACGCACGATCAGGAAAGAAGGAAGTGAAACTTCCTAAATGCCATCATAGCCTCTCGTAGATAAGTACGGACGTCTACGTACCCATCAGCGAGACTCTACTAGACACTCCCTTAGTCTGGATAGACTCTAAACCAGGCTCTGATACCAACTGACACAACCCGAAATCCGGTTAGGCCGTGCGGGCACCCGACATCCTCTTCTAGACCCGTCGGGCGAACTCTTACAAATAAAATCAGGAAAATAAATATAACAATTCACAAATAAGGACAAGACATAAAAAAAATACAGACATATTGATTACTCTAAGCTGTACAAAAGAAATTACAGCTGACTACTCAACATACTAGGTTAAGGGCTATCCAGAGTAGACATCTAAGAGTACAAAAGAAGACAGATACCTGCTGAAGGGAGCAAAATGCAGTTGAAATAATAAACAATATACTGGTGGCCATCCGGAATAAAAGCTGGCTCACCCTGACAGCTGAAATCGTCTTCGCTTTTGAACAACGTGGAGGACTCAATCCTGGAGCGAACCTGCCGAAACGTAATAAATAGACAAGAACAAACAACAAACAAGGATGAGTCAAAAGGACTCAATAAGTAGGGCAGACTAACCACCTCGATAGCTAGCCATGGAGGAGAAATAGATAAAAAAATTCCTCTTATTTAAATTATAAATAGGCAGAGCCAGATAACAACTGGAAACACGTATGAAACCATAAACTCAACTAGGGATACGAGCCAGAAACGTATCAAAAAATAAACAATGCAGGTATAAGCAGAACAGTAGTTATGTACCACAAGTCTATACAATGGTATGAGATGAAATGAAATGAAATGTGATGCAAAGGGTCACATGAGCCCATAATCCCATCCCGAAGCGGAATACTCCTGCAATCGGGGGGAAATCCAATCTGATAACCAACTGGAGCGGAATACTCCGGCTCCTCGGCGGAATACTCCTGCACCTAATATGATACAATGGAGCGGAATCCTCCTGCTCCTGGGGTGGAATACTCCTGCACCCAATATGATATGCAATGTAATGCATATGAATGACATATAATGTGTATGAATGCAATGAGATGCAATAATAACCCTTCACCGGGCGGGACTCTCATCGACAGCCGGGGAGTAGATACCAACTCACAGCCAGAGTAGAATACTCAGATCCTCAATGCAATACCAACAACAGGACATAACATATAATATACAATGTAAATCCAAAGCTAAGGCGTAATGAGTACGCCTATCGGCATCTACACACGTAAGGAACACGTGGTAGAAAATCCACGAGGCCAGGTGCCTCCAAAGAAATGGATATAAACACTTACCTTATTACAAAGCTACTCAACAACCGCGTTGCCCTTTGGATTCATTGCCAAAAGATCCTGCTTATTCATAAGCAGAAAATATGTCAAATTAGGCTAAATGCTTCATTCCTCACATCTTAGAATAGTCCAGGTAGGAACCTGATACCCTATTCGCATACGCAATACGTAGTCCAGGCCTATGTATAGGGTTCAGAGTCACCTGACCAAACCCTAAATAAATTATATTTATATGTTGCCCATAACTCACTGAGTACGAATAGATATCAATTCCATCATCGGGGTCCATTTGACCCGTTAAACTATTAATTGAACTTATTAAAACGATGTCTAATATCCAAATTTTTACCGTCAAAATATATTCAAACACATGTAAAAAAATCAAATAATATATTAAGATCATTACCTGAATGCTTCAGGGTAAAAATTCTATCTTTTCTCCGGCTCTTTTCGCATTTTCTGGCATTTTTTCCTGCGTCATGTCTTATTTTTCCTTCTGCGTTTTTCGTTTTTAGGTTTCTGTTCCTTTCACGTTGAGATGCACTAGGGATATACATATCCCCAGCAACCACCGCTCACTTTTCCATTTCATTTTGCTTTCTTTTTTTTTTTTTGGTCCTTTTCCCATTTGTTTTCTTTTGTTTTCTTTTTCTTTTTTTTCGCAACGAAAAATTAAAATGGTACACTGTGATATTCGAAATAATTTCAACTTTTGCATACAAGTTATACAAAATATATGTAACATACTCGCGAAAGCGGATTTTAAATTGGACTCCCGAAACTCAAGATGCGAATTTAAATTGAAAAAGTCAAATTATTTAACTTTCGGCATTTTAGCAGAAACTAGCCGAACAACATCAAAATTCACTTTCGAAAATTCATAAAAGGCACAAATAATCATACGAACCTAACGGCGCTTTCTAATTTCGAATCGGAGCTCATTCGCGAAAACCGAGCTCGAAAATCTCTTTTTAATATTTATCGACAATAAAAACTGAAACCTTCTTCCGATGCCTACAAAACGAGGTCTGATTTAACTCAAATCTTATAGATAAGTCCCAATGGACATTATGAATATTTTAAAATTATCGACATGCAAATCGGAGTCTTAACTTCCGAAACGACTGACCGAGGTCGTTTCGGTTGACCAACTCCGAGGTTGATATGTTGAAATTGTAGTCAGGGATCCGAGGCAGTTCCTTCTTCGAGGCCGAAGCTGGGCTTGAGGAATTTCTTTGGTTCGTGTTGGAGTGAACCTTTCTTTCGAGCCGTTGGCTTATGTGCGGGCTTGTGAATGAGTTCCCGAAAGAATTTCCTAGCCTTTGGCTGACAGGCTGCCTTATAGAGGTGTATGGTTCATACCTCCCCTTCGAATTTCCTCGCGACGCTTCGGCGCGGTGTGAGGATTCGCCTCGGTTCTTATAATTATAACCTCGGCTTTTGAACTCAGCTTCATCCAACCCGATCTTGGAGTAAGCCCGCTTGTGTAGATCCTCCCATGTCAAAACTTGGTATTGTTGGAGCTCCTTTCGCAATTCAACAGCGGTGTCAAAATTGCAAACATTGATACCTTTTTCAAAAGCCATGATGGCCAGAGTATCATCCATCCGAGGTAGCTCCATGCGCTCGGCGTGAAAGCGTTCAAGGAACTTCTTAAGTGGCTCGCCAGTCCGTTGTTTGACCTCACATATATCTGTCTTTCTTTGAAGGATCTTTTGGGCGCCGGTGTGTGCCTTAACAAAGCCGTTGGACATTTCCTTGAAGGTGGAAATCGACCCTGCTGGTAGACACATGTACCAGCGTAGCGCTCCATTCTCCAAGGATTCGCCAAATTTCTTTAAGAACATTGACTCGAGCTCTATCGCCGTTATGTCATTGCTCTTTACCATTGCCATGTACTCCCTTACATGCTCTTTGGGATCGGTGGTCCCATCATACATCTTTAAAAATATGAGCTTGAAATTCTTAGGAGTGGGGGCTGGAGGCGCTTCGGGCTTGAAGGGCAACTCCCTGTACTGATATATATCAAGCTCGTCTTCGATTTTTGTCATCCCCGGCACGCTCTTGAGGTGCTTTTCTACGCGTGCCTCACTGCGAGCTTCAACGCGCGCCTCGACGCGTGCTTCAATCTCCCTGGTCAACCTCTCAACGTCGACCGAGGATTTTGTTTCAGCCACGCTGGGAATCGTCCCGAAGTGTGGCATTGCGCCTGGTACGTTTCCCGAGCCCCCAGACGTGGCCCCATTGAGAGGTCCCCTATTATCGCGCCCCTAGGAACGAAAGTCGGGATGCCTCCACTTGGAGCCAGAGGCTGGGTGCCATTCGGTGCTGCGGTGTTCCTCGCTTCCAACGAGGCACGGAATTCAGCGTTATTGTTGATTTTCTCATCCTGTCGATCTTGGAGAGCTTTTAGTGCGTTAACAACAAAAGCTTGAAACACTTCGGTTGTCATGGGAGGTGGACTGTTGGTTCGACGGAACGTCAGCCCGCTCGTTAATATTTTCAATGTTATCAGCCATAGCATTGAAGAGACTGTGTGTTTTGAAAAAAGAGCGTTGAACTTTGGAAGAAAGCGTTTCTGCTTATTTCCCCACAGACGGTGCCAATTTGTATGGGCCTAAATCGGTTTTAGGATCACAAATTGAATTTGGGTTAGAATATGAGCAAAACTTCGTATCAAAATCGATAAATGCCAAGAATACTCGAAAAATATAAGAAAATAACTAGATTTCAATATATTGTGGTGAGTACAAAATTCAGCAGAGTTTCAGTATATATTTCTGGATGTGTACAATGTAAAATGAAGTGCTATTTATAGATACAAGGTATTGTCCCGCGTTCTCCACTACTTATTCATGGCTAACCCACGTCTGGAGCATTTGTGGGTGTAGTTAATGGGCAAAGTAGTGGACTGAAGTAGTGGGCTGCAAAGCCGCTTGAAACGGGGGGACTCACCGAGGCGCAAGCATATGGCCTCGGTGGCAGGGCCCTGTTACTTGACCGAGGTGACTGTCATCGAAGCTCAGCTTGCGGCTCGCCTTCGGTGACGACCTCGGTGCCTGACTTCGGCGATCCACTCATTTGCTTCGGTCTCTGGCTTGTCGTTATGTGCTTGGTTGCTGTCAGATTGCATGGCCGAGGCGAATCATCGCGAGCCAATTTTTACCCAATACATATATTAACCTTTAACTCTTTCAAATTAACTCATAGAAATCTGTGAGGGCTTTTTAAAAGTTTGTTTAGATTATTTATTAACAAGGGTAAATTTGGGAAGAATCATTTAATTACTTCTTGATCTTTGAACAAATCAAATATATTGGACTAAAGAATAAAGACCAAAAAATTAAATAAAATGGACCGGAAGGAGTAATATATATTGATTGATAGATTTGATCACTTACTGGTGTGAATAAGTGAAGAAGAGTTGTGCTATTTTACAACTCGCAGGCAACGAGGCACTTGGTTCTGAAATCCCTCTTAGTGGGTAGCAAAAATTCTAACCAACTGCTAGCCTTAATCATTGCACTCATATATTTCAATGCAAATTATTATTCTCTTTTCTTTTAGTTAAGATATTAATAGGGTTTTTAGATTTGGATCTTAAGAATAAACTACTATAGTACCCGCGCGATGCGCGGAGGAAAATATAAAAAAAAGAAGTAATCATATCAATTTATATATCAAAAAAATATTAAAGTTTCATTATTGAGTCTTGAAACACAATTAATCAAACGTAATAATATTAGAAAAAAAAACCTTACTAATAATTAGAAGGGAAAAGCGCAAGCATAAACTTAAGCATAAGATTTAAAAGTGGAAGAATGTTATGAATCAAATAAAGTTATGATGTGATTTTCTTAACTATATTATATCATATCGCTCTAACAAAATTTCATCAGTTATATTGTTCCTAGTGTGATAAAAAATATATGTGAAAATATGACATGACCCAAATTCTCGGTTAGGCCGTGCGGGCACCCGACCACCAGCCCTAAACCTGTCGGGCGAACCCTATTGACTGAATCGATATAAATTGTGAAAAATTATCTTGAACAACATAAGATAACTCCCAAGGATAGACAAATATACAAGCTATCTGAACAATACAAATAACTACCCAGAAAACACAGTTTTAAAGGTTTCCAGATCAGACATCTAAGAAGGCCAAAAGATATACACACCTCCCGAAGGTAGCAAACGTAAGGAAAACTGTAATATCTAAAGTTGGTGGCCGCAATGAACAGGATGGCTCACCGTAGACAGCTGAGAACGTACTACTCCTCAATCACGGCGCGACTGGCTGGGTCCTGGAGCAGAATCTGCCGAACGAAAAGAAAACACAAGGACAAATAGGGGGGGTGAGTCATGAGGACTCAATAAGTGCGAACAAACTAGCAACCTCAAAAAAATAGATACGCTAGCCAGGGAAACGGAACCAGACAACAATTAACAAATGAGCAATGCACATATAAGCAGAACAGTAGTTATGTACAGAAAATCTGCACAATAGTATGAAATGAAATGGAATGAGATGAAATGAAATAAGATGAAATGAGATGAAATGAAATGGGTCACATGTGCCAAATGAATGGAGCGGAATCCTCCTGCTCCGAGGGCGAAATCCTCCTACCCTCAATATGATGCGATGGAGCGGAATCCTCCTGCTCCGAGGGCGGAATCCTCCTACCCTCAATATGATGCAATGGAGCGAAATCCTCCTGCTCCGAGGGCGGAATCCTCCTACCCTCAATATGATGCAATGATAACCCTTCACCGGCGCGGGACTCTCATCGACTGCCGGGAAGTATATGTCAACTCACAACCAGAGTACAATGCTCAGATCCTCAATGCAATACCAACAGCAGAAAATAACATATAATATAGAATGTAAATCCAAAGCTAAGGCGTAATGAGTACGCCTATCGGTAGCTACATACGTAAGGAACACGTGGTAGAAAATCCACGAGGCCAGGTGCCTCCAAAGAAACGGATATAAACACTTACCGTATTTCAAAGCTAGCCGTCTACTCAACCACTGCTTTTTTCTTTGGATTAACCGCCAAACAATCCCTTTCTATTCAATAAGCAGAAAAATTATATCAGATAAAGCTAAAGGCTTCATTCCTTATGTCTTAGAGCAATCCAGTTAGGAACCTGATACCCTATTTGCATACGCAATACGCAGGCTAGGCCTATATACAGGGTTCAAAGTCCCATAACCAAACCATAAATAAATTATATTTATATGTTGCCCATAACTCACTGAGTATGAATATATAATCATTTCCATCATCGGGGTCCAATTGACCCTTTAAAATATTAATTTCCATCATTAGGGCGATGTCTAATATCCCTATTTTTACCGTAAAAATATATTCAAACACACGTAATAAGCTAAGATAATGAGTTAGAATCATTACCTGAAGATTTGGGGTAGAAATTCCACTATTTTCCACTCCTTTTTCCCTTTTTCCCCTCTCTTTTCTAATTTTTCTTCTCATTGTCTATGTTGTATGTTTCTGTTGTATATCATTTTCAGCTTTGCTAAGGGATTTAATCCCTTAGCCCACCGACTAATCATTTCCTTTTTTTTTTTAATTTAATTCGCTACGACAATTAAAATTAAAATAGAATCCTAGAGAAGTTGAAATGATCCCAAATTTTTCAAGTATGTTATACAAAATATATGTAACATATTCGCGAAGACGGATCTCAAATCGGACTCCCGAAACTCAAGATGCGAATTTAAAGGAAAAAGGTCAAATTATTTAACTTTCGGCATTTTTGCGTAAGCTCGCCGAACAACATCGAAATTCACTTTCGAAAAATCACAAAAGTCACAAATAATCATACGAACCTAACGGCGCTTTCGGATTTCGAATCGGAGCTCATTCGCCCAAAACCGAGCTCAAAAATCTCTTTTTAATATTTATTGACAATAAAAACTGAAACCTTCTTCCGATGCCTACCAAACGAGGTCTGATTTAGCTCAAATTTTACAGACAGGTCCTAATGGACCTTAGGAATATTTTAAAATTATTAGCACGTCAATCGGAGTCCTAACTTCCGAAACGACTGACCGAGGTCGTTTCATTCTGCTCCACTTAGACTCTCGTTCGTCCTCGAACGAGCAAGAGTCTAAAATAGATTTCACACCTCTAATGAGAATTCTTAAACCAATTTTCAATGACAGTTACTACGAAATCAAAATCATATACAATGATAAGAACTTTTAGGCTTTAAAGATCAAGATCGAACCTGAATCGTCGAAAAGGTAAGGATACCTCTCACGCATACTGGACTCAAGCTCTCAAGTGTCCTCCTCACGTGGACGATTATTCCATCGTACTCGAACCATCGAAATCTGCTTCGAACGAAGTTTCCGGACATCACGCGCAACTATAGCAACTGGGAACTCCTCATAAGCCAGATTCACATCTAGCTGAGCAGGGTCTAATTCGATCACTTCAGAAGGATCTCGGATACACTTCCGGAGCATCGACACATGGAAAACTGGGTGAACTAGCATAGAAGCTGGTAGGTCGAGCCGATAAGCTACCTTACCAATACGCTTCTCGATACGGAAATGGCCAATAAATCTGGGACTAAGCTTTCCTTTCCTACCAAATCTCTTTACACCTCGCATCGATGACAGTTTCAGAAATACCATGTCCCCGACCTCGAACTCTAACTCTCGGCTCCTCCGGTTCGAATATGAAATCTGCCTACTCTGGGTCCGTAAACGATCCTGAATAACACGAACCACATCAAGAGTCCGACGAACCATATCTGAACTCATCGCCTCGACATCTCGAGACTCAAACCAGCCAATAGGAGAACGAAATCGACGACCATATAAGGCCTCAAATGGAGCCATCTGAATAGAAGACTGGTAGCTATTATTATAAGAAAACTCTGCTAATGCCGAATGATCATCCCAATAACCCCCGAAATCCAATGCACAAGCTCTCAGCATGTCCTCTAAAATTTGAACAACCCGCTCGGACTGGCCGTCAGTCTGAGGATGGAATTCTGTGCTAAGCTGCACCTGGGTCCCCAACTCTCTCTGAAAAGACTACCAGAACTGAGAAGTAAACTGGGAACCACGATCTGAGATAATAGATACAGGATTACCATGCAGCCTAACCACTTGCTCAATGAAAATCTGCGCCAGTCTCTGAGCTGAATCAGTAGTCTTTACAGGGATAAAGTGAGCTGATTTAGTCAGTCGGTCGACAATGACCCAGACTGGATCATGGCGCCGCAGGGTCTTTGGCAGACCAACTATAAAATCCATCGTGATGTGCTCCCACTTCCACTCGGGAATGGGCAATGCCTGAGCTAACCCTGCTGGTCTCCAGTGCTCGAACTTAACCTGCTGACAGTTCAAGCAACGAGATACATAATTAAATACATCTCTCTTCATCCCCTTCCACCAGTATAGCTCTCGGAGGTCCTGATACATTTTTGTGATACCAGGATGAATAGAATAACGCGAGCTATGAACTTCACCGAGCACTGACTGCCTCAAATCCCCAACATCAGGAACACAGAGTCGACCATTAAACCGAAGAATTCCATCAGAATCAAGCTCGAAGGAGGGAACTCCTCCACTTAGGACACGACCACGCAACTCCTGCAGATGAGGATCCTCGAACTGTCTTCCCTTAATCGGATTGACCAAGGAAGACTGAGCTGCAATACATGCTAAGACTCGACTGGAGTCTGGGAGAAGAAATCTCACGCCAGAGTTGCCAAGGGACTGCAATTCTCGAGCCAATGGTCTCATATAAGCATAAAGAAAAGCCATGCTGCCCATGGACTTCCTGCTCAAAGCATCTGCTACCACGTTCGCCTTCCCAGGATGATAGTGGATAGTGAGATCATAATCTTTAATATATTCAAGCCATCTCCGCTGTCGGCCGTTAAGATCTTTCTGAGAGAGAAGATACTGCAGACTCTTATGATCCGTATACACCTCACAAGGCTCGCCATAAAGGTAATGCCTCCATATCTTCAAAGCAAAGACCACAACTGCCAATTCTAAATCATGAGTCAGATGATTCTTCTCATTCGGCTTCAACAGTCTTGAAGCATAAGCAATTACATTCCCGTGCTGCATAGGAACACAACCAAGGCCCACACGAGATGCATCACGATAAACTACAAATCCACCGGTGCCCGAAGTAAGGGATAGCATTGGAGCTGAAGTCAATAAGGCCTTAAGCTTCTGGAAGCTGGCCTCACACTCATCGGACCATCGAAACTGAACCGCCTTCTGCGTCAGGCGAGTCAGGGGAGCTGCAATAGTAGAGAACTTTTCCACAAACCTCCGATAATAACCTGCCAATCCAAGGAAGCTGCGAATCTCCGTCGGAGTGGTAGGACGAGGCCATTTCTGCACTGCTTCAATCTTCTTCGGATCAACCTTGATACCTTCACTAGATACCACATGACCTAAAAATGCTACAGAATCAAGCCAAAACTCACATTTCGAGAACTTGGCATACAACTTACGATCACGGAGGGTCTGAATAACCACCCTCAGATGATAATCGTGCTCCTCGCGGCTACGAGAATAAATATGAATATCATCAATGAAGATAATGACAAAGGTATCAAGGAATGGCTTAAACACCCGGTTCATGAGATCCAGAAAGGCTGCAGGGGCATTAGTCAGCCCAAAAGACATAACTAGGAACTCATAATGGCCGTAACGAGTCCTAAAAGCAGACTTCGAGATATCTGACTCGCGAATCTTTAGCTGATGATAACAAGATTGCAGATCGATCTTAGAAAAGAATTTGGCACCCTGCAACTGATCAAACAAATCATCAATGCGAGGCAAGGGATACTTATTCTTGATGGTGACCTTATTTAGCTGACGATAATCAATACACATCCGCATAGTCTCATCTTTCTTTTTCACGAATAAAACAGGAGCACCCGACGGAGAAATACTCGGCCTAATGAACCCTTTATCAAGCAAATCTTGCAACTGCTCCTTCAACTCCTTTAACTCTGATGGAGCCATGCGATAAGGAGGGATAGAAATAGGCTGAGTCCCTGGCACTATATCAATGCCAAACTCGATCTCTCGATCAGGAGGAAGTCCTGGCAAATCATCTGGAAACACATCAGGGAACTCCTTAACGACAGGAATAGAATCAAGAGATGGAATCTCCACAGTGGTATCTCGAACCATGGCAGGATACGCTGAACACCCTTTATCCATCATCCGATTTTCCTTCAGGAAAGAAATAACATGCCCCATGGGTGGCAAATAAGAGCCCTGCCAGACCACCGGTGCTGAACAAGGAAGAGACAACTGAAGAGACTTGGCATGACAATCTAATGTGGCATGACACGACGCCAACCAATCCATGCCAATAATAACATCAAAATCAACCATATGTAGAATTAGAAGATCTACTAGTGTCTCACGACTCCCAAAAGATATGGTATAAGCTGGATAAACTCGATCCACGATGATAATGTCTCCAACAGGAGTAGAAACACAGAATGGATCACGAAGACAAATATAATCAACATGAAAACCCGAAGCAAAATAAGGAGATATAGATGAATATGTAGACCCCGGATCTACCAATGAATATGCATCTCGACCACAAACAGATAAAATACCTGTAACAACAGCTAGGGATGCCTCGGCATCCTGCCTGGTCGGCAGTGCATATAGCTGCCTCTGCGGCTGAGCTGAACTACCACCCTGAGATCCACCCCTGGAGGGACCACCTGAACCATGACCCCGACCTCTACAAGATGGTGGTGCACCTCTAGTTAGCTGAGACCCTCAAGGGGCACCCTGAGGCTGCTGCTGCATAGGCGCTAGAAGGCGAGGGAAAGGGCGGCTACTACCCTGCTGAAGGAGATAAGGGCAATCCTTCTTATGATGCCCTAGATCCTAACAGATAAAGCACCCTGGAGAAAATCTACGCTAATCAAACTGAGACTGATCTCGTCGGCGAAACCCGAACTGACCCTGAGAAGAAGTAGGCGCGTTATGAGAACCATGTGCTGGAAACTGAGCTGGTCTGACAGGAGGCCTACTCTGCTGCTGATAACTCCTACCTCCATACGAGGTACTAGAATGCCCTGAACCGCGAGATCTCTTACTCTCCCGCTCTAACTCCTCCATCTCCAATCTATGATAGGCCTCATACCTCCTAGCAATATCAACAGCGACATCAAATAGAGTACCAGCCTCAATCTCACGAGCCATCTGGGACCGCAAATAAGGAGAAAGCCCATCAATAAAACGTCTGACCCTCTCAGAGGGCTCCTGCACAAGATCTGGAGCATAGCTGGACATCTTTGAAAACAAAAGCTCGTACTCCGTGACTGATAGGTTACCCTGTCCAATCCTCTCAAACTATCTCCTCTTCTCATCCTGCTGACTGCGAGGGAAAAACTTCTCCATTAATTGATGAGAGAACTCACTCCAGGTCAGCTTAGGTAAGCCCTGCCTAGCTGATCGGAGTGCGGTCCACCAAGCTAAAGCCGGACCCTCAAGCTGGAAGGCAGTATAATCAGCTCCATACTGCTCAAGATATCTAAGGGCCTCTAAGATACGCTGACATTAATCAAGAAACTCACGAGGCTTGAGCTTATCTGATTTATGACCAGAGAACTTCGGAGTACTATGTCGGGTAAAATAATGCAACCTTGCCGGATCATCAACTTGACCTGCTACCTGGACTGGCCGACTAGCCTGAGCAACCGGAGGTACAACTCTCGCTACCTCTCGAACATAACCACCTGGAACATGAACTGGTGGGGCTACATGTGGAGCTAGAATGGGGGCTCCCTGAACCTGAGAACCAATATCTACCGCAGCCTGCGGAGCTGCTTGAGGGATAGGAGCATCTACAGAAGCCTGAGGAATAGGAGCATCCACAGTAGCCTGAGGAATATGAGTATCTACGGCAGCCTGAGGAACAGAAGGTCCCTGGGGCATCTGCGTCGCTAAGAATCTCATAAAAGCGTCATGAAGTACGGGGGGAACGAATAAACCCTGTTCCCCCTGGCCAGCAACAGCTGGCACTACCGGAACTTCTGCAGCAGGATCAACATGATCCACCATCCTCACAGCCTGGGTAACTCTACCTCTGCCTCGACCACGACCTCTACTGCCGCCAACACCACCACCTCGCGGAGCAGCAAGCATAGGGGCGACCGCTGGCTCCTCCGCCTCTCGCTGAACATTCGCGCGCGTTCTCACCATTTACTGCAGAAAATAAACATATTTAACTTCAGATAAGAAGACTCACGCACGACAGGGAAAGAAAGAAAGAAAACTGTGTAAATGCCACCATAGCCTCTCGTAGATAGGTACAGACGTCTCCGCCCGATCAGCGAGACTCTATTAGACACTGTCATGATCTGGAAAGACTCTAAACCGGGCTCTGATACCAACTGACACGACCCAAATTCTCGGTTAGGCCGTGCGGGCACCCGACCACCTCCCCTAAACCTGTCGGGCGAACCCTATTGACTGAATCGATATAAATTGTGAAGAATTACCTTGAACAACATAAGATAACTCCCAATAATAGACAAATATATAAGCTGTCTGAACAATACAAATAACTACCCAGAAAACACAGTTTTAAAGGTTTCCAGATCAGACATCTAAGAAGGCCAAAAGATATACACACCTCCCGAAGGGAGCAAAAGTAAGGAAAACTGTAATATCTGAAGTTGGTGGCTGCAATGAACAGGATGGCTCACCGTAGATAGCTGAGAACGTACTACTCCTCAATCACAGCGCGACTGGCTGGGTCCTGGAGCAGAATCTGCCGAACGAAAAGAAAACACAAGGACAAATAGGGGGTGAGTCATGAGGAGTCAATAAGTGCGAACAAACTAGCAACCTCAAAAAAATAGATTAGCTAGCCAGGGAAACGGAACCAGACAACAATCAACAAATAAGCAATGCACATAAAGCAGAACAGTAGTTATGTACAAAAAATCTACACTATAGTATGAAATGAAATGGAATGAGATGAAATGAAATGATATGAAATGAGATGAAATAAAATGGAATGAAATGGGTCACATGTGCCAAATGAATTGAGCGGAATCCTCATGCTCCGAGGGCGGAATCCTCCTACCCTTAATATGATGCGATGGAGCGGAATCCTCCTGCTCCAAGGGCGGAATCCTCCTACCCTCAATATGATGCAATGGAGCGGAATCCTCCTGCTCCGAGGGCGGAATCCTCCTACCCTCAATATGATGCAATGATAACCCTTCACCGGCGCGGGACTCTCATCGACTGCCGGGAAGTATATGTCAACTCACAACCAGAGTACAATGCTCAGATCCTCAATGCAATACCAACAACAGAACATAACATATAATATAGAATGTAAATCCAAAGCTAAGGCGTAATGAGTACGCCTATCGGCAGCTAAACACGTAAGGAACACGTGGTAGAAAATCCACGAGGCCAGGTGCCTCCAAAGAAACAGATATAAATACTTACCATATTCCAAAGCTAGCCCTGCTACTCAACCACTGGTTTTTTCTTTGGATTAACCGCCAAACAATCCCTTTCTATTCAATAAGCAGAAAAATTATATCAGATAAAGCTAAAGGCTTCATTCCTTATGTCTTAGAGCAATCCAGTTAGGAACCTGATACCCTATTCGCATACGCAATACACAGGCCAGGGCTCTATACAGGGTTCAAAGTCCCATAACCAAACCCTGAATAAATTATATTTATATGTTGCCCATAACTCACTCAGTATGAATATATAATCATTTCCATCATCGGGGTCCAATTGACCCTTTAAAATATCAATTTACGTCATTAGGGAGATGTCTAATATCCCTATTTTTACCGTAAAAATATATTCAAATACACGTAATAAGCTAAGAGAATGAGTTAGCATCATTATATGAAGATTTGGGGTAGAAATTCCACTATTTTCCACTCCTTTTTCCCTTTTTCCCCTCTCTTTTCTAATTTTTCTTCTCACTGTCTATGGTGTATGTTTCTGTTGTATATCATTTTCAGCTTTGCTAAGGGATTTAATCCCTTAGCCCACCGACTAATCATTTCCTTTCTTTTTTTTTTATTTTTAATTTAATTCGCTACGATGATTAAAATTAAAATAGAATCCTAGAGAAGTCGAAATGATCCCAAATTTTTCAAGTAAGTTATACAAAATATATGTAACATATTCGCGAAGACGGATCTCAAATCGGACTCTCGAAACTCAAGATGCGAATTTAAAGGAAAAAGGTCAAATTATTTAACTTTCGGCATTTTTGTGGAAGCTAGCCGAACAACATCGAAATTCACTTTCAAAAAATCACCAAAGTCACAAATAATCATACGAACCTAACGGCGCTTTCGGATTTCGAATCGGAGCTCATTCGCCCAAAACCGAGCTCAAAAATCTCTTTTTAATATTTATTGACAATAAAAACTGAAACCTTCTTCCGATGCCTACCCAACGAGGTCTGATTTAGCTCAAATTTTACAGACAGGTCCTAATGGACCTTACGAATATTTTAAAATTATCAGCACGTCAATCGGAGTCCTAACTTCTGAAATGACTGACCGAGGTCGTTTCAAAATAGATGAAAGAAATCGTATCTGAAGTAACTTTTCTGTATGAAAAAATGACTTTTGTATTCCATAATTCTACTTATTGGATTTATCTGCTATTTAATACTTAGTTTTACTTGCTAACATGTCTTTTTATTCGTTTGTCCCCTGCTTAATATCTTTGTCCACAACTCTACTTTTAATATAACATAGTATGTTTTTTCTTCTTCTTGATAATTTAAATAAAACTCTTCACCGAACTAATCTTATCATAATAGAAATAATATTTTCTTTCGATATTGCAATTTAGAATTATCCAAAGCAAAAAAAAAAAAAAAAAAAAAATAGAAGTTATTTTATTTGAATTTTTATTCTGAAGAAGAAGAAGTAATCTAACTTGTAAGCTCTAATAAAAAGTCTAAAATAACTAAATCTATAATTAATTCAGAATTGAAATTAAAAATTCTAAAACTTAAGATAAAATTTTAATCTTCTAGCAAGATTACTTTTGTCTTAGTCTTTCCATTAGTATTGCTGCCACCTCTTGGCATACACAACTATTTTAACCTTAGGAAGTTAGATGATGAAAATGTGTTGGCCATTTGTTAATCTTGGATGATGATCTTAAGTCTTGTATCTTTATATTTAATCAATTGTTCTCAATATTAGTTTTTTTGTAGTATTTTTCAAAAAACTCACTCTACTTTCACTTGCTTCAATTTACCTTCATAACTCAAATAATATGATAAAAGAAATGAGGAATGTAGATCGATATAAAGAAAAAGTATGAAAATAAAATAATAAATGAGATTCCTAATATTCGAATATTAAGAATAAATATGTACATGCTAAAACTTTAATTAGTTTGTTCTTGAGAACAACCTAATTAAATGTTCCTTAAATCAGTACTTAAGATTAATGTTGAGTATAAATAACAAAGGAAATATTCTTACATTTCAACTACATTTGACTCACCTTTTGAGGATATTTCACATCAGAAACTATGCTTCACTCCAACAATTAGCTAGTGGAGATACTATTACTTACTCTTTTTCGAAATAAAAAATATATATCTTATAATCCTACTGAAATAAATGATAATGATGCTGCCAAAAAAGGTAAAAACATAAGTATTGGGAGAAGAGAAAATATTTTTTCTTCTTTTTCCTTCACCCAGACTTACTCTTATCAAGAGTTTTTAACTTATGTAGTGTATACATATCGAAAAACTAATTTGCTGCAAGTCTGCAAAGCATGTTTCGTCATCTAAGCTAAAAGAATAAATATATTAATAAAAGAAAAGAGTTTAAGTTATATGCATCGTAGGTGTACAAATTTTTTTACGTAATTTTAAAGGTAGTATTTTTAAATAAAAATTATTACTACCTTTTTATATAGTTCGAATTCACCAAAATAATAGTATTTAAAGCAGTTAATCCTAATTACACACTAACCAAAATTAGTTCCTTTTCACCGGGATGTACTTCCATGGGTTTCTCAACATCACCTTATCTCATGGCTGGAGTAGTACGTGATTCAGAGATTTCATTCCTGCTAGTGCCAAAAACGGTGGAACTACTTGTAAATATATACATAGAGGAAGAGGGCATTACATTTTTCTTGTCAAAACCTCAAAAGAAAGAATGCTGAAATTGAATACACAGATTACAGTTCCTATGAAAACATTTTGTTTGACTTGTAAATAGTGTCCTTTGGACATGCCTTGTTGAGATTTTTTTCCTCTTTTCTGTAGACTTTGGATTAACCATGTCATTTTCTAACAACAACAACATACCATGTCATTTTCTAAATTTAATTAAACTCTATTTGTCCACTTACGAATTGAAATCTCAATAAATAAATTATAAAGAGATGGAACAAAGGGTTTGAAGAAGAAAGAGAGGCAAGCATGTAGAAGAAACCACAGAGTGAAAAATGGATGGATGAATTAAGAGACCTGAGATAATGCAGAGTTTTGGAGGGGAAATGGAGAGACAAAAAGGAAAAAATAGCGTTTGAATTTTAGAAAGAAAATAAATTAAAAAGAAAAAGTTGATTACCTGCTATAGCAGGTTAATGTTACCTGATGATGTAAAAAAATGGTACACCAAGGTGCGTAGAACTTAAACTCTAAAAGAAAGGCGAGGAGAATAAAGCAAAGTACGGAGGAACGGTTTGTCTTATACCCCCTCTGTCCCAAATTAGTTGACACTTTAGCAATAACTATTTGTCCCAAATTAGTTGACACTTTAAGATTTCAAGCAGAGGCGGATCTACGATTCCAAAAGGATGGGTTCATCATTGTTAGAGGCGGAGTTATCACATCCCAAGAGTAGTGGGCGAACAACCTTGTCGAAATTTTTTGTTCTGTATATAGGTAAAATATGATGATAAATTAAGGAAAATAACATTAAAGAGCGTTTAATGTCAATTGATCCCTACTTTTAAGTATAAGTGAACCATCACTTGACCAAGTAAACCATTTAAACTTTTAGAGCATAGCTTCCTGGACCTCATATTAGACATCATACTATTCTAAAAGAGCCAATCACTTAAGTAAAAAAAGTAAGTGACCATTTTGCCCTTCAATTAAATACTACTACATATAATTTTTACACTAAAAAGTTAATTTAACTTTAAATAAAAGTCATGAATTATTTGGTACGAAAGTAGTATTATCCATAAATGGGTTCAATATTTTTATAATCCTTTCAACTTCCAATAATAAACTTTTGAAGTCTTACAAATTGCTAACTATGAACCAATGCAAAGCCGGACGATAAACCTTCTCAATAGGAGTTCCTATTAAGAAGCATGTATTCACATGCTTTTCATATTAGTAACTTTGTAGAACTCCCGAAGACAATAAATATGTATTCTTTCATGAGTAATCAATCTATTAACCAAATTTATTACTAGCCTCTTCGTTGGTATAAAACTTATGCAGAATTTTAGGAGCTGTAATTTAATATATTCTAATCCAATTAATAAAAGTGTGAAAGGAAGCACAAAGGGTGCCATATCAAACTATATAAAGGCAAGAAAGAGTGCACATTTCCCTTAAGATCACTTGTTAGCATATCATCTTTAATCTTTCAAACTGAAAGTTGGAGAAGTGTTTAGCAGCAGTTCCCTCGAACTCCACGGATGTACTAACTACTATCGGCGGATTTCAATACGTTCATCATAGGATTTATCTATCTTCTTGGTGAAGTTTATTAGGCGAAGAAGACATGTCATATTTCGTTCTTCTTGCTAAAGGAAGCCGTTAACATTAGTATTTTGAAGGCAACCAATATGTAGATTTTACTGTACGTCTACGAAAATTTGAGAGAATTTCATTTTCTACCGTGAAGTTGTGATTCTCTCTCTCAAATATTATCCATGTACATTTAATCAATTAATTTACTTTATATGCAGAAATAATTGATCTATCTTTTAGTTACTTTTTTATTGTTAAGATGTTTGTTATTTCTTGAAAATTTAGCAAAGATATACTTTATCCTAATGAGTAAATTTTAGAAAATATAAGGCTTGTCAGAAGATAAGTGGTCCTACTAACAATAACCGACAAATTTTGTTTAAAAAAAGATAATTTTTAAGAAGTTAAAACAATATCTTATGGTGTTCCAAGCATGAGATTTTTTTTTTCATAATAAATTTGATATGGAGTATAAAATATATTTTTTCTTTCCGTTTTATACTCAATGATAAGGGCACACGCGCAAAGCGCATGCCCAAGGCTAGTATTTAAAAATATTTGTATATAATATATCTAATTTCGACGGAGCACCATGGGTTCACGTGAACCGTGCTTTAAAAGGAAGATACGCCACTGATTTCAAGAGTAAAATTGTTAGTCTTTTTCTACCATACCCTTAATAATTAAAAGAATTATCAACAAAATTTAATACTCAAACATTAAATATGGGTAACATATTAAAATACACACTCTATTTAATTATTTTCTTATTAGACATGGAAAAGCTGAAGTCGACAACTAATTTGGGATGGAGGGAGTAATACAAACTCATCTATATTTTAAGAAAATAAAAATTTACTCAGTTGAAGAAGCCCAAAAATGTTTAACGTGTTATAAATTCATTTATTTGTGGATGACCACTACTCACATTATCCGATTGTAACCTATGGTATACTACCCCTACTTTATTCTACTTAATTCCTCCCCACTAAGTGACCACTAATTACTTATTAAGTCACTACTTAATTCTTGTAACCTTTGGGTTGATTTGTAACCTATGTATTTGTATCCTATAGTTAGAGCACATTTGGCTCTATAGAAGATACACTTGAATAGATGAATGGAATATAATTCTTCCTACTCCTCCCCATATATTTTATCTTGCACTACTTTACTATTAGTTTTACAACACGTTATCAGCACGAGTCTCTAAACTTTCTTTCAAAGTTAAGTTTAATTTTTCTATAAACAGTTCTAAGGTTATGATCGGTAGTCTGGTATTGTCGGATGTTCTCTGTCCATGAATCACTTCTTGAAATAGCAAGGGTTGAGGTAAGAATTTTACAGTTACAATTTCTAAACGCAATTTACCTTTTGCACAAGCTTTCGAGGTACGCCAATACTCTGTATATATGTCTTGCACTTTTAATTTATCCTCTATCTTGGTCTACCGTGAAAGAAAGGAAAATCATGCATTTAAATTAAGGTTTCTATGGATATGCCATAGCAGAATGCATAATGGTTATGTGTGTGGCATAGCTTAAAAGTTTCATGATCTGTGATGTCAATTCGTATAGTCACATTACAGTGACAAGTGTCAATTGGATCAGTGAGTAATTGAGGAGTAATTTTTCCAAATAAGAATGAAGAATGACCTCTCAATTATCTTCTCTAATAGGTGAGACATTATTTCTAGATTAGCAAGGATTAATACTATTTCTTTATTAATTCACGAGGATAATGGCACATGTTTCAATTTCTGATAATTTTGTGAAATACAGGGAACATAAGAAAAAAAAAAATTAGAGTAAGCCTCAAAAATAAATATTCCTCATATAGTATTCTTGGAGATAATATTTTAGATCCTTTTGATCCTTTTTCTCAGTTCAACACATCTTAACATTTTAAATTCTCGTTGCTCAAATGTTTAGTTACAGATTTGTAGTACACAACCTTTCTGGAGATATCAAGGTAAGTCAAGTCTCGTTATACTTAGATGTGAATTTAATTAAATCTATGACTTATTACAATGATATATCAAAAGGTTCCTGTAAATGGAAAACATAAATTCATGTTGCCATTATGAGGGTAAGACATTGGGTTCAACTCTTAATGTACTTTACTGATGGCAAAATGATGACGAAGGCAAAATAATATATTTTTTGATAAAAAAATAATATGAAGCCTGTCCATTGGGTATGCTCCATCTCTAAAGTGAATGTGGGAGCAACTAGTGCTCTGTTCTATTAGGTGAATATGGGAGCAGAATATGCTCCATTCCCTAAGGTGAATGTTGGAGCACAATATATGCTCCATTCTCAGATGTGAATGTAGTAGCAACGCATAATATGCCTGAAAGAAGGCAAAATATTTAATGTCTGAAAGATGACAAAATAATTACCATGGTAGAGACTATGGTCGTGGACGTGGCAAGTGACAAAATAATAGTCATCATTGTGGAATGTAATACCCTATTTAAAATAAGGGCAAGCTAGTCATTTCACAATTAAAAAAAAATTATTAGAGCCAAAGCCCAATAGGACTTTGGCAGAATACAGCGTGAACACAAAAGGGGATTAGGGGAAGGGATTAGAAGCTCAAAGCTTCTTCTGGCGGAAAACAGGTACAAACAAACAGTTAAAGTAAGCAAAAATTTGAAAGGGGTTTCCACAAAGGTTATGGCAGCATCATTGATTTAAGGAAGAATCAAGCAAATTCATAAAAGAAATTCCAGGTATTAATGTACTCTAACCTTGTCTAACATAGTATAGTTAATTTTCAGGGTTAATGTTAAATATGACATTGGTACCTTTCGGTGTAGCAACATATATGATACATTAATCCGTTGTATGGGTGGAAACAACTAAAAATATATGGGGATTTAAACTTAGTGTTTGCTACCTCTTGTAAACTCACAGTAAAATAGTAAAGAAACTTTATGAATATTTTTACAAATAGAATAGTGAAATTTCAGTAATTTTGGATTCTCTTTAAAGAAAAGATATGGTTATAAGTTGCTTGATGGATTCTGCTCATAAACCAAGATATTAGTAGTTGAGTATGGCTCATGCCACATAAATAGAAGAATTACACAGTTGGGAGTAAATACAATTTGATAGATTGACAATCAAATACGATAACTCAGGGTCGAGTATTTTAGATCAATTATAAATTAGCCGTAACACGAGAAGTAACACGAGATCGATATGATTTTATTATAGATTGACTGGACGAGGTGTTGGATTGCTCGTGGAAGATACGCTTAAGCTACGCGCGTTTGTACTGTGAGTGATGACCTTACTGCAATTTGTATTTCCATAACTTGCATGGTTTCTATTTGATTTTAAAGTAAAATGTGTTACTGAATATTTTGAATTGCATGGGACAAGTCCTTTTACAAGATATGTACCGAAATAATTATTTGAATTATTTTACCGTTACAAGATTTGATTTTTACCGCTACTTGACATGTTTTACCGCTATTTGGAATATTGTACTGTTACTTGAAATGCTCCTTTACCTTGTATAGAAAATATATATTTTGGGATAAGCCTTGACAGACCCCGTAGCTAACGACGGGTACGTTAGACCTAGTGCACCTTGTATACTCCGGATTATCGTTACAGTTCTTGCTAGTGGGAAGGTAGAACTAGCTTACCGTTACTGATTTCCTCAAGGAGGAATTTATACTGATTACATGGTTTGTTCTTGGAAATCTCCCTAACCTATATACTTGGTATAATATAGTGATTACTGAATTTGCTACTGATTTTATATTGATTACTGTTTACAAGAAGTACTTGAAAAGACTGATTTCTGTTTGTTATTCTGAAAGTGACAATTAAATTATATGTATATTTCTGTATAAGATATACTGGCATGTTTTGACTTGTCCCCACTTAAAACGGTTGCGCTTAAGCGTTATTACTCACTGAGTTGCGACTCACTCCTCGCTATATTTTTCCTTCCAGATACAGCAGGTGTTGTAGCCGAGGATTTCCATTCTTAGAGTCGCGAGTTGACAATCCTGGTGAACCCCGCATTAGTTCGCGCGGGCAAGAGCTTTATTATTCATTATTGTCCTTCTTTGAAACTCTTAGAGTCGCTCCATTTAGTCATTTGTTAATCATTTGCCATATCCTTGAGTTGGTTATTCAGTTGATAAGTTGGTCTTACGAGTATTTTAGGCCTTTATGAACTTATTATTTCCTGTCAGACGTTTCCCTGGTGATTGGGAGATTGATGAAGTATTCAGTTTTGTTAATGCTTTAAAGATGTGGATTTTGAGTAATTATATTGTTATTGGTATGTTCTGGTATTCTGGTTTGATGTAGGGCAAACCACGAGACCCTTCACTCGGAGCCAAGCTAGGGAGATCCAAGGAGTACACCGACACTTGGTGAGGAAGGGCCTAGAAGAAGGAAGCGATTGGAGGCCGTACCGGGTGATTAGAGCACAAGAGGAGCAGCCCAGTACTTTGGGCGCCCCGCCTGGCATTCCAGGCGCTCCGCCTGAAGAAGCCTAGGCTGAGGCGCTCCGCCCCAATTCTGGGCGCCCCGCCTAGGCCACCCCACTGCTTGTTTTCGTGGGCGCTCCGCCCAATCTTGGGTGCTCCGCCCGGATTGCTGAGGCACGTGATTCCTAGCTATGTTAAGACTATTTTGACCCTACGTGGTCCTTTATTCCTAAGCCTAAGTGTGGGCATATTAGACCTTTCATATGGTGTCTAAAAACACCTATAAATAGCTAGATTGCTTGTTATTTTCATTAACTTACCTTTGATGAAAAACAAACACTTGTGTTGAAGAGTTGAACTCTTATTGAATGAAAAACCTTGAATTGGGACTTGTTCTTCCTCTAGCGGATCTAGATGAATTCCAATCCCCCCCGACCATTCTACTTGCGTGCTCACGTTAGCTCGAGGGTAGTTGCCTAGCGTAGGTGTTCTTGACCTCCTCTCGGGGTGTAACGGAACAAGTTCTCCGTTGCTACTTGAGATTTGTGATCGAGATACGTCTCGTTCCTATCTTTTACTTTCCGCGTTTGATTTCCTACATCATTTGGTATCAGAGCAAGGTTTGGGTATCGTTTCTACGAACCCCGACCCTTGATTCTTCGTGCTTAGGTTAGTTTCTTTAGATTTCTTGTTGTTGAAGTTATTGCAAAAAGAAAATTACAAAAAAAATGAAAAATTGAAAAAAATTCAAAAATTGGTGTAACTTTTTGGTGTTTGTGATTCTTGAAGTGGGTGTTATAAGTTATTAATCCTTGTTGAAAACTTGACGATTGGGTACCAAATTTGTTGGGATTGGATTGAATTGAAAATTGAAAACCCCAATTGTTGATAAACCCTACCAAACCCTTGTTCTTGATGAATTTGAATGATTTTGGGTTGTGTTTTTATGGGGTTTTTGAATTGATTATTGGGGATTGATCTCTATTGAAAACCAAACAAATTGCATAAAGAATCGTGTGATTCGGAGTTCGGTAACATAGTTTTTGAAGAATCAAAACCCACTTTTGAACCTTGAAACCCATGTTGAAACCCCAAACTTGAAAACTTTGAATCTTGATTGAGCATTATTTGTTGGTTGTTTGGGTGTGAAATTGATTGGGGATTGTAGGTTGTATCAAGGAGCAACTTTGGGTACCTTGGATTTGGCCAAAACACCTTGGAATCGGCCTAGAAATTGGATTGAAAACGAAGAACACGGAGTAGAAAACCCAGGTGTTCTTCGTCCAGGCGCTCCGCCTAAAGTTTGGGCACCCCGCCTGACTTGTTCTTGCCCCAGGCGCTCCGCCTAAACCCCAGGTGCTCCGCCTGCCCGACCTCACTGCACCAAATTGTCAGGCGCTCCGCCCCATGCCTTGGGCGCTCCGCCTAACATCCTGAAGGGTTGTTTTTGGGTAGTTTCTTCTAGGTTTGCTTGTTCTTTGTTGCCTAATCTATTATTAGTGCATATCTAAGTAATCTTTCTACTTAATTAGCACTAATCTTTCATTGCTTTTAGGTTGATTCGTGCATTAGTTGGAGAGTAGAATTCCAAGAAGATTCCTAGATTCTTTTTTATTCAAGTCCTCACTTCAAAGTGCCTAGCTTTCATTGAGTCCCATTAACTCCACTCACCCCGGAGTGTGCTTGACTCGTGAATATTTTGGTTGAGTTGAGGAATTGCTATTCATCTATGTGAAGCTTTGGAACTACAAGTCGAGTGAAATAGCCACCACCACTAAACGAGAGAACTGAGTGATCTCAAGTGAGGGAGTGTGTGAGGTTGTTTGCTAACGTTTGTTACTTGTGTAGGTACAATGTCTTCCGAAGGAGATGATTTTGCAAAGAGTGCCCTTGCTACTATCCTTGCCAAATTGGATAGTATGAACTTGAGGATTGAAAGCCTCGAGAGGGTGAACTCTAGTGCTCTAGTTGAGCAAGGGACTTCTAATGTCCAATCGGAGAAAGGGAACCCGAGTGTCCAAGTCGAGAAAGGGACCTCGAGTGTCCAAGTTGAAGTCTCAAGTACTCCTAACTTTACCCCGGAGCAAGTTAGCCATGTTATTGAATTGCTCAATCAACAGCGGGTAAAGGATGATCGAGAGAGACTTGATCAATTGTTGGGAAATACCCAACGAACGGGCATTCCCCGTCTCTTGGATAACCCCCCAAGAAACATTCCACTACCAAGACCCATCCGAAATGTGCAACCTCTTGAGCAAGTGGATGAAGCTCAAGAAGGGGAGGAAGCCGATTATGGAGATGATATGTATGAGTTTGATGATCACTTTCAACCAAGGCGAGGTATGAATTGGGGTCGAAATGTGGATAGAGGTAGGGGCCGAGGTCGAGGGCCACCTATGGGGTATGTTGGAGGGAATGCGAGGAGGGAGTATGGTGTGAATGAAGATCACTATGGGGGCCAACCGGAGCCTTTCCGTGGAGGTCGTGACAACACCAACATCAGTAGTGTGAAGCTTAATTTCCAAACCTTTAAAGGGAATTGTGATCCAGCGGCTTACATTGAATGGGTGCTACACATGGAGAGATTGTTTGACACAAATGAGATGACCGATGAGAAGAAAGGTACTTATGCTATTTCATCCTTTGAATCCTATGCATCTACTTGGTGGGAATCCGTCAAGAGATCAAGGAGGAGAGCGGGAGTTCCCGTGAATGTGGGTTGGAATGACTTGAAGGGTATCATGAGTATCAAGTACATCACTCCTACATATCGGCAAGAGCAACTCAAGAAACTTTATGAGTTGAAGCAAGGTGTCAAGACGGTGCCTGAATACTTTGATGAGTTTGAAAGAACTCGAATGGCCTTGGATATGGACACCGAAGATGAAGAGCAAGCCGTGATCCGTTTCATGAATGGTTTGAGCTACGGTATAGCTTCACAATTGAGATTGCATGCTTATCTTTCACTTCAAGAAGTTCTTGATGCCGCTATTCAAGCTGAGCAATGGCTTGAGAAAGAGAAGTCCAACCGTTACAAGAGCAACACTTCTACCTCCGTGAACAAGTCAAAGGATTGGAAAAATCCTACTCCCAATGCAAAATTCACAAATGCAAGTGGCCCTAGTGGAGCAAGTGCTAGCAAAGATGTGAAGAAGCCGTTTGAGAAGTACACACCCAATGTGGGAGGTAATTCTAAAACCCAATTGAATACTCCTACTTTTTCTTCCATTCAATGTCACAAATACAAGGGGTATGGACACTTTGCTAAGGAGTGTCCTACGAAGAGGACCATGGTTCTTGTTGGTGAAAATGCATATGAACAAGAGAGTGAACCAGAGGATGATGAGGGAGTAGAGGGAGATGAGGGAGTAGAGGAGGATGATCAAGATGACACGGTGGAGGATGAGGAACCTCATACTTTTCTAGTAGTGAGGAGGAGCTTAGGAGCTACGATTGTGGAGGATGGTGAAACCTTGCAAAGAGAAAACCTTTTCTATGCTAGGTGTCGTGTTAAGGGTGTTGTATGCTCTATGATCATTGACTCCGGGAGTTGTGTTAATGTTGTGAGTCAATCTCTTATAACCCAATTGAAGTTGCCTACCGTGAAGCATCCCAAGCCATATCGATTGCAATGGCTTAGTGAATGTGGGGAGCTAAAGGTAGTGAAGCAAGCAATGATCAAGTTCAAAATGGGTAGTTATGTTGATGAACACTTGTTCGACATTGTGCCCATGCAAGCTTGCCACCTTCTCTTTGGAAGGCCTTGGCAATTTGATCGACAAGCGGTCCATGATGGGCGTGTCAACACTTACACGCTCCAACATGAAGGAAGGAAATTTGTGTTGAAGGCCCTAACTCCCAAACAAGTGAGTTATGACTACAACCGGATGAGGGAGTTGAGGGAGGCGGCAAAGGCCAAGTCAATCATTGAGACTAGCCCTTTGTCCAAAAGCATGGTGGCAATCCCACCTTCTTCGTCTACCGGCGGCATTTGTGCCATGATGCAACCGGGCGAGATCTTAAAAGGAAATGATGGCACCAAGTTTCTCCTATGCCTAGTGCACAAAGGTATGATCCTAAACTCTAATTGTGATTTTTCTTCTAACCCTTTGCCTAGTGTGTTTGAGAATGTCTTGAAGGATTTTGGGGACATGTTCCTGGATGAGATGCCAGATGGACTACCTCCCTTGAGGGGTATTGAACATCAAATAGACTTTGTCCCGGGATCTCAAATCCCAAACAACCCGGCCTATAGGAGCAATCCGGAGGATACAAGAGAATTGCAAAAGCAAGTTGATGAATTGCTCACTAAAGGTTTGGTGAGGGAGAGCTTGAGTCCTTGTGCCGTACCCGTGATCCTTGTTCCAAAAAAGGACGGCACTTGGAGGATGTGCGTTGATTGTCGGGCCGTGAACAAAATAACGGTAAAGTACCGTCATCCCATTCCCCGACTTGATGATATGTTAGATGAATTGAGTGGTTCATGTGTGTTTAGCAAAATTGACCTTAGGTCCGGCTACCATCAAATCCGGATGAAACCGGGTGATGAATGGAAAACCGCATTCAAGACCAAGTTTGGTCTTTATGAATGGTTGGTGATGCCCTTTGGGCTCTCCAATGCACCTAGCACCTTTATGAGGCTAATGAACCATGTTCTAAAGCCATTCATCAACAAGTTTGTGGTCGTCTACTTTGACGATATATTGATCTATAGCAAGTCAATAGACGACCATGTTGATTACCTTAGGCAAGTGCTTGAAAAGTTGAGAGCCGAAAAGCTCTATGCTAATTTTAAAAAGTGTGCCTTTGGTGTTGAGAAGGTAGTCTTCCTTGGGTTTGTTGTGAGTGCCCAAGGAGTGGAGGTGGATGAGTCTTAGGTAGAGGCCATACGTGATTGGCCTACTCCTACTACCGTGACTCAAGTGAGAAGCTTTCATGGTCTTGCTAGCTTTTATAGACGATTTGTGAAAGACTTTAGCTCCATTGCCGCTCCACTCACCGAATTGGTGAAGAAGGACCAACCTTTTATTTGGGGAGAGCCTCAAGAGAAGGCCTTCCATGAGTTGAAAAGTAGGTTGAGTACCGCCCCTCTATTGCAATTGCCCGACTTCGGAAAGGCATTTGAGGTTGAATATGATGCCTCGAGGGTGGGAATTGGTGGTGTTTTAATGCAAGATAGCAAACCCATCGCCTACTTTAGTGAGAAGTTGAAAGGGGCCTCCTTGAATTACTCTATGTATGACAAGGAGTTGTACGCCCTTGTGAGAGCCCTTGCCCATTGGCAACACTACCTTTGGCCTCGTGAGTTTGTAATCAAGAGTGACCATGAGTCACTCAAGCATTTGAGAGGCCAAGAGAAGCTCAATAAGAGACATGCCAAGTGGGTTGAATTCATTGAGTCTTTTCCCTGTGTGATCCAATACAAGAAAAGGAAAGACAATGTTGTGGCGGATGCGCTTTCGAGAAAGTTTGCTCTAGCCACCACTCTCACCTCTAAGCTTATGGGTTTTGAGAGCATTAAATTGATGTATGCTCATGACCCGAAGCTCAAGAGCATCCATGAAGCTCTAGAAAAGGGGGAGAGAGTTGAGAAATACCAATGGGTTAATGGATATATCTTTAAGAATGGTAAAGTGTGCATACCCGAGTCCTTATGGAGGGAATTGCTTGTGCAAGAGGCACATTGTGGAGGACTCATGGGACACTTTGGTAGGGACAAAACCTTGGCCATCCTTCGGGAACAATTCCATTGGCCAAAAATGGGGACCCATGTTGAGAGACTTTGCAACTCCTGTCTTGAATGCAAGGTTGCTAAGTCCAAGTCGAACCCCCATGGTTTGTATACCCCACTCCCCATACTTACTAGTCCATGGTTGGATATCTCGATGTATTTTTTGATGGGATTACCAAGGACTAGGGGGGGCCATGATAGCATTTATGTTGTTGTGGATAGGTTCTCCAAAATGGCTCATTTCATTCTATGTCGAAAATGTGATGATGCACAACATGTTGCTACCTTGTTCATTGATAATGTCTTGAAATTGCATGGTGTGCCTCAAACCATAGTGAGTGATAGGGACACTAAGTTCCTAGGTCATTTTTGGAGGAGTTTATGGGGTGCCCTTGGCACCAAACTCTTGTTTTCTACGTCCCACCACCCCCAAACCGATGGGCAAACCGAAGTGGTGAACCGAACCTTGGGTGCTCTTCTTAGAGCCATGACCCGAGGTAAGGGTGGGACTTGGATAGATAAGCTACCTCTTATGGAGTTTGCCCACAATCGAACCGTGCATCGGATGATTGGTATGACTCCATTCGAGTGTGTGTATGGTTTTAACCCCTTGATTCCCCTTGATCTAAACCCTTTGCCAAGGGAAATGGTTGTTAATTTTGAAGGTAAAGCTCGAGCCAAGGCTTTGATGGAGCTACATGCTAAGGCGAAGAAGAACTTGGAGGAAGCTTATGCAAAGGTAGCCTCTAAGAAAAACAAGGGACGCAAGAAGGTGGAACTCAAGAAGGGTGACTATGTGTGGGTGCACTTCCGGAAAGAAAGGTTTCCAAACCTTAGAAAAGGGAAGTTAGCACCCCGTGGAGATGGCCCATTCCAAGTGCTCTCAAAGATAAACAACAACGCTTATGTGGTCGACTTACCAAGTGAGTATCAAGTGTCTAATACTTTCAATGTTTGTGACTTGGTTCCTATGGATGTAGGTGATGAAGAGGTCGTGGATGATAATGCTTCAATTTCGAGGACAAAATCTTCTCAAGAAGGGGAGGATGATGCCGGGCAAACCACGAGACCCTTCACTCGGAGCCAAGCTAGGGAGATCCAAGGAGTACACCTACACTTGGTGAGGAAGGGCCTAAAAGAAGGAAGCGATTGGAGGCCGTACCGGGTGATTAGAGCACAAGAGGAGCAGCCCAGTACTTTGGGCGCCCTGCCTGGCATTCCAGGCGCTCCGCCTGAAGAAGCCTAGGCTGAGGCGCTCTGCCCCAATTCTGGGCGCCCCGCCTAGGCTACCCTACTGCTTGTTTTCGTGGGCGCTCCGCCCGGATTGCTGAGGCACGTGATTCCTAGCTATGTTAAGACTATTTTGACCCTACGTGGTCCTTTATTCCTAAGCCTAAGTGTGGGCATATTAGACCTTTCATATGGTGTCTAAAAACACCTATAAATTGCTAGATTGCTTGTTATTTTCATTAGCTTACCTTTGATGAAAAACAAACACTTGTGTTGAAGAGTTGAACTCTTATTGAATGAAAAACCTTGAATTGGGACTTGTTCTTCCTCTAGCGGATCTAGATGAATTCCAATCCCCCCCGACCATTCTACTTGCGTGCTCACGTTAGCTCGAGGGTAGTTGCCTAGCGTAGGTGTTCTTGACCTCCTCTCGGGGTGTAATGGAACAAGTGCTCCGTTGCTACTTGAGATTTGTGATCGAGATACGTCTCGTTCCTATCTTTTACTTTCCGCGTTTGATTTCCTACATCATGGTTGATACAGAAAATTTTTTGGATAGACCTAAAATAGGGGAAACTCTACCCGATTTTCTGTAGAATTTTGATAAGGCTTGTTTAGGGACATAGTTCCTAAGCGACGGTCACGGCCCCAAAACTGGATCGTGACAAAGTTGGTATCAGAGCTCTAGGTTATTCCTGTGACTAATGGAGCACACGTCAGTAGTAGAATCTCTATTATGGTTATGTTGCCGCCATTCCCATAATCGTTATTCTGCGGGGGCGTGATAGGATGTTTCGTGTCTTTCCTTCTTTCTTGTTCCTTCCGTACGTGTGACACGACTACTGCTATATAGATGAATCTAACGTTAGTTATTCTATTACTCAGATGGCTGGTAAGACAAGATCTAAAAAGGCAGCCCGAGCTGCTCCGAATTCCTCCACTGCTGGGCCATCATCTACCTCAGCTAGGAAAGGAGGTAATACTCAGGGACGAGGCCAAGCTACTACTCCGAGGGCTGGTGATGCTACAAGAGCTACAAGAGAGCCTACTCCAGAAATTGAGGATAATCCACCTCCACCGTCATATGAGAATGCTACTATTGAGGCACTTAATGCGATGCAAAGGTCCATTGAACCCTTGAATGCCAGAATGGATAGACAGGAAAGGGCTAGTCAACAGAATGTTGCTCCAACGCAACCTCAGGCACCTACACAGGCTCAGACTCAGACACAGACTCAGTCTCAGACTCAAACTCAGACACAGACTCAAGCACAGACACAGACACAGGCTCAGCCACAGCCACAGACTCAGGCTCAGAGACAGACTCAGATTTTTGGTAACAGAGAAGTGTCCTTACCAGAGTTCTTGAAACTGAAACCACCAAGGTTCACGGGTTCTGACACTACAGAGGATCCTCATAGTTTCTTGGATGATACACTTAAGGCGTTGCGTGCTCTTGGATGTTCTAGTGAGAGATCCGTGGAACTTGCAGCATACAAGTTGGAGGATACAACTAATACTTGGTATGAAACTGTACTTTTAGAAAGGCCCACAGAAGCAGCACGATTGACATGGGATGAGTTTACTAAGTTGTTCATGGATCGCTTTCTCCCTGAAAGTCTGAGGAAGGAATATGCTAGGCAGTTTGAGAGATTAGTTCAGACGCCAGATATGGATGTATCGACATATAACACTAAGTTTACTAAGCTGGCTAGATATGCACCTAACTTAGTGCCTAATGAAACATCTCGGGTTCAGAGGTTTGTTGATGGGTTGGTTGATCGTTTATTCAATGCAGTTGCTCCGCAGATGAAGAATCTGAATTACTCTGATGCACTCGACCTTGCCAGAAAGATTGAAAACAGGGGTCGTGAATCACAGGCAGCTAAAGATGCATATAAGAAGTTTAAGACTGGGGGATCCTTCACTGGGGGAGTCAGCACAGACCGTAGAGCCGGGAACCACGTACACCGACAGGGTTTTCAGATAGGGACAGACCATCTGTCTCAGCCAGCTGTTAGAGCACCTCCTCACAAAGATAATGCTAAAGGACTACCATCATTAACTGGACATCATAACTCTGGGCAGATATATGCTACTGATTCAGCTTATCAGATTGTCCGTGTCTTATTCTGAATGGAGGGTATTTCCGGTGTGGCAAGTTGGGACATCACATACAGGATTGCCCTCATCCTCAGAGAGAGTTTAGTCAGGCTTCTGTGCAGGCAGCGGCATCTACGCAGACTGCTCGTAATAATACAGGTACTGCTGGTAGAGGTAACAGAGGCAGAGGTGCCGGAGATCGTGCCATGGGTAATCGAGGACATGGGACTGCTGGTAGAGGCTAGTCGAGAGTTTCTGCACTTACTAGGCAAGATGCTCAGGCCTCAAATGCTGTGGTTACAGGTATTCTTTCTGTTTGCTCACTTGATGCACTTGCATTGTTTGATCCAGGATCTACCCACTCCTATGTGTCCTAATTCTTTGCTTTGAGGTTTTATAGACAACCAGAAATATTGAATGATCCTTTTCTAGTTGCTAATCCTGTCGGAGATTCTTTACTTGTTGAATATGTGTATCGTGCTTGTCAGATTTGAGTTGAGGGTAGGGATACCTTAGCTGATTTAATTGTATTGGATATGGTCGATTTTGACGTGTTGATGGGTATGGATTGGTTATCTTCTTGCCATGCTACCCTCGATTGGCATGCTAAGGTAGTTAAGTTCGAGATGCCTAATGAACCCAGTTTTATTCTGAAAGGGGATCAAATTCCTGAGATGTGTAATGTCATATCATTTGTAAAAGCTCAGCAGTTAGTGAAGAAAGGTTGTTGAGCATTCTTAGCTATGGTGAGAGACACAAGAGATGTGACTCCTAGCTTGGAAATGGTTCCAGTAGTGCAAGAGTTCACCGATGTATTTCCTGAGGATTTACCGGGACTACCTCCAGTCCGGGATATAGATTTTAGCATTGATGTGGCACCTGACACGCAACCCATATCGATTCCTCCATATCGTATGGCACCAGCGGAGTTGAGGGAGCTAAAGGAAAAATTGCAGGAGTTATTGAACAAGGGATTTATCAGACCAAGTGTATCCCCCTGGGGTGCACCTGTGCTATTTGTGAAGAAGAAAGATGGGTCCCTAAGAATGTGCATTGACTACAGACAGCTGAACAAGGTAACTGTACGTAATAAATACCCTTTACCTCGTATTGATGATCTGTTTGATCAGTTGCAAGGAGCTGCCCATTTCTCAAAGATTGATCTTCGATCTGGTTATCATCAGCTCAGAGTTAGTGACAAAGATATTCCTAAGATAGCTTTCAGAACTCGATACGGGCATTATGAATTCCTTGTGATGCCTTTCGGGTTGACTAATGCTCCAACTACATTCATGGATTTAATGAATAGGGTGTTCAAGCCGTTTCTGGACAGATTTGTCATTGTATTTATTGACGATATCTTGATGTATTCTCGCAGTCAAGAAGAACACGAGGCTCATCTGAGAGTTGTACTGCAAACATTGCGGGAACATAAGCTTTATGCGAAGTTCTCTAAGTGTGAATTTTAGCTAGACTCCGTAGCATTCCTTGGGCATGTGGTATCCAAGGATAGAATACTTGTAGATCCTAGAAAGATGGAAGCAGTGCAGAAATGGCCCCGACCAACCACTCCTACAGAGATTCGCAGCTTTCTGGGTTTAGCAGGTTATTATAGGCGTTTTGTGCAGGATTTTTCAAGAATAGCAGCACCATTGACCAAGCTAACACAGAAAAATGCAAAGTTTCAGTGGACAGATGAATGTGAGCTGAGTTTTCAGAAGCTCAAGACATGTTTGACCACTGCACCAATTCTAGCCTTACCATCCGGTTAAGGAGGATTCCCAGTATTTTGTGATGCTTCCAGAGTGGGATTAGGGTGTGTTCTCATGCAAAATGGTCGTGTGATAGCTTATGCTTCACGACAGTTGAAAAAGAATGAACGGAATTATCCCACTCATGATTTGGAGATGGCTGCAGTGGTATTTGCATTGAAAATTTGGAGGCACTACTTATATGGAGAAACATGTGAAATTTATACTAATCACAAGAGCCTAAAGTATATTTTTTCAGCAGAGAGATCTAAACATTCGGCAGCGTCGCTGGATGGAACTTCTCAAGGACTATGATTGCACTATTCTATATCATCCAGGGAAGGCCAATGTAGTGGCTGATGCATTGAGCAGAAAGTCCATGGGTAGTTTGGCACATATAGCTCCTGTAAAGAGACAGTTGGCAAGGATGGCGCCTGCGGCAGCGCCTCTGGAGCCGCCCCCCTGTTATGGAGCCAGCGGCTCGAAGGTACAGGTATTAGGTTCGGTCTATCTAAATCAGGGGCATTATTGGCTTATGTTCCAGCTAAGTCTTCATTGGTAGAACATGTTAAAGCCACTCAGTACGAGGATGAACGATTGTGCAAATATCGAGAAGAAGTCTTAGCTGGTAAAAGCAAGAATATGATTGTTGAGGATAATTGGGTTCTCCGACTAGGTAACCGGTTATGTGTACCAGAAATTGATGGGCTAAGACGAGTTATTCTCGAGGAAGCTCACCATTCTAGATACACTATACATCCTGGATCCACTAAGATGTACTGTGACCTGAAGCAGTTGTATTGGTGGGAAGGTATGAAGAAAGATATTGCTAACTTTGTTGCTAGTTGTTTGACTTATCAACAGGTTAAGGCTGAGCACCAGCGACCCACAGGACTACTACAACGGCTTGAGATTCCAGAGTGGAAGTGGGAAAGAGTTACCATGGATTTTGTGACCGGCCTACCTCGTACACTTAAAGGTTATGATTCAGTATGGGTGATTATTGATCGGCTTACAAAGTCAACACACTTTTTGCCGGTTAAAACTACTTACAGTGGAGCGAGATATGCACAGTTATACATGAATGAAATTGTCCGACTCCATGGAGTTCCACTGTCCATATCTCTGACAGAGGATCACAATTCACTTCTCACTTTTGGAGGTCCTTTCAAAGAGAATTGGGTACTAGAGTAGACCATAGCACCACATTCCATCCTCAGACAGACAGTCAGTCTGAACGTACTATACAGATATTGGAGGACATGTTGAGAGCTTGCATTATTGATTTTGGTGGTAGTTGGGATACTTACTTGCCTTTAGCTAAGTTTTCTTATAACAATAGCTATCAGGCAAGCATTCAGATTGCTCCTTACGAGGCTTTATATGGTAAGCGTTGTCGTTCTCCAATTGGATGGTTTGAAGCCGGTGAACTTAAGGTTTTAGGACCAGACCTGATATAGGAATCTATTGATAAGGTCCAGTTGATTAGGCAGAGATTGATCACAGCTCAAAGCAGGCAAAAGTCTTATGCAGATAAAAGAAAAAGGGACTTAGAGTTTGCAGTTGGGGATCGTGTGTTCTTGCGAGTTTCCCCGATGAAAGGCGTGACACGGTTCGGGAAAAGAGGGAAGTTGAGCCCGAGATTCATAGGACCCTATGAGATACTTGAACGAGTTGGAGCTGTTGCTTACAGTTTGGCTCTTCCTCCAGAGTTATCTTTTATTCATCCTGTGTTTCACGTGTCTATGCTATGAAAGTATGTACCGGACGATTCTCATGTGCTTGAGGCACCGACTATACAGCTTAATGAGAAATTATCCTATGAGGAGGAACCAATAGCCATAGTTGAGAGCCAAATAAGAAAGTTATGGAGAAAAAAAATTGTGTTTGTGAAAGTTTTGTGGAAAAACCATACTGCTAGTGAAGCCACTTGGGAAATGGAAGATGATATGCGAGCAAAGTATTCTCACTTAATTCACCCTACAGGTATGCTCTTAGTTTAAATTTGGAGACCGAATTTCATAAGAGGGAGAGAATGTAATACCCTATTTAAAATAAGGGCAAGCTAGTCATTTCACAATTAAAAAAAAAATTATTAGAGCCAAAGCCTAATAGGACTTTGGCAGAATACAGCGTGAACACAAAAGGGGATTAGGGGAAGGGATTAGAAGCTCAAAGCTTCTTCTGGTGGAAAACAGGTACAAACAAACAGTTAAAGTAAGCAAAAATTTGAAAGGGGTTTCCATAAAGGTTCTGGCAGCATCATTGATTTAAGGAAGAATCAAACAAATTCATAAAAGAAATTCCAGGTATTAATGTACTCTAACCTTGTCTAACATAGTATAGTTAATTTTCAGGGTTAATGTTAAATATGACTTTGGTACCTTTCGGTGTAGCAACATATATGATACATTAATCCGTTGTACGGGTGGAAACAACTAAAAATATATGGGGATGTAAACTTAGTGTTTGCTATGTCTTGTAAACTCACAGTAAAATAGTAAAGAAACTTTATGAATATTTTTACAAATAGAATAGTGAAATTTCAGTAATTTTGGATTATCTTTAAGGAAAAGATATGGTTATAAGTAGCTTGATGGATTCTGCTCATAAACCAAGATATTAGTAGTTGAGTATGGCTCATGCCACATAAATAGAAGAATTACACAGTTGGGAGTAAATACAATTTGATAGATTGACAGTCAAATATGATAACTCAGGGTCGAGTATTTTAGATCAATTATGAATTTGCCGTAACACGGGAAGTAACACGAGATCGATATGATTTTATTATAGATTGACTGGACGAGGTGTTGGATTGCTCGTGGAAGATACGCTTAAGCTACGCGCGTTTGTACTGTGAGTGATGACCTTACTGCAATTTGTATTTCCATAACCTGCATGGTTTCTACTTGATTTTAAAGTAAAATGTGTTACTGAATATTTTGAATTGCATGGTACAAGTCCTTTTACAAGATATGTACCGAAATAATTATTTGAATTATTTTACCGTTACAAGATTTGATTTTTACCGCTACTTGACATGTTTTACCGCTATTTGGAATATTCTACTGTTACTTGAAATGCCCCTTTACCTTGTATAGAAAATATATATATTTTGGGATGAGCCTTGACAGACCCCGTAGCTAACAACGGGTACGTTAGACCTGGTGCACCTTGTATACTCCGGATTATCGTTACAGTCCTTGCTAGTGGGAAGAGAACTAGCTTACCGTTACTGATTTCCTCAGGGAGGAATTTATACTGATTACATGGTTTGTTCTTGGAAATCTCTCTAACCTATATACTTGGTATAATATAGTGATTACTGAATTTACTACTGATTTTATATTGATTACTGTTCACAAGAAGTATTTGAAAAGACTGATTTCTGTTTGTTATTCTGAAAGTGACAATTAAATTATATGTATATTTCTGCATAAGATATACTGGCATGTTTTGACTTGTCCCTACTTAGAACGGTTGCGGTTAAGCGTTATTACTCACTGAGTTGCGACTCACTCCTCGTTATATTTTTCCTTCCAGATACAGCAGGTGCCGTAGCCGAGGATTTCCATTCTTAGAGTCGCGAGTTGACAATCCTGGTGAGCCCCGCATTAGTTCGCGTGGGCAAGAGCTTTATTATTCATTATTGTCCTTCTTTGAAACTCTTAGAGTCGCTCCATTTAGTCATTTGTTAATCATTTTCCATATCCTTGAGTTGGTTATTCAGTTAATAAGTTGGTCTTGCGAGTATTTTAGGCCTTTATGAACTTATTATTTCCTGTCAGACGTTTCCCTGGTGATTGGGAGATTGATGAAGTATTCTGCTTTGTTAATGCTTTAAAGACGTGGATTTTGAGTAATTATATTGTTATTGTTATGTTCTGGTACTCTGGTTGATACAGGAAATTTTTGGATAGGCCTAAAACAGGGGAAACTCTGCTCGATTTTCTGTAGAATTTTGATAAGGCTTGTTTAGGGACTTAGTTCCTAAGCGCTGGTCACAGCCCCAAAACTGGGTCGTGACAATAAGGGTTCTCAAAATTACCATTCAAATGGTAAAGATAACAATGCCATCAATATGGTATGTGACTATGAGGCAAATCCATATGATTATGGTCCATTCTCTGAAGGTGAATGAGACAATTTGTAATAAATATTATAAATATGGACCCGTTCTCCGAAATGAATTTGGCAATATGTGATAAAATATCAAAACTCGCCTCTAGAAAAGGTTCGAGAAAGATAAATATGGACATGCCTATCATGGTTGATAAAATATCAAAAATCACCTCCTGAAGAGGTTCAAGAAAAATAAATATGTTCTTTATTATGGCATGAGTGGTCATTGCTCTCGTACATAACGTACGTCAAAATTATGTATTATTATGAATTACATAAGAGCAAGTGAAGCAAGAAATTGATCTTGTCTATAATGATTTGACCATGAGAAAAATTATATGATTTTCTCCTTGAAGGAGTCTTGAAAGAGATATTCACCATATGGATGGTGTCATGAAATACATGGTAGTACAAAATTAATTGAGTGCTCCAGAAGAGCCAAATTATTACTACGTGGAGGAATGAGATAGATGAATTTTTTTTAGTATAGTACGTCTCAAAAGAAATTTGTAAAGTTTCAAATATATTTGCCAGAATGGCTAAGAGACTAAAATTGATGTAAAGATATGAATATCTTTATATTAGTACAAGAATGTCGGGTGAAATATATGTGCTTGAAAAGCTCCCTGCCTCTTCCTCGAGTTTGTACTACACAAAATATAAGTGTGATAGAATCATATGTGCATGCCATAATAAACTTTTAGTTTATTGTTACAAAGCCCATGCTTAGTAAACCAGAAGTTTACTAGATAAATAAATTTATGAGTTGACATGACCGGTTTGACCATCCCGGTTCAAATATGATGCACAAAATATATAAACGAGAATTCGCATGGGTATATACTGAAGAATCCAGATTCTTCAACAATGCTCTTTGTTCTGCTTGTTCTCGAGATAAATAAATTATTAGACCAACTAAATTTGGGATCAGGATCCCCGCATTTCTGGAATGTATAAAAGGTGAATATGGGCCTATTCACCTGCCATGTGGACCATATAATTATTATAAATAGATGCATCTATGATAAGGTCACATGTGCATTTATTGCAAACCCGTAATGGTACTTGTGAGATTAAGTATTTGCTCAAATAAATTTTACTATGAGCAAATTTCCAGATTATGCAATCAAGACAAGTTATCTTGATAATGTTGGCAAGCAGGTTTAGTAGATTCATATATTGAAAGCCTCCAATTGCTAAACCATGCATATGAGAACAATGCTACCTAAATCAGGTATGAGGTATGATATATTTATAAAGCAGCACTTGTGCACGACATGCCACAAAACGAATTCCCCCTCATTATTGGTTCAGGGTCAGGAACCAAATATTTTTCATCTAATAATTATAATGTGTGGTATATTATCAATTGCTCCACCACAACGCACAAAGATGGATCCCATATAAAGTTGGGAACAAATGTTAGTTTGACTAACATTAGGGGGGAGAAATTAAAGCAGCTGAGGAATAAATAAATTAAATTATCATTTGATTATGATCCTCATATAAAGATAATGCAAGTCACTGCCAAATGCATTACTGACCTAAAGAAAAATATTATATTCCAGCTGCTAATGCTCCTGATGTCCTGGTGAGTCAATCTATTTATGTAAATGAGTCTAAGGCATGCCTGAAGCGTGGTAGACCATTCGGTTCCGAAGCTAAAAGTCCTTGAAAAAGGAAAGGAGCAAATATTTGAGGTGGTCAAATAAGGAGGCGGGCTCTAGAAAAGTCCACCACATAACACTTCATAAAACCTCCTCAGGAGAAGTTCAGGTACTTGAAAAATTTATGAATGTGAAGAGATATCAATATGTTATGTCGGATTAGGAACCGAGATATGAAATTATCGTCGACGATATCTTACATATATTATAAAGCTCAATATTATATGATTATGAGGATCTTGAGCTTAAGTCAGTATTGAATAAAGACATGGAATTATTGGCCAAAATAGAAAAACACATTCAAGCAAAAATTGGCTTCACCCTGGTTGACATGACCCGGAATCCGGTTAGGCCGTGCGGGCACCCCACATCCTCCCCTAGACCCGTCGGGCGAACCCTTACCAATTAAATCAGGAAAATAAATATAACAATTTACAAATAAGGACAAGACTTAAAATAAAAACACAGACATACAGATACTTCTAAGTTGTACAAAAGAAATTACAGCTGACTACCCAACATGCTAGGTTTAGGGCTATCCAGACCGACATCTAAGAGTATAAAAGAAGACAGATACCTCCTGAAGGGAGCAAAATGCAACTGAAATAATGAACAATAAACTGGTGGCCATCCGGAATAAAAGCTGGCTCACCCTGACAGCTGAAGTCGTCTTCGCTCGTTCACAACGTGGCAAACTAAATCCTGGAGCGAACCTGCCGAAACGAAATAGATAGACAAGAAATAAACAACAAAAAAGGGTGAGTAAAAATGACTCAATAAGTGGGGGCAGACTAGCCACCTCAAAGAATAGGATAGCTAGCCAGGGAGGAGAAACAGATAAATAAAATTCCTCTTATTTAAATTATAAAAAGACAGAGCCAGATAATAACTAGAAACACGTATGGAATGAAAAACTTATCAACAACCAGGAACGTAAGATAACCAAAACATATAGGTATCCCGAACACATCAACAATCAGAAATACATCCTGTTGCGGTGTGCAACCCGATCCATATATTCATCCTGTTGCGGCGTGCAACCCGATTCATATATTCATCCTGTTGCGGTGTGCAACCCGATCCATATATTTATATCATTGCGGCGTGCAACCCGATCCATATATTTATACCGTTTCAGCGTGCAACCCGATCCATATATTTATACCGTTGCGGCGTGCAACCCGATCCATATATTTATAACGTTCTGGCATGCAACCCAATCCCCACAACCCAGAATACGAGCCAGAAATATATAGGCAAACTGAGATATGTCCAAAACATGGTGTACATACCGCATACATAAAACACAACACAATACACACAATAGTCAGCATGCGATGCAATGAGAAGGGATGAATGCGGTAATGATGCAATGCAGTCACATATGCCTGATACCTATCTCCGGTGCGGGACTCTCATCGTCTACTAGGAGATATATGCAATAATGACCCATCACCGGCTCGGGACTCTCATCGCCAACCGGGAAGTATATGCAATAATGACCCTTCGCCGGTGCGGGACTCTCATCGCCAACCGGGAAGTATATGCAATAATGACCCTTCGCCGGTGCGGAACTCTCATTGCCAACCGGGAAGTATATGCAATAATGACCCTTCGCCGGTGTGGAACTCTCATCGCCAATCGGGACGTATTTGCAATGCTCAAAACCTGATTGCAATGCTCATATGTTCAATGCAATACCAACAACAGGGCAAAACATATAATATACAATATAAATTCAAAGCTAAGGCGTAATGAGTATGCCTATCGGCAGCTACACACGTAAGGAAATACGTAGTAGAAAATCCACGAGGCCAGGTGCCTCCAAAGAAATGGATATAAACACTTTGTCCTTTGGATTCATTGCCAAACAATCCCACAGTGTTCAACAACCAGAAAAATATATCACATAAGGCTAAAGGCTTCATTCCTCACATCTTAGGGCAACCCGGTTAGGAACCTGATACCCTATTCGCATATGTAGTACGCAGGCCAGGCATCTGTACAGGGTTTAAGGTCACATAACCAAACCCCAAATAAATTATATTTATAAGTTGCTCATAACTCACTGAGTACGAATATATAATCAATTTCGTTATCGGGGTCCATTTGACCCTTTAAACTATTAATTGAACTTATTAAAACGATGTATAATATTCCAAGTTTTACCGTTAAAACATATTCAAACACACGTAATAAACTCAAATAATATATTAGGATCATTACCTGAATGTTTCAGGGTGAAAATTCTACTTTTCTCCGGCCCCTTTTTTTATTTTCTGGCATTTTTTCACTGCGTTATGTCATTTTCTTTGTTCGAATTGGTCAAGTTTCTCCTTTTGATCTTGTTCTGTTTCTATACATTTGTTACTTCGTCCTTAGCTTCGGTAAGGACCCACCACCTTAGCTTCTTTCCATTTTTGTCTTTTTCTCTTTTTTTTTCTTTTTTCTTAAAATTCGCTGTTATGGTAAAAATTGAAACGGTACCCTACGATATTCGAAATAATTCCAACTTTTGCATACAAATTATAAAAAATATATGTAATATACTGGCATAGGCGGATCTCAAACCGGGTTCCCGAAACTCAAGATGCGAATTTAAATAGAAAAAGTCAAATTATTTAAGTTTCGGCATTTTAGCGGAAACTAGCCGAAAAACATCGAAATTCACTTTCGAAAGTTCACAAAAATCACAAATAATCATACGAACCTAACGACGCTTTCGAATTTTGAATCGGAGCTCGTTCGCCAAAGCCGAGCTCGAAAATCCCTTTATAATATTTATCGACAATAAAACCGAAACCTTCTTCCGATGCCTACCAAATGAGGTCTGATTTAGCTCAAATTTTACAGACAGGTCCTAATGGACATTACAAATATTTTAAAATTATCGGCACGCCAATCGGAGTCTTAACTTCTGAAACGACTGACCGAGGTCGTTTCATTCTCCTCCACTTAAACTCTCGTTCGTCTTCGAACGAGCCTAAATATAAAGAAAAATTCGCAGAGATAGCAAAAGAACTTGCACGACCTTCATAAACTACTCCACGGGTATTATTTCCTGATTACAGTATCAGAATTATAACATGCATATCAATCTTTTGGAATAAAATATATAATATGATAATACCATTATACAGCTTATTCTGACTAAGCTGATTCTTCCTCGATCACGAAAAGAGAGTTCTATATTTTCGAAGCAAAGATACACGAAACTTTGAATGGGTTAACATGATTCAGCCGATAATCACCCCTTCGATATACCTTTTGATATAAAACAGGGCGATGGAACTAAAAATTAGCTCACACTTGATGCAATAGGGGAAGCTTTGGAAGTACCTTGTTACTACACACTATAGAAGATTTGATGCAAGCTATATTATTTTTACGAATGCACTATACAACATCTCAGTTGATTTAGTATTACCATTCAGTATTTAGAGGAAGACTCCTCCACTTAAAGCACAAACTCATGCAGCTATTTGAATAGGAATAGCCATCCTCGCACAGTCTACTGGACTACAGAAGATTTAGCTAAAAGCTGAACGTAAGCAGACCTAAGCAACTCTCGAGTTCACAACTCCATGCCTTTGCCGTAAACACCACCGCCTGATGGATGGTACTTCTATATAAAAATTTCGGCAGAGTTTCCCCTGAAACTGGATGATCCGCAAAAACAGAACCAGCACTATACTATACATTGGAATAGATACCCGGATAAACTGATAACATAAACATGTTAAGCGGATAACAAGATAAGGCAACTGGATGACATAACAAATCCGCAGATAGAATGTCTGGACAGCACCACTGTCCTGATTTTCAACCTAAATAATAATATGCTTACCCGGTTACCTTGACATGCACTCTGGCTCAACACAGGGAACATCACAATAGGTTACTGATCGCCTAAGCTCACCAGTGTCGAAAGAAGAAGAGATGGCAATAAACTGAGGATAGAAAATAATTAGATCTTTATCAAGCTCATTGTCTTATTTATTTGGCTACCAGAGCTAGACTACCTACGAGTCAAGTAGCCCAAGAATCGCAATTGAAGAAAGATACGAACAACACCCATGCCAATTTGACCTCCCAAAAAGAAGGAAACTCTGACAATTTACCAGAAACCCTGTTATAACCGAGACAAGCTCATAGAATAACATGACTCTGCTAGCGCCTTGAACCATGAAGAGATACGTAGATCGGGTATTGCTTACTAATCACTTTACAGCAGAAGAAAAAATGATGCATTCTGATGGTGATGGGTAAGAATCCCATCATCCTACCAACACAGAATTTCAAAAAGAGTGGTAGATTGACTAGGCATAATAAGAGAAGGTGGCACAACAATATGCCAAGCAGAAAATACCGCCACTCACTCCCAAATCTCTCACATTTATACCAAAAAAACTAGTAGCGTCTCACAAATTTCCTGAATAAATCATACTAGAAGCTCACCCCTCTACCATACCCGATTCTTAATAGACTATGATATGTAAAGAAAATATGGAAACATGACAAGACAAACCATTTCTAGATCGATCGGAAGAATCAAATCTTACTCACCTGTAAGGGAAGACGAAATACTTGGGCCTGCTAGACTGGAAGTTCATAAAACTGCCCCTGCGGCTGAGCTAAGCCGCTACACTGATAATTATCTTCTGAAGAACCACTGCCACCACATTCTCAACCTCTACTGGATGGTGGTATTTCTCCGGCTGATTGAGATCTAAATGAAATCGCCTGCGACTGTGCAAGTGCATGATGACATGAGAAAGGACGACTGCCTACTTGCCTGAGTAAGGGAGAACTCCACCAAAGATGACATGCTTGCGACAATGATAATACCTTTTCAGTAAAAATGGAAGCTGGACAGATTGTTGATAGCTACAATGAGAAAAACTGGGTCTGATATTGATGAACCACTAGCGCACTCTAAGAGTCGCGTGACACATGCTGAGATAACTTGGAAGGTGACCTCCAAAAATAATCAGAACTCTTACCTCCAAATGAGGTACCATGGTTGCCCACTAGGGCCATGAGATCTCTTGCTCTCCCTCTCTAACTCTTCCCCTCTACCTTATGCCTAATACCTTTGAGCAATATCAACAAGGACATCAACTGAAGTCCCAACCTCAATTTTTCGAGCAATCTGGGATCTCAAAGAAGGAGAAAGGTCATCAATAAATATTTGAATCTCTCGAAAGGCTCATGGACTAGTTCTAATGAATATTCAGCCATTCTATAGAATTCAATCTCGTATTCTGAAACACCAACAGGCTAACCGACAGGCTACCCTATCCAATTCACTCAAACTAACAACACTTTTCATCTCGCTCGCTACTCGAAAGGAACTTTTCCGCGAACCTAAAAGAAAAACCGAACCAAGTAAGCTAATAGGAGAGCGGTCCACCAATTCAAGGCTGGATCCCTGAAACTGGAAAGAAGAATAATCAACACCATACCGCTCGATATAATCAAGAGACTGAAGGATATGTTGACATCATTTTATTTTAAAAAGAATCACGAGGTTTATCTGATGCATTGCTTAAGAATATCGGAAGGTTCAACCGTGTAAAATAATTCAACCTCTATGGGCACTCGGACCGAACTGTTACCTCAGCTGGCTAACCATCCAGAACAATTAGTAGCGCAATACATACTGCCTGTGGAACATATTTTACTAGGGCAATATCAAGAACTTGAACGAGAGCTCTCTAAGTCCGAACATCTGCATGTGCGGCGACCAGATAAGCTTCCTAGCGAATAATAGGTTCTTGCGGTATCTGCGTCGCCAAGATTCTTGTAAAGCATTATAGAGAGCCAAGAGAACTACAAGACCCTGCTCCCTTGCCCAACGCGAGCTCGTACAACTGGGACCTCCGTAATTAGATCGTCAGCACGATTAAAAACTTTCGGGGCTTCGTCAATGCTAACCCCAGGCTAGACTGCTTCGTCTTGAACTCATACCGTTTTCTGATTTGTCACACGAGGATTCACACTTACCATGAATGAATTAACGAAAATACTTTTGCATCCTAGACCGACGCACGATTAGAAAAGAAAGAAGTGAAACTTCTTAGATGCCATCATAGCCTCTCGTAGATAAGTACAGACGTCTACGTACCCATCAGCGAGACTCTACTAGGCACTGTCTTAGTCTGGATAGACTCTAAACTGGGCTCTGATACCAACTGATACGACCCGGAATCCGGTTAGGCCGTGCGGGTACCCGACATCCTCCCCTAGACCCGTCGGGCGAACCCTTACCAATTAAATCTGGAAAATAAATATAACAATTTACAAATAAGGACAAGACTTAAAATAAAAACACAGACATACTGATACTTCTAAGCTGTACAAAAGAAATTACAGCTGACTACCCAACATGCTAGGTTTAGGGCTATCCAGACGCACATCTAAGAGTACAAAAGAAGACAGATACCTCCTGAAGGGAGCAAAATGCAACTAAAATAATGAACAATAAACTGGTGGCCATCCAGAATAAAAGCTGGCTCACCCTGACAGCTGAAGTCGTCTTCGCTCCTTCACAACGTGGCGAACTCAATCCTGGAGCGAACCTGCCGAAACAAAATAGATAGACAAGAAACAAACAACAAACAAGGGTGAGTCAAAAGGACTCAATAAGTGGGGATGACTAGCCACCTCAAAGAATAGGATAGCTAGCCAGGGAGAAAAGAAACAAATAAACCAGATTCCTCTTATTTAAATTATGAAAAGGCAGAGCCAGATAATAACTAGAAACAAGTATGGAATCGCAAACTATTCAACAACTAGGAACGTAAGACAACCAGAACATATAGGTATCCCGAATACATCAACAATCAGAAATACATCCTGTTGCGGCGTGCAACCAGATCCATATATTTATACCGATGTGACGTGCAACTCGGTCCATATATTTATACCGCTGCAACGTGCAACCCGGTCCATATATTTATACCTTTGCGGCGTGCGACCCGATCCATATATTTATACCGTTGCGGCGTGCAACCCGATCCATATATTTATACTGTTGCGGCGTGAAACCCGATCCATATATTTATAACGTTCCGGCGTGCAACCCGATCCCCGCAACCCAGAATACGAGCCAGAAATATATAGGCAAACTGAGATATGTCCAAAACATGGTGTACATACCGCATACATAAAACACAACATAATACACACAATAGTCAGCATGCGGTGCAATGAGAAGGGATGAATGCGGTATGATGCAATGCAGTCACATATGCCTGATACCTATCTCCGGCGCGGGACTCTCATCGTCAACCAGGAGATATATGCAATAATGACCCTTCACCGGCTCAGAACTCTCATCGATTACCGGGAAGTATATGTAATGATGACCCTTCACCGGTGCGGGACTCTCATCGCCAACCGGGAAGTATATGCAATAATGACCCTTCGCCGGTGCGGGACTCTCATCGCCAACCGGGAAGTATATGCAATGATTACCCTTCGCCGGTGCGGGACTCTCATCGCCAACCGGGAAGTATATGCAATAATGACCCTTCGCCTGTGCGGAACTCTCATCGCCAACCGGGAAGTATTTGCAATGCTCAAAACCAGATTGCAATGCTCATATGTTCAATGCAATACCAACAACACGGTATAACATATAATATACAATATAAATTCAAAGCTAAGGCGTAATGAGTACGCCTATTGGTAGCTACACACGTAAGAAAATACGTGGTAGAAAATCCACGAGGCCAGGTGCGTCCAAAGAAATGGATATAAACACTTACCTTGTTACAAAGTTAGTACAGCGACACAATAACCGCTTTGTCCTTTGGATTCATTGCCAAACGATCCCTCAGTGTTCAATAACCAGAAAAATGTATCACATAAGGCTAAAGGCTTCATTCCTCACATCTTAGGGCAACCCGGTTAGGAACCTGATACCCTATTCGCATACGCAGTACGTAGGCCAGGCCTATGTACAGGGTTTAAGGTCACATAACCAAATTCCAAATAAATTACATTTATAATTTGCCCATAGCTCACTGAGTACGAATATATAATCAATTTCGTTATCGGGGTCCATTTGACCCTTGAAACTATTAATTGAACTTATTAAAACGATGTATAATATTCCAAGTTTTACCATTAAAACATATTCAAACACACGTAATAAACTCAAAATTAGGATCATTACATGAATGTTTCAGGGTGAAAATTCTACTTTTCTCCGGCCCCTTTTCTTATTTTCTGGCATTTTTTCACTGCATTATGTCATTTTCTCTGTTTGAATTGGTCAAGTTTCTCATTTTGATCTTGTTCTATTTCTATATATATGTTACTTCGTCTTTAGCTGAGCTAAGGACCCACCGCCTTAGCTTCTTTCCATTTTTGTCTTTTTTTCTTTTTTTTTTCTTTTTCTTTTAAAATTTGTTGTATTGAAACGGTACCCTACGATATTCGAAATAATTCCAACTTTTGCATACAAGTTATACAAAATATATGTAACATACTCGCGAAGGCGGATCTCAAATCGGATTCCCAAAACTCAAGATGCGAATTTAAATAGAAAAAGTCAAATTATTTAACTTTCGGCATTTTAGCGGAAACTAGCCGAACAACATCGAAATTTACTTTCGAAAGTTCAAAAAAATCACGAATAATCATACGAACCTAACGGCGCTTTCGAATTTCGAATCGAAGCTCGTTCGCTAAAGTCGAGCTCGAAAATCCCTTTTTAATATTTATCGATAATAAAACTAAAACCTTCTTCCGATGCCTACCAAATGAGGTCTGATTTAGCTCAAATTTTACAGACAGGTCCTAATGGACGTTACGAATATTTTAAAATTATTAGAACGCCAATCAGAGTCTTAACTTTCAAAACCACTGACCGAGGTCGTTTCACGGGTGACGTGAAGTTTTTTGACCTATAGTCCGAACATCTGAAGGTGCAAAGCCAGTGGTGTACAAAGATATTTTTGTAAAAAAAAAAAATATTGATTAAAATAAGTCGTTAAATATAAAGTACGACTTGAGGCACATAGATTTGACATTGATTATATGGAGCTATATTCTCCTTCAGGAATGTTATATGTCTGGCAGTGCATGAAAGACTTGAATGCATATGAATGTTGCAACAACCTTTGGTATGGCTCATTGAACAACAATATATTTATTAAAATCCTTGAAGGATTCAAAATGCTTGAAGCATATAATGGTTCCCGGGAAACTTATTCAATGAAGCTTCATAAATATTTATATGGATTAAAACAATCCGGCCATATGTGGTAAAATTGCGTTTGCGAGCTTCTTGATATTGAAATATTATATTTTAATGTAATTGGTGCGTTGAAGTATCTTACCAAATATACTCTACTGATTATAGCTTTTGTTATAAGTTTATTGGTAAGATTTAGTTCTTCCTCAATGCGAAGACATCAGAAGAATACATGGTATCAACTTGATCCACAAAGCCTGATATCAACTTGGTATTTATTTGTTGTGGTAGAATACCTATATTATGGCATTTTATAAAATCAATTGTTGCTGCTACATCTTCAATTTATGAAGAGATAATAGCCATGTTTGGAGCTATGCAACCATATTGGTGACTGAGATCAAGGACTCAATATATTCAGCAACAATGTGGTATTTCTTTGAAGACGAGGATCCCAGTAATATTATGTGAAATATTGCATGGATAGTTGAGCTAAAAGGAAGATACAACTGAGGAGACAAATATTCAACAAGATTCCTTTTTCAGTCGTGATCTTCAAAAGAATGATGAAGTTAATGCTGAAGAATTCCCTCCAGTGATAGTTTGGCGGATCTATCCACTAAGTCATTGTCAATCTCAACATCTGAGAAGCTGATTTACAAGATTGGAATGTGCCGTCTTCAAGATATTGAATGATATTTTTCATCGGGGGAGTAAAATACACGCTGCACACTTTTTCCCTCAACAAGGTTTTATCCCACTTGGGTTTTACTTGTAAGATTTTTAATGAGGCAGCTCTGAAGGCGTATTAGAGGAAGTGTGTACTCTTTTTCCTTCACTGAAATTTTTCCACCAGGTTTTTCCTAGTAAGATTTTAACGAGGCACATTACCTTCCAAATGGTCATCCAAGGAGGAGTGTTATAAATTCATTTATTTGTGGATGACCACTACTCTCATTATCCAATTGTAACCTATGGTTTAGTACCCCACTTTCTCCTACTTAATTCCTCTCCACTAAGTGACCACTAATTTCTTATTAAGTCACTACTTAATTCTTGTAACCTTTGGGTTGATTTGTAACCTATGTATTTGTATCCTATAAATAGAGCACATTTGGCTCTATGGAAGATACACTTGAATAAATGAATGGAATAGAATTCTTCCTTCTCCTCCTCATATATTTTATCTTGCACTACTTTACTATTAGTTTTACAACATAACGCTCTAACATTTCAATAATCATCATTGTTCTCTAATGTAACAGAAGCAAGAGAAAACTATAATGAAGTATTCTGCCTAAAAAAAAAGAAAAAAATGACAGATGAGTTAAATATCAGTTCGTTATTCTAAGTAAATTGAACAGATTTTAGTAGTATGAGATTAAATATGCCTCATACGTTTGGCTACCCTACATGATTCACATGTATATTCTCTCTTTTTTTGTGCTTTCCAAAGTAGTATTTCAAACCTGCATAAACATTAATAAGTAAATACATACACATCATATGTGTTGTTGTCAAAGTAGTAAATACATACACTTAATGGATGCAACTAAATCTATCCATGAGGTGAAAAGAATAAGAGAGCCACACTGTGGGTGAATAATAGGGAACAACTGCATGTACTCATGATACATTTTTGCTCTTCTGATCATTGCATCTATAAAGCATAACCTATAAGAGTTATACATTCGAATTATCAACAAAGCTTTTTCAATAAGAAATGTGACATTTCATATCTCATAAGTGCTCTACCATGCATATTTCCTTGCCTCGAACAATATTCTATTTCCAGGTTACTTCTTCTTTAATTCCTATAAGGAAGGAAAAAAAGGTGAAGAAATTAAAAGATTAATTATAACAATGCTTCTTGAAATCTAACTGTACCTTATAAATTTTGCAATAAATTAGTGATTATTTTCCTAAGCTATCATATTTTAGTCAATAGAAGTTTTCAAAAACAAAAGAGTTAAAGAAAAAGATATCAGAAACCTTCTGTTATATCACTTTCATTTTAGCACTGAAAAATAAAAGAAGAAGAAAACAAGACTTTCAGACTCCAAGAATGTCTTATCAAAAATCATAATTTTTATAATAACAATATTTTCATGATATTTCAACTTTGAAAAAACGCAAGATGGAAATCAACACTTTAAGAGCCTGTGGCCAAGCTTCTCGGGAGCCAGAAGTGCTTATTTTTCTCCAAAAGCACTTATTTTAAAATTTTGGGGTGTCTGACCAAGCTTCTAGGGAAAAATAAGTGCTTTTGAGTGGCAGCAGAAGCTTTTTTTTTTTTCGTGGGGAAGAAGCTGAAAAAAGTAGCTTCTTGAAAAAATAAGTACTTTTGATTATTTGGGACAAGAATACCCATTTCAAACTTCCATATTTAATCAAATTAATATTATTATATACCCATTTTCGTAATTTGATAATTTTTTCAAATATTGGTCAAATACAAATTAATAGAAAAAACACTTCTCTGAAATTTGGCCAAACACAAACTACTTATCTCGTAAAGCACTTCTTTGAAAAATACTTTTGATAAAAAATACTTCTCAAAATAAGCTTATTTTGACAACTTGGCCAAACATGCTATAAACATCATTACCACCTGTACTGTAAGAGATGTATCATTAACTTCTCAAATTTCTTCTCAAATTTCTGGATGGTTCTAAAACCTTCTCATCATTTATAGAATATAGATTTGCAAAGTCATGTACCAAGTACACCAAAAAAGTAAGCAAATTAACAAATTTTAGATCTCACACAAGCATAATGTTGAAATATATAAAGCATCAACTATCCAACAATCTACCCAAACTAAATATCTAGGATATAGAAAATTTATGTTCGACTTTAGAAATGTTATCATAATTTTATTGACAAAAATATTTTCATGATATTTCAACTTTTAATAAAAAAAGAGATGAAATTCAACACCTTAAACATTATCACCCCTATATAGTCGAATGAGGAGTTCTATCATTGACTTCTCAAACTTCTCAATGGTTCTAAAACCTTCTCATCAAATTGAAGAGATAGATTTGCAATGTCCTGTACAATGTACACGGCAAAAATAAGCGAATTAACAAATTTTAGATCTCACAAGCATAATGATGAAGTATATAATGCATCAACGATCCAAATAACCTAGCCAAAGTACATATTTAAGAGACATAAAATATAGGTTCTCTTGATTCATAACTTGAGAGTTGCAACATAACCACGCTCAGAAGGCTCGTATAATTATGAGCCAAAATCACTTAACAGACACTTAGAAAATGGACTCCTGTTTTCAGCGAAAATCCACGTTAGAAAGATTGGCTATACAAAAGTGCATGTTGTTGAAATTCTATCTCGTAATTAACAGATTAAATCTGCTAAGAAAATAATTGATTGAAAAACTGTGTAACAACTTAGACTTAAGAGAGAAAAAATTAACTTCCAAGTAACTTCTCCTTCCAAATAACTTGTGACCTCCTATATTCTTGTATGGGAAGTTGGATAAAACCGTCATCCTAATTAGTGGACTCATATATTTTAGTGGTGGGAACTGGAAAGTGGGATAAAACTTCTTCATCGTATAAAAGATAAAATTTCAAGGATAAGAGAGTTTTTCTTAAATATTCAACTTAATTAATCAATTTATCCATCCAAAAACAGTTTAGCCTTCAAAAGTTTAAGTAACCGCATATCTTCCGCAAAAGTAGTTTGCTCTCCAACGTGCAAAGTAAATAGGACTCAGACATGCAAAGTAACTGATCAAAACATAACTAAATTTGTCCTAAATAATTTCTTAACTATAATCCTAACTATTGCCTTACTTTTAATAATATATAGACATAGATTCCTACTCTTGGGTTTGACATATTAGCGTTATCACGATTATTAAGAGTGTTAGGGGTGGTTATTTTCTTATTAGAAAAATAGTACATAGTTTAAGCCATTTTTTATGAAAATAGTTGAAGAGTTTATTTTCTTAGGACTATGTATGGTGTATCTTAGTCCCTAAAGGAGCAATTTTGTACCAGATAAAATTAAAGCTCTGTCCTTTTTTTTTTTTTTTCATGGTATTAAAATGTAAGTTTAAGTACTAGTATAGAGGAGCTAGAACCTTTCTCATTTCCATAACAGAGTTCTCACGTCTATAACCTCTACACTAATCACTAGGATTGGAATTGGATACTCCATTATATAATTAAATATATCATGTAGTATTACATAGACTATTTGCTTTACCTTTATAGGACCTTTGTTATAATGCAATGAAAGCCAAAAATGATCTAGGGGGCTAGTGTAATTACAGTTAATAGAAGATGAACATGTCTTGACGACTTGAATCCTAATATTGTAGATTGTGATTTGTTGAACGTTTCGGGACAATGAGAAGACGAATTTGAGCTAAGATCCTGAGATAAGTGGAGAAAATCTTTCTATTTGGGACTGAATAGATAGTATGGTGTAACATATAGCTTTGTATGCATTATTTGTGCCTTACCCAATTTAGTAATATGTGACTTGGTTTATTTTGGTTGGTTGTATGAACATATGACTTTTTCTACGATGTTATCGATAGAACTACATTATTCATACTCAGTTAGTGTTGTGATCACATTACTTGTTGGGGAGATACGCCAAACCCCCTGCGCGTATTGCCAGATCTCATGTACGCAGGGCCACAATTTGTTTTGGGAGATAGGCCGACACTCCCACATATGTGGCACTAATTGCACGTATACAGGGCCATTACTTGTTTATGGATGAAATACATTTTATTTCTTAATATATTGTACCCAGTAAGTCTTGCTACGCCTTTTAGAAGAGAGTCTATGAGATTACCGGTATCTTAGAGGCACTTAACCCGTGAGGGCCTACTTACTTTTATGTCGCAAGTGCTGAGGCTGTAGGTGATGAAGCTCAAGGCTAGTTTCAAACTTATTTAGTGTTCAGTTGGTGAACTTCATTTTCTTTTCAGCGGCTGCCAGATTCTAAACTATCAAATTTTATCTATTATTTGATCCCGGAGAATACCGCGTACGCTTATATCTTTATTCATTCAGTCTATTCTTTTAGAGCCTCATGACCTAACTAGTGGGTTTGACAGATATTCATATTGATAAGATTTGTTAGTTGTCGTGATATTTTCATCCTTGAACCAGTAGTTAAAATAAATTATGCTTTGAAGTGTCACTGATTATATTTCTCTTTAGTTGAAAGTATACTTAAGGATATTTTGTAAGTTATTTCAGGGTTCACTCAATAGTAGTACAGGTTGAGTATCGATTACGTCCTCTCCTAGTTTAGGGGCGTGACAATTAGGTGCATAAAGGTCTAACTCATGGACCCAAGGAAAGAGGACCTCTTTCGAGTGTAACCTCTTTTAGATGGGTTTGGCTATGTTTTAGCCAACAAAACTCAAATCCTTGCCAACTCCGCTAATCTACACTAGCTAATCTCTTTCAAGCCTTTAGCTAGCAAAGTAGAGATGAAACCCTAACATCATGGATGCTAAAATTTTGATGTTAATGTAATGGGAGTTGGATAATCATTACTCATGTTATGTTTGGTTAATCTAAGCAACAACCATTGATTTTCTACCACCTATAGCATGTTTATACCCATAGTTATGAATTGATCTACTCATACTAGAGGTTTGGATCAAACATAAAAACATGTAATGTAAAGATATAATGGATTCAAATATGAATTCTATATTGATATATGATTAAGGATCAAAAATACAAAATAATAAGCTTACAAATCAGTAGAAACCTTGATCTTGTCTCTCAATCTTTGCCTATAAAAGTAGTGTTTGAAATATATCATAGAATATGTAAAACCCTAGTTTTGTCCTATTTATACTACGTTAGAATTTAATTACAGATTTTCCATGGGTGGCCTACCCAAGGACAGGGGGTTGTCCGCCCCTCTCAGCCTTAGCTAATTTCTGACTTCTTTTTGTAGGTTGGGGCGGCCCGCCCAATTCTTGAGGCGGGCGCCCTCTATTGCTTCAGACTTAGGAGCTTACTGTGTCCCAAGAGGCGGTCCGCCCAGGCTTCAGGACTGGGGCGCCATCTATAGCTTTAGACTTTGAAGCTTTATGTGTCCTAAGAGGCGGTACACATAGGCTTTAGAGTGGGGCGACTATCTTTATCCCAGACTTGGCAGACTCATGATCTCCTTAGGCGGCCAGCCTAAGCATCAGGACGGGCTGGCTTCTCTATACAGTTGCATTCTTCATACTTTGGCTCTGATTCTTTGCTCTTTAGCTTCAATCTTTACTCCATGACTCTTGAAACTTGTCACAACCTGAACCTAAGAAATTCACGATATTAAGAGCACAAAACATTGCTTTTGGATTCAAAAAGACAAGTATAAGGTAGTCTTAAGTTGGTAAAATACCAACTTATCAACTCTCCCAAACATAAGACTTTGCTTGTCCTCAAGCAACTCTAAATCAAAGAGACCAAAGTATGTTCTAATTTAAGCTCAAGATCAAGTCATGTTCCACCTTTTGATGTCACAACTATTTTACATTAATGAATCAGTTTGTACCAACTAGTTACATTTATTCACATGGACAGCTGACAAGGAAGACACGTATTCAATCAAACCATGGCTAGAGGAAACACTTGAGCCTCTAGAGTTGCCTCAAGGTCATTAGCTTACTTTACTCGTTCAGGTACCTTACCATGCACTCAAAACTTGCAATTAAGAATCTCTTGCTATCCTCACAGAAATAATAGATTGCCTTACTCATTTTTTTAACAAAAATTGAGACTCTTAGCAATTCAAACTTACTCTCACAAAGAAATGTTCATGTGCATTTCCCAATAATTCAAAGACTTCCCCTTCATGTACTTCTTCACTAATGTAGGAATACTTAACTTAAAATCAATTAGGACTTGATAAGGTTGTAATGTACGCGATTGGTTAATGGTGTGGTATATTGAAAAAGAAAAATATTTCTTTTGACTTTACACTTCCTTAATAATGTCTCCTCAATCTTTTTCGTTGCAACTTTCTTTTTCTCGACTAACTCTACATTTTTCTCGAGTATGGTACTAGTCGTTTCCTTCTTTTATTCATCTTTTTTCTTTTTCTTTTCTTTTTCTCTTTTTCTTCTCTTTTTGTTTTCATTTCTTTTTTCTCTTTTTTTTTCTTTTTATTTTTCTTCTTCAATGACATTCGCAAGAGGTTTCCCGACTCTCACCATCTCCCCCAAACTTAGGTGTTAGCCATGTTTTTTAATGCATACAAGGAGGTTAGGGCTAAAAGAGGATTGATGCCTTAGCACACAGGAATTGGTTCAGGCTACAATTTGTGGTTGTCAAATGACTGGTTAAAAGCTCAAAAGGGTTGATTATGATAAATATATACGGGTAGGCCATTTAGAATTTTAGCGGTCCAAAGAAAGCCTAAAATCACTTTTCAAGTCAAGTATTACCTAGGGTTTCACCTCAAATTATACTAACGGTAAGTTCCAAACTCTCAAGGCGCAATTACAAATTTATTATACAAATACCTCACCACACACGCAAGTGATCTCTCAAGTACAAATCCAAACACACAATAAGGACGCTCACTCAAAAAGCACGCAATGGTCCAAGATTAGACCATGCCAACAACTCAATAAGCCAACAAAAGACTCTCACGGTCTACAACTCAAGCCATGTCAATCAAAACAGATATTCACTTGTCATATGCCATAAATATAGAGTAACATAAGGTAGTACCACATTAATCACCAATACATTTCAAAAACAAATACCATGTACATACTTGGTTCAAAAGGAACCTCCGGAAAGAACCAAGCGATGAAAACCAGAAGCTTATTCAAAAACTAAAATATTTTGGAACATAACATAAAAACAAGCTAAAATATCAACATGAAAGGGTATATACATTAAAATGATTCGAATTTATATATGGATATCATTAAAGCACAAGTACAATTTCAATCCAAAATACATATATGAATTCGAACCCTCTCCTCTAAATAAATACTCTAGCATCGACCCTGCATGCTAAGCAAAACAAAGTAAGGACAAAAATTGGGGTAGAAAGGTACTCCATAGTACTATCTCAGGAAATTTTCTTGCCTTTGCCTTCCACAGGTGCAGGTGGAGGCTGATCAGTCTTCTTCTTCTGCTTACTGCTTCCTCAATAAACGAATGAGTAACAATCTGATCCTGGACATCCTCCGGAAATGAAGCAGACTTTGAAGTACCTATCGCAGCCATAGGGTACACAGTAGGACCCAAAAGAGTATCATCATCCTCATTAAACTCCATAGCCTGCGTCATCGCCAAATCTTTCTTCAAATCATCAGCCTCTTTTCGTTGAGCTTTCTTGGACAGTGTAGGAAGAGCTTTAGAATTGGAGGGCCCAAGAGCATGAGAGAGAGGTTGTAGTGGGGCTGGAGGTGGTGGTGCACCAATAGAAAGAGGAACAAAGGCCAATGGTTGGGTTGGTGCAGTTTTGGTTATTGGAGTCCACCCTTTGGGCTTGGACTAAACCCTTCGAGCACCCTAAGACCTTACTCAACTTCTTGTCCATCTCTTGATAGTGATAACCCATAAGCCTCAAGGCCTTCCTCATATCTTCAATTCCACTTTTATGGCCCTCAATGGCCTTGGTGTTTTCCTCAAAAGTTGTGGTGTTCTTCTCAAGTGATGTGGTATGATCATTTATTCCCTTCACCATCTCGGCAAAGTGTTCCACAGTGATAGCCGGAGGTGGTGGTGGTGGCTGTGGAAAGTTGGAAATGAGAGTTTTAATCTCGTCCAACTTAACACGCAAGTCTTGCACATACCGAGTCAGATCCTTTGGGATAGTGCCAGTTCCAGTGGCAGCATCAAAGTGGGGAGCAGATGCTCCCAATTTGAAAGGAATGTCAGAATTTGAAGGAATACCTGAAGGAGCAAGTGGGGCAAATCATGTGCTGGAGAAACTAGTGCTGGGTCTTGTGCTGGAGCGGGTGTTGGAGAGCCCGGATTGTTCACATCCTTAATTGCATACAAGTTGAATGGACCCACGGGTACATGAGTTGTATCTCCTGGTGGAGCCCTGACAACTTTCATACCAAGCTTTGGGTGCTTGTTTCAATCCATAAAGTGCCTTGTCTAGCTTATACACATAATCAAGGCATTCAATATTTACAAAACTAGGTGGCTGATTCACATATACCTCTTCATTCAGATACCCATTTAAGCATGTACTCTTCACATCCATCTGATACAATGTGCATTCTATGTAGGTAGCAAAAGAAATCAACATTCTTATAGCTTCTATCCTTGCCACTAGTGCAAAAGCTTCATTATAGTCAATTCCCTCTTTTTAGTTGTATCCTTGAATTACCAGCCTAGCTTTGTTCCTTGTCACAATGCCATGTTCCTCTAGCTTATTTCTAAACACCCACTTAGTTCCAATGATTGATCTATCCTTTATCTTAGGAACTAAGTGTCACACCTTGCTTCTTTCAAATTGGTGTAGTTCTTCCTACATGGCTATCACCCAATCTGGATCCTCCAAAGCTTCTTTAACATTCTTTGGTTCCATGGCTGAAAAAAATGCAAAGAATGCACAGAAATTCTTCAAGGCAGACCTGGTCATGATGCCAGTGTCCAATTCAGATAATACATTCTCCAAAGGATGTGAACTCTGATGCTTCCAAGGTCTTCAATGTATCTGATTTGAAGGACCTGCAGCTGCATTCCGAGTAGGATCATCTTTCTCATCATTTTCATCATCACGATTAGTTATTCCCCCTGACATGTTGACTCCTTGTTCCCTCTAATTCGGTTCACCGTCAATTTCTTGCATTTCTTCTGGATTTTCTTTGACTTCCGCAGGTTTTTCTTGAGAAAGACCTATGGCCTGGTCCTCACCATCAGCAACAACCTTGTCAGATTTGTCAATCACAACGTGGATTCTTTCCTTAACACTTTGTGTTCTCTTATTGAAAACCTTGTAGGCTTTGCTTTGAGTGGAATAAACAAGAAATATTGCTTCATCACTCCTGACATCAAACTTGCCAAGATGTTCCTTTCCATTGTTGTGAATAAAATACTTACATCCAAAAGTTAACAGATGTGCGATGTTAGGTTTTCTGCCTCTGAGTAACTCATATGGAGTCTTATCAAGAATAGCTCTAATTGAGCCCCTGTTCAGCAAGTAGCAAGCTGTGTTAACTTCTTCAGCCCAAAAATTTCATGTCTAACCCACTTGACAATAGCATAGTTCATACCATGTCTTCCAAGGACCAGTTCTGCCTCTCAGCCAACCCATTTTGCTATGGGGTTATTGGTGCTGAGAAGGTGTGATCAATGTTGTGCTTAAGGCAATATTAAGTGAATTTCACATTCTCAAACTTCGTGCCATGATCAGATCTAATGCTTACTAGCTCTAAGCTCAGCCTCTTCTGCATAATACCAACTCAATCTTTGAAATTGTCAAATGCCTCATCCTTTGAGGTGAGGAACAGGGTCCATGTATACCTTGAGTAATCATCAACTGCCACAAACACGAACCTCTTTCCTCATCTACTTCTAACTCTCATTAGCCCATATAGATCCATATATACTAACTCTAGTGGTTTTGAAGTGCTTACCACTTTCTTGACTTGAAAGATGATCTGACATGTTTTTTCCCTAACAAAGGCATCACATATTTTGATCTCCTCGAACTTCTTGATAGGCAATCCACGAACCAATTCCTTTGAGTCTAGCTTGTTTAACTGGGATAGACTTGCATGTCCCACTCTCTTGTGCCATAGTTGTGAATCACTTTCCTGAACGTTTAAACAAGTCAAATTATTTTTTGGAAGAGAACCTATTGAAGCTTTATACACATTTTTCACTCTTTTCCCTTCCATAATCACCTCCCCACTCTGTAAGTTCTTCATGAAATGCAACCTACATATGAGAAGCTAACTTCATTTCCTCTATCACACAGTTGGGAAATACTCAGCAAATTGTGTCTCAGTCCATCCACACAATATATATTTTCAATTTGCATGATCCAGTGATCTCCCAACCTTTCCAATACCAACTATTTGACAACTCCTACCACCACCAAAAGCCATACTCCTCCTTGAAATGCTACGAGTGAGAGAAAATTTCTTCTATCTCAAGTCATGTGCCTTGAACAACTGCTATCAAGAATCAAACTTGGATTGTTCACTCCCACTCCAGCCTGCAAAATAGATTAGGGGCTAGCTTTAGGAACCCGGACAAGCTTGGGTCCCTTCTTATGAGAAAAATGATGAATTACATTCTTCCTAGCCCAACTAGGTAGATTTAGCCTTTTGTTCTTAGTTTTAACCCTTTTATAAGTCATGCAATTTTCCTTGTAATGACCAGTTTTACCATAAAAGGTGCAAAACATATTATGAGGGAGTCCTACGTAAATGCTTTTAGGATTGTAAGGTGACAGAAGTTTCTCAAAGCCTAAGCCCTTCTTGCTTCAGTTCTGGTTTTCAAGAACCCAGTTAATAGCTTCAGAGGACTTGTTCCATTTTGTAAACCTGGTGAGTTCATAATTAGTATTTTCAAGCTTTTCTTGCAAATTTCTATTCTTCTTAGTTTCCTGATAAAGAATTTCATTTGTTCATATTAGTTCACTCTCAACAAAGGTTTGACATTCACTGTAATTTGCTTCTCACTCACCTCTTTCATATTTTACCAATTTCAAGCTCTAGATCTGAAACTTTAGTTTTACTGGCAAGAATCTGACCATTACATGATACATTGGCTTCCTCAGGTTCAACATTGGTTTCTTCCAGGTTCTTGCACTTTATTTCTAATACAAACACAACTACAGACGGTTGGTCTTTCTCAGTCTTCAATTTCTCATATCCCTCAATTAAAGTGGCAGTTATTAAAGTTAGGCTTTCATGTGAGTAAGTATCAAGCTTTTCTTTGAGATCAGAAAGACTTACCTCAGCTGCATGAGCAGCTTCTTCATCATCAGTTGCCATGAGGGATGATTCCTTCTTCTTAGGATCTTCGTTGTACAGCTCCTTCAGCTTATTCCATATTTCCTTTGTAGTAAAGCATCCTAACACTTTTTCATGCACATTGAAGGTCATCCTATATTTTAGTGCCAACATTGCTTTGGCATTTGCTTGAAGCCAATCCAAATCATGATAATCTTATTCTTCCACCAGCTTGGGCACCAGAGACCCATTTGAAGCTTTCTTCACAGGAACATGTGGTCCTCTTTTCATAATAACCCAAAGACTGTAACCCATTGCCTGAAGGAATATTTTCATCTCCCTTCTCAATTCTTTATGATAAATTCCTTCAAATAATGGAGGCCTGGTTGGATCCCTTCCTTCAGAAATTTCAAAAACATCATCCTTCTGATTGAATTTATTTATCAATCCCATTTGAGCTAATGGCGATTCATAATCTGATTCTTTTTCTCCATCTGACTCACTATCAGTTGGTCCCCAAGTGACATAGAAATCTTCCTTCTTCTTTCTTCTTCCAGCTCTAAAATTTGGAGGATGCCTAGTTTTTTTTTTTTTTTTTTTTGTCCTTATCTTTGTCCTTATCCTTGTCCTTGTCCTTCTCTTTCTCCTTTTAAGCTCTGTTCTTCATCTACTAAGCTTGCTACATGGGGAAATCCATGACAACATGGTTTTTCTTGAAACATTTGAAGCAACCAGAGCAATCAGGACTATCAGCAATGTTCTTCTTACCAGTCGTGTCCCTAGCTTTCTTCTTGAAGCCCTTGTACCTAGGTTGAGTTGTTGTCTCAGAGCCCCAACCATGTCCATCTCAACCTTATGTATATTAAGTTCACCTTCCTATGTTGCTTCTAAGTGATAGAGTCTTTTCCTTCTTGGGTACAAACTTATTTCTAGACTCCTTCATCATCTCATCTGTCTTCAGACTTCTAATCAGTTCCTCCAGCTTTATTGACTTCAGAGGCTTAGATTCAATGATATCAGTCACCTTTGGTTCCCAGGAATCAACCTTTGTTCTGAGAACTTTGTCCACCATATCTATCTCTAGAAGATCCAAGTTCAAAGATCTCATCTCATTCGTGATGATAGTCAGTCTGGTCATTATATCTTGTATTGCTTCCTTTTCTCCTATTGTGAACAATTCAAATTGTCTTTTGAGAATACTTCTTTTAGAATCTTTGACTTGACTGGTTCCTTCATGCGCAACTTCCAAGGCTTTCTAGATTTCCTTTGTAGTCTTGTATGAGGAAACTCTGTTGAATTCCTCTGGGCCAAGTGCACATATAACCAGCCTCTTAGCTTTATGATTTTTCTCAATCATCTTGTAATCTGCTTCATTGTACTCAAACTATCCTTTAGCTCAGTTCTAGCAGCAGCTCCTTCACCAACAGTCTTGGTTGGAGTCAAGGGACCTTCTGAAATAATTAGCCATAACTGATAGTCTTCAGCACATATGATATTTTTCATCCTATTCTTCCACCACGTATAGCATTGTCCGTTGAACTATGGTTGCCTAAGAGCATATTGTCCTTCAGTAATTGTCAGCGGTGCACTCATGACTAGATCCTTCTCTAGGTGTTAGCCTATGTTGTGAGACTACCTGCTCTGATATCACTTGTTATAATCTATTCACCTCTAAGAACACTAGAAGGGGGAGGTTGAATAGTGTCCTCCGATTTTTGCCAAAGAACCTTGTTTGTTACTCGAAGAACCCTGTTCTTAGTTACCTTAACTAATCACCAACATAGTAATCAATCTAAAATAGAATGTAAAAGACAAATAGTTTTTACGTGAAAAATCCTTGCTCAAGGGAGAAAAAAATGACCCAACTCTGGGATTTGGAAAACTCTTCCACTAACACAATCGAGCAAGTTTTATACTCTATAACCAGGGGGCTACACTCTAGACCCCTAATCACACAAAAGCTAAACCCTAGCCATACAAAATGTTCTGAAAAAATCGCCTATTAAATTGCTTCTCAGACTAAGCATGTAGGTAATACAATTTAACTTCAAAAACATAAGACAACAGTAATGAAGAACCTATGCTCACTGCAGAATATGCTCTAATTTCTTCAATGGTTGCCTACTGCAGTTTAAACACACAAGAATTGTAACTGGATCGCCTTTGTGTTTTTGCTCTCAACTCTCTTTGTGAATGAATAATTATGGTTGCCTTAATTATTTGCTTCTATATGGGTTATGCAAACCCCAGTAGTATCTCACTAGAAATCTTCTCAATTATGGTAAGAGAAGATCTTAAGTGATATACTCCTTGTATAATACCAACTCTTGTTCACACTGCATAGAGACATCCTCAGCATGACCACTTTGATGATTAGGATAAGTAAGCATGCACGCGCCAAACTTTCCTAGTTCCGCATGGATTAGCATTCCAATCTTTCGATCAGTCATGCATACTCTGAATTAAGGACTAGGTTCTTCACTAGGTTCTTTGTTTGTCAATCTTCAAAACTAATACCTTAACAACTAGTGTATAAAACTAATATTTGCAGGTGAGACATATTTTTGATTATGCCAAAAGGGGGAAGAGAATGTTGCTCGCTACTATCAGTGTTTGTGTTGTGTGACGATGTTCTTTGTTCTTTGTTTTGTGTCTTTTTGTTCATGGTTAGTGTTACCAGCTCATGGTGCCTGGGAAGATGTGTTGTGTCTACACTCTCCAGCAACTTGGGATTTGTCATCATCGAAAAGGGGGAATTTGTTGGTTTATGATTTTGATGATTGACTATTCTAAGAATTGAGAAATGCGAACAACTCTGTGATAAGTGCAACTACCAATATGTCCAGGAGGAACACTGAGTACCTGGTGCACTTGATGATGAAAGCAGCGGATCAAAGTTCTATTTATGGAAGGACTCCAATTACTTAGTGATTGGGATAAATAAGGAAGCAACATCAAAGGAGATTTCTTTAGTTCACACGACAGAGGCGGAAAACTGAGAGAAACCCTTTGACTGAAGGTATAAAAGCAAAAGAAATAGTCCAAGTTGATCATTCACTCTATTGGGGAGAAAAGAAAAAGTAAAATGCAACAGTTCTTTGATATTGTGCAAGTTAGCAACTAAGATTGAAGACATTAGTTTAATAGTATCAGTTATTTTTTTTTGAAGTCAATGTTTGAATTGTAAACCTAATTCTACTTGTTGAACCATTTTGTTAGAATCCATTGTCATACTTTTGAGCGTTTTTTTCAATCAAACTAGAGTTCATTTGAGTGGACTTAGGCCTAGAGTTTTAGTCCAAGGTTATTAATTGTAACTTGAATTTACTCGTGTGTTTAGTGAATTTTATTTTTATATCCTATATTTGGGTTGTGTTTTTTTTTTTTTGCTCCCTTGAGCAAGGAGATTTTGTCCATGTTAAAATCTTGCGTTTTAATTTATTTTTCATGTTTGTGTGAACCTATTTCACTTTTGTGTTAAAACAAAAATGAGTCAACAGTATTAAATTGACATCTTCTAAATATCCTCACTCCTATGAACTCCAGTTTTGTTTATCCCTCCGGAACATCCAATAAAGGTTTAGTCTATTTTAATTTATTCTATCCATTTTCAAGTGTGAAATTATTTGCACTATCTTATGACAGGTATAACTGTATAAGTAATTAATACTCTTCAACAATTATGGTCAAAAGTCCATCTTGGTCATTGAATAATGGTCATAGGTCGTTTGTGTGAAAGCTTGTTCAGGCTAGGTAGTTCATTAACTCACCAAGAGTATTGTTTCTTTTGGCTTTTTAAAATGCACTAATATTTAAGAAGTTAAAAAGTAGCAGCAGCGATCACAGAATCAATAATAATTTTAAAGTTATAATGATCAGTTTTGATGTACGCCGATTGTAATAGTTGTTGGACGGCGAACATAGCTAGTTAGAACCTTAAATTTTCTATTTCTACAGAAGAAAATAGACTTATGTTGCTCTTACAACTAAAAAGGAAAAAAAAAAAATCAATAAAAACGGGAGGAATCATGTGACAACTCATGATTCATTAGTTCTTAAAATTTTGCTAATTTAAATCGGAATGGTGCATTATTAGGAGATACAGAGATAACGGATCAACAAAAAAAAAAAGCTGATAGAAAAATCAAATTACAAGAAAGTCAAGCAAAGGTTAAATTTGCTTTTTTTTAAAAAAAAGTAAAGGTTAAATTGATTATACTTATTCTCTAAGTTTTTATATATTACTATTATTACTAAACAGATGGAACCTTTTTCAAATTAATATATTAATCAAGTTGCTTAGTGCACTAACCAAAACCTGTCATAGCTTTACAATAAAGACAATTAGACTAATGAGTAAGCAAGTTTAAGAATGATTATACTGACACTAGACTATTAACAATTATGGTACATGCTAAAACTATGGTGTTAATATGTGACTGGCGTTACATTTTTGCTAAAAAATGTCATAATATAATTTTATGCTCAAAATTTCTATTATTTCTAGCTGAACCTATTTGAAACGACCTCGGTCAGTCGTTTCGGAAGTTAGGACTCCGATTGGCATGCCGATAATTTTAAAATATTCGTAATGTCCATTAGAACCTGTCTGTAAAATTTGAGCTAAATCAGATTTCGTTTGGTAGGCATCGGAAGAAGGTTTCAGTTTTTATTGGCGATAAATATTAAAAAGAGATTTTCGAGCTCGGGTTTTGCCGAATGAGCTCCGATTCGAAATCCGAAAGCGCCGTTAGGTTCGTATGATTATTTTTGATTTTTGTAAACTTTTGAAAGTGAATTTCGATGTTGTTCGGCTAGTTTCCGCTAAAATGTCGAAGGTTAAATAATTTGACTTCTTTTCATCTAAATTCGCATCTTGAGTTACGGGAGTCTGATTGGAGATCTGCCTTCGCAAGTATGTTACATATATTTTGTAAAACTTGTATGCAAAAGTTGAGATTATTTCGAATATCGTAGGGTACCGTTTTAATTTTTACCGTAGCAGCGAATTTTAAAGGGAAAAAAAAAGAGAAAAAGACAAAAGTTATAAGATTAGGTGGTGGAAGCTAAGGACCAGGTAGTAGTAGTAGGATGTAAACAGAAGCATAGGAGCGAATGAAACAGAATTTGAGAAAATGAGAAACTAGAAAATACGGGGAAAAATGTCAGAAAATGAGAAAAAGAGCCGGAGAAAAGTAGAATTTTCACCCTGAAACATTCAGGTAATGATCCTAATATATTATTTGATTTTATTATATGTGTTTGAATATGTTTTAACGGTAAAACTTGGAATATTATACATCATTTTAATAAGTTCAATTAATACTTTAAAGGGTCAAATGGACCCCGATAACGGAATTGATTATATATTCGTATTCAGTGAGTTATGGGCAACTTATAAATGTAATTTATTTGGGGTTTGGTTATGTGGCCTTACACCCTGTACATAGGCCTGGCCTGCGTATTGCGTATGCGAATAGGGTATCAGGTTCCTACCTGGATTGCCCTAAGAAGTGAGGAATGAAGCCTTTAGTCTAATGTGATATATTTTTTTGCTTATTGAACACAGTGGGATCATTTGGCAATGGAACCAAAGGACAAGCGGTTATTGAGTGGATGTACTAACTTTGTAACAAGGTAAGTGTTTATATCCATTTCTTTGGAGACACTTGGCCTCGTGGATTTTCTACCACGTGTTTCCTTACGTGTGTAGCTGCCGATAGGCGTACTCATTACGCCTTAGCTTTGGATTTACATTGTATATTATATGTGATGTCCTGTTGTTGGTATTGCATTAAACATATGAGCATTGCACTCTGGTTTTGAGTATTGCATATACTTCCCGGTTGGCGATGAGAGTCCCGCGCCGGCGAAGGGTCATTATTGCATATACTTCCCGGTTGGCGATGAGAGTCCCGCACCGGCGAAGGGTCATTATTGCATATACTTCCCGGTTGGCGATGAGAGTCCCGCACCGGCGAAGGGTCATTATTGCATATACTTCCCGGTTGGCGATGAGAGTCCGCACCGGTGAAGGGTCAATGAGAGTCCCGAGCCGGTGAAGGGTCATTATTGCATATATCTCCTGGTAGACGATGAGAGTCCCGCGCCGGAGATAGGTATCAAAAGTATGTGACTGCATTGAATCATATTGAGGGTAGGAGGATTCCGCCCTCGGAGCATGAGGATTCCTCTCCATTGCATCATATTGAGGGTAGGAGGATTCCGCCCTCGGAGCAGGAGGATTCCGCTCCATTACATCATATTGAGGGTAGGAGGATTCCGCCCTCGGAGCAGGAGGATTCCGCTCCATTGCATCATATTGAGGGTAGGAGGATTCTGCCCTCGGAGCAGGAGGATCCCGCTCCATTGCATCATATTGAGGGTAGGAGGATTCCGCCCCCGGAGCAGGAGGATTCCGCTCCATCTATTTGGCACATGTGACACCATTGCATCATACTGCATTCATCCCATTTCATTGCACCGCGTGCTGACTATTGTGTGACTATCGTGTTGTGTTTTATATATGCGGTATGTATACCATGTTGTGAACGTATCTCAGTTTGCCTATATATTTCTGGCTCGTATCCCGGGTTGCACGTCGCGACAATATAAATACATGGATCGGATCGGGTTGCACGCCGCAACAGTATAAATATACGAGTCGGGTTGCACGCCGCAACAGTATGAATATATGAATCGGGTTGCACGCCGCCACATGATGTATTTATGATTTTCGACATGCTCAGGATATCTATATGTTCTGTCTACCTTCTGTCCCTGGCTGTTTATGATTCCATACGTGTTTTCAGTTATTATTTGGCTTTGCCTGTTTATAGTTCAAATAAGATGGATTTAGTTTATCTATTTTTCTTCTCCCTGGCTAGCTATCCTATCCTTTGAGGTGGCTAGTCTGCCCCACTTATTGAGTCCTTTTGACTCACCCTTGTTTGTTGTTTGTTTCTTGTCTATCTATTTCGTTTCGGCAGGTTCGCTCCAAGATTGAGTTTGCCACGTTGTGAAGGAGCGAAGACGACTTCAGCTGTCAGGGTGAGCCAGCTTTTATTCCGAGGGGCCACCAGTTTATTGGTTATTATTTCAGTTGCATTTTGCTCCCTTCAGGAGGTATTTGTCTTCTTTTGTACTCTTAGATGTCTAGTCTGGATAGCCCTAAACCTAGTCTGCTGGGTAGTCAGCTGTAATTTCTTTTGTACAGGTTAGAGGTATCAGTATGTTTATGATTTCTTTTAAGTCTTGTCCTTAATTGTGAATTGTTATATTTATTTTCCTGATTTAATTGGTAAGGGTTCGCCCGACGGGTCTAGGGGAGGATGTCGGGTGCCCGCACGGCCTAACCGGATTTCGGGTCGTGTCAGTTGGTATCAGAGCCATGTTTAGAGCCTATCCAGACTAAGACAGTGTCTAGTAGAGTCTCGCTGATGGGTACGTAGACGTCCGTACTTATCTATGAGAGGCTATGTTGGCATTTAGGAAGTTTCACTTCCTTCTTTCCTGATCGTGCGTCCGTCTAGGATGCAAAAGTATTTTGTTAATTCCTTTGTGGGTATCGTGAAACCTCGTGCGCCAAATCAGCAAACGGTATGAGTTCAAGACGAAGCAGTCTAGCCTGGGGTTAGCACTGACGAAGCCCCGAAAGTTTTTAATCGTGCTGACGATCTAATTACGGAGGTCCCAGTTGTACGAGCTCGCGCTGGGCAAGAGAGCAGGGCCTTGTAGTTCTCTGGGCTCTCTATGATGCTTTGACAAGAATCTTGGTGACGCAGATACCGTAAGAACCTATTAGTCGCTGGGCAGCCTATCAGGTTGTCGCATGTGCAGATGTTCGATCTCACGGAGTTCCTTTTCCGATTCTTAATATTGCTGCAGTAAATTATATTCCGGAGGTAGTATGTGTTGTACCTCTAATTGTTCTGGCTGGTTAGCCAGTCGAGGTAACGGTTCGGTCCAAGTGCCCAAAGAGGTTGCATTATTTTACGCGGTTGAACTTTCTGATATTCTTAAGCAATGCATCAGATAAACCTCGTGATTTTTTTTTAAAATAAAAGGATTTCAGCGTATCCTTCAGGCTCTTAATTATATCGAGCAGTATGGTGTTGATTTTTCCGATTTTCAGTTTCAGGGGTCCAGCCTTGGATTGTTGGACTGCTATCTTTCTAACTTATTTGGTTCTGTTATTCTTCTAGATTCATGGAAAAGTTCCTTTCGAGTAGCGAGCGAGATGAAAAGTGTTGCCGGTTCGAGTGGATTAGACAGGGTAGCCTGTCGGTTAGCCTATTGGTTTCAGAATATGAGATTGAATTCTATAGAATGGCTGAATATGCATTAGAATTAGTCCATGAGCCTTCCGAGAATGTTCAAAATTTTATTGGTGATCTTTCTCCTTCCTTGAGATCCCAAATGGCTCAAGAAATCGAGGTTGGGACTTCATTTGATGTTGTTATTGATTTTGCTCAGAGGTATTAGGCATACCATAAGTTAGAGCGGGAGAGAAAAGAGATCCCGTGGCCCTAGTGGGCAACCATGGTACCTCATTTGGAGGTAAGAGTTCTGATTATTTTGGGAGGTCACTTTCTAGGCTATCTCAGCTTGTGTTACGTGATTCTTAGAGTGCGCCAGTAGCTCGTCAAGATCAGATTCAGTCTTTTCTTTACAGCTATCAACAATCTTTCCAGCTTTCATTTTTCATCGAAAAGGTGGTATCATTGTCGTGAGTCTGGCTATTCTTTGAGGAGTTTTTCCTTACTCCGACAAGTAGGCAGTTGTCTTTTCTCTCATCATCAGGCATCTGCGCAGTCGCAGGAGATTTTATTTAGATCTCAATCAGCAAAAAAAAATGTCACCATCCAGTAGAGGTCGAGAGCGTGGTGGTAGTGGTTCTTCTAGAAGTAATTATCAAGGTAGTGGCTCGACTCAACTGCAGAGGCAGTTTTATGAACTACCAGTCGGCAGGATGCTGAGGTATCCGATGTAGTAGGCCCTGGGATTTCTTTTTCTCTTAAATGTGAGTGAGATTTGATTCTTTCGATCGATCTAGAAATGACATGTCTTATCATGTTTCAATGGTTTCCTTGGATGTCGTTTCTATTAATAATCGATTGCGATAGAGGGGTGAGCTTCTGATACGATTTATTCCTGGCATTTATGTTGACCCTACTAGTTTATCTGGGCTAAATATAAGAGATTTGGCAGTAAGTGTCGGTATTGTCTGCCTGGCATCTTGTTGTTCCATCTTTTGTTATTATGTCAAATCAGTTTACCTCCCTCGTCGGAATTCAATGTTGGTAGGCTAATGGGATCCTAATTCGTTACCTTCAGAAAGTGTTATTGTTTCTTCCGGTGTAAAGTGGTTAGTAAGTATTACTCGATCTACTTGTCTCCTCTTGGTTCGAGACGCTAGTAGAGTCATGTTATTCTATAAGTTTGTCTCCGTATAAAAGAGTTTTTCTTGTAATTGTCAGAGCTTCCTTTTTATAGGAAGGTTAAATTGACACAAATTTTGTTCCATAAAGCTTATTTAATATCTATTTCTTCAATTGCGATTCTTCGGTTAGCCTGACTCATAAGTAGTCTAGCTCTGGCAGCCAAGCAAATAAGAAGATGAACTTCCTGAAGCTCTAACTATTTCTATCCTCGATCCATTTCCATTTCTTCTTCGTCCGGCACTAGTGAGCTTGGGCGATTGGTAGCCACTTGTGACGTTCACTGCGTTGAGCCAGAGTACGTGTTATTGTAGCCGGGTAAGCATATTATTATTTTGGATATCAGTTTATCCGGGTATCCATTCTCATGTATAGTATAGGGCTGGTTCTGTTTTTGCGGATCATCCAGTTTCAGGGGAAACTCTGCCGAAATTTTTATATAGAAGTACCATCCATCGAGCGGTGGTGTTTACGGCGAAGGTATGGAGTTGTGAACTCGAGAGTTGCAGCTAGTTGGCAACTCGAAAGGGTAGTTTGGTAGTTTAGGTCTGCCTATGTTCAGCTTTTAGCTAGGTCTTCTTTAATCCAGCAGGTTGTGCGAGGATGACTATTTCTATTCAAATTAGTTGTATGAGTTTATGCTTTAAGTGGAGGAGTCTTCCTCCAATTGATACCGAATCATAATATTAAATCTCTAAGGCGTTGCTGAAGCGTAAGCTAATTCTCAGTTCCATCGACCTGTTCTATATCGAAAGGTATATCGAAGAGGTAATTATCGGCTGAATCATGTTAACCCATTCAAAGTTTCGTGTATCTTTGTTTCGAAAATATAAAACTCCTCTCTCATGATTGAGAAAGGGTCGACTTAGTCCGAATAAGTTGGGCAATGATGTTATCATATGATCCAAATATGTTTTATCCAAGAGTTTGATGTGCGTGTTATAACTCTGATTCTGTAATTATGAGATAATATTCGTGGAGTAGTTTATGAAGGTTGTGCAAATTCTCTTGTTATCTGCGTAAATATTGCTTTAGATTTAGGCTCGTTCGAGGACGAACGAGAGCTTAAGTGGAGGAGAATGAAACGACCTCGGTCAGTCATTTCAGAAGTTAGGACTCCGATTTGTGTGCCGATAATTTTAAAATATTCGTAATGTCCATTAGAACCTGTCTGTAAAATTTGAGCTAAATCAGACTTCGTTTGGCAGGCATCAGAAGAAGGTTTCAGTTTTTATTGGCGATAAATATTAAAAAGAGATTTTCGAGCTCGGTTTTTGCCGAATGAGCTCCGATTCAAAATCCAAAAGCGCCGTTAGGTTCGTATGATTATTTGTGATTTTTGTAAACTTTCGAAAGTAAATTTCGATGTTGTTCGGCTAGTTTACGCTAAAATGCCGAAGGTTAAATAATTGACTTCGTTTCATCTAAATTCGCATCTTGAGTTTCGGGAGTCTGAATGGAGATCTGCCTTCGCAAGTATGTTACATATATTTTGTACAACTTGTATGCAAAAGTTGAGATTATTTCGAATATCGTAGGATACCGTTTTAATTTTTACCGTAGCAGCGAATTTTAAAAAAAAAAAAAAGAGAAAAAGATAAAAGTTATAAGATTAGGCGGTGGGTCCTTAGCTTAAAGCTAAGGACCAGGTAGTAGTAGTAGTAGGATGTAAACAGAAGCATAGGAGCGAATGAAACAGAATTTGAGAAAATGAGAAACAAGAAAATACAGGAAAAAATGCCAGAAAATGAGAAAAAGAGCCGGAGAAAAGTAGAATTTTCACCCTGAAACATTCAGGTAATGATCCTAATATATTATTTGAGTTTATTACATGTGTTTGAATATGCTTTAACGGTAAAACTTGGAATATTATACATCGTTTTAATAAGTTCAATTAATAGTTTAAAGGGTCAAATGGACCTCGATAACGGAATTGATTATATATTCGTATTCAGTGAGTTATGGGCAACTTATAAATGTAATTTATTTGGGGTTTGGTTATGTGGCCTTACACCCTGTACATAGGCTTGGCCTGTGTATTGCGTATGCGAATAGGGTATCAGGTTCCTACCTGGATTGCCCTAAGAAGTGAGGAATGAAGCATTTAGCCTTATGTGATATATTTTTCTACTTATTGAACATAGTGGAATCGTTTGGCAATAAATCCAAAAGGATAAAGTGGTTATTGGGTAGCAATGTTAACTTTAGAACGAGGTAAGTGTTTATATCCATTTCTTTGGAGGCACCTGGCCTCGTTGATTTTCTACCACGTGTTCCGTACGTGTGTAGCTGCCGATAGACATACTCATTACGCCTCAGCTTTTGATTTACATTTTATATTATATGTTATGTCCTGTTGTTGGTGTTGCATTGAGGATCTGAGCATTGTACTCTGGCTGTGAATTGGCATCTACTTCTCGGCTGTCGATGAGAGTCCCGCGCCGGTGAAGGGTTATTATTGCATCACATTGCATTCATATGCATTATATGTCCTTCATATGCATTACATTGCATATCATATTGGGTGCATGAGTATTCCACCCCAGGAGCAGGAGTATTCCGCTCCATTGTATCATATTGAGGATAGGAGTATTCCGCCCCAGGAGCAGGAATATTTCGCTCCATTGTGTCATATTGAGGGTAGGAGTATTCTGCCCCAGAAGCAGGAGTATTCCGCTCCATTGTATCATATTGAGGGTAGGAGGATTCCGCCCCATGAGAGTGCAGGAGTATTCCGCCTCAGCTTTACATTATATTGGGTGTAGGAGTATTCCGCCCCAAGAGAGTGCAGGAGTATTCCGCCTCTGATTTATATTATATCGGGTGCAGGAGTATTCCCCCCCAGGAGCTGGACTATTCCGCTCCAGTTGGTTATCAGATTGGATTCCCCTCGAATGCCGGAGTATTCTGCTTCGAGATGGGATGACGGGCACATGTGACCCTTTACATCAGATTTCATTTCATCTCATTTCGTTTCAATTCTTTTCATACCATTGTATAGACTTGTGGTACATAACTACTGTTCTTCTTATACGTGCATTGTTTATTTGTTGATATGTTTATGGCTCGTATTGCTGGTTGAGTTTATGGTTTCATACGTGTTTCCGGTTATTATCTGGTTCTGCCTATTTATAATTTAAATAAGAGGAATTTGGACTATCTGTTTCCTTTCTCCCTGGCTAGCGATCCTATTCCTTGAGGTGGCTAGTCTGCCCCACTTATTGAGTCGTTTTGACTCACCCTTGTTTGTTGTTTGTTTCTTGTCTATCTATTTCGTTTCGGCAGGTTCGCTCAAGGATTGAGTTCGCCACGTCGTGAAGGAGCGAAGACGACTTCAGCTGTCAAGGTGAGCCAACTTTTATTCCGGATGCCCACTAGTTTATTGGTTATTATTTCAGCTGCATTTTGCTCCCTTCAGGAGGTATTTATCTCTTTTGTACTCTTAGATGTCTAGTCTGGATAGCCCTAAACCTAGTATGATGGGTAGTCAGCTTTAATTTCTTTTGTACAGCTTAGAGATATCAGTATGTCTGTATTTTTATTTTAAATCTTGTCCTTATTTATGAATTGTTATATTTATTTTCCTAATTTAATTGGTAAGGGTTCGCCCCACGGGTATAGGGGAGGATGTCAGGTGGCCTAGTCGAAATCCTGGTCGTGTCATTGACAATTACGAATGAGTCTATGTAAAGAAGTATTTAAAGTTAAGAAAATAAAAGGCAAAGTGAGTGATATGAGTGTGGTCCTTGTGATTTAGAGAGAAAGGTAAAAAAAAATGGCATTTGATTTTAGATCTGTCGTAGCTTTTTTTTTATTAAAAAAAAAAATTTAAATATCATTTAATAATTATGTTGATTGGCAAATAAATATAAAAAATATTAACAAATACAAGAGGTGGTGGGGGATGGGGGGTCGGAAATTAAGTTGGGATAAGGGCATTTAATGCACATAGTATATTTGTAGTGTTTTTCAAAATTTAAAAATTAGAATAAATGGTTTTCGTTAGATATAATGGATTTTTTTAGCCAAACGTTATAAATAAGGATATTTTTGAGTGAAAAGTGTAACGGCAGTGACATATTAACATCATATTTTTAACCCGTGGTACAATTAGACCATGTTCGATAGACTAGTGCATGTTTTGACCCTTTGTCCATCATTAATATAATGGCTAGTTGGTTAAAGTGCAAATAATCCTCAGTGCTCGGGCCACTAGAAGGTAAGTTAACGTTGTATCAACCAAAGAATTAAATACTTTAAGCAAGCATTATATTTTAATAGAATGAGGGCTAAACGTTCGCCTTTGATTGAGCATAATTACAAATACTAATATAGTATCCGTGTGATGTACTCTTGATATCAGCAGAAAATAATCATATCAAATTTTATAAATTAGAGTATCAACTTTAAAATTTTGATATGATTTTGATCCCGTTCCAGTTCCTTAATTTTTTTCTTTTGGTCGAAACCTCCTCCCAAGACTATGTGACAACACAAAATTTTGGAACCAATAGTGATGCATTTATTGAAAAAATAAAAAATATGAAAAAATAAAATAGTCATATAGTTTGTAATGCCCATAATTAATGACCATATAGCTTGTGATACAAAAATGTGAATTGACAACTTAAAATCAACCCCATCATGTTTAGATGAATGATGTGTCTAATTAAATTATGAAAAATATTTTTGTACGCGATATTTCCAAACTTATTTGTCATTTTGACTTTTCTTGTCACTTTTTGCTCTTGTTCTACTAATTTTCTTTTTTCCCTTTTCCTCTGTCTTTGCTCTTTTGTGTTTTGTTACTAATAGAGCACAATATAATATATTCCATATTTATGCCTTTTGAAATATTTAAAATAGTAATGTAAAAGTATATTTAAGGGCGAGAATTTTGTTTTAATGGAGCCATTTTGGAAATAAGAAATAGCAATTGTGTTCATTGGAAAATAAAAGTAGCCTCGCATCAAATGGGGTCGACGTTGTTCCTCTTTTTTTTTTTTTTTTTTTTTTTTTTTTTTTTGGGTAAGACGGTCGGCATTGTTTTTGGATAAATACTTCTTCCGCAGCAGCCTTACTTCTCGATAACGTCACAAGACTACCAAACTTATAAAAGTGGTAGAGTGATCAAACATATACAAATTCTATCAAATTTTGTTGGTAAAGATGTGTCTTGGATATATCCCAATGTGCAATAGAACAACATTTTTATGATACACCAACGACATTTATTCAACAACACCAAAAGACATGGTTCTTGGTCATCTTTTCTTAGAGTTTCTCGATACAAAAATATTTAGCGATTTATTAAACTGATTCATATAAAGAAAGAAACAAAACGAAAAGAAAAATACAACCATTCTAGGTCTACAAAGTGAGAAACGGCTATTGCCAATTGTGATAATAACGAAAAAATGACATCTTTATTTTTTTGGTAATTCAATAGTTATATTACCAAGTGCTCGTTATGATCATCGCCATTTGGATTGAATATAATCTCAACCTCAGTGGCACCAACAGTTCAATACATGACTACTAATAAGCATGAAAATAGGTACGGATAAAAATCTAACTGATGTAATCTCTTCCTAACCTACTCTTCATGAACCCTCTACAATTGAGCTCCTGGACTATCATTTTTGTAACCCCTTTTTTCTGTCCTTTGAAGAGTCTGTGATTCCTTTCCTGCCAAGTATGATGAACAGTCCCTACTAATGTCATACGATAAACTTCAGCTGCAATGTTCCTTCCCTTTGCATACTTAATAGCCAATTCAATCTCATCCTGCCAACCAAGTAGTTGCCTTTGAACACATTGCCATTGGAGAAGTTCTTTCCCTGCGCACGCTGAGGTTGGACACTCAAAAGAATAAGTGGTCTACGCTTGCATAATTTTATTCACCGAGCAGACAAGTTTGACAATTAGATATCCCCTATTTCATCAATCTATCTGCAGTATACAATTAACCTAGAACAGCTAGGTATAGGATGAAGTTCCATCTGGGAAATCAAAGGTTATTGCAAGTTACTCCTCATTAGTACCTTTGGAAAATTTCCCTTCATCATGACATACATTTTCCTAACTGAGAATGCATTTAAAGTTAGGACCATTCAAGAATTTTGGGCTTTTTTTACCTAAAAGAGTTGAAGAAGTATCAACATTCACAAAACCAAGATCTAGAGTCAGTACATTTCTAAATGAATGTGATCTTACTTTCAAAATTTTATCACAGCTTGATTGAATAGCTATAGGCCCAGTTGGACCAACATAACTTAACGAAATCTTATTTTTCAATCGAAAAAATAAACAATATTTAAATAACCTTCAATTGTACATGATCCAACATCCTTGCTAGTTACAAATAATTTTATCACTTCATCTACTCCATCCACATGATCTGTAATTTTAGAAATTTAATTACACAAAATGATCAAATTCTATTACATAAATTAAGAAAAAATAGTTTCATTCGAAGGGGGAAATGATTTCCATGACATAATTATGAGCGGATGTTACCTCTTTCTTTTTAACGCCAACACTCTAACTATTAGAATGCTTATTTTAAGACACTACTTCTATAAGACGTGATTATTCTGCTTTGACAGAAAGAAAATCTACAAAAAGTTGAGTTTTCAAATGGTTTATCAAGAATGAAATAGCTAAAAAGTTTCCCCTTATGATAGAGCAAAGAGAGGTACTGATGTAAAGAAAATTGTGTTAATTTGAAAGTGTCACGCCCTAAAAAAAATTAATTAACTGCGTGCGAGTTTATTATTTAAAGGCTGCTGATTGGTGTTAAAAAAAGGTACAAAATTATTTAGAGAAACTCTGAGTCGCCACTTGACATAGTTTAAGGTGTGCCATGTCACCAAAAGGTACCTTGGAACACCTCTGACTCGTCTAATGGTCTGCGTTGGAGATTCGGGTAAGGTTCTCAGTTGACTCTCGGGAAGGTATTAAGCACTCTCGAGTCCTGTGCCAAACACAGTTGTTTTATTGTCACAGTTTTAATTTATTAAATATGGTTGTTATATTAATGCCGTTAATTTGAATTTATACTTTGATTCAGAAAATTTAAAAAAAAAATGTTATTCCTATTCAACGTCACAGAGGACTGGTTAAATTTCAATTCAGAAAATTAAAGCGTATCATTCTTTTCCAACCTTACAAAGGACTGGACGAATTTACACTTTGATTCATAATAATTAGATAAGATGTATTGTGCATTTCCAACCTCACAAACGACGGGTATATTTTGAAAGAATTTAATTAACTTCAAAAATAATTAATTTAGCATTGATTTACCTAAATTTAGTTTTCTTTTAGCCTAATAAGTAGATCACAACTCATACTTATCGTTTTGCCTAATCGTATTCCATTGTTGAAGAAAAACTTTTGGTTTTAAATTTAAAGGTAAGTAGTTAACTTATTTTGTGTTATATAGATCAAACGATCTCAATTTTAATCAAAAGATTTGATTGCCCTTACTGCCCAAAACTTTGAAAACAAAATAATTTCTATTGGCGTTTCATTCTCCTTACTTGGTTTAAGATTTTGCCTTATTTGAATAGTAATAAACTAATAGTTATGGACTATTTTATTTTTAATATTTGCACAGTGAGAAGTTAAAATGGTAGGCCAATTACTTACGTTTCCAAATTTATCGATAATCACATTAGTCCATTAGAAAGCAAAAAGGTTGTGCCCAAGTAGTTTCAAATCTGACCCCTTTTTACGAAATGTATATATATTTTTTGGATGAAGTCCTAAGCTTGCCTATGTTCCTCTTTTTGTCCAGATTTAATAAAAAGGTCCACTTTAAATTGCCAAACATATCATCCGTTATATAAGTATACAGATCAACAAAGTAAAATTCTTTTCATGCTTCATAGTTATTCAAGTTCAAGTAAGTTAATGGTCCATTTTATCTGCTCATTTTTAATTGTTTCTTTCACGAGTTTTAAGCATAACAGGCAGGGAACAAACTATTCAACTTATGAGAGCAAATAATAGTTCAGAAGAAAACTCTTTTGAGCCTTGATATGTTGACGTTTCACATCACTTCATAGAATGAAATGCTTTAAATAAAGCTACAATATTTAGAAAGGAAGAAATACCTAATATGATGAAAAGCTCAAACTAGACAAGCCCAATCTTTAGCAACGGACAGCTACCAAAAGTAGCAACTAACACAGCCCCATTTTAACCTTTACCTTGCTACTTCAAAACTAGATTTATACCCCAAAAGACCTTGGATGTAAACCTTTTTGGTTCTAAATCGCACTCTCAAACTTAACCTTTTTTTCAAGTGTTTTTAGCTCTCAATTTTGTGCAATTTTCAGCTTGTTGTTGTATGATTTGAAGAGGAGTAAATGCCTCTATTTAAAGCTAAAAGATGAGGCCAAAAGGTGGGGTGTGGACTTGTACAAAAGTACAAACCCACACCCCTACACTTGAGTGCTTTTAGTCCCATTTTTCAGCAAGTACAACAGCTATAAAAGACACTGTTTCAGCAGCTCTAGGATGTCCCAAAGCTGAATTTGTGTCCTTTAAAAGGACACCCAAACACTCATTATAATAACTAAAAGAACTAGGACCAACTAGACCAACTAAAATCAGCCCAAACTAAACCTAAAACTATGCTAAGACTAATGACAATTAGATTTCCAACTAAATTATACTTCCTGGCTTAGTCTAAACAAAACAAACTAAAACTTGCAATAACCAAGATTAACTAGATTTCCACAAAAATGACCACAGACCATCCCAGGGTCCAAGCTTCTAGTTAAAAGCCAACTAAACTACAAATTTTATCATCTAAGCAAAACCCGACATCCTATGCTGGAACATTAGCTTGAAGCAATGGAAACAACTAATTTTTTATGCGATCTAGAAACGTTTTTTAATACACTAAATAAAACTAGTACATACACTACTTGAATCAAGCTATAAGACAGAACATACAGAGAACATCAGTAACAACTTTCATGTTTAATTCAATGGACAAAAACATCAATTCACTTCATGTTGTTACAATAAATCAAGTAGAACTTCATACTTGAAACAACAAAACTTCATAGCAATCACCCTTAACAGTATACTAACCAAGTTCCCCTTTGAAAGTATTGAAACAACAAAACTATTTCAAACCTCTTCGAACTCATTATTTCCAAACCTATACACGTCAAGCTTTCACATGTAGAATCGACGTTCAAACACCAATACTATATGAATGTAACTAAACTAAACAGAAAGGAAAATTAAAAAGAGAAGAGAGGTCACAGTTGTCGTCTAAACCGTAGCCGAATTTCATTCTATCAAATTCAATGCCAATGCCTTCCATGCTTTAGCCATCTTTGCCTTAAACAGCTTTCAAGACTCAGTGTTGCTATGTTGTCGCCTCACTGCCTCGCCATTGTCCTCACCACAGCCGCTACAAGCACGCGAGCAAAACCTGAATCACCATCATCACGAGCCCCAAGCTGCTGCCTCGACTTACCAACTCATCATCGCAGCTCCAAATAAAAAAAGCCAATGCCAGGACATCCCTCCTCCCCTCCTAAGCAGTTCTCAACGGCAACAACAACAAAACTTAGATCCCCTCCAATCGTCAACATAAACAACCACCATCGCCTCCACTGCCTCGTATCACCTCATCGAAAACGTTGTCATCATAGCCCCCAAACCACAACAAAACATTATCGTCACAGCCCACAATTGATAAAACGAGAAGAAAGAAAAAAATGAGGAGAGAAAATGGAAAGCAGAAAAAGGAAAAGAGAAACTGGCAAGGAAGAAGGGGACTTCGGGAAATGGGTACAAACAAAAAATGAAAAAGAACTCACCTTTCTTGGAATTTTGAGTTTAGCCGAGATTTTAAAAACTCGATTTACTCAGAACGGTTCACTTTTTGAAGAAGCCAACGATGGAAATGGAAAGAGGGGGTCGAGACGAGTTGAATGGTTTATTTAAAAAATTTTCTGGTTACCGGCCGACAATGGTCGATGGTGGCCGACCGGCAGAGTTGCGGTGGAGTTGCAGTGGAGGCGATTTCCAGCGGGCTTAGAAAATTTTGGAAAGGGTTCCCCAGCTTTGAGAAGCTAAGGGGTGTGAGTGAACTATAAGTTGTTTTTTTGTTTATATAGGTGGGGTGTGGGCTTGGGTAATGGGGTATTGGGCTAGTGGACTTGTGTTTTGGGCTACTATTTTTTTACAAATGACCATTTAAAAGGCACTACATACTAAATTAATCAACATAAAATCACAAAATCTACACTAACCATCACAATTAAACATAGAATTACAATTACTAACAAACATAGAATTTATTTTCTTCCACGATTACTGACAAATTTAGTTAAAACAAAAGATTAAAATTTTTTAGAAAAATTCGACCAACATCCTAAGAATCTAATACGACTATTTTGAGCAATTTATGAATTTTGGTGCCAAAATTAGGTGATTACAGCTGCCCCTCTTTGTTCAGGAACACGAAGAGTTTTCGGACAAAGAAGTAATCGACAACTAATTTTGGCTTTTCGGTTCTAGCCGAGAGCATGCTTTTCAAAATTGTGACCGTACCCTGAATTTCGGTTCTAACCAAGAATAAGGCTACCTACATATCCCCGGACTAAAGAATCAGGTCAGTGTTGTTCCGTACGTGTGGTAGCTGGGACTACCGCATTCAAACAACCACTAGACTCTTCTAGACATACTAAGACAACATTAGATACTCTAGACTACTAAGAAAACTAGAGACTCTTCTTGACACACTTGGGGCTGATACTAGACACTCTTAGGCATACAAAGGCTGTCATTGTTGATTACTACTCGCTTGCTGGTGGTCGTTGCTTTACAAGGAGTGGAAATACAAGGAAAAATGTAAATTGCAATCTCTAGCCAAAATCTTCATGCTTCCTTGAGGTAAATCTTGGTTTGAAAAACAACTCTATTGCCCGTTGTATGGGCAAGCACTATCTGAAACTTGAAATGGTTGCATCTGTTTCAAGCAGATCTTGACTTGAAAGCTGGGGATGGTTGCTATCTTTTATAGCTGGATTGACTTGAAAAGTAAGTGGTTGCTATCTTTGAGCGCAAATGACTTGAAATGAATGTGAGTTCTATCTTCTAGCAAAAACTAACTTGAAAAGAATATGATCGTTATCTTTTAGCAAATCTTGACATGGAAAAGAAATGACGCTATCTTTCAGCGAAACTGATTCTAAGAGAAAATGATCGCTATCTTTTAGCAGATCTTGACAAGGAAAGGAAATGACGCTATCTTTGAGTGAAACTGACTTGAAAAGGAAATGATCGCTATCTTTTAGCAGATCTTGACATGGAAAGGAAATGATGCTATCTTTGAGCGAGACTAACTCGAAAATGAAATGATCGCTATCTTTTAGCAGATCTTGACATGGAAAGAAAATGACGCTATCTTTGAGCGAAACTGACTCGAAAATAAAATGATCGCTGTCTCTTAGCAGATCTTGACATGGAAATGAAATGACGCTATCTTTGAGCGAAACTGACTCGAAAAGAAAATGATCGCCGTCTTTTAGCAGATCTTGACATGGAAATGAAATGACGCTATCTTTGAGTGAAACTGACTTGAAAAGAAAATGATTGCTATCTTTGAGTGAAACTGACTTGAAAAGAAAATGATTGCTATCTTTTAGCATGTCTTGACATGGAAAGGAAATGACGCTATCTTTGAGCGAAACTGACTCGACAAGGAAATGATCGCTATCTTTTAGCAGATCTTGACATGGAAAGAAAATAACGTTATCTTTGAGCGAAACTGACTTGAAAAGAAAATGACCGCTATCTTTGAGCGATCTGACTCGAAAAGGAAATGATCGCTATCTTTTAGTAGATCCTGACATGGAAAGGAAATGACGCTATCTTTGAGCGAAACTGACTCGAAAAGGAAATGATCACTATCTTTTAGCAGATCTTGACATGGAAAGGAAATAACGCTATTTTTGAGCGAAACCGACTTGAAAAGAAAATGACCGCTATCTTTGAGTGATCTGGACATGGAAAGGAAATGGCGCTATCTTTGAGCGAGATTGACTTGAAAAGGAAGTGGAGTTCCATCTGACATCTAGCGCAGCCGGCCCAATTCGGGTGGTCCTAGTTCTTTCTTGGCAATATAGCAAATTTCACACTGACTTTCTGCATTATGGATACACCCTGTTACTGATCTTGCAAATAAGCTCGGTGATTCTTGTTCTATTCTTCATAGTAATAATGGGAGGAACAACGTCTAAAGCTTATCCCAAACATGTCCGCTTTTCATGATACAATTTTGGTATGTCGTTCCTCCGACCTATATGCGGCACCGGGCTCCAATTATCAAGGTTGGTCATGACTCGCTGAAACTTTTCCATTGTCGAGGGTGTGCCCTGCTTACTGCAATTAAACCCTGAATCCTGAAAAACAGAGTTTTGCTATTTTCTTTTGCTGCTCATATGAGGCTAGCGCTGAAAGGCGAGGAATTAATGGTGTGGTGAGGCAAGATATACAAAGTGGAATAAAAAGCTTAAGGGCGAAATTCGTTTGGACAGGGAACGTCTTTCTGAAAAGGGAAACTTATCTGAAAATATACTGGCGGTCTTGATGATCATAACATATATCTTGGGTTACTCCATCCGACCAGTGCCACTTGTTTGTTAAGAGTTGCTCCATGGAAGATATCAAACCATAACTAAGTTGAGGTGACTCTCAAGTCGACTAGTAGCGCCCTTTCGGGTTTTCGCCCACTAGCCTCTCTCTTTAATCTTTTTCCTTACTGTTTGTCTTGCGGCGCCTTCTCAGGTTTTCACCGACAAGACTTACTTTTTTTTTTCTTTTCTTTTCTTTTTTTCAATGCAATTTACAACACAAACATCTCTTTTGATGGCATCATCGACTTGTCATGAAGGAAAATTTTACATAAGCTCTCCAAAATGCATCATGTGGAGACTGCGTATAATTCGCTCCACTTTAGACATATTTTCTTTTTAAAAATAAAAACTTTTGCCCCACTGTTTAGAATAAACTGGGGCGCTTTGTTTTTCATCCTTGACTTCGAAACTGGTATGCCAAACATCTCATGAAACATGTGAATAGATGATAAAAAAAATAATAGAAGATTGTTTTTATTTTATTTTATTTATGAAATAAAAATAAAAATAAACTTCTGCCCCAGTTTAGCATAAAAGGGAGATCTAAATTTCTTTTGATGTTGGCCGCAAACTTGGAGGCAAGTTTCGCGTCGATATAACACAGGAGAAAATGAACCTTCACTATTACGAATACAAAGTAAATGGGGAGGAATATTGAATTTCCTCCATTTTCTTAAAAAATAAAAAAACAACTTCTGCCCCAGTTTAGGATAAACTGTGATCACTGATTTTCTTGACATATCCCGCAAGCCTGGAGGCAAACGTTGCGCGAATAAAAGTAGACAGGGAAAGAGGAATTTTCTCTTGTTGCGACCGCACCTAAATGGTTGCCTACGTATCCTTTTGAGAGGAATCAGGTCAGACGTAGCTCTAGGCAAACGCCCAAGTTTTCTTTGATGCTCTTCAGTTTTTACAATTACATTGATTCCAACTGAGAACAATGCCTCAAAAGTACAATATTCAAAGTTCTGCCTCAAAAGTACAATATTCAAAGTTCTAATAAGGGATACAATTAGGGAAAGCAAAAGAGAACAAAAGCCTTGCATTCATCCCGATTTGAAAGCCATCTTGGAGTCAAATGTAATACCTCTTGACCACATCTGCATTGACGGGTATTTCGGTTGTCCTGCCTTCTGGATCTGTAAGGTACAAGGCGCCATTTGGCAATAGTTTCTTTACCAGGTATGGCCCTTGCCAATTTGGAGAAAATTTCCCTTTAGCTTCTTCCTGATAAGGAAAGATTCTTTTCAAGACTAGTTGCCCTTCTTTCAAGTCGCGAAGGCGCACTTTGTTGTTGTAGGCTCGGGCCATTCTTTGCTGATACAATTGATCGTGACAAACTGTACTGAGCCTCTTTTCATCAATGAATGACAACTGTTCCAATCGAGTTTTGACCCACTCTGTGTCCTCAATCTCTGCTTCCACAATGATCTTGAGAGACGGTATTTCAACTTCAGCGGGTATGACTGCTTCAGTTCCGTATACCAATAAATACGGGGTCGCACCTATGGAAGTGCGCACAGTTGTGCGGTAACCAAGCAAAGCAAAAGACAACTTCTCATGCCAATCACGAGATCCTTGTATCATTTTCCTAAGGATCTTCTTGATATTCTTATTGGCTGCTTCAACCGCGCCATTTGCCATTGGTCGGTAAGGTGTGGAATTTCGATGCATGATCTTGAATCTTTCGCACACGTCATTCATTAAATGACTGTTCAGATTTGCCGCATTATCGGAGATAATGGTACTTGGGATACCAAAGCGACAAATAATGTTAGAATGAACAAAATCCACAACGGCTTTCTTGGTCACGGACTTGAGAGTGACGGCCTCAACCCATTTGGTGAAGTAATCTATTACAACCAAAATGAATCTGTTCTCATTGGATGCTTTTGATTCAATAGGCCCGATAACATCCATTCCCCATGCTGTGAAAGGCCAAGGGGCTGACATTGTGTGGAATCACCGTGTACCTGGCATTGATTACACTTTCACACAAAATTAATGCAATCATGTTCCATGGTAAGCAAGAAATATCATGCTCTGAGTACTTTCTTAGCTAGAACGTGCCCGCTCATGTGGGGTCCACAGATCCCCGAATACATGTCATTGAGAATTTTCGTGGCTTTAGTTGCATCCACGCATCTTAACAGTCCAAGATCGGGTGTTCTTTTGTACACCACCCCTCCGCTCAAAAAGAAACCACTTGTCAATCGTTGAAGGGTTCTCTTTTGATTGTTTTCCACCATTTGAGAATACGTCCCATCTTGAAGGAAATTCTTGACATCAAAGTACCACGATTGACCGTCAATTTCTTCTTCAACCACGTTGCAGTATACATGTTGACTTTGGACCTGAATCTCTAACAAATCAATATGGGCTTTATTAGATAGACAAGCATTGAGGCTAATGTAGCCAATGCGTCAGCCAACTCATTATGAATTCTAAGAACATGTCTAAACTTTAGAACATCGAACTTTTGGCGAAGATCGTTCATACACTGCTTGTACATGATCAGCTTAAGGTCTCGAGTTTCCTATTCACCCTTCATTTGGCGTACCAAAAGATCTGAATCTCCGATCACCAGCAATTCTTTGATGTCCATGTCTAGCGCCATACGCAAACCCATTATGCATGCTTCATACTCAGATGTGTTATTAGTGCAACTGAAACGGAGTTGGGCAACCGCTGGATAATAATGTCCCATGGGAGAAATGAGGACAGCTCCAATACCATGGCCTTTCCAGTTGGAAGCGCCGTCAAAGTACATTTTCCACACCTGTTCTTATTCGTTAATCAGTTCTTCAAGCACATCTACCTCCTCATCAGGGAAGTAAGTCTTCAATGGCTCATAATCATCATCAACCGGATTTTTAGAAAAATGATCAACTAAGGCTTGAGCTTTCATTGCATTTCTGGTGACATAAATTATGTCAAATTCTGTGAGCAGGATCTGCCATTTCGCAAGTTTGCCGGTTGGCATTGGCTTTTGAAATATGTACTTCAATGAGTCTATCCGGGAAATCAGATAAGTGGTATAGGACAACAAATAATGTTTCAGCTTTTGTGCGACCCAAGTTAGGGTACAACACATCCTTTCCAACAAAGTGTATTTGGCCTCACAATCTGTGAACTTCTTGCTCAGATAATAAATTGCCTGCTCTTTCTTTCCCGAGGCATCATGTTGCCCCAGTACACAACCAAATGAGTTTTTGTTGACTGACAAGTACAAAAACAATGATCAGCGAGGCTCGGGCGGAACCAAAACAGGAGGATTTGACAAGTATTGCTTAATCTTGCCAAAGGCTTCTTGGCACTCCTCGGTCCATGCAATTGATGCATTTATTTTCAACAACTTGAGGATCGGCTCACATATTGTGGTAAGTTGAGTAACGAACCTACTGATGTAATTTCGCCTGCCTAGAAAGCTTTTGACATCCTTCTTGGTTCGCGGCGGAGGTAGTTCTTGTATCGCTTTGATCTTTGCGAGATCCAATTCAATACCTCGCCTGCTAACAATGAAACCTAACAATTTTCCAGCAGGCACACCAAATGCACACTTAGTTGGATTCAGCTTCAGATTGTACCTACGGAGCCTTTCTAAAACCTTTCTGAGATCTCTCACGTGTTCTTGAGCCGTTCTAGACTTGATAATCACGTCATCCATGTACACTTCTATTTCTTTATGCATCATATCATGGAAGATGGCAGTCATAGCCCTCACGTAGGTTGCCGCATCATTTTTCAAACCAAACGGCATCACTCTATAGCAAAAAGTTCCCTAAGGCGTAGTGAATGCCGTTTTGTATGCATCATCTTCATCCATCTGGATTTGGTGATATCCAGCATAGGAGTCAACGAAAGATTGTATCTCATGTTTGGCACAATTGTCTACGAGAGTGTGAATGTCAGGCAACGGGAAATTATCTTTGGGACTTGCCTTGTTCAAATCTCAATAGTCAATACATATCCTTGTTTTTCCATCTTTCTTAGGAACCGAAACAACATTTGCAATCCAAGTAGTGTACTGAACCGATTGAATTACTTTTGCATCCAACTGTTTCATTATTTCATCATGGATTTTCTTGATCATATCAGTTTTGAACTTCCGTTGCATTTGTCTCACTGGAGGAAAACCCGGTTGAATTGGCAATTCGTGGACTATCAATTCCGAGATCAAACCCGGCATCTCATAATATAACCATGCAAAAACATCCTAATATTCAAAAAGCACTTTCTTAATATCGTTCTTCACTTCAGGTCGGGCATATATGCTTATCTTGGTTTCCCTCACATCATCAGGGCTCCCAAGATTAACATCCTCTATATCAGCCAAATTGGGTTTAGGCTTGCCCTCATGGCGTTCAACTTCCAGGCCTATTTCAAAATCAGCCTGTTTTCCATCATATTCAATCTCGTTAACAGATTCCTCAATGTTTTCTTCATCACTTTCAACCTCAACTATGGTTATGGAGCCAAAATCAGATTGCAGTCCCGGGATGGACGATAAGTTCCTTGAACATGTCATAATATCAGGACCAGCAGATATATCACTACAGATAATAAAAAGTAGAATAAAATTAGGAATATGAACAGAGATTGAAGGAAAGCTTGGCTTTTAGACCTTTCCTAAATGAAAAAGGGTTTGAATTACAAAAAGAAAGATGAGCAAAATAATACACTTGGCATACAACCCTTAGAATATCCAAGTGTATTCAAAAGAAACTGTAAAACAAAAGTCTACCAAGACCCCTTCCTGATGGGGAAGGAAGTTGTATTCCAGTTAGTCAGGTGCACGTCTGGGCCAATGTACTGTATTGAAGCATTGCTGGAGCCTTCATCGGCTGCACCATGCAGATTTCAAAAATGCCACCTAGATCGAATGGTGCATCATGATTGTCTTCCACTGTGTTGACATTTGTAACAGCAACCTTTGGTTTCATCACATAACCCACAAAAGACTGAGCGAGACACAGAATTGGCTTTGGGAGAGACCAAACTTCAGACTTCTTTTTCTTTGCTTGCTTGCGATCAGCTGCTTTTGGCTTGAACCCTAGTCCCCACGTGCCTTGCACACCATTTAGATAAACTGAATTTACCCTACCTAGTAGTGATACTCCCAAGCCCTTTCCAAATTAGAAACCATACTTTAAAATTACAGATGCCATCATGATAGACATCTCTGACACTCTTGGGATGGGTATAGGTTTACCTTTTGTTACTTTTTCCACATACACTACATCGGAGTTTCGATACATGATGGTCCGACGTGTGGTGACAACTTCAAGAGCTGGTACGTCTAGGCTATTGTTAAACTGTATGTCATCCTCTCCATAAACTACGACAGCTTGATTATCCCAATTAAACTTGACAACCTGATGAATTGTAGAGGGTACAACATAAACCATGTTAATCCATGGTCGGCCCAATAACAGATTGTACGATACATCTATTTCCATGACTTAAAACTCAATGCTGAAGGTAGCGGGACCAATGGTTAACTCAAGATTGATGATGCCCAAAGATTCTCAAACTCCACCATCAAAGGCACAGACGGCAGAGGAACTGGCCCTAATTTTTCTCATATCCACCTTTAGACTCTTCAATTTAGACAGAGGGCAGATGTTCATTCATGCGCCGCCATCTATTAGAACACGTGTGACATAGGAGTCTTCACACTTAACTGAGATATGAAGCGGCCGATTATGACCCGTTCCTTCTACTGGTAGCTCCTCATCGGTGAACATCACACGATTAGTCTCAAATACTCTGCCAGCAAGTGCTTCCAGGTTAGCCACAGTAGTTTGTTCAGGAATGTAGGCCTCATTTAGTATTTTCAACGGTGTGTTGCGATGTGCTTCAGCGTTCATAAGTAGAGACAAGAGTGATATCTGAGCTGGAGTCTTTCTCAATTGCTCGACGATAGAATAATCTGTCGATCTCATTTTCTTCCAAAATTCTTCAGCTTCTTTCTCGGACACCGGCTCTTTGATGGGTCCTTGGCTTTGCCTTTCTCAATTCTTTTGGGGTAAAACATCTCCCGGACCGAGTTAGACCATTTACATCTGCAGCAACCTCCATGATTTCCTTCCCATTATAAGACATAATTATCTTGTTGTAGTTCCAGGGAACGGCCTTTGTACTTTTGACAGGGGGTTGCGCTGCTTGACTGATGACAACCGGTTCACACTTCTTTGCCTTAACCTCGAAGACTGGAGTTTTCTGGAATGATGCCCCTTGCACAATAAATGCTGGTGTGCGGTCATGAACTTTTCCTGCTTTGCAGCTGGAATTGTGAAACTTGGCTCAACAGCCGCATCTTGCTTTGCTTTGTTGACAACAGATGCACTTGGCTTTCCCTCGATTACAACAATAAATGGCTCATGGCTTTTGATGTTTGGGGAGGGACCAACTGCCACAATCTGCTTGGCGGCTTTCCCTTTCATGTCTTTTTCTATGCATACCATCCTTACCATGTGTGTGTAGTTTTGAACATCATGAGCTGGTAAAGGATTCTGATTCACATTCTGTGTTTCATCCCCCACGAGTTTTATCTGATTGTTGTCTATCATTGCCTGGATTGCCCTTTTGGGTTCCTAACAGGATTCTGTGTCATGTCCAGGTGCTCCAGAATGAAACGCACAATGGCGTGAATGATCAACTCTTCCTTTAGGGTTCACTTTTCCCGGGATTAGTTTCAACAGATTGGCTTGTTGCAACTTTTCAAATAAATTGGTGTAAGTTTCCCCCAATGGGGTGAACTGCCTTTTCTCTTGTTGCATGTTTCTCTGTTGCATGTTTGGACGAAAACCCGGTGGACCTCGTGGTCGATAAGGCATCTCCTGCTGAGCCAGGAATTTAGCGTGTGCATGTTCATTGTTATACTGGACTGGAGCAGGGGGTGCACACAATTGTGGACCAGATAGCGGCTGAGCATAAGATGCTGCATTTATAGGGAATGAGAACTACGGCATTGCAAATTTTTTGCCATGAGGTGGATAGAATTGTTGTGGCGGGGGTGTCTGAATGTGCCCTTGACGGTCATTGTATCTTCCGTCATTTCTTCTGGGTCCAGGGCCAACCATGGCCACTTCATCTTTCTTTTCTTTCTTCTTCCCAAAACCACCTGACCCTGATTGCAATGCTTGGGTAGTGGCTCTCAAAGCTGTTTGGCTGGCAATCTTGCCTGCCTTGATTCCTCTCTCAATCTTCTCCCCAATTCTCACTGCTTCACTGAAATGCTTCCCAATGGCAGAGGCCATCGCTTGGTAGTATGTTTCATCAAGCACTTCGACGAATTCTTCAACCATCTTATCATCTGGGATCAAAGGGCTCACACGCGCCGCCTTTTCGTGCCACCTGTAGGCATACTCTCTGAAACTTTCACTTGGTTTCTTTTTGATCGTCTTCAAAGAAGAACGATCAGGAGCACCCTCCATTTGTAACCATAATGGTTTAGGAAAGTGTTGGCCATGTCATCAAAGGTGACCCACTTCTAAACATCTTGTTGTACAAACCATTCTGTTGCCGGTCCTCCCAAACTGTCAGCAAAGTATGCCATCAATAATTCATCCTTCTCGATACCCCTCATTTTGTTAAGGTAGATCTACATGTGGATCCTTGGATCACTTTGGGCACAACAAAACCTTCGGGCAATGGCACATGAGGGAACAAACACATGTCTTTATATGAAATACTAGTTTTACCCCCTTGCCCTTGTATGTTTTTCACAGTTTGCTCCAAGCTTTTCAATTTCTGAGCAAAGTCATTCTCTTCTATTTTTCCCAACCTTTCGATATCAGCATGTGATTTTGGGTGGTGTCCCTGATCATACGACTCGGTTTGGCGGCACACATTACCCTGAGCTTGGTCGAATTGTTGATCACGGGCCCTTCACTGTGGGTCACTGTTCGATCTTTGAAAAGTGTGTCCTGTAGTAACCGTGAATGTTGTGGCAGAAACATGGGGTTGGCCATGTTGTGGAAATTGTACCCCAGGTTGTACAGTAGAAGGTCCGGCTGCGTTGTCAGTTTCTGGATGTGGTCCAAATCCGGGGGGGAGGGTAACGGGGGTCTTCTACCATTGTGGATTGCCCTTGCGCTGGTTGCTGAGTATTTGTCATGAAACCAGCAGCACCTGGCAGAACAAGAGGTTCCTTAACTGCTGCCAAGTTACGAACCAACTACATCATCATTTCTTTCATAGCCATGAAGTCCTCGGCCATCTTAGCCTGTTGCTCGGCCAAACGAACCAGCTCAGTGTTCTCAGTTTCCTCGGCCATCGTTGTTGGAGTGTTTTCCTGAAGAGGTGCTCCAACCAGTTCTGGAACAGGCAGTAGTCCCTTGATTCTGTTGGATTAGGAATGTGGGGCCAGCACGGCAGTTGCTCAAGCTCTATTGAATCAAAAACACGTTAGTGCAACAAGATAGCATGGAACATGAATTTGCTCACTGGCTTAACCAATGCCTAAGATCGTTATGCATCATCTCGAATTGGTTTAGATTAGATCCCCAAGTGTATTGTTTGATTTCTCTTCTTTTTTTCTTTTTTTTAAATTTTTTTTCAAGTGAGGCTAGAGGGTGAAATAAATTGACGCATAAAAATAAGCAAAAGACTTTCATTAAAAAAAATAATAAAATAAATAAAGAGTACATACAGTGTTTCGGGGCACGGTCAAAAGAAACGTACAAATGACTGAAAAAACTAAAAATAAATTACAACATTCTTAATTCGAAAGCGACATAAAGTACAACATGCCAAGATGTTAAACAAATGACAAAAAGCAATAATCTGCATTATCTTGGCCTGATGTATCTACTAAGGCGACCGGGGCACAAAGTCAGCGGGCTCCTCTGGGTCGAACTCGAATGGCTCCTCGGGATCTCCCTCGGCTGGTGGCAAAGGCTGGCTCAAAACATCACGCAATATGTCCACCCGTCGTGCTACATTCCTCACATAATCCGGAGCTTCAATGAGGATAGTCCTATTAGATGAGTTATTATGATCTATGCATATCTGACCCAAATAGTTTTCCAACTCCAACACCTGTTCCTGACCTCGATCAATGATTCTCCTTGACACGGCTATTTGCTGAAGCTGGGTCGTGGCCAATCTTAATGCATTATTCTTCAGAACTGGTTGATTAAGTTGTTTATGCAATTGGTCAATGTTCCCAAGGCACTCCTGTATGAATCTGTCGCTCTCAACTTGGGCAGTTAGAGCAGTGTCCCTCTCTCATAAAGCTCTATGATGCAAGTCATGGAGGCGCCTGATAGCATCTGAGTGCTGATGTGTTAAACCCTCACTCTCTGACTGAGCAGCTCTGGCGGCGTCCCTCTCTGCAACTAGGCTTTGTATCGTAGCACGGTATTCCTCCCCAATCTCATGCCTAGCAAGCTGAACCTGCATATCCAACCTGGCCTCAATGTGTCAACTATGCCTGCTCTCGACCTCGCAGGCATCTCTCTGGGTATGGGCTGGTGGTAATACCATAGCTTGTACTCCCGAACAACCTCCCCCTTAAGTCCATCCTGGACCTATGTATTTTCTGCGAGGCGCCTCTTAGTATCCCACAAGCGCAAGATATCACCTCTAAGACTTGCTAGGTTGAGAGGATAGTCCGAGACATATGCACTCATGTTCTCAACTATTGGGATCTCCTACTTTCAACCCAACTGCCTAAGTACACACAGAGGAGCATAAGGCTGGGATGGTGTCAAACCCATCAGAACGAGAAAAGGAGGGTCAACACATCTGTGTACAATCTTCCTCTTAGGAAACCAGCTACACTGCCACAAAATCTTGTCCGACGTGAGAGAGTTCAAGAAAGACCTCCAATCTGGCTCATTTTATGGGAATTTATACTTCTCGATGTGTTCGAGATGATACCCAAGATAATCAATGTCACAGTACCTAAGAATATCACGAGGTGGGCAAGGGCGTACATGCTCCACGAACCAGACCTGTAATAGGAGGTTACACCCCTCAAAGAAACCGCTTTCTCCCTTGTGGCATCGAGTCAAATCATGAAATATACTACCCAGAATCGTCGGAATGATAGTGGCGTCCGGTGCTCCACCATATAAAGTTGTCATGATCCAACTGACCTTAATAGATATCGCTCTATCCAGCAGTGGAAAAACCAGCAACCCTAGCAAAGCGAACACAATCTTCATATTTTAGCTTGTCATGGAACTCAAATCCATGCTTTTTAAAACCATTATCGACCCCAAAACAATCATAAAGTTTGTCAAATAAAATCCAGCCTTGATGAACACTAGCGATTGAGAGGTCTGTTTCGTACGTTGATGTTATTAAAAAAATCATACTCATTAACCTTCTTTGGAGAAATCATGTTTTTTTCCTCAAAATCTAGCTTAATAAGCCCAGCTATTTCCTCGAGAGTCGGTGTCATCTCGAACCCCTTAAAACAGAAAGTAATTTGGTTCGGGTTGCAAAACCCAACTAGTGCACTGATCAACTCTCGACATGGGACAATTGGTTTAGTCACAAGGTCAGTCAAAAAATCAATCTTATCCTGGACTAATTTCTTCTACATATTATTTATTGTGTCCCACCAAGACTTCAAAGAATTCTCCGATTTGGGTGGGCCATCAGTCATCATGATAGAGGGTGAAATGGCATCAGCAGGGTATTTTCTCTTGCCCGACCTAGAAGATGATGCAACCATTATACCTAATGAAAAAATGTGTCAAGCGTTTGAAAACCTGAAAAAAACTTAAAACAACTGACCGACAGAGCAAAGTAGATGCCTAAAATTCTAATTTGAAACTCCAATTTTCAACAAAACTTTGTCATTGTAACAACGTAAAGTTGACCCTAGGAGAATCGAAAAATTTTTTGCCATCATAACGGCATCAGGACTGATTCCAGAAAAATTACCAACATTGGTATTTAGATGTAATTTACAAAAGAAAAAATTCGACGTTACAATGACACCACATTGACATCAAGAAAATTCATTCCTATAATGACACTACAATATTTTTTGCAAAAATTTTGCCAGCGTAACGACGTGAAAAACTGGATCCCAAAAACTTTCGATATCCATATATTAGCCTTTTCTAAAAATTCGCCATTATAACGACGTGAAAACTAACACCAAAATCTTTTCTGACTTCTAACTACTAAGTATTTATTATATTTTTTTGTAAAATTTTCGTCATTATAACGACACAAAACTGGCATCTACAAAAGATGGCCAACACTGGCGCTATACAGAAATTTGCCATTACAGCAGTATGACTCGAATTTATAAAAGTACAAGACATCTACATTTAAAACATAAAATTCACCCTACTTCCTCACTTTTCCTTTCATTCATCATTTTTAAATAATTTTTTTGTTTTCTTTTGAAATTCGTCCCTCTCCAATTTGGTCAACATAACAACTTTTTCTAGGCGCATGCAATACATAAAATGCCTTAGACATGTCTTTCCCGAGAAGTGGGTCCCGTTTAGACAAAAAGGTAGTCAGCCTAGACAAGTGCAATACCAGTGTATCACACCTCATTAAGTCAAATATGATGCAGATAATTGGGCCAAAAGGTTTAACTCTAGGTGACACAACTGACTTAGTGTCTAGACTAGCTGAAAACCCGGTAGACAAACCGGGCGGAAAGCGCATCAGGGCCATCCGGAGACAGTGTGTCGGGCCTAAAACCCCGTCACGCATTCCTCCTAAATCATGGGCTATTTAGTAAGAAAGTCCCAGATACCACAAGAAATCTGGTAAGTGCACGTGTGCGTGTGTTTCAGAGACTCAGAGGGTTGCGGAGGAAGACAGTTTATATACAGTTCAACAATATCAAAGCAGTAACATTCAACTTTTCATATGATTACGGCAATAATATATAACAACCAAATATTTAATAAATTAAAACATGCGACAATTTTATCAAAAAGCCGGAGATTCTAGTTTTCATTAATTTCCACAGCGAAGTCACCAAGCTGTCACGTCCTAAAAATTAACGCGTTTGAGTTTAATATTTAAAGGCTCGTGACTGGTGTTCAAAAAAGGGTACAAAATTATTTAGAGAAACTCGAGTCCCCACTTGACATAGTTTAAGGTGTGCGAAGTCACCAAAAGGTACCTTGGAACACCTCTGACTCGTCTAATGGTCTGCGTTAGAGATTCGGGTAAGGTTCTCAGTTGACTCTCGGGAAGGTATTAGGCACCCTCGAGTCCTCTGCCAAGCACAGTTGCTTTATTGTCGCAGTTTTAATTTATTAAATATGGTTGTTATATTAATATCATTAATTTGAATTTATACTTTGATTCAGAAAATTTTAAAAAAATGTCATTCCTACCCAACCTCACAGAGGACTGGTTAAATTTTAATTCAGAAAATTAAAGCGTATTATTCTTTTCCAAACTTACAAAGGACTGGATGAATTTACACTTTGATTCATAATAATTCGATAAGATGTATTGCGCATTTCCAATCTCACAAAGGACCGGTATATTTTGAAAGAATTTAATTAACTTGGAAAATAATTAATTTAGCATGGGTTTACCTCAATTTAGTTTTCTTTTAGCCTAATAAGTAGATCACAAATCATACTTATCGTTTTGCCTAATCGTATTCCATTGTTGAAGAAAAACTTTTGGTTTTAAATTTTAAGGTAAGTAGTTAACTTATTTTGTGTTATATAAATCAAACGATCTCAATTTTAATCAAAAGATTCGCTTGCCCTTACTGCCCAAAACGTTGAAAACAAAATAATTTTCATTGGCGTCTCAACCTCCTTACTTGGTTTAAGATTTGGCCTTATTTGCATTAGTATTAGACTAATAGTTATGGACTATTTTATTTTTAACATTTGCACAGTGAGAAGTTAAAATGGTAAGCCAATTACTTACGTTTCCAAATTTATCGATAATCACATTAGCCTATTAGAAAGCATAAAGGTTGTGCCCAAGTAGTCTCAAATCTGACCCCCCTTTTTACAAAGAGTATATATATTTTTTGGATGAAGTCCTAAGCTTGCCTATGTTCCTCTTTTTTTCCAGATTTATTAAACGACCCAAATTAACAAAGTTTAGAATTGTGCACAGATCTAACGTCTATGAGGTCCACTTTAAATTTCCAAACATATCATCCGTTATATAAGTATACAGATCAACAAAGTAAAATTCTTTTCATGCTTCATAGTTATTCAAGTTCAAGAAAGTTAATGGTCCATTTTATCTGCTCATTTTTAATTGTTTCTTTCGCGAGTTTTAAGCATAACAGGCACGGAACAAACTATTCAACTAATGAGAGCAAATAACAGTTCAGAATAAAACACTTTTGAGCACTGATATGTTGACATTTCACATCACTTCATAGAATGAATATGCTTTAAATAAAGCTACAATATTTAGAAAGGAAGAAATACCTAATATGATGAAAAGCTCAAACTACACAAGCCCAATCTTTAGCAACGAACAACTACCAAAAGCAGCAACTAACACATCCCCATTTGAACATGTTGCGCCTACTTTGGCACTAGTTCAAGATAGTTTACAACTTTCGGGACTCTTTTTGGGTGAAGAATGGAGTCACCACCTAACAATTCTAAGGTCTGCTAGGATACCTAATAAAATTAAAGAAATACTTGCTTAATTCCGATTATGGTCTGCGAAACATGTGAGAATCTAGGCAAGGGTTCAAGTTATCTAAAGGGAAGGTGTTAAGCACCCTTCAAAATCCGCTAAATGAAAGCGGTTCCACGTCGGACTCAATTTAAAAAAAATGAGGGGTTGTGTAAAAAGAATGGCTAGTTAATGTAATTGTCAATGAACTTAAAAGAATTTGATCCAATCAAAGAATGAGAATGATAATCTTAAATAACGACAAAGAAAAGAAGAAAAAAAAAATATTTACAAGTAAATAAGAAAGATAATGAAAATTTTCATTTAGTATAAAAAACACAATGTGTAAATTGGTTTTAAGATAATTTAATCAAAAGAAAAGAAATAAAGTGTGAAATTGGATTGCAAATGGATGAATTGAGTATATGAAAGAGTTATATAGGAGATGTCTTAGAGATGTAGAAAATGTTAAAATCTTGTCTTAAAGAAATGATCTAATGACCCAGGCATCTAGAGAAGTTACTTATGATAAGAAATATAACGCTAGCTAAGAGAAAATTATTTACAAACTAGTATATTAGAGTTTTGACCCAAAGAATAGTGATAAGAGTTTATTGTCAATTTGTATGATCAAATATGAATGTAACTTGATCAACTAATTTCATGTGTACAAACTTGAAGATAAATCAGTAAAATTAAATCATAGTAACCCTATTAAAAATTGTTCACAAGCTCAAATAAGTCAATTATTAGCAAATTAATTTTAGAGTGCATTTATGTGTACTAGATCATACAAGAGATAAAAGACAGAGAACGATTGCAACAACAATATGTATAACCAACCCCCTAATTGAGTTTCCAAAAAAAAAATGTTACCATAACTTTAATGTTCAAGGAACAATAACAATAAGGCAGCCAAGGCTTGGGTGGCATCTTTCAACCACGCTTTGAAGCGTCTCAGGCGGCTATTCTCATTTGTCTTTCCCGAGCAAACTCCAAGAGTAATACTTAACAAGAAACAAAGAAGAAACGATTAGTAAATAATGCACGCCACTTAATTAAGTGGGGGATTTGATAAGGGATTAAAACAAATATATGAATAAATGAAAGAATTTAACTAGTGTGAGGTGTCAGGAGAATATGGGATCAGGTGTGGGCGAGGCGAGAACGGGCCCAATGGGATGTTACTTCCTCCATTCTTTTTTATATGATCGACTTTCTTAAATGTCTTAAGATGAGACGAAAAGAAATTTGCCAAAATGTCAAAATGTGTTTAATTAAATGCATGCAAAAGCTTGCCAGAGTAAAATGCTTGTGACAAAATTTGATAAAAGCAAGTAAAAAGTTGTCAAAGTCTTTAAGACATTTAAAAGAGTGACATACAAATTACAAGAGAGAAAGTAACGAGTTGCTCTTTTCATAAAGCTAAATGTGCTTCATCAAAACGTACCTGACCCACATGGGGTGACGAATCCACTTGTGTTGACCTTTGCTTGCCATGGTTCAATTCTCATTTGAGAGTTATCATTGCAGAATTAATGTACATGAAATGGAAAAGAAAAAATGTTGTGAGAAGGCCTCAAAGGCATATGTATCGCGTTTTAACAGAACATGAGAATATTTCTTCAATCAAATGAACATACCAGAACATTTTGGAAGTATAAGCAGAACTCTTAAAGCATAGATTTGAAAAGAGAACTCCATGAATGGTCATAATTCCCTAGATATAAACAGAGCAACAACATCACCTGGAACAACAAAAAAATATTCACATACGAAAATGGTAACGAGAGGAAGAAAAGAGCCTAAGACATGACTACTACCGTTCCATTTGAAAATGAATTCAAGCCTGTAATGCAACATTAAATTTGCCAAAGAACCAAATGTATTTATGCCCCGATTGGATACACCAAATTCATAGATATTAAACTAATTAGATCCCTTATTGATATTAAAGTTACTCCAATATAAACTTGTCGAAGTTCAAAATAAAAGCTGGACCCACCCAAATGGTTACGAAGGATAATTAAGTTCGTCTAAACCTTTTTAGCTTAGTGCAGGTAAAGGACAAAAAATTTTATGCAGCCAGAGAAAGAAAGATGGCAGATACATTAGTGAACCAGCATTTTCATGGAAACTTAGGATATTCAGCAGTGAGAGCACTAGGGAGACATCAAAGTATCACTGTGCCAAGCAATTGCAGCAGTGGCCAGCATTAGAGGTGAAGCAGTTACTAATATAAATTCGCAACCAATCCAAACAAACACAACTGCGACAACAACTTACCAACCGAGACAGCCAGAAAGGCTTAACAAAAAATATACAACAAGAAAAGGAAAGAAGCAACCTGGAAAATGACGTGAGTTGAAGCAAAGACATTGATTATGTGCAGCTTATTGTTGTTTTTTTAGAGGCTCAGAAATAATTGATATTGCAACCTCGACGAGAAAGACGTCAGCGTCACCATGGCTGCGAAAATCGCCTTGCTAAGATATGACTCCTCATCTTTCTCGCCTTGCTAATTTATAACTATTCATCGTCATCGCCTTTCAATTCAAATGCAAGACTGGCATCTGATTGTCACATCTCTGCTCGACTTAGTATTCAGGCTTTCATCACCATGCTGGTTGCATCCCTTTAGCGTGTTAGGCACAAAGACTAACTGGGTTGCCCTGCCTAGCTATGTTTCATATTTTCTTAAGGCTCCACTGAAAATGCTGAAGCTAAGCTAAGAACAGCGACAAAAGTTAAGGCGTTGATGGGGCTCAGAAATAATTAGAACTGCAGCTTTGACGAAAGAAACGCCAGGGTCGCCATGGCTGCGAGCTAGTTGCACGTTATCCAACTTCCCTCCAAGCTAGCCTTGCCAAGATTTGATCCCCTCATTTCCTCGTCTAGCTGATTTTATATATTTTCATCGTTGCCCCCTCATTTCTTTTTGCAACAACATCAGAACAGTAACGACGGGACAATCATTGTTTCAAAGCAGTATCCTCGGCCAAGACAAAAAATGTTAAAATCAGTCCTTTTGCAACAAGGAAATGACCAGCAGACAACAGCAGAATATAATTCTTAAGAGCTAGTGCACCCAAGTAGTAACCAACAAGAAGCAGCAGCAGAGCTTCAGAGCAATAAAATCTGGAAAAGCCATAACAAAAACAACAACAAAAAGGCCGACAAGGCCACAATAACCTTATAATGGTACCACAGGCTGACGAGGCCACAAAATTAGATATACGTTACTAATGAAAACCGGAAAGGTAGCAAAAAGGAAAGATAGTACCAAGAGCGAAGCTTTTCTATCAAGGCAAAGCCAAGGGTATCGAAGGAGAAGTAACAGCAAGCGACGTATCCAGCGGGTCGATAGCAAAACACCAGCAGCTACAGAAAGAAGAGCAACCACCAGTCAAAATTCCAGCGAGCTTCTACGGCCATGCCGAAAGAAGGTAGGAGTTGAAGACGCGATGCGAATAAGTGAGGTCAACATGTAAAGAGACTCCATATTTGGAGAGCCATTACATCGAACATATCAGCTCCATGGTTGGCGAAATGTAAACTGAGACTTGAGATGTAGCAATGAGGTTCCAGGACCAAATTGGACAGGCAGCAAATGAGTTTCAAATGGAATTCTTGCGACGCAGTAAAAAGAGGCGATCGACCTCAAAAAAATCCACTAGTCAAGATTAGTGTTTCCAGAGGTGTGAAAATGGAACCCTCCTAGACCACAGTACCCCTAACGGCTATATTTTCCTCTCCACTTCAAAATCACCGGAGAGCTCCCCCTTTTGCTAATGAAAATCTAAAAATTTGTATATGTATGTTTTGCAAGGGTACGCCAGAAACGAGTCCAAATTTCATATCTAGCCCTTTATCTAGAAATAGCTAATCGCTCTAACTAATTTTATAATTAATTTAAAGACCTTTTTAATTAAATAAATTCTCATAAATATTTTGCATGTTGTAGATAATACAAAGACAAAAGTATCGGATTGCAAATATACAAACTATGCAAAAATAGCCACATCGCAGCAAAACTTCAAATTTAACAATTTCTTTAATAAAAAGGATACTTTTGGCTTTTATATTCACACAACAAGCTATATTTTGAGATTTATATAAAAAGAAAGTGTTCGTAAATTAATTTTGAAAATACCGGGCCAAAATTGGGTGTCAATAGCTGCCCCTCTTTCCCCGAAAAGGATGAAAGAGTTTTCAGGGTAAAGAAAGTTGACGTGAAAACCAATTTTGGCACGATAGAACAAATAGCGCTTAACTAAAGCAGGGCTAGAATGAAGTTTTGGAAAGATACACTTGTAGCCTCCTAATTATGAAATGTGGTGCACAACACACTCATAAATAGAACTTTACAGGCATAGCTCCGTAACTGCCTAGGGATGCATGAACTTATCGACTAGACATTGCACGAACTTTAAAATTCTATCCCAGTGTCGAGGATAGACACTGGGATATAGGGAAAGATAATGCTAAAGTAAAGGAATGATCAAGCATGAGAGATAGGCAGGAATAATAAGTACCAAAGCTAAGAATGCATGAGTAGAAGAGTAGGAAAAGCTTCACGTTATGCTCCAAATGATGTTGCGGCTTTAATAAAATTTCCTGCAAAATCTAGATAGAAGGTTAGCGAGTAACTGCAAATAATGCTTCATAAATGGACTAAGGAATAAATAACAATAAGTGATAAGCTTGCAAGTGCTGGTTGCGAAATCAGTGATAAGTTGTCTCCCAATCAACTAGCGAAGTGGTCCGGCTTGTAAGGCAGGAAAATTTCGAGGCCATTGGTAGACTTCATTATTAAATCATTTAAATCGGCGAAGTGGTCTGGCACGAAACAAGGAGGACTCCAGGTATTGATGGCAATGACAATCAATTGGCAAGACGGTCCGGCATGAAGCAAGGAGGGCTTTGGGGCTGATTGCCAAACCGCAAAAGGTAAAGCAAGACATAATTTAAATCAGGTGAAAAAGCATAAAGTAAAGCAAGTGCGATGCGATTTTGCTGCGGAATGTAAAGCAATGCGGGACAAATCAACTCCCGAGATGCTCCGCCTGGGGGGCCTTGGGGTTGATTGTCAAACTTAAAAGTAGAACAAGACATAGAGTAAAACAGGTGCAAAGACATAAAGTAAAGCAAGTGCGATGCGATTTTGCTGTGGAATGTAAAACAGTGTAGGACAGATCAACTAGCGAGATACTCCGCTCGGAGGACCTCGGGGCTGATTGTCAAACTGAAAGAGTAAAGCAGGATAATAATTAGAGCAGGTGCAAAGATATAAAGTAAAGCAGGTGCTATGCGGTTTTGTTGCAAAATGTAAACCAGTGCAGGACAGATCAACTCGCGAGATACTCCACCCGGAGGACCTCGGGATTGATTGTCAAATCATAATTTAAAGCAGGTGCAAAAATATAAAGCTGTTGCAGGACAACCAAACGGCGAGACACTCCGCACATGGTGTCTCATAGTTGACTTGTCTATTCTAATCTAAACAAGTGCGAAATAAAAAGCTTTTGTAGGACAACCAACCGGCGAGATACACTGCACATGGTGTCTCATAGTTGACTTGTCTATTCTAATCTAAACAAGTGCGAAATATAAAGCTTTTGCAGGACAACCAACTGGCGAGACACACCGCACACGGTGTCTCATTGTTGACTTGTACATTCATAATTTAAAGCAGGTAAAAAATATAAAGCTATTGGAGGACAACCAACCGGCGAGACACACCGCACATGGTGTCTCATAGTTGACTTGTCTATTCTTATCTAAGCAAGTGCGAAATATAAAGCTTTTGCAGGACAACCAACCGGCGAGATACACCGCACATGGTGTCTCATAGTTGACTTGTCAATTCATAATTTAAAGGAGGTGCAGAATGCAAAGCTCTTGCAGGACAACTAATCGGCGAGACACACCGCACATGTTATTTCATTGTTGACTTGTCGAATCATAATTTAAAGCATAAAGTAAGCTTGTAAAGATAGAAATGCCGTCTGTTCGGCAATAACTCATGGCAAAACAAACACTTTAAGTCATGAAAAAGCAATTTCAAAGGAACTATGTGTGGTGAACCCATCAACTGGTAAAGTAACTCTACGGAAAACCATAAAGCAAATCCAGTCAATTTGGAAAGGAAGTTTGGCAAAACGCAAGGAGGACCTCCTCCCACTGCTTGTATAAGAACTGTGCTAGTTGTTTGTTGCCTTAATGCTGATACTTCTTCAATACATGGCTCCATCACCTCGCTTAACTCCTGCAAAATTTAAGGTAAAGTTGTTAATAAAAAGTCATAACATGGTGAATAAGGCAAAAGATATAGTGCTAAGTAAAGCCATTTGGTTTATTGCAGGGAGTTGTGTGACGCCTCCAGTTTACGTGACGTTTGCATCCGCCGCCAGTTATTGCTATTTGTACTATCTTTTTGCATAGTTGCCGAGTTGTGCGATGATTGCTAATTCCTGTGGCTGCTATGTCAGAAACCGGAAGGCTAGAAGCCGAGGGTGTATGCAATTGACAATCAGAGACCGAGATCTTCTAAAACTGAGTGTTAGCAAGACATAGCAGCATGATTTAAATGGACCAGAAAGAAATCTTGGGCTTTGGAAGAAGGCATATGCAGCATGTGGACTTAGAAGTCGCACAGCCTCAAATGAGACTCACTCAGGTTGTTTGCCATGTAAAGAAATGATAAAGATAAGGATTAGTATATATACAAACAAAGGAAAGATAAGACATTTGAGGCAAAACTATGGTCTTTGTCAATAAACTGATCCTAGTAACAAGGAAGCTAACATCCTAATACACGATAAATACAGGCAAAGTTGGATCAGACCATCTAAATTTAATGACAAGAAAATGTCTCAACTAATAACAACTAGTCTCCAGATCATATTAAATACTACCAAGCCAAAAGATAAAATAGTAGAAAAAGAAATAAAGGTATGAAACCGTCACCATAGAAATACGAATGAATATGCTGCTTATGGACTTTTTTTTAAAAAAAATGTCATTTTCAAATCTTGAATACGACAAATCTAACCAAAACTTACACACATGCTCACATTTTGATTAAACTTTTAACTAAACAAAGTAGAATGAACGATTTCTACACTTCCCATACCCTACTCTATTTAATAGGCTCAAAAAGCAATATCTAAAGAGGATAAAGATATGGTTTTAAGAAAATATACTAGCTATCCTCAATCAGAAATATATGAACCAAATTAAAAGTAGCCTTGCTCTTGAAGAGAACAAACCATTCTAGCAGATTATAGAACATAAATAAATGAACCTTCAGATGATATCAAAAGATCCAACTTAAGAGCGCAGGCCATAAACTAAACTCAAGCGCAAAATGCACAGCCATCAAGGAAGAAGATATACCAGTTCGTATGCTCAAAAGGAAAAAATTGAACTAAACTGGACAATCAAGTACCGGCAAGAGTAAATTTTAGGTAAGAAACGACTTCTTCTCTTCTTAAGCAGAATTCTTTAATTAATCAAAATTTGTTAAACATGAATAAAGAACCAATATTTTAAGAAAAAGCCTAAACAAACAACTATTTTCTTAGACGAACTCAAGGGCATATGCCATCTTATAAAAAGATTGTTTAATGGAAAAGCTAGCAAACTTACTAAGAAAAAGAAGAACCCTTTGCTTTAGTAAAGAAAAAAAAAATTCTAACCATTAAACGAGCACAATATATGACACGATCATAGTTTATGTTCTAACAAGACACATGACTGTAAACATGGTACTTATTTAAGAGTTTAAAAAGAGACGTAATGTTTAGGAAAGATTTAATCTTTATAAAGATAAGATTACACAAATCAATTCTTCTTTCTTAACAGACTTAATGCATGCATTTTCAGAACATGAAGCGGTTTACTGTACATAAAAGAACACGCAAACTTGCTTGAAACAAAGGAAATAATGCTCAATGGCCTCATATGACTCTCGATAGTTAAGCACAGCCAATCACTGGAAAAGGAAACTGCACAATGTTTATCTAGTTATAAGCTATAGCTCATTTACAAATCAAACCAACACGACCAAAATTAAGAACTTGTTTGATAGTTATGTTCAGCTAAATCATATTACCAATACACTAAGATATACTTGAGGTTTATTAGAATAACCTATTTTACACTAAAGATATGATTCAAATCAAACAACGAAATGCAAATAGGAACACATTAATGCAACCGGACAAAACAAATATTGCGGAATATAAAAGGGGTAGTATATTACCCGTTGTGGTGAAGTGAGTCGAGGCGAGGGATTCGAACACCCTTTTGGATATCAAATTATGCCCCTGTTTACACAAAAAGAAATTGGTTAGTTTTAAAGAGAAAATGGTTAATATGCCGTTAGCACCAACTATGGTTTCAAATATGGGTTATGCTTGCATGAACAAACATGCTTGAGGCCTCCAATTTTGCTCTTCGCACAAGAGAAAATGTCTAAAATTGCCCCGGTTTGGGTTGTTGAGGGGTAGTTCTTCATGATGCATCTTTTCTTCCATTTAGACTGCACTTCTTGTCAAACTTAAAGAAAAATTCATTAAAGAAATGATAAATAAAATGTAGGCAGAACCATTTAGCTATTATAGAAAAATCAGAAGTTAGAAGAAATATCGATGTTCAGATTCAGATCTATGGTGGTAAAAAGCCAAGATAGGAAACCTTCCATCTTAATTGATGAGTTGCATGCCGGTTTTGTTTTGGTTAAACTGAGGTCCTTTAGCCGAATGCATCACGCTGCAATCACGTGTGTTCTCCCAATTGCCTATGGAAGAATTAATGGAACAAAAATTGTTCCTCCAATTGTATAGGTAGAATTCTTGGGACTGAGAATTGTTCATATTCGTGGGTCGATGGACCCAAACGTGCCGATGTATTTCCTCTGATCAGTTGCCAAAGTTTTGCATGTTGATAATTGCAACACACATGATAAAACCACCAGCAAAACTGATGGGAACCTGCAACACTCTTTGAAGATAGACAATATTTCGTGAAACTTAAACTGCTAAAAAAAAATCTGCCCCAGTTATAAAAGGAACAAAAAAATAAAAAATGGCTGCCTTATGCCGAACATCAAATCTCTGCTCTGTTACTAATCCTTGCACATTGTACTTGAGAATTTCAACTTGCTTTGCAAACATTGCTATGGTTATCCTTGGGTGGGTGGGTGGATATTGATAGCTCTTAAGCAAAAGGTAGTCACATCTCGGTAGCGTATCACATGCATAAACTTTAAGGCAAAAATCTTGTAGAAAGCAATTTAATTAATCTAAAAAGGAATAAATAATTATTAACAATGTAAAGCAACTATAAGTAAACAAACTGCATATGAATAACAATTTATAAAGAAAAGCACATAACCCCAGGGTGTCAATATTAAATCAAGTCCATTGTGGTTAGAACCTAAGTAATCTCCAGCGGAGTCGCCATGTTGTTGCGCCTATTTTGGCACTAGTTCAAAATAGTTTACAACTTCCGGAACTCTTTTTGGGTAAAGAATGGAGTCTCCACCTAACAATTCTAAGGTCTGTTATGATACCTAATCAAATTAAAGAAATGCTTGCTTAACTCCGATTATGGTGTGCGAAACATGTGAGAATCTAGGCAAGGGTTCAAGTTATCTAAAGGGAAGGTGTTAGGCACCCTTCAAAATCCGCTAAATGAAAGTAGTTCCACGTCGTACTCAATTTAAAAAAATGAGGTGTTGTATAAAAAGAATGGCTAGCTAATGTAATTGTCAATGAACTTAAAAGAATTTGATCCAATCAAAGAATGAGAATGATAATCTTAAATAACTACACAGAAAAGAAGAAGAACAAAATTTACAAGTAGATAAGAAAGATAATGAAAATTTTCATTTAGTATAAAAAACATAATGTGTAAATTGGTTTTAAGTCAATTATTAGCAAATTAATTATAGAGTGCATTTATGTGTACTAGATCATACAAGCGATAAAAAACAGAGAACGATTGCAACAACAATATGTATAACGAACTCCCTAATTGAGTTTCCAAAAAAAAATATTACCATAACTTTAATGTTCAAGGAACAATAAAAATAACGCAGCCAAGGCTTGGGTGGCATCTTTCAACCACGCTTTGAAGCGTCTCAGGCGGCTATTCTCATTTGTCTTTCCCGAGCAAACTCCAAGAGTAATACTTAGCAAGAAACAAAGAAGAAACGATTAGTAAATAATGCACGCCACTTAGTTAACTGGCTAATTTGATAGGGGATTAAAACAAATAAATGAATAAATATAACAATTTAACTAGTGTGAGGTGTTAGAAGAATATGGGATCAGGTGTGGGAGAGGCGAGAACGGGCCCAATGCGATGTTACTTCCTCCATTCTATTTTATATGATCGACTTTCTTAAATGTCTTAAGACGAGACGAAAAGAAATTTGCCAAAAATGTCAAAATGTGTTTAATTAAATGCGTGCAAAAGCTTGCCAGAGTAAAATGCTTGTGACAAAATAAGCAAGTAAAGAGTTGTCAAAGTCTTTGAGACATTTAAAAGAGTGACATACAAATTGCAAAAGTGGAAGTAACGAGTTGGTCTTTTCATAGAACTAAATGTGCTTCATACAAGAAGTTATCTATAGCCTGCCAGGTTCATCACATCCCAAAACATACCTGACCCACATGGGGTGATGAATCCGCTTGTGTTGACCTTTGCTTGCCATGGTTCAATTCTCATGTGAGAGTTATCATTGCAGAATTACATAAAATGGAAAAGAAAAAATGTGGTGAGTAGGCCTCAAAGGCATACGTATCACGTTTTAACAGAACATGAGAATATTTCTTCAATCAAATAAACATAGCAGAACATTTTGGAAGTATAAGCAGAACTCTTAAAGCATAGATTTGAAAAGAGAACTCCATGAATGGTCACAATTTCCTAGATATAAACAGAGCAACAACATCACCTGGAACAACACAAAAAAAAAAATTCACTTACGAAAATGATAACGAGAGGAAGAAAAGAGCCTAAGACATGACTACTACCGTTCAATTTGAAAATGAATTCAAGCCTGTAATGCAACATTAAATTGGCCAAAGAACCAAATGTATTTAAGCCCCGATGGGATACACCAAATTCATAGATATTAAACTAATTAGATCACTTATTGATATTAAAGTTACTCCAATATAAACTTGTCGAAGTTCAAAATAAAAGCTGGATCCACCCAAACGGTTACGAAGGATAATTAAGTTCGTCTAAACCTTTTAGCTTAGTGCAGGCAAAGGACAAACAATTTTATGTAGCCAGAGAGAGAAAGATGGCAGGTACATTAGTGAACCAGCATTTTCATGGAAACTTAGGATATTCAGCAGTGAGAGCACCAGAGGAGACATCAAAATATCACTATGCCAAGCAATTGCAGCAACGGCCAACATTAGAGGTGAAGCAGTTACTAATATAAATTCGCAACCACTACAAACAAACACAACTGCGACAACAACTTACCAACCGAGACAGCCAGCAAGGCTAAACAAAAAATATACAACAAGAAAAGGAAAGAAGCAACCTGGAAATAAAGCCTTTAGCCTAATTTGATATATTTTCTGCTAATTGAATAAGCAGGATCGTTTGGCAGTGAATCCAAAGGATAAAGTGAGTGTTGAGTGGCACTTTGAGATAAGGTATGTGTTTGTATCCATTTCTTTGGAGGCCCTTGGCCTTGTGGATATTCTACAACGTGTTCCTTACGTGTTTAGCTGCCGATAGGCGTACTCATTGCGCCTTAACTTTGAATTTACATTGTATATTATATATTATTCCCTGTTGTTGGTATTGTATTGAGCATATGAGCATTGCACTCTGGTTTTTGAGCATTGCATATACTTCCCGGTAATCAAAGAGAGTCTCGAGCCGGTGAAGGGTCATTATTGCATATACTTCCCGGTAATCGACGAGAGTCCCGAGCCGGTGAAGGGTCATCATTGCATATACTTCCCGGTAATCGATGAGAGTCCCGAACCGGTGAAGGGTCATCATTGCATATACTTTCCGGTAATCGATGAGAGTCCCGAGCCGGTGAAGGGTCATCATTGCATATACTTCCCGGTAATCGATGAGAGTCCCGAGCCGGTGAAGGGTCATCATTGCATATACATCCCGGTAATCGATGAGAGTCCTGTGCCGGTGAAGGGTCATCATTTCATATACTTCCCGGTAATCATTGAGAGTCACGAGCCGGTGAAGGGTCATTATTGCATATATCTCCGGATAGACGATGAGAGTCCCGCGCCAGAGATAGGTATCATGCATATGTAACTACATTTCATCGTACCGCATTCATCCCATCTCATTGCACCGCATACTGACTATTGTGTATATTGTGTTGTGTTTTATGTATGCGGTATGTATACCATGTGCTGGACATATCTCAGTTTGCCTATATATTTCTGGCTCGTATCCTTTGTTGCACGCCGCAACAGTTTGAATATATGAATCGGGTTGCACGCTGCAACAGTATAAATATATGAATCGGGTTGCACGCCACAACTATTGAACCCTCCCAAAAAATGCACACAAGTATATCGGGATGTATTTTCAACAAAATGGGACTCCAAAGGGCTTCTTTGGAGTCGCCACCTAATTTAAGGATTATTAGGAACCTAAGTTAACTAAAGAGTGCAATTTTATTCCTTATTTTAAAAGGAAATTAAATTCAGAGATTCTGAGTAAGTAGTTCTTTTATTTTCGAGAGAAGGTCCTTTTTATTAAAAGGGCACTTTCGAAAATCCGTTAAAAGCGGTTAATCCGGCGATTTTCACGAACTTTAATAAAGATAAATACTTTAGAATTTTAGAAAAATATATAGGATAAATAAATAAAGAAGTAAATAATAAGTAAATAAATAAATTAGTAAGTAAATAATAAGTAAATAGATAATATAAATAATGAATAATGAATAATTAAATAAATAACTGAATATTTAATAAAATAAGTAAATTGATAAATAATTTAAATATAAATAATGATAAAATAAAGATACAAATTTAATTGAGTTTTTAATTTGCACTCATTAATTGACAGACCTCAATACCTTAAACTAATTGGCACGTCCCAAAGAAACGGGATAAGCAACTGAATAAACAGTTCTAAACATGTGATAAGATAATAATTTAATAAAGCGACTATCCTACCAAGCTTCTAGCATGCGAAGTCCTAGTCCGGTTTACAGGGATCCTATGACATGGATTCTAACAGGCAAATGACACATCAAGAACCTAGATAGAGATAGCTTCAACTTACTCGATTTCATCAAGCTAGAACCTCTAACAAGTATTAGCTATTCTCTAACAAGTATTAGCTATTCAATTAGGATACTCAATGTGAGATGTCACCAGACAAGCTCTAATGTTTCAGCTTCTTTCAAAATAGGCAGGGTAGGACCAAGTTATGTTGATTACCGAAACAGGACAATGGAAGCACTATTACTTCAAACCCTTACAAACCTCCGAAACTTGGACATGCAAGAACATTACACGGTGAAGAAATGACTGATTGCAAAATACCTAAGCAACAACGGAGAAAAAGTTGATAACCAAAGGAGCATGGAAGATAAGACCCCTAAACAACAAGAGACCTACAGATTCTAAGGACTGGACAAAACCAAGCAATGCCAAAGATCTCGCCCCTGATTGAAAGACTTAGAAACAATCTGCTACATAATCACATCCTATCCCAAACTTTCATAAGGAAACATAATCTGCAGCTCTCTAAATGAGCTCCAATATGCCCTGAACAGACATGAAACAGGTCTAGAAACAACTCTACAACTTGCTCACTTAACCAACACACATACACGCAGAGAAGCAGAGAACCCACACCATCTGAACATACCTCACATGTTTGCACTTACACACACCCACTTCTGCATATACATACACACCAACTAGAAACTCTGCATATCTCCATCAAACACTCACATACGCTCCTGCAACCACCAAGAACACTTTCAAACAGACATCTCCTTCAAACAGAGATCTCCTTCAAACAAACTGGGATAAACAATATCAACACCCATGAACATAGCAGCACACACAACTTTCCTGAACTCCCTCACTACTTGAGCAATCAAACATCCACCTGAACAACCCCTAAATGCCTTCCTGAACAGCCTCCTATCTCCAGGGAATTAAACACATCACCCACATCTAAACTATACCCTTGCACAACTATATACCCTTTCAGCTTGCCAAGACTATCAAGACACTCCTCAACTAACTCTAACCTGCCCCTCTTCTTCTCCTTACACCTAAACCATACCTACAATAACCAGAACCCCTTGCTAAACTAGATGCTAAAAACTCCTTCTATAATTCCCAGGGACACTATCCTCATACTCTACATCCCCAGACAAAGCCCAGGCTCCAAGGCAAACCAAAACACATACAAACTCCTTACTCACACACGAATTAACTAAAAACACGCATATACACTCTCAAGCACTCACTTGAAACCTCCAGAACTCCCTCACTCTCACAATACGTCACAAGCACATCCTAACTTCTACACCAACGCACCAACTTTGCATATACTGATTACATCTCTCTACTGCTCTTGGATATCTATAGCACTCCTATGGATGAAAAAATCAACCTAGAACCCACCTGACCTACAACCCTATACCCTTACCTGTTTCTACTCCTTCAATAACCAAAATAGAGAAACAAACACTCCTGCATATACAAGCCTAAATACCTACATACTCACCTGTAAATAGCCTGCAGAAACCAAGCACACACTCTACATCACCCTCAGAATCCTACCTTCCTAACAAGCCAACACCTGCACACACTCATGCTCACACTTGCACCCCCCTGCTTGGCTCTTCTACAACATCCAAACACTCACCATACATCACTCCTTCTTCTTTACAAACCAGAAATAAACAGAAACCACCTGCGACATTTACTCTTCCTGGATCCCTCTATTTTTAGAACACCCTACTTAAACTTCATGAAAATACCTAGACAGCCAGAATATGCTAGATACAAGCAAAGATTTAACCTTTATAACTAATTTTGAAAACAATTTGACCTTCAGGCATATTTAATAAAAAAAAACTGACTGAAACATAACACTAGCAGCTTTGGCAAGAGGATTACATTTTAAAAGATTAAAACTTCAATCTTAAATTTATTCTTAGAAGCGTATCTTACACATGGTGAAAGTTTAAGAAAATCATCGCTCATATCTCAACAAAAACTGTTTCAAGTCATGATATTTACAAAAATAAAGCTCATATTTAACTTAGCAAGGATTGACTAAACATGACATAGCATACAAGGAAAAATGCAGAGGCTTGAAGGTGTTACCTGTTTTGGAGCAGTGAGCTAGGACAAGGGATGCGAAGAAAAGTTCGACTCGAATAAGCGACTCGACTAAGTGCGACGACTCGAGAGAGGGCGACGATTCGACTTACGAAGAAGCTATACTAAGCTTTAACGAAAAATCAGACCACACTAATATTCACTGAAGAAAATACTTTAAATGTGCTGATTTTTTTAACTGTTGCTGCTGATCTTCAATTGATTTTTTTTTAAACCCTAAAACTTCAAGCACCCCTAAAATGAACAAAAACTAAGAATTTATACCTGAGATTTTAGGGCTTGGCTCCCGTTTGAAATCCTAAGTTGACCCTTACTCATTTTTGCTTTCCCTTTCAAGACCAGGGTGAAAAAGGTCTAATCCTCTCGGATTGCACAATCCTCTAAGAGATTTGCCCGTTAGTATCGATTTACAGCTCGGATTAACTTGTTTCGAAATGGACGATCAGATGATTCACTGCTTGTACTAGAGAGAGGGTAAAGGAATGAGGGACCAGCTGAGCTGGATTTTGGACTTATTAGGATTGAAAATTTGGGGGAAAATGCGGGTTTAGGGATTCAAAGGCTCGGTTCGCGATTTGGATCGGGTAAAGAGGGAAATGGGAATGGGCTGATGACAAAAGGGGAACTGATATGTAAGCGCGCGTGTGTGTGTATTATATGTGTGTTGCAAATGTAGGCTGAGATTTAGGGCTAGGAACACTTTTAGCCCCACTTAGTATAAATAATAAAAAGTGGTGTTGCGTAGGTGGGACAAGATTGAAGGAACTTTACAAATTTAGCAGTTTTCCTATTAAAATTCATTAACTCACTTTTAAAATTTAAAATTAATCTTATACAAATAATTAGATATTAATTAGAATTTTTGGGACAAAATTGGGTTTCAACAGCTGCCCCTCTTTACCCGGAAAAGGATGAAAGAGTTTTTAGGGTAAAGAAGTTGACGAGAAACCAATTTTGTCACGACAAAAACAAGTACTTCGATTCCAAGGACCAAAATGCGAGGCTTATGGACATGGCCGAACTCCGGTTTTCGAGTTGCCTACATATATCGGGCTGAAAGAGAATCAGGCCATATGTAGTTCAACTACACTTAGATATGAAGACCCGCACGATTAACAAAGAAAGACGCACAAATAGGAATGAATTCAAACTGACGTCCTAATCTGAAACAATAGATTAGGATAAAATTTTCAAGTTCGAGGACAATTCTTCAAATCCCCGTTGACGAGTCTAGCTCATATCAACGATTGCCCCAGTTCACTGCTAAGAAAAAGTTCCATGTTATGCTCCAAATGCTGCTGCGGTGCTGCTAAAATTCTGTAAAGACTTAACAAATGGTAAGCGAACAACTGCTAATAAACTTTGTCGATTGGGATAAGAAAATAGAATAAAGGGATAATATAGACTCGTAAATGCTGGTTGTGATGTCGTCAACAAGTTCTTCCTTCAATCAACTGACGAGGCGCTCCGCCCAGAGAACCTCTAGGCTGATCATTATTTTGAAACAGTAAAGTAAGACAATAAGTAGAATGAGAATGAATTGTAGAATGCAATTCTTTCTTACGGTGAGTCGACTAACGAGACATGATGTCCCAAGTCGAATTGCCTATCTTTATCATCTACTTCAAATATGATATGCCAATATTGCAAGAAAACCGACATCGCGAGACACTCCGAAAGTGGGGACTTGTCTTAGACTATCAATCTACTTCAAATATAATGTGCCAATATTGCAAGACAACCGACATCGCGAGACACTTCGAAAGTGGTGCCTCAAGCCGACTTGTCTTAGACTATCAATCTATTTTAAATATAACATGCCAATGTTGCAAGACAACCGACATCGTGAAACACTCCGAAATTGGTGCTTCAGCTGACTTGTCTTAGACTATCAATCTACGAAACACTCCGAAATTGGTGCTTCAACCGACTTGTCTTAGACTATCAATCTACTTTAAATATAACATGCCAATATTGCAAGACAACCTACATTGCGAAACACTCCGAAAGCGGTGCTTCAGCCGACTTGTCTTAGACTATCAATCTACTTTAAATATAACATGCCAATGTTGCAAGACAACCGACATCGCAAAACACTCCGAAAGCGGTGCTTCAGCTGACTTGTCTTAGACTATCATCTACTTGAAAGAAACCTGCATATCTTATTTGTGGGTGGAAGGACCCGAGATATCCTATTTGTGGGTGGAGTAACTTGAGATATCCTATTTGTGGGTGGAAAAACCCGAGATATACTATTTGTGGGTGGAAGGACCCAATATACTATTTTTGGGTGGAAGGACTCGAATATTCTATTTTGGGTGGATAAACCCGAAGATATCTTATTTGTGGTCGGAAGAACCCAAATATCCTATTTGTGGGTGGAAAGACCCGAAGATATCCTATTTGTGGGTGGAAGGACCCGAGATATCCTATTTGTGATTTGAAGGACCCAAAGTATCCTATTTGTGGGTGGAAGGACCCAAGATATCTTATTTGTGGGTGGATAAACTCTGTATCTTGCAAAATCTGAAATCGCCTGGCTTGTGCTGGTGATGCGGTAATCTTGCAAAAGCTAAAATTACAAAAAGAGAAATAGAGTTGTTCTGCATATGCGATAAGGCAAATATTCTTCGAGGAACTAATAGTTGCAAGTTCTTCTCATTTTGCTGCTTGAGATTTCTGCATTCAAAGAAAAATTGTAAGTACTATATAATTTCTGGGAAGTCGCGACACTTTGCATTGCTCCTTCCATGTTGATGCTGAACTTTGCGGTAAATGCAAAATTTGCCCCTATTTAATAAAAACAATTGTTAGTTTTTGATCAAATAACGGTTGGCTTGTTTGAACACCTAATTTGGCTTCAAATCTGCATTTTGCTTGCATGGCAATCAAATGTGTTGTTGCTGCGAAAATCTGACATTCTTGAAACTCTCCCTTTTGCACAAGAGAACCCATCTAAAACTGCTTTGGCCTGGCTAATTCGGGAAAAATGAAATTTCATTGATTTTGGGAATAAACATAATAAGGGTAGCAAAACATAACGTAGTTCATTACAACTAGGATTAATAAAATTGTGATCGAGTAGTTAAAACGTAAGATAGTTGGGCAATGAAATGACATTTCAAGCTGCAAAAATGCGGTCTTTTCAGTCTTCTTAGCTTGTAAACCGCTTCTTCTTTTAATATCTTGGGGCTGATGCCTCACCTTTAACAAAAATTGTGCCTGCATGAGGAATGTTGCAACTACCACTGAATGGATCTTCTTGCACTATTATTTTGCCATTATCAGTCAAGCTTTGAATTTTGTATCTCAAGCCACTACATTCTTCAGTATCATGACCTTGGATATTTGAATGATAAGCACAATGCTTTGACGGATGAAAGTGTGGAGGCAAGTACTTAGGAATTGTTCCTTTCCTTGGTTGCAAAAGTCCTTCAGCTTGTAAGTTTTCAAATATGCTCGTCACAGACTATTCTAGAGGAATGAATGTATTCGACTTCCTCTTCTTTGACACCGGATAATCGAATATGATTGTTGAAACTGACTTTGAGATCCTTGCAAATTTGAGGGTTTCTCTGATTGAGTGGTGTACCCAAATAAACCAGAAGGGATTTTTCCTGTTTCTATGCCTTCTCTTGGATCAATTCAGGAAAAGTGTTTGCATTATTCACAACCATTTTGGCATAGTATATGCCTTCTTGCATGTCAATGAAAGCTGCTATTAACTTCTTCTCACGCAAGGGTGGATGCATCTTAGAAGCCTCTAACCTCCACCTCATAGCATATTTTGCAAAAGACTCATGAGACATCCTCTTAACGCTGCGCATATCAAACACATTGGGATCTCCTACTATGTTGAACTTGTATTGTTCCACAAAGTCATGAGCCATATCTTCCCATGTATGCCATTTGGTAAAATCCTGCTTGGTATACCATGCACGTGCCAATTCCTAATAAACTTTGAATGAACAATCTCATCCGCAAAGCTTCATTCTTACCAATTCCAATCAATCTGCTGCAATAATCTTTCAAATGAGCATAGGGGTTTCCCTTTCCATCGAAGGTGTTGAATTTTGATATCTTATACCCATATGGAAGTTTGATGTCCGGGTGAATGCACAAGTCTTCATAACATAAACTCTTAATGTTCCTTGAGCACAACTCATCTCTAATGACCTTGTGCAAATTGCGGATTTGTCTCTCCATGCTATGTGATTCAGTTGTCTCAACTTTTTTTCTAGGCAATTCTTGTGGGCGCACTATCACTTGATTAGATTGACTCCCCACAACAGGCATAGTGATAAATGGCGGTTGGTATAAAGTTGCAGCTGGCCAAGCACTTGGATTGGTAAAATATTCTTGCGAGATTTGTGGATATATAGAATGTATAGGCATTGGGTAACTAGGAATTGTTAAGTAAGGTAGATTAGAGGTAAAGCTTGTATTTGGAAAAGGTTTGCTAGTGTTTACAAAGTTGACGATCCTATTCCTTTGGACCATATGTTCTTCAACATCATTATTCTGCGCTTGCAAGATAACCATACCAGAACTAGTTGCCTAAAATTGCTTTGCCATGTCGTTTTATCATTGATGCAGATTCTCAGCCATTTCAGCGTTCAATACTACCAGCAAACCTTTAACAAATGAATTCTATACATTGAACATAAGCGAGTTAATATGTAAAATGATAATGCATGCATAAAATTTCAAGGGTAAAATAGGCCATTAGGCTGAATGGATGGGACCAAAATCCCGACTCAACAAAGGAGTAAAAGATTTGAGAGCTCAAAACTCAATGATCAACAAAATTTGATTTTTTTCAAGATACGAGTTGAGAAAAACAACTTTGAAAGTTTTTACTAAATCAGTATGCGTGGTAAACAATTTTGGCACAATTTGCTAAAATGGTCGGCATATTTTGAACATCAATGCTTTGCTCGACTATCGATTCTTATTTGTAGAATAACAATCTGCACCAATTCATAGAAAAGCTCCTTCTGATAATTATAAAATCAACTCAATGTCTTCAATTTGCCTTTGCACAATTTTGCCCCAATTACGACTTCAACATCTCAACTTGCTTTGCGAAAACTGCCCCAATTATGAAATTCAATACTTCGAAATGCTTTGCAAAAGCTGCCCCAGTTATGATTTTCAAAACATCAAATTATTTAAGAAAAGTTGCCCCAGTTGCAATCTCTCACATCTTCTACTTGCTTTGTAAAACTTTCCCCAGTCGCTATCTTTGGGAAAAATATGCCTACGTATCCCTCCTTGGGAATCAGACCATGCGTAGTTCTGCTTTTCAAAGCTTGCTAAGGTTGCTTTTAGCCTGTTAACCTTGTCTTGGTTGGATTTATCATTCTCAGTCAACTCAATCACATCATTTTGGCGAGCTATAGGTCCTCTTTTGATGTTCAAAACAATTAGCCTTTAAGCAACGCATACCGATTTTTTTTTTTTTAAAAAGAAGATGAAACTGACGGGTCAACTTATTAAAAATGAAAAAATTGAGACCGTACTGGAAAAGACCCAAAATTTAAACAAGACACTCATTTTGTTACAGCAGAACAGATGCGAAACGCTTGTTTAATTCTGAAGTTATTTTCATAAGGATAACTTGCGAATATTTTAAAATATGACGCTAAAAAATGTTTCGCAAAATGATAAGACTGGGGTTAAGATAAAGAAAATAACATTTCAAAGACATTTTAGAATAACAATATGCATGAATTCAGATGATAGATAAATGACTTCATAAAGCGGTTAACTTTTACAAAAGATAGGTTAAAGTAACATAACGTTAATCTTACCATACCGCTGAACAAATTCAATCACAGTACAATCAGTGCCAATAAATTTCAAGCAAGCAGCACATATTTAGCAAGTAATCGCATATTAGACAGATGATTTGACATGTGGCAACCACAAGTAATTGAGCATAAAAAAAATGCAAATGCGTCCTACCCTGTAAGGTGCCTCTTTTATGCCAAAGGTAGGCCTAATCGTCAAGTTTCACGCACATGCGGTTATTATAACGACACAAGCCGTTTGTCAATACAACATCTGAGATATAAATAAACCAACATAATTGTCAACTTCTCAAATTTGACATGGCAAATGGTTTGGGATTCGTTATAATATCCACACGATCACATAATATTCAGTGTCGTTGGAATTCAATAACCCGTCAACAAAAGGGCAGTTTCTTAATTTCTGGAAACGGTACCAAGGACCGGGTCCAAACTAAGCTGTATATGCATGCATTTCCTAAAATCTCCTTCTAAGAGTGGGCTAACGGTTGAGGCTGACCTATGCGGGATAGACCTGGCCTCACAACGCAGTAGAACTGGTCATGACAAAACCAGGCAACATCAATATCCCGAACAAACTTTTGGTGACACGAAAGAAGTTTCAAAGAGATAGGTAAGGGCAATGCCCTTCCTGCGTAACTACCCGTCAAACGGGTGCCCCGTGATGAAATCGAAGAGGTGAAAGAGAATTGACAGGCTCCATAAGGGAGGAAATATGAACGGAATCCGGACGATGCACGAATAAAAATATGCTTCAATGCATTCATTCACAACAGTAAATTCTACACATACTAGCTTAGGCATGCAAACAATAATGAGTTAAGATATGCATACATACAATTAAAACACATATATAAATAAAGAAAATTCGTGAAAATCTTTTGGTTAGAACCATTTGCGTATCCCCAGCGGAGTCGCCACGCTGTTGAACCCTCCCAAAAAATGCACACAAGTATGCATCAGGATGTATTTTCAACTAAATGGGACTCCAAAGGGCTTCTTTGGAGTCGCCACCTAATTTAATGATTATTAGGAACTTAAGTTAACTAAAAAGTGCAATTTTATTCCTTATTTTAAAAGAAAATTAAATTCAGAGATTCTGAGTAAGTGGTTCTTTTATTTTCGAAAGAAGGTCCTTTTTATTAAAAAGACACTTTTGAAAATCCGTTAAAAGCGGTTAATCTGGCGATTTTCACGAATTTTAATAAAGATAAAATACTTAACAGATTTGAAAGGGATTTTAATTGAAATCATATCAATCATAGAACCAACTTCCTTTTAAGTTTCCAATCAAGAATTTTAATTCAATCAGTCAAGAATCCTCTAATCAGATTACCACCTCAATTTTAGACATTAAATCATATATCTAATAATATCAAAATTGTTAGTAAAATGTAAGACATAGGTGATCACAGAAATTATGCAATTTTCAATCAGGGTAGAGGATCAAGGCAATTGCAAAACATCAGGGTAATGCTTCAGGCATTTACAGATTTTAAAGATAGGATTTTGAGCAACAAGTCACAAAGCACTGGTCACACATCAAAATTCATGCATACAGAGATTCAAATGATATTTAAAATTTAGATCAGGATTGATAACTATGCAATTATTCTATTTCAACTTAATCAGCAAACAATTAGTCAGGCACACTAATGCACGACCAAAAGTTTAGGCAAATTTTCGGAGTAATGTCGTGTAGGACCAAAAACATCAAAAGAGAAAGGAAGAGTTACCGTTTACCCATGGCCGGAGATTTTTCCGGCACCTACAGTTCTCATCGACGAGAGGTTGATTTTGACCTTCATCAAATGGTAGCAAACCCGTAGGGGTTTTGTAGAGGAGAGTGAGAGGATCATCGTGACATGATTTGTTCTCGATTTCGTCGGCGGAGTTGGCCGGAATCGGCCCTTAATAGTAGCGATCTAGGTTTCGCAATAAGAGAAAGAGAGAATGTCGCGATTGATGGTGGGGAGTGGGAAATGAGGGGATGTTTAAGGTTTGGGGGGTTGTTTGGTTAATTAAAAAAGGAAACTTGAATCCTGGCCGTGGGATTGATGTCGTGGACGGCCAGGATTAAGCCACGTAGGCAATGGCGTGTAAAAATGAAGCTGATGTGTAGGGGTGTGTGTATACACGTGTATATATGTATATATGCATATAAATAGTGTATAAATAATATAATTTTAGTATAAAATGAGTATAAAATTGCATAAAATAGGTATGAAAATATAAGAAAATTATAGAATTAATTTTAAAGCGTTAAAATGACTAGGAGGCGTATAAAAACATAATTTTTTGGGGTTTAAAATGTTTTGGATGTTGACACCCAATTTTGGCCCGGTATTTTTAAAATTAATTTATGAACGCTTTCTTTTTATATAAATCTCAAAATATAGATTGTTGTGTAAATATAAAGCCAAAAATGTCCCTTTTACAAAAGAAATTGTTAAGTTTGAAGTTTTGCCGCCATATGGCTATTTTTTTGCATAGTTTTTCTATATTTGCAATCGGCTTTGTATTACCTACAACACGCACAATATTTATGAGTATTTATTTAATTAGAAAGGTCTTTGAATTAATTACCAAATTAGTTAGAGCGATTAGCTATTTCTAAATAAAGGGCTAGATATGAAATTTGGACTCGTTTCTGGCCTACCCTTGCAAAACATACATATACAAACGTTTAGATCTTCATTAACAAAAAGGGGGGAGCTCTCAGGGTTTTTGAAGGGGGAAGAAAATATAGCCGTTAGGGATACTATGATCTAGGATTCTTCCATTTTTCACCTTTGAAAACACTAATTTGGAGGATATGTAAACCTGGCTAGTTTTGATGGAAAAGGGAGAAGATTTCAGAGATAAAATTGGGGTTTCTGAGGGAATTGGGGCAGAGCTCAAGAGAGAAAATAAAAAGAAGAAGATGGAGCAGTGGTGACGCCGGCTAAGCTTGTCGTAGCCTTGGTAGTCATCCCTCCTTTTATTCCATTGTTGGTTGTTGCTGGTGTTGCCATTTTACCTTGTTAGCTGTGTCATTCTACTGATGCTTCCCCTTTGACATTGCCTCATCGAGAAAGTTCTGCTCGGGTACACTCGTTCCTTTATCTTGCTCGTTAGCTCGTTATTGCTATGCATTTAAGTTTTTGTGGCCTTTGTCAGCCTTGTTACTGCTTTACTTTTATCATGTTAACCTTGTCGGCTCTTGATACTGTAGCGACTTGTTTTCGCCTCTGCTTGTGTTCTGATAATAATTATTAAGGCCCTTCGCTTAGAGTTGATTTTGGGTGATTGTTTCTTTTGTTCTACAGTTATGTTTGTTCCAAGTATAAGGGGCTTTGATGTTGATTCGAATGATACTACATCTGATCACTCTTTGATTAATGTCGCACTGTCGATCATTGTTTCACTTGGTTGTTGCTTTGGCTTTTTGTGCTGCTGCTGAGAGAAAACACGAGGCAATGACGATAATTATTTTTTCCAAGTGATAAAATTCTGGGATTCGTCATTTGGCATGGCAATTTGGATGGCCTCGAGCAATCAATTGCAGCCATGGCGCTTGCCCATTTCAATATCCTGAGCCTACCTCATTAAAACAACAATGATTTTCTCTCTTAGTTTATCTCTGCCTCGACTTGGATTTGTGATGTTTTGCTGGTCCTTATGTTGGCCAAATCGGATACTATTGACCAACTTTTGAGGCCATTGCCTCTAACTGATGTTGTTGCCTCTCTATTGTTTTGCTGCTGCTACTCTACCCTCCTTGTTTCTGGATAATAAGAATACATTTTGGACATTGACGAGGTTTCCAAATTGTCAAATTAGGCCAAGGACATGCGGGTTTTCGTATCTTGGTGAAGCGACTTTCGCATCCATGACGAGCTTAAAGTCCCTTGCCTAAATTTGAAAAAAATAAAATAAATTTGAGCCTCTTATTAACATTGCATTTGTGCCATTATTCGAAATACAGAGAAGAGGCAGTGATGATGATGTTTCTATAGCGGGGCTTACCAATTCGGGCATGGAGATGACCCAGCCCGTATCTTGGCGTGGCAACCTGGTATGGGTTGTGATGGAAACTTTTCTCTCTCGCATGTAACCTGTGTTTGCAGCCATGGCGTGGCTGGCTTCCTTTTTGCCAGGTCATAACACACATCTGAGCCCTATTTGCTTGAAACAGGGAAAGAGAATAATTTCAGTAATAATAACCATCCAAATGAGGTGTAATGTATCACCTCATTTGTCTAAGTATCAATAGAAAATGAGGCATCCGAGAGTTTGGGATTTTTATAAAGGGTGGTTGCCCCTCTCTGCTATGTCTATGGTTTCTCCATAAATAAAAAAAAATACAGCGTCTTTGAGTTTTGAATCAAACAAGAAAAGAAAAACTTCAACGAACACACCCCTGTGTTTCTCCTCTTAGTGCTGCTGCTACTGATGTTTTAACGGGGCTATGATGATTGCTTCTTTTCACTATGCTCGATCTTGGTATTGACAAAATATCCGACCTGTATCTTGGCGGGGCGACCCGGTATGCCTTTGAATAGCAAACTGGTGTCTGCAGCCATCACGATGACGTTTTTTCTCTGTTGCTTTGTTCAGATGCAGCAAATTCTGAGTCCCTCAATACCCATTTCGTGGTCTGTAATTGTGCCATTCTCGAGTCCTAAAATGGGGATCTTTTTTTTTTCTTTTGATGTGGAAAGTTGGGGGTTTCTTTTTGTAAGAAATTAATATTGTTTCAATGGCAACCATTGAATAGTCTTCATTCGAAGGCCATTCTCTGGAACTGGAGATTATTCAGTTTTGTGTGTTAGACTGACGTGATAGCCAATTATACCCCGACACTGTTTCAGCTGAAAGAATGAGGCTCTTTGGATGATGATTATCATGAGAATAAACACCAGTTCTTCCCATTGGAATATTCTGATTTTGGACAGATGCTACACTTGGTCTGCGATCTTCCAAGCGAAGCCACCCTGTGGGTAAAATTGCATTTTATCTTTGGTGATAATTTCACCTGGCTAGTTCAATGCTGCTGCTTTGCTTCTTGACTGTTGTTGCATAATTCTTAACACATTTTTGGTTGGTATCTTTATGAAGAATACACTTACCTTAAGACTGATACTACATTTGGTCAGAGAAGTTAGATCTGTTGTTTTTGATCATTCTCGGCTGTTTGTGGGTTGTTTTGATAACATTTACTGGTTATCTTCTTGATGGACATATGCTGATTTGAACAGAATATTGCACTTGAATAGCTTGGTAAAACTGATTTGGATAGGATACTACACTTGATGGCCGAGGATCTATTGTGAGGCCACAACATTTTTCGCTACTGCTATTGCTCTATGTGTTATGTTGCTGCCCCTTTACTGTTGTAATAAAAAAAGTACATTTTGGGCGATGACGACATTTCTAGATTGTCGAATTACGGCGAGAACTTTTAAGTTCCGTAACTTGGCGAGGTAGTTTTCGCAGCCATGGCGAACTTATAAGTTCCGTATCTTTGCGAGACAATTTTTCGCAGCCATGGCAAACTTATAAGTGTCGTATCTTGGCGAGGCAATTTTTGCAGCCATGGCGAACTTGAAGCTCTTGCCTAGTTTGAGTACAGATCCGAGCTTTCCTTTCCAAAAGAAAAGAAAGTATTTTATATCAAGTTTAGCATGCTAATGATCTGTTTCCTGTAGCTAGTACCCTGTTCCTGTTAAGTTAGTGTTTGATCTTTGTTTGCTTCTAAGGATAATAGCAGAATGATCTTAAGATATAGTGATTATGGGTTGAATTCGTTAAAGAATTTGTCAATACATCATCCCTAGCACTCACATGGCTGGAACGACCGTATGGGAAGATCCTGCGAACATGCGAGGATGGTATACCAAATTTGAAGAGCTACAAGAGGTGCAGTGGGTGATTAAAAAATGTGTTGGTTTCATCGTGTCCATGCAGGGACAAGACACCACTTTCTTGACGTTGATTGGATTCCGAGGAACTCACCACTATGTTCCTCTAAGAATCCTCCGACAAGTAGGGATGACATAACAAACTCAGTTGACAAAAGGGAGAAGTTTCAATGTTGACATAAAAGACATTGAGCATCCGATGGTTGGTATGATTTTGACAATGTGGGAAGGAAGGCTTACTATGCAATTTTGCCGTGGCTGAGTGAAGATAGGGAGAAGTTACGATCGAAGGCTACGCTAAAAAGAAAAGCCGAAGCTCAGAGTGTCGCTGAAAAGTACAAGAAGCTACAACACAAGTTCGACCAAAATAGGAAGGAGTTAAGGGTTACACAAGAGAGAGAGATGAGGAGGCAATACAAGGAAAGGATCAAAGGGGATGAACTTAAGTATTGGACAGGCAAAATCATGGCGGCAAGGCAAGCCATTAGGAACATGCAAGACTTGCTCAAAGGATGGGGAGATTACTTTAAGTCAGTGCCGTTGGAAGAAAAAGAAACCATGGGAGTGGAAATCTGTGAATTCTTCACAAAAGCTCTAGGTGATTTGCAAGCTAGGAAGGACCTAATGGAGATGTTCGTTGCCCCTCCACCAGAAAACCTGGTTCACTAACCTAAGTAAGAAACCGAAGGCAAGAAGGAGAAAGAAGATGCCGGAACTGATGCTTGCTTAAAAAGCTCTTTGCTTGGCACATAGTCTGGTCGTTCTAAGTCGAATTATTTTTCTTTTGTCTTTTTCCATTTAGTCGAGTCGTTGTCTCAACTTAGTAATTGTAAAAAAGCCAAGCAAATCAAATAAAATTTCATTATTTTTTATTTTAAGACTTGTGTTGATTATTCTTATGAAAACTAAATGATGTGTTCGGCGCAAACATTACTTTGAATCTTCGATAGGCCTACCTCTGGCACAAAAGAGGTCCCTTGCATAATAGGACGCGAATTTATTAATGCTAACACTTACTCACATTCTTTTCTCTGTTTTGTTATGTTAGTCCCATGTCCCTGAAGTTTTGTTAGTGCATTCTGGCCGCACTGCAATACCGATTGAGATCCAGAGGATCAATCCTAACACCTCCCCCTTTACCTACAAGGACAAGGACGAGACGCAATATCATGGTTGATTTTGACAACGCTGGAAATGGAACCCCCGAAAAGCAAGGTGTGGTTGCCTAAGACGATTATGCTAAGCTGGAGCAAAGGCTGTTTGAATTGGAAAATAGGATTCCTCTCGTCCATGCTGATGGGATCACTGAACCAAACAAAACCGCTCGTCCTCCCAGCAAAGATCCACTATTCCCCGAGAAAGACATCCCGTTGAAATGAGTTATATATTTATATGACTATAAATCATCTTATTAAGAATAAAGTGAGAAAATTAAAAATATATCTGGATACTCATTCAACTATCATCCTCAGCTAGTTTGCTGAGTTGCCAATAAAAGGAAAGAAGTTGTTAAACATGGATAAGACCACATCTCCTCCTTCCGACGCGAGTCGGGCAACTCAAGAATTCATAAGATAGTGGATATAGCTACTCTGCTCTTCTTTGTATTTGTTGAGAGTTTAGCATAGGGTGTAGCTGTAATCGCATCATTGTTTGTACTTTTATTCATTATAATATTCTTCTATTAATAAAATAATCATTGTTTAGAATTCATTGTTTGCTTAAAGAATGAGAAAATTAACTTTAAATTATTTTTAATTTTAAAATTATGCAATTTTCATTCGAAATGGATTATTAAGAAATTACATTAAACTTTATGAAACAGGAGTTGGAAAATTCATTGGATAGTCCAAATTCCAAAAGAAACCACAAACGACGCTCTCATCTGCGAGTGGGCAATAATGCACCACCAAAAGCACCACAAAATAACCTACCTCCCTTCATTGTTGAAACAAAAACTGTTGCGTCACCTACCAAAGACCATGTCATGTATGTATGGACATGGGAAGACTCAGACAGAACCAAAGAGCAAGTGAAGTGGCTAGTGGAGAAATTCAAGCAATTGCAAGGCACCAAAGGAACCAGAGGACTAGCTTATGAAGACCTCTGCATGTACCCTGATTTGAAGTTGTCCGAGGGTTATAAGATGCCAAGTTCGACATGTTCGACGGCATTGGCAACCCAATGGCTCATTTGAGGTCTTATCGCGACAACTTGGTCGGGGTTGGACACGACGAATATATTCGCATGCAATTGTTCAACCGTAGTCTGACTGGAGATGCGCTAGTATGGTATTCAAAGCAGTAAACAAAGAAGTGGACAAGTTGGGAGGCAATGGCTGGAGATTTTATCGATAGTTTTTGGCACAACACCGACTCCATGCTTGATCGGTTCTATTTGGAGAAGCTGAAGAAGAAGCCCACTCAGACCTTTAGAGAATTCGCAACTAGATGGAGAGCTGTAGCTGCCAAAGTCCAACCTCCTATGGAAGACACAGAGATAGTGGCAGCCTTCATCCGCATACAAGAGGATGTCTACTTTGACAAGATGTTGAACATCCAAGACAAGAAGTTTGGAGATTTGATAAAAATTGGAGACATGGTTGAAGACGGTTTGAAAATTTGTAGGATCGTTAGCTAGGTCCCACTACAAGCCGCTGACAAAGCCCTACAAACTGATAACACCGGTGCATCAAAGAAAAAGAATGACGATGTCTCCGTCGTTGCTGCATCACTTGATCATTCTCCCACCCACAATCAGAACTACCAAGCACCACCTCCATCATACCCATATATTCCACCCACGTCCACCTACCCAGTCTACTACACTCAGCCCATATTCCAAAACCCACCGCCACAAAGACCACCATACCCACAAAGTCCTAACTACCGGAATACTAATACCTATCCACCAAGGCCTCATGTCAACAACAATCCAAGACCCAAAAGAAACTATACCCACTGGCCGAATCCCGCACTCAGTTATTTGAAAGACTCAAAGCGGCCGACCACATACAACCCGTCTCGTTCAAAATGCCTGATAGAATGTCACCTTACTATGACCAAACTAAAACATGTGCCTATCATTCTGGAGAACCTGATCGATCAAACAGTGATCCATTTGAATTCTCTAAATGTGCACAATAACCCTTTGCCTAACCATAGGAACAATAGGGTGAACATGATCGAGTTGGACGAAGAATGCAACTTAGAGGGAACCATTGTCAGAGCAAAAGGAGCCATACCAGCACCTACTTTGCCCAAGTGGCAAAAGCACTAGAGCTTATTGAGGTAGAAATAGCTCCAAAATTCTACGTTGACGTAGTTCCCCCGTACAGTGTCAAGGCAGTACCATGGGATTACGAAATAGAGAAGAAGGGTAAATCGACAGTTGAGACCGTTGCTGCAAAAGAGATGACCAGGAGTGGAGGATCTATACTCCTGAGCATCTTGTTAAAGGTAGATGAGGCATCAGCGATGAGGAGTCCGAGGAACTGTGGAAGAAAGTGCAAGTAAAGGAATACTTTGTGGTTGAATATTTGGGCAAGACTCCTGGACAAATCTCTGTCCTGGCTTTACTCCTGAAGTCAGAAAGCCACCGAAATGCCTTAATGAAGGTGTAAGATGAAGCGCATGCCCCGATGGATACCACAGTCGAGAATTTGGCTAGCATGGTCGGACAAGTCATAGAGTCCAACCGAATTACTTTCCACAAAGATGAATTGCCGCCAGAGGGATTAAGTCATAACAAGGCCTTGCATGTCACCGTCAAATGCAAAGACTGGTTCGTAGGGAGAGTTTTGATTGACGGAGGTTCTGGTTTGAACATATGCCCATTCATCACTCCGAAAAGAATGGGAATTGATCAAAACAAGATAGGAGAGAGTTACATGAAAGTAAAGGCGTTTGATGGATCGCAAAGAAGCACCATTGGGGAAATCGACTTAACCATCATGGTCGGTTCTCTGGAGTTCAATGCTAAATTCATGTCATGGACATCTCCGCTTCTTACAACTTACTGCTAGGGAGACCTTGGATTCACATGGCTAGAGCGGTGCCTTCTATGTTACACCAGAAAATGAAGTTTGAATGGGACAACAAAGAGATGGTAGTATTCAGCAAAGGGAACAACTCCATCTACAATGAACAAACCATACCAGCAATTGAAGGGAATATTCCTAATGGGCAGACTTTCTATACTATAGAGCTTATGGGAGAAGTGCAAGGCACTCGAGAAGGACATTGCAAGAACTACAAGAAAAGTTGGGGTCTCACCGATGCAGTCTGAGGAGGTTATACTGCACACTTTGGTCCTAAATTTGTCAACACACTGCCTGGGACTGAAGAGAAAAGGAGAAGCTTCTATAGTGCTTATTGGGATTGTTGAGGCAAAGGCTATGAAGGAAGAAACTTGGTCTGGGAACCAGTAATATCTGATTGGGGTGTGCCTTCATGTGAATTTCGTGAGACCATACCTGCTAAAACAGAAAAACGACTGATGTACTCACCTAATGCGCGCCCTAATTGGAAGCACATGTGTGAAGAAATGAAAGGAAAGCAAGTGTGGCTACCTAAAACCCCTGAACCTATAGAGATGGTGATTGAAGAGCCATATGTACTCCCGCAACCTGCGAAATAGCCCGGTGATTGGGTTGTAGGCATCATGATAAAGCAAGGCTACGTGCCCGGGAAAGGTTAGGGCAAGAACCTAGGCGGCATGATCGAACCAATTCAAATTGTGATGAGGCCCGACTACGAGAAAGCTTGTATAGGGTACATAGTGACTTATGAGAAGAGCATGGAAGAAGAATCGTTGGACTTCAAATTCTATAAGAAAAGCACCCAAACTCTCCTACATATTTTCGTCTCATCTAGATACTTGGATGGTCTCAAGGGGGAGGTATCTACAGCACAAGCGGTTGAACTGAAAACTGTTGATGCTGAAGAAGACTTACTGGCAGGAGTGCAAAAGTTGTTCATATCTGATGAAGACTTCTATGTGATACTAGAAGAGCATGTTGAACCTCGTGGGTTGATAAAAGCTGGATCTGGAACTGCGCTGAACAACTTGATCTGCAACCAGGCCCGAGCTCACCGCGAACTTTGGTAGAGCTGGGGGATAAAAGTTTATTTTATGCTTTCTAAAAATAAAACCTGACCTCGAGTTGTGGAGCTTGCATTTCCTTTTCATTTCACATGCCTCCCTACAAACTTTGTTCTGCAAGGATTCATGAACAAAATATCGCACTATTTCCTTTAACTTTTGTTTTAATCTTATAATTTCTCAACATTCTTTTTTTTTTTCAGCATTCAAACTAATAGTCCCATTAAGTCCACAATCGCAATGTGTAATGAAACTATGGAGCTTGAGGAAACTGATTTTGGCTATGATGAATTTGATGAAGCCACGCAAGAGGAAATTGAGAGATTTGAGAATAAGCCCAATCCAAATCTAGAAGAGACTGAGGTGATAAATCTGGGACATGGCCAAACTGTGAAAGAGACAAGAATTAGTGTGCATCTCACTGTCGAAGATAAAAAGTGGTATACCGAGTTTCTTAAAGAATACGTGGATGTATTCGCTAGGTCGTATGATGACATAGCTGGCATAAGCATGGACGTGGTGGCTCACAAATTTTCCATCAATCCGGGCTTTCCGCCAGTCAAGCAAAAAGCCCGAACTTTCAAGTCATCTACCTTGCTGAAGATTGGAGAAGAGGTAACCAAGCATCTCAATGCGGGAATTTTGAAAATAGTCAAATACCCAACTTGGCTAGCCAACATTATCCAGTGCCAAAGAAAGATGAGAAACTCAGAGTTTGTGTGGACTACAGAGATCTGAATAGGGCAAGCCAAAAAGATGATTTTCCTTTGTCGAATATACACATACGGATTGATAATTGTGCGAAACATGAAGTATAGTCTTTCATGGATTGTTATGCTGGCTATCATCAAGTGACCATGAATGAAGAAAAGGCCGAGAAGACAACTTTCACGATATCGTGGGGGAATTATTGCTACAAGGTCATGCCATTTGGGTTGAAAAATACTGGGGCAACTTACATGTGGGCAATGACGACTATGTTCCATGACTTGATGCATAAAGAAATTGAAGTATACGTGGACGACGTGATCATCAAGTCAAAGAAGAGCTCAGAGCACCTTGACAATTTGCGCAGGTTTTTCAATCACTTGTGTAGATATAACTTGAAACTAAATGTACCAAAGTGTGCTTTTTCTGTTCCAGCAGGGAAGTTTCTGGGTTTTAATCATCAGTAGAATAGGCATCGAGTCAGATTCATCCAAGATCAAAGCCATTAAAGAATTGCCGCCACCAAAAAGCAAGAAAGAGGTCATGAGTTTCTTAGGAAGACTCAATTACATCAGCCGATTCATAGCTCAATCTACGGTCCTAAGACTCAATTACATCAGCCGATTCATAGCTCAATCTACGGTCATCTGCAAACCAATCATCAAGCTATTGAAGAAAGATGTAGTGATCGAATGGACAGAAGATTGCCAAAAAGTATTTGATCGGATAAAGGAGTACGTGTCTTGTCCGCTTGTGCTGATTCCACCCGAACTTGGGCGACCTTTGATCTTATACCTGTTTGTGGTAGATTCAGTATTTGGTTGTGTGTTGGGGCAACATTACTCAACTGGAAGAAAGGAGCGAGAAATATACTATCTGAGCGAAAAATTCACTCCCTACGAAGCCAAGTACACACTACTGGAATGCACGTGCTGTGCGCTGACCTGGATAGCACAAAAGCTGAGGAACTACTTGACGTCCTACTCAACTTTGCTGATATCAAGGATGGACCCTTTCAAGTATATCTTCCAAAAGCCAATGCCTACTGGAAAATTGGCTAAATGGCCAATGTTACTCAGTGAATTCTACATTACTTTTATCACTCAAAAGGCGGTAACGGCTCAAGCTTTGGGAGATCATATGGCCGAGAATCCAGTGGGTGATGATTACAAACCTCTGCACAATGATTTCCCCGATGAAGAAGTCATGTTCGTAGGAGAAGATATCATAGAAGAGTATGACGGTTGGAGACTATTCTTCGATGGATCGGTGAATTTCAAGGGACTCGGCATTGGAGCAGTGTTAATTTCAGAGATTTGTCAACATTATCCTATCAGAGCCAAACTGAGGTTTCCTTGCACCAACAACATGACGGAATATGAAGCTTGCATCCTGGGTCTTAGAATGGTGGTAGAGATGAACATCTAAGAGCTTTTAGCAATTGGGGAGATTCTGATTTGTTGATTCACCAAGTCTGAGGAGAATGGAAAGCAAAGAATTCCAAGATATTGCCATACCTCGAGTGCATAAAAGAGCTGAAGCAAAGATTCACCAAAATAGAGTTCCAGCATGTACTTAGGTTACAAAATGAGTTCGCAGATTCTTTGGCCACCATATCCTTCATGATCAGACACCTCGACAAGAATTACATTGACTTAAAACCCGTGATAGTGAGGGAGCAACCAACATATTGTTACCATGTGGAAGAAGAATCGGTCGAACAGCCTTGGTTCTACGACATCAAGGGAGTTCTCAAAGATGGCACTTACCCAAAAGATGCAACAAGCCTCCAAATGAAGGCATTGACGAGATTGGTAAGTGGTTTCTTTTTCAATGGAGAAGTCCTATACAAAAGGACACCTGATCTAGGATTGCAGAGATGTGTAGATGCTAAAGAAGCTGCTAGGTTTTTAGAGGAAATACACTCTGGGACGTGCGGCCCACACATGAATGGCTTCGTATTTGCGAAGAAGATCTTGAGGACTGGATATTTCTGGATGACAATGGAGCACGATTGCATAAGGCACGCCAAGAAATGTATCAATGCCAAGTCTATGGAGATATGATTCGAGTGCCTCCTAGTGAATTAAATGTCATGGGATCACCTTGGCCTTTTTGCTGCCTGGGAATGGATGTCATAGGACTATTTGAACCAGCTGCATCAAATGGACACCGTTTCATATTGGTAGCTATTGATTACTTCACTAAATAGGTAGAAGTTGCGTCATACAAGTCAATGATAAAGAAAGTGGTGGCCAACTTTGTTCGCGACAAAATGATCTGTCGATTCGGCATTCCCGAGTCCATCATCACTGACAATGGGTCCAATCTCAATAGTGACATAATGAAAGCAACTTGTGAAGTTTTCAAGATCAAGCACCATAATTCCACTGCATAGAGACCCCAAATGAATGGTGTGGTCGAGGTAGCCAACAAGAACATCAAGAAGATATTGCACAAGATGACACACAATTCAAAACAATGGCATGAGAGCTTACCCTATGCTTTGTTAGGGTATCGCACCACAGTAAGAACGTCAACATGGGCTACTCCATACTTTCTTGTGTATGGAACCGAGGAAGTGATACCAATGGAAGTTGAGATACCATCTCTAAGGATCATTCAAGAGACACAGTTGAAAGACGCCGAATGGATCAAAGGAAGAATGGAGCAATTAGCACTCATCGATGGCAAGAGACTAAATGCAGTATATCATGGGCAATTATATCAAAGGAGAATGATTAAAGCATTTAACAAGAAAGTTCGAGAGAGATCTTTCGAACCTAGACAATTAATAGTAAAGAAGATATTAGTTTGAGAAAGTCGTTTGGTTTTTAAAGGAACGGTTGGGCACTACATTCTATAACGAGAATCACAAGGCCGGTCAACAAGGAACAACCTGGCAGAGTGTCCTGAGATAACAAGACATCAGTGACAACGCCCAGTGACGAGAGTGGCGACATACGAGGCACAACAGAATTAGAAGCTGCTCGGCGTACTAGCCCTATAACGGAGTCAGACCCTGGCCCAGGATTTATGCCCGAAATTGGGTTCTAGATCAAAAATGATGAATGGGATTGTGGCACTCCACTCGCCGCATTGCCTACCTTCGCACACCTCCGTTACTCTTTCGTAGTTCTCGGTCCTTTTTTTAACAGTTCCTTTTTATTTTTTTAATTGCTTTCAGTGGGGGTATATGATCGGGACGAAGGAAGCTCTCAGCCCTCCTTTTGACACCAGCTGTAAAGGCTAGAAAACGGCTTGGTAAAAGGCTACTGAAGGGGCGAATGCCGTTATCAATAGAAAAGGAAAAGGGTGAAGGAGCGAAAGAAGCTAACTCGAAGAACATCATCTCCTCTATGCAGCTTACACTCAGTCCAGATGAACCCACCCACCCACTCATCATCTCCTCTCTCCCCCTATTTTAGCCAACACCATCAACCTATCCATAATTGTCATCCTCCTACAAGGCCAAGTGAGAGGGGGAGTTAGACTGGGATGCAAGAAGGAATCTCAAAAAGTAGATGCGTAGTGCAAGGATTGAATTCCTTGTAGTAATTCCTTCTTCCTACTAGGATTTTGAGTCCTAAGCTAGCCAAACTACTGGTTTTAGTCCTTTTTAAGTCAGCTGTTTATGGCCAAAATCCCGAGAGGAGCTTTCTCTCTAACCTCTTTCATGAAATTACATGTCTGCTAATATTTCACGTGTCTCTATTTATGGTTCTACTGCGTTTTGCCAGAGCGATTTTTTTAGAAAGATTCTCCATATTCACAAGACTGCTTTGATTCTCATCATGATACATTCTTCTCTTCCCCCCAACAACTTCACTCCAGAAGGGAATTAATTATCCAGTAGAGATGGCATCTTTCCCCGGCCTTCGGTTAACCTTACTCATAAAGGAAAACGGACTTAATGGACAAATAAGGGAAAGAGAAAACGAGCGAAACGAAGTGGAGCGAGGGGGAGGGAGGATCTACTTTGTCAAGCGTACTGGATCCATTGTGGATGTTCCTGCGGGAAAGGCATGCAGAAAGACCAGCTTTTGACAATAAATCCAATGACATTGATTCTCTTTTTTAGGCTAAGGCCCAAGTCTTTTTCACTCGTTTACGGGACCAGTGTCAAAGGATGGAAAAACCCCTTTTCGTTGTAAGATTACTGAAGGATTCCCTGCCCCCCCGGCCACTCACTTCATTTCGTTCTTCTTCTGTCAAATTCGCTCACATTTACGATCCCTTTCAGGAAGGAGCCATGCCGGTCATTAGAAGGAAGAACCGCCAACATACATCCAATGGCATAGAGTGATGCGTCAATATGAACATGAAACTCCTTATTCCAATCCGGAAACCCTTTGGAAGGAATCGATCGTCAACGTCTTTGGTTCCCTCCACCCGCTCAAGGAGTCGAAAGTTGCCACAACCTAGGAGGGGTTTATAGGAAGCCAAAAAATGCGGGCGAACACTCATCGTTTATGGCATAGACTACCAGGGTATCTCAAGAGGTCAGGTGTTCAGAAAGGTGGTGATACGGCATTGGCATTTTCAGCAAATTAATCATCCTTTCTGTTGTTGCCAGCGCTTTCCCGGGCCCAGCCGGGGATAAGCTTGCTTCTTCACAAGCCTATCCCCCCTTTCTTACTAACAATAAGCGAATATATATATATATATATATATATATATATAGGGTTTCTTTTTAGAGCCCCAAGAAATTAGATTAGTTAGTGTCCACTTGTGATTTGACCTACGGCTGATTTAAGGATATAAGTTGACTTATTCTCTCGGCCAATCGTCGGTTCCTACACATTAATTTGAATTGATTGATTGGATAGAAAGTTTGGAAAATAAGTCAAATCTCCAGATCAAGAAGAAGCGAAAGGAAAGTTTGCACAACTGGCAAGGGTCGTACAGGATTCCCCAAGTTCTAATTGGAAGAGCACTGATACTAGCAAACATGGATGGAGAAATTTGGCTGAAACCAATCAACTCAGACGCCGTCAAAAGATACTATGTATAAGAGCCTGAATTAGTTAGTGGTTTCATTATTCTGCAATACATCATGTTATCTGGAATTACGTTACGACCTGATTCCTCGAGTGGGATACGTAGGCAACCTACTCAAGGTTCGGTCGCATAAATTAAAAAATTTCATTCCGCCATAAAGCAGACACTGGGGCAGAATTTTTGAGGGTCCGAAAGGACAAACATAATTGACACTGGGCCGAAATTTTTGACACCCTCTCAAAAATTTCACAAAAAAAAAAAAAAAACAAACTGGTGCAGAATTTTGAGGACGCCCTCAAAATTCCTTCAAGGGAATTTGGAACAGCAACGGCATTGACCTTTTGCAATGCGACTCGTGACTCAATGGGATAAAATATTTCATTTCATCTTCTTATCATAAAAGTTTTTCAAAATATTTGCATTATTTACCGCTTTATACATATCCATGTCAGCTCGGCCGAGGTCCCGGCACTCACAAGAGGCAGGCATAAAGCGAGCCAATAATTCAAAAACTGAACTGCCCCACACAACTCACCAATCTTTCTTTGAATGCAGACATGAAGGGTATGCAACCTGACGCCACATGACAAATATATGCTGACAAAAGGTTATCCAATTTCTCTTACTACACTTTCATTTTTTGCGGAGGGTACACAGCCCGATGCATGGACAGAGGGTACACAGCCTGTTGAAGGAAGATTTTTGAAGATGAAAAAGGACCTGGTGCTAAGTGGACCACGAAAAGGTTCACTGTCGAAATAAGAAGACCAGCTGTTCAAACGAGATATTCAAGTCAGAGCTGAAGAAGGAAAGAAAAGAACAGTTGGGTCAAAGTTCCAATCCTACCGGAAATAGAAGAAGCAAGAAGCGATGCTGAGAAGGACGCGGTTCCTAAACGTAAATGGATTGGGAACTAAGACAAATTAACTTAGGTTTTAAATAAAGAAATATGGGTAACCTTGTTTCAAACTAATTTCAAAAAGGAAAGGGATTCCTAAACTTAGTTGGATCCGGCTGAGTCTAGTTCCTATAAATACAAGTTAATTTAGCCAAATTCAATAAGCACAAAAGACATCTCAACAGAGCATATCAAGTACAATCAGATCGTGAGAAGCTTTGTGTGCAAGAACAAAGACATAGTAGCAGAACCTTACGAAAGAGCAATTTCATAGATAAGTCTCTTATTTTAGGTTCTTTGTTATAGGCCATTAAGTTGAATCTATCAGCTTGTTTAGAAGCATTAAGTAGAGATTACTTTTTGAGGATAAGTAGAGGTAATATTACCAGCTAACGTGTGGTTGTGAAGGTTCTAGGTACTAGGGGTTTCTAGTTCCTTGTTTACATTACGTTGTAGTCTAAAACTTTCTCAGGTTTTCCTTTAGTGGAAGAGTTGAAATCCCAAGAGTTTGGGTCGTGCTTTTTTATCCCTTGAGCAAGGGTTTTTCCAACGTAAAAATATCTGTGTTCTTTACGTCTCCGCAATTTGTTTAGTTTCATAGATAGGTGAAACTTACAAGGAACCTGGTTCTTTGTGAGTTAGGCGCTGAAAGTTAAAAGCAAGTTTTAGGATTTGAAAATCGGATAAGAACACTATTCACCTTCCCTTTAGTATCTTACGAAGGTGCACCAGGTGCAGCAAGTGGTATCAGAGCGGGTTCTCACGAAGAAAGACTAACACCTTGAGAAGGATCTGAACAATGAGTGCACCACCGATAATCACCGAAGGACAATCTATCAGCAAGCCTCCACAGTTCAACGGTCAACACTACAAATTCTGGAAGTTTAGGATGGAAACCTTTCTACAGGTAGAAAATTATCACCTATGAAGGACTACACAGAATGGTCCCTTGATTCCCACCAAGATTGATAGATCAGGGAACAAAGTTCAAAAACCTGTAGAAGAACATAATGAAAAAGACTTCTAACTAATTCAGTCGAATGCTGAAGCCATGAAGATTCTTCAGTGTGGACTAGAGCTTAATGTATGTTTATGTATTCCCAAGTGCTCAACTGCAAAGGAAATCTGGGATACACTAGACAGGTTATACAATAAAGAAACTACAAAGTCAGAAGAGAGTTCAATCGAGGTCATTCCTGTCAAGAATAGCGCTGTAAAGAATCTAAATAACTCAGGATACTTCAGGTGTGGCCAGAGAGACCATGTTATTAAACATTGCCCAATATGGGGACCTTCTGAAAGTGAAAGTGATGAATAAAAAGAAGAACCAGAAGATGACTCTCCATTGGCACTGATGGCGGATAATGAATCTTCGATTGATGATACACCTAAGGTAAGTCTCGATGAACTAAAATGTAGACTTCATAATTGTTCTCCCATTGAATTAAATTTGCTTGCCGTGACTTTAATTGAGAGATTGAAAAGTTGAGGTCTGAGAAGGAACAAGCACTTTTTGAGAAGGATCAACTAATGTCACTTGTGTCTAATTTTTCAATGAAAAATAAAAACTTGGAAAAAGCTAAATCTGATCTTAAAAAGGAATTAACTGCTAGTGAAACTCAAGTTTTTGAATTAAAACAGAAAGTCTCAGCGCTTGAAGTAGAAACTCTTCAATTAAAAGAACAGGTGCTTTGTGAGAAGAAGCTAGGTTCTACACTCGAACTTGAGAATCAAAAATTGAAAGAAGTGTCTACTAAGCAAGGAGTTAGTGAGGCTCAAATCAACCTTGAAACTGAGCTTAAAAGAAAAATCGGGTTCTACATCAGGAGACTGAGAAGAACCGGGTTCTTCAGGAGAAGGTTGAAAAAGCTAACTCTGAGCACACCAGACTCACTAAATGGAACAAGTCTTCTGAAGCTTTGAATTGGTTGCATGAAAATCATAATAGATGTAAGACTGGATTAGGACATACGAAACCTTTACCTGCTTGGAACCCTAATTGTATGTATGTAGGACTTCCTTGCAACAAACTCTGCTTCTTGTGTGGTAAGAATGGACATATCAAGAATGAATGCAGTGTTGCCAAAGCATCAGTGATAAAGAATAAAAAATTAGTTTTACCTTATTGGGCTAGAAAAGATTTGATTCATCCATTCGATAATAAAAAGGGACCCAAGCTTGTTTGGGTTCCTGTTACTAACCCTTGATTTTCTTTTGCAGGCTGGAGTGAGAAGGAACAACCCAAGCTGGATTCTTGATAGTGGTTGTTCCAGGCACATGACAGGAGATAGAAGAAACTTTCTCTCACTCGCAGCATTTCAAGGGGGTAGTGTGGCTGTTGGAGGAGGCAAGAGCAGTGAAATTATTGGTATTCGAAAAGTTGGGAGATCCCTCAATCATGCTATTGATAATGTACTCTATGTGGATGGATTGAGCCACAATCTTCGAAGTATCTCTCAACTATGTGATAGAGGAAACTCAGTGAGTTTCACTTCTGTAGGTTGCACTGTAAAAGAACCTGCAGACTAGTGAAGTGATAATGGAAGGGAAACAAGCTAATAATGTGTACAAGGCTACATTAGGTTCTCTTCCTGAGAATAATTTTACTTGTCTGAATGTGCTGGAGAATGATAGTCAGTTGTGGCAAAAGAGACTAGGACATGCAAGCCTGACTCAATTGAATAAGTTGGTGTCAAAGGACCTGGTTCGTGTAATGCCAAGCAAGAGGTTCAATGACATCAATATTTGTGATGCTTGTGTGAGCGGAAAACATGTAAGATCTTCATTCAAGTCAAAGAAAGTGGTTAGTACTTCTGAACAACTTGATCTGGTTCACATGGACTTGTGTGGACCAATGAGGGTAAGGAGCAGAGGAGGTAAGAGATTCGTAATAATAATAGTTGATGACTAGTCCAGATACACATGGACCTTGTTCCTCAGATCTAAAGATGAAGCATATGATATGTTCGAGGACGAGGTCAGAGTCAATCAGAAGAAACTGGGGCTTCAACTAGTGAGTATATGGTCCGACCATGGTACAGAATTTGAGAATACTACGTTTGCAGAATATTATAATAAACATGGTGTGGATCACTTCTCTGCACCAAGGACCCCTCAGCAGAATAGTGTAGTGGAGAGGAAGAACAGGTCCTTGGAGGACATGGCTAGAACAATGTTGCTGTCAAGCGGTCTATCGAAGAATTTTTGGGCTAAAGCAGTCAACACCGCTTGCAACTTGCTGAATCGATGTTCTATCCATCTTTTGTTAGAGAAAACTCCCTATGAGCTGATTAGAGGCAGGAAACCTAATATTTCGCATCTCAGAGCTTTTGGGTGCAAGTGTTTCGTGCATAACAACAGGAAAGAACCTCTAGGGAAGTTTAATGCTAGAAGTGATGAAGCCATCTTCTTAGGATATTCTTCACAACGTAAAGCTTATAAAGTGTTCAACAAGAGGACCTTTAAGAAAGTGTGCTTGTGGTATTTGATGAATCTGAAAGTATTGCAAACAGACAAGAAGATGATGATCAGGAGATTGGTCTTGCAAGAGATGAACCTGCTGAAGAACCTGAGAATTTGAATGGAGTTAAAAGTTATCAGGATGATAAGGATCAAACTCAGGGGGAACTAGAATGCAATCAGACAGGGGGAACTGAAGAGCAAGATGAAGAAGACCTAGATGACTCAGCTCCTCCTTGGAATGACACTCAGCAGATTCAACCTAAATCTTGGAGATATCAAAGTTCTCACCACTGGAGAACCTCATGTCTGATCTAAACACTCGAGTGGTTACTAGAAGAGCTTTGAAGAACTTCTGTGCATTCTTTACATTTCTATCCTCAATAGAACCAAAGAATGTACGTGAAGCACTTGAGAATCCAGACTGGGGGATTGTTATGCAAGAGGAACTTCATCAGTTTGAACGCAGTAAGGTATGGCACCTGGTCCCTCGACCAACGGACAGGTCCATCATTGGTACTAAATGGGCCTTTAGAAACAAGCTGGATGAACATGGCATAGTAACAAGGAATAGGTAACAAGGCAAGACTGGTGGTTCAAGGTTACAGCCAAGAAGAAGGAATCGATTATGATGAAACCTTTGCACCTGTTGCAAGAATGGAGTCCATCAGGATGCTTATTGTTTTTGCAGCTTACACGGAGTTTAAGCTGTACCAGATGAATGTGAAGAGTGCATTCCTTAATGGTTATTTGAATGAAGAGGTGTATGTTATTCAACCACATGGCTTTGAAAGTACAGAGTTTCCTGATCATGTCTACAAAGTTGACAAGGCACTGTATGGGTTGAAACAGGCTCCTAGGGCTTGGTATGAAAGATTGTCTGGGTTCTTATTGAAGAGTGGGTTTACTAGAGGCCAAATAGACAAACTTTGTTTTTAAGGAAGAAAGCCAAGGACCTGCTAATTGTTCAAGTGTATGTAGATGACAACATCTTTGGTGCTACAAATGAGAACCTTTGCAAGGAGTTTGCCGACCTGATGGGAAGTGAATTTGAGATGAGTATGATGGGTGAGCTAAATTTCATCTTAGGCTTACAAACCAAGCAATCTCAGGAAGGTACAATGATCCACCAGCAGAAGTACATCAATGAGCTACTAAGGAAGTATGATATGAAGTCTACTAAGGATATGAACACACTCATTGCTCCTGGAACGAAGATATATTTGGATGAAACTGATGCTTCCATTGATGAAAATAAGTACAGAGGAATGATTGGTTCGTTGCTGTTTTTAACTACAAGTTGTCCAGATATTGTTTATAGTGTGGGGTTTTGTGCAAGGTTCAAGTCAAAACCAAAGGAGTCACACTTAACTGCAATCAAGAGAATCTTAAGATATTTAAAAGGAACTCAAGATCTTAGTTTATAGTACCCAAAAGGTGGAAGTTTTGATCTAATTAGGTATGCTGATGCTGACTATGCTGGTCACCTGGTTGATAGGAAAAGAACATCTGGGATGGCACACTTCCTAGGTCCTTGTTTAGCTTCATGGGCTACAAACAAACAAAATTCAGCGGCATTATCCACAGCTGAAGCTGAATATGTAGCAGCTGCTTTATGTTGTTCACAGTTATTATGGATCAAGCAGCAGTTGGAGGACTTTAGAATCAAGTGTGGACCAGTTCCAATCTTTTGTGACAATACCAGTGCAGTCAATATTGCAAAGAATTCGGTCCAGCACAAAAGAACAAAGCACATTGATATTAGGCATCCCCTTTTAAGGGATAATGTTGAGAAAGGCCTAATTACTATGAACTTTTGCAGGACTGAGGATCAAATTGCCGATATCTTCACTAAGGCATTGAAAAGGGGAATAATTTGAAAAGAACAGGCTTGAGCTAGGGATGACCAAGATACAATGAACGAAGCAGCACCTGGTTCTCCCAATGATTGGCTTGTTAAGTTTCCTTGTTTTACTTAGCTTAACTTTGCTTAGTTGATTCTACTATGAAAACTTAATTGTTTTGCTTGCTAACCTGTTTGGAACCTGTTTTCATGACTTAGATACTGGCAAATTTTTTATGTAAAGGATATAATTGAAGAAACTGGTGCATGGACATTCAGGTACACATCCTATATCGCTTACTGAGTATAACTGTTGTCTTACGTGGCCTAATCTGTTACCAATCACCCTCACTTGGCACCGGATTAGTGTAAGCTTTTCAATTTCAAATACTTTGAACCATGCTGGCGTCAACTCCTATGCGTCATAATTAGGTAGCAGCTTTTCGTACTCGATCAACCTGTTCCCCTTCCCGATGCACCTATACCCGTCTCTATTCCATCATTTGATCAAAGAAACATTGCTTCTATCGGCTAAAATGCTAAAACTCTCTCAAAATATTTTCTCTCTCTAAAACACAACTCTCTCTAAAGAAGAAATGTCAACCAGTTCCAAAGTGGATTCTCACCTCTCTTCTCCTAAAATCAAAATATCCAAACTAAATAAAAAAGTAAAGCAACTTCCAGCGAGTTGTTCTGTGGCTATGGCGAGAAAGTTTGCAAAACTGAGATAGAAGAAGTTGACGGAAGAAGTAACTAGTAAGGGGGAAAGTGTTCCAGAAACTGGTACTGAGGAAGGAATCATTGAAACGGCTCAAGAAATCGTTCAAGAAACTGAAAAGGTAACCCTAGTTCTCCTACTGGTATTATAGTCGTCGATACTAGTTTACCTTCTGTGCCTGTAGATTTACTAGAGCCTGTTATGTCTGTAGTTGGAGAGAAGGAGGAGGTAGTTGTAGAAAATATTGGAAAGGTCGTTGAAATAGAGGTTGATGTTGTTGTTAAAGAAACTGAGAAAACTGTTGAGGAACCTGTTCCTGAGACAATTCCTGTAGTGGAAAAGACTGTTAGTGACAAAGGAGAGGAAAAATCTACTGAACTTGCTAAAGGACCTGAGAAAGAACCTGGTTTGTTCTCTGGTTCTGTGGCAGGTGATGATGCAGATCTGAGAGATATTGATGATTATGTGGAAGAGAACGTAGAAGGTGTAGGTTTTAATGAACCTTTTGATGCTGTGTTGCCTAAGCCCAATCCCACTCCTCAAGCTAGTGAAGGTTCCTCCAGTGAGACAGATGTTGTGGTGGTGGTGTAGGAACAGAGGAGATTGGGAAAGAGGCCTGTGGTTCAGGAACAAAAACAAACTGTGAAGAAAACGAGGTTGATAAAGGGAGGAGAATTTGTAGGTACTTCCAAGATTGGAAGTTCTGGAGATGCAGAGGGTATGGGAGAAAGCATCAAAAAGACACTGAGTCATGCTAGGAGACCTGCTTCTCGAGGTTCTGTAAGAGAGCAGCAGGAGAGGATAGTGGAGGAACCTGAGGTTCGTAGGAGAGGTTCCAAATCAAAGCTGGTGATTGGAGATGACAAGGAAGAGAAGAAAAGGAGGGTGGCCTATTTTAGAGGTCTACCAATGGTGAAGGATAAAATTCTTGCTAACCTGAAGCTTGAGGGAATGACTCCGCTTGGTGCTAAGTTGATGGCTCAGGGTTGGTTGAACCTGTTCAGTGATCGTGCTAGACAGCTGAGGGAGCAAGAGGTTCGAGAATTTTTTTCCAATTGCACAGTGAGTGAAGGTATTGTGACAACCATAGGCAAGGGGCTGGTAATCCAGTTTGATAGTGTGGGGCTGGGTGAGATTTTGGGTGTTCTCTCTCAGGGCTACAACGAGTATATGAGGAACTCATGGCCTGCTAGAGGATATGGTGTGTCTGCTTTTGAGGTGACCCAGAAATTTGCAGGGAGACCAAGGCTGGTAAGGGCTATACAAGTTTAAAAAAGGCAATGCAACCCTTCTACCAGTTGCTCATTGAATTTGTGCTGAAGAACATGTTGCAGTTGTCAGAAAGGAGGAGCGAGGCCAACTTTCTGGATATGACCTATATGGACCTGCTAGATCGAGAGGTTCGTATTAATCTGCCTGAATTGATGATCAAGAACATTGGTAGGGTAGCTGATATGGGGTTAGGCAAACATGCACTAGTCTATGGATTTCTTCTGGGGAAGATATTTGATTTCTTTGGGGTACGTGTTGGTAAGTGGACTGAGCCGGACCACAACGACTTGTTTGGGAGGAACAATTTTAAGTCCTGTGACTATGTGTTGGATGGTGAACCTGCTGATGAACCAGAGCATATGGAGGAGGATGCAGATGAAATGAGGAACAATAGAATGGATAGAAGGATTGAGGGGTTCAGGAGGCAGCTTGAAAGGCAAAATGATGAGCTGGCCTGGATGAATGCTGAAAACACAAGGCTGGATGCAGAGCTAGAGCGTGAAAGAGAAGGAAACTCGCGTCGCCTCGCCTTGTTTCTTGCTCACTTTAACATCCATGATATTCCTTGAATCAGTTCCTTTCCATAGTCCCTTCCAGGTTCTTTTATTGCCTGTTTTTTAAGACAATCTTACTTCTCGGTTTGTAATATTTGAATGATGTTTGGATGTTTTATGTCGGTTTGGCACTTTTGTTGTTGTAAATATCCTATCTTGCTAGTATTTATTGTCTGAAACAGGTTCCTGACGTTTTAAGGTTGGCTTGCTTCCTTTGGTACTAGAGTCAACTAGACTTAATTTAAGTTGAGCATGTTCTTGAAACTGTGAAACTTTTTGATGATCCCAAAAGAGGGAAGTTAGTTGTTGATTAGTTCATTTTATGTTTGTGACCTATTTTTGCCTAACTGTTATTACCCTGGTTCGTGGTTAGTGTTTGATTTTTACAAGGTCTTGAGAGTATAAATCCTCGTTGAGATAACATGGTTTGTCATGATCAACCTGGTGCTAAGTGGACTACGAAAAGGTTCACTGTCGAAGTGAGAAGACCAGTTGTTCAAACGAGATATTCAAGTCAGAGATGAAGAAGGAAAGAAAAGAACAGTTGGGTCAAAGTTCCAATCCTACCAGAAATAGAATAAGCAAGAAGCGGTGCTGAGAAGGACGCGGTTCCTAAACGTAAATAGATTGAGAACTAAGGCAAATTAACTTAGCTTTTAAATAAGGAAATATGGGTAACCTTGTTTAAAACTGATTTCAAAGAGGAAAAGGATTCCTAAATTTAGTTGGATGCGGCTGAGTCTAGTTCCTATAAATACAAGTTAATTTGGCCAAATTCAATACGCACCAAAAACATCTCAACAGAGCATATTAAGTACAATCAGATCGTGCGAAGCTTTGTGTGCAAGAATAAAGACAGAGCAGCAGAACCTTACGAAGGAGCAGTTTCATAGATAAATCTGTTGTTTTAGGTTCTTTGTTAAAGTCTATTGAGTTGTAATCTATCAGCTTGTTTAGAAGCATTAAGTAGAGATTACTTTTTAAGGTTAAGTAGAGGTAACCTTACCAGCTAACGTGTGGCTGTGAAAGTTCTAGGTACTAGGGGGTTCTAGTTCCTTGATTATATTACGCTGTAGTCTAAAACTTGCTCGGGTTTTCCTTTAGTGGAAGAGTTGATATCCCAAGAGTTTGGGTCGTGGTTTTTTATCCCTTGAGCAAGGATTTTTCCACGTAAAAAATCTCTGTGTTCTTTACGTTTCCGCAATTTGTTTAGTTTCAAAGATAGGTGAAACTTACAAGAAACCTGGTTCTTTGTGAGTTATCCGCTGAAAGTTAAAAGCAAGTTTTAGGATTTGAAAATCGGGTAAGAACACTATTCACCCCCTCTAGTGTCTTACAAAGGTTCACCAAGTGCAACACAGCCCGATGTCGAATTTAGCATTTTCATTTTTTACGGAGGGAACACAGCCCGATGCATTGATGGAGGGTACACAGCCCGATGTCGAATTTAGCATCTTCATTTTTTTTGCAGAGGGTACACAACCTGATGCATCGACGGAGGGTACAGAACCCGATGTCGAATTTTGCATTTTTATTTTTTGCGGAGGGTACACAGCCCGATGCATCGATGGAAGGTACACAGCTCGATATCAAATTTAGCATTTTTCTTTTTTGCAGAGGGTACACAGCCCGATGCATCGATGGAAGGTACACAGCCCGATGTCAAATTTAGTATTTTTCTTTTTTTTTAAGAGGGTACACAACCCGATGCATCGACTGAGGGACACAGCTCGATGTCGAATCTAGCATTTTCATATTTTTACGGAGGGTACACAGCCCGATGCATCGACGGAGGGTACACAGCCTGATGTCAAATTTAGCATTTTCATTTTTTGCGGAGGGTACTGGTGCAAGCCAAATCCGAAGACAAGCTTTGCAACCGATTCAACAACGGAAAAACAAGATAGAAGTTTGACACAACTTTACTTGCTTGAACGGCACTAAGGAACTGGTCTTGGTACGATTCAAGTAGAAGGAAAGAGTACCTAAACTATGCAACAATACTCAAGAGAACATTGCCTCTTGCAAACTGAATGATCAAAGAGGAAATGTTCAATCGGAGTTACCGAAATCCACAAGTACAAAAAGCCAACACTGGGGTTCTACTCGCTTCGGAGATAAGGAAATGCTCTCGGCAATTTCATTCATTCATCAATATCCAAAAACTGGCTACTTACAATGATATGGAACAAGGTTTATATAGGAAATACTAAGGGTAAACTAATAAAATGTTCACAGGTGACCAATAAAAACAAGCCACGCAGGGCCAAACTAAAGTGTGTTCGGCAGCCTTGACTTCGGTGCTCGGTTGCTTGCTCGATCATACTTGGGTGAGTGTTCGGCAACCATGACTTCGGTACTTGGTTGCTTGCTCAAACACATTTGTCATCGGGCGCTCACTTGACTTCGAACACAATTTGTTGTGTTCGGTTCGGCGCCAAGAGTTGGTGTTCGGTCACTTTGTCCTCGGGCTCAAATTTGAAGATGTGGCCTTCGGATCTAGCACTTTGCGATTCCCCCTCCGAACACATACTTCCTCCTGGCCAAGCCAACAGAATGTGCATGTCATGGAGCAATTTGGCTTGGCTTCGTGTCATTGGCCTCGGTTGATCTGTCATCGACTTCGGTGGATTGTCGAGCACTTGATCAGCACTTTGGGCTGCATCATCCTCCCTTTCTTGAAAAGATTTCGTCCTCTAAATTGCTTCATGATCTGTCTCCGGTACTTGGCCTACAACACAAGGAGTTAAGTCAGTCACTTTGAATGTGTTGGACACATTATACTCACCTGGGAGGTCGATCACATAAGCATTGTTATTAATCTTGCTCATCACTTGAAATGGACCATCCCCTCGAGGAGCCAACTTTCCTTTCCTTTCCTTTGGTTCGGGAATCGCTCTCTTTGGAAGTGAACCCAAACCCAATCTCCCTTCTTCAACTCCAACTTCTTTCGCCCCTTGTTTTTTTTCAATGCCTCTTTGGCATAAGCTTCCTCGAGATTCTTTTTTGCCTTGGCATTAACCTCGAGCAGAGCTTTAGGTCGATGAGTACCTTCAAAATAAATAACAACATCTCAAGGCAATGGGGTTAGATCAAGTGGAATCAAAGGATTAAAACCATACACATAGTCGAATGGGGTCATATTTATCATTCGATGCACCGTTCGATTGTATGCAAACTCCATCATGATCAAGCGATCAGCCCAAGTTCCGACCTTGCCTTTTGTCATTGCACGAAGAAAAGACCCCAAGGTTCGGTTAACTACCTCGGTCTGTCCATCAGTCTGAGGATGGTGAGACGTCGAGAATAGTAGTTTGGTGCCAAGGGCACCCCACAAACATTTCCAAAAATGACTCAAGAACTTCGAGTCCTGGTCACTCAAAATTTTACGTGGCACACCATTCAATTTTAACACATGAGCAATAAACAAGGAAGCAACATGTTGTGCACAATCGCATTTCTTGCAAGGAATAAAGTGAGCCATTTTGGAAAATCGATCCGCGACAATAAAGATGCTATCATGTCCTCCCCCCGATCTCGGTAAACCCAAGACAAAATCCATGGATATATCAACCCAAGGTCGCTCAGGCACAGGCAACGGGGTATACAATCCATGAGGGCTGGACTTCGATTTAGCTTTCTTGCAAGCAAGACAAGCGTTGCAAGGTTATTCCTTATGTCGTCGCAATTTTGGCCAATGGAACTGCTCAGTTAAGATACCAAGAGTTTTGTCGACACCGAAGTGTCCCATCAAGCCTCTGAAATGAGCTTCTCGCAGTAAGAGTTCTCACCACGATGACACTGGCACAAAAACCCTCCCATTCTTGAAGAGGTAGCCATCGTGCCACTGATATTTCTCAACTCTTCGGCCACTCAAGATTGCGTCTCAAACGCATTTTAGCTTGGGATCGTCTTTGTACATCAACTTGATGCTTTCGAATCCCATGAGCCTAGAAGCGAGAGTGATCGCTAAAGAAAATTTCCTCGATAGCGCATCAGCCACAACATTGTCTTTTCCCCTTTTGTAATGAATTACATAGGGAATACTTTCAATGAATTCAACCCATTTAGCATGCCTTCGATTTAATTTCTCCTGACCTCGGAGATGCTTCAAAAATTCATGATCACTTTTAATAACAAACTCTCGAGGCCATAAATAATGCTGCCGATGGGTGAGTGCTCGAACGAGGGCATACAACTACTTGTCATATGTAGAGTAGTTCAAGGTCGCACCCTTAAGCTTTTCGTTAAAGTAAGCGATCGGCTTCGATTCTTGCATCAGTACTCCTCCGATCCCAACTCCGGATGCATCACACTCGACTTCGAATGCTTTACCGAAGTCAGGGAGTTGCAACAACGGGGCAGCGCAAAGCCTCCATTTCAATTTGGAAAGCCCTCTCTTGGGACTCTCCCCACACAAATGGATGGTCTTTCTTTATCAGCTCGGTCAAAGGAGCTGCCACGGTGCTAAAGTCTCGAACAAACCTCCGGTAAAAGCTAGCTAAGCCATGGAAGCTACGAACTTGTGTTACCGAGGTTGGAGTTGGCCAACCTTTGATGGCTTCGACTTTTGATACGTCAACTTCAACACCATTAGCATTGACAACGAATCCTAAAAAGACCACATGTTCGACACAAATAGCTTCTCTTCTCTAAGCTTATCAAGCACTAGCCTTAGGTGTTTGACAAGTTCATCCATAGATTTACTATAGATAAGGATGTCATCAAAGTAAACGACAACAAACTTATTTATGAACGGTTTGAGCACATGGTTCATCAGTCGCACGAATGTGCTCGGTGCGCTGGATAAGCCAAAAGGCATTACCAACCATTCATAGAGACCGAACTTGGTCTTGAATGGTGTTTTCCACTCGTCTCCGGGTTTCATTCGGATCTGGTGGTAACCGGACCTAAGGTCTATCTTTGTAAAGCATGAAGAACCACTTAACTCATCTAGCATGTCATCTAATTGAGGGATAGGATGACCATACTTTACCGTTATTTTGTTGACTGCTCGGCAATCAACACTCATTCACCATGTTCCATCTTTCTTCGGGACAAGGATAACAGGAACGACGCAAGGACTCAAGATCTCTGGAACGACACCCTTGTTCAGCAACTCATCAACCTACCTTTGGAGCTCTTTGCTGTCTTCGGGATTACACCGGTAAGCAGGTTTCTTGGGTAATTGTGACCCCAGTACAAAATTTTTTTGGTGCTCGATTCCTCGTAATGGAGGCAATCCACCAGGCATTTCCTCGGGAAAGATGTCCTCGAAGTCCTGCAAAACTTTACGAATAGACAAAGGCAAAGGGTTATCGTTAGTTAAATCATCATTTGGAGTTAAAAGGATACCCTTATGCACGAGGCAAATCATCATTCGACCGGTTTCGTTGCCATTTCACCCGGTTGCATGATTGCACAAATATTTTTGACTTCGGGTGATGGAGCTGTTGTTTCGGCCAGAATTGGTCCACCGATGGGGTTCTTAGCTTTAGCCGCTTCCTTCAGCTCCTTCATTTTTTTGTAGTCCTTACTGACTTGCTTCGGAGTCAACGGTTTAAGCACAAACTTTCTTCCCTCGTGAGTGGCAGTATAAGTGTTTGCTTTGCCATTATGCACGACATTCCGATCAAATTTCCATGGCCTCCCAAATAGAAGGTGGCAGGCTTGCATTGGCAACACATCAAACATGAGCTCGTCAATGTAGTTGCCAATTTTGAACTTGACCAACACTTGTTTCACAACCTTCAGTTCACCACATTCATTAAGCTATTGCAACCGACATGGGTTCGGGTGCTTCGAGGTGGGTAACTTCAATTGTGAAACAAATGTTTGACTCACAACGTTAGCACAACTACTGGAGTCAATGATCATCGAGCAGACCATACCCATGACTCGGCATTTAGCATGCAAAAGTTTCTCACGTTGCACATTCTCATTGTCTTCGGCTGACATCACACTCAAGCTCCTTCTCACAACAAGAAATGCTCGAGGGTCATCATCCTCGGTTGTATCTTCTCCTCCGGAAATTAATTCCCCTTCATCACTATTCTCCTCTTCGGGTTCACTATCCTGCTCTTGGGGCTTTCCATCGATAAGAATTATGGCCTTTCGAGTGGGACAGTCTCTAGCAAAATGACCATATCCTCTACACTTGTGGCATTGGGTAAAAGATGATGATGGTGTATTAAACTGAGTCTTAGTGTTACCTCCCACATTTGGCGTTGGCTTTTCATAAGTCTTCTTCACTTCGGGTTTTGCACTGTTGCCACTAGTGTTCGAGCTCTTCCACTCCTTCGGTTTATTTACCGGGGTAGTAGATGTACTCAGGTATCGATTGAACTTATCCTCCTTGAGCCATTTCTCGGTCTCAACCGCAGCTTCATATACCCCAAGTGGACATGGGTACTTGTGAAACCTCAATTGGAAGGCTATATCTCGACTCAACCCATTCTTGAATCGAACAGCAGCTTGCTCCTCATCCTGTTCTTCCATATTCAAGGCCATTTGAATTTTCAAGAACTCATGGTAGTATTGATCCACGGTTTGTGAACCCTGCTTCAACTCGTAAAGCCGTTTGAGTTGATCATGTCGGTATGAAGCATTGACATATTTCTCTCTCATTACTCGCTTCAGCTCCTCCCGTGTACGATTTACGGGCAATGCTGACCTTCTCCTCGATCTTTTCACCGTTTCCCACCACACGGATGCATAAGATTCAAACGATAATATAGCATAGGTTGCTTTCTTCGGTCATCCCATTGGTGTCAAAAATTCGATCCATTGTCACCTCCTACTCGTTATATTTGGAAGTATCACTACACCCTTTGAACATGGGCATATTGATCATCACACTGTTGAGGTTGAAGTGATATCGACCTCCTTGGTAGGGCTCCGGTTGAGCTCCCAAGTTTTCACCATAGGCACCATATTCTCTCAACGGATTTCCTCCTTCGTAACCGAAGTGTGGCCCTCGACCTCAGCCTCTACCTCTGTTTACATTCCTTCTTCCCATCATTGGTCTCCTGTTCTGATAGGGAAAACCATAACCATAGTCATCAGTTCCATCTTCGGCTCCCTCTCCAACTTGAGTTTCATCAGCTTGCTCGAATGGTGGAACATTCCTGATGGGTTTGGGAAGTGGGGCATAACTATGGGGATTGTCCAAAGGTTGGGGAATGCCCAAATCATGCTCTTGTGGAGCTACATCGGTTTTCAGCTCGTATTTCTTCACTACCTCCTTAAAAGGGGCAGGAGTTAGAGTAGAACCTTGGCTGGTTCTCTCTCCTGATTCAATTTGAACGCTTGGGGTCCTTCTTTCAACATTCTCAAGTCTCAAGGATATTTCTTCCAATTTGGCCATGATAACATCCAAGGTCGCCTTCGGGGGATCATCTCCTTCGTTAGCCATTATACCTTCAAAACAACAAACATTATTGAAAATAACCTCACACACTCCCTATCCTTTTAGTGGCACTCGGTCAATTTGGGGGTAAGTGTCCTCGGTCACTCAAAGACCTGTTAGCAGTGGCTCGTCTGATTGATGAAGGTCCACTAAGATCCTTCAAGTTCGACAATAGTCATTGTCTCTTCGAGAAGAGTGAAGTGATGTTCGACTCAATGGAACGGGCGCTTTTACTGAGCACGGGGAGTCAAATGAAATTTTCTACGAAATTTGGACTTCGGTCACCCTACGCACGATTTTCTAAAAGCTCAGATGCGATAGTACGACCTCGAGTAGAAATGTTTACTCTAGAGATCCACTATCGTGAATTATTCGAACACAAAGAAAAGGTGAAATCCTACGATAATCTACCCTTCGGTTCCAGTTTGATTATTCTTCTTCGAATACGACAACCTTATTAGTACAAAGTGGTCCCTCCTTGGTACGGATAGGGTTTTATCTTATCCATTTTCCCTTTTCAAGCCGACACGATTTCACTTGGGGTTTTCGAATTTAAAAATTTACCCCTTCTTCTTCTTCTTCTTCTTCAATGGAACAGTAAACCTTTGCTCCAGTGTACGGACAAATTTTCAATCTGTTCACTGTCCAAGATTTTAACAGAATTCAGGGTTGCTTTGAACTCCGGTACAACAACAATCGGAGAAAAATCAGTTCAAAGTCCTTTGAGCTAACATTTAGCTCGTCGTGTCCGTACACAGTTACAATGTAACAATTTTCCGGCGTACGGACGACGGTGTAAATCATAGACTTCGAAAGTTTTAAGCACAAAACAATCACAAAATACTCAAGAACCACCAGTCTTCATCGACATCATCTAATTCCTGCTGGGGTTCATGTTTCAGTCACCACCAATGTTCAAAACAGTTAAAAATTTCACCACAAAACCCTAGACGTCAATCGTGTATGACAGGTGCTCGTTGGAATCAGGAAACAATGGTTAACAAGAATCAATGGTTGTTTGATTCAAACAACCAACAAATCAACCAAAATTTTAAAATTTCTTTTTCTATTTTTACTTTTTTTTTGGTAAAATAACAACACCAACAATAACAAGAACATGAAACGGAAAACAAAGACACAAACACACGAAATTTAAAGATAACTTCGAACAGGATTTGGCGCCGTAGAAACAAGCCCAAACCGTGCTCTGATACAAAGATGGTGCAAGCCAAATCCGAAAACAAGCTTTGCAACCGATTCAACAGCGGAAAAATGAGATAGAAGTTTGACACAACTTTACTTGCTTGAACGGTACCAAGGAACTGGTCTTGGTACGATTCAAGTAGAAGGAAAGATCACCTACACTATGCAACAATCCTCAAGAGAACACTGCCTCACGCAAACTGAATGATTAAAGAGGAAATGTTCAATCGGAGTTACCGAAAGCCATAAGTCCAAAAAGCCAACACTGGGATTCTGCTCACTTCGGAGACAAGGAAATGCTCTCGGTAATTTAATTCATTCATCAATATCCAAAAACTAGCTACTTATGATGATATGGAACAAGGTTTATATAGGAAATACTAAGGGTAAACTAGTAAAATGGTCAAAGGTGGCCAATAAAAACAAGCCACGCAGGGCTTAACTGAAGTGTGTTCGGCAGCCTTGACTTCTGTGCTCGGTTACTTGCTCGATCACACTTGGGTGAGTGTTCGGCAGCCATGACTTCGGTGCTTGGTTGCTTGCTCGAACACATTCGTCATCAGGCGCTCACTTGACTTCGAACATAATTTTTTTGTGTTCGGTTCGGCGCCAAGAGTTGGTGTCGATCACTTTGTCCTCGGGATCAAATTTGAAGATGTGGCCTTTGGATCTAGCACTTTGCGATTCCCCCTCTGAACACATATTTCCTCCCGGCAAAGCCAACTGAATGTGCATGTCATGGAGCAATTTGGCTTCGCTTCGTGTCATTGGCCTCGGTTGATCTGTCATCGACTTCGGTGGATTGTCGAGCACTTGATCAGCACTTTGGGCTGCATCAGGTATACAGCCCGATGCATCAACTTAGGGTACACATCCCGATGTCAAATATAGCATTTTCATTTTTGCGGAGGGTACACAGCCCGATGCATTGGCGGAAGGTACACAGCCTGATGGCGACTTTAGCATTTTCATTTTTTGGAGAGGGTACACAGCCCGATACATCGACTTAGGGTACAAAACCCGATGTCGAATTTAGCATTTTCATTTTTGTAGAGGGTACACATCCCGACATAACGACTGAGGGTACAAAATCTGATGTCGAATTTAGCATTTTCATTTTTTTGCGGAGGGTACACAACCCAATGCATCAATGAAAGGTATACAACCTTACGTAACGAACACAACTGTATGTGATGAGAAATCTTGACAAGATGATCCAGCCCAACAGGAAAGTACAGTTTACATTTTCTTATACATACACTATTTTTGCAAAGCTCACTTCTATTGTAGGATATACAATCTGACAAAGCGAGTATTACGATCTAGCGCCTCGTCAATTCACATATTCAATAAGCACTTCTCTAGAGCCGCGACAAAATTAGTTGTTCTGTCAACGTCTTAGCCCGAAGACTCTTTCATCATCACCGGGCAAAGAGGACCAGCTGTTGACACCTAATTATATCCCTCCCGCTTCCATAACCATTATTCGGACAAAATTATATTGATAACCATACAATCACTACTATGCTAAGTCACTACTTCATGTACGCACCTTATTTAGGCTATTTTAAAGGCATTTTCACAAGCGACTGCAATTTTACAAAATTTGCATGTTTCGTCACAGTTCCTTGCAATTATTCGCATTCCTGACAAAATTGCCTAAATTATTTTTAAAAGTTAAAATAATAGGATTTATTAATTATTTAGCTCTCACAATTAATTTTCTCATTTTTTATAATTTTTATAAGTATTCTATATAATTTTTTCACGCATTTATATGTATTTTTATACACCATTTATACATTGTATATACGCATATACATATACGCACATCGCATATCTCCACTTATACACATGAGCTCCACATTGGTCCCACGTCATGCCTACGTGGCGTTATCCCAGCCGTCCACGTGTACAATCCAAAGGGTAGAAATTGAGTTTCCATTTTTATCTATACGAACGACCGCCCCAACCCTGAAATCCCTTTCATTTCCCCCTTGTCTAGGCCGCATGTCTGCTCATTTTTTCTCTCTCTCTATGTGAAAACTCAATCGCCACAGATCATGGCAATTTCCGGCTACTCCCACCGGCGGAATTCGAAACAAATTACATATTTGTACTCCTCTTTTCATCCGCTACAAAACCTATACTCTTTTATTGATGTCTGAACAAGGTCAACTTTGACCCTTGTCGACGGAGGTTCCTACTAACGAAAAATATCTCCGGCCTTGCCTAAAATGGTTCTAAAATATTGCTACAAATAAAAAAGGCAAGGAATCCCTCATGCAAACTCGAATGAGACGGGTCAAGGATACCCAACCTCAATGAAAATGGGTAACCCAAAATCTTCTTGTTTTCCCTAAATTGTGTATGTGATCGATTAAGCATGAATTTTTCTGAAACTCTAATGCTTTAAGTGTTTAATTTTAGTCGATGATAAGTGAGAAAACTTCTTGTAAAATTATCTGCTTTCACTTCGTACTTTGCCTTGGACACTGATTTTCACTTGCCTAAATTTGCTTAACTTCACCTAATTGTGAGCACGTTAGTTGTTAATAGTCGACTAATCAAGGCAAAAGACTGCCCAACTGGAAATTTCACTTATGAGTTAGTTGGAAACATGTGCTTAGGTTGTTCGTGTGATTTGATTTGATACTCTTGTAGCGTATGTTTCATATCACCCTTACAGTATGCTCACCTTTGTTTGACAATATGCTTAGCCTTTTTTATTTTTTGTTCCTGATCATGTGTTTACTTGAATTGAAAATTAAAAGGGGTGATGATTTACACAACTAGAATGATCTTGATTGACTCAAATTGAATTAAGATTGGAATCTTGAATGGAAGTGGTTTATTTGATTTGATTCAGTATCAGTTAGGGATTAGTGGGAATCCGACAAGGGATTTTTTCAAGCTTAAAATAGCTTAAAGTATATTTGCATACTGATTCTTTTGAACATGCACTCCCTTATGGGCTAAGGGTAGGGGATTTTTGTGCCTGGGATTTTGCTTATAGGACTTAACCTAATTTTAAATCCTAATTGAACTATGCATGGTAAATATACAATGAGAACCTTTTTAATTCTGGAAGGCAAAACCCTTCCCTCCTCCCCTCATTTTCGAACCAGCTTCATTTACGGAAAACATGTAGGAAGTTGATTCCTTTTAAGTGACAGTATAATCTTTCCTTTCCATTTAAAAAATTTTCAAATTTATTACTCTTTCACATTGAAATTTGAATTTAAAAGGGCCCTATGCTATGCCTATATAAACCAGACTTTTGCACACTTAGAGACATGGTATACACACCAACAGATACACTAAGAAAGTCTGGTATAGCAATTCACAGGCCTACACTTCTCATTCTTTGCTTATTTGTTTTGAAGAATTCCTACTCTACTTGTGTGCTACTTTGGCTCTTGCAAGAGTCTCTCTCTCTCTCTGCGCTTTATTGTTTCAAAATGCTAAAGGTATTCCTACAATCCTTTTGGTTATTTGCACCTGTTTTTTCCTTAACTCATCCATGTTTGGTTGTATTGCTTGTTGCCTCACTTAAACTGCATGTCTATCTAGTGCTTTAGTTCCTGTTTTGCTAGTCCTCTTTAACCTCACGCAATTAGGATGATCTGAAGGATCATACCAATATTCATTAAGTGCATGGGATTTGTATAATCATATCCACCCTACTGTTAAGGGCTTCTCGATGGCCTAATCACTACTAGGACTGAGCTGAGTCATTAAAAGCTTTGAATACATGTTTCTACCCCCCCCCCCCCCCCAATAGCACCCCTGTTTATGTATATTAATTAGGACCCCTGTTTGTATTTGTTTAAAATAGGGTACACAGCTACTAGACTGTGTAAATGGCCACCCAAGGGCCTTTCCTTATCCCTTTCCTTTATGTGGCTGCATCATATACTAAAATAAAGGCCACTGCATTAAAATACTTAGCTTTCAATGTCTAATAATTTTAACGATGCTGATATCCACATGTAATTTGGCGATTTTAATGATTGGCATAATTCTTAGTCGACTAAAATAAATGCAGAACAGTTTTTCGTACTTAAACTATTTTTGAAGCATGATTTTCTTTGGACAAGGGCCATATGTGCCAAAATTGCCTACTCTGTGACTGTTTCTAAAAAATCAAGTCTTCCCTTCTTTAAGTTTCTGATCTAGGCACAAAAACATTTTCAAAATCGGGCCTTTATTTGTAAAAACATGATTTTAAACCTTTTATACACTAGTCTAATAGTGTATAGGGGGTATAAGCCTTATGGGTCAATTATAACTCTTATAAGTATTTTCTTAACATATATCACTTAACACTCCATGTATTTGCATGCTTCCATGTATATTTATGTGTGGCAGCCCTTATTTGCATTTACGTGCCTTATTCAGAACCCATTTTCAAAAGCTGCCTACCTATTTATATATTCCAAAACTAACCCCTTAAATCAAATAGCCATTAAGGTTAGCAATCGATAACTAATGACGAGTCACACCGACCCTAAATGGCTAACATTTTATTTCAAAAATAACATCAATCCATTTTTCTAACCAATTCAAAACTGTTTTCGCCAAACTGGCTATTTTTGCAAAGCTAGACATTTTTGCAAAACTAGTTATTACTGCAGTTTATTTATAGATACTTGGAAATTTTACATATAAATTGATCCAGAATATTTCTTACCAAATTAGCCGGTTTAACTCAATGTTTACTAATTTGAGGCTAAATGTGCGATTAGGCATAGGGCTTAGGTCGTCCTTGCAAATTTGAAAGCCCAATTGCATATACATGTTGCCCTTATACACTATTTTGCACGAATAGACTTAATTCCTTGAGAAATTGTGAATTTGACTCTTTGAGTTGGTAATATATGTATTTCTGAACATTCATAACTTGCATACACATCCCAAAATATAGACTCGGGTGGGAGCCACTTTTCGTGGGACTTGAGGAAGTGCCTAACACCTTCTTCCCCGAGTCACTTGGACTTCTTACCTATTGAATCTCCGAAACTAGACCGGCTTAATAAAGACCCAACCTTATACACTTAGGTGACCTAATACACCTCAGAAATCTATATTAGGTGGCGACTCCAATTCTTAACTCAAACGAGTTACCCACTCAAAACCTGAAACTTAACTCGCTCTGAGTTGAATTTAAAATCGGGTATGACAACGAGGTGTGAGATCGTAGCATTTGCATTGTAAGATTGTATACTTTCTTGTTGGGCTCGATCATCTTGCCAAGATTTCTCATCATATGCAGGTGTGTTCGTCACGTTGGGCTGTATACCTTTTGTCATGTCTATCCTCTCACTAGGTTGTCTACCCTGTAGGATGTCTTCTTCTTGCAATGCCAAACTCTGTATCGGGCTGTGTAACCTCAGTCAATGCTTCAGGCTGTGTACCCTTTGTTGTGGCAAATTCAGCATCAGGCTGTGTACCCTCAGTCGATGCATTGGTTGTGTACCCTTTGTTGTGTCAAATTTGACATTGGGTTGTGTACCCTCAGTCTATGCATTGGGCTATGTACCCTTTGTTGTGTTAAATTCGACATCGGGCTGTGTTCCCTCAGTCGAAGCATTGGGCTGTGTACCCTTTGCTGTGTCAAATTCGACATCGGGCTGTATACGCTCAGTCGATGCATTGGGCTGTGTACCCTTTGTTGTGTCAAATTCTACATTAGGATGTGTTCCCTCACTCGATGCATTAGGCTGTGTACCCTTTGCTGTGTCAAATTTGGCATCGGCTGTGTACCCTATGTCGATTTATCGGGCTGTGTACCCTGCAAAATAAGAACATAGTGAAAAGAAACTAAATAACCTTTTTGTTAAGATACGTTTGCCATATGGTGTCGGGCTGTATGCCCTTCATACGTGCATTCAAAGAAAAATTGGTAAGTTGTGCGGGGTAGTTTAGTTTGTACATTCTTGGCTTGCTTTATGCATGCTTCTTGCGAGTGCAGGGACCCTGGCAAAGCTAATAGGGATATATATAAAGTAGTAAATAATGCAAATATTTTGAAAAACTTTTATGAGAAAAAAATGAAATGAAATATTTTATTTCTATTGAGTCATGAGTCGTATTGTCTAAGATCATGGTCGTTGCTCCTTAGGCTGTTCCAAGTTTCCATTGAATGAATTTTGAAGGCGACCTCAAAATTCTGCCCCAGTTTGTTTGTTTTTAAATTTTTGAGAGGGTCTCAAAAAATCTCTGCCCCAATGTCAATTATGTCTGTCCTTTCGATTGCCCCAGTGTCTGATTTATGGGAATATGAGATTTTTGTATTTATGCGACCTAACCTTGGGTAGGTTGCCTACGTATCCAACTTGGGGAATCAGGTCGTAAAGTAGTTCCAGATTAAATGATATATTGCAGAGTAATAAAACCATTAACTAATGCAAGCTCCTATACATAGTATCTTTTGGCCAAATTTCTCTGTCCATCTCTGCCAGTATAAGTGCTCCTCTGGTTTCGGTGGACCATGTATGGCCCCTGCCAGTTTGATGCAAACTTGCCTCTTGCTTCTTCTTGATTGGGGAATATCTTTTTCAATACTAATTGCCCGGGTTTGAAAGACCTTTCTCGAACTTTTTTGTTAAATGCTTTTTCCATTTTCCTCTAATATAATTGTCCATGACATATTGCATTCATTCTCTTGCCATCGATGAGTGCTAATTGCTCCATTCTTTCCTTGGCCTATTCGGCATATTTTAGCTATGCCTCTTGAATGGTCCTTAGAGATGGTATCTCGACCTCTGCTTGTATCATTGCTTCGGTGCCATACACCAGCAAATTGGGAGTAGCCCCTGTTGATGTTCTCACTATGGTGCGGTACCCTAGCAAAGCATAGGGTAAATTCTCATGCCATTATTTTGAATTGTCCGTCATCCTGCACAGTATCTTCTTGATATTCTTGTTGGCTGTCTTGACCGCTCCATTCATTTGGAGTCTATATGCAGTGGAGTTATGGTTCTTGATCTTGAAAACTTCACAAGTTGCTTTCAGTAAGTCACTATTGAGATTGGACCCATTGTCGGTGATGATTGACTCGGGAATGCCGAATCGACAGATCATTTTTTCACGAACAAAGTTTGCTACCACTTTCTTTGTCACTGACTTGTACGATGCAGCTTCTACCTATTTAATAAAGTAATTAATGGCCACCAATATGAAACGGTGTCCATTTGAAGTAGCTGGTTCGATTGGTCCTATGACATCCATTCCCCAAGCAGCAAAAGGCCAAGGTGAACCCATGACATTTAATTTGCTAGGAGGTACTCGAATCATATCTCCGTGGACTTAGCATTGATGACATCTCTTTTTGTGCTTTATTCAATCATGATCGATTGTCATCCAGAAATATCTAGCCCTCAAGATCTTCTTTGCGAGTACAAAATCGTTCAGGTGTGGGCCGCACGTCCCAGAGTGTATTTCTTCTAACAATCTCGCAGCTTCCTTAGTATCCACACATCTCAGTAAACCTAGATCAAGTGTCCTTTTGTATAGGACTTCACCGTTCAAAAAGCCACTACTTTACAATCTCTTCAATGTCTTCTTTTGAAGTCTTGTTCCATCCTTCGGGTAAATTCCATCTTTGATGAATATCTTGATGTCGTAGAACCAAGGCTTTCTATCTAATTCTTCTTCCACATGATAACAGTATGCCGGTTGTTTCCTCACTGACACGGGTATTGAGTCAATGTGATTCTTGTCAGGATGTTTGATCATGGAAGATATGGTGGCCAAAGCGTCTGCGAACTCATTTTGTAATCTAGGTACATGCCGAAACTTTATCTTGGTGAATCTCCACTTCAGCTCTTTTATGCACTCGAGGTATGGCAATATCTTGGAATTCTTTGCTGTCCATTCTCCTCAGACTTGGTGAATCAATAAATCAGAATCTCCAATTGCTAGCAGCACTTGCATGTTCATGTCTACCGCCATTCTAAGATCCAAGATGCAAGCTTCATATTCCGCCATATTGTTGGTGCAAGGAAACCTCAGCTTGCTCGTGATAGGGTAATGTTGCCCAGTCTCAAAAACTAACATTGCTCCAATGCCGACACCCTTGAAATTCACCGCTCCATCGAAGAATAATCTCCAACCATCGTATTCCTCTGTGATGTCTTCTCCTACAAACATAACTTTTTCGTCGGGGAAATAAGTGTGCAAAGGCTCATAGACATTATCCATAGGGTTCTCGGCCATATGATCTGCCAAGGCTTGAGCTTTCACCGCCTTTTGAGTGACAAAAGTATTGTCGAATTCACTGATTAGCATTTGCCATTTAGCCAAATTTCCAGTAGGCAATAGCTTTTGGAAGATGTACTTGAGAGGATCCATCCTTGATATCAGCAAAGTCGCACAGGACGTCAAGTAGTGCCTCAAATTTTGTGCTATCCAGGTCAGTGCGGTCCAGCAATATGTACTCTGCTTTGTAGGGAGTGAACTTATTACTCAGTTAGTTTATTTCTTGCTCCTTTCTTCCAGTTGAGTCATGTTGCCCCAATACAGATCCAAATGCTGAATCTACTGCTGATAGGTACAAGATAAAAGGCCGCCCAGGTTCGGGTGGAACCAACACGGCCGGGCAAGGCAAAAACTCCTTTATTCGATTAAATGCTTTTTGGCAGTCCTCCGTCCATTCAATCACTGCATCTTTCTTTAATAACTTGATGATTGGTTCGCAGATGACCGTGGATTGGGCTATGAATAGGCTAATGTGTTTGAGCCGTCCTAAGAAACTTATGACCTCCTTCTTACTCTTCGGCGGCGGCAATTCTTTAATGGCTTTAATCTTAGATGGATCTAACTTGATGTCTCTTCTACTAATAATGAAACCCAGAAGCTTCCCTGCTGGGACACCAAAAGCACATTTTGTTGGGTTTAGTTTCAAGTTATATCTACGAAAGCGATTGAAAAACACGTGAAGATTATCAAGGTGCTCAGAGCTCTTCTTTGACTTGATGATCACATCGTCCACATATACATCAATCTCTTTGTGCATCAGGTCATGAAACATGGTTGTCATTGCCCTCACGTAAGTCACCCCAGCGTTCTTCAACCCAAATAGCATAACTTTGTAGTAATAGGTCTCCCAAGATGCAGTGAAAGCTGTCTTCTCGACATCCTCTTCATCCATGATCACTTGATGGTAACTGGCAAAACAATCCATGAAAGACTATAGTTCATGTTTTTCAAAATTGTCAATCAGGATTTGTATATTTGGCAAAGGAAAATCATCTTTTGGGCTGGCTCTATTCAGAACTCTGTAGTCTACACAAACTCTGAGTTTCCCATCTTGCTTTGGAACTAAGACAATGTTGGCTAACCAAGTTGGGTATTTGACCATTTTCAAAATTCCCGCATTCAGCTGCTTGGTTAACTTTTCTCCAATCTTCAGCAAGGTAGATGCCTTGAAAGTTCGGGCTTTTTGCTTGACCGGCGCAAAGCCCAGATTGATGGGTAATTTGTGAGCTACCACGTCCGTGCTTATACCACTCATGTCATCATATGACAATACAAACACATCCTCATATTCTTTAAGAAATTCAGTATACCAATTTCTATCTTCTGCGGTGAGATGCACACTGATTCTTGTCTCTTTTACGGTTTTATCATCTCCCAGATTTATCACCTCAGTCTTTTCTAGATTTGGTTTGGGCTTGTTTTCAAATCTTTCAATTTCCTCTTCTGTGGCTTCATCAAACTCAGGATAGTCAAAATCAGTTTCCTCAAGCTCCATAGTTTCATTACACGTTGTGGTTGCGGACCTAATGGAATTATTAGTTTGAATGCTGAAAAATAAAAGGTTGCGTAGTTAAAAGATTAAAATAAATGTGAAAGGAAATAGTGCAATATTTTATTATGAATCTTTGCAAAACAAAGTTTGTAGGGAGACATGTGGAAAAAGAAAAGTAAAATGCAAGTTCCACGACTCGAGGTCGAGTTTTATTTTAGAAAGCATAAACTAAATGCTATCCCCTAGCTCTACCAAGGTCCACGGTATGTTCGGGCCAGATTTCTGATCCAGTTGTTAATTGCAGCTCCTGATTCAGCTTTTTCCAGTCCAGGAAATTCAACAAGCTCTTCTAGGATCACACAGCAGTCTTCATTAGATAGGAACAATTTTGCATGCCTGGCATTAAATACTCTTCAGCATCAACAATTTTCGATTCAACCCCTTGTGCTGCAGATACCTCCTCCTTGCGACCATCCAGGTAACCAGACGAGACGAAAATATGCAGGAGAGTTTTGGTGCTTCTCTTGTAGTATTTGAAGTCCAGTGATGCTTCTTCCATGCACTTTTCATAAGTCACAATGTACCCTATGCCAGCTTTCTCGTTGTCGGGTCTCATTACAATTTGAATTGGTTCGACCATGCAATCTAGGTTTTTGCCCAAACCTTTCCCAGGTTCATAGCCTTGCCTTATCATGATTCCTACAACCTAGTCTTAAGGCCATTTTACAGGTTGTGGGAGTATGTACGGCTCATCAATGACTACCTCCATAGGTTCGGGTGTTTTAGGTAGCCATACTTGCTTTCCCCTTGTTTCTTCAGAAATGTGCTTCTAGTTAGGACGAGCATTAGGCGAGTACATCGGTTGCTTCTTTGTTTTAGCAGGTATGTTCACATGAAACTCATGCGAAGGCACACCCCAATCAGATATTACCGGTTCCTAGACCAAGCTCCTCCCTTCATAGCCTTTGCCTCGTCAATTCTAATAAGCACTGTAGAGACTTCTCCTTTTCTCTTCGGTCCTAAGCGGTGTATTGACCAGTTTAGGAGAGAAGTGTGCAGTATAAATCCCTTGGGCAGTATCAATGGGATCCTAAATCTTGTTGTAGTTTTTTTAGTATCCTCTTCGAGTGCCATGCACTGCTCCCACAAGTTTCACAGTATAAAAAGTCTGTGCGTCAGGAACATTCCCTTCAATTGCTGGTATGGTTTGTTCGTTATGGATACAGTTGTTCCCTTCGCTGAATACTACGATCTCTTTGTTGTCCCACTCTAACTTCACATTCTGGTGCAATGTAGAAGGCATTGCCCCAGCCATGTGAATCCAAGGTCTTCGTAGCAGCAGGTTCTAAGAAGCGGAGATGTCCATGACATGAAATTCAGCATTGGACTCCACAGGACCAACCATAATGGTTAAGTTGATTTCTCCAATGGTGTGATCTATCAAACGCCTTTACTTTCATTTAGCTTTATCTTATCTTACTTTGATCAATCCTCATTCTTTTCAGAGTGATGAATGGACATATGTTCAAACCAGACCCTCCATCGATCAAAACTCTCCCCACAAACCAGTCTTTGCATTTGATGGTAACATGCAAAGCCTTGTTGTGACTTAACTCCTCAAGCGGAAGCTCATCTTTGTGGAAAGTGATTCGATTAGATTTCATGACTTGCCCGACCAGGTGGTGCAAGAAAACCCAAGGGACAGCTAAACACGAAGAAGACACAGAAGAAAACAAGAATAAAAGATAGAAGCAAGACAACTCTTGCTTCGATTCAAAATAACAGTGAGGAACTTGTCTCGAAGCTCGATTGAATGAAGGCAAAATGCACCTATACTATGCAACAATTCTAAAAAAGAACAAGCTTCTTGCAAATTGAATAACCAAGAAGTAAATGTTCAATCAAAGACACCGAATGACACATGTTCTTTAAAATCCCACGTCGGGGTTCGGCTCCATCGGAGACTTACAATAGCACTTGCTATGTTTGATCATTCAACAACAACTGACTACAAATGAAATGTAATAGAGTATATATAGACTATGCTAGGGATAAAACAGTAAATGGACACAGGCGACCAATGGGAGCAGGCCACGCAGGGCTGCATACTGAGTGTTCGGTCACTCCTTCAACTGAACACTTGAATTTCAAATACTTGAGCTCGAGCTTCTTTGCTTCGGTGCTTGGTTGTTCGGCTCAGCTCATTCCTGACATCGATCGCTCTTCCTTCGGTTATTTTCTTTTACTTCGGCGTCGATGTTGAGTGTTCAGTTGGGGTTCGGTCACTCCCTTCTTCGAGCTCAAGCTTATAGATGAAGCCTTCGGTTCTTGAGCTCGGCCACTCAGCTTCGGAGTAGTTGCTTTCCTTCGACCAAGCCAAGTGAATGTGAACATCGTGCGGTAGCTTGGCTTGGCTTCGTGTCATTGTCCTCGGTGGTTCGAACACTTAATCAACACGTGTTCGGGCTGCATCATCCTCCCCTTCTTGAGAAAATTTCGTCCTCGAAATCGAACCATCTTCATCCTCCGAAGTTTGACCTACAACACAAGGAGCTAAGTCAGCAACATTAAAGGTGTTGGACACGTTATATTCACCGGGGAGGTCGATCATATAAGCATTGTTGTTGATCTTGCTCAGCACTTGAAATGGACCATCCCTTCGAGGAGCCAGCTTTCCTTTCATTTGGTCCGGGAAGCATTCCATTCGAAAGTGAACCCAAACCCAATCTCCCTTCTTTAATTCCAACTTTTTACGACCCTTGTTTTTCTTCGATGCATCTTTTGCATAAGCTTCCTCGAGGTTCTTTTTCACCTTTGCATGCAACTCGATCAAGGTAGTGGCTCGCCGAGTACCTTATAAATCAATAAAAAAATCTAGAGGCAATGGGGGTTAAATCAAGTGGAATCAAAGGATTAAAACCATACACACATTCGAACGGGTCATATTTATCATTCGATTGTATGCAAACTCCAATATGGGCAAACGATCAGCCCAATTTCTGACCTTGCCCTTGGTCATTGTACGAAGCAAAGATCCTAAGGGTCGGTTAACTACCTCGGTCTGTCCATCAGTCTGAGGGTGGTGAGACGTCGAGAATAGTAGTTTTGTGCCGAGGGCACCCCACAAACATTTCCAAAAATGAATCAAGAACTTTGAGTCTCGATCACTCACAATAGTACGAGTAACACCATGTAATTTCAATACATTAGAAATAAACAAAGTAGCTATATGTTGTGCATCATCACACTTTTTGCAAGGAATAAAGTGAGCCATTTTGGAAAAACGATCGACTATGACAAAGATGCTATCATGTCCACCCCTCAATCTTGGTAACCCTAACACAAAGTCCATGGATATATCAACCCAAGGTCGATCAGGCACAGGCAATGAGGTGTATAAACCATGAGGGTTGGAATTCGATTTAGCCTTCTTGCAAACGAGACAAGCGTTGCAAAGCTTTTCCACATCCTGTCGCATTTTTGACCAACGGAACTGCTCGGTTAAGATACTAAGAGTTTTGTCGACACTGAAGTGTCTCATCAAGCCTACGGAGTGAGCTTCTCGAACTAAAAGCTCTCTCCACGATGACACTGGCACACAAACCCTCCCATTCTTGATGAGGTAGCTATCGTGCCACTGATATTTCTCAACCCTTCGGCCACTCAAGATTGCGTCACGAACGCATTTTAGCTTGGGATCATCTTCGTACATCGACTTGATGCTTTCGAATCCCATGAGCCTTGAGGCGAGATTGGTCGCTAAGGCAAATTTTCTTGATAGCGCATCGGCCAAAACATTTTCTTTCCTCTTTTTGTAATGAATTACAGAGGGAAAGCTTTCAATGAATTCAACCCATTTGGCATGCCTTCGATTCAATTTCTCCTAACCTCGGAGATGTTTCAAATATTCATGATTGTTATTTCCCATGATTACACCACTTTACCGTTTTAAGGACCAGTTCCTTAAAATGTGTTCCTTTACTCTACGATATGCGGAATTAAAACTGTAAGTAATTGAACACCAGATATTAGCGTGGAAAAATCCCTAGACACTGGATCAAAAAACCACGACCTACTTCTCAAGTAGGATTTCAACTTCACTATGTAAAAAGACCCACTTGGTTACAAGACTTACTCTTACTAACCTAGGACTAACTCTAATCCTTTAGTGATCTTTCTCACGATCAGTGAAGTTGTGTCAAGTCCACGACTTGAACCAGACAGTTTACAACTCGATTTTTGCTTACTACAATTGAACTAAGACTCGAACTTTTACAAGATTCAATCTAAGGAACAGGTTCTCACTTAGTTCTATTGTAGCTAACTGATTACATAAATAAGCTAATAATACTTCTCAGCTTTTGCTCGATGCTCTCTGTATTTGTGTATATCTTCTATGACTGATAGTCTTCATGCTTTATAGTTTCCAGCAGCCAAGAAGTCTCAATGAATTAGAATTCCAAAGCTCCCTTGACTTTGAATCCTAATTGGATTCTACCTCGAATCCTTTATCCCTTAGTTATGCAATCTTTTCGTATCTGATTAGGCCTGCATAATTACCAAGATACACGTCAGTATTAGGATAAATAATGATATCTCAATTAAATGATTTTGCATGAATTATCTATTCTGCTTCAGTGATTCAAAGGAACAGGTCCTTTGAATCCGTTCCTCAGTCATCAGTCAAAACTCCAAGCTTATCCAAGCTAACAATTTCCCCCTTTTTGATGATGACAAATTCATACTTATAGCTTCATCTCCTTAATGTCCTGAAGTACACCTTAAGACAATCAATCAGTGGAGATTTTTATTAGGTATAAAATCATGCAAAATCAGACCTTACTCTTCCCCCTTTTGGCATCATTGAAAAGGTTGCATATAAAAATATAACTCAAGTGTTAGAATTAATCAGCTCATATCCATTGAGGCAACTCAAAATGCAAACATAAATCAAATCAAAGCAACTGCAAGACAATGATATTAGCCATCAAAGACAATTCATTTAACCAAATATTAAAATCAGGGGATACAAGCAAGTACTACAGAATTATCCAACTACTAAAGAAGAAGAAAAGACTAAGGCACTAGGCTAGGCTAGATCCCACTAGACAAAAGATGGCTAAAGGCTAAGACTAAGGCTAAGGCTAAGGTGGTCAGGATGTGGAAGGACCAGGTCCCTGAGACTTGTTAAGCAGATCAAACATCTGCTTGAGCATTCCCTCATTGGTCTCCTTTGCTTTTGAGGCCTCTGCCTTCCAGTAATTCCTCTCCTCTTCCAACCTTGCTATCTCAGCAGCCTGCATAGCAACCTGTTGCCTAAGTTCCCTCACTTTGTTGTTCAGAGGCTGCCTCCCAACACCAGCCTGTGGAGGATCAGCCTGAACTGGCAAGTCACAGCTTATCAAAGTGGCACAACCAAACTTCTCCTTCTTTGTAGCCTTCACAACCCCTTCCAAGGGAATCTTCAACTTGGCAAAGACATCAGTCAGAATAAAACCAAACGGCAGGGAATGTTTTCTCTTCCCAGCAATCACCCTTTTTATCCGGTGGATCATAAAGCTGGGCTAATTGATCTGCTTTTCAGTGTCCAACAGTTCCATAAGGACCAGGTCCATAAAACTGGCAACTCCTCTCTTCTCCTGCCTTGGCAGTACTATCTTGTTCACAAACTCAAATAACACTTGGTGCTGTGGGTGCATCTCACTCTTCTGCACAGCCCTGGGTTTCTCTTCACCATCATTCTCAGCAAACTTCCTAGTGATCTCCAGATCAGTAGGCAAGTTTGTCAAGTCGGGCCAAACAGTCTTGACATAGCTAGCATACCCAGTAGCAGGAATCCCCAGCAGCTCACCAAGTTCCCGTGTGTCAAACATAATGACATTGTCATTGACAGAGGTAGTCAGTCTATCTTCTCTGATGGAGCAGTTCTTGTAGAACTCTTGCACCATTCCCTTAGCACATCTCCCAGAGATCTTAAGGACCATGTCCCTCCAACCCTGAGCATGCAGTTTTTGCAGCAGCCATACCATTCCTTCTTCTTGCACATCAGTCATGACCCGACCTTTCAACACCTTCCTGGTCAACATGTCTTCATGAACACAGTGCACAGACTCACCACCTTCAGCATCACTATCACTCTCATCTTCAGCAACAAACTCATCACTGTCACTAGCAGAGTCTTCAGAAACAACCACTCTCTTGGAGGACCTGGTCCTCTTAGCAACTTTCTCAGCAGCTTTAACTGAACTTCTTGTTACTCTTCTCTCAGGAACTTTTCTTTTCTTTGACTGAGGCACCACCTCCTCAGCCTCAACCATCTCATCATCTTCTCCATGGGTGCTCTAAAAGCATCCTCTGGAGACCCCGATGACCCATGCATGGGTGCTTCCAACCTCTTAATAGGTTCCCCCTCAAGAGCAGCCTCAGACCCCTCTCCCTTTTCTTCCTCGTCTATAACATTCAAAGGGTAGGTAAAGTTTACCTCATACTGATACAACACCATAGCACGAGATAAATCCTCAACCTGCTCAGCAATTGATTCAGCCGTGGGAACTGATCCTTCCCCCTGAATTTCATGTTCAGGTACGTCTGGAATTGGTTCAGGGATTTCAGGGTTTATGTTAGTGGTTTCCATGGGTGAGGGAGGATTAAGATTTTGTGGTTGGTCATCAGTAGGTGCAGTTGAAGAATTATCAGAAGCAAGAGACATCTTTGCAATTCGAATTAACAAATAATTTACTAGTCTTTCTGAAATTGTGAAAGTTTTAATTTGATGAACAATGTAAAAGACTAATGAGGAAGAAGAAGTGTATTTATAGGATGAAATAAGTAGTGGATTTAGAATGGAAAACGATCAACTTACCTCAGCACAACATGCAACGGCTAAGGACTCTTGGGAGTCTCCCGAAGAAAAAGAGCCGTTAGGCTTCAGAATACCTTTTCAGAACAGGAACTGTTCCTCCGATGGGACTCTTTTGCAATTTGGATATGGGTAGGAAACTTAGTGGGATTTATCCTAAACACAAGTTACCCATAGCCTTTATACTTCTAAATTAATTGAATAATTACGAGTACATACCTGTTTTTAACACCACAATTCAGTGTCCTTCCAATTTGCAATTTTTGATCATCTGAAATTCTAAGAGCATAAGGGTAACATCATTCAATTTTAGCAACTCTAAATAAGATATGTAGCATGAGAGTATACATTTAAGTATGAAAACTGGACTGAATAATTCATAATGACTTGAATAAAATTCGTTTTAAGAGCAATTTTCTAGCCAATTATGAAGTAAAGCATTGAAAATTTTATGTGAATTTAATCATCCCTAACTCCAATCTATTTCTTTCAAAATCATCTCTACCTAGAGCTTTAGTAAAAATGTCAGCTATTTGCTTTTCAGTAGGACAAAATGCTATGGTGATCAAACCTTTTTCATAATTGTCTCTTAGGAAATGATGTCTTATATCAATTTGTTTAGTCCTTTTGTGATGCACTAGATTCTTTGTCATATTAATAGCACTAGTGTTATCACAATATATAGGAACAGTTCCTACATCAACACCAAATTCTTGTAATTGTTGTTTGATCCATAACAACTGTGAACAACATGAAGCAGCTGCAACATATTCAGCCTCAGCAGTGGAAAGTGCCACTGAATTCTGTTTCTTAGTTCCCCAAGAAACCAAACATTCACCAAGAAAATGTGCCATACCTGAGGTACTTTTTCTATCAACAAGGAAACCTGCATAGTCAGCATCAGTATATCCAACAAGATTAAAACTACCACCTTTTGGATACCAAAGTCCCAAGGGACCTGTTCCTTTCAGATACCTCAATATTCTTTTAACAGCTTTCAAATGAGATTCTTTAGGATCTGATTGGAACCTAGCACACAAACCAACACTGAACACAATATCAGGTCTACTAGCAGTTAGATAAAGTAGAGAACCTATCATACCCCTATACAGTTTTTGATCAACTGATATTCCATGTTCATCAAGATCCAATTTTGTGGCAGTGGCAATAGGCCTGCATAATTATCCCTTAGTTATGCAATCTTTTCGTATCTGATTAGGCCTGCATAATTACCAAGATACACGTCAGTATTAGGATAAATAATGATATCTCAATTAAATGATTTTGCATGAATTATCTATTCTGCTTCAGTGATTCAAAGGAACAGGTCCTTTGAATCCGTTCCTCAGTCATCAGTCAAAACTCCAAGCTTATCCAAGCTAACAATGATCACTTTTAATCACAAACTCTCGAGGCCACAAATAATGCTGCCAATGGGCGAGTGCTCGAACGAGGGTATACAATTCCTTGTCATACGTCGAGTAATTTAAGGCTGCACCCTTAAGCTTTTCGCTAAAGGAAGCGATCGGCTACGATTCTTGCATAAGCACTCCTCCAATCCCAACTTCGGATGCATCACACTCGACTTCGAATGCTCTACCAAAGTTAGGGAGTTGCAACAACGGGGCAGAGCAAAGCCTCCGTTTCAACTCTTGGAAAGCCCTCTCTTGGGACTCTCCACACACAAAAGGATGGTCTTTTTTTACCAGCTCAGGCAAAGGAGCTGCCATAGTGCTAAAGTCACAAACAAAGCTTTGATAAAAGCTAGCTAACCCATGGAAGCTACGCACTTGTGAAACCGAGGTTGGAGTTGGCCAATCTTTGATAGTTTTGACTTTTGACTCATCGACTTCAACACCATTAGCACTAACAACGAATCCTAGAGAGACTACACGCTCGACACAAAAGGCACATTTCTTGAAGTTAGCATATAACTTCTCTTTGCTAAGCTTATCAAGCGCTAGCCTTAGGTGTTCGACATGTTCATCCACAGTTTTACGATAAAAAAGTATGTCATCGAAGTAAACGAAAAAAAACTTATTTATGAACGGTTTGAGCACATGGTTCATCAGTTGCAGGAATGTGCGCGGTGCATTCGATAGGCCAAAAGGCATCACCAACCACTCATAGAGACCGAACTTGGTCTTGAATGCGGTTTTCCACTCGTCTTCGGGTTTCATTCGGATTTGGTGGTAACCGGACCTGAGGACTATCTTCGAAAAGTACGAAGAACTACTTAACTCATCTAGCATGTCATCTAATCGAGGGATAGGATGACGATACTTTACCATTATTTTGTTGACTGCTCGGCAATCGACGCACATTCGCTCATGTTCCATCTTTCTTAGGGACAAGGATAACAGGAACAGCGCAAGGAGTCATGCTCTCTCGAACGAGGCCCTTGTTCAGCAACTCATCAACCTGTTTGTGGAGCTCTTTGGTGTCTTCGGGATTTCACCAATATGCAGGTTTGTTGGGGATTTGAGAACCCAGTACGAAGTCAATATGGTGCTAGATTCCCCTCAACGGAGGTAATCAACCTGGCGTTTCTTCGGGAAACATGTCTTCAAAGTCCTGCAAAACACTTTGTACGGCACTAGGCAAAGGGTTATCGTTAGAAAAATTATCACTAGAGTGTAGGAAGATACCCTTGTGCACGAGGCAAATCATCATCTGAGCGTTGTCATTGCCTCATAGATGCTCACCCAGTTGTATGATTGCACAGATACTTCTTACTTCGGGTGGTGAGATTGTGTCGTCGGCCACAATTTTTGTTCCCATCGGAAGCTTAGCTTTGGCCGCTTCTTTCAATTCTTTCATCCGTTTATAGTCCTCAGTGACTTGTTTCGGAGACAAGGGTTTGAGTATGAAACTCTTCCCTTCGAGCTTTGCAGTGCAAGTGTTGGACCTTCCATTATGAACAACCGACCGATTATACTGCCATGGTCGACCCAATAGCATATGACAAGCTTGCATCGGCACCATATCGAACATCATCTCATCCTGATATTCTCCAATTCTAAACTTGATCCACACTTGTTTGGCAACCCTCAATTATCCACACTCGTGCAACCATTGTAACTTGTAAGGATGGGGATGTTTCAAAGTAGGTAGTCCCAATTGTGAAACAAAGGTTTGGCTCACCACATTCGCACAACTACCTGAATCAATAATCATTGAACATACTTTCCCCCTTACTCGACATCGGGCATGGAAAAGGTTTTCTCATTGGTTTTCCTCTTCTTTAAGAGGCATGCAGCTCAAATTCCTTCGAACTACAAGAAACATTTCCAGATGATCAGCTTCAGCAGCTTCACGACCATCATCATCTTCAGCTCGGTCAATCACCTCGATATATTCCTCTTTGGTGTCACTCGCTTGCTCATGGACGGTTCCATCTTCGAGCAAGAGCATAACTTTGCGAGTTTGACACTACTTTGCCATGTGACCATAACCCTTGCATTTATGACACTGAATACTTGAAGCATTAGGAGAGTTTAGTTGAACTTTACCTCCCACTTCTCTTGGTTGGTTAACGGTCACACCCCTCTCGAAGGGTTTCTTCGAATCTCGAACAGTGTTAGCACCTGTTGGACTAGGACTCTTCCATTCTTTACCTCGGTTCAAAGGAGTTGAAGTAGTAATTCCTCGGTACCAGTTTGCCTTATCGTCCTTCACCCATTTCTCAGCTTCGGTAGTAGCTTCGAACAAATCTTCCAACATGTGATACACATGTAGCCTCAATTGAGATGACACATCCCGAGCCAAGCCATTTTTGAACCGGATAGTGGCTTGATCTTCATCTTCTTCAAGAGCAAGATTCAATCGAATTCTCACGAACTCATTATGATACTCTTGAACTGACTTGGACCCTTGCTTTAACTCACAGAGCTTTTGAAACTGAGTTTGCATGTACTTGGCACACAAATACTTTAGCATCCATTGCTCTCTTTAACTATGCCCAAGTAGTGACTTCTTGAAGACATTTCTTCGTCTCAGTCTCTTTTCAGCTTCCCACCACGTAGATGCATACGCTTCGAACGAAGCAATGGCATAGGGAGCTTTCCTTTCTTCGGTCATCTCATTAGTTTTGAAGATTCGCTCCATTTGAAGCTTCCATTCAAGATATTCATCCGGATCACAAGTTCCTTTGAATGGTGGAACAATGATCTTGACACTATTCAAGTTTGTATCTCGAGCACCTCGAATCGGCTCGGGATACTCATCATAGTGATCATCAGCCTCACGCTCATTATTTCGATCAATATTTGCGCCTCGGCCCTGACCTCGGAAATTTCCGCGACCTCGTTGAGCTTGCCTTCGTTGAACGAACGGTGGCTCATATTCAGGTTCAGCATCGGGAAATTCTCCTTCATCGACCCCTTCATCAATGTCCACAACTTGTCTTCGGGCCATTGGAAGTGGTACTCTTTCACCTCAGGGAATGCCCAAGTGTTGATATCCAGCTTGGGGATTCCCAAGTTTTGTTGTGTTTGGGATTGCCCAAAACTTCTTTTCGAATTGCCTCGCTCTTCAACTGATGTTGTCGAACAAGCTCAGCATACAACTCAGGTTTCATCGGAGTGGAGTTGCTAGTTCCTGTGCCGGACCCAGGTAAGGCCACAGACACACTTCCTTGCTCGAGTTGAGCTACTCGAGCACTCACACCTCTTATTTTGGCGCTGATGCCTTGTATCGCAGTCATGAGATCGGCTAACGACACTTCGAGCTCCTCAATGCCTTTGCCATTGCCTCTATTCCCAGCCATGGTACCTGCACGAATCAAAGACCAAATAAAAGGTTAAAGTTAGAAATCACCTCACACACTCCCTCACTTTTGATGGGTGGCACTCGGGTTCACTCAATATATGGGTTTGATTTTGGTCACTCAAGAACTTGTAGCCAATGACTTCCTCGGTTGATCAACTTCTCTCAGTTCCTTCGAATTTGAGAAGTTGCTTTGTCTCGTTCAGGATGAGTGAACTGATATGACTCGATGAAACGAATGCTATTTAATCTGCGCTTCGAAAGTCAAAGAATTTTCTACGAAGTTGGACTTCGGTCACCCCACGCACGAGTTCCTATAAGCTCAAATGAGTTAGTTCGACCTCGAGTAGGAAGAATACTCTAGAGATCCACTAACTAGATTTATCGAACACAAGAAAAGTGAAAACCTAGGAGAATCTACCCTTCTGTTCCTCTTCGAAATCTTTTTCGAACACACACACTCTTTTCCGTACAAGAGTGATCCCTCTTTGGTACGGATAGGGTTTTACCTTTATCCAATTCCCTATTCTAGCCAACAACTTTTCACCTTGGGTTTTGATCTTTACACTTTACCCCTTTCTTCTTCAATGGAACAGTGAAGTTGTTACTCCGGCGTACGGACAACTTAACTTCGTTCACTGACCACGAGCTTTAACAGAGCTTGGGTTTCTCTTTCAACTCCGGTAACAACAACAACGGAGGAAATCAGTTCAAAGTTCTTTGAGCTAAGACTCAGCTCTTCGTTTTCGTTAACTGTTACAAAACGTAACAATTTTTCGGTGTACGGACGACGCTCAAATCATCAAACTTCGAAATCTTAAGCACAAAACAACCAAAAATTACACAAGAACCACCAGTCTTCATCGGTAACAACCAAAACACGCTAGGGTTCGAAAACGGTCACCACTAAGCTCAAAATAGTCCAAAAATTCGCCTAGAAACCCTAGTCACAAATGTTGTACGTCGAGTACTCAAATTGATCCTTGGACAGTGGTGGATATGAATTAAATGGTTGTTTGTTTCAACAACCAACAATCAACCAAAATTTTTAATTTTCCTTTACTCGTTTTTTTTTTTTTTTTTTTTTTTTTTTGTAAAAACACCACAGCAACAACAATCAACAACAAGGAAGAAAGCTGAAACTGGAGACACAATGCACGAGATAGACGAGCAGGATTTGATGTTGTAAGAACAAACTCAAACCTTGCTCTGATACCAAGATGGTGCAAGCAAACCCAAAGGAGAGCCAAACACGAAGAACACGCGGAAGGAAACAAGAATAAAATATAGAAGCAGGACAAATCATGCTTCGATTCAAAAGAACGGTGAGGAAATTGTCTCAAAGCTCGATTAAATGAAGGCCAAGATGCAGCTATGCTATGCAACAATCCTCCAGAAGAACAAACTTCTTACAAATTGAATGTCCAAGAAGAAAATGCTCAATCGAAGACACCGAATGACACAAGTTCTTTAAAATCCCACGTCGGGGTTCGGCTCCATCGAAGTCTCATAATAGCACTTGCTATGTTTGATCATTCAGCAACAACTGACTACAAATGAAATGTAATAGAGTATATATAGGCTATGCTAGGGATAAAACAGTAAATGGTTAGAGGCGACCAATGGGAGTAGGCCACACAGGGCAGCATACTGAGTGTTCGGTCGCTCCTTCAACCGAACACTTGCATTTCGAACACTTGAGCTCGAGCTTCTTGACTTCGGTGTTATATTGTTCGGCTCAACTCATTCTTGACATCGATCGCTCTTCCTTCGGTTATTTGCTTTTACTTCGGCGTCGATGTTGAGTGTTCAGTTTGGGTTCGGTCACTCCCTTCTTCGAGCTCAAGCTTATAGATGAAGCCTTCGGCTCTTGAGCTCGGCCACTCAGCTTTGGAGTAGTTGCTTTCCTTTGACCAAGCCAAGTGAATGTGAATATCGTGCAGTAGCTTGGCTTGGCTTGGCTTCGTTTCATTGGCCTCGGTGGTTCGAACACTTGATTAGCACGTGTTCGGGCTGCTTCACCATGCTAGCCAAATTCTCCACTTTAGTATCCATCGGGACATGAGCCTCATCTAACACCTTCATTTAGGCATTTTGGTGGCTCTCTTACTTGAGGAGTAAAGCTAAGACAGAGATTGTGCAGAAGTCTTGACCAAATGTTCAACTACAGAGTATTCTTTTGCTTGAACTTTCTTCTACAGTTCCTCGGACTTCTCCTCGCTGGTGCCTCGTCTACCCTGAACAAGATGCTCGGGAGTATAGATCCTCCCACTCCTTGTCATCCCTTATGCAGCAACGGTCTCAACTGTCGGCTTATCCTTCCTCTCTACTTCATAATCCCACGGCATGGCTTTGTCACTGTAGGGAGGAACTATATCAAGGTAGAATTTTAGAGCCACTTCCACCTCAATGGGCTCTGGTGCCTTAGCTGCCTAGGCTACAGAAGCAGGTGCTGGTGTAGCCTCCTTTGCTTTGACAATGGTTCCTTCCAAATTGCATTATTCGTCCAACTTGATCAAGTTCACCCTATTGTCTTTGTGGTTAGGTAGAGGGTTATTGTGCACATTTGGAGTTCTCAAGTCATAGCACTTTTCGATATCATGACCAGGTCCTCCAGAGTGATAGGCAAAAGTTTTTTTTTTTGGTCGAAGTAGGGTGATATTCTATCAGGCATTTTGAATGGGACGGGTTGTATGTGGTGTCATACCCGATTTTGTACACAGCTCGAGGCGAGTCGGGTTTCGGATTTGACTGGGCGAACTCGTTTGGAGTTGGAGGTTTTTGAGTCGCCACCTAATAAATTTTCTAAGCGTATTAGGT